>OY776124.1:45388954-46762303 GCA_963675135.1 Galeopsis tetrahit
ACATTCTGATTAGTTGATAATATTAGTATTAGTTGGGAAGTTTGTGAAAGATTCCTGTAAAAAGTTTCATTAGCGCCCAATTCATTCGTGTCGAGTACACCTTGTTGTTGTCAGAATTCTTAATTCATGAGTTGTAGGGATGGAATGTCTAATGTTTTTTTGCCGGGAGAACTAATTGGATTGGTGCGTGCGGAACGAATGGGGCGTGCGTTGGAAGAAGCGGTTTGTTATCGAGCCCTTTTATTGGGAATAACAAAAGGGCTTCCGCTTCTTCAGTAAATATCTTAGTAGAAGATATGATTTCTTGGAACTGAGGTTTATTAGTTTTTAAGTAAGTACGTAATTCAACAAGAAATTTCCTTACCTGTCCAATTTCTAATGAATCAAGATAACCATTTGTTCCGGTATAAATAGTCAGTATATGTTCTTCTACCGCAAGAGGGGCGGCTTGGGATTGTTTAAGCAATTCACGCAATCGTTGACCTCTTGCCAATTGATTCTGAGTAGCTTTATCAAGATCTTAAGCAAATTGTGCAAAGGCTTCTAATTCTGCAAATTGCGCCAATTCCAATTTTAATTTACCAGCTACTTTTTTCATGTCTTTAATTTGAGCCGCAGACCCTACTCTGGAAACGGAGATACCCACATTAATGGCGGGTCTTATTCCAGCATTGAATAGATCGGCAGATAAAAATATCTGTCCATCAGTAATGGAAATTACATTAGTAGGAATATAAGCCGAAACATCTCCCGATTGAGTTTCAACTATTTGTAAGGCGGTCATACTTCCTTCACCTAAACTAGAACTTGATTTAGCGGCTCTTTCCAAAAGGCGTGAATGCAAATAAAAAACATCCCCTGGATAAGCTTCGCGACCGGGTGGTCTTCGTAATAGAAGAGACATTTGGCGATAAGCTTGGGCTTGTTTGGAGGGATCATCATAAATGATTAAAGTGTGTTGTTTACGGTACATAAAAAATTCAGCCAAAGCGGCTCCTGTATAAGGAGCGAGGTATTGTAATGTAGCGGGGGAATCCGCCATTTCGGCTACCACAATAGTGTATTCCATCGCCCCCCTTTCCTGTAAAGTAGTTACTACCTGAGCTACAGAAGATGCTTTTTGCCTAATAGCTACATAAACACATATTACATTTTGACCTTGTTGGTTGAGTAGAATTTGACTGCGTACTACGGAAGGGTTCATTCGCACGCTTGAAAGATAGCCCAAAAACTCAAGGGAATGTTTGGATAATTGGTTTATATAAATCCTTCTTGGATGAAACCACAACGAAAAATGCCATTGCCAAAAAGTGACAAGGTATAATTTCCATTTCTTCATGAAAAGAAATGTCCCTTTTGAAGCCAGAATGGATCTTTTTTGATACCTAATATAATGCATGAGGGACAAAAGAAAGATCTTGTTGTTTCTTCAACAATTTCGGATCTCTAGTGGACCTCTCAGTAGGATTCGAACCCAGATGAAGTTCTGACCATCTATCAGAGAAAAAAGAACGAACCGATCTTGTAGGATTCCCAAGAAATTCTTGGATTTCTTCCGGAAGCAGATGATTAATCATCTGCTATTCACGGAATTTTTGAGAATTCAAGAGAAGGTCACGGCGAGACGAGCCGTTTATCATTACGATAGGTGTCAAGTGGAAGTGCAGTGATGTATGTAGCTGAGGCATCCTAACAGAACGGTAGACTTGAACCTTGTTCTTACATGACCTGATCAATTCGATCAGGCACTCGCCATCTATTTTCATTAATTCTTCTCATTCCCTTTGGAAAAATGATCCCACAAAGAAAAGAATTGTACAGTACGAAATAACATAAAAACAGATTGATTGAAAAAAAAAATTTAAGAAATAAGAAAACAATTGTCTCTTTATCTTGGAGCCTCGAAAGAAAGATCTTTCTTTACTTTGATGAAAAAATTTCGATTTTGATTTGTAATATTAGTATATAGTTAAAATGGTGTTTTATTACTAAGTTTATTTGTTTGTCGCACAAAAAAACTTTTTGAATTCCCGGTAGAAATAGATTTACCTAAGGAAAATGCTTTTAACGCTGCCCGATACCCCTTCTTTTTCCAAAAATTTTTACGAATACGCTTTTTTGATGCAGAAGTACGTTTTTTTGGAACTGCCATTTAAATAAAAATACCGTTGAGTTAGCAACCCGAAAAAACATAGATTCAACAAAACTTCAACAAAAACAAAGGGTGTATAGATCCAATTCAATGAATTGGATTTTAAACAAAGAGAATAGATATTATACAAGCTAATCAAACCTTTGAGTTAAAAAATCAAAAAAAAAAAATATTTTCTAATGGATTCAAAACATAAAAATGAATTGATTGAAGAACTCTTGAATGGAAATGGAAAAAGGATGGAACTCGAGTTCCTTCGGAATCGCTAGTCAATCCTAGGGGCAGTTGACAATTGAATCCGATTTTGACCATTATTTTCATATCCGAAATAGTGCGAAAAGAAGACCCGGCTCTAAGTTGTTCAAGATCACGAATAGTGGCGTTGAGTCTCTCGACCCTTTGACTTAGGATTAGTCAGTTCTATTTATCGATGGGGGCAGGGAAGGGATATAACTCAGTGGTAGAGTGTCACCTTGACGTGGTGGAAGAAGATCATACCATGAGTGATTCGGCAGATTTGGATTCATATAGATATCCACCCATGCGGTACTTCATTGTACCATATATATAAGATCCGTCTGTATAGATATCATCATCTACATCCAGAAAGCCGTATGCTTTGGAAGAAGCTTGTACAGTTTGGGAAGGGGTTTTGATCCACCTTTTTCCGGTTTATTGGTTTTGTAATGAAAAGTATAGGGTTTTGTGACCTCTCCAACTATCTCTCCATTGGGCAGGATTTTAGTAGCCCAAGCGCTTATTTGTTGAGGAGAAACTAATCCAATTCGGAGCTGTTGGTGTTTATACCGATCGATCATAGAATAAAAATTCAATTCACGAGAAGATACTGAACTTTTATATTCGAAAAAGTTTTCAGTAGGGCTCTCTGAAGTAGATGGTGGTTGATAGAGGAATCTTTGATCATAATTTCGAGTATTCATACTGCGTCCAACATGAAACTTGTGATTAGTCGTAAAACACCGATTTGCTTGTTGAGACCTAATTCTATTTTCATAGATTTCTCGAGATATTTTCTTACGAAGTTTTGTTATAGCATCGATAACCGCTTCCGGTTTAGGGGGACAGCCTGGCAAATAGACATCCACAGGATCGGCCTTCGGGGTCAACCCGGCGGCTTCTATGAGGAAGGCGGCGCAAAGGAGGCTCGAGGGTTTGTTGATGGAAGGGATAATGGGTTAATTTTCTGGGGAGTTGGATTGGGAAGAGGTGTGAAGTGGAATGGACTGAATCTCAGGGGATTTGGAATCAGGGGTTTTATTCTCAGGGCTTTTGGACTTTGACTTAGAATTTGATCTGCTTGCTGCCCTAATCTTCTTGAGGATCAACCTCTTAGTTTCCTCCTCCCTCAATCTTTGCATCTTTTCTGAGGTTTTCACCAACCTCTTCTTAAGTCTTGGAGTTTCATCAAACTCTGGAACAACCTCCATGGCCCTCTTTCTACGAACAACTCTTGACTTCGAGACATCTTCCCTGATGGGTTCCACACTTAGTGGAAATATTTCTTTAATCTCATCTTCCTCAGGGGAAGTGGCAATTCCTTCTTCCTCATCTATCTCTTCCAGTTTCTTAGTCTTTACAACTCGAGCCTTTCCTTTATATTTCAGAGAAGCTGGCTTCTTCCTTGGAGAAGTCCTCCTTGTTGTATCAGTAGCTTTGATTGCTATCTCCATTCTTCTATTTTCAGCCTTTTCTGACACTTTTCTAAATAAGATATTTTGAGCAGGTAAAGGTTTAGAGAATCTCATTAACCGAGAGTAATGACTGAACCTTTCAATCAACAGACTTGCCCGAGTGCAATAGTGAAGCTTGCTTTCCACCTTAACTTTGTTCTGGAATTTAACCTTGAATTTAAACTTTTCTTTCATTATCTCATCCAAGATAAAAGTCTTTCAGTTGAACTTGATGCTTTTATCACTTGCATCAATTATGGCTGCCATGATTCTGATTTTTAGAAGGCTTATTTGCTCCAAGCTTACAATGTTACTTAGCAAGCTCTTAGTAACAACTTCAAAGAGATTCAGGAAGATTGGATTCAAGGTATACTTCCGTTGAGCTCCAATCAAGGGTTGAGGATCAATTAGCCAATAATTGACTATATATGGCTTGCTCCTGGCCTTCTTCATATAAGTCTGGATTCCTTCCTTATGAAACAATTATCATCCTAGCTTCTTCATGTCCTTAGTAAATCCAAATTGAAACATAAACACGGTATAAACAATCTCACTCAATTTCACTAAGTAGAGAACACCCAAAGCATTCAAACTCCCTTGCACTTCTCTAAATTTAGTTCGTAGTTGTTCTTTGCTTTTAATTGTCATTTACTTCTTTTCTTGCTTTAGTAGTTAAATCACCTGTTAGCTTCTAAATTCATATTTGGTTTAGGTTATTGCATCTTGATAGTCACTTAACTTTAATTTTAGAAATTCAATTCCCAAAATCGTAACTACATTAGTTACGACGACGTACAACTTTAGGGACCCATTGCACCAACCCACATTCCGTGGTCCGATACTACTTGGTCGAAATACTTTCATGAATACTAGTCACTTTTAAATTTTAAAGATTATCTTGTGTATCAGCCAATCTTATTAACTTCAACACTAACAACTGAATTTCTCTAAAGTGTGTCTGCATCACCTAAAAGCGATGGTTCACCTATAAGAATATATACACATTTAATATATTATAACATCCTTATTTGAATTATATCTCATTCTACACTTAAAATGTGAAACTCGATACTGTTTAGTTAAAAAAAGATTATCTTGTGTACGAGCTATATTAACTTTAACATTATCAACTACATTTCTCTCGATAATGTCAACATTAGCTAAAAGTGACTGTTCACCTGTAAGAACATATACTGATTTGTTTATATCACTTTCTTATTTGAATTATATCTCATTCTACACTTGAAACTTGAAAAGTGAGAGTCATGTACACTAACATATAATCTCAATTAATTAACTCATAATTGAAAAGTGACCATGTTTATACCAGAAGTGATAATGTTTATTAGAAGTGATAGTCACTTTTAATTAAAACATTATCATTTTTAACAAAAACTTTATCACCTTTTGAAGTTCTCAACATTCAATAACAAAATATAACCTTATTACTCACCAAATTTTGTCACTTAAAGAGTTTTACAAACAACTAGTAATTCTCAAATTTTGTCACTTAAATAGATTGATTTTTATTAACTTTTCAATTAAATTGCCCAACAACTTATATACTTCCTCCGTTCCGTGATTATTTTTGCACATTTTTTTTTATTAGGACATCCCAAGATTATTTACACTTTTAATATAAAAATACCGAACAAAATTAATATTCTCCCAACATCATTTTATTTTCAAAATTATCATTATTTTTTTACATACATTTTACTTTACACCTCATACAATTCACTTTACACTTCATCAAATCATCCAAAATACTTTCCATTTATCTTAAATCACCAACCACTAAATTCACTTTTCTTAAAAAATGTGTCGATCAAACCATGCAAATAATCTCGAGACCGAGGGAGTGCTAAACACCATTCCGTGAAAACAAAAAAAGCAATCATATATGAAATATATAATTCGATCCCATTTTATTAAAGTATGGTTAGGTTTCATTTTTTATTTTCTAATATTTCACTACATTATTTATTGAAATCTTACTTAAAAGAAAATTTAAAACCATATGAACACACACAGTTAAGAGATCAGATCCCCATTCACACACACACACACACATATATATATATATATATATATATATATATATATATATATATATATATTTCACTCTATCAATTTATATTTGATTTTCATATTAAAATATCAGAAACAACAAACAAAATCATTATACAATTGACATAATTTCAACCCAATTACATAAATTGATATTAATTTAATTATACTCGGTACTCAAGCTTCAAAACTCAGCCCATTAAATCTCTTTCCCCCTCTTTCCTTCTTTTTCACTTATCTTTCTTCTCTAAAATTTGTAAATCACATTTTTGTAAATTGTAACATATATAGAAATCCGAGTCTCACGGCTCATTACTCACTTTTTATGTTCATTTAAATTCGAATATCTTGAATAATCGGTTTCAATTGAAAATTAACATAGTAAATAGTTGAAAATGGTGACAAAAAGCAAAGTTTATGGATTAACAAATTTCTTGATGGTAAAATGTTAAAAATCATCCCAGGATATTTCAGAACAAAAGATATGAATAAAGAAGTTAAAAGGAGAATAAAAAATTCATCAGTAATAATTATAATGCAGACAATTCAATTTTCAGTACGTATCTAAAATAAAATTGGCAAAAACTTGTGTGAGACCGTCTCACGGATCCTTTTATGTGAGACGGATCCTTTTAACTCATATTTCAAAATTTTGGGTAGGATAATCCATATTTTTTTTTCAGATTTTGGTTTGTAAAAAAAGTGATAATATTTAAGTAAAAAGTGATAATATTTTTAACAAAAGTGATTATCACTTTTTACTTAAACACTATCACTTTTTGCTCAAACATTATCACTTTTTATATATTAAAGCCGGTCTCATTCTGTAAGACGTCTCACCCAAAGCCCAAGAAAATTTCATGCTTTAAAGAGAAAATCCTAATATATAAGTAATTTGGTACATTTTAATTAAATGTTACATCTAATATAAAACGGACGGAGAGAGTATGCGTGAATTACATACGTTTAAGAAAGCAACAATCAATTTCCTTTAGAAAGAAAAATCAAGCTTACTTTTATAAATTTGTACAAAAATCATTTTTATAACCCTAAAAATAAAAGGAAAGGAAGCAAAATTCACTTGGACTTTTACAATGAGTCCACTCTAGCAATACTTTATTCGGAGGAATAGTTTGCCTAATATATATGGGCGCGGCTAAAGGCACCCAGGATTCCTATGAGTACACCCAGGTAATTTTTTTTTGTGAAAAGGGTGCAGCGAAATGACGTTTTTACCCCTTCTGTATATTTTTAAAAAAAATCCCCGGATGAGTACACCCACCTCCTTTCTAAATCGCGGGAATGCAGAGAGTCATCACAACTCTCAATTCCAAAATTTCCAGTTCTGCAATTTCGATTTTTAGAGCTAAGATGGGGTCGAAAATGGTCGATTATGATGCAATAACTACGAGTGGTGGTGCCAAAGACTCATTTGCAAGTTATTTATCATGTTTTGAAAGTTTTTTTTTCGAAAGTGAAAGAGTTTTTATATTTAGGGTTTTTGTGTGTTTGTGTTGGTGTTTATGCTTGTTTTTTTTGCATCTTATGACTCTATAGTGGTATGTAATTGAAATAATTTGCATTTAGGACATACATTTTGACATTATGTATTGCATTTGGTCATTTTTCAAAAAAAAAAACCCTTTTCGCGACTGGTTTTGCGAAGAAGACGACTATGTTCGTGTTTTTTTTTCGGACATTGATGTGTTGTCCGAAAAAAAGACTGGGACAAATCTCTTTTGTTTTGAACTTTTTTTCGAACATATCTCTTATGTTCGAAAAAAAGTTCCCAACATTGGGCCAATGTTCGAAATTTAGTTCCGCAAGTTTTACTTGGTCGAATTTCAAACCCAAAACTCTCTGTAACGAACAAATTTTCGAACATTGGGCTTATGTTCGAAAAAAAGTTCCCAACATTGGGCCAATGTTCGAAATTTAGTTCCGCGAGTTTTACTTGGTCGAATTTAAAACCCAAAACCCTCTGTTGGGAATAAATTTTCGAACATATGCCCAATGTTCGAAAATTAGTTCCCAACATGACACCAATGTTCGAAAATTAGTTCCCAACATGAGACCAATGTTCGAAAATTAGTTCCCAACATGACACCAATGTTCGAAAATTAGTTCCCAACATGACACCAATGTTCAAAAATTAGTTCCCAACAAATAAGCCATGTTCAAAAATTTGTCCCGGACATGTCCTCCATATTCGAAAAACCAGTCAAAATTCGTTCAATTTTTCCTAAACCGTTTCATTTCTTCCTAAACCATGCCAATTAGATGCCCATTGGTTTATTTTCATCCTAACACATCAAATATTGATACATTGTACACATAAACATGATTATAACACAAAAAACTAACCTTAATCAACACATGCATGAAATTAACACCAAATTCAAAAAACAAAACCTAAACCCTACAACAATAAAAACAATGTTTCAATCAACAAAAACCGAAATTAAACACGCATCCTCCTCTTCTTCTCAAATATAAGCAAGAAAAACTAACCTTTAACCATTTTTGCAAAATGAAAAAAAAAAACGCTTCCTCCTATTCTTCGAAAAAACGATGTAGTGAGAGTGGGGGAGAACGGTGCTCTCTCTCTCTCTTGTTCGGGGGTAACGGTGGAGTGGGAATAGGGAATGGGGGAGAAGAGTTGAGTGGGGGAGAGGTTTGGGGAAGATGGGAAGGGTGGGTGTACCGAATGGAGAGAATGGAGGGAAGGGGGGAAGAAATGTTAAGGGCAATTTTGGGTTTTCCAGGTGGGTGTCCTCATCCAAATGGCGTGTGTCCTCATCTCATGGGTGTACTCATAGGAACGCCGGGTGCCTTTAGCCGCGCCCAATATATATTACAATGGACTTTTAATGGGCCTACTACATCAATATTTTATTATTTTACATATTTTGACGGTAACTTGCAGGAGAAAACTATTCTCTTTATATATATATATATAGATTGACAGTATCTTTATAAGTCACAATATCTTTGCTTTAGGTATGCATAGTTTTATGCTTATCCACTCGAATATATAGATCCATTAGTTCACAGCTTATGCAATAGTTGTTGAAATTAATGAAGCAATGTCTCGAGAATCATAACAAAACCAATGTCAACATTGTGATATGTTGTATATAAGCTCATGTGGAAAGGAAGCACTCAAAAGATCATATGAAATATCTATAAATTTGTGATTCAAATTTCTATCTATAATAGAGTTTTAAAGAATTTGCAACTTTTCATGAAAGAATATCCCAAATTTATAAGTTATGCATATATATAACAATTTACGAAAATGGCTGGAACTAGCAATTAACTCCACTTCACCCTAATTTAATTCTACAAAATTTCTGCAAAATACCTTAAGGGGATGTTTCTTTTTTGTTTTAAAAACCCGTTTTACTTCGGGATTTAAAAATCGGTTTTCAAAATCCACTCAAAACCACCCTTATCAAACATATTGATTTGACATAAAGTTATATCTATATAATATTACTCCAATCATTATATTCTTTTTCAACAATAATATAATAATACTATAATAATATAATAATACAATAATATAAGGTAAAGTCTAGTATGCACTCGAGTGCATGCTGTGCACCCTAGTCCATGTGCACTTTTCAGTTTACTGACTTACACTTTTTGGTAAATGGTGTTGCACTTTTCAATTATTACTAAAAATATTATTATACAGTTTAATAATTGAAAAGTGTAAGTCAGTAAATTGAAAAGTGCAACATGGACTAGGGTGCACAACATGCACTCGAGTCCATAGCAGACCAACCCATAATATAATACATTTAATCAACTAATCATTATAATCTCACCAAACAATAATATAATAATACAAACTCATTCAATCTTACAACTTGATTTGACATAAAGTTAAATCCTTCACTATTCCAAAACCCAAAAGAAACACTCATATTACTATTCATCGGGATTTCAAAAACCAGGATTTCAAAAATCTGGTTTTTAAAACCACCCAAAGCCCAAAAGAAACACCCCCTAAGGTTGCGTTTGGATGGAGGGATTTGATTTGAGGAGGTATTTCAAATGAAATGTTTTAAAAATAGATGGATTTCAAATGACATGGTTTTAGTGAGGATTTGAAATCTCTCTCAATTTTAACTATAAAATGTGTGGACACAAATCTAAGTATTTAAAATCCAGTAATAATCCAAACACATGAAATGAATTTGGGCAGTGGATTTGAAATCCATAGGCCCAAATCCACCCAACCAAACGGAACCTAATTTTGTGTGATTGAAATCCAAAGTTACGCAGACCCATTTTAACACTCTTGTTCAGAACTCAATACCAGTTAATCCAATAAAACAACACATAAAAACAGTGTATGCGTCCATCACCAAATTTTGTCTCTCTTTCTTCCCCAATTACCTCGCACTTGTTCCTGTCTAACGCCTCAACAGTTTTTTCCATATTTCTCTACCGCCTTGCATTCCTTAGTGTCGTCATCACGCTGGTGTGTAATTGTCGTCGTGATTGAGTCACTGCCGCGAATAGTGCCGGGTGTAGAATATATGTACCCTAAATTGATTTTTTCTTTTTTGTCTAAGGCAAAAATAATAAAAATAAAAGACCTGTATTAAAAAAGGCTACCTGCATCTCCGCCATTCTCCAACTCAAACTTAAAGTCTAGCCATTTCTTAAATTTCTTTCCCCTCTTAATAGATGGTGGCTAATAAAAATTTAATTTCGCCAAAAATCGTTTGGTGTTTGTATTAATTTCCATTCATGTGGGGGTTGTTGGAAAATGTGCTTCGAAGTGAGCTTCGACTCGATATCTCATTCGCCAATTTTAGAGTTGGAATGAATGCGAAATGAATTTCAAACAATTATTGTAAACGCCAAATTAATTAAATCGAAACCGCCAAAATAAATTGAAAAAATTGGGCAGTTTTAATTTGAATTTAAAAAAAAAACTTGAATTACATCAGGTTAATGGATGAAGGTTACAAGCACGTGCATTAAACAAGAGGTTACACATGCTAAAGGCTGAAGGTTACACTGACACACGGTTGGTTTTGAAATTCATAACGGGTGCCATTAATTGGAAATGGCAGTTTCGGTCCATTTTCAGTTTTGGTCCAAACGATTATGGCAATCTTTATTGCACCAACATTTGGATTGGCTATAAGTAGCTGCAATCCCAGCCCCACAAAAGAACAAGAAACATACTGGAAATAAGATTGGAAAGAGATACAAACATTTTCCGGCAATTGCTATGCTAATTTGAATTCAATTTTATCTCGTTCCTTTGGCACTCCAGTGATATTTTTCGGGCAACTTCTCAGTTCGCCGTAATCAAAATACGTGTGCTAGTATTTTGTTATTTAATCGTTGTATCCTGGGAAACAAACGTCCAAATAGTCACTAGCACCGAGAGTGAAGGAAGAATATTGTTTTAACGAAATTGTGTTTACACAAGCCTCGATTCTTCGTTTTCTATAAAGTGTTTTTAGCCATTTACGGTGCATTTTTTTCTAACAGTAAACACAATAACCATGTTGTAATACAGATTGTTTTATTGCAGGATGATACAAAAATATTAGGTCATTTGATAAAGTTACATATAGTAACAAACGTCTATTCAATGTAGTAATTCAAACTATAGTATGTAGTAACATATAATAGTTTTTTTATGTAGTTAAACACATTATTACATGTAGTAATAACACAAACTATTTTATATAGTAATACAGATTCTTTTATATAGTACGTAAACATTTTTTTCTATTATTTTTGTTGATGTAGTAACTCACATTATAATATGTAGTAACATATATTATTGCATGAATTAATATATATTATGAGTTTATTAACAATATAGACCAAGATCCAAGAGGCAAAAATTCTGGATATTACAGTTTAAGACAAATCTATATTTTACATTCCTAGGGGTAGTTAGTATATAGGACATTTCACCTATAGAGTTTAAAAATAAGAACAACTTATTTAAAAGTTAGAAAGAATGACAATTGGGTGTATAAATGTACAATTTTAACCATACTTTCTAATTAAATTTGAAAGTTGATTATTCAATTACTACAAAATATTATATTCAAATTAGTATTTGTTAAAAACATAAATTATCGAAAATCGGGGTCAATTAATACTCTAAAAAATAAACATTCCTAACATTCCTTCTATTTAATTAATTCTCGAATATCTTTTTTTAATTAATTAGTCAAACATTATTAAAACTAATTATATACACAATAAGCTCAATAGAGGGCATTCAGGTATAAGTATGCAATTTCAAAAAATAATTGTATACATGAATCACTCTTTAAACAAACAAACTATAATTTAAAATAAAAACATAGGAATAGAGGACCTGAATTAACTAGATTTTCTGATTAATGAAAGAAATGACAGCGGACAAGCGATGCTTCCCTATACTTGAAACGCCTGAGAAGATGACGGGAGCTTCTGCTCAGCCGAATCCATTTGCCACCGCGGTGTGGTGATGTGGGGTGGGTGGACCAAAATAAGAGTATAGATAGGAGTATGAATGAAAAGGGATGAGGTAGATAGAAATGAGTCAAATGATATGGAAAGTAGTCAGAATTGGTGGGAGTGTCCCTGGGAGTGTCCCAACATATCATGTGTACACATAATTATGTACTTTTTAAAGAAAATTTCATTTTATGTCCTGTAACTTAGGCCTAATCCAGAATATATCCTTTAAGTTTTCACATTTTCAATTTACGTCCTAGGGTGTCCAATTTACATCCTTTTCGGTCCAATTTACATCATTTCCACCGAAAAATTGAAAATCCGGTCAAATAGTCAAATTTACATCCTTTTTGTTTGAAAATTATAAATTAATAATTAAAAAATTCTTAAAATATCATTAAAAATTAAAAAATCTCATTAAAAATTTATAAATGGTGTAAAATAAATATAAAAAATCTAAAAAAAATTATAAATTCTACAATTCAAAAAAATCTGAGAAGGTGTAAATTTAATTTATTTTTTCTAAAAACTAATAAAAACAAAAAATCTATAATTTCTTCAATTCAAAAAATCTGAAAATGTGTAAAAAAAAAAAATTCTTGTGTAAAAAAAAATTATTTCTAAAAACACATAAAAATAAAAATAAATCTATAAATAAAATTTTTAAAATGTTTAAAATAAAAAATTCCACAATCTTAAAAATATCATGAAAATGAATTTGGGACGGTTCCAAAATCGATCAAGGTGTGGAACTTCCACTCAATCTCGACGGTGAGGTGGAAAATCTCGTGGGACCCAAAATTTTTAGGAGTTCGAGCAAAATTTTAATGGCAGATGAGTCTGAATCAACTCTGACTTTTAATGAAATTTTAATAATTTTTATTATTCTTATTAGATTTTTAGAATTATTAATTTTTAATCTACACATTTTTAATAAATTAATGAGATATTTAGAGTTTTTAGAAATTTTAATGAGATTTTGAATTTCTTAATTTTTAAATTACATATTTTCCATTCTTTGAATTGTAGAATTTTTTATTTTTTGTATTTTCAAAATTTTAGAATTTTATATTTTTATTTTACACATTTTACAATTTGTAATGATATTTTTTCGAAATTTTAGTGATATATTTTGAATTTTATTTTACACATTTTATATTTTTTAATTTTAAGGAGATTTTTGGATTTTTAATGATACTTTTAGATTTTTAAAATTTTTAATGTGATTTTTAGAAAATTTTAATTATTAAATTTTAATTTTCAAACTTAAAGGACGTAAATTTGACTATTTGGCCGGACTCCCAATTTATTCCTCACATTCCGGTGAGTTTTAAAATTTTCCGGCGGAAAGGATGTAAATTGGACCAAAAAGGACGTAAATCGAAAAACTATAAACTGAAAGGATATAAATTGGATTAGGCCTAAGTTACAGGACGTAAAATGAAATTTTCTCTATTTTTTATCTGTGGAATAAATATACATTCTTTAGATGGAGTGCAACAATGTTTACTTCTTTTGTCCACTATTTGAATGTGAAAGATTTGTATTTATTTTAAAAAAATATTAATAAATTTAAATTTATTTTAAATTATATTAATTGATTATATGGATAATGATTTGGTGACATATATGGTTGGTTCTATATCATTACTATATATGCAGATTTGAAAACATATATGCAAAAAATTGTTACATATTCTTATTAACATATGCAAAAAATTGTTGCATATAACTTAAAATACAGAACAATATATTTGTAATAAAATGTTCTAAAATATTAATATTATTTTAAAAAATTAATATAGAATATATAATTCGATAATTACATTTCGATAGAGATTATTTTTTGAGTTTGAATGGGTCAATATATATAATATTATTTCACAGTTTATTTATATTTTAAAATATGTAAATTTTATTTTTAAATAAATAAACTATTCAATTGTTGTGTAATATTATGTTATAAATGAAATCAATAATAGTAATTACATTTTAAGAACAAATTTATTAACATATGAAAAACATGGAAAAATATTCTATAACTTTCTAACATAGAAACATAAATAATTTATATATTTAACAATATATGTCATCTATATAAAATATACAAATATATAAACATATATGTAAAAAAACGAGTGCATATGATAATAACATATGCAAATATTTTGTTGCATATGTTTTCATACAAATAAAAATATGCAAATATTTTATTGCATATGTTTTCAAGAATAGGGGAATCGTAGATGGACTCAATCTCCTCTTTTCTCCAATCATTCCTCGCCCCATTTCTTACGGACATCTCTGCCTCCAACGCCATCGTAGACGACGAGAAATTAGCCGTCGCCGTCGAGGCTGCGCGAAACTGAACCTAAAATATATGAGTTCAATTATATCTTCAAAACATCTAATAACATTAAAAAAAAAATTAAATCGTAATAAATCATTTAAAAATAATAATAATAATAACATTTGAATCCTCTATTTCCAATTTATTTTATAATTCTTGAGAATTTGTGATACTTTTCAATTTATTTTTTGCAAAAAGACTATACACAATCGCCTAAAAATTATGTTGTTTTAGAAAACTCAAGTTATAATAGTTTAATGGATATTTTGAATGATAGAAGTAAAAAAAGTGCACCACAAATCGTGAAATAACAGAAAAATCAAAAGAATAAAAAACTTGATACATATCGAAATATTAAATTCGAGTTAAAGAAAAACTTTGAGAACACATATTGTTCGGTGAGTACAAAATCAAATTCCAAGCATATGCCTTATTTTGAAAAAATTCTACCGCTAGCTGTGTCTTATCCACCTTCGACGGCGTGTACCCGTCGACGCCACCGTCTTCCATTGATGCCGGCAGCTGAATGTGAATTGACGGGAGCCGGCGACAACGAAATCGACGGGCAGCCGAGCACTCACTAAATACTAAGACGACGGAAAGAGCCAAAAATGAACATTCAAGACTAAAAGGTGCCATCGATCAATACAGTGTTGATGCACATGAAGAAAAATTGGAAAGGTAGATCCAAAAAAGATATTGATACAAATGAATGAAATTTGTGTATAATATTGATTTTGATTGTGAATAAGGAAAGTCAAATAAATTCATTTATTTCGGTATTATTGAATTGAAATTTGAAAAAGAAAAGACAATTGAATCAATCAAAGATTGTTGGAGAATTGACGAAAATTATGGAATATAAAGAATTCAATTAAAATATAATTATATTTTAAATTAATCGTGCCTTCTAAAGAAAAGGGCATAAATGAGTTTTTATACAGGTTTTTGACCTTAATTCTAATACTCTAATTTTTTGTCTCTATTTCTAGTTGGGTCTATAGGATTGTCTCTTATCTTAGTTAAACTCACATTCCTAATATGCCCTTGACTCAATTCTGGAGGTTACAATTTGAATAAGTTTCCCTTATTTGTAGTTGACCTTTCCATTTACGGTTGAAACCGAATGTACCCATTCAATTCATTGTTTTCATTACTCGCTCAATTAATGCAACATCTCTTTAAATTATTCAACATTAATTATATAATTAAATAACATTTATCATATTTAAAAGTTTTTTAACTGCAATGTTGTTCGAATAAATTAATTATAAATTCTCTTTTAATAGTTATAAATGTGTTTTTAACTTTTTAATATTTTATTTATTCTTATTCAATTAATTAATTTTTCAAAGCTTCTAACAACAGTTACACGTAATTTAATAAAATATCCTCAGTATCTATAAAATATTAAACAAATAATTTTTAATATGTATTATTTTTAATAATTTTGACATATATCTCTAATAATTTTTGTATCATTTTATAAATAAATTCTAATACTTTTTTGTCATATAACTTAATATATCAATTTTCAAAATAGTCAAATATCCTTTATTATAGCATCTATATTATTATTGTTTATATTTCCAAATAACAATAATGAAAATATTAAATTAACGGATATATATTCGATCTTGTTATGTATTATAGTTATGCATATTATATGTTATATGTATTTTTAATGCATATATGCTATTATATGTATTAAATTTTCGCATATTAACTTATATATGAACTACGTTGTGCATATATTATACTACATTTAGTTTGTTATGCATATTTGTTGTATAGTAATTATATTAGAAAAATAATCGTGTTTATACCTTTTGTAGGTTCCTTTTTATGTTTCTAATTAATTTTAATTAAAAGAAATATATATATTCAAATAAACGGAAACTTTTGAACTAAAAGAGAACTATATATGAATTCCAATCTGGATAATAATTTATGTATTTATCCGTATGATTGTGTATACTGAATATTAATATGAATAATTTATATGTATTGATGTATGCATATACTATATTATATGTATTATATTTTTGCATGTTCTTTAATATATGATTTATTTTATGCATATGATTATTAACAAATACCTCTAATTCAACCACAAGCAAAAATCAATGATAAAACAAACCAAACAAACCAATAAAATATAATTTATATGTATTGTATCATATGATGAAACCGAATGTAATCAAATGCAGATCATGCTTTCTCAGTGTCATATGATAAATTAAAAACTTTATCCAAACAACATGTCAATATGTACTACTTGAACAGAATAACAATATATGTATGCATCTTTCTTTACTCACTAAGTCTACTATCTATTTTCTTTAGGCTATTTAGGCGCTTTTTCATAATTTTTCTTCCTCGTTCATTAATCTGAATGTCGGATCTCTTCCGTCTAGTCATCTGCAAAAAATATATTACCAAATTGCATGGAAATTAAAATCTTTAGCCACATGCAAACACATCTTAAACGAATATGCCCCATCCATACTAAATACATAGATTTTCTTATAAATACAGAAAAATTATAGTAAAATACGTTTCTATGATTTTATAAAATGATCTAATCATCGAATCGAATATACCTCATATGCTATTTATTATGTTTCTCTAAAATGTAAAAAAAAAACAGAGATCGTTAGAACTAAGAAAACAGAGAAGGAAACATCTTATGCAAAGCTAGAATAATCAACGAAGGAAACATCTTATGCAAAGCCAGAATAATCAACGAAGGAAACATCTTATAAAATGCATGTAGTAGAAAAAAAATTTAATCATCCCTAAAATCAACGAAAAACTCAGTATATGCAAAGCCCTAAAAATCAGATTTTTTCCATAAACCCAATATCATTTATTCAGAGAATCGAACAACAATAATATGCAGGAGATGATTTTTCCACTCAATACCTTGAACGATTCTCTGCACAAGCGTTGTTCTTGCTTTTTATTTTCTTCTTCCAGCTTCAATGGAGAGAGAATAAAAATTTTTTTAGGAATTAATGTTGGATGAGTTGTTAGGAAAGTTATTTGAATTAAAAATTGAGCGTGATTATCGAGCAAAGAAATATTTCAAATTTTTATTAAAGGTTTTGGATTTAGTTGACTTTCCTTTGCTTAAATTAATTAAATCTTCTTATTTCAAAATTGAAATTCTTATCAAAACAGTAGGGGTAGAATTGTACTTTAATTTGTTAATTTGGCTTGATTTGTAAGTGTAATAAAAATTTCCTTGAATTACAAAAACTTAGGGTGAAATGGTATATAGTGTAATTCTCCCATATATTATTGCATGTAGTAATACAAAATAACCTTGACCCATAATAATTATTAAAGAATATTAAAAAAAAAAATAGAAAATATTTAAAGATTAAGACCATCATAAATTGCAGTGTCCGACGGCAGCCTGGGGTGGCCAGAAACTGCTCGAAGAAAACGACTAGGTACAGTTTCTGTCAGTGGTGTATTTATAAAAAATGTGGGCGTGAATTGGGCTGTCAGTGGGTGTATTTATAAAGAATGTAGGTGTAAATTGGGCTGTCAATGTGTATATTTATAAAGAATGTGAGTGTGAATTGGGCTGATGCATATATGCAATATTTTACACAAGATCACCCCTAAAATTGAAAGGTAATAACGTATTTTATAAAGTTAAAACTTAAAGAATTTATTTTGAAATGTCTCAAACTTATAGAACTAATAGACTCAAATCTAAATACAGTATTTAAAATTTATTCATAATACTTTTTAATTCAAACAATTTAAATTCGTAGAACTATATCCATCCGAAGTGAATTTAATTAAATGAATTCCAGAATGAATACTTTTTAATTCAAACAATTTAAATTCGTAGAACTATATCCATCCGAAGTGAATTTAATTAAATGAATTCCAGAATGAGTTTCATGAAATCTTGCCGTGTGGATATAGAAATTGATAATGGGATGGACTAGAAATGCCATCAACAATTTATTTTGTGCATGACAACTAATTATGGTTATAAAAATATCTAGTCTAGGATAAAAAAATTCTTGTGGTGATGATGACAAATAAATTTAAGGTATTCATGACTTGTATACTTTTTGGTTCTTAATTTTTTAAGGTACTTGTGATCATCATCATTAGATTGTTACCTAGGCAACTGCAATTTATGGGCGAATATAATGTATAAAATATTTGATAGCTGTTGATAACACCGGAAGAAGAAAAGTCTGAAATGCAGTCCAAAATTGGTGAGAAAAAAAGTATTCCTATTTAATGTTATTTGATATATAGCTGTTAATTTATGTTCTTTTTTTTTTTCGAATACACTAAAATAACATCATTCCACTCACACTTTTGTCATGTGCGCATAAAAATTATATAAAAAAAGGCAAAAATTGTAACGTGGTCAAACTCGACTTATATAAAAATTAATGATCATGTGGATTAAAAAAATATTACAAGTCACTATTTATAATTTACATAATGAAAAAAAAAAAGGTTAATTCTAAATAAATACACCACCTTTAGTGTCAGTATCAATTTAATCACGAGTCATTGTGTTGCAATTAGATAGACATTTTTTTTCTTCGGTCAACAATCTTGCCACGTCAGATTACACATACTCTTTTATTTTTATTTTTTTTCCACATCAGATTAAATTTTATATAAATAAAAATAAAATCTTATACAAATAAAAATAAAACTTATGTTTCTTTTGTGTCTTTCTCAACTTCTCAAACTTCTTCTCTTCTAACCCTAAAAATCAAAATCATAAGGATGGAACCTAACACTAAAAATGGCAAAAAAAAAAAAAAAATTGTAAAATATCCTAAAACATTCAACCATTGAATAGTAGAAGGATGTGGAAGATGAGGTTAGAAGGATATGAGGATGTGGAAGATGAGGTTAGAAGGATGTGAGGAGGTGGAAGATGAGGAAGAGAGGTCTTGAGAAAATTCTAGAAATTTTACAAAATTGACAAGACATGGGATACAAATGACTTACTCTGTATGTAATGTAGTGGGCCACAAAAAAAAACATATATAGTGATTTAAAATGTCATGTTATTCCTTCCAAAAAAATGTTGTTTGTCATGTTTGAAGAAAAATGGCAAACCAAGACATGAGTGTATTGATTTACGAAGCCTTTGACACTATTATATGAGGGTAAGTTTCTTATTTTATTAAATATTTGTATATTTCTTATAAATATATTGTTATATTCATTCTTCCAGGCGCCTGGTTGTAGAAGAGGAGGTGGTGAAGCCCGCGACAGTTCAGTGAGGGGTAGAATAAGAGGTGGAAGGAGTGGAAATGACTTGGATACTTATAGTCTACAATTGTAATGTTTTGTACATTAAACTATGACTTTTAGTATGCTAAATATATTTTTTCAGAATATTTTTTATTCAATAATTGAATAAACCATCTGATTTGGATGATTTTTAGGGGATTTTGATTTTTAGGGTTAGAATAGAAGAACTTGATTGAGTTTGAGAAGTGAGAAAGACGCCAAAAGAACTCTATTGATTTTGAGAAGTGGAGAAGGAAAATTTGATTGAGCTTGAGAAAGACGCAGAAGAAGCGGAACTTTTATTTTTATTTTCATAAAGTCTAGTATGCACTCGAGTGCGTGTTGTGCACCCTAGTCCATGTTGTACTTTTCAGTTTTACTGACTTACACTTTTTGATAAATGGTGTTGCACTTTTCAATTATTATACTAAAAATATTATTATACTCCCTCCGTCCTGTGATTACTTGCACACTTTCCTTATTGGGACGTCCCAAAATTACTTGCACACTCTTAATATAAAAATACCCCACAAAATTAATAACCTCACAACATCATTTTATTTTCAAATTTGCCACTCCTTTTTTCCATACATTTCACTTTACACATCATCAAATCCACTTTACACATCATCAAATTACCTAAAATATCCCTCCTTTATCTTACATCATCAACCACTAAATCTATTTTTCTTAAACAACGTGCCGGTCAAAGTGTGCAAATTATCCCGGGACGGAGGGAGTACAGTTTAATAATTGAAAAGTGCAACACCATTTACCAAAAAGTGTAAGTCAGTAAAACTGAAAAGTGCAACATGGACTAGGGTGCATAACATGCACTCGAGTGCATACTAGACCAACCCTTTTATTTTTATATGATTTTGTTTTTATTTATATAAAATTTAATCTGATGTGGAAAAAGAATATGTATAATCTGACGTGGCAAGCTCCGGCAAACCACATCATCAATTGTTGGCCGGAGAAAAAAAATGTGTATGTAATTGCAACACGATGAAAGGTTGGGATTTTTTACAATAATCGTAAAGGTCGTGATTAAATTGATACTGAGACTAAAGGTGGTGTATTTATTTAGAATTAACCAAAAAAAAAATGTATATTAATCAATTTACGAAATTATGAACGTAAATTAAATATTTATCTTTTTTAAGACGTAAATTAACCAATTTATAAAATTATGAGACGTAAATTAAAATTTTATCTTTTTTAGGACGTTTTTTTTTTTAAAAAAATTGAAAGTTACGAAACGATTATAATTTTTTCCCCTAAACTTGTCGAGAGATGAAAAATAATTTACACCACTCACTCGTACATACTTAATTTAACATAATATTGCATTACATTCTACTAAATCTCAAAATGAGCACATAATCATTATTCCTAAAAATATTTTTTTTCGACATCCAACTCCTTTATTCATCACACGAGCATAAATTTGGGGGAAGTCCAACCACAAATGTTGGTGGATACCCCCAATAATGGAGACTCCCAAAAGAACGAGAAGTCCTATCAATAGCGTGGGCATGCCTATTAGCACCTCGCTTTACAAAAGATATTGAACACATTGGAAAATTATTAAGGATTCTCCTGCAACTTGTAATGGAGTCTCCAAACGACGATTCATCCAACTCCGTCGATTTTATAGCATCAGTTACTCTTTTAGCATCACCTTCGATCTCTACTTGATCAATCTCGAGATTGCGCATCCAAGATAGTACCTCCAAAAAACCCATCGCCTCCCCCACTGCCACGTCGACACAACCCGGTATCACAAGAGACCTTGCCGCCATGAATTGCCCTTCATCATCTCGAAGAATCATCCCAATACATGTCTCTTTCGTGTCCGTAAAGAAGGTCGTGTCTACATTTATCTTGAAAAAATTCGGCGCGGCTTGTGCATCTCCTCGCATCGCCGCCGGTGAGGAATTGTCTTTCCCGAATCGTGCACTTGCAGCCATTCATGCAAGTAATGCAGTCCCTCCATAACTGCTCGTGCTGGAGACTCAAATTCACATTTCCACAAACAATTATTTCTTTGTTTCCATATTTTCCACAAAGTAATACCCAATCTCTGACCTTTCCCAGTCTCCACACTATGTAACATGTCTAAAATTAAATATTTTAAGGAATCCACTCGAGGTATGAAACTCTCTACTTCATCGATCATACCCACTTCTCGCCAACAATTAAACGCGTAGGTACATCAGAAGAATTGGTGCCAAGATGTTTCATCTGCATCTCCACAAAGAATGCAACTTTTGTTATCCACTACTTTTCTTGCATTAACTTTATTTGGCAACACATCCCCGCATATTTTCCATAGACAATCTCTCACGGGGGGGGGGGACTTGTAATCTCCATAATGCATGCCATTTTCCAGGAATCTCCACACTGTCACCTGATACTAACGAAGACAACACTCGGTATCTAGATTTGACGGAATACCTTTCGTTGGTCTCAAAATGCCACACCAGCCTATCTTGACAATTCATTGGTGAAATACTCGTGTGCAAGATGGCATTAGCGTCTCGTGATAAAAACTCTTGCTCAATTAGATCCTTATCCCACAGTCGTGTCCATGGGATCATGAGGTCAGCTACCCTCATATCTTGAAAGCCGTCAACCAGCGGTGTCTAAAGATAGAAGTTGTCATCGTCCCTTACCCATGGAAAGCCCCATACACAAACATCCCCCCCGGAACCTATTTTCCAGCGAACCCCCCTCTTGAGCATCCCTTGGGTCACAAAAATACTCGCCCATAAGTAACTTGGATTGTTGCAAATTTGAGCATCGAGAAAACAGCTCGTCGAATAGTATTTCGCTTTAATAATCCGACATACTAAATCACCTTGATCATGCACTAAACGCCAACCAATCTTTCCCAAAAGGGAAATATTGAAGAGATGAAGATCACGAAATCCACGCCCTTCTGCCGTTTTCCTTACACACACTTTATCCCACTTCATCCATTTCACTCCCTTTTTCACGTCAGACCCACTGCTCCACCAAAAGGAGTTCAACATTCGATGGAGTTCGTCAATAAGAGTCGAAGGAAACAAGAAAGTGCTCATACAATATGACGGAATAGCTTGAGCAGTAGATTTGATTAAAATCTCCTTCCCAGCTCTCGATAGTTTCCTCCCTTACAAACACTGTAATTTTCGCCACATGTGATCCTTTATATAATTAAAAATCTGCCTCTTGTTGCTGCCAATTAGTGACGGTAATCCCAGGTAACGACCAATGTTAAGAGGGTTTGCCACTCCCATAATATTCGAGATGCTTTCCGTCAAGGTTGTCTCAACATTCTTACTGAAAAAAATGCCAGACTTGTTATAGTTTATCGCCTGTCCAGAAATCGTTTCATAATTATCCAGAATTCCTTTGAGCACTCTGCACTCCTCTTCGAACGCCTTGCAGAAAAGCATACAGTCATCAGCAAAGAGTAAATGTGAGACTTCGGGAGCACCCCGACAGACCTTGCTCCCATGTAATTGGCCTGACTGAGTCGCGTGCCTGATTGAAGCAGACAATCCCTCAGTACATAATATAAATAATTAAGGTGATAATGGGCCACCTTGCCTCAAACCCTTCCCGGAAGGATATGCCCCACCATGTCCTCGTTCACATGGATTGAGTAGCTCACCGTCCTGACACAAAGCATAATCCACCTTATCCACGTCTCTGTGAAACCCAATCTTCCCATTATTCTATTTAAGTAGCCCCAATCGACCCGGTCATATGCCTTGCTAATATCCACCTTAAGTGCTACATCGTCTCGTTTACCTCGTCACTTGTTTTTCATCATGTGTAGGGTTTCAAAGGTAATAAAAACATTGTCTTGGATAGCTCTTCCAGTAACGAAAGTGGATTGTGCTTTGTCAACTAAGTCAGGTAGAACACATTTTAACCTGTTACATAGTACCTTCGACATGATTTTATACACTACATTGCATAGTGCAATGGGCCTCAATTCCGTCATTGCTTGTGGGTTGTCACATTTGGGAATCAACATAATATTCGTTGAATTTAGTCCCTCCGGAAACACACCTTGCTGCAACCAACCGACACATGCCTCAAAGATGTCGTCCCCCACTGTACCCCAGCTTTATTGATAGAAAGTCGGATTAAAACCGTCTGGGCCTGGTGATTTATCGACATGCATCTGGGATATAGCAATTTTAAGTTCCTCTTTCTCAAAGGGCCGTATCAACCTCTCATTTTGTTTTGGGGTGATTGTTGGAGGTACAGCCTGTTTCCCATCTCCAACGCCGAGAGTAGGGTCCGCAAACAAGTGAGTGAAAAAATCTACAACAACCTAGCATAAGCGAACCTGCCCCTCCGCCCGATTGCCATCATCATCTTTCAACTTCTTAATTTTATTCCGGCGTTTACGTGTGGATGCCGATTGATGGAAGAATTTAGTATTAAGATCCCCATCCTTAAGCCAATGAATTTTGGCGAGCTGTCTCCATATAGTTTCCTCCTGGACTAGCATCTTGCTTAATTCCAATCTTGTTGCAGCAATTCGGTTTGCTCTATCGTGTCTAGAGCTCTCTTGCTGCATTCTATCTCTCTTTCCAGCTCCTTCTTACGCATGCAGAATTCGGAATCAGCCCTTCTCCCCCACAACTCTAAAGTCTCCGTCGTAGCAGCAAGACGATCTAAAAGATTTAGATCATGGAATCCCCTCCAGTAGGTCCCTATAACCTGTTTCAAATCTCCCTCCATTAACCATCTATTTTCGAATCTGAACATGCGCCTTCTTACCACTGGGTTCGTGTCAAGCAATATAAGGTTATGATCAGAAACAGGAGCTACTAAATTGTGAAGAATGGCTCTCGGAAAGCACAAGTGCCAAGATGGGTTCCCCATAGCATGATCCAGTCTCTCTTCAAGCTCATTAGGCGTTCCACGACTTCGAAACCAAGTAAATTTATGATCGGTGAGATCCACATCCGAAAGGTTACAATCTTGCACTACTTCTCTGAAACCCCTAAATAGCCATTGAGGGTGATCCACCCTTCCTCTCTTGTCCTCAGGTAGCAAAAGGCCATTGAAATCCTCGATACAAACCCAAGGTAGGTTGTTAACACTTGCAAGATGTCTAAGTAGGTTCCAGGAGAGTTGACGTCGACTCCTCTCCGGGTAACCGTAGAACCCAGTCATTCTCCACTCATCATCTCCATCACCAAGTACAGATAAATCAATATGATTACGTGAGTAGCTCAAAACATTACAGTTAAATTTATTATTCCATAACACAGCCAAACCTCCACTACGTCCAATGCAGTCAACGGAAAAACAAGAAGTAAATTTGAGTTTCACACGTAAAGCTTCTATTCTGACACCATGCGACATTGTTTCAAACAAAAAAAACAACATCGGCCCCCGAGCTCTAACAAGCTCGCAAATGGTTGGAATTGTAGCGCCCGGACCAATGCCTCTACAGTTCCAACTAAGCACAATCATTGACGTGACCAAATGCAGAATCAGACTCGTAAGTCATACAGATTCGCGCACGACATTCACTGGTCTCGACTAAGGAGAACATATCAGACTCTCAACACAAGAGAGGACGAACAAGCGTTCAATAATACGAGGGGTAAACAATGGCTCTTACTAAACGAGAGAAAAACATAGGCTTCCGACGAAGGGAAGTAGAAAAGTAGCGAGGGATACGCAACTAACCATAGGTAGTAGAGAAGAAGTGATCGAAGTGTTGTCTGACGATCATCGGTGACGATGTTACAGCACAGTTAAATCGCAATCGATGGCGCAATTAGCAAATCAAATGTTAATTTATCGTCTAAGTTTCCACAGTCTTATATAATTTAAAAGGCAAACACCTCCCCTTGGGAAATTCATGAAAATTAATTCAGCATTTTAATCATTTCTTTATTTAATTAATATGATTTTACATGACTTTTAAATTAACATGAATAATGGAAGTTGGTTTCGTTGTTGGATTATGTAATTATAATACGAGTAACACATACCTGAAATATATCATGTTAAAGAAGGGTAAAAAAAAATTCACGGACTTTTTGCGAGTCTAATCAGGTCAAACGGATCATTTTAAAAAAATCGTGCAAAAGTCGTACAAAAGGCTAATAGAAAAACGGGTCTCAGGTCTATGTTACTATGAAGGTACTTATATGTTACTGTAAGGCAAATATGTATTACTGTAAGCGCAAATATTAGTACAATTAATTTAAGGAAGGATAAAAAAACTCGCAGATATTTTGCAAGTCATACCAAATCAAACAGATTTAAAAAAAAAACCACCCAAAAGACAAACAAAAAAACTTGTTCTTGATTAGTATAAATACAATTAATTACTTCCTCCGTCCAATTTTATAATTTTCATTTTCGTTGGACACGGGTTTTAAGAAAAATTGATTGTTTATGTAAAAAGTGAAAGATGGGAGTGGAGAGAAGTAGAAATAAAGTAATGGACGATAGTAATATTTCTTTTTGGGAAATGAAAATATAAAATTGAACAGACAAAAAAGGAAAGTGGGAATTATAAAATTGGACAGAGGGAGTATATGTTACTGTACGAGGTAATATATATGTGTTACTGTAAGGACAATTAACACATAATTTGCTTTTGAGTAACAAATATAAGGTATTGAAAATTGTTTTACTATATAAACACATGTGTATTACGGGGTACTTTATAGGGAAAGATGTGTTACTGTATGAATAAAATGTTATTGTTGCGCGAATGAAATACTTTGTTCATCCTTTTAGATCCACGCATCTTGAATAGTTCATCCCTAAAACTTATATATATAACTTGGATCTTATATATAAAAAAATCTAAAGCTAGAGAATACATGCCATTCATGAGGCCGGAGCCCCATTAAAAACCCTGCTACGTAAAACCCTCCTTAGGGATAAAATCGTAGTCAGGGAAAAGGGAACCCCTCTAAGAGTACAATTTGAGAATCTATAAAACTCCATGCTTAAGTCTCGCAACATAAAAGGTCAAATTTGATCCGGCGGAGCTGTCCACCATCTGAAGTCATCCGTCGCCATGCTTGCCAATTTATCCGCCGTTGCATTGCCTTCGCGAAATATGTGTGTTACCGTCATCCGCATGCCCTCTAAATGTATGTGCACCTGCTGCCATAGAGGTTTGATTTTTCATGGCAATTTTCTATTGCACCCTCGTAGTGTCTGCACCACATACATTGAATCTGATTCTAGTCAAATGTCCATCCAACCATTTAGGCAAGCTAACCTAATGGCTTGTATTGTTGTTAATAATTCAGCCTCGAATGCATAGCTGCGGTCGTGCCTCATTGTAAAACTTATAAAATACTCCTTCCGTCCAATTTTATTATGCCCACTTCTCCGGGCACGGGTTTTAATGAATATTGATTAGTTTATGTATAAAGTAGATAAGTTGGGGTATGATGGGATGTTGTGGGGTCCATTTATAGGTAAAGTGATTGTTTATGAATAAAGTTAGTGGCAATTTGAGTAAATAAGTGATGGTTGGAGGGTGGAGATAAAGTAGTGTGAATAGTATTATTTCCAAAAAGGGAATGTGTATAATAAAATTGGACAACCAAACACTACAAAAAAAGCCTGATTTTGATACCGAAATTTTGAGACGGACACCTAATCCGTCTCTAATAGATAATTAGATACGGATTTGTTAAAAAATCGAGATTTGAACCCGAAAATAAAACTGTCTCTCATTATAAACAGATTAGATACGACTTTTAGTTTCGAAAGTTTTAGATACGGACTAGATACATATACCACCGTCTCTAAACAATCAATTTTTTCTCCCCAATATAAAACGAGACAAGGTGGTACACAAACCATCTCTAATCTGTATCTAATTAGTCAAATGATAAAATTAAATTAAAAAATAAATCAAAGCATTATGTATATAGAGAATTGAGAAAACCTTATTTATATATAGAGAATTGAGAATGAGAGAATCAAAATATTTCAGGAATTGATTCTCGTATATCAATTTTGTAGATTAAAAAAAAAGGAGGTGTCATTTAATAATTTTTTTAATTTGTATAGTATTTTTTAAAAAGATTTAGATTAAAAAACAATTCTATCATCAATTTAGAAAAAGTATAAACTATCCAATAATTTATTCTCTAATCAACGTACGTATATCAATTTTGTTTGTATGAACTATGAACGTTAGATTAAATAAAAAGAGTCATTCAATAATTTTTAAAAGTTTCTAAATCTTTATAAAACTACTATTAAGACTTATAAAAAAAACTTTCTAAATCTTTATAAAACTACTATTAAGACTTATAAAAAACTTGTATAGTATTTTTTAAAAAGTTTTAGATTAAAAAATAATTCTATCATCCACTTAGAAAAAGTATAAATACTTGAATGGTAACATAGTCTAAATAGCATAATAAAAGGGATATGATCAATTGAGATAAAAATAAAAAATCATTGGGTCAAAATGAACTTGAAATAAAAATTGAAAATCTTTTTATAGAAATTAATTTTATTTTATTTTACTAAATTTGTAAAAAATATATTTTAAAGGAAATTAAACCTAATCCCTATCTAATTTTTTGAAAATATGGCGTACCTAATCTCTATCTTGAAAATAAGTTTATATAATAAATAGAGATATTATAATAATATATGAAAATATATATATTATGAAAATATATATTCATTCTTGAAAATAAGTTTATATAATAAATAGAGATATTATAATAATATTATGTTATATATTCCATATCTTTTACATGGAAATATATATATTATAAAAATATATATATATATAATACATGACTAATAACAATAATTCATGAATTTCTTAAGTAGGTCAATTGAAGGTGAGTCACGGCAATAATAATGTTGTCTCTAAGATTGACGAGGCAAGTTGTGCATCTCAAGCCTTTATTATAATATATCAATTTACTTATCAATTCGTCTACTATAAATTACACACATATACAAATAACTAAATTCGCATGCTAGAACACACATACACGTACACATAACTAAATTCAAGTAGGCAAACACCTTGAATCAATGTCACATTGAGTAAATCTCAAGATAATAACTAAATTCAAGTAGGCAAACACCTTGAATCAATGTCACATTGAGTAAATCTCAAGATAATATTGACTCAATTCAGAATTCATTTAGGACTCGTTGAATATAAATTTCATACATCCGACATCAAGAAGATCGAGTACAAACACAGACTGTAGTCGTTGAAGTAGAATATACGGTGGTCTCTAGGAACAAAGATATAAAGATAAATACTACTGCACCTATCCAGGGTAGGACTGTTGTACTCAACCTAGTGGTTGTCCTTGAAGTGCCTTACCATAATGTCACAAGTTTAAAACCCAATTTTTAAAATTTAATTTAATTTTAGCACCTAGTACCAGTTTTTCTATATTAATAAAAGTGAAAATATTAATAACTAATTTAATTTAATTTTAGCATAGAGAAAGTGTTTGCGTGCAAATAGTGATTTGATCGAGATGAATATGATTTGCGATGAATATGATGAAGAAGAAAGATGATGATTTGATGAAGAAGAAGATGATGATTTGATCGAAATTGATGATGATGAAGATGATTATGAAGATTAAACGTAATTTAATTAATTTATTTTAATTTATAAAGTAAGATCGACTTTTACAATTGAAATTATTCAATAACAATTTTTTTTATATATTTTTAAAGTTACAAATTAATCAATTAATTATATATGTTAAACTAATATAATAAAATAAAGTGTGTAAAACTATGCATAGTTCTTAATATTTTACAGCTTATTGACGGCTGTGAGTAATTACAATTTTTAGAAATTAATAAAAAAAAATTACATTTACAAATTTAAAAGTTACAATTTGAATACATGTAAAATAAACAACTTAATATACATATACAATTCATATTAAAAGATAAAACAAAATAATTATTTGTCCTAGTGGCAGATGCTCAATAATAGACACTTGCCCCACCTGGGTTCAATTCCCATAATTAAATAGTTGGAGAGGGGGTGGTTGCAGGGTGGGATGGGTGTCGGGCTCAATTCCCATATAGACCAAAAAAAAAAAGGTCAATTAAATAGTTGGAGAGGGGGTGGTTGCAGGGTGGGATGGGTGTCGGGCTCAATTCCCATATAGACCAAAAAAAAAAAAGGTCAATTAAATAGTTGGAGAGGGGGTGGTTGCAGGGTGGGATGGGTGTCGGGCTGGGGCTTGAAATGGGGATTAAAAGTCAATTAAATAATTGGAGAGGGGGTGGGGTTGGGGTTGGTGTCAGGTTTAAATAATTGGAGAGGGGGTGGGGTGGGGTGGGGTGGGTGTCAGGTCGAGTTCGGGCTTGGAGAGGGGGTGGGGTGGGGTGGGGCGGGGTGGGTGTCAGGTCGAGTTCGGGCTTGGAGAGGGGGTGGGGTGGGTGTCAGGTCGGGTTCGGGCTTGGAATGGGGATTAAAGGCTTGGAATGGGGATTGGGTTGTTAACTCTTGGAGACGGATTTTTGCCTTGTGATACGGATTTAGAGACGATAAAATGTCGTTTATAATTAAGAACGGAATTATAGACGTATTTTTGACCCGGATGTAAAACGGGTCGTTTATCGTTTAGATACGGATTTAGAGACGAAACGACATTTGAAACGGAATTTTGACCCGGATATAAAACGGGTCGTTCATCGTTTAGATACGAGAATATACGGTGTCAAATTCCGTCTCTCATTATAAACCGAAAAAAATGGTCTCAAATCCGTCTCTTATTAGAAACGGAATTTAGAAAACCGTTCCTAACATTAGATACCATGCGATTAGGAACAGATAGAAAATGGTTCCAAAATCCGTTTCTAACTTGTTTAGATACAATAATTATGGTATCTAATCCGTCTCTAAATCTCAGTTTTTTTGTAGTGAAAAAAGAAAAGTGGGAATAATGAAATTGGACGGAGTGAGTACATAACAATCAACAATTAATTAAAACAAAGTTACATATGGTTTTATCTTATTTAGTTCTTAGTTTTATATTTTTGTATTTTTTTAGTGAAATAAAAAACGTTAAAACATATGTCAAATGCTAGTTTAAGCATTAAAAAGATGGTTCTTCTGACTCATAAAATAGGGGACAAATAATTGTGGTCATCCAATATAAAGAGTCGACTCAGATCTATTTTCATTTTTTTTTTTAATTTGGAGGTGAACTAATAAAATAGGAGGATGCAAATTGTGTATGATAGGTCAAATTCAAATAGCTATTTAAGTATATTTTACGATAATACTAATATACTACTCCCTCCATTCCACGAGTGTTTGCACCACAAAATGGACACACTTTTTTTTTTAAAAGTGTAATGAGTGGAGTGTTGAGGGATAATTTTGTAAAGTTATATGAACAAATTAAAAATGTGAATGGAAATAGAGTAAAAATAATGACATTTTGTGTAAATATGTGAATATTGTAAGGGTGGAGTTTATGAGAGGGTTTTCTTTTATGAATGTTTAAACAATTGTGAAACAGACAAATAAAGTAAATGTGCAGACGATCGTGGAATCGAGGGAGTACGATATTTCATAAAAGCTATTGTAAATTAATACACGCAACTTTATTTAATCTTTTAAATGAAAATATTGTTATATACTCTCTCGTTGCAGACTTGGTTTGTTGAACCAAAATAATACTTACATATAAGCATATAATTATACTTGCATATTAAAAAAAATCCTTGTAACAGTGGATTTCGTGCGATATCCGACTAGGTTTTCCTAATATTTTCCTTTTTTTTTTGGTGAGATTTTATCTTTGTAACGAGAAATAAACGCTCAAAAATCACCATAACCAAACAAAAAATAATTAGATAGACCAAAATCTTCTACAAAATTTTTTGTCAATCATTTTTTTAATTAATTTTCATACTATTTTATCTTCACCTTTCAATCATCACTTATTTATTCAAATTGTCATTAACTTTATTTATAAACAATCTCTTTATTTATAAATGCACCCTACAACATCTCATCATACCCATAATTAATATATCTACTTTATACATAAACTAATCAATATTCATTAAAATCCGTGCTAAAAAAAGTAGGCATAATAGAAAAAGGTACTCCTTCCGTCCCAGCGAAAATTATCTAATTTTTCTTTTTCGTCTGTTCCAATAAAAATTACCTTTTTTTTTTTGACAAATACTTCCTCTCACATTTTATTATATTATCCTCCTTTTTTTAATTACATTAACGCTAATGTACTTATTATTTCTATTTTATAACCTTCACTCAAAGTTTTTGGATAGCTAATTTCACCGAGAAAGGAGTAATTGAATGATGAAATCTAATTTTTAAATATTAAATTAGAACGAGACGGAACACTGTTAAAATATCAAATCAAACATTTAATAAAAGTAAAGAGTAAAATTAAAACATTGGAATTAACAAAAGGCAAGTAATGATAACGAATATGTTGAAACACGCAGGTACACTAGCTAGCTAGCTTATGTGATATGTTTTGTCACATAAAAAGCATCAATAATTCGAATCCTGGACTGTCCTATGTCCAAATCATGATATCAAATCACTTTCTTTTTTGTGTACAACTGGTCCATGCACCTCTTTTTCTGGACAAACAAAATGCTAAAATCCATACCCCCTCCCTAACTCATAAATAACTTTCATAAATTATAAATAAATATTGTGCATGTAGACAAATTATCACTGTTCTTGAAATTTCCATTTCAATGTTTGCAGGGAGATCACATGAATTTCACAAAAATAACCTAAAAATATCTAACTTGTGTTATTATTTGCCCTCAACCAATCACAAATTAATTACCTATATATTTATTTATTAATTTATTCAATAAAATTAATACAGTATTTTAAAAAATTAACACTACTGCCATTTAGTGATTTTTTTTTTATACTCCGTACTAAGTTAAAAACTTCTTCCTTCCCTCCTGTAAAAATTATACATGAGCTTAATTTGGATATGGAGGTTAAAAAATATAATAAAATAAATACTCCATATATGTACTATTGATTAAAAAACGAGAAAAATATAATTAAATGTGATAGAAGTAGTTTACTTGGAAAAAAAAAATCTGTAAGAAACACCTTAATATTGTTAAATTATAATGTTCGAAAAATTAAGTGCACTATTGACAAGGTAAATATAAGAACCAAACTAGCTAGTGCATAAGCATTTAACACCCCTCACCAAATAAAATAAAATTAAGTGTGCTTTACATACATGAAATATTTGTAATAAAAAGAAAAAAACCACTCTTCACTAAAAAATTAAGTAGTAGCAAAACCTGAGAGAAATCTAGAGTGGAGTCAAATTCTGATTTTTTGTAGCATCGATTCACGCGATTCCTCACACACACAACTAGTTGCTGAGTTGATTATCAATTAGACTCGGTCCTGGTGAGTTGATCATCAGTTGGACTCGGGATTCGGACCACTAGGCACTTCATGAGCAGCAGCACGAAATTGTCGGTCCGTCCTCGTTGACGGTCTCACACAAGACTTGTTTTTTTCAGTCTGCTCATGACTCATATTCATGTGTGATTTTGTGTGAGAAATATTGTAATGAACACTTAGTACAAGTAGTGTCCTCCCTTTAGATGGAAATGGGAAAATAATCAAGAATAGCAAGAGAATGGCAAAAACATGGGATTTAGCCATGAAAATGTGATCCTGATCCACCCCCCAATATTAGTACACAAAAAATCTATATCCATCAACCAAATGGACCTCCAATTCAAAGTTGATTAGGGTAAGAATATATTGGTTTAGGGTTTTGGAGGAAGCTTTTGGGAGTGATGAGTTTCAAAACCACATGGTGTTCATTAATCATGGCCTTAGCCAGGAGAGAGATCGATATATATGATAAATTATCAACTACAATATCATGTGACCAACTTTTCACCTTTTGTCCTTCTTTTATTAAATATTTGCATATCTATACCCCTATACATGTCAATGCTTGGACCACTTACTTTTTTATGGTCTTAATTGCACCAAAATTTGTTCTACTTTGAAATATGTTGTACGGAAATTTGTTGTGCCTAGTTTATTAAATAGACCAAATATCACTCCTTAATTATGAAATAGTTCTGGGATGAGTTTGATTGATACACTTTTTAAGAAAAAATAATTCATTGGTTGTTAATGTAACATAAAAGAGAAATATTTTATGTGATTTAGTGAGATGTAAAATGAATTTGGTGAGATGAGGTGTAGTAAAATGTGGAGTAGTAGAAAAAATGACAATTTTAAAAATAAAATTATATTGAAAGAGTATTAATTTTGTGGAGTATTTTTATATTGAGAGTGTATAAGTAACTTGGGGGATTCACTAAAAAAAAATACGAAAAATATGTCAAACAGTAATCATTTAATCAACTACATCGACTTTCATATAGTTCAAATCGCAAGAAAATTTTCGTACATTATTTCTAAATTCTAGATTTTTTTATGCTACACATATTATTAATGATGCTTTCTAATCTTGACCTTTTACTTTAGTTACAATTATTGAATAAAGTAATAATTATTGAATTGAGGGTAAAAATAATGAAATTTTGTGTAAATATATTAATATTGAAGATAAGTTATACAAAAAAAATTCCTTGTTGAGATGTGCAAACAACTATGGAATGGACAAATAAGAAAAATGTGCAAACAATTGTAAGACAGAGTGAGTAATAATTTACTCTCAAAGCCTGAAGAGGTTTATTAGTCTCGATCTTATTTGTACCTGTTGTTTAATTTCTCAATCCTTTTACCCCGTCCGGCCAGCTCCATATTCGTGATTTCAGTTCTGCAATAAGCTTATCTAGACACTAGTACTGCTCGTTCAATTCTGAAAGATAATCAAGTTTCTCGTGGGAAAAAAATCAATTTAGTTTTAGTCCCATAATTTTTTACCTTTTTTAAAATGGTCCAAAAAATTAGTTAAATGTACCAATTTCGTCACAATTTTTTGAAATTTGTTTTATTTTGATTCCATTTTCACGTACTGAAAAGATGACTGGACGATCGAAAAGTGTTGAGTATAAAAATAAAAAATTATTTTAAAGTTTAATATAATAAATAAAATTCATGTCATTATTTTATAAAAAAAATTCAGCTACAAAGAATTATTTTAATAATATAATATCTTTAATAATTCTCCTGGTACAAAAATTCATACAGCTGTATAATTTGTTAAGATAAAATAAATTATTTTATTTTATTAAAGTACTTCAAGAAAATTCATAGACTTCCAAATAATTTTATTTTAATAATTCATGTACTTTCAGAGAATTCATACACTTCCATGAGAATTTGTGTATTCGGACTTCGGAGAATGAATAATTTTAGAAAATTCATATACTTTGTACCAGGAGAATAATATAATAATTTAATTTTAATAATATAATAATTTAATTTTAATAATTCAAATATGACTTATTTTAATAATATAATAATTTAATTTTAATAATTCAAATACTTCTAGAAAATTATTTAATAAAATTATATTATTTTAGAAAATTCATATACTTCCAAATAATTATTTTAATAATATAATAATTTTATTTTTATAAAATATTGACATGGATTTTATTTTATTGTATTGAACTTTAAAATAATTTTTTATTTATACATTTAGCACTTTTCGGTTGTCCAATCATTTTTTTTTAGTGAAAATGGGATCAAAATAAAATAAATTTAAAAAAATTGAAACTAATTTTAGATAAGATAAAAAATTACGAGATTAAATTGACCTTTTTCTCGCTTTCCGTAATAACCAAATGACACACCTTCAAATGCTAGTTTGATAAGTATAACAATGTCACATAATTCACTTTTGACAGAAAAAATAAGTACAAATTGCAATTGATTAATATAAAATAGTACTATAAGATACAATTAAAAAAAAACATATACTCCCACCGTCCCAATCCGTTCTGATTTAGATCCTTCATTTACTGTACACACGTAGTTTAATGCAAGAGGTGTTTATTGTATTAAAGGAAATAAAGTAGAATGTATGAAAGTTTTTTAAAGTAATAAAATAAATAATAAAATATTGTAAGTAATAAAGTAGAGTGATAAAGTAATGATGTGATGTAATTTTGAGATGTTTGAACTTTGAATGATGTAGTTTAAAGTGAAAAGTGTTTTATTGCCAAATAAGAAAATGCACAATTTAAATTGGGACATTCATTTTTTACAAATCCACAATCTAAACTGGAACGGGGGAGTATTACCGATATTAAACTAATAAAAAAATATATTAATACATTTGACAAAATGATAATCAACCTCTTTTAGTAATAAAAGTTTTTATAATACATTTGACAAAATGATAATTAACTCTTTTAGTAAGTCAAAGTTATCGATCAAGTTAAATTTATCAAACTCAAGTTAGGAAATATTTTTTTGTTCAATAAACGATATATATTAGTAGATTGACAACGAATTGAATAGTAACATTTTATTAGTCACCTTAAGACATTGATAAATGTTTTTGGTCAAAAAGCCAACCAAAAGCCAAGTCTAAATTGAAGCAGTGTTAACTGGTTAAAAGTTAGCATGAAAAGGGAGGAATATAATTAATACTCCCTCACTTCCACAAAGATGCCCACATATTCCTTTTTTGAATAATCCAAATTATAGCTACATTTCTTCTTTTACTTTAATATTAAATGCTCTATTATCAGTTTTACCTCTAATTAATAAAAGTAATTAATGCTTAGCAGATTTTGGAGTATGAGAGTCCAAGGGCAAAATTGACACATTAGCTAACCTTAACTGCATTTATTAATTTTTTTTAATTTGTGTGTAAAAACAAATGTGGCTATCTTTGTGGGACGGAGGAAGTATTATTAATTCTCGCCGAGGGGATTTGTCTGGTAAATTTGAAATTTTTGATTTAGTATGTTTTTATTTTATTTTTAGATTTATAACTTTTAAAATGTAAATAATTCTTAAATTTTCATTAATGAACAATGTAATTGGTTTTCCAAATTAGTCGATTATTGAGGAAGACTTTTAACAAAATATGATACTTTAACTCTACTCCAACTTCACTTCCTCCGTAAACATTAAACATTAATGGGACCCTCATTAGTGGATAACCTAATGATTATATGATTAATAATTGAAGGGAATCATTTTTTATTGATAATATCCATATGTAAATGGAATTGCTTGCATCTAATGGATAAACGTGTTCATTAAACAATCTACACATCAGTTATGGCTAGTAAATTTAATACTATCTCCGTCCCGTGATTACTTGCACACTTTCTTTATTGGAATGTTCTAAAATTACTTGCACACTCTTAATATAGAATACCTTACAAAATTAATAACCTCACAACATCATTTTATTTTCAAATTTGTCACTCCTTTTTTCCATACATTTCACTTTACACATCATCAAATCCACTTTACAACATCATCAAATTACCTAGAATACACCTCTTTTATCTTACATCATCAACCACTAAATTCACTTTTCTTAAACAACGTGCCGGTCAAACTATGCAAGTTATTCCGGGACGAAGGAAGTACAATGTACGCGTCATACGCGCTGGACTAAGGGCAATTTCACATGTTACTAGGTGCGATTCGAAGCGGAGTCTGAGCGAAGGATTTTTAGGGTTTACACGCCCAAAATAAACCATCATTATACCGCCGAATTGCTACTGCCGAGGTGAAGTTATTACAAGATTTTGGTGAGTTACGAAATAACACAATGAGTACGATCTTCCTTGTAAGCCCAACTTCAAATCGATTGGTGAAGTATGTGGTGCGGCTGACTATAAGAACCTAGGATCTGGGGCCCCGACATTCACATCACAGTGAAGCAACGTTAATTGAGTCTTTACACTTTCTTGAGTACGATTCTTGGAGAGATAAGGCAATGGCGGAAAATCTGAACACGAGGATGAGTAGGGTGTCGATTGCGGAAGTCGATGAAGAGGAGTTCGAGCTGGGCCAAGGGAAACTTTCTCAACCGAAGAATATGATATTGGGAAGATATACGGTGAGGAATAATATGGGGCCAACAGATCTAGGATCGGCGATGAAAAGAATTTGGAGCCTGGAAGGAGCATTGACGGTTTCGCAAGTGGGGGATGGGTTGTTTGTACTAGAATTTGAGGAGGCGGTGGAATGCAACAAAGCACACTATAGACAACCATGGAATATCACAGGCACTACGCTTATTTTGGCTAGGTTAACGGGAAGAGAGTGCCCGGCGACAATGGCTTTCAACCAAGCACCATTCTGGGTGCAGTTCCACGGACTACCACTGAACTCTATGAACCCGGTGGTAGGGCAAAGAATGGGGAGCAAACTGGGGGAGGTGCTAGAGGTGGCCAAGCCGGCGGGAGATGCAACTTGGGGGAGGTTCTTACGGGTGAGGATCTTGATTGACATCACTCGTCCTCTAGCTAGAGGTACCTCGATTAAAGCTCTAGGAGGTAGCCAGCTGGTTTTGTTCCGATACGAAAAGCTTGTTGAGTATTGCGGGATATGTGGGGTGATAACGCACTGGAACAAGGAGTGCCCAACAACATTCACAGGAGGAGGACAAGACAAGGACAGAGCCATAGCCTACCCAGCTTGGCTGAAAGCGGATGGACAAAAGAGTCTGAACCAAGCAGACTTCGAGTGGGCACGAAAGGTGGGAATTGGGAGAAAACGGCAGCAGCCTATAGAGGGAACAACAGAAAAGGCTAAGGAGAAAGCGGTGGTAACAGAACGGGGTGGCACCAATAGCCTGAGCCAGAGGAAACTGATAAATAGACCAACGGCCCCCGCAAAGGAGATAGCACTTCCGACCTTTGACACGAACCAATTTCTGACAGAACCTACCAACTATGGGGAGGAAGACATGTTCCGACTATCAAACAGTATGAGGTATTTCGCTTATCTGAATTCTTACTCAAATTCTATGGGACTTGTGATGGGAGTTGGCTAGAGCGGCATGGGACAGTCAGACATACACATTGCTCAGAAAGATCTCCTAAGTAGGGAGAGAAGTGGCAGCAAGGATCAGGGGAGTATGCTGAAAATGAAACAACCAATGTTGGGTGCACCAGGGGGAGGTTTAGGAGCCATGGCGAATGCTGGAATACAACTGAATGGTGTGAAAGGGGCAAATCAGCCGGCAAAGAAGAGGGTCCGAGCAACCGGGGCGGAGACAAGAATGGATGGTGAAGTAACATTCAATGAGAAAGGCGAGGGAGAGAAGATTGAGATGGGAGCAAAGAGAACCAATAATGATGATGAGCGCGAGAAACTACTCGCGGAGGCGGCGGCAGACTCGGGTCAGCCCCCGCCGTCGCGCATGATCGTGATAGTATGGAATGCACAGGGCTTGGGGGGAAAACATGCATTTCGGGCCCTTTAACAGCTGGTAGCTGACAACCGCCCCGATCTTTTGTTTGTTATTGTAACGAAGTTATCAGTTAGAAATTGTAGTAGGTGGAAACAATGTTTGAATTTTAATTTCTGTATTGGTAGTGATGCTAAAGGAACTTGTGGTGGTTTGGCCTTTTTTGGAAATGAATCAGTGAAAATTTCTTTGCTTTCGTATTCGAGTGGCCATATTGATTGTGTGATTATGAATGAAGCATTAGTATGGAGGTTCACCGGATTTTTTGGGGCCTCGGTGACACACATTCGTAAACAGTCAGGAACTCACACGGGGAGGATAATAAAGCATGGCTAATAGGGGGACTTCAATGAAATATTGTATTAAAACGAGAAAAAAAGGAGATGATACACGAACGAGACCGTATAGTCAAATGAGGGATTTCAGGGAAGTCGTTGATGAGGTGGGACTAAGGCAAATGGATGCCAAAGGGCCTTTTTTTACCTGGATGAACAGGCGAAAAGGAAACCATCAAGTGAAGGAGAAATTAGATAGATTCATGGCGACAGATGAGTGGTTGGAAGGAGTTGAGAATTGGGAGGTCCGAAATCTGGATTTCTATGGTTCGGATCATCGTCCAGTGCTACTGCGAATGAACGAGATAGTCACATCAAAGAAGAAAAATAGACATCAGCTGTTCCGATTTGAAAGTGCATGGAGTTTAGAGACAGATTTCAAGGAGATAGCTAAAAAAGGGTGGACAGAAGGGAGCCAAGGGGGTGGACTGGCTGAGCAGATCAATAGGTGTGGGAAGACTTTGAATAAATGGGCAGTGAAGAAGGTGGGAGACATTAAAGGAAGAATTAAAGAGTGCAGAGCTAGCTTGAATGCATTATTGAATATGGAGCCGGGAGAGGTGAACATGGATAGGGTGAGAGAATTAGAAGCTCACCTAGAAAAAATGCAAACACAAGAGAACTTGAAATGGCAGCAAAGAGCACGATTGTCGTGGCTAAAAGATGGAGATAGAAACACCAAGATCTTTCATCGGAAGGCCTCGCAAAGGAGATGGATAAACACGATACGTGGGCTGGAAGACGAAGATGGAAATTGGTGTGAGTCAGAAAGGGATATTACATAATTAGTGCAAGATTATTTCAAGGAAATCTTCACTTCACAACAACCGGGTGAGGAGGAGATTGCACAAATGCTGAGCGAGATAGAGGAGGTGGTGACGGCACAGATGAGAGACTTTCTTGGACGCCCTTTTATTGCTGAAGAGATTGGTAGCGTTCCAACTAAACCCAATGAAGGCTCCGGGTCTAGATGGTTTCTCGGCTGGTTTTTACCAACAAATGTGGGAGGAGGTTGGTAAAGATGTCATAGACGCAATTCTGAACATCTTGAACAATGAGGGGGAGATTTCGCCATGGAACGAGACCTGGATTACCCTAATTCCGAAGAAGAAGGACCCAAGGAAAGTAGCGGACTTTCGACCGATTAGTTTGAGCAATGTGAACTACATAATTTTAGCAAGGACGATCACGAATAGGATGAAACACATTATGACGAAGATTGTGGACGATAACCAAAGTGCATTCACGCCGGGAAGGCTAATATCGGATAACATAATATTTGGTTATGAATGTATGCATTGGTTGAGACACAATAAAAGCGAGGGGTATGCGGCTTTGAAGTGGGATATGAGCAAGGCATACGATCGAGTAGAGTGGAGATACCTGGAAGTTTTGCTCACCAAGATGGGGTTTCATGAGAAGTGGGTGAAGCGGCCTCAGGACAGAAAGTAAACTACGACAAATCAGCAGTGTCGTTCAGCCCAAATACGAAGAGGCACAATATCAGGGGGGTCCGTGATACACTTCAAATCCGGATGACAAATGGGCATGAACTATATTTGGGACTACCGACCTTTTCCATGAAGGCAAAGCGGCTGCAATTTGGTTTTTTGAGAGATAAAGTGTTAAAGAAGTTAGAAGCATGGAAGGATAATGAATTTTCAGAAGGGGGGAGGGAGATACTGATTAAAGCTATTATTCAGGCGGTGCCCACATATACTATGGCGTGCTTTAGGGTGCCGACATCGATTTGTAAAGAGTTGGAAAGAATGGTGGCGGACTTTTGGTGGGGGATTAAAAAAGAGGGGAAGAAAATTCATTGGAAAAAGTGGCAAGTGTTGTGTGATGAAAAGGAGAAGGGAGGTTTGGCTTTAAGGGACTTGACGCACTTTAATAGAGGCCTCTTAGCTAAACAGATATGGAGGATAATAGAACATCCGAGCTTGTTTTTAAGTATGGTGCTAAAAGCAAGATATTTCAAACATAGTGGAGTAATGGACGCGGGCGTGGGGAGCAACCCATCCTTTATATGGCGGTCGATGTGCTGGGGCAGAGAGCTGCTGGAAACAGGCCTATTTTGGAGAGTTGGAAACGGGGAGTCAATCAAACTTTTTAAAGAACGGTGGGTGCACGGCCTGGCGGAGGGTGGAATCATCTCCAGAATTGCGAGCAACTCTCAAGTTAGTAGGTACATAAATAGTGATGGGGAGTGGAATCGGGAACTGATCAAGCAAGCATTCCTCCCACTGGAGGAACATGTAATATTGGATACACCGATAGGAGGGACGCAAACAATTGATACCCAATATTGGAAACCTAGAAAAAAAATTCCAATATTCGGTTCGATCGGGGTATTGGCACAACACCACTCAACTAAGAAACGGAGCAAGATCGGCGGAAGCATCAGACGACAACAAGGTGAAGGAGGAATGGGGAAAAGTGTGGAGGATGAATGTACCTCCAAAGGTCAGGATCTTCTGGTGGAAAGTGCAATGGGACATTTTGGCGACTGAAGGGAACCTAAGGAGGCATCATGTGCCAGTGCCAGGTACGTGTAATTTGTGTGGTGGAAGAGATGCATCAACGGGGCATGTGCTCTTCTTTTGCCCTCTAGTTAAGCAAGCCTGGAAGGTGAATGGATGGTGGGAGATTTTAAAAAAGCTAAAACATCAGGGGATGAAAGGGATAATTGATGGGGTGATGGTCGGGAATACAAAGCCAATGTTGGAAGAATTTGTGATGGTAGCGTGGGGAATTTGGAAAGAAAGATGTAGTATTTTGCACAACCCAATTCGTGATGTGGGAGGTGGAAATAGAAGTGCTCCCATGTCAGATATGGAATGGGCGTTGATTTGGCTAAGGGAGTTTCAGGACAGCAGGAGGATTTTGGGACAAAATCGCACTAAGGGTGAAGATGAAGGGAGAGAAGAGCAAAGATCAGGGTATGTTATGAAGGTGGACGCGGCGTTTAGGGAAGCTGATGCAGAGTACGGAGTGGGGGCAATTCTAGGACCGATAGGTGGGAGTATATGTGGAGCAATGTGTAGGCCAATTACGGCTTCAGGATCTGTCGTTGGTGCAGAACTTAGGGCCATGGAGGAAGGACTGAAGTGGTGTGCAGGAAGGGGAGTGACGGAGGTACACCTACTATCGGATTCAATGGAGGCAGTTGGGATAGTTAATGGTAAACAGAGCGTGTGCAGTGCGGAAGGTTATGTTCTGGAGCGGATTTGGCGAATGCAACAAAACTTTGTAGTGTCCAAAGTTGGACACACACCCAGAACAAACAACAAGGCGGCGGATGCATTGGCGAAAAGGGCCGTGCATGATCACTCTTCTCAAGATTGGAGAGATGACGACATTCCTCAACAGTTCTTGTGTTTGGCATCTCTTTAAGGATTCTAGTGTTTAATTGATGTAATTGGTGAATGCCTTAGCAACTACTGTACTAAAAACAAAAATCTACACATCAATGGAACCCCTGTACGGTCAAATAAAATAAAAATATTGCTAATAACAATAATAATGTCAAATGACTAATTTTATCCACATACATTATATTTTCATCAATTCTAGCGAATACAATTTTTTTTTTATGAAATACATAACTCTATTATCAATTGGGAAAATGGAAAATACACACTTTGATAACCAAAAGAGTGTCTTATCCATTCTAAAAAAATAAGTATGATATTGCAAGTTCAATATTAGGCTAAATAAGGAAAATAATTATCACGGATCAAAAGAGACGAATTTTCAGGTTGGCTATTTAAAAACGTAGATCACGCAAAAACTCCAGCGACAATTTGGCAACATAAAGAGAAGAGAACAAAAATTGACGAAGACATATATATTAACTCAATGGGGAATGATTTCCCGACAGTGCTTTGAAGAAAAAACAAGGAATAAAAGCAGAAAATATGAACGATTTTAAAAATTGTCAAATAATCGCGACATCATAATCTCGTGTGCAAAAAAGTTTAGATAAAATATATGTTACATGAACCATATTATGTTATCACACATACACAATGTGTGTTACAACTTGCATAAAAAAATACGTGATACTTGTTGAATCACTTAGTATTGTTGTCTGTGCAAAATCACGTTCTTACATAAAAGTGACATACTGTATTTGCGAATTAAACTCCTGAAACAGATCTTAATGAATTTATTATAGTGGGGGAACTGATTCAATGGTAATGAGCTTGAAAGTGGAAATTACGAGTTTAATGAAATCAGTGGTTCATTGATTGGACTAGAGATATAGACTATATGTTAAATGTATGAACTATACCATACATACATCTATTCTTTGGGATTTCGTGCCCGTAATCAACACGTATTTTTCTCTAAGGATGACAATAATTTTATTTACTTTTAAACTATATGTGGTCTCTTGTATTGGTGTAAAGAAGATAACGATGAAATATTGTGTGATATATAAATCATTGAGAAAGAAAAATTTGAGGTGATAAAAATTGATTACAAGACTCAAATGAGAGAAAGAATAGTAAAAGGGGAGGTTGTATTTCGAGTGGGTCGAGCTGGTGGAAGGAAATTAAGAGACTATATGAGGGGTGGATGGGAAGTATGATTAGGAAAATTATAGGGAATGGGGAGCAAACAAATTTCGAGAGATATTTTGGTTAGGGGGAGAGAGTCTTAAAGATATATATCCTAGATTATATAATTGCAGTAATCAAAATGACTCTCATAAGTGACATGGAGAGATGGAGGCTAGACTGGTGGGAGTGGGATTGGGATTAGAGGCCAATTCTTAGTCAAAGAGATAATGATTCTTTACTCGATTTGATCACTAATCTGGACAAGTCTCAATTTAAACAGGGATGCGAGGATATGTGGTGCTGGAAATTTGCATCCCATGGTGTTTATTCGACTAGCATGACATATAAAAGCTTGAAATATACAACCTAATAGCCCCAAACTCGTTAACTTCGACATGGTGCGATCTTCACATATGTATCGTGCTATAAGTTTGGGACATGAGACTCTTTTGTATGTATTACCAAAAGCTCTTATATTGTTTTTGGTTGTTCACAACATTTATTAGTGTAATCCTTACAGGTTGAGTACCCCTTGTACTAAAATATATATGAAAGTTGATGTTTATTGTTAAAAAAAAAAAACTACCATGTAGATAATATGTAGTAAAACTATCTTGCATCATAATCATCCATCAATAAGGTGGAAATGAAGCCATTTACATCATCTGGTATAAGACCAACATAATCTTTCAAGTATCTAATATATAGTGTTGGAGGTGAGGGAAGAGCATAAACGATGGTGATGAAAAAAGTTGAACTTTGTGAATGGTCTGAAAATGAAGAGAATGGAAGATGGTGATGTAGAAATATTGTGAAATTAATACAAAATCAAGAGACATTGAGAGTCAATTCTTATACTGCATCTTTAGTAGAGGGTGTCGAATGGACCCGTTCATCGTTGTCTAATGGATCTTCACCTTACAATTCAAACTCGTAAGCTTTCAAATGTTAACATATGGTTTGAACATTTCATTGGTTTAGGTCTTATGTATCCATTATGACAATTACTTTCATACGCCATTGAGAGGTTAATGATTTTAAAACTTTAAGGTTTACCTCTCTATTGGTGTATGTCTTACCAAGAGATTCTATCTCATTGATGATTCTGGTGAAACGGGTATCCAGCTGATTTGTACTCTCACCTTGTTGCATTTTGAATGTTTCAAATCTTTGAACAACAAGAGTGAGCTTGTTTTCTTTAATATGATTCATTCCCTCACAGAGGACAACTAGTGTATCCCATATCTCTTTTGCACTTTAGAACTTTACCTATATAATCATTAGGCAAGGTATTCATAATAAGATTTCGAGCAATATTATCTAAATTGTTTTGCTTCATCTCATCTGTGGTAAGATCCACTCTAGCTTTTGGCATCATTTGCCCTACTGGCACGTCTGGATTTCCAATTGCAGTATTGGGGGCCGTGATTGTGATTGGTCCGCTTGTGACTACAAACTACATGAGATCATGGATCGAACTGAAGTTTAGTTGCATGTGCACCTTTCAATACTCATACCGTTCAACTAAAAACTTAGGTAAATGTCTAGTGTCGGATTCCATGCTTATGATTTTATGAAAACGGGTTTTCAAGAGATATGTCCAAGTGAACTACAAAGACTTTTCCTCAAAAGTCGATGATATTCAAAGTCAGCAACTCATTAAAACCACTGCTCTGATACCACTTGTTTGTCCCTGAACGAGTAGTGATGGGTTTAAGTCTAAAGGGGAGGGGTGAATAGACTTAAAACTTTTTGCAAACTTCTTTTCGTGTGTCAGCTGGTATGATGACTTAGTGGAGTTGAGTCGTCGGATATGCAATAATGCAGTCGACTAGAGTGCGAGTGTAAAATACAACTTGAATAGATACATAACATACTGATTGCTTATTCAACTTGTCAATTGGGCAAACATCTACTTAGTTGTAAGTGCGGAAAATGTGTTAGGCTCTAATGTTTATACTCATGAGTTTTATGAAAAACCTTTTACTAAAGATGGTGTAAGTTTGGAAACTACTCAACTGATTTGATATCAACTGGTTTAAAACACTTGTGTGTGATTTTATAAAAACACCTAATAATGCTAATATGAATAATATATCAGTAAGAATAATATCATCAGATAAATATTGTAAAGCAAGATAAAATAACACCAAGATTTATAATGGTTCGGAGCCCAGTCCTACGTCCACTCTCACATTCCAACTATGATATTAATCTCTTTCAAACAGCTTGTAATTTATAGCATGTACACGGTGCATTCCACGTACAATTGGTTCTATTTGTTATGTCGGGAACAAGTACCCTTACAAACGATTGCAAACAACAAACTAGGGTATAGAATGAGGGTTTAGTTGTTCTAGATGTTCCAACTAGTGAATCAAACAACACGTTTGAAAACACTTGCTAAGCTTATAGATTGGATATGTAATTATGGGCTGAGGAGGGAAACTTAGAGCTAATGATTCAAAGAATAAATGCAGACTCTAAAGAACTCGTAATGTAGTATTGCTAGAGAATGCGTAAGCTTATATCAACTGAGTGAGTTCTTACATATAGTTTACGTGATCTTCACAATGAAGATTGTCTTGTATTTATAGGTATATTTGAGTCGAACTAGTCGTTGCTTCAAATCTTTCCGTAGTTGGTGTGATTTGTGATTGATTTGATTCTTCCTAAAATTCTGGTACATACATTCCTTGTTAAGAAATGTGCATTAAATGCATGTTATATGATCACACATAGCCTTAGGTGATAGGTCAACTAGTTATGATGGCATCTATTCATTGGTCCATGTCAGCTAGGTTGTTAGGCTCGTCTACTAATCTAGTGTTAAGGTAAGTCAAGTCTTTATGACATTCCCTTTTATCATCAACGTAGAAGTGCTTCCTCTTATTATAAAAATATTCTAAGTGTTGATGAGATCAGACGACTAAGTCCACTATCAGTTGACATCTTCATTTGGTTGATTACATTGTAAGTCTCAGTTGATAAGGTATACAAAAACCTTATAATCTGATATCACTAATGGACTCCTCTTCAATCTTCAAGATCTTCTAGTCTTCTACTGATAAGGATCCACCCGTTCCAAGTCATGCAGACAGAAGGGATCCTTTGGTCATACATGATGGACCGATTACAAGGGCAAGAGATAAGAAGATAAACGAGGCTTTGATGAACTTAATTGCTGAAATGAGGGAAAATGTGCAAGAGAAGCTCAAAGAAGGCCTACTAGTGAATTTTATTGGGCTGGACTACTTTTAAAGAGAAGTCACGAATCTAATTTGGGCTAAAAGACATGTTTCTAAGTCCATGGGCCTTAAAAAACGTGGCACACATGAAACCTAACAAATTTATTATTTATTTAGACTATTTACATTTTCTAGGAAATTCCAAGAGTCATGAGTTACTTTTTTAGCTTTGAATTAGTCTTTAGTCCCCTTTTAAGACCATAAATGTAGGGTATGAATGTTTTGACCCTTAGGAGTTACTTTCTAGTCTATAAATAGGTCTTGTATTCCTTTGGGAAAAGGATATCAAGTTTTATACGAATTTTATAAGTTTATTGCTTATTTTCTCTTTGTGAGGTTGAATTATTTGAGAACTTATCAAGATTCTTGAGCAAAATCTTGGGGCGTTCAATCATACCGAGGTTCTTTGCTTTTTCTATAGTCAACGGGTCAAAGTTTTCATGCTCTAAGTAAGGTAAATTCAAATCTCGATTTTGGAAGATCCGCTGCTTAATTTATACGTTGAGTTCTTAGATCATTATATCTAATGGGTCATTCATCTCTATCCACATCAATTTGGTATTAGAGCAATTTGATATTGATCTGATTTTTTTTTTATCGTTGTTTATAGTATTTAGTTAAAAAAAACTAAAAAAAAAAAACGTCAAAAAACAAAAGTTGAATATCTTGCTTGTTGATTTCTTCATATTGTCATATCTAGAAAGCAAGTCAAAAAAAAAAAGACGAGAATAGTTATAATATTTGTTTTGGAATATTGTTACCTCTTCATATTACAGTTTCAAGAATTCCTTGTTCCCTACATCTATAGGACTAAGGGATTATTGAGTGTTGCTGGAAATTGTTCAAACTTGATTTTGTTCTCAAATTTTGAGTGGTAAAACACTACAAAAAATGCCTAAATTAGAGACCAAAGTTTTGAGACTGTCATAAAACGGTCTCAAATAAAGACTGATTTGAGACCGTTTTGAAAAAAATACGAATTTTGAGACCGATTTCACTTTAGTCTTTAATTTTATGTATTCAGGCCGTTTAGAGACCGTATTGGCGGTCTCTAACCCGAAATTAAATTTCTGATTTTAAATTTTGTTTTGAGACCGCATTAGCGGTCTTTAATTGGTATTAAGAATTTCAATTCCCAAATTTTATTTTGACCGCCATTTTTGCCCGCTCATTTAGAGATCTTTTTGTGAATACGATCTCTAACCCGTCTCTAACCCATCTATAAACCCTAATTCATTTGTACCGCCTCTTTTCACTTTGACCCTACGCAATTTCTCACGGCCCTCACTCGCGATTCTCTCTTGCTCTCCCGCCACGACGACTCCGACTCCGTCCCCGTTCTCAAGATGAAATCACCGATGCCGCCTCTTTGCCACTGCCTGTTGATTAACAATCGTCTCCAACGAATTTAAGTCAAGGTAATTTTTGGGTTTTTCTGTTTTGAGATTAAAACTGTTTGAAAGAATTGATACTAGAATATTAAAATATGAGAGAAATAAATTGATGAGAAAAAAAATACTAGATCAGTATGAGATTAAATATAATAAAATAATTGTTTTAAAAATATATATATAATAAAATAATGAATAAAGTATAAGTGATGTGATTGAGAAGGAGAAAGAGAAAATAATATGCAAAAAAAAAATTGAATGAGAAACTTATTGTGGGATTTATAGTGGGATGGAAGGAGTATATAATAAAAAAAATTAATTAATACATATATAATTAATTTTAAAAATTACACACCCGGGATCAATTCCCACCAAGACCAAATAAATGGTCATTTAAATAAAGTGGGTGTGGGTTCGGGTCGGGTGAGTTAGGTGGGTCCAGGTCAGGTGGGTCGGGTCAGGTGTGGGTTCAGGACGGTCGGGTCTGCTAGGTCAGGGCGGGTGTGGGTTCGAGACCGAATGTGGCATTTTGAAACCGTCTCAAGGCTCGAAAAAAATTCGGGCCGACCAATCATTAGAGACAGTTTGTAGACCGAAAAAATTCAGTCTATAATTTGAGACCGATACATGAAAACGGTCTCAAAATATTTGAAACGAACCTAATAGTGAACGACCAAAAATGGTCTCTAATGCGTTTAGAGACCATTTTTATGGTCTCTAATTAGTTGTTAATTGAGGTTTTTTTTTTGTAGTGAGTGGTGAGATTATTAAAGGGGAGGTAAAAGTCAAAAGAGTGAAACAAGAGTGAATTGCGAGGATTTTTTGTTTTAGTGAAATACGAGTGATTTGTGATAAATTATATACAATGGCATGAACACCCAATGAGCAACAAGAAGCTTTCACCCTACAAGCCATGCAACAACAATTTGCAAGGTTAGAAACGGCCTACACAAAGGGAGCCTAGAAATATCAATGCAAATCAAAGAAGGCAATTTGAGGAGTTGGAATCGGAGGAAGAGGTGGATGATGATATAGGGGTTTTTCCATCAAGTACATGGGAGAGGGGGTAGAAGAAGGCGAAACGGCGCAATAAATCGAGGTATGGGGAAAATAAAGTTTCACATCTCAGCTTTCCATGGGCAAAGCGATCCGGAAGCGTATTTGGAGTGGAAAAAGAAGGTAGAACTCATTTTTAATTGTCATAATCACTCGGAGGATAAGAAGGTAAAGCTTGAAATAATTGAGTTCACCGACTATGCTATAATTTTGTTGGATCAGTTTGTTACCAATCGAATGCGGAATGGAGAAAGGCCAGTTGCCACTTGGGCCGAAATGAAATTGGATCAGATTCGTACCCTCTCATTATTTTCGTGAATTGTATCAAAAACTTCAATTTATGGATCAGGGTATAAAATTTGTGGATGAATACTATAAAGAGATGGAGGTTGCCATGATTAGGGCAAATGTTGAAGAAGATCGGGAGGCAACCATGGCTCGTTTCTTGAATGGGCTGAATAGAGAAATTGCTAACATTGTGGAGCTTCAACAGTACGTGGAGCTTGGAGACATGATACATACAACCATGAAAGTGGAAAGGCAATTAAAGAAGAAGGGTTATGTGCAAAGGAGTTACACATCAAATTCTCATTCTTCAAGTAAGATGAAAGAAGGGGTCCCAAGGCGACCTTTGGAGGTGCTCTAAGACCACAAAGTGAGACGTCAAAGTCCAAGTCTAGTGAGACTGATAAAGGAAAAGGTATTGTCACTACACCTTCTCGTAGTTGTGATGTTAAATGTTTCCGTTGTCATGGCTATGAGCAAATTGCATCTCAATTGAGTCGGAGGGTATTACAGAATATAATAGAATAATATATTATAGGAATAGTATAATATATTATTGGTAGTATTAGAGAATATTATAGAATAATATATTATAGGAATAATATAATATAAATATATGGTTTATATTTATTTCCTTGTTTATCTATTTCCTTGGGTATCTCATTTGTAATCCCTATATATAGTGGACCACTCTTATCATCTCATTAACGGTGATTGAATATAATTCTCACATGGTATCAGCCTAATACACTGAAACCCTTCTCTTCTCCTCCCTATTTTTTCGGCGTCTCCGAAGGGCTGGTATCCCCCGTCGCCGCCTTGCCCCTTCCCCTTTCTTCTCAATTTTTCGGCGTCTCCGACGGGCTGGTATCCCCCGTCGTCGCCTTGCTCCTTCCCCTTTCTTCTCAATTTTTCGGCGTCCTCAACGAGCAGGTCTCCCTCGTCGCCGCTTTGTTTATCTCGAACGAGCTGGTCTCCCTCGTTCCCTCTCTTGGCCGCCTTTAGCCGCCTCTGACGAGCTGATATCTCTCGTCCCCCTTCTTCTTCTCGAACGAGCTGGTCTCCCTTGTTCCCTCTCCTGGCTGCTTTTAGCCGCCACCGACGAGCTTGTATTCCTCGTCCCCCTTCTTCTTCTCGAGCGAACAAGTCTCCTCGTCCCCCCTTCTTTTTCTTCTCGAGCGAGCAAGTCTCCTCGTCCCCCTTTCTTCTTCTTCTCGAGCGAGCAAGTCTCCTCGTCCCCCCTAATTTTTTTTCTTCGAGCGAGCAGGTCTCCTCGTTCCCTCTCCATGACTATTTTCACTCATATGGTATTAGTCACACTCACATACACTCTAATTTCCTCTATAGCTTCACGCTACATCTTTCTTCTTCTACTTTCCTCTCTCTGTAGAAAGCCCATGGCCGACTTTATTGGCTTCGCACCCTTGCTATCTATCTTGTTTGTGCTCGGTTCAATTATTTCCACAAAACTTGCAAGTGTTTCTTACCTATTTTTTTGTCATCGTTCGTCCTTCAAAGGATTTCGGTGTTTCGATCCATTTACTTCCCGCTTTTATGCGCCTTGGCATGTTCCATTTGGTGATTCCGAATTTCCAATATTTCTCCTGCTGTATGACAATAAAAGTTCTTTGTTTTGCGGATGTCTTCACCAAGTTTTTATCTCAAATTCGCTTCAGATTGTTGCGTACCAAGCTCGTGTTCATTTACATTCCCAACTTCGCTTGACCGGGGGTATTAGAGAATATAATAGAATAATATATTATAGGAATAGTATAATATATTATAGGTAGTATTAGAGAATATTATAGAATAATATATTATAGGAATAGTATAATATATGGTTTATATTTATTTCCTTGTTTATATATTTCCTTGTGTATCTCATTTGTAATCCCTATATATAGTGGACCACTCTTATCATCTCATTAATGGTGATTGAATATAACTCTCACAGAGGGTAAGAGTGAAGAGCAAGTTGAGAAAGTCTTCGTTGAATCGGGAGAACTTTTGGTGGTAAGAAGAGCTTTAAACATGCAAGCAAAGGTGGGAGAAGTTGAACAACAAAGAGAAAACATCTTTTATACAAGGTGTTGGGTTCGAGAAAAGGTATGCATGTTAATTATTGATAGTGAGAGATGCACTAATGTTGCTAGTATGGAAATGGTGGAAATTTGAGTTTAATTACGTCGAAGCATCCTAATCCATATAAGTTTCAATGGCTTAATGAATGTGGAAAATTCTAGTAAATAAACAAGTTTTGGTGTCATTCTGTATTGGCAATTGCAATGATGGAGTTCTATGTGATGTGGTACCAATGAATGCAAGGCATATCCTTTTGGGAAGACCATGCCAGTTTGATAGACGAGAGATGTATGATGGGTATCATAATCAATTCACATTGAAGCATCAAAATAAGAAAATCATGATTGTATCTTTAACTCCACAACAGGTTCTTGAGGATCAAATCAAAATGTCTCGAGCAAGGAGAGCACGTGAGATTGAGGAAAAAAAGATGACAAAAAAAAGAGTGGAGAAAAAAATAAGAGGGTTGATTTGAGTGTTTCCGAGGGAGAAAAAAAAAAGTGGATGGAAGTGAGGACAAAAAAAGAGAGAATTTATTTGCAACAGGGAGTGAACTAAAGAGAGCTTTTGTTAAAAAAAAATTAGTGTGTTGGTGTTGTTGGGATATGAATCCTAAGACAAGTCCTAAATGATGAAAAGATAAGATTAGTTTTGATAAGCCAAAAAGTAGACTTGAATATTTTATAAGTGTTGACTGATCTAGTCTAGTTATGAAGTCGTCTTGAACAGATCAGTAGAGTTCACAAGACAAGTACTAGTTTACAAGACAAATACTAGTTCATAAGACAAGTAGTGTTTTGAAAAGAAAAGTATAACTGTTTAAAAGACAAGTACATATTATAAGTACTTTGTATAATTGTTAGGTGTTATACTGAGCTATTTGAAATGTATAAAAGCTCGTTATTATTTCATGTTTTGTTCATATTCATTGTATAGTTTTTAAGGTGACTAAGCTAATTTATAAAGCTTAATGTAATGTAATAGTCTTGTTAGGATTAGATGATAGGACTAGATTAGTTCTATGATGAAGTCTACAGAAGAAGACCTGCGCAAGACAAGTCAAGTTGGAGACAAGACAGGTGCGCAACAAGGCAAGACAAAACAAGACAGAAGTTAGTTACAGAAACGCGTATTGAAGATAAGGATTGAAGAGTTAGTTAAGGAATAACTAATTAACTGAAGAAACGCGTGAATGGATAAGAAGAAGAAGTTAAAAGTTAGTTTTCAAGAAAAGTTAGTTACATAACAGAAAGTTCTTGAAGTTGAAGCTTATAAATACCACATGGCATTATACATTTGGAGACTACTGTTACAAAGAGAATTGAAGCATTCATAAGAGATATTCAAAGCAAACACACTCTCAGAGTTGAAGTTCAGAAAGTTCAAGGCAGAAGACAAGTGAAGAAATCGAAGAAGGCTGCTACTGGACTTAGAGAAGTTTACTTTTTACGTTTTTGTTTCAAGTCGCTAGTTACTTGTATTTAGCTAGTTTTAGATCGAAGAAGCACTTGGAAGTGTTATCGATAAGATCAAAGTCTTATTTCTTGGGACTTAAAATCACAAGACTACTCGATTGGAAGAGTAATAAGAATTTCACGACTGGAGTTGTGAGAGTGGATGTAGACAAGTTGTCGAACCACTATAAAATCGTTGTGTGTCGATTTACTTTCTTGTTTGTTTAATTGCTTAATTGATTAATTGCCTATCTAAACAAGACAAGTAGAGTATTCATACAGAAGTTCAAATTTCGAATATAAGTTGAGTATAAACTTGATTGGGCTCATTGTTAATCTGATAATTCCGCATTGTGTATTCTGATATATTGAAAGATTTTTAAAAGTCTATTCACCCCTCCCCTCTAGACTTTTACTAGCTTACTCAATATTATTAACTCAACTTGGGACCAACACTCAACCAATAACTTAATTACACATCATATTTTTTAAAATTAACTAACGAACTAACATCTTCTTTGCCTAATTGTTTCGCGTCTCTTTTGCAGGATTATGAAGATGTCTTTCCGGAGGAGGAACCGAATGGTTTACCACCATTAAGGGGCATCGAACATCAGATTGATTTCATTCCGGGTTCAACACTTCCAAATCGACCGGCTTATAGAGCTAATCCAGAGGAAACAAAAGAAGTTCAAAGGCAATGGGAGGATTTGATGACTAACGGAAAGGTTCAAGAAAGCTTGAGTCTATGTGCTGTACTGGTGATTCTAGTACCAAAGAAGGATGGAACATGAAGGATGTGCACATATTATCGCGTCGTTAATAAAATCACGGTTAAGTATCGCTATCCTATCCCTAGGTTAGATGATATGTTTGATAAATTGCATGAGGCTGTGTTATTTTCTAAAATTGAGCATGCTGCATTTGAGAAATTCTATAGGCATGAGTGATATTTATTTTCTAAAAGTAAATTATGCATTCCTAAATGTTATATGCGTGAGTTGCTTGTTAGGGAAGCACGTGGGGGAGGTCTAATGGGGCATTTTGGAGTACATAAAACTTTGGGTATCTTGTGTGATCATTTCTATTGGCAAAAAATGTGTGTTGATGTTGAAAAAAATTGTGAACGATGCATAATTTGCAAGCAGGCTAAGTCAAGAGCTCATCCGCGTGGATTGTACACGCCATTACCTATACCGAATGAACCTTGGGTAGACATATCCATGGACTTTGTTTTGGGTTTGCCAAAATCATGAAAAGGTAAAGATTATGTGTTTGTGGTGGTTGGTAGGTTTTAAAAAATGGCACATTTCATTTCACGTAATAAGACTAATGATGCAACTCATATTGCTGATTTATTCTTTAAGGAAATTGTTCGTTTGCATGGAGTTCCAAAAACCATTGTGAGTGATAGAGATGTAAAAATTTTGAGTCACTTTTGGCGTGTTTTGTGGAGTAAATTGGGTACAAAACTTCTGTTTTCTACTACTTGTCATCCTCAAACGGAGGGAGAAATTGAAGTCGTTAATAGAACTTTGTCTCAATTGCTTAAGGCGTGATTGGTATGATGGAATGAATTTGGGGCTGAATGGAATGAACTCAAGAATTGCATAAGTGTAGGGTATGAATGTTTTGACTCTTATGAGTTACTTTCTAGCCTATAAATAGGTCTTGTATTCCTTTGGAAAAAGGACACCAAGTTTTATACGAATTTTATAAGTTTATTGCTTATTTTCTCTTTGTGAGGTTGAATTATTTGAGAACTTATCAAGATTCTTGAGCAAGATCTTGTGGCGTTCAATCATACCGAGGTTCTTGACTTTTTCTATAGCCAATGGGTCAAGGTTTTCATGCTCTAAGTAAGATTAATTCAAATCTTGATTTTGGAAGATCCGCTACTTAATTTATACGTTGGGTTCTTAGATCATTATATCTTGACATATTACTCGGTTCTCTTCTTAATGTTGAGTTTCACTCTTTCATGCAACTTTTTAATCATCTCGGCTTTTACTTTTCCATCAAGACTCACACGCTCTTCAATGAGTATTGGTACAAGATCAAGTGGAGTTATTTGATTAAATCCATAAACAACCTCAAAAGGAGAGTGATTAGTAGTAGAATGAACACTTCTATTATAAGCAAATTCAACAAATGACACACAATCTTCCTGTTGGGATATTCATCCACCCCAAAGAAATAATGTAATATGTATTAGTTTTGATGGCCAAAACACTTGTAGTTAAGTCATATGGTATCAGTTGTATGTATATCAACTTAACTTGTTTTATTACTTTCACAAAATTATATACTTTTAAGTGTTAAAATAAGTAGGGATAAACTTATTATTAATTGTTAATCAATTATCAAACCTATGAATTTCAACGATAAATATACCCAACAAAAAAAAATTAACATAATTCTTTATTGCTTGGCAATTCTAAACATTTATTCCTGAATACTTGGCCAAAATATTTATGCAACAGTCAACCAGCAAACCCCAACATTACAATACTAAATAGCTAATTACGTCAATCATCTACACTAAGCTTTACAAGCTAGATATTTGAGGTTCCGTTTTAAAAAATTGAGTAAAGCCAGCTAGACTGCTAGAGTTAACATCCCCTTCAAACAGTAATGGGAACAATAGCATAATACTCCCTCCGTCCGCTTATAAGTTTCACGTTACTTTTTGCACAAAGATTAAGAAAAGTGATTAAATAATAGTTATATTACAAATGATGTGATTGAGAGGGGAGAGGGATATAGAGAAAAAGTGAGATATAAAGTGAAATGTAAGAAAAAATATTAACCAAAAAAGGTATGGGAAACTTATAGGCGGACGGACCAAAATGGCAAAATGGGCGGGCGGAGGGAGTACAAAATTTCTTTCCATGGGTAGAAAAGGATAATACAAAACAAGGATCCATATGGCTTAAGGTATTACCCTGGACAAAAATTTAAAACTGACGATATAAATCGAAGGGCATGCAACCTTTCATCTAGAATGATTGCTACGTCTTTTAATCAACTAATTTTGGTGCCAAGTAACGTAGGGTAAGTAAGAATTAAATAGTCAATTTCTTGTTTGCTATAAAAATGTGTATTTTCTTTTTGGATGTTGTCTACTATACTAATTGTTCTATATTGACTTGTGTTTATTAGTAATCATTGGATTTTGAAAGTGATTGGCCCTCACAAGTTTGAAGTTTATTTACTCGATCCCCTTTATAGTGGCAACAAAGATAACGTGTGGAAGAGTGTAGTACATGTGTAAGTTCCTTTTCACATTCCTAATAATAATTTAGTTTTACGTAGTTGTTTTGCTGACTAAAACTTTTTCATTACGTGAAGTGCTTTAAGACTATTTAATGTGGGGTTGAATAAGAACATTATAAAATCCACTGAATGGAAAGTAATCAAGGTACATAAAACAAACTACCTAGTAAGCATATATCCTAATGATTCTTAATTAATTGTTTCTTTTGTGTTTTTCGTATCCAGACCCCTAAACCAACTTGATACTTACCAATGTGGTTTCTTTGTTCTTTGCTATATGAAACACATCATGGAATTTAATGGAGAAGTGAGCATGGATTCTCTACAGTCATTGGTAATACTTATGTGCTTTTTCATTTTTAAATTGCACGTTTTATAATTATTTCCTATATTAATTATAATTGATACATAATTCATATGTGTTTTGTAGTTTACAACAAATACATACTCCCTAGAAGAAATCAATTAGACGCGGACTGAATGGGCTAAATGAATACATGAACATATGTATAAATAGATCAAGGTTTGTTTATATACTTAATTTTCTAATTTATTTTCCCTATTATTAGTTTGTTTTGGTGTTATGGTTTGACAAATTATATTTCAATTTTCTTCCACGTTTTTTTATTAGTTCTTTCGTTGTTAATTTACTTCTTTAGGGTTTGTGCCTCCGTAGCTAATAAGAAGAATAGTGCAAAAACCGTGTTCATACATTTATCATTTTTTTTAATGTAAAATTTTATTTGATTAATAGTGTACTTGAACGGATGTTAGTAGTTCTTGTGGATTAACATTGGTAATCAAGATTGTATGCATTATTTTTACTATTAATTATTTGATTGGATATTTGATGGCAATTAATATTTAGTTAATTACAATTATATTGTATTTTTTTATATAATGAAAAGACACTGGTTTTTTGTCGTTGCCTATAGGTTTATGGTATTTTTAAGAAAATGAAAGACGACAATTATAAACCGTTGTTAAAACAAAACAACAATTGTAAAATTTAAGAAAGATAATACTTAAAAATCGTTGTCTTTCAACACAAATCACAAAAATGATATACAATAAGAACAACTTTGAACCGTTGTAAAATGTTGGAAAGACCGTTGTCTATCAGCACAATCAATGAAAATCATATGCAATGACAACTGTTTTTATTCAAAACGACAACGATTTTTAGCCGTTGTAAAAAGGCTAGAATGACTACGGTGAAAAACTGTTATCTATCCGCAAAATTCATAAAAATAATATTCAACAATAACAGTTTTCTGTGAAAAAGACAACTGTTTTCCACCATTGTAAAAAGCTGGAAAGAAAACGATTGAAAATTGTTGTCTAATAGCGATATTCAAGAAAACCATATGAAACGACAACAATTTTAGTCCATAAAGACAACGGTTGAAAATTGTTGTCTTTCCATCTTTTTACAACGGTTGAAAACCATTGTCTATCAGCAAAATAACAATTGTCGTAGCCACCATTGTCGTAGATGAGCGTTGATAACAACAATTTTCAACCGTTGTCTTTCCAGCTTTTTCCAACAGTTGAAAACTGTTGTCTATCAGCGCGCATCTATGACAACGGTGGCTACGACAATGGTAACTTTGTTGGAATGACAATGGTTTTTTACCGCTGTCTTCCAAAAAATTTCTTGTAGTGACAGGGCGACAACAATTTTTTTTTTTAAACGAAGATGGCAGCGTGCCGCTTCAAATCGTCGAAAATAGCTCAAGATTTCTTCTAATGGTCAACCTCTAAAAAAAGTGAAAATTGAGATGTGAAGATAGGGGAGAGGAGAGAAAATGATAAGAGAGAGAGAGAGAGAGCTTTAAGACGCCATCTCGAAACCTCTCTCACGCGCCGACGCCGAGGAGCTTCAACTAACCTCCTTAGCCTCTCTCATACACTGACTATCGACATAGCTATAAGATCTAAAGCCATAGCTCTCGGTTGTTTGGTAAAAAAAAAAATTAATATTTTTTTTACTATGTGATTTGTTGGGTCTCTATATGATTATGCGGGTGTGTGGTTTATTTTTACATAGGGAAAATGGAACCTTATGTTACTCCATTAAATATTCAATCTTGCCATAAATTTAGCAATAATTCGTCTTAATGATTATGCAGGTGAGCCGCTTCGATCCTTGAGAGACAAGGAGAGAGAAGAAGATAAAACATGATCAAATGATTTTTTTTTCTCGATTTTCAGCTTATATTAGACTAGTTGATGTTTTTTTTTTTAAACAGAGCACAAAGGTAATGTTGGTCCTGAAAAGAGTATGACACAAGTGTAGGGGGGGGGAATGCACTTGTGTATGCAAATCTTTTTCTTCTCAAACAAACATGTTATCAGGAGAGTGGTCTAGTCAACTTCCCTGAATATGTATAACTTTGATTAGATAATCAAACTACTGAGAACTGTGAAGTAATCAGTTGAATAACTATCTAAGTAAGTTATATGTGCGGAATTATGGTTGACCCTTTATATTTAAACTCCTTTGAAAGTGTGTTGTGTATGAAGTGTTTAAGTTTAAGTAGATTAATGTTGTACTAAATGTTGGGACAAATTGTACAACACTGACTCTAACAGAATATCAGAAATAAAGATACACAGCGGAAGACTTGAAACACTAAAAACAAACGAGACACAATGGAAATATTTTTCACATAGATTTTATAAATAAAAATCTATGCGAGCCTTACGGCGAAATATCAATACTTATCTTCAAGTACAAATGTTGTGTGAAATGTTACAACAATAACCTTCACAACTAAAACTATAAACGAGGCAGGTGCCCAGTTTTGAAAACGAACTAAGTGTATAAAATTACACATTATCAAAATGCTAGTCTATCTATGATTACACTCTCGATAGATAAGAAAAGCACACAGCCATACGGGTGGGATACTTCGTATGATCTAAAATGTATAACTACTGGCCACAATTCCTAACAGGGATGAACGCTCGGTCTAGGAGATTGATCGAATAGAATACACTGAATTGTGGAGCCTTCCTTCGGTATTTATAGAGTATGGTGCGAATTCTAGAGGCTTCCAACATTGAGGTCCTATTTTTTAGGAACTCAACTTCCATGATCTTTCTAGATCCTTCTTGTATGCTCTAGGTCGTTCTAAAAGGTTCCAGGCTGGTCTAGCATGTTCTGCAATGTTCTGGAGTCTTCCAGGTTCCAGATCATTGTAGAAGCTTCTAGATCCTGCCAGAAATGCAACAACATTTAGATCAACATTTAATGTAGCATTTCAGAAAAGACTTAGAAAAAAATCTCGGAAGGTCAAATTAAGATGTTGTTGATAATGTTAAGGCATTTAAAAGTTAACAACATCTACAATCTCCCCCAATTTGACATTTCTACTACAATACACCTGATGCACATATATTTCTATACATACTCAGTATTATGTACTTAGTTGAGGTTGACATCATTGTTAAGCACTAGTCAAGACAATACTTGTTGTAATCGTTGGATCAAATCAAATGAAGTTCAAGGATAATCTTACAATGATCCGTGCCATAAGATCAAGATAATTTTATCCAAAACAGAACAAGTATAGACAATACACTTATTCACAACATAAGTAACTTTACTACAATCCTAAGTTAAGTTTTGGAAGAACAACTTAAGACTTAAGTAAGACACTAACACAATAACAAAATCAAGAAAAAAAACAACAACTAATATCAGAGCAACAACAGAATATAAGAACAAAAACTAAGACTAAACAACCTGCACTAAGCACATGATAACATGTAAACAAATTAAGCAAAGGCAGTAAACAAATATCATCAAGTGTAACCATAATTAAGCAAGTTGCAAAACAATAAACAGCATATCATCTAAAAAATAAATAACAAGTGTATCAGAATTTCAGAATTCAAACTTAAACATTAATTACAAAGATTGAAACTGAATAAATATCAGATCTCCCCCTGTCTTGTAGCTTCTTCCTGTTCATCAGTGGAGATCACCATATAATGTCTCCATCTCAGCAGCATCATCATCAGCTTCATGAACAAAGTAGGTAGATGCAAGGTGCGCAACTACATCAGTCACTGCAGCATCTCCAGCATCAGGTCCATCACCAGCAGCAGCAGTTGGAACTCCCTCATCTGTCATTTCTTCAATCACCACATTGGAGTTCGATAGTGGTGGTACTCCCTCTGTTGTAGGTGAAAGCATATTGGTCCACCTGTCCTTCAAGAACTGGAGTTCTTCAATGGTGTCCTGCAAGTGCTGTAACTGAAGCTTGATGAATTCTTGTGAAAGATACACATTACCAGAAATGTTGATACGGATGTTCTCAACATTTGGGGGTGCATTTCTCTGTCTTGATCTGGAAGATTCTAGATGAGCAGAAGCTGAAGGTCTGTGCTGATGTTCAGTACCAGGGGAAATCAAAGGCAAGTCAATTACTTTATCCCCAGTGAGTAAGGCAGGAGCAATGGCCAGTAATGGAACTCTCCCCCTCCACACATCAGTGTTCTTGGAAACAAAATCGTGGTGCCTCAAGTAGTTGGAAATCAAAACAGGATAGGGTAGATTGCCTTTCTCAGAAACTTTTCCAGTAAATCTCATCATGTGGTGGAAGATTGTAAGGCCTAAATTGAATTTCTTAAGCACAGAGATCCTATACATAAGAACAGTTTGGTCTTTTGTGATCTTGGTAGTGTTTTTGGTGGGAATCCAGTTGTAGATAATGAGTTTATATAACACAGAGTGTAGGGAAGTGAGGTCTTTGGCTAGCATTTGTCTAGTCCACTTAACTACCCTACCACCAGTTATAGCAGTAATTACCACATCCATGTCAGGTTCTTCATCTACCTCAACATTTGGAATTTGCAGAAACTCATTTATCAATTCAGGAGTAAAGGGTACATCCCTCCCCCTAAAATTAACAGTCCCATACCACTTAGATGATCTTCTACCAGTACTCTTCTTCATACAAGCATAAAATTCATAAGCCCAGTTTGTCAAGAATTATTCACCAAAATTCACAGCATGCATCAAATTCCTTTCCTCTAAGAAACTAATCATGCATGTACTTTCAAAATCAGGTATATTAATCCTCTTTTCTATCAGCAGTCTTCTCTTAGAATAAATAGCCAACCTATTCTCTAGAGTCTCAAGAGAATCAGAAATACCTTTCTCTTCAGAAGCAAGGTCATCCGAGCTTGGTGTAGAACTTTTAGCAGATCTTTGATCAGAGCTGCTTTCTGCACTAGAAGAGCTATCACCACTGCCATCATCTTCAGGTTCTGGTGTGGCATCCTTTGCAGCAGCAACATGCTCAGCATTTTTCTTTAGAGACTTCAGAATGTCTCTCAAGCACTTCTCAGAATCAGAATTGGAATCTGATTTAGCAGGTTCATCTTCTGCAATCATCTTGGCCTTCCCTTTGCCTTTGGGATCAGAAACAGCTTTCTTCTTATTCGGTTTCTCAACAACAACAGGAGTTTCTTCCTCAGAATCTGTGAACACTTGGATGGGTTCACCAGCATCAGCTCCAGCTTTCTTCTTCTTCCTCATGGATTCAGAATAATCCATATGAGTGAACACGAGGTATGATCTCCTTCTTTGTACAGGGCTTCTATGTATTTTGCCTTTCTGCGCATTCTTCTTGAAGGGAATAGGTGCAGATTCATCAAAAACAGAGAGTGAAGAGTTTGTACCATTTTCAGAGATGTTTGCGTCCTCCATTTCAGCGTCTTCAGGGTCGGAAGTAGCAGTAGCTTCTTCTTCAGTAGCGACCTCCACATTTTCAGCTTGCGAGTCGTGAGCAGTAGGTTCAGGTGATTTGGGGCTTTTGGTTTCAGCAGCCATTTGAGCGGTTTGATCGGCCAAATAGCTTGAGATATCCACAGTGATATCTCCAAATGTCATCACGAGCAGATGACCAGTAGCTCGAAGAGTATCAGACACCTCTTCGATTGCCCTATTGAACTGTTCGACAGTTGCATCTTGTGGGATGTTGGTTGTTTGAGGAGCGGTTTGGGGAGCAGTTTGAAGAGTAGGAGCAGTTGTTGATGGTGTTGCAGAAACATTTGAGTCAGCATTCGACGAGGTTGAGTTTTGTGAAGCCATGGAAGCAAGGATTTCGAGAGAGTTTGTGCGAGAGTGGGATGAGATTTTCGAATCAGAGTGAGATTGTGAGGAGTTTGAATTTCTTTCAGCCATTTAAATGAGGCGGTTGGAATTTCAAGGTAATGGATGGAAGTTTACACACACTTCTTTGAGATATACACAGTAACAAAACAATTCTTCAATCTTAGTACTTAACAAAATCAAAAATCACAATTAGCAAGAGAGTTAATCTTATGATCGATATTTATAGAGAGAATTATGTAGTTGGAGGTTTAATAATAAAAAATGATAGAGTATACCGAAAAAAATTTCGATAATGCTCCACATAATTAGCCACAATCTAGATTATGGGTAATTAGTGGGGAAACTCCATTTAATTAATTTAATTAAATAATTAAGAAACTTCCAGAATTTAAAGAATTAAAATCCGCATAATCTGAAAAAAAATAAAGACGTGGGTTAGTTTAATTAAATAAAATGAAATAAATCTCAATCAATAATTAAATAATTACAACTAATAAAAATAAATTTGAATCAGGCAATGTTGTGCTCAAAACTGTTACAAACACCTCAACACGGTTTTTACATGAATTTTCTTCATTTGTGTTGCACCATATTTTTTCCTTTTGTGTTATAGCATCTAATTTGTATTGATCCATTGTTCCTGTAGAGTACATCGTAGTAGCGAACTTCGTGCCCCATACTTACATAAATGGATTATAAATATATTGATGTTTTTACCAAATATCACCTTTTGAAAATAAGACATCGTAGTAGTGAACTTCGTGCTCCATAGTTACTCAGTGATTTGGTACATCTTTTAGTATGTTAATAACATTCTCATTTTTATGCATTTGAGAGGTGTAAGACATGTTTATTTTTGCACTCCAAGGTTCTTAGATTCGTAGATATTTTACAAAGGAATTATTTAATTAGGTAAGAAATTAATTCAACTTATAAAATTTATACAACCCATGATGTTGTCTCAAATGTTGACGCATTTGTGACAACATCCATCCGAATTTTTTCAGATAGTGCTCATGCCAAGAGATTTCCTCAAGATTGAGAATCTCTCATGGTCTAACGCTTTAGTAAAAATATCAGCATTTTGTTTCTCAGTAGGTACATACTCCAACTTAACAATATTCTTCTCTACTAAATATCTCATAAAATGATGTCTTATGCTAATGTGTTTAGTGAGTGAGTGTTGTACAGGATTCTTAGAAATGTTAATGGCACTAGTATTATCACAAAAGATAGTGAGTATACCATTCTCAATACCGTAGTCATGGAACATCTTACTCAGCCACAAAAGTTGTGTACAACAGCTTCCAGCAGCTATATACTCAGATTCTGCAGTAGATTGTGAAACACAATTATGTTTCTTGTTGTGCCATGATACAAGATTGTTTCACACGTAGAAACATCCTCCACTCGTACTCTTTCTATCATCTATATCTCCAGCCTAATCAGCATCACTATAGCCTATCAAAATGTTGTTGGTGTCCTTAGTGTACCAGATTCCAAGGTCACTTGTACCTGAAACATACTTGATAATCCTCTTCACAGCATTCAGGTGAGATTCCTTTGGATTAGCTTGGTACCTAGCACAAACACACACACTGTACATAATATATGGTCTACTAGAGGTTAGATATAGTAAACTACCTATCATGGATCTGTAAAGTGTTGGATCAACATCTGTTCCAGCACTGTCTTTGCACCGTTTCAAAGAAGATCACATAGGAGTTTTCATTGGTTTTGAATTCTCAAGACCAAATCTTTTAACCAAGTTCTTATCATACTTATTCTGGGAGAAGAAAATACCATCACTTCATTGTTTGATTTGAAGACCTAGAAAATAGTTCAAGTCTCCAACCATACTCATTTCAAATGTTGCAGTCATTGCCTCAACAAATTTACTCAACATTTTATCACAAGTAGAACCAAACACAATGTCATCAACATATATTTGAGCAATTAGTATATCATCTTCAGTGTGCTTAATGAACAAAGTTCTATCTGCCTCTCCACTAATAAATCCATATTCCAAAAGAAAGTCAGTAAGCCTACCATACCATTCTCTAGGAGCTTGTTTAAGACCATACAATGCTTTCTTAAGTTTATATACATGATCAGGATACTGTGGATCTTCAAATCCCTTAGGTTGTTCAACATATGCTTCTTCATTCAATATGCCATTTAGAAATGTAGCTTTTACATCCATTTGATGAAGTTTAATATCAATAAAACATGCAATTGCTAGCAGTAATCTAATAGATTCTATCCTAGCAACAGGTGCAAAAGTTTCATCAAAATCAACTTCTTCAACTTGGGTGTAACCTTGTGCTACTAACCTAGCCTTGTTCCTAACAATGTTACCAGATTAATCAGTTTTATTCTTGAATATCCACTTTGTTCCAATGACATTAGTATGACTAGGTCTTGGAACAAGTGTCCACACTTCATTTATTTCAAACTGACCAAGTTCTTCATGCATAACATTAATCCAGTTTTCATCAGTTAAGGCTTCTTTAGCACTCTTAGGTTCAATTTCAGATAAATAGCATTCAGAATTTACAACATTACACATAGAAGACATGCATATTGTTCTTACCACATATACCTTATTTGATCTTACTCTTCCTCTTGTTTGCACTCCAACTGTAGCATCGTCTATGATCTGGTCAGAAGGATGACTTTTACCTATTCTTGAAGAAGGATTCATTTTGGGAACGTACTGATCATTCTGTGAGGTTACAACTGACTGTTCTGTAGATGTTGACCTAAATGTGTTAACATTTGGTGCAACATTTTCAGACTTCAGTGTATTCTCAGAATTGTTAGTGACCTGTGATACATCTTCTTCATCTTTGTCATCTGTAAGACCTTTATCATCATCAAACACAACATTAACAGATTCTTGAACAGTGTTAGTTCTAAGGTTATAGACTCTATAAGCTTTACTATTTCCAGAATAGCCTAAAAAGAAACATTTATCACTTTTAGAATCGAACTTGTGAAGTTGATCCCTATCATTCAAAATATAACACACACAACCAAATACATGAAAATATTTCACACTTGGTTTTCTGTTGTTCAAAATCTCATAAGGTGTTTGATTTGTGCCAGAACGAATAAAAACCCTATTAATAATATGGCATGCAGTATTCAATGCTTCTCCCCAAAATTTCTTAGCAAGACATTTGGATGTAAGCATGACTCTTGCCATTTCTTGTAAAGTTCTATTCTTTCTTTCAACAATTCCATTTTGTTGTGGAGTTTTAGGAGATGGGTATTCTTGCAAGATACCCTTTTTATCACAAAAATCATTAAACATACTGTTTTCAAATTCCCTACCATGATCAGTTCTAATACGGCCAACTTTCAAGTTAAACACATTTTTGAACCTCTTATAAAGAATTTTAAATGCAGCAAATGCTTCAGATTTGTTTCTCAAAGACTCTACCCAGGTATATCTAGAAAAATCATCTACCACAACTAAGGAATACCTCTTTCCTCCAATGCTTTCAGTTTCCATAGGACCCATCAAATCCATGTGCAGCAATTCGAAGCATCGATGTGTAGAACAATGTGACAGCATATTATGCGTCATTCTTACCTGCTTACCTTTTTGGAATGGTCCACATACAGTGGTATTGTGAAACCTCAGTTTTTGAATTCCTTTTACTACATCTGCTTTGATTAGCTTTTTCATTGCTCTGTACTTTGCATGACCCAATCTTTTATGCCATAGAATATTTTCATCATGTTTTGACAAGTTACACATATTTGTTCCAATAAGATAACAATTATCAGTTGACCTAGTACCAGTCATGACACAAACTTCATCTTTATTAAGAACATAACATGAATCTTTGTCAAATTTCACATGCAAATTATCATCACAAAGTTGACTAATGCTAATCAGATTTTCAAGTAAGCCATCAACATGCAAGACATTTTAAGCTTAGGAAAACCTTCAACATTCAAAGTTCCTTTACCAACAATCTTTCCTTTAGAACCACCTCCATATGTAACACTACCACTATTCAAGGTCACATAATCAGATAAGAAGTCTATACGGCCTGTCATATGTCTAGAACAACCACTATCAAAATACCATAAATCAGGTAGACATGCCTTTAAAGAGGTATGAACAACATTACAGGTAACTTTTGGTTTCCATGCAGATTTCAAAAACTGTTTACCAAGAGGTGACAGTTTTTCATGCAGCATTTTCAAGTTTTTCTGTTCTTCAAACCATTTTATACAGTAAGGACGAATATGACCAACTTTGAAGCAGTAATGACAGATATACTTCTTTTTAACTTTGTGAGAATCTGATTGTGCAGATGTTACACCAGATGTGTCAACATTTGCCTTCACAAATTTCACAGGTTTTTTAAAATTATCAGAAATAGAAGCAGTAGTACCATCATAACCTAACCCATGATTATTAGACTTACCAGTAGCTATAGCATTATTTACTTCAGAAGCACTCTTGGAATATTTCTTGAAACATAAGGTGGAATTTATCAGTTTCTCCTTTAGGTTACAGATTTCCAGATCTCTTTTGGTAAGAATAACTTCTAGCTTGGTGATTGTGTCTTTCAGATCCTCATTCTCTTTATTCAAGGAATTAAGAGTGAGTTTTTGATTGTTCCATTCATCTAATAGCTTTTGGTATTCATTGTCATCAGTCCTTTTTCCTGCATCATCAACCAAACCATTACAACAGTTCAAATCTGGGTGGCTCTGTTCTGATGTTGTTGTATATGTTGAATCATCAGGCACAGTATCAGAATCTGTTTCATCTAGATCATCATCTGAGGAATCATTATAATCAATTCTGGTAAAATTAGAATATTCATTCTTATTTAACTCATCAAGATCATCATCAGAATCATCACTCAAGGTAGCACTAAAATTCAGTTTTTGCTTAAGTCTAGTATTGGCACATTCATTTGCATAATGGTCATAACCAGAATAAGTATTGCATTGAACTGATTTTTGAAATTCAGGATCATACCTTGGTTTACCTTCACTCTTTGATAGTCTTGGTGTGAATTGACATTTCCTCCTTTCTGGTTGAGGTGTTGATGTGTTGATTTGAATCTTAGGCTGAATGTTACTAGATTTGTTCATAGATTTCTTAAGAAACTTATTAAAGTGCTTAGTGAGCAAGGCAATGTTGTTAGGATCTTTGAGGCATTCATCAAGCAGTTCTTCATCCGAATCAACTTCAGTAATGATAGGTTGAATCTCAGAATTGTTTGATGTTTCCCCTCTAAAAACCACAACTTTCTTATCATCATTAGTTTCATCAACTTGATTAGTGATTATCTCATAGGTTCTAAGGATACTCACTAATTCATTTTGACTTAACTTATCCGTATTTTTTGCCTCTTCAATAGCACAAATTTTAGCATCAAATCTCTTAGGAACAGATCTTTATATCTTATGAACTACTCTAACATTAGAAATAGGGTCACCAAGAGAATGTGATTCATTGATAATTTCCCTTAACCTTTCATTGTAGGATGACATTGTTTCATCTTCCTTCATTCGAAGATTCTCAAATTTTGTTCCCAACATTCGAAGCTTAGTCCTTCGAACACTGTCTGAACCCTCACAGTGCTCTTGCAACCTGTCTCATGCATCTTTAGAAGTAAAACAGTTAGATATAATTTTAAACATTGAAACATCAACGGAGGTAAAAATAGCATTTAAAGCTTTAGAATTGTAGCCTGTTGTTGTTATTTCATCAACCGTCCAGTCCAATTCTCTCTTGAGTTGAACTTCACCATCTGTATCTGCTGGTCTCTTTGGAGCTTCCCAGCCTGTAAGTACAGTCCTCCAAGCACGTTCATCAATCGACTTGATGTACATACGCATCTTAGGCTTCCAATAAGCATAATTCGAACCATCTAAAACTGGTGGCCTAAGTGCAGTGGATATGTTATGTGTTTCCATTGCTAATCTACACTAAAAACACACTTGACCAAAGATCTAACCTAGTGTCGTCAGGTATCAGCTCTGATACCAACTGAAAGTGTGTTGTGTATGAAGTGTTTAAGTTTAAGTAGATTAATGTTGTACAAAATGTTGGGACAAATTGTACAACACTGACTCTAACAGAATATCAGAAATAAAGATACACAACGGAAGACTTGAAACACTAAAAACAAACGAGACACAATGGAAATATTTTTCACATAGATTTTATAAATAAAAATCTATGCGAGCCTTACGGCGAAATATCAATACTTATCTTCAAGTACAAATGTTGTGTGAAATGTTACAACAATAACCTTCACAACTAAAACTATAAACGAGGCAGGTGCCCAGTTTTGAAAACGAACTAAGTGTATAAAATTACACATTGTCGAAATGCTAGTCTATCTATGATTACACTCTCGATAGATAAGAAAAGCACACAGCCATACGGGTGGGATACTTCGTATGATCTAAAATGTATAACTACTGGCCACAATTCCTAAAAGGGATGAACGCTCGGTCTAGGAGATTGATCGAATAGAATACACTGAATTGTGGAGCCTTCCTTCGGTATTTATAGAGTATGGTGCGAATTCTAGAGGCTTCCAACATTGAGGTCCTATTTTTTAGGAACTCAACTTCCATGATCTTTATAGATCCTTCTTGTATGCTCCAGGTCGTTCTAAAAGGTTCCAGGCTGGTCTAGCATGTTCTGCAATGTTCTGGAGTCTTCCAGGTTCCAGATCCTTGTAGAAGCTTCTAGATCCTGCCAGAAATGCAACAACATTTAGATCAACATTTAATGTAGCATTTCAGAAAAGACTTAGAAAAAAATCTCGAAAGGTCAAATTAAGATGTTGTTGATAATGTTAAGGCATTTAAGAGTTAACAACATCTACATCCTTTAAGTTGAATATCTTGTTTGTTGTTTTCTTCACATCATCGAGAAGCAAGTAAAAAAAAAAAGACTTGAATAGTTATAATATTTGTTTCGGAAAATTGTTACCTCTTCAAATTACAATTAAAATTTCAAGAGTCCTTGTTCTCTACATATATAGGACTAAGGGATTGTTGAGTGTTGCTAGAAATTGTTCAAACTTGATTTTTGTTCTCAAATTTTGAGTGGTAAAAGGCTAGAGTGGTAAGATTATTAGAGGGGGGGGGGGTAAAAGTCAAAGAGTGATACAAGAGTGAGTTGAGAGGATTTTTTTTCTTAATGAGTTGTCTCTGTATATATAACTAAATTTGCATCTCATACAGTTCCCCTATTCTGTTATTTACTGGATAAATTGATTTATTAGTATTTCCTTTTCATTTTCTTTGTCACATCTTTTTCCAAGATTAATATGGATTAGAAGTCTAGGATATTTGAAATGGCAAAAAATCCTCTTATCTCGTCTAATAATGAGTTTTGGTGTTCAAGCTTTTAGAATACCGAACTATCTTGCATTGTCTTTTTTGGATTTTGGAAACAAGTTGGTTTTTTATGTTCTTAATTAATTACTAGCTAGAATTTGAGTTTTGAATAATATTTACTTTTCCTACCGTTAAACGGTGATTGTGACTTATCATTAATTCATTGTTACTGCTACACACATTGACAGATAGTTCTAAAGATGAATATATCAAACAAATCAAGAATACAGGAAATTGTTCCAACAAGAATACACTTACCTTTTGGCTAGCCGATGAGAATAAGAATAGACAGAAGAAGGGGAATTGTTGAGCGTCTACGTCGAAGGGCGTCCTTGTGCGACGCTGGTTCAAAGGGTTGTGCGACGTTGTTAGTGGCCGTCGTGTAGAGTTGAAATACTCAAGAAAACTGCAACAAAAAAAATGTATCGATGGTTGGACGCATTCAAGAAAACTGCAACTAGAAAACTGTTTGATGTATGCGTGCAATTAAAAGTAGGGTTTAGTAATTATATGTAACACCCACGAATTGATTTTGAAATTTGTTGAGAATATTATGTGACTTGACGTTGAAAATAAATCACTCATGTTAATGTAAAATGATTTGGTGAACTCTAACTTATTGATCAATTATCCAGGTAATTCTAATTTTTTAATTTGTATATTTAATATATAATTTATTATCATTTTAGACCCTTTTTGTAGATTTTTTTTAATATTTTTTTTTTAATTATTTTTATAGATATTTAAAAATTAATGTATTATTTTGAATTTAAGGTATGTTTATTTAAAATTTAATGTACTTGACCCTTTAAAAAAAAAAACCCCCCTTAAATTTAAGTTTTAATGTAGATTTTAAATTCATAAATTGAATTTCAAAATTAACATTACTGAAATCCGATTGAATTTCAAAGGAAATGAAATTTACATTACTAATTAAATCCATTTTTTAAGGAAATGAAATCCGATTGAATTTTAGAAAATTCTCCTCAATTATCTCAACAGATCACAATATTAGATATATACATAGATCTATTTGACTATTTCCTTTGTTTTAGTATCTCTGTTTTTAGCAAAAAATAAAATAAAAATTATTTAGTTATATATACCAAGTCTCACCCACGGAACTACCTTTCTTGTACAAATCGAGTCAACCCTGCAATTGGTGATTTCAATAATTTAGGTACCCTTTAGTTCATTAGGGTCCTGGGGGTTAGTAGTAGTAAGAGGCACCCATATATACATAGGAGTATTGAATAGATGAGACCTCTTTAATTTTCTACCATATTTATTTCAAAAAAATACTTTGTTAACCTCGTCTGATCTATCACCAGCCCTTGTGTCTACTCGTTTGAGGTAACATTTGGATTTAACCTCTACTTGAGCAGGCATAGGTGGCCTTTGATAGTTCGAATAAGGTTTATAAGCATTCGGGCCATACGGTTTATAGACTCGTTTAGGTCTTTCCTCAGTTATAATATCATATGATAAAGGAGGAGGATATAAGACAGGTTGAGTACGATAATTTGGGACAAACTTCCTAGGTGTAGTTGAATAAAGCTGAGACTGTCTTATGAAAGGAGGTCTAGGCTTGTTCCAACCAGTCTGTACTTGTCTAGGTCTAGTCTACTGAGGATGCCTCTGCATGTACCTGACTTGATCTGGTCTGGGCAGATGATGTAGCACGAGTGGCGTTGCAATTTCTGAAGAAACGAGAGCATCCGAAGAATTTTTTAAGTTTTGGGAGCTAGAACCCGATTTTGGCGTGTGAGCACACTTTTTCGGGTGGAATCGATGCTACGAGTCAAACACACGGCTTTGCCGTGATGTGCAACGCTTTTTGGCCAAATTCCATCGTTTGAGTGGTCAAAACGCGTTTTATTGCTTTTTGGCTGTTATTTTAGCAATTTTAAATTGTTTTGGGGTTTTTTTTGTAATTTCCTAATTCCGTACACTAGGGTTTGATTTTATTCTCGTTTTTCAAACATTGTTGAGCAGTTTTTGCAGATTGAAATTATTATTGAAGAATTATTCTTCATTTTATCAAGATTCGGGTATTTTGTGAATCAACGATTCTTGTTGTTCTTTCTTTTGATCACGCATGTTGCATTAGAGTGGTATCAGTTTCCGAACGATCCTGTTGATATGCCGCCTCGTAGATAGAATCTCGATGCCCGTATGGAGGACGCTCGTAGGGATGAAATCGCATTGTTGCACGAACAAGTGGCTCAATTGACTCAGCAATTGGCGGCCCTTCAAGTGCGGGCACCCAACGCCCAACGACATAATTTGGATGATGATGACGATGCCACCCCCGATGGCAATCCGTTCACGCACCTTCGGGATCCTTCCCCCCCGCGTCCGGATCGCACAGATCGTCGCTGGGAGACTGGCTTCAAAGTGGATCTCCCAGAATTCCATGGCAGTTTGGCTGCGGATGAGTTCGTTGATTGGCTTGCTACTGTGGAGGAAATCCTTGACTTTAAGGATGTTCCGATAGATTGTTGTGTTTCTTTGGTGGCGACACGTTTGCGAGGTCGTGCACAGGCCTGGTGGCAGCAAGCGAAGGCAAACCGTCTTCGATCTGGTAAGCCTAAACTTGTTGATTGGGATAAATTCAAGAAACATATTCGTGCTGCGTTTTTGCCATATAATTATGAGAGAGATCTTTATCAGCGTTTTCAGTTGTTGAGTCAGGGTGTTAAGTCTGTTGATGAGTATACTGCTGAATTTTATCACTTGCTTGCACGTACTAATCTTGTAGAGACACTGTTTCAATTGGTTTCTCGTTATATTGGGGGTTTGCGTATTCAGTTGCAGGATGTTCTTAATATGTTTGATCTTGTTACTGTTTCGGAGGCGCATCAGCTAGTGCTTCAGGCTGAAAAACAGTTGACCCATCGTGCCTCGAGTGGGTTTCGTAATACGGTGAACCCTTCCCCTATCCCTGCTGCTCCTCGTGGTTCTGTTTCTCAACCACCACCGAATCGGGCTTCTTCCAGTGGCATAAAGTGTTTTAATTGTGGCGAATCTGGCCACCGCCAAGCGGATTGTCGTCGTCCTCGCGCTGACAAGCGTGGCCTTTTTGTTGATGATGACCTTGTTGATGACACCCCCCTGTTTATGATGAGGATATGGATGAAGTGGTTGAGGAGGAATTTGTAGAGGGTGATGTTGGACCTCTGTTGATGCTCAGACACACATTTTTTAGCCCACGTGCCAACAATGACAATTGGTTACGTACTAATATCTTTCAGTCGACTTGCACTATTGGAGGTAAGGTCTGTTCTTTCATTATTGACTCGGGTAGTTGTGAGAATGTGTTATCGGAAGTGGCAATTACCATGTTGGGTGTTGAAACTGAAGCTCACCTGAAACCGTATAAACTGTCGTGGCTTAGTAAAGGTACGGATGTTACTGTTTCTCGTCGAGTTTTGATTTCAGTTTCTATGGGGTCGTCTTATAGTGATGAGATATATTGTGATGTGGTGCCTATGGATGCGTGTCATTTGTTATTGGGCCGACCGTGGCAATTTGATCGTGAGGTCACGCACGATGGTCATGCAAATACATACTCGTTTCTTTTCAGGGGTCGTAAGATTGTGTTGTTACCCAGCAAGCCTCGAGGCATTCCCCGGACGGATGTCTCCAAACCTATTATGCTCTTATCTCGTGTGCCCTTTCAGTCTGCTATGGAGGAGTCTGGGATTGTTTTCGCTCTTATTGCTCAACCCACAGGTTCGTAGTTTGGGACACCTCCCCTTGCTATCCAACCTTTATTGTCTGAGTTTGCTAATGTTTTTCCCGAGTCCCTTCCGGATACATTGCCTCCTCTTCAGGATATTCAACATCAAATCGATCTTGTGTCGGGTGCAGCCTTGCCAAATCGCCTACATTATCGTATGAGTCTGAAGGAGCATGAAGAACTCTGTCGCCAGGTGGAGGAGTTGCTTGCAAAGGGCCACGTTCGTGAAAGCCTCAGTCCATGTGCAGTGTCTACCCTATTGACCCCTAAGAAGGACGGTACTTGGCGCATGTGTGTGGACAGTCATGTCATTAACAAGATAATAGTGAGGTATCGTTTTTATATTCCTCAGTTGGATGATTTGTTGGACCAGTAGGGTCGGGCCTCCATCTTTAGTAAACTGGATTTGAAGAGTGGCTATCACCAAATTCGTATTCGAGTTGGAGATGAGTGGAAGACAGCATTTAAAACACGAGAGGGGTTGTTTGAGTGGTTGGTAATGCCATTTGGGTTGTCTAATGCCCTGAGTACCTTCATGCGTGTCATGAATCAGGCCCTACGTCCTTTCATTGGCAAATTCGTCATCATTTATTTCGACGACATTCTGATTTACAGTGACAGCCCCGACTCTCACCTACAACATCTACGAGAGGTCTTGTTGGTTTTACGTCGGGATCAGTTTTATGCAGCCTCAGGCAAGTGCGCCTTTATGACTACTTCGGTACATTTTTTGGGGTATGTTGTGTCTGATCAGGGCCTTTCAGCAGATCCGAGTAAAATTGAGGCCATTCGTCACTGGCCAGCTCCTACATCTATTACGGCGGTCAGGAACTTTCATGGGCTGGCCTCTTTCTATCGACGGTTCATTCCACATTTTAGTAGTATTATGGCACCAATAACAGATTGCATGAAGGGGACCAAGTTTGTGTGGACAGAGGATGCATCAACTGCCTTTGATGAGATCAAGCATAGATTGACGACAACACCTATCCTTGTTCTTCCTGATTTCTCCCAGCCTTTTGAGTTACATTATGATGCTTCGAAATCAGGAATTGGGGCGGTTTTGAGCCAAGCAGGCTGCCCGGTGACCTTTTTCAGTGAGAAGTTGGCGGGTTCCAAACTCCGTTTCAGCACATATGATGTGGAGTTTTATGCCATAGTCCAGGTTGTTCGGTATTTGAGGCACTATCTCTTCCAGCGGGAGTTTGTTCTCTTTACTGATCACGATGCCTTGAAACATTTGGGGAGCCAAGATAAGATATCTCACCGCCATGCATCCTGGATTTATTTCCTCTTGCAGTTCACATTCGTTATTAAACACAAATCAGGGGTCTCTAACAGGGTGGCAGATGCTTTGAGTCGTCAGCATAATCTGATCTCGACTTTTCGGCTACATGTTTCGGGGTTTGAGTCTCTTATTGATTTGTATGTGGAAGATCCTTTCTTCTCCAAGGTTCTTCTTCAGATCCAGCAGTGTGGTGGTTCTCCTTTCATTTTGGAGGATGGATTTATATTTCGGGGCCTCCAGTTATGTATTCCTGATTGCAGCCTTCGTCCCAAAATCATCCAGGAATTGCACAACGAGGGTCATGTGGGTCATGACCGGACTTTTCAGCTTGCAGTGGCTTCTTATTTTTGGCCTTCGATGCGCAAAGAGGTGGGCAGGTTTGTGACTCGCTGTCGTATCTGCCAGGTGTCGAAAGCGGTTGCATCTAATGCGGGTTTGTATATGCCCCTTCCCATTCCGACGCAGTTGTGGGTTGATGTGAGTATGGATTTTGTCCTTGGCCTGCCACGGACGCAACGGGGGAATGATTCAATCTTTGTGGTGGTTGACCGATTCTCCAAGATGGCTCATTTCATTCCTTGCAAGAAAACAGTTGATGTTGTTAATGTGGCACGGTTATACTTTCGTGAGGTGTACCGCATCCATGGACTCCCGTCTTCCATTGTCTCTGATCGGGACACTCGTTTTGTTAGTCATTGTTGGCGTAGTTTGTGGCGTTCAGTGAACACGTCCCTTAATTTCACTAGCGCTTACCATCCCCAAATTGATGGCCAAACGGAGGTGGTTAATCGTTCTTTGGGTAATTTGCTTCGTAGCTTGGTTGGTGATAATCCCAGATCTTGGGATTCGAAGGTTAGTCAGGCTGAATTTGCTCACAATCATGTTGTCAACCATACTACCGGTTTTAGCCCTTTTCAGATTGTTTATGGTGTTGTGCCCCGTGGTCCGCTTGACTTACTGCCTTTGCCTAGCAAGGTCCCTTCCCATGCTAGTGCAACGGATTTGGTGACAAAGATTCAGCAGGTTCATCGTGATACTCATGCTCGGATTGTTGAGGCTACTTCTAAGTATAAGGCACATGCAGATCTGCGTCGTCGTCGGGTTGATTTTGAGGTGGGTGATTTTGTGTGGGCTATTTTAACAAATGACAATTTTCCTGCTCGTGAGTATTCTAAATTGGCTGCTAAGAAGATTGGACCGATTGAGATTGTGGAGAAAATCAACTCGAATGCATATATGCTACAATTACCAAGTCATGTTCGTACCTCAAATGTCTTTTATGTGAAGCACTTGATTCCCTTTGTTGAGGATTCGTCGTCCAGTGATGAGGCCGGTTCAGTTTCGAGGGCGAACCTCTTCTACCCGGGAGGGAATGATGTAGCACGAGTGGCGTTGCAATTTTTTGAAGAAACGAGAGCATCCAAAGAATTTTTGAAGTTTTGGGAGCTGGAACCCGATTTTGGCATGTGAACACACTTTTTCAGGTGGAATCGATGCTACGAGTTAAACTCACAGCGCTGTGACGTGCGACGCTTTTTGGCCAAATTCCATCGTTTGAGTGGTCAAAAACGCGTTTTATTGCTTTTTGGGTGTTATTTTTGCAATTTTAAATTGTTTTGGGGTTTTTTTGTAATTTCCTAATTCCGTACACTAAGGTTTGATTTTATTCTCGTTTTTCAAACATTGTTGAGCAGTTTTTACAGATTGAAATTATTATTGAAGAATTAGTCTTCGTTTTATCAAGATTCGAGTATTCTGTGAATCAACGATTCTTGTTGTTCTTTCTTTTGATCACGCACGCTGCATCAGTAGATTAGTGAACCTCTGCTGACTTGATCTAAACTGAACAGGTCTATTGTTAACATTCCTTTTACCATACTTGGTAGCAGGAGTGTTAACTCTAGTTTGTTCTTGTACATTACCTTTGGATATTGTTCCATTATTATATTCCATTGGTCTTTTGCCTTTATCAATTGGTAAAGAACTTGAACTAGCATCAGTAGGGTTCTTAATGACTTGAGTAGACGAGCTAGGCACATCAGCACTCAACCCTGTCTTGTCAACTGGAGCCCTATACCTATCTGACAATTGTTGATTAATTCTAGAAGAGTTAATCATATCAGTTAGTTTAAGGTCTAGACTTAGTACTTCAATCTCAAAGAACTTATTGCGCTCTTCAAGATTTTTACATTTTTCCTTTAAGGCATTGAATTCATTTGTCTCAGTAGCTTGGGTCTTTAACATATCCTCATATAAATTATCTATCGACGCATACTTGTCTTTGAGTTGATTCAACTCTTCAGTCAAGCGTTTGTTTAAGACATCCATATTAGGATCTATTTTAGACTGAGCTTCACGAAGATTAACGATTTCTTGATTTAAAGAAATGTTCTCATCACTAACTTCCATGAATGCTTTGTTAGTAAGTCGGAGGTCTTCTTCGGTCACTCCATTGGAATGATGAAGACTACTCCCTACTCCGCTATCAGCAGTGTCATGTTCATCAGAATCAGAACTGTCACAAGAACGAAAGGAAGTGGCAGTTTGCCATCATAGCCAGTCCATCATCAGCAATAAGAGCTTCTTCTTCATTGCTTGAAGGGTAACCAGAGGAAGACGAAGGTAACTCGTTTGATTCCGATTCAGAGTCATCGTGTGCCAACATTGCCTTCTTACCCTTGACATATTTTCGATCGCGTCTGGCTTTCCTTTCTTCTCGATCCTCTGAGCTAAGATCAGGGGACTCATAAATGTAGTGACCTGGCTTATCACAATTATAACACAAAGGATTATTAGTAGACTTTTTGATAAGAGAATGGTCTCGTTTCCTATCTCGTCTATCAGAAGAAGGTCTATCTTTTCTATCACTTGAGTTCCTACCTCTCCTGTTCTCATTAGAGACTTCATCCCTTCTTTCAGAAGAGTCCTTGTTGTTGGAACCTTTATAATCCTTATAAAAACGCTTATATCTACCATACCTCTTATTCAGTTTATCAAACCTCTTAATCATCAAACTCATCTGATCCTTAAGGCTAAGGTCAGACTGATCTAGTTCATCCTTAATATTAGTAGATTTGGATTTTGAGATTCTGAAGTTTCTAGAAGTCGAGGCTTTGTAAGCAACGTTCTTGGAGGTAGACTTATCTTTATCACTCCCTAAAACTAGATCTTCTTCATCAAGCTCATACTCATAGGCCTTTAAAGTTTCGAAAAGAGTTTCAGCAGGCCAAGTGTCTATGTCCTGAGTGGTCCTGGTAATAATTTTGATCGTCTTCCACCTTTTATCTAAAGACTTAAGGATTCTAAGGTTGATCTCTCTAACAATATATTTCTTACCAAGTACTTCATCGTTAGTAATGCGAGTAAATCGAGCATCCAACTGGTCAATGAATTCGCCAGTTTTCATTTTGAATGATTCAAACTTTTGAACCGCAGTGGACACCTTGCTTTCTTTGATTAGGCTTGTGTCTTCACAAAGAACAACTAGTTTGTCCCACATTTCTTTAGACGTCTTACATTTTAATACCTTGCCTAGATACTCGTTAGGTAGTGTATGTAAAATAAAGTTCTTGGTTATGTTGTTCAAATTGTTTTGCCTCATTTTATCAGTAGTTAACTCTAACCTGGGTTTAGGTACCATTACACCAACATCTTTTGATGGATCCAGGGTAGCAGTGTTGGGGATCATCGTAACTATTGGACCATCAGTTACTACGGACACCATCAGATCATGGGTGGAGCTAAAGATAACCTCCATTCGTAGCTTCCTATAATCATAATCTGCAACTGAAAACTTGGGTAATTTGTTAGCATTGGTTTCCATGGTTATAGAAAAGAAGAATAGGAGATATTGACAAGTTGATCAAATATATCACATAGACTGAAAATCAAGTAAGATTCAAGGATCTATTCAATTGGACACCAAGACTTTCCCCTTAAAGGCTTTTCTGGTAATCAAAAAACAACAGTCCGTTAGTACCACTGCTTTGATACCACTTGCTGGTCCCAAGTAATAGGGTTGTAAACGAATCGAAGCGAATACTACAGTATTCGATTTGTGAAAATATTCGAATATTCATATTCGTATTCGTTTAATTTTCGAATAATAAATTTGATTCGATATTCGATTGATTATTCGATACTATTCGAGTATTCGATTCAAATTTTTTAATACATATTATAAACATTATTTTTCAAGTATTCGATTTGACTTGAAATTATTCGATTCGAAAATTTATGGAGAATTTTTTTAAAAATAATAATTTAAATAATATTATAGAACATGAGACAAATATACATTTAAAAATATATTTATGTATATATATTATAAATATAATCGAATATTTACGAATAATGAATCGAATATAATAATTTTGTATTTGTATTCGTTTATTAATCGAATCAAACAAAGTATTTGTATTCAAATTCGAATCATAAAATTTTAAATACGAATATCAAAATTCGAATACGAATACCGAATCGAGCAAAATTATTCGATTCGTTTACAACCTTACCAAGTAGTTGAGTTTAAGATTAGAACTAGTCTAAAGTCTAGAGGGGATGGGTGAATAGATTTTAAAACTTTTCTAAATTATCAGAGATTAATCGTGCGGAAATATCAGTTTGTGAGCCCTTATCAATTTATACTCAACTAAACAATTCAAAACCTTACTCGTCTATTATGCAAATATCAAACTTATCTATTCAACTTCGATTTAACAATTTTATTGATTATCTAATTTCTCAATTAAGAACAATTAATCAGATATAGAACAGTAAGTAAATGAACACACATGATTTATAATGGTTCGACAAATCGTCTATATCCACTCTCACAAACCCAGTTGTGATGTTTTATTAAACTGATCTTGTGACTTTAAATCCCAAGAAATAAGACTTCGATCTTTTCGACTATACCACCAAGTATATCTTCGATCTAACAACTAGTGATTTAGTAAGCAACTAGCAAGCTTATACAATCTAAAACAATAAAGAAAAACTTCTCTGTTTTCTTCAATAAGCCTTCTTGAGTAGTCACTTCTTTTCTGGGCTTCTTTTTTAACTTTGAATGCTTTGAACTCTGAGAGTATTTTGCTTCTTCAATATGGTTCAATACGCGTAATTTCAGTAGTCTTCAATCGTCGAATGTCTTCTACTATTTATAGACTTCACTCGATCAAAATAAGTTTCTTATCCAACAACCTTTCTTGATAACTTCCTTCAACTAACTCTTGATAATTTCTTCTTGATATGTATCTTCTTCATACGTCAGTTATTCTGTTAAAATTCATAACTAACTTCATATCTTCACATTAGATACAAATATACGATTCTGACTTTTGTCTTCAGCTTGACTTGTCTTGTCTTCAATACTTAGAATATTTCGGACTTCCTTCATATCTCGTCTTGTCAAGTCTTCTTGTCTTCATAGTCTTTATCTTCTATAAAACCCTGCTTGTTCTATCTATCTAAGCTATCTAATCTATTACATTACTTTAAACTTTATAGATCAGCTTAGTCATCCTGACTATTACATTGATATGAAATATAAACATAAGCTTCTATACAACAATTAAAGCTTATCACAAAATCCTATATAAAATAATCTGTCTTTTTATACTTAGTTATATTTCAACATTACTTATCTCTTTTGATCTTGTCGATCTTATACAAGACGACTTCCATATCAGTCAACACTTAGAATATATTCAAGTCTTCTTTTTGGCTTGTCAAAACTATATTTTTCATCAAATCGAACTTGTTTTAGATTCATGTCCCAACAACCTCCATTGTCTGTAAATTAAATCGCACACAGTGGAATTTAGGGTTTTTTAGCGCGTTCGTACGCATGAGATGTATGTTGAACACAATATTATCACCTCGTAAAAAAAAATTAAAAAAAAAAAAAATAGAGACAACATTTGAACCCTTCGACGGATTTAAAAAAAAAAAAAAAATCTTGAAACTTTGTAAATAAACTCCAAATTTTTTTTTAACTTTTTTCCACGAAAATTGAAAATCACATCAAGTACACCCTAGGCCCCCGCACGTCCATTTTTTTTCTTATTTCTCAGTGACTGTTCGTTCATCTTATTTCTCTCGGAATATTCTATCTCTATACCGGCGGCCCCCAAGTCTGCTGTATCGATTATCGAGTCAAGATGAAAGCGGCAATGTTGAGATCCTTTCTTCGAAGGAGCACCATGTCACGGTCGTCTTATTTGTCTACTCCCAGTCGCAGCTTCTCATCAGCGCCGGACCGGAAGGTTGCGATTTTGGGCGCCGCAGGTGGAATCGGCCAACCGCTCTCTCTGCTGATGAAGTTGAATCCTCTTGTTTCCACCCTCTCTCTCTACGATATCGCCGGAACCCCCGGCGTCGCTGCCGACGTCAGCCACATTAACACCAGATCTCAGGTCTTCTTCTGTCACCTGTAATCGGAATTTTGGTTCATTCATCTCTAATTAGGTTTTGCTTAGTGAGTTGCTCGTGTTTTCGCTTACTTGTTTAAGTATTTGCAGCATTTATGCAGCCCATTTATATTATAGGGTTTTTGGATTACAAGTGTCGTTATCAATTATATTTATAATTCTTAAGCTGCCCTGCTGTACTTTTGTAATTGCATAGATTTTGTGGGTATTGCTTTGGTTTTATGGAAGCTAATTTGGCTTTTCAGTGTGTCGATGATACGAATAATGTAAATTTGTGCACCTGATAGTCATTTATAGGTGTTGAACAATCGTGGCCTTCTTAATTTGCAATTGTATCATAAGCATTCCTCGTGGACATTGTTTCTGCTGATTGAAGTTGCATCTTGAATAGCTCAAGCTGTTGTGCTTCGAGTGCCTTGCAAATATATTGTTGTCTTAGTTGATATTCTTAGCTTCTTTCTTTCTGAGTATGTGACACCATTTCAGTTATTCTGATGATGTTCTGTCTTTAATTGTGACATATTTGCTTGAATGTACAGGTGAAGGGTTATGCAGGGGAAGAGCAGCTTGGAGAGGCTTTGGAGGGTTCAGACGTCGTCATCATTCCAGCTGGCGTTCCCAGAAAGCCGGGCATGTCCCGTGATGACCTCTTTGCGATTAATGCTGGCATTGTGAAATCTCTATGTGAAGCGATTGCTAAGTATTGCCCGAATGTAGCATATCCATCTTATCTTTTTCTACATGCTCATGCTTTTTCTCATGTTAATTATTTTTGTCTGTGAATTATCTAATGGAAGTTAAATCATTGTAGGCTCTTGTCAATATGATTAGTAACCCTGTAAATTCAACTGTACCAATTGCTGCTGAGGTCTTCAAGAGCAGAGGAGTATATGACGAGAGGAAACTGTTTGGTGTGACCACTCTTGATGTTGTTAGGGCAAAAACATTCTATGCCAGCAAGGCCAATGTTAATGTAGCTGGTATTGCCTATATTCAATTTCAGTGTAGTACTTGCTAGCTCAAGCTTGTTGTTTGGATATGTGGGTTACTTAGTATTGTTGTTTCTGTCTCCTTTGCAGATGTCAATATACCTGTCATCGGTGGTCATGCTGGAATTACCATTCTCCCCTTATTTTCACAAGTACTCATTTTCTCAAATGTTTTTTTTTTCTTATTTCTCATTGCATTATTTTATAAGCATTGATAATTGATTCTTTTATCGTAGGCTACACCAAAAGCAAATCTGTCAGATGAAGACATTAAAGCTCTTACTAAAAGAACGCAAGATGGTGGGACAGAAGTGGTTGAAGCTAAGGCTGGAAAGGGCTCTGCTACGCTTTCGATGGCGTAAGTGGTAGACTTTTATTTTCTTTGTGTTGCTCTTACCGAAAGAGTGTTGAGTTTGGACATTTTCTGAGTTATATCATGTGAGATGATTAGTGGACACATTTGAGGCTTCACTTTTGCATGATTCACCATCTAGCACCAACTATAAGTAGTTAGAAGTCGGTCGTTACCTTTCCCTTACTTCTTAGGACTTGTATTGGTGTGCCACAATGCTACTCTTGAGTATTAGAAGATTGTTAATTTCTAGAAAAAAGAAGTAAACTTTCGATTTTCTGCTGGACTTGCAGAGTATTGCAAATTAATTCCTCATGGACACAAATGAAATTATTAACAATCTGAATGTTCCTCCCTATTCTCTGCATTTTGATTATTGCAAAGAACAAATGGTGTAGCTAAATATTTGTCCGAAGATATCCTTAAGTTAATGATTGCGTGACTATTTGATACGCCTCTTATGCTTCTTTCTTAACTCCAACACTATTTGATGTAGAAATTGTAATCGATGTAGTTCTTCAGTAGGTTTTCTTTAATTTAAGTGGTATGGTGAAGGATGCGGACTCTATATGCTTAAAATATTGCCATAAAGATTTATGCCTTGTTGAGGTAAGAAGGTCCTTTGACAGTAATTTAACTGTGCAGTTACGCGGGGGCCTTATTTGCTGATGCTTGCCTAAAAGGACTCAATGGGGTCCCAGATGTTGTGGAATGTTCGTTTGTGCAATCCACCGTGACCGAGCTACCTTTCTTCGCATCCAAGGTGAGTTAAAATAATTTTGTGTGAATAATTTTAAGGGTTAATTGCATAAAAAATCACAACCTGTTCACGTTTTTCAATTACAACATAGTATGTTTTTAAAATTTGCAGTTCTATTCACGGATTTTTATAAAATTTTAATTGTATCATATGCCCACTTTCTGCCAACTAATGCTGGAGTCGTAGCTGTTTTTTATTTATTTATTTATTGTTATTATTTTGTTATTATTTCAATTTAATCACAAACTTTTAATTTCTTGCAATTTCATATACTGCAATGTCAGCAGGATATGTCGGAAAATAGTGATGTGGTAGAATTGCTACTAATTGAAAGGTCGTGTATTGAATTGAAAAACCTGAAAACATACATTGTAATTGGAAAAACGTGAAAAAATGGTGATTTATTTTGCAATTAACCCTAGTTTTAACACAAGCACAAGTTAGTTGGCTTGTGATCCCAACCAAATAGATGTCAAAGATTTTGGTGGTTGAAACAGTAATAGTGTATGCTGATTGTTTAACAGGTGAGGCTTGGGAAGAATGGTGTGGAAGAAATCTTAGGTTTTGGCCCCATCTCCGATTACGAGCAACAAGGACTCGAGGCGCTCAAAACTGAGTTAAGAGGCTCAATTGAAAAGGGAGTGACATGGCATTCAAAATCCACCACTATGTTGTCTCCTCATGAGCCTATGAAGCCTACGTTTCGACCGTTATCTCCTCATCTTCCAGTTTATAAGCCCCAAGTGAGCTCAACGGTTTCAATTTTCAACAGAATGACAGGGGTGATCCTAACCGTTTTTCCGTTGAGCTATTGTCTTATTTGCCTGAAAGTAGGACCAATTTGCTTGACCTACGAGGATGTGTACCAGCTCATGTATTATTCTTCGAAGCTCGGTCCAATCTCTCTCGAGCTTAGTGCCTTGGCCCTTGCCTACCATACCTATTTTGGGGTTCATCATTTGCTTCAGTTGTTTCGTGGCAAAGTTTAATAGATACATACAACTAGGTTTTTCATTTAATAAGGAGCCCTTTGATGGATGGCCTTGAATTGTTCAACTTGTTAAGTTTGTTACAACCCAGCTCCAAAACAATAGTCCGCACCTCATTATCATGGCAGATGAAGAACAACAAATTCTATTTACTTTCATATTTGAATTTTATGTTTTTTATACTTGGCATAATTGATATATATATAATTTGTGTCGAGGTTATATAAATAATACTCCACTAATGATGATATGGTATGGTACGGTATGTGCCTAGTTTGTGGAGTAACTTTTTTTTTTTTTCTGCCTAGTTTGTAATTTTAGAAACAGTGCGTTATGAAATTGATACAATTTGTGTTTGAATTTTTTGTGTTTGAGACTAGTGTTTTGAATTTATTGTGTTTGTGATGTTATTATGTTAATATGAAATTTGTTGTTTTCGGGTTTGCAGTACTTCGAAGAAAAAAAACCTGCTTTTTTTTGTGAAAATTGAGTTGAGTGTTTTCTATAGAATCCTTCAAGTTCAAGTTAAATAAATCATGTAGAATATATGAGTTAAAAACTTAGAAACGTATGCTTCTAAATGATTCTGATTTTATTCTAATATTTTACTTAAATAAAAAAATATGAAAAACTTTTATATGTAATTGAATGTGTAGATACACTTGAATTTTAATGTTAATGTGAGTGTTATCTTGAAATCTAGTGGTAGCTGATGTGATCAGATAAGATGACTTAGGTCAGATCAGATGAGCTAAAAGTTTTCAATTAGTTGAGATGGAGTAGCTTATAATCAGCAAAGTTGGTCTTGGATCAGCAGAGTTGAATGTCTATTAGCGGAATAAGTCTTTTGATGAAATATTAAGGGAGTTGGTATCAGATGAGTTGGACTCATCTTATATTTGGACAAGTCGTCTGATATGATAGTTACAATGCAGTTTCGGGTTGTTACAATAGTTTCAACTAATCGTGTTCATACCTGCTGCAATCACCATGAAGAGTATATATTCAGATGTAGTTCTACATTGTAAATGTTAGCTTTTCATTGTGTTTGAGTTGTGTAAAATTATGAATGAAATGAAAAAATTCCCGTTTTGAGTGATCGAGTGAGTAAATATTCTTGATCAATCAAATAAGTGAATCGTTTGTGGAAGTGGATGTAAATCAAGTTGATCGAACCACCATAAATCTTTAGTTGTTTTCTTATTTGAGCTACTACTTAATCTTGTGAGTTATAGCATCATGTGATCTCTACAAGGGCTTGATGATTCATAAGTAGATTTCTTGACAGTTTAATTTACTCAATTTAATCATTGATCTCAACATTTAACCCAATTCATTGGAGCCAAATTTTAATTATATAGGTGTACTCAAATATCACTCTAAAAGATAAATTTTTTGCATGCAATTGAGTGTTCAATTTATTAAATTTAACCTTTAACTCAACATATTTGACTCAATTCATTAAAACTTAATTTTAAATTACACCCAAGTATCACCCATTAAAAAAATGACTTACATTAACCTTACATCTTTTTTGAAAGATTAAATTAACTTTACATAAAAAAATTTAAAAAATTGTATACTCTCAAAATTTAATTATATTTTAAGAGATAATTTTTTAAATAAATAAGAGTTCACGTGTAACTTAACCTCAATTTTTTTTTTTCACCAAATATCACTCGTCATTAAAAGTAAAGAATTACAATTTTTTTAATTACTTTTGGTCACGGCGTTCAATTGATTAACCAATTTAACTTTTGAAGATGAGAAAATTTTACTTTTTTAAAACAATATGTATTTATCATTAATATCGTTTTTTCCCTCAAACTTACCCTTTATTTTACTTTAGGTCACTAATTTTAAATTTAGTTTAACAGATTGGATCTAGTAAGTATGCTTAAATTTTAAAAATAATAATTTTATCAGTAATAGTGAGTCACCAAACAAGTCAACGCACGTGACATTTTTATTATATTTTTATATCAATTAAGAAAAAATATGATTTAATTAAAATAATAAATAATATTTTTAAAAATCTGAAAAATAAATTATGAATAATATTTAAAATACTAAATATTTTATTCAAAAAATCTAAAAAATTATAATGTGAAAAAAATTAATAAATCAATTAAATTCATTCATTCCTAAATTAATTAATTATTAAAAAATCAATTGACTTACCTAATTAATTATTAGAAACCTTCTTAACTTACGGAAAAAATCTAAAATTAAGAAAAAAGTATTAATCAAATAAATATATAAATTTATCTTTAAAATATTGAAACTCTTAAATGAAAAAAATAATATTAAAGTTGCAAAAAAATCTCAATAAAATCTTACTTGTATATTAATATTTAAATATTTTAAATAAATTAAAAAATTCCCAAATATTTTAAACTTCCTAAAATTCTCAAATAAATTTTAAAAAAAACCCCAAAATAATTAAATTAATCCAATATATAGAAGTATATATATTTAAAACGAGTATTACAAAAAGTGGGTCAACATATTTTTGTACGAAGCTAATATCAAATTAAAAATAGTTAAAAAATATTGTCCATCATCATATTTCTATTATGGTGGGAGTGGATTTTGGATTTATTTGGGTATTTTTTAAAGTTTTAATAAGGGATTTAATAAGTTTTTTTTTCTTCATGGGAGTTTTATTATTTTAAAGATAGATTTTTTTTAATATTTATTTGAGTAAGTTAATTAACTTATTTTTCTAATTAGATAATTAATTAAATTTTTTAATAATTAATTGATTTAGAAAAACAATTATTTGAATTTTTTTTTCCATATTACTATAATTTTTCAGATTTTATGAAATAAATATTTATAATTTATTTTTAGCTTTTTTAATATATTATTTAATATTTTAACTAATATTCATAAAATTTTGGAATTAATAAATATAAATAAACCTTTCATTATATATAAAAAAAATGCTACATATTATAAAAAGAAAAATTAAAATTAAAATCCATAACATGACTTGTTTGTGACGAATACAATTATAGAATCGAAATCAAAATTTCTAGGGCAATTGCTTATGTGTACCAGTTACATAGCTATTTACCCTCCTTTTTTTAATAAATCCACACTCCCTTTCGGTTTGATGCACTCCCCTTTTCGGTTTGATGCACTCCCCTTTTCGGGTCTGACTATATGCACCTCCATTTCGGTTTGATGCACTCCCCTTTTCATTAAATTATTAAAATAATATGGCGAAAAACCCAAAATACCCTTTACACAATTTATTTCATATTACTACATACACACCTCATGTTAAATGCACCCCACGTTCTTATTACCCTCCCTCTTCCTCTTCCTCTTCAAAAACTTCCAACTGCGTCCCGTGCCTCCCTTCGCCGTGCCCTGCCGCCGCTTCCAACCACCACAAACCAACGCGCTCCCTCACACACCGCGAAGTCATGGACTCACGTAAAGGTATGTAGTTTAAAGCTTTATGTTATGGTGTGTTGTTAATGGTGGTTTTGTTGTTTTATGTTTTTTTGAAAAATTAATTGTAATGTATGTTGTTAATGGTGGTTTCTTATGTATAGAATGGTGATTTTGTAATGCTATTATAACATAATTTGAAGATGGTTTTAGTCATGGTTTGGGTTTTAGATTTTAGGGCTTTTTTATGGATTTGTTGTTTATTTGTTTGATTGTTTGGTTTTTGTTGGTTGTTGTTGTATGATTAATAGAAAAGGGGGGGGGGGGGGAAAGAAGTGTGAAATCAATCAAAAACGATCGCGTCGGGGTAGGAGTCGTCGACTCTGGTTCGTCGACGAGGCCTTGTTTGGTCGATGTCACGACATCGACGAGGAAGAATTCGGTCGATGCGTCAGTGTCGGCCACAATTAACTCTTGTCGACATCGTGACGTCGACCGAATAAGCTTTGGTCGATGCATCAGAGTCGACGATAATAAAATAGGTCAACCACTTGTTGTCTTCCAAATTACATTTGAAAATTATCCATGTATATGTATAAATGTCTACCATATGGTTTATTGATTTTATTTTTCATTTTATCAGTGTACAACAAGAGAGTAAGGCCAACTGCGTCCAACAGGAAGAAAAATAAGGATGCAACTGTTGAGCCTCAAGAAGTCGCACCTCAACCTCAAGAAGTTGCACCTCAAGATGAAAGTGCACCAACAGAAGAAGTCGCTCCTCCGCAAGCACAACCTGTTGTTTCTTCACAAGTTCAACCTCTCGCTCCTCCACAAGTTCAACCTCTCGCTCCTCCACAAGTTCAACCTCTCGCTCCTCCGCAAGCACAACCCGCCTCTCCCCAACAAAAAATCACATCTACATCTAAAGAATCTGAAGATGAGGAAGTATCTGAAGACATTTTCGACGATGATGATGATGATTACGATGATAGAGATGATGATATACCGGAGGATGTGGAAGCAAACGAAGGTGTTGAGGCGAATCCTCCACTGTTGACCTCTTTCCAAACTCATGTGGCCAAATTTATTTGGAAGGGTGAAGAGCGTCCTGTGCTCAAGTGCCATAGCCATATTAGTAAACTTTTGTCATGGGAATTTCCCGAGGATGTGGACACCCAACAATTTCGACGATGGATGAAGTATTTGAAAAAGTCCAGCCTAGTTCAAATTAGGGATATTTCATATAGGTCCACTAATAAGAACCTCATCGCCGCTTTTGTTGAGAGATGGCATCCCGAGACCAACTCATTTCACTTTCCATTCGGTGAAATTACCATTACACTAGATGATGTGTTCTGCATTACCGGGTTACCAGTTGAAGGTCTGCCAGTACGGTCTTCTCGTGTTCATTTCGTCTCTTCTTCTTCTGATCTTAGTAGATTGTTGGGTGTAGATGCTGTTGTTGCGAAAGGTTTAGTAAGTGGTTCACGGGGGTCTTCGGTCAAGCTAGAATGGTTGAGAGAGAACTTCATGAACAAGTTTAATTCTGAAGACCGTGTTCAGGTGTTGCGTTCTGCTAGGGCCTACGCTTTGTATACATTTGGGTGCTCTTTGTTTGCAGATAAAACTGGCACTCGTGTGTCAACGACGTGGCTTCAGTATTTGGATGATATGCAAGGATTGCATGAGTATGCATGGGGAGCGGCCACATTAGCTTATTTATATAGACAGCTTGGTTTGGCGTCGAGAAATAAGACTGCACAAATATCAGGCTATTTGACTCTACTAGAGGTAAAACTCATACTTAACACTCTTCCATTTTATATTATGTTTTGCATTTCAACATTTTGGATGGTTGTTATTTTGTAGGCTTGGATTTACGAACACTTTCCTGTCTTGGTCAAACCTCCCCATCACATGGACTTCGAGACTGGTCAGCTGCTATCATCGAGGTGGGCCCCACAAGGATATGTCGGGGCGTCGATGCCCCGTGTGCAAGCTTTCCGAGAGCGTATGGATGCCCTAGAACCACATGAGGTTTGGAGTTGACTTATCCCCTTTCTCTTGTGTCAATTAATAGTGGGTGCTCAATAATTTACATGTAATGTAGGTTATGTGGAATCCATACGCAAAAATGAGAAAAGATTATCCTTTGTATGAAGTCACGTACTTTCATGGTTGTTTGGTCTGTGGGGATATTGTGGAGCCGTACATGCCAGATAGAGTCCTCCGACAATTCGGGTTTGTCCAGACGATACCAGAGAGGCCTCTTGTTGCACGTGCTGAACGAAGTGCTAAACCTTAAAAAAAGTCCAAGCTTGTGTGGGGGCATTTGGGTGATTATTTTGAGACATGGGACATGCACTTGTTATCACCTGAAAGACGCGGAGACAAGGCCAGACTTCCTTGGGAGAGTGCTCCGGACTACAGAACATGGTTCACGGCTAACTCCCACGTGTTTTTGTCTAACCCAGCCACACGTTCGACAGCATCCGATCGAGTACCCATTGCAGATGACGCGTGGCTTATGATAAGCCTCGCTCAAAATATGATGGCGCCGCTGGTTCAGCGATGGAAGGACGGAGATACACCGCCAGCGGAAGAGCTTGCACGGGTTATGGAAGCGGCATGTAGAACACTACAACCGCCACCTATTGCGTCGGCATCATCGTCAAGGCCACCAAGAGGAAGGGGTAGGGGAGAAAGCCGAAGGAAAAGGGGCAAGGCATAATTTGGATGTTAATTTGTATTTATTTGATGTTTATGTTAATTTGGATGAAGGAAAAGGGGCAAGACGAACTAATTTGATGTTTATGTTTATTTTAGATGTTTAATTTGGATGAAGGAAAAGGGGCAAGACGAACTAATTTGATGTTTATGTTTATTTTAGATGTTAAGGTTTATTTTAGATGTTTAGGGTTATTTTAGATGTTTATGTTAGATGTTGTTTAATTGATGTTCGAGTACATTGTTTATGTTTAATTGAATGTTTTGATTTAAGATGTTGTACTGTTTATGACGTATTGTGACAATTAATTGTGAGGGGATACCTTGTTATGGGTCTCCTTGTTTACAGTAGTGTTATGGATCTTGAGCTGATTTGATTTCAATTCGAAGAAAGAAGAACCGCCGAACCAGATCTAAAAAGATTAGTAAAATGACAAAAATTGGACTGTTTATTTTGCTTTATTGTTTTGGTTTGATTGGGTTTCTTTACCGTTTAAAGGGTTTTGCGTGAGTCACTTTTATATTTAACGAAAGGTATTTAACGCCGGTCGACTACTAGTGATCGACCAAATTACATTTGGTCGACTACAAGGCGCCGACGGATAATGTTTTGGTCGACTAAGAGATGTCGACCGACAACTCGATGGCGCCTATGATGCCTCTGTTCATAATTAACTTGTCGACCATACCACATTTGGTCGACTACAAGACGCCGACGGATAATGTTTTGGTCGACTAAGAGATGTCGACCGACAACTCGATGGCGCCTATGATGCCTCTGTTCATAATTAACTTGTCGACCATACCACATTTGGTCGACTACAAGACGCCGACGGATAATGTTTTGGTCGACTAAGAGATGTCGACCGACAACTCGATGGCGCCTATGATGCCTCTGTTCATAATTAAGTTGTCGACCATACCACATGTGGTCGACTACAGGACGCCGACGGATAATGTTTTGGTCGACTAAGCGATGTCGACCGGCAACTCGAGGTGCATTTTGTGGTGGGGTGCATTTAGTAAATAAGTCGACGTCTTGTTATCGCCGTGTGTTATTTATGTCGATAGTTGTCTTCCGATCGACAATCAAATGTCGACCACACTATGTCTGTTCATAATTAATGTGTCGACCACAGTACGTTTGGTCGACTACGAGATGTCGACAACATGTGTATAGGTCGACTAGTGTCTTCCGATCGACAATCAAATGTCGACCAAACTGTGTCTGTTCATAATTAATGTGTCGACCACATTACGTTTGGTCGACTACTAGATGTCGACAACATGTGTATTCAACATAAAATGTAACATTGTTAACCTAAATGCATCAGTTCCTAATTAATGAGTCGAAAAATGTCTATTCAACATAAAATGTATAGTAACATAAATTGTAACATTGTTCCTCAACATCATAAAACACATAATCTAAGACAATCCAAGTCATTTCCAACACGATTTCAATTGTACAATCGTTCACCAATAGTAATGTAAGTCATTTACAAAACATACAAAAGTATAATCTAAGGCATTTCCAAAAAGTTTCCAAAAGTATGACTAATCTAAGTCATCATTCTCGGTCGGCAAAAGTACAAAACGTGCAAAAAAATGATTAATGTACGACATTACAAAAGTATGACTAATCTAAGTCATCATTCTCGGTCAGCAAAAGTACAAAAGTTACCAAAAGTATGACAACATAAACCCTATTTAATAAGGTTATTGTTATATGCGTCCAACCATCCAGCTGCAGCTGGTAATCTATAGGTCGGCCAACAAGCCGCAATGGGCGGAAGTGGACAATCGGCAGACAAGTTGACGTGGATGAAATGATTACCGTTGACGTGGCCCATACAAATTTTCTTGGGATTTTTCGATGGCGACGTTCTCAAGGGAAGGTATGTGAGCGATAAATCATTGCCCAAGGTGACCAAACAAACATTGTACATCGATGCGACGAGGTACCCCATGTACGGCAACTGAAACCAATTTTTCCACGGTGCAGTAACTTGAAAACAATTGAGGGCCTTCAAAATAACTTCAAACATCTTATCTTCTTTAAACACTTTCGAGTACAAAGTTACGTGCTGCCCTAACTCCGTCATTGCATTTTGTCGTACTCGGGCCCAATTGTCTTCACCCCATCCCATAGCAGAAGCAATCGATCGAAATCCACAGTGTCCATCAGCAAGAACATCAATACAATCCACCACAAATGGTTGATATCTAATGGGTAATTGTTCTCTCAACCCTGCGTTTGTAGATGAAGAGCGAGTACGCTTACGAGCGACCACCTACAAACCAAGTAAACCAAATAAACCAAACAACATATAAACAACCAAGCCAAATAACCATAAAACCAAACAACCATAAAACAATTCAAAATAAATCAAACAACATATAAACAACCAAGCCAAATAACCAAATAACCATAAAACAATTCAAAATAAATCAAACATATAAAGAACCAAGCCAAATAACCAAATAACCCTAAAACCAAACAACCATAAAACAATTCAAAATAAATCAAATTACCGGCGGATGTTTAGCTGATTTTTTCTTCGTCTTCGACGACGAAGGCTCATCTATCTCAACAACACCGGGGAAACACATGGACTCCTTGTACTCGAAGAAGCTCGGATCCCGTTTTGTCGAAGAAGGATCATTTTTCTTCTTATTTCCTTTTCCTTTCGGTCGACCACGTGTTTTTACCTTCGGCTCAGGTTCAATAAGCGAAGTGGTCCTAGGATTCCGAAGCTCTATGGCTTGCCTCAACATCATCCTCTTCGACGTTGTGGCCTCTTGCTCTTTATATGCAATCATTAAGCTCTGTATGACTTCCTCATATCGAGTGTCGAGATCTTCAGCCACATCGTCCTTCGCTTCGTTCTCGCCTCTCACAACTGGCTCCATGTCAAGCTTTCTCCAAAACCTATCAATAGCTTCTATAGGTATCGGTTTGCCAAGCCGGTGATATTGGTCAAGTTCATGAGTGCATGGCAATCCGCATACCTTTCGTAGATAGTGAATGCATATATCAGGACTGGATTCACCGTGTTCGATACGTGTCATCTCTTTGTATATCTTTTCCAATGCATAGATTGACACCACTCCCAATAACTCCTGATATAACACGGACTTGAACTTGTGTAAGGCAACATTCACACTCTTCTCAAACGAAGCTTTAATGGCATTGTGACTTGCTTGATATAAGGTGTCTGTCCTTGACCAGCAGATCTCAAAATTACCCAAGCTGTTACCAAGAGATCTCTTCAACGCTGCATGGTGACTCTCAGCCCTGAAATGATAATATTTTGATAGATTAATTACACACATAAAAACTACAAAATAACTAATAACACATAGACACATACTTATGAAATATTAAAACGTACCTGTTCGTAGTTGTATTTTCATAGTGCATGTACTCATCCGTCCATGCCGCTACAAACCTCTCCTTGAATGGATTTATCCACTGGTTCATGCAGTAGGGGTATGCCTCACTTTCAGTGTGCACATTTGCATACTCAGATTGAAAAAGCTGAACAAAGGTATTGAATTCATTTTCAGACGATGCATCCATCACTTTCTTCCAAGAATAGAAGAATCTTTCCCAATCTTCCTTGGTCTCAAACTTCTCCTTGCATTTGGCCAAAACATTCCTATCTATGTGCCATCTACATAGGAAATGTTTAGCCTCTGGAAATACGGTGCCGACAGCATTCATGACGGCCAACTCTCGATCGGTAAGAACCACCCTCGGTAGACAACCATCCTCCAATAACTCACGGAGGACACTTAATGCCCAAGTATAGTTTTCCTCCCTCTCATGCTCGAGGAACACTGAAGCTACCGAGAAGGTCATGCCAGTCGACGTAAATCCAACAATCTCTAAGTACGGCAGCTTATACCTATTGGTCTTGTACGTGCAATCCATTATCAACACACTCGGGAATGCACGGTACAATTGAAGGCCAGTTGGGTGTGCAAAGAATACATCTAGTATAGTATTTGATACTGGACAAAATCTATGGCTTTGAAAATAATTATTGTCAATCAACAAAGTCATCAACTGTTGTAGTTGACTCTTTCCAGCAAAACCTGCCATCTTAAACTTGGATCGGACATTGTACACGGTGCGGATCGTAGAATGGTTGTTCGGATTCCTCAACTTAAGTAGTTTCAACACATCCTTTGGTGGAGCGTTACACTTAGACATATCAACAACCAAATTTTCTTCAGCAGGAGTTAGCCTCCCAACGTATGAGTGACCCTCAAGGTAGATTGCTACGGGATGATTGTGAGTCCCACATTTGACCTCCAACATCCATTCATTTGAAGACACTTTAATGCCCCTTAAGAGAAAAGGACATCCACACTTTTTTGACCCCGTTGTCCTTCTTCGTCCCTTATCATCTTCAAAATCATCATCATTTCCTACAACAACAAGTTGGGTTCCAATCTTTGGTTTATTTTTTCGATAAGTTCCACCACGTTCGCACGCCAATAACACTTGTGCCTTCTTCTTCCCACTACCATTATCTGAGCGCTTTACAACGATGACGATGTTGTGTTGTATGGCTACGTCTCGAACCCACCGTTCTAAGGCTTCCCGAGTCTCAAAGTAATTGAAATTTGAGAACACATCGGTGTAGTCCATCATAAGCTCATTGCCCGGAGCATCCTCATTAGCCGAAGCATTCTCATTAATTGGGGCATTCTCCTCATTATCTGGGGCATTCTTCTCATTATCTGGAGCATTCTCCTCATTAGCCGAAGCATCACACGGCCCCGATGGCCCCGCTTCATCCTCCGAATAAAAAAAGAAATCCGGGTCAAATTCTTCGTCATCAGCCAAATTCTGAAAAGAAACCAATACATAAGTTTTTTGGCCAAATTCTAAAAAGAAACAAAATTCAACAACAAAAAATAAAAATCATGTTTCGGTCGACATCGGGGAGTCGACCACTACACATTTGGTCGACACATGGATTAAGACATAAAACCTTCCCCGTCGACCACCTATTGTCGACTCTAAAAGTTCCAGTCGACATCACGATGTCGACCAAACATATTATCATCAACTAACCAGGGTCGACCTTAACACACCTAGTCGACGTCGAGTAATCGACCAAAACACATGCGGTCACCTAACCAGGGTCGACGCGTTAACGAAAAAAAACGAAAAAAAATTAAACGCGCCAATAGCTTAGTCAACCATTTTCTCTAAACCATATATCATAAACTACTCTAAAACGTACAAAGAACAATATATGAGGATATATGAGGAAAACTAAAAATAAACCCTTGTTTAGCTAAAATATATGAGAAAAAAAAAACTTACATATTTGTAGAATCCATCACGTTTTCTTGTCATTTCTTGATCCTTGAAGCACAAAGAGTGTAAAAATACGATTTCCACGAGTTGTTGACGTGAGATGAGCGAGTTGAGGATTTTGGTGATGAAGTGGCCGATTTTTTTTTCGGTTTGGAGAAGAGGGGGAAATGGGGAAGTGAGGGGTTTAGGGGGAATATGAACAGGGTTTAATTGGGGGGTGCGTACAGTAAGAATGGTGTAGTTAGTGGCATACAAAAAGTGTAGGGGTATTTTGGGTTTTTCGCCATTTTATTTTAATAATTTAATTAAAAGGGGAGTGCATCAAACCGAAATGGAGGTGCATATAGTCAGACCCTTTTTTTTAGGCACTCCCTTCTTTTAGGCACTTATGTAAGGCATTTATGTGTACAAGTTACATACATGTAACTAAATCCAATTTTTTACATGGGTTATTAGTTTTTTACCTTCTTTTTTTATTAATTTCACCCCCAAATTTTTTAAAAGAAAAATACATGTAAAATATTATATTACCATTTTATCAATTAAATTAAAATACAACTCATTAAAATTATAATTATACACCGACTATCGATTCACCAATGAATAACCACGAAGTCAAATATTATTCTATCTTTTTAACTTTTAAAAAATAAATATAAAAACATAACGAATATTAAAAAAATATGAAACTCAAAAATAAAATTATGAAATAAAATTTCCAGTTTTTTTTTCTTCAAAAAATGACCAAAATTTAGAAAAAAAATACAAAAAAAATCGAAAAAAAAAATTAAACTAAAAAAATTCAATTTTTTTCTAATTTGGGTATAAATGTATGAATATGACATGCTCGCTTTCTAGTTTTAATCTGATTTATAATAACTAAGATTATTTTGTTATGTTTTCATTATTTCTAAAATGATATCTGATTTTTACAAGTTTTTTAAGGTTGTAGATTATTTTTTAAAACTAATTAATAATATAATCTAATTGAAAAATAAAATTTATATTTAGAAACTTAAATGAGTTGAGAATTGGGGGAAAAAACTAGCACATCAGCTTTATTATTTTCTTTTGGGTCATCGTCATGTTGATGCATTCATATGTTTATTGAGTGTGATCGTATCTATTAATTGAATTGTGTGTTCAGTGTGATTCATTCTCACTTTTGTTCTTATTATTAATTAGTTAATATCGTTTTTTTAATATTGATGTATTACTTTGCATGGTATGTCTGGAATTATAAATGTGTTAAGTTATATACGGAGTATTTTTTGTTAAATATAAATATTAGTTAGAATACGATATAGTATTAGTATGCCTATGGTATAGTACTAGTTAATATATTGTATAGTACTAGAGATTAATATGGGTATAAAAATATTACGGAGTATTTAATATATGAACTAATACTATACAATATTTGAATTTATATTATACTATATTTGAACTAGTACCACATAATATGTGAACTAATACTATTTAACATGTAAACTAATACTATACTATATTTGAACTATTACCATAAAGTATATGAACTCGAAACTCGAAAAAATTAAAACATATACCAATATAAACTAATATTATACTGTATATGAACTAATATGTACAGTACTGCATATTAACTAATAATATATCATAATACTTATCAACGGTTATCATAACACTTATAAACTAAAAATTATATTCATAAAAAATTAAAATAAAGTGATTAAAAAATGAAAGTTCAAATGAAAAAAATAATTAAACAATGTAAAACGAAGTTAAATTTGTAAGGAATGAAGTAAAATTTTGAAAGTATAAGGTGAAAATTATACACCAATTAATTAAAGTAAAATAGTACCAATAAAATTGAACACTTGCCTAAGAGATGTGAGAGTTTTATTTTTTAAAACAAATTATTATTATACTATTTAATACTTAAAAAAACAATTAATATTATTTTTAAAATTTTCTTATTAGATTTTAAAATTTTAGAATAATTATTTATGACATAAAAAGAAATTACGTTAAAAAAATTATCATTTGAAACACAAATGATAAACAGGAAGAAAAATAAATTTAAAAAATAATATTAAAAAGATAAATATAAATATCAATTGAGTAAAATAAAAAAAATAAAATTTTAAAAAATTAATGGAGTATTAGTTTTTAATGATAAAATTTAAAAAAAATTAATTGAAGTAAAATAAAGGCCCATGAAAAAATGTATGAGTTAAATTGATATATTAAATGGGTCATGTGTTATTGAATTAGATATAGTAAATGAGTCATGTCTTATTTGTAATGAGTTATTTGATTGGATATAGTAGTTACATATATTGGATTTGATATAGTAGTTACATACATGTAACTGGTACACAAGAGTGCAACTCAAATTTCTAATATAGACTAAGCGGGGTGTATTCAATTGAGATTATGTTGGATTTTGTTGGACTTTTAAAATCTGGAGGTATTCAATCCGGATTTTTAAAAGTCTTTCAAAATTTTGAGGTATTCAATACGGATTTTAAAAAGTCTTTAGAAATTTTTAGGTTTTTTTTTTTTAAAGATAAAGATGAGACTTGTATTATTTCGAGTATTTGGGGTACTCAACACCCATAAGATCAATATACACGTTTAGTTAGCTATACATGCCCAAGGGGCCTGTTCCCAATCATTATAAGAGCAACCCGATATGCCTGTTTTGTGTGATTTAAGCCACTTCCACATACTAAATTTGATTGAATCTGATAGTTCCTCCGATGAACGAGAGTCCTCGTTGAAAATCAGGTTGTTTCGGTTTCTCCACAACCTCTACCCTGTGCATTGCCATATCAGGCCTAATATTTTCTTGTTTAGATTATTCTTCCCCGAGCTACAAAAATCTGAAAAGTGGTCGCAAACCGTGAATTCAACAATCTATGGATTTTAATCCTCTATGGATTTCGTTGGATTCTCCTTCAAAAATATAAATAAATTTCACTATTCAAAATCTCTTCTAAAAATCATAGATTTCAACGGATTCTCTCATAAAACTCTGAAAGAGAAGAAAAAAAAAATTTGTTGTTCTTCTAAAAAAATTTCAACTACTAACCTACTGCATTAGTCTCTTCGAAATCACTTGTTATTTGAAACAAAAAGATATACAACACAAAAACATTATAAACGTTTTTATTATTCAGAATTTTACACTATAAAACTGGTTCATGTCTATCACAGCCCAGAAAAGTAGAGAAAAAATAGACATTTTTGTTGTATTTGAACCACAAAATCCTACACAGCGTCACGGTTTATAAAATTGAAAAGCTGTCCATCTTCCTGCTCTTCTTCAAAGGAAATAAAATCAAGAAAGTATTATCCTGAAAAATTACATCTCTGTATTTTAAAATTATGTTCTCTCTTTAAAAAACAGTTGACACCTTAGCAATAATATATTCTCGATCGCCACCTAATTTATAGTATTAATGCCAACTTTAAGATCTCAAGAACATTTATTCACAATGTTCATGTTCTTGAGATCTTAAAGTTAGCCCGTTGTGTTCCATATTTGGTGGTCAAGGTCGTCACCCCAGAAAATGCAAGCGAGTTATTCAATCTTTGCTCTAATCCAGTTGAATATGAAGAAGATCAAGATTACCCCATCGACATGAAAGAGAAATTTTGTCAAAAATGAATTGATGATCTAACTATCCGTCGAAAAGTGAAATTTTAGAATTACTTTTGATTATGAGTGAAATTTAATGAACAAATTTGAATTTGATGGTTAAATATAATAATACTCTATTATCTTAATAAATAATTTTAAAAAATGTTAAATGCACTTTTTTTTTTTTGACAGCAAAAATATTAAATACACTTGATAAGTAAGAAAAATGGGAAAAGGGGGGAGTAGGGGTTTTCTAGGTTTGTAGGGTTTATGTTTTCGTCTCTGCAAAATCAATCATATTAACCCTAAAAATTCTACCGAAAAGGAGAGGAAGACGGAAGCATGTTGTATGTAATAGGATTAGGGTTAGGGGATGAGAAAGACATAACATTGAGAGGGCTTGAAGCTATTAAGAAATGCAGCAAATTGTATATGGAGGCTTACACTTCTCTCCTCTCCTTTGGCCTCACCGCCGATGGCCTTTCCAAATTAGTGGGTCTTTCTTCTTCTATTTCTATTTCCTTCAAGTTGTTTGGATTAATTTTACTGATTAAGTTTTGAATGTTTGCGTATTCGCAGGAAAAGATGTATGGGAAACCAGTTGTTGTTGCTGATAGGGAAATGGTAGAGGAGAAGGCCGATGATATGCTATTTGAAGCTCAAGTTTCTGACGTCGCATTCTTGGTCGTTGGAGACCCTTTTGGGTAATTCATTATTATTTTCCTTGTTTAATTCAATTTGGGTTTCTAATTCATTGACTGATTTACTGTTAGTTATTGGAGTGAGGTTTTTTTATGAAATGTAGAGGTCATCTATTCATTGCTTTTCTTGATTATCATTGTCTAATGATTTTTTTTATATTGGATTCATTTTGGGTATTTAATTGGCCTTGATGTTATGTCGTTGAATGCAGAGCAACGACGCATTCTGATCTCATTGTCCGAGCAAAGAATTTGGGTGTGGATGTTAAAGTGGTGCACAATGCCTCGGTAATGAACGCAGTCGGGGTTTGTGGGCTTCAGCTCTACCGATATGGAGAGACAGTGTCAATCCCATTTTTCACCGAGACATGGAGGCCAGATAGTTTTTACGAAAAGATTAAAAGAAATCGAACACTTGGGTTGCACACACTCTGCCTATTAGGTAAAGTTGATAGCTTTATTTTCTATTTGTCACAGCCGTTTCTATTGACTTTATGTTACATAGACACAAGATCTCATAGTTATAGAGTGTTGTGGAAAAGCGTATGCTTTCTTGAATGGAAAGTAGGGGATCAATTTAGTTGTGAGTGTACTTAACAATATAATAAAGCTCAAGATCGTAAATGCTGATACCTTACTTCTAGGGCAGTAAAATGAGTCGAGCCAAGCTGAATGCATTGTAGTTCAAGTTTGTTTGAAATGTTATCGAGCTATGAAATTCATATTTGAAGTTGTTTTCACAATCAATCGAGCTCGAGTAGTTTGACATTTCTACACTTGTTTTATCTTTCGAACCAAACTTTAGACTGAACATAAATTTATTTTCGAGCTTGTTTTATATCTATGTCGAACTGGCTCAAATGAGTTTTTACTGAACGATCTCGAAATGAGTATCAAATAACTTGGTTTGATTTTCAGCCCTACTCACTTCAAGTAGGGTAGGGATGGTATTCCTCGTTTTTATGGTCTAGATGACATGATGGCGGATGAATTAGACATTGAAGCATGGTTGAGTCAAATCTTATCCTTAAATAAACAAAAAGTATATTGCTTCTTTTGTGCTTGAAGTCTGTTGTCTGATTGCATATATATTCTGATGATTGCAGATATAAAAGTGAAGGAACCTTCGCTAGAGTCCTTGTGCAGGTTAGAGATGAGATTGATATGTGCACTTTAATCCTGTTTATAATAGTGTGTTGCCCATAATTGATAGGTGGGGCAAGTAAATGCATCTTTTTCATATTTTCTTTCAGAGGGAAAAAAGTGTATGAGCCAGCGAGGTTTATGACAATAGGCACAGCAATTGAACAACTCTTGGAGGTGGAGCAAAACCTCAATGAATCAGGTAACTTCACGAGGTTAAATGTAGAATTAAAAATGAACTTATTAGTTTTATTAAGCTACTTAAATACTTTAATAACTTATAAGCTACTTAAAAATTATGTCTCTTGTAAGCTCTTGAAACAACTTATATGATGTTTAAAAAAATAAGTTCTAGTTATATCCACCCCATTAGATTCATAAGAACATTATCTATTTGAAAAAAGGTGTTTAGTTAAGCTTTTTCTTAAGAGCTACAATGCAAAAGTTGAAGGTCTTGGTTACCCAAAATATGTTAGTTCATACTTTATGGCTTAATGAATGGACTTGTAACTTCTTCAAGGGTGATTATTTAGTTGATTTCTCATACTGAATTTTTTTTTTCCGCACGTCTCTCCTATTTTTTGGAGCTCTATAGAGGTAAAATTTTGAGGCTGTCTGGAGTATTTTGCCTCTAGTGCAACTAGATGAGGATTGTATTCTTGAATGTGAACCCGATACAAATTTTAGTGTAGTGAAATGTTGAGTCGTGTCTTTTTAAGTTAAGATAGAGTTGAAGAGAGGTGACCCATATCGACTGTTTTCTTGTATTACTTTCATTGTAGGGTTGAACATATATGCCAACCAGTAATGAAAGAACATAAGAGAAAATGAGGCCACCCTTCTAAACTGTACAATACTGCTTTCTATGAGCATCTCTGTCATTACATGTAAACTTCTTGAGTGGATTTCTTTTATAAACATGGAATATAGAAATCCCACATAAAAGTGTCACTGATACAGTTAAATGCTTCTCATCTCTTTTGGTTTAAATATAACTTAAAGTTTCATAATCCCTTTATTTAGTGTAATTACACATTTATGGCTACAATTAGACTTGTTTAAATATAACTTAAAAGTTCTGATATTGAAAGAACACTGGTTGATGTATTGATAATCTTGGAAAAGGTAGATCAACTATTCTGATCACTGCAGTTTTTTCATAATTATCATATATGTTTGACAGAAACTTGTATGCATTAGGTACATCGTGTAACTCAATTGTATTTTTAAATGATATTAGTTGTTTTACTAAAAGGTTAATGTTTGGTAGTGTCAGTTACTTTCACTAAAAAGTATTACTCCATCTGTTCCTAATTAGTTGTCTGATTCTATAAAAAAATTGATCTGATTATGGGCTCGTATCGTTGCAGTATATAGTGAAGAGACAACGTGCGTTGGTATGGCGCGAATTGGTTGTGAAGATGAGTTGATAGTTGCTGGCTCTATGAAGCAACTTTTGACAACAGACTTTGGTGCTCCTTTGCATTGCCTTGTTATAGTAGGTGATACTCATCCTCTAGAAGAAGAAATGCTCCAGTTTTATAAAGTCAGTGATTGATTGATGGTTAAAGAAAAAATCAAGATTTTATTTATTGGTTGGATTTGAGTTGAATTAAGAGATCTGTTGTAATATCATTTGATTTGTAACTATCTTGCATTTTCACTTTCTGCTGCAAAGATCCTCATTGAATCATAGATTTTATTAAATACACTTATACTTTGGTATTATGTATTTCCCCCCATTTTTTAATACAAAAGGATGGCCAAATCATCAATTTTAATCTATTTTTTTCATTTTCATCAAATTTAACACATATTTTTCTTCATTAGATTATACTCATATTTTTCATTTTTATCAAATCTAGCACACAATTTTCTCTTTAACCATATTATACTCATATTCTTTTTTTTAAAAAATCGAATCTACCATTCTTTTTATATTTTTTAGCACATGTTATTTATCAATTAATTTAAAATACCAAAAAAAATATATATATTAAAAATGTTAAAATTATCTAATAAGAAAGAATATATTAGATGTATTTAAATTTTACAAAAAAATTAAAATCTACTCCATAAATTTAAAAATAATTGAAAATTAATCTAAAACTATTGAATTAAAAAATTACACGTTCAAAATATATAAGAATTTTTTAATAAAAATTGAAATAAATAGTACACCTATAATTTTTTTATATTTTTAAAAATAATATTCCCTTCGTACCATTATTATTTAAACGTTTGTTAAAAAGCTTTGTCCCATTGTTATTTGAATATTTACCACATACTCCTTATTATGAGTGGACATAGACTAGATCAAACCGGCTTTATATGAAAAAATCTAGGTCTATTTAAAAAAAATTAGTCTAAATCTAGCTTATTATCTATAATAGACTTTTTAATGGATTTGACCCGACTTTTTTAATAAACAAGTCAGGTCTACAAGTTTTTTTAGCTAAAAGCTTATTTAAAATTTATTCAATACGAAAAATAAAAAATGCAACTTAATATTTAAAATTACAAATTACAAATAAATTTACTATCAAAATAAGTGCATTACAATGATAAATTCTAATAAAAACTAAAAAATAATTTCTCAAGTACTAATTTTTTTTAAATTGATTTAATTTACTATTAATGTTAATATTATATTTTAAAAAATATATAAATATTTTATTTGCAAATACACACATATATATATATATATATATAATACATAATTTTAAATACGCCGACCTATTAGGCTTATAAAGCCTTATATAACGCCTAAGTCTGATCTACTTAAGCAAATGAACTTTTTAAAAAGTTTTAGTCCGGCTTATGTTATAAATAGGATAGGCCAGGCCAGACTAGACCCTTGATAGGTCAGGCCGTAGGCCCTTTTCGGGTGTCCTGACCTATTTCCACCCCTACCCCTTATACCTTTTAAAATCTCTCTCAAATATATTTTATTTACAACACATGTCATTACTTTTTACAGACAAACAAAAGATTATATCTCCAATAAAGTAGAACTACCCATATTAACTCTTCTAAAAAGTACTCCCTCCGTCCCATACTTGAAGCTACAAACCAAATTGGCACGGGTTTTAATAAATGAGTTGTTTATTAGTATTGTGTAAGATAAAGTGGGGGTAATAAAGACTTTTCAACTTTATAAATAGTAATAAAGTTACTTTTTAGTGTAATAAAGTAGTGGCATTTGTTGTAATATTGTGATGTTTTAAGGGGGGTGTTTAAAAGTGCTTTTACTATTTTACGTAATGTTGCTTCAAGTATGGGACGCCCAAAATGGTAAAATGTAGCTTCAAGTATGGGAGGGAGGGAGTAATTTTTACTCTTTTATATTTTTCAGAATAAAAAATACTCCCCCGTCCCTCTGTAATTGACATATTTTGTCATTTTTGTCGTTATAACCTAATTGATACATTTTTCTAAAATGTTAACATTTCACTATCTATATATGCTTATCCTTCTTATCACTTTCCATCAACTTTAGTACGGAGTATCATTTAATACTATATTTCTTAAATCCTGTATCAAAAGAAAATGTGTCAATTACAAGGGGACGGAGAGTGTATTATTTAATTTTAGAAAATTCTATTTTATGGAGTTAGGTATATTTATTAATTAGTTACGTTGATTATATTTATAAAAAGTATGGGTATATATTGTATAAGAGAGAAAAAAAATGTGATAAATATGATAAAAAATGAAAGTCGAAATATAATTTGGTTAAGAAAAAAAATATGTGCTAGATTGGAATAAAAAAAAAAGAGTATGAGGCGTATCAGTTCAGGCGAACAACTGACAAGCACAAACACGATGTTTAATTTGAGGAGGGCGATCGAGTGTTCGTCAAATTTAGACCATATCGACATCTCTCCCTGTTTAAACGCCTAAATGCTAAGCTTGCACCTCATTTTTTGGTCCATTCGTTGTGCTTCACAAAATTGGATAGTGGCCTATAAATTAACTTCCGAGTGGATCGTCTATCTGTTGGAAAAATTGCATCGTAGATGGCTAAAACATTATTTTAGAAACGAAGAATCGATGCTTGTGTAAACACAATTTCCTTAAAAAAATATCCGTCCTTCACTCTCGGTGCTAGTGACTATTAGGACGTTTGTTTCCCAGGATACAACGATTAAATAATAAAATACTGGCACACGTATTTTGCTTACGGCGAACCGAGAAGTTGCCCGAAAAATATCACCGAAGTGCAAAAGGAAGGAGATAAAAAATGAATGCAAATTTAGCGTAGCAATTGCCGGAAAATGTTTGTATCTCTTTCCAATCTTGTTTTCGTGTGTTTCTCGTTGTGTTTGGGGCTGATGGGTTGCAGCTACTTATATAGTCAACCCAAATGAAAATGAAACTGCTGTGAATTTATTGATACACTAATGCCTTTGACAAAAACTGCCGCAGGACCAAAACTGCCAAAATAAATTCAAGTTTAATGATAATTCAAGTTGGACCAAAACTGTCACAACACTAACTTTGTAACTTTCAATTTTAATGCACGTAGCCTTTTTAAATTCAAACGAAACTATCCAATTTTTAATTTATTTCGACAGTTTCGATTTTGATTTATTTCGACGGTTACGAGCAAGAAAATTCGAGGCAAAATTAGCTTGTCCGTCCGCTACCAAATCGGTGCGACATTCGTGCAATATTTAGAAGCTATATTTTCCAATATAGGATAAAAACCACTTTGTTTTTTCCTACTCAAATTTTAGTTACAACAATTGTTTGAAAAATCATTTCGCATTCATTCCAACTCCATAATGGGCGAATGAGATATCGAGACGAAGCTCACTTCGAAGCACATTTTCCAACAACCCCCACATGAATGGAAATTAATACAAACACCAAAAGATTTTTGTGATATAAATCGATGTTAGAAACTTGCATAGGATAGGTAGGTGTCACCCTTTGAACCTTCCCTTGTGAAAGCACACTTACTTTACTAGTTAGGCAATAGACGCGATGTCTTTGAACTGTCAACTGTTTTGTGTAAATGATAATGCACTGCACTCAAGTTCTTTCTAACAACTCTCAGTTCTCATGGTTATGTTCGTTTTGGCCATGAACATCCGTCTGGTTCTGCAAGAGTGTTTAGGAATATGCCTTACAATATTCCCTTCGAAGCGGTCCCACTTCTCTCTTATATAGGTGATCCTTGCAAGAATTTCTTTCAAATTCTTCTTGAATCATTAATAGCCATTTTGCTAATCCTCATACTATATCACTGTAGCATCTTTAGGCAATGGACTTTTAGGGTTTCAATTATCCCCCACATGACAGTGATTTACAAGTTAGACAATTAGGTTGTCCTTTTGAACCTAGTTCTTGGGATCTCCAGTCATTTAGGTAAGGTTTTCCTTCATCTCAACTCATCTTTTCTAAGGCTTTTAGTTCCATTCCTTTTGATGATGTCAAAACTAACTTAGAAGATACACAAAATAAAATATTGTGCTATCATCTACAAACGTGGTAGAATATTTACTTCCACCACTATTTTGCACGATTTTTAAGTCACACACATTTGTATGAATTAAATCAAGTGGTTCACTATTTCTTTCAATAGTTTGGAAAGATGAACGAGTCATTTTCGCTTCCACACAAATCTCACATTTGTGATTTAATTTGTATCAATATGGAGTTTTGACATGCTTTTTAAATTCATCAATTCTCTTAATGAATTAAAATTAACAAGTCCCAAACAACCATCTCTCGAATTTTGGTTCAAAAACCGATTTCGAGTCAACCACTAAGAAGTTTGAGGAACCGTCCGACAATAAATTTCTTCATTCGACATCCTTTATTTTATACTTCTTTTCTAGAATGCTCCACATTTCTCTTTTGAACGACACTCCGATATACACATCGTATGATGCATCAATATGTATTTATCAAATAATTTCAAAATTTCTTGTAGCATCGATTGCAACTATTAATCTTCTTGACTTAATCCTTGTCACGGAAGAATGCATATCAAAGTTAAGAAATCTTTCGGATTAAATCCAAAATTAAATTTGCCTCTTCAAGCACAAATATACAATTTTTTTTAATTAAACATCAAAATCATCATTTGATGCTAACTATCAAGTGATATGATCCAAGAGTCTCACATCTTTCATATCATTAAAAGAATTTAATTAAAAGACGCTCATGAACTTTATCATAAGCCCAAATATATTCTTTCCAAATGGCTCAAACCCTTGATGATTTAACCATTTCAGTCCACTAGACCAACTAGATGGTCTAATTATTTGATTTGAGGATCCATTTAAATCTAATCAATTCTAGATTACAAAACTGGAAATTATACACTAGACTAGGCCTTCCAAGCGATAGCCATATTTATAATTTTTTTACATATTATGAATCAACATAAAATCAAGTAAAAGAATGACATTCTCACCTTTGATTTAAAACCCACTCTACGTCATTAATCATTTTTTCCAAAAATTATTATAATTAACACAAAAGAGGAACAAACATAATAATGAACCTCTTTAAATCGTCATCTCTTCGTATTAGCCATCTCGAAGAAAATATTGTTTTAAGATTGTTAGAAAATTTGCACCGTAGATGGCTAAAACATTTTTTTTAGAAACGAAGAATCGAGGCTTGTGTAAACACAATTTCCTTAAAACAATATGCGTCCTTCACTCTCGGTGCTAGTGACTATTAGGACGTTTGTTTCCCAGGATACAACGATTAAATAACAAAATACTAGCACACGTATTTTGCTTACGACGAACCGAGAAGTTGCCCGAAAAATATCACCGGAGTGCCAAAGGAGATAAAAAATGAATGCAAATTTAGCGTAGCAATTGCCGAAAAATGTTTGTATCTCTTTCCAATCTTGTTTTCGTGTGTTTCTCGTTGTGTTTGGGGCTGATGGGTTGCAACTACTTATATAGCCAACTCAAATGAAAATGAAACTGCTGTGAATTTATTGAGACACTAATGCCTTTGACAAAAACTGCCGCAGGACCAAAACTGTCAAAATAAATTCAAGTTTAATGATAATTCAAGCTGGACCAAAACTGTCACAGCACTAACTTTGTAACTTTCAATTTTAATGCACGTAGCCTTTTTAAATTCAAACGAAACTATCCAATTTTTAATTTATTTCGACGGTTACGAGCAAGAAAATTTGAGGCAAAATTAGCTTGTCCGTCCGCTATCAAATCGGTACGACATTCGTGCAATATTTACAAGCTATATTTTCCAGTATAGGATAAAAACCACTTTGTTTTTTCATACTCAAATTTTAGTTACAACAATTGTTTGAAAAATCATTTCGCATTCATTCCAACTCCATAATGGGCGAATGAGATATCGAGACGAAGCTCACTTCGAAGCACATTTTCCAACACTATCCACCCCGTCTTTCACGTTTCTCAGTTAAAAGCAACCATTGGCGATCATACAACGTAGACGTCATTTCCCGATGATTTGTTCTCCAAAACGATAGTATTTGTTTCGGATACGATTCTGCAACGACGTTCTATTTCGCGTGGGTCTGATATTGTTCCCCGGTTTTTGGTATCTTGGCAACATCGGCCAATTGATGATGCTATTTGGGTCGATGCGTGTTATTTCCAGGAACAATTTCCCTCTTTTAGCCTTCAGGACAAGGCTCTTATTGATGGGGAGAGAATTGATACGCCTCAATTAGTTTACGAGAGACATATTAGGCATAATTGAACTGTTATTAATCTTAGTTGGACTTTGCTAGGCTTTGTTATATTTGTATAGTTGATGTACCGTATGAAACATTATGAATGAATTGAATTGGCGATTGAAGTAGCTCCAAATCGAGTGTGAATCTTGTTTCTTGATATCTTGTGCATACCGGAGTATAATTTGGTTGAAAAAAAAAGTATGTGCTTGATTTCAGGGGCGGATCCACGTTCAACCCCAGGGGGGCCTTGCCCCCCCACCCCCTATGTATATTAAATTTTATTTAGATTTTTTTTTTAAATTAAGTAAAATTAGTGATATAATTAATGATAATTTAATTTAATAAGTTATTTTAATACTAAGTTGATTGTAAAAATCGACTAAAAAAATCCTTATTTATTATTTATACTTACATATAAAAATAATTATATATTAGGTATTTTAATTGTAGAATAATTTTAAAATAATTATATTTTTCATGCTTGAGTTTATTATCAATAATTTTTTTTATTACTTTTATAATTACTTTTATAATTAATATTTTAATTTGAGTATTCATTTTTTTTCAATATCAATACTAGACGAACAAAATATATATATATATATATATTCAATTACTTAGTCTAATAAATTAAAGATATAAATTTACATTTGAGAAATTTGATCACTAAAAAAAATTTGGCCCCCCCTAACTTTGAATCCTGGGTCCGTCCCTGCTTGATTTGATAAAACGTGAAAAGTATGAATTAAAATTGATGATTTGGCCTAAAATGAAATATTACTCTATTTGTTATGTACTCGATTGGACACTTACTAAAAAGGCCTGTCCCAACTTAATTGAATACTTCCTTAAATGAAAATAAAAAAATTCATTAACTATCTTTTTTAAACATTTTAAAATTACACCATGTCATTACTTTTTTCACATTTTTTTATTCTCTTCAATTTATCGTCATACCATTTTTTTTTATGAAAACAAGAAGAATCAGTGTCCGAAAGTCCAACCACAAAAGTTGATGGGTCTATCCAACAAAATGAAGTTGATGGGTCTATCCAACAAAATGATCGTCATACCATTTTAAAAATAATTTTATCAAATTTTATAATTTCTATGTGAAATGACACACACGATTTATAAAGAATAATTTAGATAAAGTTAAGTATAAAATAGATAAATGAGACTATGAGAGAGTATTGTTTTCAAAAAGAATAACAAGAACAATAAAAAAATTGAACCTAAAAAAAATTGAAAATAATAAAATTATTTCGATGATAAATTAATATTGTTCAAACAAAAAATTTATTAAGAGTGAAATGCCTCTCCCTGAAAACTGAGTGAAAAGCATTGAGGCGAATTTCAAATAACTCAAAACGGCTCCTATTTATTGCTAACAGAAAAATGTCCATTTATCACCATATTACCAAAGCTGGAGCAACAAAGAAGTGTGCACCTGATAAACACCTATCCAAAAAGATGTGTTATCAGCATTACTTATAAATTTACCATTTATATGAAATCCCTATACCAAGAATCTAAACATTCTGTAGTTTTTACCAGCAAAACAGAAATTCCATAAATAAATAAAAACCTACGAATCAATAGCTAAACGGGGCAAGACCTCCACACTTTCCCTGCAACCATGTTAATCGTAAATAGTTGGTCTGCAGGGAAATAAACATCTCCCGATAACCAGGATTCTCAAACAAATCGAGGGCAGCATAATAAAGATCATCTTCAAGACCCTCAATCTCATCCAAAGCTTTAATGCAGTAGGTGATGGTGAATTTTTCAACAGTTTGAGCTTTCGCCAATGTTTGTAGCTTTGATGATTGGACCATGTCTGATAAGGCTTTCACCATAGCATCGCCCAATTCTTGATTCCAATGATTTTGTTCAGCTACGGGCCCCACTTCAGATGACCGCTTTCTCTTTTTGTCGACTGCACTCTTGCCAGCATTTTGGGGTGAAGACCCATTTCCTTGAACAAATTTTGATGTGGATGGAGTTTTAGGACTCGGGTTAGAACCTTCTGGATTGATCCCAACCGATTTGTCAAATTCTTCGTAGTGGCTTGATTGGGCATACTTTCCATCAACACCTGAATCTGCAAATATTGTGCATAGTTGCTCGTAAATAGGACACTCTTTGGTCTTCACTGGCTCAATCTTGGTTTGTGCCTGAAAATATAAGATGATTTACAAAGAGAGAAAGAAATAAAGAAAGAATAATATCATTTTTTTCCTTTACAGTTTTAACTTTTTCCAGTTTTGGTACCCTCTTTCACTCACTATCAAACTTGGTCCTGGAAGTACACTTTAACTCCCACATTTGGCCCACCGCTCATTGACTAATGTAATCAACTATTTGGGAGTGCTAAATGTAATTATTTGAAAACTATTAATTACATTTAGCATCCCCCCCCCCCCAAAAAAAATTACATTTAGCATCCCCCCCCAAAAAAATTACGATTAGCACCTTCAAGCAGTTGGTTCCATTAGTCAACAGACAGTCAACTAACGGTGAGACCAAACGTGCGAGTAAAAATGTACTTCTAAGACCAAAACTGGAAAAAGTAAAATATTGGGACCAAATATGACATTATCCCAAGGCAGAAAGAAAGAAAGAAAATGGAATTCACACAATATTTTCACACACTCACAGAGAGGGATACCCCAATGTCTTCCCACAGGTCAAAACCCATGTAGCAAGGATCCTGCATCGCGTCATTTTGGGTAAAAGCCGATTGAAGATTGTGATAGCGCGTACGCAGAACGTCAAGATGCTTTCTCAATTGATTGTTATTGAAACTGAGATTCGTTTGCTTATTGAATTCCTCGCGGATTTGATTCCATGTTTTCTTATCAAAAACATTGTTTGGCCTGTTTCCCAGTTGAATCTGCTCCACAACTATGTCTGCAAAAATCTTATCAAGTGCCGGTGTCCATCTTGTCCTCAGACACTCTTTGGTCTTCACTGGCTCAATCTTGGTTTGTGCCTGAAAATATAAGATGATTTACAAAGAGAGAAAGAAATAAAGAAAGAATAATATCATTTTTTTCCTTTACAGTTTTAACTTTTTCCAGTTTTGGTACCCTCTTTCACTCACTATCAAACTTGGTCCTGGAAGTACACTTTAACTCCCACATTTGGCCCACCGCTCATTGACTAATGTAATCAACTATTTGGGAGTGCTAAATGTAATTATTTGAAAACTATTAATTACATTTAGCATCCCCCCCCCCCCAAAAAAAATTACATTTAGCATCCCCCCCCAAAAAAATTACGATTAGCACCTTCAAGCAGTTGGTTCCATTAGTCAACAGACAGTCAACTAACGGTGAGACCAAACGTGCGAGTAAAAATGTACTTCTAAGACCAAAACTGGAAAAAGTAAAATATTGGGACCAAATATGACATTATCCCAAGGCAGAAAGAAAGAAAGAAAATGGAATTCACACAATATTTTCACACACTCACAGAGAGGGATACCCCAATGTCTTCCCACAGGTCAAAACCCATGTAGCAAGGATCCTGCATCGCGTCATTTTGGGTAAAAGCCGATTGAAGATTGTGATAGCGCGTACGCAGAACGTCAAGATGCTTTCTCAATTGATTGTTATTGAAACTGAGATTCGTTTGCTTATTGAATTCCTCGCGGATTTGATTCCATGTTTTCTTATCAAAAACATTGTTTGGCCTGTTTCCCAGTTGAATCTGCTCCACAACTATGTCTGCAAAAATCTTATCAAGTGCCGGTGTCCATCTTGTCCTCAGACGCTCTTGCTTCGTTTGCTGTTCACTAGCTTCACCATCCATCTGTACCATCAGCAAAGGAAAACATATACTAATTATCACCCCTCAACAAAAGGCATAAAAAACAATCTAAATGAAGATCAAACTTTTTTAACACGGATTACAGCTTGATACAACACATTAAAGAAATTGCCAGTTTCCTTTTTTGGTCCCATAATTGCCAGTTTACTTCGTCCCTTAACTTTACCAAATTCTACCTTTTACCAGCTGTAATTGGTATATTTTTCGGTAATCGCTGATGTGGCATTTACCAGAAAATTGCCATATTAGCAACTACCATTACCAGTAAGTTTATCTGTTACACCGGTAAAACGACCAAAAACTGAATTTCATAAAATTAAGGGACAAATTTTAAGATAAAAAAAGTTAGGACTAAAATAAAGATAGGCGTAAGTTTAAGACCAAAAAAACATATCCCAATGAAATTTGGGATATTTCAGTTGGAAAATACAAGACTTGCTTACCTTTGTTTGGTCCTCACCCCAAAATTTGCATATGCGAGTGAAATGTTGGCTTTGCTCCTCTGCAAGTGTGTCCCACATCACACTGTCACAATTTTATAGAAATCACTCCTTAGATTGATTCACTAGTCAGTGCCCAAGAAAGCAGATCATTCTTCAAGGAAACGACAACATGGTTAGTGCTTAAACTTAAAGTTAAGCAATTAACCAGCCTCAGGAAAAAACCCAAAGTTCATTTTCCAACGGTTCTTTAAAACAAGCTCAAAACAGGTAGGAAAATAAACTTGAAACAAAATTAGGCTAAGCGATTATAAGGGACATCTGCGCATATGCTTTAAAAGTCCCAAATAATGTTTAGTTCCTTTAGGAATAAGCCTATCACCTTCCATTGATACGAAGCAACACTGAAGTAACATAAAGTGGCTGGATATGCATACTAAATTGGAAATAACTGCCACTTATGCCTTTGCAGGCCCCCTATTCCAATGATATGGAGTACAGAGGAGGAACCAAGAACACAAGAATGACTTTCAAGAACTCAGCCGAAGCTGCCCAATCCTATTTCCAGTTTTAATTCTGAATACCCTTTTCAAACAATGACCAGGGTATAAGTACTATTTACAAATGGACTCAAAAGCTGGGCCTAGACACGCGGCCCAAACTTCCTAAAACACACTACTCGCTAATACAATTAATACATTGTTTCCCAATTTAACTTCTATATTATCCAAAGCATGCTTATTCTTTTGACGTCGCTTATATACAACATCCAATCAGGATGGCTATCCAACTACTTTTTTTCTTCTGCCTTTCTAAAATCTTAATAATGTCAACACTGCAAAATGCAGGTTCAACCTTCATTATTAGGCCCAAGAGGCAAAACATGAAAACATATTTAAAGTTTAGATTCACAGAGATATTCTACGTTTCCTTTTCATATTGTGTACTGTATTGTAACATCAATTTCTGGGACTTTACAACTAAATAAAATCAAACAGGCTTTTTATTTAGAATTGATGTCTTGGTAAAGAGTAAGACATTTCTAGTACTGTATTTTTATTCTTTAATCAATTATATCAAACCTTTTATTGAACTACATGCCGAATTCCACAGCATGGTAGGTTGTTGAAATGAAGCAATGAATAGCTCTAACGACTAATGCGGACTTGAACCAATACTCATTATGAGAAAATTGATGATTCATATCTCCTTTTTTACCATATTACTATGGCAAGATATATCATATATAGAATAAATTCTCATTTCTCATAACAGGCAGAAAACATCTTGAATCATGGCTCCAATGAACATTTAAAAAAACTAATAAAAATGAGAACAATAATTCTTGTTGCAAGAAATCACCTGAATATTAATGGAGCATATACAAAGAGCAGAGATTCAGAGATAACAAGCAATGAAAAAAAAGGTGTTGAAAGAGCAATCAGAGAAGGTCGTGAGAGGGATTTTGCGATAAGTGAAGTTGAAAAACTAACACAAGACCCTAATGGGATTCAAGTGCACAACACAAAATGGAAAATAAAGATGCATCTAGCAAAAGTGACATAAAGAAGTATTATCAAGGAGAAAATGTAGCATCTTTTGGAACAAGAATTTAGGGGTTGATGTTCCTCCAAAATTGGGGGAAAAGGAGGTTAACTTATTTTGATTCGCATGCATTAGCAAATGATTCCACCGGAAAATGAAAGAAAAATCTTATGCATCGGAGTCGGCCGGAAATTTATCACCTGAGCAACCGGTAATTAGGGCATGCTTCTTCCCCTGATTACTGATTAGGGCATTCTTCTTATGCATCGCACACAAAGAATAAAAGAAAGACGAAGAGAGAGAGAGAGAGAGAGAGAGAGAGAGAGAGAGACCTTGAAGCTCCCGCAGTGTTGATTCTGGCCCTGATTACTGATTAGGACATGCTTCTTCCCCTAATGGTGACACATACATACATACATGTATGTATGTATATGGGCCGTGGGCCATATTTAAAAAAATGATGCTTAAAATATTTGTTTCATTCAATTAATTACTTCACCCACCCAATTGCTACTAAGCCACCCACGAGTTTAAAATTACGTAGACTTGTGCACATTTCTAACTAAATTTAGAGAAAATCATGGAGATTTCAAAATTATGTACAAGAACCGTATGTGGTGGGTGGGACTAAGAACATATATGTCCTTGATTAGATTATAACATCTATTTTTTTTATTGGTGATACTGATAATATTGTGTTGCACTTTTTAGTTATATCGTATTGTACTTTTTAATAATATTGTGTTGAATTTTTCAGCTACGGTCCATAACAATTTTTATTAATATTATGTGGACGTTTTCATCAAATTGCTTGATTAAACAAAAAAAAAGGCAAAAAAAAAAAAAGACGGGGAAGGGGTTCAAACCGTGTAATTTGACCTTATAAAGACGCTCACTTACCATCTAAATTGTTGTCACACTCAATAAATATGTGGTTGTTTTCATCAAATTGCTCGATTAAATAAAAAAAGGAAAGAAAAAAAAAAGACTGAGGGGGGATTCAAACTGTGTATTTTGACCTTATAAAGATGACCACTTACCATCTAAGTTGCCATCATACTCAATAAATATGTGGCCGTTTTTATCAAATTGCTCGATTAAATAAAATTTATAAAAAAAGAAAAAAAAAAAAGGACGGTGGATGGGTGCAAAACGTGTAATTTAACCTTATAAAGACGTTCACTTACCATCTAAACAAATGTCATACTCAATAAATAAATAAATTTCTTCGGTATAACTATCAACCAAGTAAGATTACAACTAATAAAATCTTTTTTTTTAATAAAATAAACAAATTTGAAAATTCACTAAATCTTTGTAATGAAAGTCTCAATGTTTATAATCACAAACACAAATCTCCTAATTTGGAAGGAACTCTTCAAATCTATATATATATAATAGGAGAACAAGGGCTCTCGAGTTTTTGACAAGTGTTCATTTTTAGACATTGTTATGTTATCATGTGTCATTCTGAAAAAATAAATAAAAAAATACGAGTCATTAAATTCCTCTTCCATTGAGAGTCTTTTGGATGTCTTTCTTAAAAATATCGGTCATTAAATTCCAGCTAAAAGCCTTTTCATGTGTCCTTTTCCCTCTTTCTTTTGCATAAGGAAATTTTACAGGTAAAAGGATGTTATATATACAAGGGGAGGCGAAACTCATACCCAAACGGTGTAATTGATCGGAGTGAGTTTTAGTAGGGCTTAGGTGTCAATGAAGTACATGGAGAATGAAATGTGGGTTTGCAAAGTAAATTGTGGATCATGGTAGAATGAAATGCGAGTTTTAGTAGAGACAATTGACTTTTTGGTATTAGGAATCGATAAAGTAGAAAACATAGAAAATCTGAAGACAAAATTAAGATTTGCAACGGATAATACGTGAGATGGCGAAAGTAATATAACAGAGACAATGTCTCAGATTCTACAATTCTGATAAACCCCCCACAACAACAACAAGAACCTCCCGTTGATTTTCACAACGACGAACCAGAAGCCCCCCTTCAAAATCCCAACATGATCATCCGACTCTCGGCGCCGCCGCACCACCACCTCTCTGACGGCGGGGCTGACCACCCTACCAATGTCACCCGTGGAAAGAACTTATTATTTGGATTGTTGATTGTATCATAGGTTTTATTTTGGGTTATAGGTTATGCATGTATGTTCAACTTGGATGGATAGATGTTTAAGCTGATTAGAATTTGAACGAATATAATACAATTTAATATTTGTATGTGCGCTTTTGGTCCGTTTTGTTTGTGAGAGATCAAGGAAATGTTTAGCAGTGGTAGCAAGACTGAGTTGAAATTTGTGTGTCTTATCATTTTTTTTCATAAGCTGAAGTCACACCAATTTCTTTCAAATATAACTTATTAATGTTTAAATTGCTGATTTCATTATGGGCGTTGATTGTCCATTAGTTCCTCATTTTCAACATGTATTATTAATGAATATGCTCATTGTAATTTTATCTACATCTTTTTTCAATGATTGTATTGTTTTATCTAAATCTTTTTTCAATAATTAGCATACAATCGTGGAAGTCAGGCTGAGTAGTCCATCTCCAGAGTTGCACACGTGTACATTTTAGATATTTTCTACATTTGCCACATGGCAATTTGAGCAATTTCTACAATTTTTTATTGTGAAACTGAAAGTCCATCAACTTTAAAATCGAATTCTAGTTAATAAGCTTATAATGGCTTTATAATTGTTGAAATGAATGTCTGGGATCTCTTTGATTTCTAACGTAGAGTGGCCTTTGGTTTGCTCTGTTTCAGGTTATGGTATAGGGTGCAAATTTATATATATATACATATAAAAGGAAGATAATTTATATCCAAACTTCTGCCACGTGTTTCGATTAAGGTATTTGGTAAGTCATGTATCATACTATAATTAAGCAGTCTGATAATAAAATAGTCTCTCCAACTTCTGGCCCTTTAACTTTTCAAATTTAAAAAAACAAAAAGGTAGACACAAAAACGGGAAAGATAGCAATGAATTTAGAATTTGGGGGGAATGATACTGGTGGAACGACGATAGAACTTGCCATACTTACAAGGAGGGTTGTCACAAGCATATGAAGAGTTTATTAAAAGCAAACCAATGCCTTTTTCCTTAATGCTCATTATAGAAATCAGGAAATTAAGTTTTTACTGTGGAAGGTATCCAACAGTTTTAGAGAAATATATTTATGGGGTAGGACTGTTGTGCACTCAAGTACACCTTGACTGTGGTTAATTTTTTTTTTTTCTATGGACTTACACTTTTCAATAATATTTTCAGTTATATTAACTTACACTTTTTGGTAATGTTATATTGCACCTTTTAGTTATATGGTGTTGCATTTTTCAATTGTTGATTGACTTTTTTTTTCTGTTGTACTTTTCAATAATATTTTCAGTTATATTGACTTACATTTTTTGGTAATGTTATATTGCACCTTTTAGTTATACGGTGTTGCACTTTTCAATTGCATTGTCTTACACTTTACAATAATATTTTCATTTATAGTGACTTACACTTTTTAATAATAATAACTTACATTTTACAATAATATTGTGTTGCACTTTTCAGTTATAATAATTTACACTTTTCATTAATATAACTTACACTTTTTCAGTTATAATATCTTACACTTTTAAGCTAATATAACTTACACTTTTTAGTTATAATAACATACACTTTTTAGTTATAATAACTTACACTTTTCAGTTAATATAACTTACACTTTTTATTAATATAACTTACATTTTTCATTAATATTGTGTTGCACTTTTCAGTTATACTGACTTGTTCTTTTTTACTAAATATTGTGTTGCACTTTTTAGTTATAATGACTTACACTTTTTCATTAAAAATGATGTTGCACTTTTCAATATATAGTAACATACACTTTTAAAAAAAAGTCAACCGTTGATCGGTCAACGGTCAACTTAAGTAAATGGTGTACTTAAGTGCATACAAGACTTTGACATATTTCTCCTGTATCAATAAGATTTGAATCAAGCCATTTAATGGCTATGATTTTACAATCATGTTGTTGTGTACCAATTACGCAATTATTCACGGGACCTCTTAAAACCATTTAAAATAAACAAGTGTGAGGTGGGATAAGAGAAATATATTGTATATATGTATATTAAATTGATACATAATGTATAAATTAATACCCATAATACCCAATTGTGATTGTTCTTAAACCTAGATCATGAGTCAAGAATAATAAATAAATATTGGTTATACTATGGGGGTGAGGGGAGAGAAATTTGATTGGTGAGAATGATAGTTCATCAATAGAAAGTATGGTAGCCCTAAAAGCTCCAGACCCACCCGAATGTTTTTCAAAATTAAATTTAGAACCAAAATTCAATCTAGATAAATTTTGTTGTAAAAATAAAAATATTATTACTAAATATTAAATTACAATAAACTCGTGCATCACACGACAAAAGCTAGTTAATATAATCACAAACACAAATCTCCTAATTTGGAAGGAACTCTTCAAATTGATACCCATAATAAGGGACAGACGAAATTAACACTTTTGGCCTTGTAGTGACAAATTTTTTTTGGACGAAATTACAAGTTTGTCACTAACCAAAAATTTGTCACTGCAAGACCAAAAGTGTTAATTGTAAAATTGATATCAAAATAATTATATTTTACATGTTTAAAATTACTATTAATAAAAAAAATCAAATTTGTTAATATTTTTTTAAACATGTTTGCAATTAACTCATGTAATAGTATTATATGAATAAAAAAAAAAAGTAGCCCCTTAAAAAAGGATTAATAAAAAAAATATAATTGATAGTTTAATTTGTTCATTTCTTTAATTTTACAACACATTAAACAAAATAAATAAAGTATTTGTTGTTCATTAATTTGAGTGATGTGAATGTCAATTTATTTCATTCATAATATCCACAATGTTGTTCATGTATCACATTAATAGTACCTCTCATCTCATCTTCTCAAACTTGTATTGAGAGGGGTAAAAATGTTATAGTAAACACTTGAGGGATAAATAATTTCAATATTCTCTTTACATACATACAAAGTTATATGATTAAATTGTTTCACAACAATGTTTGAATTCAGAGATAATTGGAATTGAGAATTGCTGGTGTAGAATTAGAAAAATCAAGCTGGAATTGCCGTGCCCTAATGTCAAGAAAATGGCACAGAGGGATGATGATTGATTGGCAGATTATGTGAATATTAAATAGATGTATGTATCAACTATCAACTGATTGTTTTGTTTGGGTGGTCTTCATTATTTAATTAATTGGATAAAATATAAAACAATGCAGACTTAAAGAAAAATGCACACATTCATACACTAAACAAACAAAACGAGAGAAGTTAAGGAAACCTTATTTTCTTGAGAGAAGATAGAAAATGTGAAATTTGATCAAATCTAAGTCCCTTTCCCTGACCTGCTGTAATGATCAAATCTTCAACCCAGATGACGAATCTTCTTGACCCATTCTGAATCCTCAACCACGTCTTTAAGCAACGGGCAATCACGAATATACAACACGCTAAACTTGGTTAGTCGTCCCATTGCTTCCGCAGAAGGCAGACGCCTCAACTTCTTGCAACTAGACACACATAATTCTTGCAGAGACGACAACTTTCCAAACCATTCCGACAATTCTTCTATTCCAAATTCAAACAAATTCAACTCCCGCAGACCAACCAGATGTTGAAGTTGATCCGGGAGAGACTCCCAATTTTCCATCCCTCTCAGCTCCAATCTACCAAGTGATGATATTCCACATCCTAATCGCAATACTCCATCAACAGCCTCCTTAAACGAAACACAATCCCACAAATCTTCGTCTGGACCCATGCTTAATTCTTGCAAGCTACCAAAACTAGGATAATAATTGATAACAAATTTGGGAACACAGGTAATATCCAACACTCTAAGACTAGTCATTTTATGCACACAATCAATTACCATTTGCATATTCACCACCTTCCTTAATTTTCGTAACTGCAATATTTCAAGCAATGGCGCACATGACTCCACCATTTCACCAGACAAATTGATCAGCTCTTCGCAGTCTTCAATCACCAAACTACGGAGGGATCCACTTGAAGAAAACGGTATTGATTTCAGGTTTGGACAACGCTGTACATTAAACTCCTCGAGGGAGTTTAAAGTCACTTGCAGGCCATCTGCTAATTCTCTCAGCTGTGGACAATTCCATACGATCAATTTTGAGAGATGCTGATTGTTGTAGAATAAATCACGTGGGAGACATTCCAATTCTTCTACTCTTCGAATTTGGAGATTTGCAAGAGACTTCAACTTGATGCCACATATATTTGCTAAAGGTAAGCCACTAAACATGTCATAAATCTCCAATTCTTTAAGGCATGGGAATTCAGTTGGAGCACTCTTTAACTGTTTGCAATTTCTCATCTCCAAGTATTCAAGGCAAGGAAATACCTTCACTTCAAGTGATTGATTTTTTGGCAATTCAACTTCTACCCACTCTACCAAGTTTGGCATGTTGCGTAATTCCAGGCGTTCCAGTGCTGGAAACACGATAATTGTCTCCTTGTTAGGAGTACAATGGTCAATTCCATAGAACGAAGAACCTATGGATTTCACATTCACCAGATCACCCAAATACAGAGATTTGAGACGTGGCAAGTGCCCCATCGTTGGAATTTCTTCGCATTTGGAGCAATTTTTAAGCCTTATTTCCATCAAATTATCAAGCCCTTTCATCCATGAAGGAAATCGTGTGCTGTTGAATCCAAAAATGTGTAAGCTCTTCAAATTTGGATGAGGTTGGAGGCCTTCCAACACACTCTCACAATTTGCTTCACCTTCTTTCGACACATTCCACCTCAACACTAACTTGACTATGTTCGCCTTTTGAAATATACATGCACTTTTAGCCTCTTGTTCATCCTTCACTTTTTCAAGATTATAAATCTTCAATTCCCCTTTGAGATTTTTCAAGCTCCCGAGCTCTACAATTCGGTAGCCCTTCTTGTCCCTCACTTCAAAGTATGGTATCGTTTGGAGAGAAGTCAACTTTCCCATCTCACTAGGCAATTTTGTTTGATCATATGTATGAAGATGCCTTAAGCTAATACAATACTTTAAACTACTGGGCAGCTTCTTCAAACTAGACGAACATGCTCTAAATGTCTGCAAGTGATAGAGTTCTCCAATCGTATCTGGTAAACATTCAATACCCGTGTTGGATACATTAAGAAATCTCAAATGCATTAGCTCCCTGATTGAACTTGGCAACTCTTTAACTTGATATCCCATCAGAGTTAAAACATGCAGGCTTTTGAAGTCTGAAAACATGTCATCATAAATCCCACCTTTAAAGAATAATGTACGCACATATTTTGCCTTTTCTTTTGGGACAGGACTCGATTCCTCACCAATATAACGAGCTCTATAGATGCTGTCTGAAACATTATCACTCACCTTCATAGCTACATCATGAACTAGATCGTGCATGCTACAAAATAATACCTTGTTGTAGACATCTCTCTCCACATCTTGTAACAGAGAGTTGTGCAGAAGATGATTGAAAAAATTGTTGCCCACAGTTTCCATATCATTTGTTTGAGAAGGTTGAAGAAATCCTTCTGCCATCCAAAGCTCAATTAATTGCTCCCTCTCGATTCGAGCACCTTTATGGAAAATCGAGCAGTATGCAAAGCACTTCTTGAGTGATGGTGAAGGCAAATTATCAAAGCTCAATTTCAGTACATTATTGATGAAATCTCCTTCAACACGATCGGAAAGCCAGTTCTCTTGAATTGAGGCCCACTCGTCTTTCGATTTACCACGAAGAATTCCCCCAACTACATTAGCAGCTAAAGGCAAACCTTGACAATTTTTTGCAATATTTCTTCCAAGAGTTTCAAACTCAGATGGGGTCATCTTATCTCCAAAAGCTTTTGATTTGATTATGGACCAACAACTATCTTCTGTTACACCTTGTAATTTATGGATAGGGAGTGTTGCAACAATTGAAGCAACATCTCCTTTTCTTGTAGTAACAATGATGCCGTTTCCCTTGGTAGAAGTAATTCCAGAAAGGGAATTAATAAACCCTTCCCACTTGAGATGTTCTTCATTCCAAACATCATCGAGAACAAGAAGATATGTTTTGGCTGCCAAAATTTGTTGCAGCTTTTTCAAAACAACCTCCTTGCTCTCAACTTTAACCTCTTCCGAAGTTAATATCTCAAGAATTTTTTTGAAAATAACAGTGGGATCGAAATTCGTAGAAACATAAACCCAAATATGAGTCCCAAAATGAGTTTGTACCTTTACGACTTCCCGAGCCAACGTTGATTTCCCCAATCCACCCATTCCGACAATTGGAAGAACAGAGAGTACCTCATCAGTAGGGATATTGGCGAGCTTCTCCACTATTTCCTTTACGTCGTCGTTTCTTCCGTAAAAAACAGGGTCGAAAGTGAATGTATCAGTTTCAGAGGTTGCAGATGAATGCGAATCAACTCTAGAAGCATGTAAACTCGAAATCCTCGTTGGAAGGCCAAGAGCAGTTGCTTCTCTGTTGATTAATTCAAACTCGTCATTAATATCCCCAATTTTGTGACCTAATTTGAGGCGATTAGGGTTTGAGAATATGGATTTGAATTTCTTCTTCTTGTTGGCGAGACTGAAATAATGGACCTCATCCAAAACATTGTAAGCCTCAGAAGCAGCATTCTCGAGCTTCTTCAGCCATTGTTTGACTGATACGTCGGTGAGTTGCAGCGCCTCTGCACCATAAACGAATTGCTGAATCGTGATCAAAGTGCTTCTTAGCTTTTCCAAGTCTTTCTTAAAATGCAAAATGAGTTTGATCTCGTTGGCGGAAACAGAGATGAGATTTTGGAGCAGAACTTGAATTGTGGCACCAACAGCAGCTTCGTCCATTACAGAATAGGAAAGTAAAGAGAGAGAGAGAGAGAGATTGAAGATTACAATTGAATAATGGCCAAAATATCAAGCACAGTGCAAGAAACCACTATACATTATCAATGGCTGGAAATACCGAAATAATGTGATGAGTTTTGGAGGGGAATAGAATTAAACTTTACTGGGGAATGTAATGTGGATAAAAAGTGAAAGCATAAAACCTTTACCAAATTATTCGATTGTATTATGCGAATTGTGAACAAAAATACTTCGATAATTTTAGTGGATTTGATATTCGTATTTAAATTTTTATTTTTTAAATTCATATACGATTTTTTTTAATTCCATTAATAAATAAATATAAAATTATATTATTCGTAAATATTTGATTATATTTATTATATATACATAATATATTTTTAAATGTATATTTGTCCTATAATGTTATTTAAATTATTATTTTATATATTTTCTCTTTAAAATTTCGAATGGAATACTTGAAAATGGTTTTTAAAATATGTTTCAAAAAATTCAAATCGAATCATTCGAATAGAATATCGAATTAAATATATTATTTGAAAATTAAACGAATACGAATATTCAAATACCGCAGAATTCGTTCCTGCTCCATCCTTCGTTAAGTAATTTAACAAAGGGGCGGCCAAATTGAGTAATAAACAGATAGTATAATATAATATTTTTAAATGTACATATAAGAAATTTTATTTATCTTATTTAAAAAATGTAAAATTATTATAAAATTAGAAAATGAAAATGAGAGAAAGTTGTTTTCTCACGCGCCCTACTATCAAAATTATATTTGTCCATTCACATTTATTAATTGTCTTTTTTTAAATAAACATTTAATTTTGTATTTTTCAAATAGTTATAATGGACAATTCATATCAAGTTTACTATTTATTAATAAATGTAATCTTGGTTATACACGTGCAAGATACGTGTTGTCAAAAAATGCTAAAAATAAAATAAAATTTAGATTGCAACCGGGATAACCATGTATACATGTTTCAAATTGAAAAACAAAAATACAAATTGCAAATTGAAATGTAATTTGAATAAAAAGTTAAAGCATATGTACTTTTATTGATGCCCAATAGAAAAAGTTCATTTCCTTCTATTCTCATCATATATTCTACTCCGTATTATATTATGTACATGTAATAAATAAATAAACAAATAGGGGTAGTATGAAATCTAAGATTAACGTGACTTGTATGGTATGAATTTTAAGTGATTTTGATATATTTTTAATAGTTTAATTATTATTTTTATTCAATAAATTAATTACAAGTTAAAATTGTAGTTCAATTACATTAATGATACCATGTATGGTGTAATTGTGTCCAATTGAGTGCACATAAGTGGTATGACTATATCCGTTATTATTATAAATATAAATTAGACATCAATACGATTAATTGCACCATGCATGGTGTAATTGTTATGCTTGGAGACAGTGACGGAGCCATAAAATTTCGGTAGGGGGTCCGATTAACATTACCTTTAAAGATAAAATAATAGTATGTATTTATTATACTTATCGAAATTTTACATGATAAAATTGACAATACAGTTCATTAAATAAAATTAAACAAGCTGACTTTCATTTTGTTTTGAAGTTTTGATAGTTCGATTCAAAATGAAGCGAAACAATTTAAAAATTGCTAAAATATTAAATTTAAAAAAAAGATTTTTCTTCGGTTGTAAATGTCTTTTAATTAATACATTAATGTGTTCCAAGATTCTATTATTTGCACGGTTTGACCGATACAATTTTTAAGAAAAGTAGATTTAGTGGTTGGTGAATAAAGTATGAGTATTTTGGGTGATTTTGTGAGGTGTAAAGTGAATTTGGTGATTTGTAAAGTAAAATGTATGTAAAAAATGAGTGACAATTTTAAAAATAAAATGATGACGGGAGGGTATTAATTTTGCTGGGTATTTCCATATTACAAGTGTGCAAATAATCTTGTGACGTCCCAATAAAAAAAATGTACAAATAATTACGGGACGGAGGGAGTATATATATATATATAAATTGGTGGGGGGCCACTGGGCCCCCTGGCCCCACTGTGGCACCGTCTCTGCTTGGAGAGGTGTTCGCCCAAGATATTAAGAGAATAGGTATAAGGTGGAGAGTGAGTGATGACTCAGGAATTAGGTTGTGGGATGATTCGTGGATCAGTGATGACGCGTCGTTCTTCTTGAGAACACCAAGGTTAACCGTCTTCGAGGAGGCCGCATTTTCAAATTTATTTGTGTCGGGGTGTAGGCGGTGGGACGTGAAGTTGTTGGGGGGATGTTAAACGCATCTTGAGAACTATACCATGCCTAAGAGAAACCTAAGATAGACTGCAGTGGCATTTTGAACGAAACAAAAAATATTTGGTCTGATTGACTTAAAAAATGGTCGCGAGTATGGTTCTTAGCGATACTAATGCTCGGGGAGATGGATGAAATAAAATCTTGACTTTGAGAATTCCACCCAAGGTGAAGCATTGATTTTGGAGGACTTGCAGGAATTTCTTGCCCACAAAAGATAGACTACTGAACAAGGGAGCGAGTGTAGATAGCTCGTGTGTTATTTGTGAAAATAACAGCGAGACGACTTGGCATCTGTTTATGGGATGTGAATTTGCGTTAAGATGTTGGGATATAAGTGAGCGCCCGATGTGGACTCGTTGTCAGGCCCGTTCCTATCGATGATTAACTCTTTTGACAGAACGGTAGGGGAAGAGGAACTTTGTGATGGTGGGATGGAGGATATGGAGTGAGAGAAACTTGGTTTGCTGGGAAAATAAGAGTTATTCTCCGATTCGAGCAATGATTGAATCCGCTAACTTTCTATCTAAATGGTTGGTTACTCGAACTAGACCTAGGGGTCAACTGCACATTGATAACTGCATAAAATTAATGGCACCGCCTGGCTAGTGGCCATGTCAAACTCAACGTCGATGCGGCCTTGTTTAGTGACTCGCTTGATACCAGGGTCAAGATGATTGTGCGCGATGCTAGAGTTGACTTAGTTGCTGCTAGGTCCCTTACTTTTCTCGGGTGCATCCGGGCGGATGAGGTCGAGGTTATTGGAATATATGAGGCGATGTCTTGGGTGAAAAGTTTAGGATTCAACTAGGTTGAAGTGGAGTTAGATGCGAAGGTGGTTGTGGATGCCATCAATGGAGGTTCATACGGCGCCACAACGTTTGATGATTATATTCAAGGATGTATTAATTTACGGAAATCGTTTAGTGGTTGTGTTATTCGATTTGTTTCTCGATTCGTCAATGCTATGGCACATACTATTACTAGGGCCTCGAGGTCTTTCTCGAGCCCCCAAATTTGGGTCAAACCTCCAACGTTTGTGGATGACTTTCTCGATGATTCTTGCAACTCTTGCGAATAAATGAAAGTTTTGTGCTTTCAAAAAAAAAGTGCGGATAAGGCACACCATCTCTGATTTTCAGCCCGATTGCATTGTTAGCAGGAAAATCATTCCCGCCTTTTTTCTTCTAATCAAATTGTTCAAGCTCAAAAGGTCATGTTTTTCACTTATTTTTTTAGCAGGATGGAAGACCCCCAACCAATTAAGTAGTGGATTACAAATCCAGTACATACAAGACTACTCATTTGATTGAACAAACAAAGATCTTCTTTCTCCTCGATCCAAACATTATTGTGAATGAGAACAACTTATTCGAGAAGTCCATGTTCAACTAACTAATGCAAGAAACTTCTCATAATCTTTTTCAAGAATTGTGGGGCTCAGTTGAAGACTTTGAAATTGAGGAATGAAAATGGTTTGCTTGATTGAGAGGAATGAAAGTGATTTTCCCTAATATTTCATATGTATTTTTTAAAATTAGTTATTTTTATTATTTATAATCAATGAAAGTGTGTGCATGTGTTTATAAAAAGTATTGTCTAAAGTGTTGATACAATTCAAACAACAATTAATAGTGTTAGACTTAAAAATACTTGCAAACATAATTCAAAATTTGTATAGACTATATATGAATAAGTCTATGCGTGCCGACAGACACTTCACTATGACGAGTAGTGACACAAACTACAATCTCACTTTTAAGATTTGAAAACTACTCCATCCGTCTCAACATTACTTGTATAGTTTGATTAGCACGATTTTTAAGAAAATTGAATATATTGATGTGTAAGGTAAAATAAAGGATGAGTATTATTGATAAATGATAATTCATTGACTAAAGTTAGTGGAGATTTAACTAAAGTGAAGGAAGATTAACTTTAAGACCATCCCAATTCTGTCAAAACTGGGAGGAATATATATATATATATATATATATATAATTTTAAAATATGACTACATTAAAATAAATAAAAAAATCGAACGCTAAATAAAAAAAATAAAAAAGTTGAACATTAAATTAAAAAACAAACAAACAGACATTTAATAAAATAAAAAACTGAACATTTAATAAAACAAAAAATCAAACATTAATTAAGAGACTTCTATTCATAAAAAAAATAAATTAAACTATTAAAACAAAACGCAAAAGTAAAGCATACTAGAAATTACACCATTAAAAAAACTATAATGTTCAAAATACAAATAACTACATTGTTAAAAAAAAATCATTGAAATCTGATAAATACACTGTTCAAAATATAACCATTAAAATATGATATGAAAGTTGAATCATCCTAGAGGTCTATATTCCCTCAATTCCTCGAAAATAACCCAAAAGTTCCCTCCAAAACACCAATTAGAGCTGCAGCCAAAAAGTCTAAATTTCCCTCCAGTTGGTAATAAACACCCTCAAACCTGTATTCAATTCTCATCAATTAAAATCAGCTCCCAACCTTACTTTAGAGGAGAGGAACATGATGACACAATTCCTCCTTGCAAACATCACAAATGATTATGTGCATAGAGGAGAAATTAAAGAGGCAACAAAGAAATTTGGTGTGTGCATTAGAACAGTGCACAATTGGTTGTCTATAGCAAGGAAACAACTTAACCAAGGTAATCCAATTTGCGACAAAGTGGGATAGCTCAAGTGGTTAGAGCACCACTACCTAGGCCTTAGGTCCTGGGTTCGAGTCATGGGGAGGGGAAAAAAAGGGATGTGTATTTAACTTCCATCAAAAAAAAAAAAGGTAATCCAATTTGCATAACTAACAAAATGAAAGGGATACCAAAGACTAGACATAAACTTCTTAACACTGAGAGAATGAAGAACATCGCATTTGAGAAGAGAACAACAATAATGTTGGGATATGAATCCTATGAACAATATTCTAGTTGATGAAAGTATGTTTTGATGGCCAAAAGCAACTTAAAGTTAGTGATATATGTGGTTCTAAGTCATCTTAACTAAGTCATCTGAATCTAAGCTTACTAATCTGATGAGAAACTTAAGATTGAGTTTACTGATCTTAATGCTAACTGAAGTAAGTTTACTGATCTTATTGAGTAATAGTAAGAATATAATTACTGATCTTAACTGAGTTATGTGAAATAAGATTACTGATCTGAGTATTGAAACTGAGAATATTTTTAGTGATCTTATATGAGATATTTAAAACTGAGTTACTGATCTGAGTTACTGATCTGATGTACTTACTGATCTGATGTGCTTACTGATCTTATATGTAAGTTACTGATCTTAAGTGTTTACTAATCTTAGATATTTACTGATCTGATATGGAAGTTGTTGAACTTACATGAGTTACTGATCTTATGAGTTACTGATCTTATTGGTTTACTGATCTGATATATGAAATGTTAGGAACTAAGCTGATGTTTGTATTGTATAGACAGCTTATAGTGTAGGACTTAGATATACTCATCTGTATATAGTTCAGTTGATGTATAGATAGGTTTTATACATGTAAAGTTGTGTTCTATTGTATTCAGCATTGTAAAGCTCAGAACAGTAAAATCAGAACACTAGATTAGGAATAGATTAGATGAAGATCAGAAGACTAAGAAGACTCAGAGGACTACTTCAGAATAAGAAGACTTCAAGAAGAGTTGAAGAAGAGTTTAGAAGCAATCTGAAGAAGTTTTGAACAGTTTTAAGTTACTGTGCTGATTGAGTCAGAAGAGTAAAAATCAGCAGAGTAAAATCCGAAGAGTAAAAATCAGAACAGTAAGTTACTGTGCTGATTTGTTGAAATTGAAGAATAAGTTTGGAAAGCTTATTTAAAGTGTAACTGAAGATTTATTGAAGAGATGCTGACTTGGAAGGAAGTTACAAAGTCGGTTACAAGAAGAAGTTACAAAAACAGTTTAGAGTTAGTTGAAAGTTAGTTCACAAACTGCTAACTGTCATACTAAGTTCTATAAATACTGAGTAATCTCCTACTTGAAGAGACTACTGCTACTACTGAGAAATTACTGATCTTAGAGAATTCAAGAGCAAGTCTACAAACAAGAACTCACAGAGTTGAAGGAGATTAAAGAAGAAGAAGAGCCACTGAATTGAAGAGAAGAATCAAAGGCTACTCAAAGAGAAGTTTTACTTTTCAAGTTTTAGTTTGTATTTTGTAAAACAAGTGTGCTAGTTACTTGTAGAATTACTAGTAGATCGAAGATATACCTGGAGGTATAATCGAAAAGATCAAAGTCTTAATCTTGGGACTTTAAGCCACAAGAAGCTCAAGAAGAGTTAATAAAACTTCACAACTGGAGTTGTGAGAGTGGATGTAGACATTTGTCGAACCACTATAAAATTCTGTGTTCTTTACTTTACTGTTTGATATTTGTTTGAATTGTTTAATCAAGAACATTAAGAATCAACAAAGTTAAAGATCTAGATAAAAGTTGAGTATAAACTAGTAAGGCCCATATTATTCTGAAAGTACTGATCTGAGCTGAGTAAGCACAGTACAGTACATAAGAAGACTAAATTCCGCATTGCATATTCTGATATTTTGAAAGATTTTTGAAAGTCTATTCACCCCTCCCCTCTAGACTTTCTTAGCTTACTCAATCTTAACTCAACTTTGGGACCAACAAATAAGAAAGTTAGTTAGAGAGCTAAATATGAGTAAGAGTCAAATGAGAAGATTGGTGAAAGAAAGAGTCATCAAGTCGCATACAAATGCAATTAAGCCTGAGGTTACTCAAATGAACAAGCTTCAAAGGCTCAAATTTGCATTTGGTGCATTATTGGTTAATAGGGTAGCCAATCACAGTAAGTTTACAAAAATGCAAAATGTAGTGCATATAGATGAAAAATGGTTTTACATAACAAAATGCAAGTGTGGGGTATTTATTACATGCTATCGGGTGAAGAGGGGCCACATAGAACATGCCAAATTTTCATTCACAACAAATGATCCAGCACAGAGAAACTCAAAGAATAGAGTTAGGGGTACTTTAGTGATCAAACCTATTGAATCAATTAACAAAGAAGTCATCAAAGACTGCTATTATTGCCATATGAATAAAACTAGAATATATATTTTCTATTGGTGACATTAATCATGTTTTAATTGATTCTTTTTTCAGATTATACCAGCTATTAAGGTAAAATGTCCTTTAAATGCAAGTAAAGATATAATCATTCAACAAGATAATACAAAGTCACACATATATAACACTGATCCAGAATTTAGGGCAACTGCAAATTCTGGTGGATTCAACATCATAAAAAAACAACAACAAATATATCAAATGGTCCAAAAAACAATATTCAAATTTCTTTTCAACAATTACAAAGGAAAAATATAAATAAAAAATACATCAATTCTTTAAGATAATCTCATCTTCATGTATTATCACATACATTATATTGTATTTATTATATTTTTATAAATTATGTATTTATATATAAAAAATAATTTAAATAGACTGGCATGTTTGGCTTAAAAGGCATACGAAAAAGCTCAAGTCCGGTCTATTTAACAAAATGGGCTTTTAAAAAAGCTTGAGTGTGACTTGTTTGTTAAACAAGTCGAGCCAAGATTTAGTAGGCCAAGTCGTAGGCCCCTATCGGGTAGCTTGACCATTCCCACCCTTAATGTTGGAGGCATTCATCGGTTTAAAAAATATGACTGGCTTGAATATAGTATTGAGAAAGATGCGACATTTTGTTTTCTTTGTTTCTTGTTCAAGAAAGGTGTGGAAATTAACGTAGAGGGAGATGCATTTGTTAATGGAGGATTTAGATCATGGAATAAACCAGATAGATTTGAGAAGCATGTTAGTGGGGTTAAAAGTGCTCATAATCTTGCTTATGAAAAATATGTGAACTTAAGAGACTCAAAAGAGAAATCTATTGTACATGTTTTTTATAAAGCAAGTGAAATGGTTCGAATTGAGTATGAAAAAAGTTTGAAAGCTTCACTTATTTGAGATATCTTTAGCGTCAAAGGTTAATGATGGAGATATTGATGAGAATCAATATTAATATTTGATTAGATATTTATCCTTATATTTAGAAGATTTGTTTTGATTTCATTATATTTAGTATTTATACGTTTCTTATTCTCCAAGTATTTCATATTATAAATAGATAAGTTTTAGATTGTTATTAGGGAGTTGCATTGATTAATAAAATATGAGAGTTTATCTTGGTAGTATTTTTCGTGAATTAACGTATTTGAGTTTTGTCACTTTTTCGGGTATTCATAGGATCAACGGATAGTATGTGTTCTTTTGTGTTCTTCGTATATTCTTCTTTTATGCGCCAGTGGCGGACCCAGAATTTTAAACCACTCAGGATTTTAAAAGTGGGGTATGACCAATAGATAATTTTAAAATATTTGTACATAAACAAAACTGAGAATACAATCTTTCTCCCTCTCTCTCTCTCACACACACACACACACACACATATATATATATATATATAAACCTAAAACTTCTACAATTTTATTTAAAAAAAAAACATAATTGTAAAATATAACAAACCCTAAATCCCTGATTTTTTTAGCATCAATTTTTTAATTCATTATACAAAAAGGAGAATACAATTATATATATATATATATTATAAACTTAAAACTTCTACATTTCTATAAAAAAAGAATACACAATTGTAAAATATAACAAGTCCTAAATCCCTAATTTTTTTAGCATCAATTTCATTTAAATAACTTGAAAATTTAACAAAATAAAATTATAATAAAAAATAAATAAAATAAAAAAGTAATTATTTTTTTACCTCACTGAATAAATTCCAAATGTGCGGTTAATTTTTGGCCACTTGAAGAGCACTACGTCGCGTCGCCATGAGAAAAAGAAGGATTATGCTAACTGTTGTTAATGGTTAAATCTGAAAACAGATTATATATATATATATATGATGTGAATAAAATGTGTCGTCCTATCACATATTGACACGTGACCTCTATTTGAATTGTACTTAAACTAATCATATACTTATCATTTATTATTATATTAATGTTGGGCTTCGAAGATATTGAATTGGGCCCAAAGTAGGCCTAATTATACAAGAAACAGGTCAAATGGGTTGGATCAGTCCCATAAAGGAGTCAAAAGCCCTTCCACCTTTATAGTGAAGCAGTTGGGCCAAAACCTGAATCCTCGCTATTTGGAGCTGAGGAGCGCGGGGACCTCCAGGTGCTCGAGGTCTGAAATCCCGAAACTTGCGCTTCTTGCTTTGACCAAGTTGTACAGATGACTAGTGGGCGAGATTATCTCGCCCACTCCCCCTATTTTTGGAGTACAGATGCAGTAACAAGAGTAAGGAAGTTGTGGGCTTAGCCCAAAACGTGGGAAGTGAAGGAAAAAAGGGAAGTGGATAACCCTTCCCCAAAAAGGTATTATTTAAGCTTTTACACGCCTTTTCTGGAAGATGAACGACCAATACACTTAACCAACTCGAATATACAGTCTTCCACCGGAAAAGTGCCCTGACATTCTTTCCGGCGGAGCTGTAAGAGCTAAACTTAAGTTGACCTACCTTGAAAGCCTATTTTCTCCAATTACTACTACTTTGAGATATAATCAAGCTCCTTATACACGAGGATCCTTCCTCACAGATATTTTTCGACCACCTTTCTGACTTGAGCGTCGGAGGCCCAACGCCGGGGACCTTTCCAACAGGGTTTTTGCAGGTTTTCAAGGCCTTTGGAGACGAAGAAGTGCAGTCGTTATCAAAGGGACACTTGCGTAATCTTGGCGTAAGGTTAGACAATTGTCCCAACCGTTGTGTGTTCTTTTTTAACACACCAACTAACGTCGTCTGTGGGAAAAATGAGTTAAGACGTGAGGTCTTTATCATGATTCAATTTCTGCCATATTTGAATATGGTGGAGGAATGAAGAAATTATCAACGTATGATGAACCACCAATGTTCAATGAATATTTTGATGAAAATTGTGGTTATGATGGACCACCATTTTTTTATAAATATTTTGATGACGTTTGTGGTTATGATGGACCACTAATATTCGATGAATATTTTGATGAAGATTGTGGTTACGATGGACCACCAATTTTCGATAAATATTTTGATGAAAATTATGATTATTATTTACCACCAATTTTTTATGAGGAAAAGAAGAAGAAAAATATTTTTGTAGTTGAGGGTGTTCATCTTAATATGGAGGTTGAGAATAATTATTTTGGTTTTTTTACCAATCATGATGGAAGTTACACTACTTTGGCGACATCATATCAAATTGTTAGTGTTTTGTGGCCAAAAGAATACAAAGATGTTTCAGCTCGTTTTCGTACCTTTCCGATGAGAACCAACATGATTCGAGGGCGAATCATCTTCAAGAAGAGGAGAATGATGGAGATATTGATAAGAATCAATATTAATATTTGATTAGATATTTATCCTTATATTTAGGAGATTTGATTTTATTATATTTAGTATTTATATGTTTCTTATTCTCCAAGTATTTCATATTATAAATACACGAGTTTTAGATTGTTATTATGGAGTTGAATTGATTAATAAAATATGAGAGTTTATCTCGTTATCTCCTTTACGGTATTTTTCGTGAATTAACGTATTTGAGTTTTGTCACTTTTTGGGGTATTCGTAGAATCAATGGATAGTGTGTGTGTGTTCTTTTGTGTTCTTCATATATTCTTCTTTTATGCGCTCTCGTTGCCACATCAGTTGGCATGCCATGGGCACGGTGAAAGTGGAGAGCCAAATAATAGGAAAAAAAGTAATTTTTGAAAATGATCCAGGAAATAATCAAATGACGTCTCCCAAAATTAAAAAAGATCTTATCAATTGTTGTGCTAAAGAGACAACTAAGCGCATTATACAAGGTCTTGGTGGTGATTACTTTGGTATTTTAGCTGATGAGTCAAGTAATGTGAATGAACAACTAGCTCTTTGTTTGCATTATGTTGATGGTAAAACAAGAATGGTAGTTGAACGATTTCTTGGACTTGTACATGTTGGTGATACCACTGCTTTGACACTTAAAGCTGCAATTTCACCTTTGTTCATGGAGCATTTTTTGAGTCCATTTAAGATTCTAAGTCAAGGGTATGATGGGCCTAGCAACATGAAAGGTGAGATAAATGGTCTTAAAACTTTGTGTATAAATGATACTCCATGTGCTTACTATGTTCATTGTTTTGCTCATAAAACTTCAATTAACATTAGTAGTTGTTGCTAAAAAAATAAGGATTGTCATTGACTTTTTGAAACGCTTACAAACTTGTTGAATGTGGTTGGAGTTTCTTGCAAGCGAAGTGAAATGATTCGAGTAAGTCAAGCTCAAAAAGTTGCTCACGCATTGGAATTAGGTGAACTTGAGAGTGGACCTGGTTTGAATCAAGAGTTAGGTTTGAAAAGACCCAGTGATACTCGTTGTGAATCACATCATAAAACTCTTTTGAATGTTATCCACATATTTCCAACATTAGTTGAAGTACTTGTGGTGATTGGAGAGAATCCTTCGTGTTCGGAAGATCAGGTTAAAGGTGAAGCCATTTTGTACTCATTGGAGTCATTTCATTTTATTTTCATGGCACACTTGATGTTGACTATTTTTTAGTACGCTAATGATTTGTGTCTTGCTTTGAAAAAAAAGAGATCAAAATATTTTCATGGTACATTTTTTTCAATCTCAATTTAATCCACCGTAATCTCTAACCAAACACCACTTTAATGATTTTTTTTATCAAACCACCTTAATGATTTTGTCATGTCATAAATATACTTACATTTGATATTAATTTTCTATACTTATACATTAACTTATTGTAAATATAAATATTACAGTATATGTTTATAACTATATTTATGTACTCCCTCCGTCCCAAGATAACTTTCATAGGTGGATGTACTGATGTACATGTACACGTATATTAAGAAATTGTAATAATGAGTGGAGTTTTGAGGGGTAGTTTTGTAAAATTTTATGTATAAAGTAAAAAATGAGTTGACTTTTATGTATGTGTGGAGAAAAAGTAATGACATTTGTGTAAAATTGAGAATATTGTGAGAGTGGATTTTATAAAGAATTTTCCATTTTAAGAGTGTGAAAGTTATTGTGAAACGTCTAAAAAATGAAAGTGTGAAAGTTATTGTGGGACGGAGGGAGTATAAGATATATAATTAATTGGATTTCCATAAAAAATAATTAACTCTAAAAAATATATTTGTAAAATCATATATTTTTTTTTAATTTCTTAAAATTTAATGTAGTATAATTAATAAATACTTCATTTGTCCCGAAATACCTTTCACAGATAAGTGAACACTCTTTTTAAGAAGGTGTAATAATGAGTAGAGTTTTGAGGAGTAATTTTGTAAATTTTTTATGTATAAAGTAAATACACGAGTTGACTTATGTATATGTGTGTGTCCAAAAGTAATGAAATTTTATGTAAAATTGTAAATATTGTAAGAGTGAAGTTTATAAAAAGTTTTTCCTTTTAATGATGTGATCCCAAAAATGAAAGTGTGAAATGTATTATGGAACGGAGGGAATTAACAATAATTGATGTTATAATTATGATAATAAACAATAATACATAGTAATTTTTTAAATATAAGTTAGTGATATTATAAAATGATATATTATAAATTAACAATATTTAAAATTTGAAATGTCGAGTTTAACTTTTCAGGCCGTGCGTTAGCACGAGTATTCTACTAGTTATACTAATGTGACAATCATGCCCTAAAGGTGTACTATTGACTCTGAGACCTAAAATATTACTAATACACCCCACCTAAGAAGTATATTGAACTCCCTTTGTCTGTAATTGGATTGTACATTTTTTATTTCGATTGGTCCCGATTACCTCTCACTAAAATGATAAAAAGTAAATTTATTATTTTCAATTCTCTGATTCAAATATCTTAAAATTACATCAAATGTCATTACTTTTTCACACAAAAATATGATTTTATCCTCATCAATCGATTAATACACTCTTAACAAAATTATTTTATTCCTTATAATACTAATAAATGACACCACATTAAATCTCGCATCAAAGTCAAAGAGGCATCGAATGAAGAACATATACCATGTAACTTAGGTGCCCTTTAAATAAAATTAGTTGTTTTATTAAAAGTCGAAATGTTATCACTTGGTCAATATTAATTGTTTTCATAAAAAAATATTACTCTCTTCGTTTAATTTTATTATTTTTACTTTAGTTTTTTTATTGTTTAATTTAATTATTTTTATCTTCTTTTGGAAACAATAATACTATCTACACTACTTTATCTTGATCCCTCAGTTAATTTATGTAAGTTGGGAGCATGCCGAGGTATTGTGAGGTCTATTTATAAATAAATTAATTGTTTATAAATATAGTAAATGTGAGTTTAAGTAAATAAGTGATGATTAAAGAGCTAGTTGGTGAGAGCCTCTTCCAGAATGAGATCCGTGAGACAGGTCTCCCTTGAACTTCATGTAAGAATTAAGAAGTGACAAAAGTGATACTTATTTTTGTTAAAAATATTATCAATTTTTAATTTTTACTTATTTTTTTACAAACATAAAATTAGGAAAACAAATAGATTTTCCTATCCAAAAATTTGAAATATGTGTAAAAATAGATTAGTGAGAGTAAGTGACTAACACAAGATTTTGTTTTCAAAAAATATAAAGATAATAAAATTGAAAAAAATAAAATAAAATTGAATGGAGTAATTATTTTAATGAAATATTTTATTAACTGTGTGTGTACGATAGAACTGGTGTACAAGACATGTAGATATCAACGCAATAAATCGGAAGTGAAACGTGGTCGTATCGTCATATACTTCGTCTTTCCCATCTTCTTCCTGTGAATCCTGTCCCATAATCGCAGATCAGAACCTCATCAATTTTTTTCTCACACTCTCTCTAGAATGGATCCTCACAAATCTACTGTTACTCTTCTGTTGATCTTCTCTCTTCTGTCTCTCCATTACAAGGTCTGCTTCTCTCTCTCACACACGCACTTGTATTTGGTCAATCTGTTGGATCTTCTGACTGTGAATCCTGAAATCGGCTAAATTGTTTTTAGAGTTAGAACTTGATCAATACTATTGTTTTCCTTTATTTCAGGCGATTTATGGGGATTCTTCGGTTCTTTTACTTGATAGCCCTTCTCGTCGTTATTTTCGTCATTCACCAGATCAGGTAGTTGCTCTGTTTAAAATTGTGATATATGGTATTCTACGGATATGATGTTTCACTATGATGTAGATTTTGGAGATATCCTTGTTCTGTCTGTGCCAAAATATTAGTTATCAAGTTTAATGAAGAATTAATGCGAAAAAAAAAAGTGACATGGGGTGAGGATTGAAAATGTTTGATGCGATTATTTGTTCATAATTGTTAAATTGGCATCCTGCAATCTTGGAAAACTATGTTTTGGTTATCTGCCTCTAGTTTGATGGCTGCCTGTACTTTTGAGTGGTGCGGGATCAAGTCATTGAACAGTGAGAAATGCTTAAAAGCCTTCATCTTCTTTTAGATTTACTAAATTGCTTATCAATATTATAGAAGCTTTTCAGGCTTTGATTTGTTTGCCCTTTGCTTTTGAAATAGTACAAATGATTGAGATGGCAAGTAGTTCTAAATTTTAAGTATGAAGCTATAAAAATCACATTCTAAGGCAGGGATAATTAGAGAATTGAGCTGCACCTTGCTGCAATTTATATCATGTGCTGAAAAAATATAAATATTACGACTCGTGAAAGATATGACTTTTGTTTTAGACATATCCTGCAAAAAACGTAGATTAACTGATGGTATATAGTAATATTTCCCAGTAATAAGTCAAGAATTTGTTAAATATGATAGAAGAAACAAATACTAATATACTATGCTGATTGATTGCAGTGTAGCAGCCCCATTAATATTATTCTCATGGTTGCCAATTGTTGAATATGATGGATGAAAAGAATGTGCTTTTGAAGTATATGCCAAATTTGTGTAAACAAGTCTAGAGACAATTTTAACAACTAAAGTTTATTTGCTTTTAGTAAGAGTGTATAGGTGCAGGTTCAACATTCTTCTAATTCAACCTAAGGTTCATTTGTTTCACAGGATAGACCCCACCCTACTTTGGTTCAAAGGGTATAATCTTGGAAATTCCCAAGGTCATTTATCCTTTTAACTAGTACTAGTTTGGTTTGTGTAGGAGGGATGATCCTGATAGATTTTTAGTAGAAAAAACTGCCCCTTTTACTTAAAATCCTCGTTCTTCAAAGTTAGCTTCTTAGCTTATGTTAATGCCTAATTCTTTATTTTTCCCACCTACATTCTTGTCTAACCTAAGCATCATTTATCTTCCTCAAAGCCAAAGTGAGATGAGTTTTTCTTTAAGACTGAGTAAAATGTTTAAATTGTGGAGCGTCGTTATTTTTTGTTGAAGAGTTGTGTTGCATTTTTACTAATAAGTTTTGGTCTTCTGTATAAGCTTTTTTAAGGTTTCATTCTAGGTTTTGCTTCTTTGAATATCTAGAAATCTTAAGGCACATAAACCATTTTTCTGAGAAAAAATCTCATTTGGAAGAATTCTTGAGCTGAAGTAATGTGGATTATGATGAGACACTGCCAATTTAACATAACCTACCAAGTAAACACTGAGAATTGTAAAATATTACATCCTGTTAACAGTATATGATGTATCAGACCTTATTTATCAAGGTTTCTGGACAAGCACTTGTAATTAGGGAGGCTGGGAGCTGCATATTTTTTCTTCGTAATCAACACGGTAACTTTTCAAAATTAAGAAACAATTGACTATTGAGAAACTGGTAGCTTCCTTGCTCTCTGGTCTCTCCTGTTTCACACAAGCTGTTCATAAGAAAGATATTTAATTTGCCTTTTTATCTATGTATGAAGAATTTCTTTTACCGTTTGTTTGAATATCTAAGTTGATCAATATGCAACTAACATAATAATATGTTATTTCTTTGCATATCCAATTTTATAGCATCTGCAAACACCGTCTTTCCTTGAAACATTGGCATTAGAATATTTGGTGATGTCTCACCAAGCAGAATAATTTGTATATTATTTATATACACACACACATATATGAATTAGTTAAATAGTTCCTGTTTAGAATTACAATTTTAGTTGTGGTGAAATCCTCTATTGATATTTCTAGTCAATCATTGTCTTTGTATTTTACTAGAGGTTCAGCTGTCAACTAGCATATGCTATCATACTTACAAATCGTATAGTTTAAACTCTTACATGTACCAACCCATTTAAATTCTCACTTTTCTTTTTATAATATTTATTTTAAACAATTTTAGTTATTTATGCAGTCTGTTTCACTTTCCACGGCTGAAATTGGTGCCACTGCATCAGTTTTGCTTGGCTTTGCACCCTCGTCTACACTCACTTCTGCTAGCTCATCAAAGGTACAATACATTACAATTAATATTTCATAAGCTGTAACTATATTGTCTCAGTTACTAACTATGCATTTTGCAGCTGAATGAGGTGCTTATGCCTAACCCTTTTGATAGGCCCCGGGCCTTGTTGATGGTTGAAGTTACAGGAGCTGAAGGTATGCTGATTAAATTAAGCTGTTTATAAGCTGCTGCCTATAGATTTGATGAGTGTGGTAAATTAGTTACTGACTGTTGTTATGTATAATTAGAATCTGAACTAATTGCAGACTTAGACAAAACTCCGTCTAGTGATGTTCTGAGGATCAAGGTTGAAGGTAATCAAAGGGTGGACATTCAGCTGCCAGGTAACTGACCTTTGGGATTTGTTTATAACCTGACAGTTGAAATCTTATTTGAAATATTGGTTCTGCTTGACTTTCTTAACAAAAGAAGTTAAGGCCTCTGTATTGTGTTGTGCAGATGAAGAAGTTTCTATGATATCACTAAATGGAGTGTCGAGCGATGCTGAATGTTCAGATAAAGAACTAAGTGATTTTGTTAGTCTCTCTCTTTTTTTCTCTCTCTCTCTCGAACCTACTTTTTTGTGAGCTTAAATTATGAAATATTTGGTTTTTTGGAATTAGGCCACTTGGTTGGGTGGATCATATGTTGAAGATGCATCCCAACCATTGAATGGAGAGTTAGTCATTCCCATGTCTAATGGTGCCTTTCTGAGACTTCACATGTCAGAGGTTTGTATTATGCAAATTTATTGTTGCCATTCGTAAGACATTGATTTCTTTTTTTCTAAAAATAATTAAAGGACTTTTTGGACTGGACAGAGAGCTGACAGGGAATTTTCAACAAGCCTTGTATTGCTTTTAAACAATATTAGAAGCGCAACGGAGTTACATCAACTGTTGACTAAAAGTGAGCGCAGTCCAGCAGAGCTAATTATTGGGAGATTTAATGGAATCAAGGTCATCAAGAATTTACTGAATTCTATTTGTTTCAGAAGAAGTATTTAGAATCTTAGATCTTACTAATACAGTTTACATCAAACATCAATCTTCTGATTAATCTTTTTTTTTTTTTAAATTATTAATTTGTTGTCTAATTTAGACATCAATAAATGAATAAACTTTATGTGATATTACACATTTACAACTCACGGCAATACATATTTTTAAATTTAGTTTGATGCTTTGTTGCACAGGCTTTACAAGACCATTATGGAAAAGAAGGAATCACTCAAAGTGGAATGGAAGTATTTGTTAATTCTATCTCGAAAGTATTCGACTCCTTGCAGGCAGCATACCAAGGTTGGATGCTCTACTCTTTAAAATCATGATATAAATTTCTTTTTAGCCCAACATATATTGATTTCTAGCTGATGATTTTGAAGAGTTGAATTAGTGCTCCCTCCATCCCACAATAACTTTCATAAGTAGGTGGATATTGTGAGGGTGTAGTTTATAAAGAGTTTTCCATTTTAAGGTTGTGAAAGTTATTGTAGGACGTCACGAAAAGGAATGTGTGAAAGTTATTATCGGATGGAGGGAGAATTATTTTAATGAGATTGTTATCTATTGTGTTGCTTTGCCTGGCACATAGAGACATCTCATGCCTGAATTTTTTTGTACGAAGAATTCATTAGTGATATCCCTCTTTAATAGGAAGAATGTTTTATCCTTTGGTAGTTTGGTTAATTCTTGAAATTAATATTTAGATGTTTGAAATGAATCTTGCTTAAAAATAGAGTTAATTGCCTAAAAAATCACGAGCTTCTAAAAAAAATCAATCACAACACATCTTTTTAAAAATTTGCAATTATATTATACGACTATTTTGTGGCAACTTATGCTGGCATGGTAGCCGGACTTGTTTTTAAAAAAAATTGCAAATAAATTCACAACATTTTGTTGTTTCAATTTAATCACAAACTTTTACTCCCTTCGTCCCGGAAGTGTTTGCACCATAAAGTGAGCACATTTATTAAGAAAAAAGTGTAATGAGTATAGTGTTGAGGGATAATTTTGTAAAGTTATATGAATAAAGTAAAGAGAGTGGTTGGAATAAGTGTAAAAGTAATGGCATTTTGTGTAAATAACTAAATATGTGAATTTTGTGAGGGTGAGGTTTATGGAGGAGTTTCCTTTTTAAGGTGTGCAAACAATTGTGGGACGGAGGGAGTAACTTTTTTTGTAATTTCATACGCTGCCACATCAGCAGAACTTGCCGGAAAATAGTCATGTGATAGAATTGCAGCAATTTACAAGGTCATCTATCGATGCAAATTTTAAAAACATATGCTGTACTTGAAAAAATGTGAAAACATCGTGTTATTTTGCAAAACCCTTGAAAATATTAGGCACTTTTTTTTGCACTTATCGTGGAAACTAATATTTAATTGTTGTATGATAGGACAAGTTGTTGGAGTCATTGCCCATGGGGGCTGGGTTGACTCAGAGCCAGAGAATTTATTCCATGTCAGCTTAACTTCTCAATCATCTGCTCGTTCGCTGTTGGGAACAGAGACCTCAATTCCGTCGATCATTATAGCAGAAATGTTGTTTGTTAGGAAAACCTTGGCCTGGACAACAGGAATCATTCTTCTTATTTCCACTCTTTTGGGGGTAAGTTTTCTTAAGCCAGATGCTGTGCTCTGTCTTTGTGTTAAACTAAACTGTTCTAATTAGGCAAACAATAATAATTTAGAGGGTGCTTGGTTAAAATTGTTCAATGGGAATCATTGGGTAATGATTGAGGAGAATGATTTAGGGGGGAGGCAAAAAAATGGGATAACTTCTCTGGATTCCCAAAACCCTATACCAAGCATCAGGAAGACAATGAGTCCTCTTTCATTCTCATTACCCCATACCAAGCAGCCCCTTAGTTGAATGGATATGAGTAGGGGTGGCAATCCGTGTATTCGTGTTGACACTATGCGAAAAAACTCAATAAGATCTATAAAATCTCCAATAAAATTATTAAATAACAAGTTATATGTGCAATTAATTTTTTTCCGAGTTTAACGAGTTGACACAAATATTTTTTGTGCTTATTGTGTCGACATGATAATGACATGAACACAATAAGCCTAAACACTAACCCACAATTTCGTATTGTGTCGTATCCGGAATTGCCACCCCTAGATATGAGTAGAGCAGAAAACCAAGAAAATAATGACATGTTCCCAAATTTAGTAATGGATGGGTTTAGAAAAGATTGAAGCAGAAATAGAATTGTGTGCTGCTTAAACTCGAGAGTTTGGCCTTTCAGTATGACTGAGTGTAACATACTTCAAAGCCTGTCTTGAGTAATTTTTTACTAGATTTCTTTACATATGCATTTGTATCAATGTTCTGTTATTTAGGACGATCAATGATTTACTACACATTTGTGGAACACGATTCAATAATAACGTTTTACTTCTCTGCAGATCCACTTTCTTTTCAACATGCCAATCACCAAGGATACCCTTTTATATTGTAATGTGAAGCTCGATTGATCATCACCACTAGCAGTTCATTCTTGTCATTGAAGAACGGGATGCCCTCTGAAACTGCATCTCAATGAGATCTAAATCTTTGATTTCTTCACACTTTTTTGTGATTATGTAGCTTCACAAGGTGTTTGTTTGATTGATTATTATCTAGTGAGTAGCTCAAACTTGGCATAAAATGTATTAATCCCGATGGAAGGTTCAAGCTCTAAAATCAAGAGGTCGATAGAAGCTGGGGAATGGTGAGCCATGGTGTGTATTTGATGGTCCATTTGAATTAAAAGTCTCTGTATCAGGTACCCTTTTTATTGACATTGGGCTCATAAATTATCTCTCTTTTTGGTTATGTAATTACATAAAGCTATTTCTGTACAAAATAAATGCATGAATTTCATGCTTCTTGATTTTTTATTTTTTGGGTTTACATATTTTATTGCATTTATCCTCTTGACATTCAATGGCTTTTAGTAAATTTCTGGGGTGGGGTGGGTGATTTTAGAATGGTATAGTATTATGTACACTATTCATCATTAGTATTATACTACTCCACTTATAAGCTTATTATTTTCCATTTTGATCAATAAGCTTTTTATACCCTTTTGGTAAATATATATATATTTTTTTTATTTTTATATTTCACTTTATATCTTATTATTTCTCTCTTCCTCAATCACATCATTTAAACTATATTTCTTATTTAATTACTTTTCTTATTAATCTCCGTGTCCAAAAGTAACAAGAAATTTATAGATGGACGGAGGGACTATTGTTTGTAAGTTCTACTCTCCGTCCTATTATTAACTGAATATTTATTGTTTGCGTGATTTTAATATAATAAATGTTTATTGATATTAAATGTGACCAAATGACTTTTTAGGAGGGATATAATGTGTAATTCAATTTTATTGGAGAAATAATATTTTGTTGGTATGTAAAAGGTTACATGTGTAGTGTAAATTCCCTTATATACTAATAGGGAGTTTAAATTGATGATGTGTCATAATTTAATGAAGTTTAAATTGATGATATGTCATAATTTAATGAAGTTATTGGTTGAGCAAAATATGATTTATAAACAATTTTTAAATATTATATTTTTATTAACTATTGAATTTTCTTTCTAATTATTTATTTATTTAAGTTGTTGGGGTTGATATAAAATGTTGAAATTTTTATTATATTAATATTGATTAATTAAATTAATTTTTGCTTTATTTACTTAACTTTATTGTAGTAATCATTTTATTATTTAGTTTTGTTTATTTTTAAACGATTTAATGTATTTTTGAGTAAAATACAATCTAAAATGTATTTTTATATATGTGTACAATTCTTTATTTAATTAGTTATTAATTTTTATTAGATTTGAACATAATTGAAATTGTCAAAAAGACTAAATTACAACAATATTTAAAGTGTAATTTATTTACAATTAACTTATACGTTTAGATTAGATTGCAAATGTGGAAAAGTTGTGATTTAATTTGCAATTAATCAAAATATTTATTTAAGGTGTTGTGGTTGATATTGAATTCTCCGTACACTCGCATGTATTGGTACACCCTTAATTTTAATTTTTTATTTTATGACTGTTCACTGTTATTTACACCTCCACTTTTATTGACTTCACCCTCCAAATTACTATATAAACAATTGACCACAATTATTTACGCCTCACTTTTGTTGACTTCACCGTCTAAATTATTATTTTTTAATAATTATACCTAAAATTACTATAGTGCCATTCTATTAATTTAGAGAAAATATAATTCAATCAATCCTAATTTATATATAAACAATTGACCACAGTTATTTACAACCCTACTTTTGTTGACTTCACCCCCAAATTATATTTTGAAATATTACACCTAAAATTACTATAGTGCTCTTCTATTAATTTAGAGAAAATATAATACAATCAATCCTAATTTATATATTAACAATTGACCACGATTATTTACACCCTGCTTTTGTTGACTTCACCCCCCTCCAAAATTATTATTTTTAAAAAATTACATCTAAAATTACTACAATGCTCTTCTATTAATTTAGACAAAATATAATACAATCAATCCTAATTTATATATAAAAAATTGACCACAGTTATTTACATCCCTACTTTTGTTGACTTCACCCCGCAAATTATTTTTTAAAAATAATTACACCTAAAATTACTATAGTGCCCTTCTATTAATTTAAACAAAATATAATACAATCAATCCTAATTTATATAGGCAAATTTTTATATACACTCGCGTGTGTATACTCTCTTCAATTCCATTAAAATTTTAGGCCTAATTTACTTTTTTCGGTGCAAACAATTAATGGGTCACACAAATCTATTGAAAGGCCACGATTATATACACACACACCAGATTGAGGTGGACACACATCAATTTCTTTTACAAACCAATGATTTTGAGATTGAGAGGTTTAAGAAGAAAATAAAAAATAAAATACTTACATATCTAAATTTTGGGGTTGAGAGATCTAGAAGAAAATTGACGACGGAGGGGGGTAGAAATGAGGAGGAGGCGACGAATATGTTTTCCTAACTTACAATCGAAAGAGGGATAGACGACTTGGGACGCAACGGAAGGAGGAGGAAGCGGCGGGGGCTTGGGACGTAGCCACGGACGGCGGCGGCTTGGAATGCAACGTTGGACGAACGGTGAGGCCTGGATGAATCGTGAAACAGACGCGCGTAAAATCGGCGAAACAAATGCGACGACGACTAACGAGGCTATGACGGCGAGACTTTGTGCGGCAACGAAGAAAGGCTGTGGCAGCGAGGCTTTGATCGGCGACCGACGAGGCTGAGAGAGGAGTGGGTGTCCTAAGCGGCGTATTTTATTTTTCACGATATGATTTGAGAGAATAAGGGGAGAATTATGGTTATGTAATAGAATGGTATCTTCGGTCTTTCATGGGGTGTGTCCTAATTGTACGGGGTGTGCGCTAAAATCGCGTGTGTGTATAACCGAATATTGATTACTAACTACTGTTCATGGTATTACCGATTACTGTTCATTACTGGTAATTGTTTTTAGTATTATTGAATATAATTAGATTTGTGAAATTATTTGTTATTGTATACTCCCTCCGTCCCACAATAACTTTCACATTTTCCTTTTCGGGACGTCTCACAATAACTTTCACACCCTTAAAATGGAAAATCTTTTATAAACTCCACCCTCACAATAACCTCAATTTTACACAAAATGTCATTACTTTATCTCCACACATACACAAAAGTCAACTCATTTCTTTACTTTATACAAAAAGTTTTACAAAATTACCCCTCAAAACTTCACTCATCATTACACTATCTTAATTTTCGTGCCCATCTACCTATGAAGATTAATATGGGACGGAGGGAGTATATTGTTCATGGTATTACTGATTACTGTTCATGTTATTACTGATCATTGTTTTTGGTTTTATTGAATATAATTAAATGTGTGGAATTATTTGTTATTGTATAAGATTAGAGTCAGCAATTTGGGCCCGACCCGATGGGCTGGCCCGGCCAACCCGAAACCTAGTATGGACTGGGCTCTAAAATTAGAGGCCCATATAGAACTGGGCCTATTTGGCCCGATCCGATGGGCCAAATGGGCTAGGCTGAATTTGGCCCGCCGGCCCATGGGCAGCCCATTTGGTCCGATCAATTTTTTTCTTTAGGCAAATAAATAATTAAAATAAGTAAAGCACATTATTTTTAAATATTATTGTGTTTTTTTATTTTATTTTGACTTTGAAATTTGAACTTATTAATTATTTATATAGTGTAATGTATATTTTTAGTTATAATTATTTGTATAAATAAAAAGTATACGTGAGTATGTGATCAATACATAACAATGTTTATATGTATATATAATTTTTGCTAAAAATATTTATTTTTTAAAATTATTTCATGGATTGGGCCGGCCCGCTAGCCCAGCGGGCTGGAGTGGGCTAGGCCGGGCTCAAATTTTATAGGCCCGACTAATTCTTGGGCCGGTCCGACCCAACCTACGAACAACACTTGGCCCGGTGGACTGGGTTGGGCTGGGCCGGGCGGCCCAATTTGTCAGCTCTATATAAGATACTACTGATCAATGTTCATGGTATTACTGATTACTGTTCATGGTATTACTGATAATTGTTTTTGGTATTACTAAATTTAATTAGATTTGTGGAATTATTTGTTATTGTATAAAATGTTACTAATTAATGTTCATGATATTATTGATTACTGTTGGTGGTGTTACTAATAATTATTTTTCGTATTACTGAATTTAATTAGATGTGTGGAATTATTTGTTATTGTATAAAATATTACTAATTAATGTTCATGATATTATTGATTATTGTTCGTGGTATTACTAATAATTGTTTTTGGTATTAGTGAATATAATTAGATGTGTGGATTTTTTTTATTATATAAGATATTATTAATTAATGTTAATTGTATTACTGATTACTATTTATGGTACTACTTGTTATTATTTATTGTATTACCGACTATAATAAAATTATACCTATAATATTATTTTGTATTAAAATTTTAAAAAATACACATGAAAAAAATGGAAAAACAGGCAGGAAAAAAAAGGTAAATTCTTAATAAGGTCATTTCACTAAGACTTTTATCTAATAGGGAATAGATTTTTAATTTTTATCCAATAGAGTCAAATTGGCACTTAAGAAGACAAAGTTGCCCTTTTCCCATTTAAATAATTTCAAATTAAATAATATTAGACAGATTAACATCAAATCAATTTTATAAATGCATAGTCTTGAAAAACGCGAAAATCTATCACCTTCCTTAATTCAAATATTCCTAAAAATAAGGCAATTCGAATTAATTAGCTGACTTTTATGATCTTAATAATTCTGCATTTTATGATCCAGAATTAAATTACACAAGACTCATAACACAATTAAATCATAAAAAAACTAAATAACCGTGCCATAGTGGATGCGGTTCCCGGTTATTTAAATATGCATACATATATGAAAATAGATTATGAAGTTTAATATGAACAGTGAAATGAATTTTGGTATGTAGAAATGGGTCATAATAAAATTATGAGTTTATAAGCTCAGAAAAAGGTTCATACATGCATATGCATATTAATATGCACGAAAAACGGGGTACATGCCTTTTTACATATGTGCATATGTGAAATGCACTATACGATATGCATGTATACATGCATACGGTAATGTGCATATCTAATGTTCACCTCCATGTCAATCTGCTGTATCCATGAAACTTCTCATTTTTTCGCCTAATCCCCGAGTACTAAGTTGCACCCTAAAGACATAATAATTAGGGCGATTCTTGCTCAGAAAAATACTAACCGGTAATTCCAGCAGATCTGAATTCTTCCAAGCGAAGATTAACAATTCCAGCAGTGAAAGTTCACCAATGGACTCTAGAAACTCCAGTTTTAATTACGTGAATAGTGGCCGATTTCGCACCAATCACATCAACAATGACAGATTTCGAACAAAGCTCATCAACAATGGCAGATTTCGAAAAAGCTCATCAACAATGATAGAAATTAGGACTAACCGTTTGTGATTTTTCCCAAATCGCATCAATGGCAACATAGATTGAATCGTTTCTGTAGCCCAGCAACACAATGGTGAATTCTTCTTCGTTCCTCCCAAAATGCATCGAGGTTTTCTTCCCAATTGCAGCGATTTTGGGAAAGTCAAGATTTTTTTTGAATATGTGCTATAATTGGGGAATTGATGTGCTGCAATTAAGATTTGAATTTACAATTCGAATTAATGGGTAAAATATATTAAGGAGTTATATGAATATTAAGGGCATTTAAGGTTTTTTGACATTAATTTGACCCTATTAGAGAATTTTAAAAGTTGTAGGTTTTACTTGCTTAAGACTCTATAGAAATGAATCTATTAGGGAATAATCTCGAAAAAAAAAAGAAATAAAAAAAACGAAGAAATAAAAAATTTGGAATAAAAGCTAAAAATGGGAAGAAAAAAAGGAAAAGAGAAAGGGAAGAAAAATTAAAAAGAAAAAAAAAAATCGAGATTTGCGGTTAATTTCAATAGTTTTTTTTTTTTTTAAATTATGTTTTTACGATTGTGTGATTTTCCTTGAATGAAACTTTTACTTGCTTACTCTCCTGACAAACCTTACAATGTTCTTTATTGAACACTTTATTTGATCGTCTCTCCACTAAAGACAATCTTACAATCTTGTTGATTGTCTTGAAATTCACGTTGTTTAACATTTTATGCCAAAACAAACTTAGCTCACTTGAGCCTTTTGCAACAAGAGAAATGTCTTCAGGTGATCGCTCATTTGATGTTGATTTCATTGAATTATTGGTTGATTATCATTGTTTTGGTCAAAATAAGAGAAAGGTAGTGTTTTGTCGATTTTGTAGGAAAATAGATGTATTTTGGAAGCAAAACACCAACCATACTTCACTGGATCAAGAAGAGAAGCTGACCATTGGATTCGTCTCGAAAAACGGAGTGGAATGAAAAAAAGAATCGAGTCAATCGGAGGTCGGAAGCTCGAGATACAACGGAACGAAAAATGACGAGGCCGGACCACATTTCTATCCGGCCGGGTGGATTCTACCCGGGCATCCCACCCGGCCACAGTACTGTACACCCACGTTTTTGATTAGTTCACCCACCCGGCCGGGTAAAACCCACCCGGCCGGGTGGATTCTACCCGGCCAAGGCCAATTTACTCCAAGCTTCGTATTTAGGCCTGGTGGGATGCCCGGGTGGGATCCACCCGGCCGAATGACATACATTTCGGGGGTTTTTGGCTATTTTCTCCATTTTCGAGGGACCTAAGTGCAAATTTCGTCCAAGGCTTCTACCCCAACTATAAATAGCTCCAATTTGAGTTTTAGAAAGGAGTCTTACTCCTTTTACAAGCATTTCCACACACACATTCACATAGTTGTAGGTGTTCTTCATTTTTAGTTTAATTTCTTCAATATATTAGATAGAATAGTGGTTTTTACTTCAAATCAAGCTACGATTATCATCGGGCATCGTCTATTACATCATTTTGTAGCTAAATTCGCATGATCAAGGTGATATTACTCTATTTTGCAATTCAATTTGGTATTTTCTTAATTTCTTCAATCTCTTGTTATTTTATTATGAGTGATAAGAGATTTGAAACAATTGAGAAGAAAGTCGAAGCAACCGAGTCCATCCTTGCTCAACTATTGAGTAATCAAAAAGCGATGGAATTCCAAATGGGGCAATTGGCATCTTCAATCGGATCTCAACATATAAAAGGTAAATTGCCCTCAAATACCGAGGTAAACCCACGTGAACATTGTAATGCTATTACGATTTCAAGTGGTGAACAATATGGAGTTTCTTCAATGTCAAGTGAAGTGGGAGAAAATGAAGTGGTGAAGGCACAAGAAAGGGAGGAAGAAAAAAAGAAGGAGGTAGAAAAAGTTGGAAGTGGAGAGGTTGCTCCAAGAATTCCAAAGTGGAGAATTGCCAAAGATTTGAAAAAGAAGAAGCTTGAGGTACCTTGTGATAAATGGGGGGTGCCCATTACATATGAGCCACTTCCATACCCGGGAAGATACATGAAGAAGATGGATGAAAAGTTTGGAATTTTTTTGGATATCTTCAAGAAAATCCACATAGATCTTCCACTTTCGGATGCTTTAGAGCAAATACCTCATTACATGAAGTTTCTAAAGGATGCAATAGCAAACAAGATGAAGCTAGTGGATGATGAGAAGATCAATTTGACCGAGGAGTGTAGTGCTATTCTTCAAAGAAATCCTCCCGAAAAGCTCAAGGATCCGGGTAGTTTCACTCTCCCATGTGAGATTGGTGATGGTCCCATGATGAAAGCACTTTGTGATTTGGGAGCTAGCATCAATTTGATGCCACTTTCGATCTTCAAGCGTTTGGGACTTGGAGAAGTAATGCCCACATCAATTACTCTTCAATTGGCGGATCGTTCAATCACATATCCTAAAGGGATCATTGAAGATGTATTGGTGAAGATCGATAAATTCATCATTCCGGCCGATTTCGTGGTGTTAGATATGAAAGAAGATGCAAATATCCCATTGATTCTTGGGAGGCCGTTTCTTGCCACGGGGGGAGCAAACATCAATTTGAGAAAAGGGGAGGTAACATTGGAGGTGAATGGAGAGAAAGTGATTTTCTCCAAGTATGGCTCAATTGAGAGTTCCCCAAGAAAGAAGGAATCTCCCTCCATCCAAGAATGTGACATTTATGTGAAAGAGCCATTACCAAAAGTCTCATTGAAAGATCCGGGAGATGATAATAAATTGAAGCAAACTCCCAAACTTGAGCAAAACTCAAGTTTGGGGGAGTTTTATAAGGAGAAGAGTTTTGGTAAGTTCATTGAGGATAGTAAAGATGAAGAGGGAAGAAGGAAGAGTTCGAAGGAGAGAATGATCGAAAAAGGCTTTGAAATTGGAGATACGGTGGTATGGGGCACCTTGGGAGTGATGGAAGTACTTGGAAAGATGAAGCTCAAGGAACGCAAAATGTTAGTCATGAAGAAATTGGCCTATGAAGGAGGCATTGCGTTGGAAAGTGAGGAGGACGAAGTGTTCATCGCCGATGAGCACAATGTCAAACACTATCATCCTCCATTCAAAGAAAGGGAAGTTTGAACTTGTTAAGTTCCGTCCGGCATAGGACGTTAAACCTAGCGCTAAATGGGAGGCAACCCATTTTTACTTGCTTTATTTCATTTCTTGCTCATTTTATTTGCTTTGCTAGTTTAGTTTGATGTGTTTGTGAGTTTTGATGTTAGTTGAAGAAGCTTGGATCGAATGGACGATTGGAGATCGAAAGTGGAACTTTGTGCTTGAAGAAGGTGTAGCTATAACAATCGTAAGAGGTACGCCCACTCCAAACTTAGGAATTGCGTAACAATTACTAAGTTTGGTGGGGTAGTGGAATTTATATTCTTGTTCATAATATTGATTGCTTAGCTACTATTGTTTCTAATTGTTGGGATAGTGGCCCATGTGTGTAGATTTGTATGTTTAGCACTTGGTGTCAATATCATTGCAAAACTATTTTTCCAAACTTTTAATTGCTTAGCAATGAAAAGTTTGGGGGGGGGGGGTATGTTCGTTTTTACATTTTCTATTGACACCAATGTGTACTCTTGTGTGTGTGTGCAATTTGAGCTTTAATGATCATTGAGACACATTTGATGGTGATTTGTTGTGAATTTGATTCCTTGAATGCATGTTTGGAATGAATCATCTTGTTTGATGTGTTGTTGTCATCTTGTTGCCTATGGATGTTTTGCATGCACAATGAGTTATGTGTGGTGATGATTGATAAATGTTTGAGTCTTGAATGAACCGGTGAGAGTTGAGCTTTGAACCGATGCATTAATCCGGTTTATTTCATGTTTTGAGTGGATCAATTCATTGCTTGCTTTTCTAGAACTTGCCCAAGTTCTTGCTTGAAATCATGTTTGTGTGATACTTTGAGATATGATGTAGGCCATCTTTCGTATTACAAGTCACTTAGCCAAATTTTTCCCAATAACCAAAGTAATCTTCCGTAGTTAGCCCGTTTGAGCTTCATTTCCCATTTTATTGGCAACCTACAATGTTTAACCACTTAACCTTTTGAGCCTTTGATATCCAAATCTAGTGGAGAATAAAAAGAAAGTGGTAAAACATGTGCTTTAGTGCCTTTTGTTTGAAGAGACAAATTGGCAAAGTTGTGAAAAGAGAAAAAAGAGATGGAAGTGGAAAAAAAAATGATGTGAAAGAAAAGAGGGACAACGAACCCCAAGAGCTCACAAGAAAAAGAAAAGAATTTGGCTAAAAAGATGAGAAGATGAATACATTTGAGGAATTTATATGAAAAGTGAGAATGAAAGTTGTAAACCTTAAGAGCACGAGCTTGAATTGTTGAAAAATAACTTTCGTTCTCCACTAGACGAGTCACTTTTTCCATATTCATCTTACCCCGTCCAAAGAGCCAATGTTACGTCCTTGGTTAAGCCCTATTGATCCCATTGTTGAACATGATTGTGATGGTAAGATGGTAGAGTTTGGGCAAGCATATGGGAATTGCAATGCATGATTTGATTGATGAGTGCTTATTGTCCTTAATTTGTTTGAGTGTTTGAGAGAAACACTATATCTAGGGAGTTGAACTTGAACATTTTGATATTGTCATCACCATCACTTGTTGTTGTGTGTTGAGCATGTGTGAGTAATTAGTTGGATCTTCAATATTGAACTTGTGATCATTTTTGAGAATGTATCTTGAGGAAGAAGAATTCATTTCATGTCATTTGATACGTGGGATCTTTCATTGATCATCTAGTTGTAAATTTCACCCTCACGTTGTAATTCTTTCGTTGCTCGAGGACAAGCAACACTTTAAGTTTGGGGGAGTTGATTCGGGTGGAATTTACACGATTTAAATGCATATTTGAAGCTCATTTGATGTTGATTTCATTGAATTATTGGTTGATTATCATTGTTTTGGTCAAAATAAGAGAATGGTAGTGTTTTGTCGATTCATACTGTCAAGTGTCAAACTCTAAGAGCATCTCCAATGGGAGGAAGGAATCTCATGTGGACTGCTTTCCCTATCCAATAAATGAGGAAAGAGTGATTGTGAGGTGTATGATGTGGCATATGAATGAAAAAATAGGAAGACCTGTTGCTTCCTAGGAAGGAGAAAAAAATAAGGATAAGAAGTGAGTAGAAGTTTTGGGCATGAGTTTCAAATAGAAGAAAAATACAAAGGGGAGATGGAGAGTGAATTCAATCGCGCATGGGAGGAGTGATTGGCTGTTGCCATTATGAAAGTTGTGGGTCCCCCACTAATGTAAAATATGGTCGTTGCCAACTTCCCCTTTTTATCTCTCTTTTTTTTTCTTTTTTATTACTGATTAAAAATTTTGCCATTTTAATTTACTTTTTTTCCTTTTTTAATAAGAGTGTAGTAAATAAATTTTGTAACGAAAAAAATGACAGATTGTTGTATTCAAAATAATATTTGCAACTGTAAAAGAACAAATGTTCATTTTTAACTCTTATAAATAAAAGTTGTAATTTTAATATATTTCTATCTTTACCTATATTTCTCAATTCATCTCTCAAAATGGATCACAATGCTTGGATAAATTTTTATAATTCTACTCCCTCCGTCCTACAGGAATTTGCACACTTTCTATAAATGGATGTCCCATACCAATTTGCACACTCCATAAAAGGAAATATCTTTATAACCCCCACCCTCAAAATATACTCTTATTTACCCATATGCCATTACTTTTCCACACTCAATCTACTTTTTACTTTACTTTATTCATAAAACTTTACAAAACTACCCCTCAAAACATCACTCATTACACATTTTCTTACACATTTCTTAAATTGTGTGCCCACCCAAGTGTGCAAGTTTCTATGGGACGGAGAGAGTAGTAGTTTTAGAGAAAATGCATCTTTTCAAAACTCCAATATTCATAATTAAAATTTCGACAACCGTCCTCAAGGTTCTAATATTCGTCCTAAAAATTTCATCTCCTCAAAATTTTCAAATTCCCCAAGTTATCCAAATTTCCCAAATAACTTAAATTTTCCTATGAGTTCTTCTGGGGCTCCATTTTATCACTATCATCCCATGCCTCCCCTTCCTCCACACGTAATATCTCCTTCAAACTCATCGAGAAGGACTAGCACTGACGGAACGAGCACCGACGGAGAAGGCGAAACACCATCTTTTTGGGAGATCATTTCAATTTCAAGCATAGTTTTCTCCTCAAGGAAGTGGGTGGCATTAATATTGACGGTGTGTCGAAATCTGATAAGAAGTTGCCGACAATATACACTGATGAAGAGAATGAATTGCTAACAGAGTGTTGGATCAATATTAACACATATTCAATGATTGGAAATGATGAGAAGCTAGAGAAAATGTGGCAGAGGATTGCTATTGAGTATAACAAAAGGCGTCCCGCAAATAAACTTGAGAGGTCGACAATAGTGTTAAAATAAAAATTTATGCCATTTAGAAGCAAGTAATAATGGTTTTCTACAATCTACAATCAACTGTTGGCCGTGTGGCCGAGCGGGAGCAGTGATGTAGATACCTACGAAAAGGCACAAAAAGTTTTCAAGAATGAGCACCTTGAGCACGGTTTTAAACTTCGTGGTTGTTGGCTACAGTTGAAGAGATGTCCCAAGTTCGAAAAGTCTGATAAAGATATTCGTCCATCAAAGAAGATGAAGACCAATGAGTTCGGTGGATACTCCTCTACCAATGTAGATACGAGTGAAAACGAGAATATTAGTGCTCAGCGTACTCGCCCAATTGGACAGAAGGAAGCAAATAAAAAAGCTAGGGGAAAAGTTAAGGAAAAAGCTAACTCAGAAACGGCCGAAGAATGGAATAAGAGGATGTGTGAAGTAGAAGACACAACAATGAATAAAGTTACTAAAAACACGGAGGCATTGGAACGAATATCGCAAAGGGGTGAGTGGAAAATTCTCATGGCAAATACCACAAACATGACACCAGAACAACTTCAATTACACAACTTATATTGTGACAAAATTAGGAAGAAATGGACCACTGAGTATTTGTCTATGTTTATTAATTTTTACTTATGTATTGTTTATATTGATTATCTTGTACTTTATTTGATATTGTTTTTTTACTTATGTTATTTGTTTAACTATATGTTGTGTAATTTTCTGATAAACAATGGAATGGTAAAGTAAAGATGTGGAGAAAATGACTTGTATTAATTTCATAATGACAATTTAGCTGACATGCATACAGACAATTTAATTTACAAAAATAAGTTGCTCAAAATCCATATCAACTATTTAATTTAGCTGACATGCATACAAACAATTTCAGATTAATTAATTGAGTAATTTTTACATATCTCTAAATAATACTCCCTCCGTCCAATTTCATTATTCTCACTTTCCTTTTTTGGTTGTCCAATTTTATTATGTCCATACCTTTTTTTGAAACAATACTATTCATACTACTTTATCTCCACCCTCCTACTATATATCACTTATTTACCCACTTTGTCATTCACTTTATTCATAAACAATCATTTATTTACAAATGAACCCCACAATATCCTATCATACCTTCAACTTATCTACTTTATGAATAAACTAATCAATATTTATTAAAACCCGTGCCCGGAGAAGTGGGCATAATAAAATTGGACGGAGGGAGTATTAATTTGTAAATAATATTATTGGATTTAGCTGACATGCATATTTCCAAAATCCATATCAACTCTTTAATTTAAAAGCCCAATTCAATAGGAGAAAAAGGGATCAATGACCCTTTTGATATATAAATTATTATTTATTTATTGTTATCTTGTACTAATTAATATATATATATTTATATATATATAAGGACAATTAAATAGTTCGATCTTTTATGATTAAAAGACTTAAAAAAAAAACTAAGTTGTTTAATTATATGTTATGTAATGTGTAATTATAGAATTTATTTGTTTAACTAGCCGTTGTAAAACTAGCTGGTGCAAAACTAGCCGTTGTAAAAATTGTCGCTACAAAACTAGCCGTTGTAAAACTAGTCATTGCTGTTGGAAAATGTTGGTTTTGACCACATTTTATAAAATATTAAGTGACAATTTTATAATCCGTTTTGCGTAAATGGATTTAGTTGATTTGATTTCTCAAAACCAAATTTTGGGTGAATGAGAAATTAATATTAAAGCTGGTCATTTAATGAGTGAATAATTATATTGTTGAATGTATTTATTATTATACGATAATAGTAATAGATTGTGACCTATATATATAGATATGAAATGTCATGTCTTTTGGTGAAATGATTATATTTCAAAGGTTGTGTCCTTTAGAATTATTTCATTAATTTAAAGGTGGTGTCTTTTAGAATTATTGCATTAATTTAAAAGACGTACATTTTTGTGAATAATTGTTTATTTTCAAAGGTTGTAATTCTTGGAAAGAAGAGATTATTATGAAGAGTCACAACTATTATCATAAAGACTCTTGGAAGTCTATAAATAGATCCCCACATTTGCATTCCTAAATCACTCAAGCCAAAAAGCTTTCTTGCATTCTTATCCTCAAAAGCATTCTACTATTCTAAGTCCTTGCATTAGAGTTTTATCGGAAGTTCCGGATATCCATTTTGCGATTCGGCGATAGCTTTCGATTTGTAGTGCAATAGTCGTGAAATTTGAAGTCGTTGTATCTTGGGGACGGTTGCCAGTGATCCGTATTGCACCTGTGTACGGGGCAATAATGTCTTACAGAGATAGAGTCAAACTCTAGCCTCGACTTTTGTGTTTAAGTCCGTGTCAGCATTTAATCTTCGTCTACACATACATCTCTTATTTCTAACAATCGTAAGACGTTAGTTTTGTGTATTCGAAGATGTCTACTTCTACTATTTCTGTTTCTCCTACTTCTCATGTTCACTCTGAAAAACCACCGAAATTTGTCGATAATGATTTCAAAAGATGGCAACAGAAAATGTTGTTCTATCTGACTACCCTAAACCTTGCACGGTTCTTGAGGGAAGATCCTCCTACTCTAGAGGAGGATGACAACGACCAACAGAGGTTGACTGCTCTTGACGCATGGAATCATAGTGACTTCCTGTGTCGTAATTACATTCTGAATGGGTTAGACGACTCATTGTACAGTGTCTACGCCACCTTCAAGACAACTAAAGAATTGTGGCAGTCTTTGGAAAAGAAGTACAAAATGGAGGATGCCGGATTGAAGAAATTCATTGTCAGACGGTTCCTCGACTTCAAAATGGTTGACTTGAAAACTGTTTTAGAACAGGTTCGAGAGTTGTAGTTGATCCTACATGAGATTCATGCCAAGGATATGCAACTGTCTGAATCTTTTCAAGTAGCTGCTCTAATAGAGAAGTTACCGCCTCTGTAGAAGGACTTCAAGATCTACCTCAAGCAAAAGCGTAAGGAAATGGGCCTTGAGGACTTGATCGTGAGACTATGGATTGAGGAAGATAACCGAAAATCCGAGGGTAAAAGTGATAAGAGTAGTGAAGAGGCGAAAGTGATCCTGGCTGAGTCCGGAAGTGGCAAAAAGCGCAGACGCATTGACAAACAACAGAAACCTCAGAACACTAAAAGGTTCAAAGGTAACTGTTATAATTGTGATAAGCCCGGACACAAAGCAAGTGAATGTCGCCAGCCGAAGAAGGCCAACGCGAATGCCAACCAGAATCAGGTTAATATTGTGGAACACAAATCCCTGCTTGAAGAAATGTCTGAACTAGATCTATCCGCTGTCGTGTTCGAAGCGAACTTAGTGGATAACCCGAGGGAATGGTGGGTAGACACTGGTGCTACCCGTCATATCTGTTCAGACAAGGAAATGTTCTCATCCTATCAAGCGATCAATGATAGAAAACTCTTCATGGGAAACTCTGCTACATCGAACGTGGTCGGATTGGGGAGAGTGATACTGAAAATGATCTCAGGAAAAGAACTAACTCTTGTTGATGTGCTGCATGTCCCAGACATTCGAAAGAACCTAGTCTCCGGCTCATTGTTGAACAAAGCCAGATTTAAATTAGTTTTTGAAGCTGATAAATTTGTACTGACCAAATGTGGTCATTTTATTGGGAAAGGGTACCTTGAGAAGGGCCTTTTAAAAATGAATGTACTAACTGTCAAGCGTGACATTAAACACAGTATTAATAATAGTGATATTAATTACTTACTTGAGTGTTCTAATTTATGGCATGGTAGATTAGGACAGGTGTAAATCAAAATGCCCTAAAACGTTTAGTGGATTTAGATTTACTCCACAAAATGAAATTTGATTCACAAAAGTGTGAGATCTGTGTTGAGGCAAAAATGGCCAAAACAACATTCCATTCGGTTGAAAGAAGTACTACACCTTTAGAACTTATCCATACAGATATATGTGATTTAAAGTTTGTGCAAACTAGAGGTGGTAAAAATTACTTCATAACGTTTATTGATGATTGCACAAGATACTGTTATGTATACCTATTGAAGAGCAAAGACGAAGCAATTAAAGCTTTTAAAGCTTATAAGAATGAGGCTGAAAATCAACTTTGTAGGTCCCAAAGGTTGAGTTAATATCGAGGGAAGCTAAAGAAAATGTCTAGAGGGGGGTGAATAGACATTTCTAAAATCTTTCGATATATCAGAATTACAATGTGCGGAATACGAAATTAACAATGAGCCCAATTAAGTTTATACTCAATCCTTTTTAAAATTAAAGAACTCTGTTCTATACTCAACTAATCTAGTTTAGACGTGTATTTTGACAATTAAGCAATTAATACCAACAAAATAGTAAAGTAAACAACACAAACGATTTACAGTGGTTCGACAACTTGTCTACATCCACTCTCACAACCCAGTTGTGATATTCTTATTAACTCGTCCAATGGAGTAATATGTTCTTGTAGCTTTAAGTCCCAAGAAATAAGACTTAGATCTTCTCGACAACACTACCAAGTGCCTCTTCGATCTAACTAGCTATTTTACAAGTAACTAGCAACTTGAAACAATAAACGAAAATAAAACTTCTCTTCGTTCAGTAGTAGCCTTCTTCGATCTTCACTTGTCTTGCGTAGCTTTACTTTCTGAACTTCAATCTCTGAGAGTAATTTCTTCAATAATGCTTTTGTATGTAGTCGTATCAGTAGTCTTTAATGAATGAATACATTGGGGTATTTATAGACTTCCAATTCCAAGAACTTTCAGTTGTGTAACCAACTTTTCTTGAAAACTAACTTCTAACTGAATCTTCTTATCCTTCCACGCGTTTCTTGTTTAAGTAGTTATTTCCAACTAACTCCTTCAATCTTTATCTTTAATACGCGTTTCTGTAACTAACTTCAGTCTTCTTGTCTTGTCTTGTCTTGTTGAGTCGCACCTGTCTTGTCTAGTAGTAGACTGCGTCTTCTACTTGACTTGTGCAGTAGACTTCTTCAGATTACACCATAGAACTAATCTAGTCCTATCAACTAATCCTACAAGACTATTACATTACATTACATTAAGCTCTTGTTATAAAGCTTAGTCAACTTAGAAAGCTATACAAAGAATCTATCTATTACAAAAAAACATGAGCTCTATACAACAATTATTCATAGCTCAATAATAATCTAAACAGTAAATACAAGCATATAAGAAGTAATAATATGATACTAATTATAAGAACTTGTCTTGTGAACTCTACTGATCTGTACAAGATGATTTCAACTTAACTAGACTAGATTAGTCAACACTTAGAAAAATTCAAACTTCTTTTGGCTTATCAAAACTTTATCTTTTATATTTTCATCATCATTTAGGACTTGTTTTAGGATCCATATCCCAACAATTTCCCCCTTTTTGATGAAGCCAAAACTACTTGAATCTTTTCTCAACAGTAGACTAGTTAAGTAGTTATCTTGTATTAAACATCAAAGTAGTACTTTATCTTTTCATTCATTCAAAATATGATCAGTAGATATTACACATACTAAATCAAAAACAAACTTAATCAGAGCAGATAACCTAATCTGAAAGAGTACCTCCTTCTGGGTTTGGAACACAGAATGCATCAAGGAGTCTCCTGTGAATAACTCTGATATGGTCTTCATCATCAATCTTCTCTTTATCTAGCAGCTCCTCTTCGAATTTCTTGATCTGGTTAAGATCAACTCTTTTTCCTGAGCTGGTCATAGGAGTCTTCCATTTCGGAAAGGTCGGTATCAGAATGTTGAAATTTGCGGCGGCTGATATCCTCATGACCAAATTCCAAAGCAATTTGTTCTGACCTTCCATGAATTTGTCAAACATGGCATACAACTCATCTGGACTTTCAGACTCACCATATTTTCGAATAATCCAATGATCCAGCTCCCATTGCCTCTTCACTTTGAGCCATTCTTGACGATGCTCTTTGTCAATGAAGTAGTCAATGAACTGATCTTCCATTTCTTCTTCATCAGCCTTCAGCTTCTGCAATCTTTCAATATGTTTTTCCACTTTCTTCTTGCTTGCATAATGACTTTCAGCATTAGGATCAACAATCTTCTGCTTCTTCTCAACTGCAGCAACTCCTTCTGTTTCTTCAAAAACTATCTTCCTCTTAGACCGTCTGGTCTGAATCTCAGTTTCTGGAGATGCAACATTCTTGCCCTTCTCCAATCTTTTGAGTTCATCAGCTTCAGCTTGCTCCAGCTCTGCAGTTTTAACTAGCCTCCTTTTAGGCCTCCTTAGCTCTTGCATAGCAGTAGCAGCATCCTTTTCCTCTGGTTCAGCACTCAGCTTAGATAAGCTGACTTGCCCCGCTCTACTTGCCTCTTCCCCCTTTTTGGCTTCATCATGGGCCTTAAGAGTGAAAAAACTTGTAAAGCGAGTCATTTCTTCCTTTACTGCTTCCTTCATCGCTTCAGCAGCTAGCTCTATCTGTCTTTGATGAGTTTGATCACGACTTATCTTATCTAGTCGATCAGCAGTAGACTCTAACATCTTTGAGTTAATGGCCAACTCATCTTTGAAATGAGTAGCTGTCTGACGTAGAAGAGTGTTCTGCTTTGTTAGCTCGGAGAGAATAGCTTGAGAACGCACCAACTGAGCTTGTGCCTCCCTCCTCTGCTCATCTTCTATCTCAATCTTAACTCGGTAAAGACGTTCCATTTTGCCAGATTCTTCAGCCAACGATCTAGCAAACGAAATAGACCTTTTCTCAGAAACTTCAACTTGTTTCTGTAAGAACCTTTCAACTTCTGCATACATTTCTGTTCGAAAAGTTGAGTCCATCTTGTTGACTTCTCCAACAATCAATTCTCTTGAACTGTCAACAAGTGATTGATTCTGTGCTACCAACACATCCTTTACTTTCGAGTGCAAGAACTCTTCTATTGCAGAATGAACAACTTCTTTCAAGTCTGACTTCAGCTCGGCAAGATAGCCTATAGGGAATCCTTGAGTGAATGACTGGGCTTCAACAACCACATCTTCCTGAACTTTCTCTACAAGTTCCTCTTCATTAAACATAACAGCATCCAGGAATTCATCATCTTCTTTCCCAAATTCAAAAGAATCAACTTCTTCTGAACTGTCAGCCTCATCTTCAGAAGGTTCCGAGGTTTGAACAGCAACATCAACAAGTTCTGCCTTCTCTTCTTCCACTAGCTCAGTCTGAGTTCCAATATCAGACGAGAACTCTTCAACCAGAATTCCATCAGGAATATTCAATAGCCTTTTTACAAGATCAATCAAGGCTCTTGGCGGAAATAGTTCGGAATGATCTTTTACACCACTATTTTCTTTCTGTTCCATCTCCCAATCCATAAAATTGGAGATTCCTCCCATGCCTTGAATAACTTCGAAAAGATCGTCAGTTGAGGATTTCTTAAGTGCAAACCAGGTGCATATCCTAAGAAGAATCTCAAACTGCTCTGACTCGTAGTCTACTTCGAGAGTTGAGAGCGTTCTCTTCAAATTCTTGGTCATTCGGGCACGAATTCGCTTTTCCCTCAGACACATCGGATAATATACCAGGGAATTAAATCTAACATCAGACGGGGTCTGAGCAGGTGGGGTCCCTGTCTCAGTTGTTGCAGTGGCAACTGGCGTCTTGTTTGAAGTAGATGGGTTTGAGGGTTCAACATTTTCTGTTGAGGTAGAGGGAATATGGATGGTGGTTTCTTGGGGCTTTGATGTATCTTGGTTTGGTGTGACAACTGTCGGAGTATCAGTTGTGTCAATTATGGGAGTGTTTAGGGGATGACTGGCTCTCAGCGGTCGTGCTGCCAGTACTTGTGAGGTTGGGGGTACACGTCGAGGCCTAGATCGATGTGACCTAGCCTTGGTTCGAATAGAAGTAGAAGGGAGAGAGAGAGGAATTGAAACAAATTGAGTAGAAGTACCAACCTGTGAACTCGACTCGACTGGACGAGTAGGCGATCCAACTCTTACGAGAGTGTACATTTCAGGAATTTGTTCACTCGACTCCTTCTCTTGTTGCGACTCTTCATCTGACTGAGTCTTTTCTGAGTCATATGCACTGGACTCTGCTTTCTCAACCTCTTCCGATTCTTCATCATTAGACTCGTCTCCTGAAGAACTAGATGAAACAGCATACGGCATCAAATCCATCGTATTCAACTCAACTTGCCTAGGAGCAGCTGGTCTAGCAGCGACTTGCTTCCTCATGGCCTCCTTCTTCAAATAGAACTTCAAGGGATGAAATGGTTTTCCTTTACTCCATTCCGTCTTGTTTGGCATTAACAAGGGAAGAAGAATGTTTAACTTGTTTCCATATCCAACCACATTTGACACCACCCAATTTCAAGTATCAGTATCAACTCGAACACTTTTCTCAAAGTACATGAGTCGATCTGCAATCAGCTTGAACCAATTTCCTTCCGTTATTCCATCAAAAATAGCATGAATTTTGCTGGCTATGTCCAGTAGAGTGCGATACTTTTCCAGAAGATCCATCTTCTTGACTGCGGGGAGCTTGCCATCCGGTTTTAACCTCAACTTCCTTCCACAAAATATACCTAGATATCTTGCTTCTTGACCAGCTGCGTAATTTTCCACATCAATAGTTCCAATGGGCAACTTCAGATGCTCAAACATGGCTTCTCGAGTGATTTCCACCCGATTTCTTCCAAGGAACGATTCAATCACATCTCCTTGTCTGGTGGCGTTGGCAAAGAACTCAAGAACCTCTTCCTCCAAGACGACTTGAGGAAACGCCTCCAAGTGAGGTTTCAAGCCACATCTACTGCATTTGGTCAAGATCTCCAAATTTTCATCAGTGTGTTTGCCTTTGAAGAACACTGAAGGTTCAACATGCACTTTGTTTTCTGATATGAATCTGCCGAGGTCGAACCTAGCTTGCATGTTAGTCCTTACATCAAAAATTGAGATGATTGTCATGGTGATAGTTTGAGTAAGAATCAAAGATTGAGAATCACAAGGAATTGTGAAAGCTAGAATTGGAGAATTAAGAAAACGTGAGATGAGTAGTGTGTAAGTGTTGAGTTTTGTTAACACTCGAATTTTTGAATCAATGGTGAAGATTGAAACCAAATGATCCAACGGTTGGGACTCTTGGTATTCAGTTACGGAATCGAGACAATAATGTATTTTGATATTGTACAATTTGGAATCCACCTTTCCTATTGGTTAAGACAGAAGAGTGAACTCATCTGACCTAGGATAGTAGGATTTGGCGCGAACTGGGTGTATACACCTCATTAAAATAGGAGTGTATAAATCGAGTTCTAGGGTTTTCCAAAAAAATATCAAAATACTATAATATTCTTAATTCACATTTTATTAAACACTTAGAGTATTTCAGGTTCAAGTGAGCTTTTATCTTGTCTATTCGAGTCTATTCAGAACAGACGAGTAGACTTAAGCACACAAGACGAGTTCCCCCTACGGCTGTGCTTGTCTCTTTAGAACATCGAACGATTATACAAACCTGTCTTATCTTGTGCGACAGATTAGATGTAATACAGGTAGTAGATTGGAACAATCAAAACGAATATCAACTTTTAAAGTAATGAACAAGGTTTTGAGCAAAATGACTTTTAACAGACTTAAGAGTCAACACAAGGCTTTTTAAGAAATCAAAGATTCCCTCTCAAATGTTTATTCCCTTAGTATTGCCCTCAGCTTTACCAGCTTCCTCATCGGGTTGTTTGGTCATCTTGTCTGACCTTGTTACTTGTCTTATGAGTGAGTAGACGAGTGCTCTGTTCTTTAGTGGTAACTTGTCTGTTTCCCCTTTCTTCTTAGGAATATACCTGTCTGGTTAGTACATAGCTACATACTAGTAGGGTCAAGATCTATTAGTCCTAGACTAATGCATAATTCACGAAAACGAGCCTCAGCTAATGGTTTTGTGAAAATGTCAGCTCTTTGTGAATCAGTATGAATCTTTTCCATGCGAATATCCTTCTTTTCTACATGATCACGTATGAAATGGTGTTTTACATCGACATGCTTACAACGTGTGTGCATAACAGGATTTTGTGTAATGGCAATTGCACTATTACTATCACAAAATATAGGAACATTTGATTCACAAATATTATAATCTCTAAGCTGTTGAATAAGCCACAATAATTGACTACAACAACTACCAGCAGCCATGTACTCGGCTTCAGTAGTAGAGGTAGCAACACTTGTCTGCTTTTTCGAAAACCATGAAATGAGTTTTGTGCCTAAGAATTGACAAGAACCAGATGTAGATTTCCTATCTATTCTACAACCACCAAAATCAGAATCAGAGTAGCCACTTAGAGAAAGATCATCATTTGAGGGATACCATATACCACGATTGATGGTTCCTTTCAAATATTTCAATATCCTTTTAGTGGTTTCCATATGACTCTCTTTTGGATTAGCTTGAAAACGAGCACATACACCAACAGAGAATGCAATATCAATTCTACTAGCAGTCAAGTACAGTAATGAACCAATAAGACCACGGTAATGAGTTTGATCAGCACACTTACCATTCTCGTCTGGATCCATCCTGTAGGTAGGTTGCATAGGTACTCCAGAAGATTTACATGTCTTAATACCATACTTGTCTAGTAGATTACAAGTATACTTTGCTTGATTTATGAAAATCCCTTCTGGGGTCTGTTTTACTTGAAGTCCAAGAAAGTAGTTCATTTCACCCATCATAGACATCTCAAATTTACTTTGCATGAGTGTTGAAAAACTTTCACTCAGCTTTTTGTTAAGTGAACCAAAAATGATGTCATCTACGTAAATTTGGACGAGTAAAATGTCTTTCCCTTCTTGTCTTCTGAACAAGGTTCTATCGACCTTGCCCTTAGTAAATCCATTTTCTAATAGAAAGAGAGAGAGAGTATCATACCAGGCTCTTGGAGCTTGCTTTAGTCCATATAAGGCCTTTTTTAATCTGTAAACTTGGTCACCTTTGACTTCAAAACCTGGAGGTTGTTCAACATACACTTCTTCCGCAAGAATACCGTTAAGAAATGCACTTTTAACATCCATTTGAAATACGGTAAATTTCATGTGAGCAACATATGCAAGGAACAATCGAATGGCTTCTAGTCTAGCAACAAGAGCATAGGTTTCATCATAGTCTATGCCTTCAGCTTGTGAATAGCCTTGGGCGACTAGTCTAGCCTTATTCCTAACGACTAAATCATTCTCATCTTTCTTATTCTTGAAAATCCATCGAGTTCCAACTACGTTATGATGTTTAGGTCTATCGACAAGTTCCCAGACGTCATTTCGAACAAACTGATTCAACTCGTCTTGCATAGCGATGATCCAATTACTATCAGCTAAAGCCTCTTTAACGGTCTTAGGCTCGATATATGAGAGGAAACAACACCAGCAAAACAGAGATGGACTAGATTGTTCTTGAGACTCAAAGAGTTGTCGTCTAGTCTTTACACCAGCAGTAGAGTCACCAATGATATTTTCAGTATTATGCGCAGATTTCCATGTATTTCTATTTTTAACAGTAGCACTATCATCTATATCATGTACATCATCATGCATGTCAACGTCATTTGTATCATCAACAGATTTACCTGGAGTAGATGAGTCGACTAGAGCAGGCATATCTACTGGTCTAGTAGACTTACCTTGACCACTTGCCTTTTCCTTGTCATCAGATTCGAGAGCTTTCATGAATAGATTGTATGCTTGAACGGATTCATATACCTCTAAATCTTTGTCAGATTCGATAGTTAGCTCAGTAACTTTCTCACTGATCTTGTTGGCAGACGAGTCCTGTTGAGATTCATCGAAAACCACATGTGGTGTTTCTTCCACACATAGGGTAGAGTAGTTGAATACTCTGAATGCTTTGCTAGTTGAGGAGTATCCTAAGAATATCCCCTCGTCTGCTTTAGCATCGAATGCATTCAACTTGTTTTTCCCATTGTTATGGATAAAACACTTACAGCCAAATATATGAAAATATGAAACTCTGGGTTTTCGACCTTTCCATACCTCATAGGGCGTCTTACCTAGTGCTTTATTGATGGCACTTCTGTTTTGGGAATGGCATGCAGTATTGATAGCTTCTGCCCAAAACTTCTGAGGAGTATTATACTCTGTCAGCATGGTCCTGCAGGCCTCCTTAAGAGTTCTGTTCCTTCGCTCTGCTACTCCATTTTGTTGTGGTGTCCTTGCTGCACTAGTAAGGTGCTGGATGCCACGTTAGAACAAAATTCTTTAATATAGCAGTTAATGAATTCAGTACCCTTGTCACTACGGATCTTGACAATGGACTGATTCTTCTCAACTTGTAATTTCTTCAACAGATCAGGCAAAAGTGTTTGTGTATCACTCTTCTTGTGTAAGAAGACTACCCAAGTGAACTTAGAATAGTCGTCTACCACAACAAGTGTGTACCTTCTACCGTTCAAAGTTGGAGGAGTTATTGGGCCATGTAGGTCCATATGTAGAAGTTCGAGAACTCTACTTGTTGAGAGGGATGGAATAGATTTAAAGGAACCTTTTACCTGTTTACCTTTCTGACAGGACGTGCATACATGTGACTTGTAGTAGACTTCATTGGGAATACCTTCCACAAGGTAGTCTCTGGCTATCTTATTAAGAACCTTAAAGTTTAGATGACAGAGGCGTCTATGCCAGAGCCAGCCAAGTTCTTTAGGATTCTTAGTAAGTAGACAGGTGTCCCTCGGACAACTGTTCCAGTTCACTATGTACACGCTTCCTTGTCTTATGCCGACCAGTAGGACTGTGTGTGTCCTCTTATCAATGATTTCACATTTGCGACTCTTGAACTGCACCTTGTATCCACGATCACAAAATTGTGAAACAGAGAGTAAATTGTATTTCAAGCCTTCAACATATGAGACGTCTTGGATCTCTATGTCTCCATTCCGAATGTAACCGAATCCTTTGGTAACAGCAGTGGAGCTATCACCAAATATTACTTTTGGTCCTTCTTGCTCATGGTAGCTTGATAAGAGAGTCTTGGTACCAGTCATGTGGTGTGAACAACCACTGTCTATGTACCAGGTTTCTCCTATTGAGCCACCCTTCTTGTATAGATCGAGTCGACCCTGCATTAGATGATATTTCATAATTTAGTTACCCTCTTTGTTTATTGGGGTCCTGGGGGGTTAGTCGAGTTCAATGGAATCCAAATGTACATTGGAGTCCTGAACAGGTTTGATCTTCTGAGCTTTCGACCATATTTGTTGCAAAATAAGACCTTGTTGTCCTTATCTGGCCTATCAGTCGAGTTTGGGTCTACTCTTTGGAGATAGCCTTTCGACTTAATCTTTACTTGAGCAGGCACTTGTCTATGATAGTCAGAGTAGGGTTTATGTGCATTAGGTCCATACGGTTTATAGACATGTTTAGGTCTTTCTTCTTCTTCGGTATCATATGACAAAGGTGGAGGATATAGGACAACTTGTGTACGATATTTTGGACCTTCCTGTCTGGGTCTAGACGAGTAGAGTTGAGACTGCCTTATGAAAGGAGGTCTAGACTCTTGTCGTCTAGTCTGTACATGTCTAGTACTCGTCTCCTCAGGATACCAATCCTCGTATCTGACCTGGTTGGGTCGTCTACGATTAGTGGTCCTTAGAAGATTAGTTCTAGGTTGAACAGGCTTGATGTTACCATTCTTTTTACCTCCTTTGGTAATTGGAATGTTAACTCGAGCTTGTTTTGGTACAATACCTTTAGATGGAGTATCAATATCGTATATCATTGGTCCTTTTCCTTTATCATTAGTCAAAGAGCTTGAGATGAAAATAGTAGGGTTCTTAGGAACTTGAGTAGACGAGCTTGATGTCTCAGCACCTATGCATGTCTTGTCAGCAGGAGCCCTATACCTATCTGACAGTTCAAGATTAACCTTAGACGAGTTAACCAGGTCAGTAAGTTTAAGGTCTAGAGTGACAACCTCAGTTTCTAAGAACTTATTACGTTCTTCAAGCTTTTTGTACTTGCTTTTTAAAACATTGAATTCATGTTTCTCAGTAGCATGTGTCTTAAGTAGGTCTTGATACAACTTGTCTGTCAATGCACACTTGTCTTTAAGTTGCCTCAAATCTTCTTGCAAGCGTTCATTTAGGACTGTTATATTAGGATCTACTTTAGACTGAGCTTCCTTAAGATCAATGATTTCTTGTCTTAAAATGATGTTTTCGTCACTGACTTCAATGATTGCCTTGTTGGCAAGTAGGAGGTCATCTTCAACTGCACTAGTAGAGTGCTGAAGGCTACTCCCTACTTTGCTACTAGCAGTATCACTTTCATCAGAATCTGATTCATCACAAAATTGAAAAGAAGTAGCAGATGATACCTCTTGGTCGATTTTAGCCATGTAGCATAGACCATCATCTACTATGAAAGCTTCATCATGATCTGGTTCAGACGGGTAGCTAGATGAGGATGATGGTAACTCGTCTGAGTCAGACTCAGAGTCATCATTGACCATCATTGCCTTCTTGCCACGATTGTATCTACTTTCCCTTCGTGCTTTGCGTTCTTCTCGATCATCAGTGCTTAGGTCTGGACATTCATATATGTAATGACCTGGCTTTTCACAATTATAGCACAAGAGATCATTAGTAGCCTTTTTAATAGGAGAGTTATTACTTCGTTTATCACGTCTATCAGAACGAGTAATCTTCCTACCATCAGACTCTCTATCTTGTCTGTTACCTTTTGAGACTTCGTCTCTCCTTTCGGACGAGTTTCGGTCTCGTCTGGTCTCAGACGAGTTCTTAGAAGCAGACCCTCTATGCTCTCTATAGAACTTCTTATATCTTCCAAAACGTTTATTCAGCCTATCAAACTTTCTAACCATGAGGCTTACCTGATCCTTCAGACTAAGATCAGTATCTAACTCGTCTTTCACAGAAGTAGACCTAGTCTTAGACTTCGACCTGTCTATCTTAGACGAACTAGTCTTAAAAGCAACGTTCTTAGAAACAGCATGTTCTCTGTCACTACTTACTATAGGTTCATCTTCGTCTAAATCAAACTCATGAGCCTTTAGAGTTTGAAACATGGTCTCTGCTGTCCACACGTCTATATCTTGGGTATTCTTAACAAGCATTTTTACCATTTTCCATCGACTATCAAGGCTTTTGAGAATCCTAAGATTGATTTCTCGTGGAGTATAAGATTTACCAAGGACTTCCAAGTCATTCATGATTTTGGTAAAACGAGTATCCAACTGGTCTATTGTTTCACCAGCTTTCATATGAAATGATTCAAATCTTTGGACTGCTGTAGAAAACTTGCTTTCTTTGATTAGGGATGTCCCTTCACAAATGATGGCTAAGCGATCCCACATTTCTTTGGCAGTTTTACATTTTAACACTTTTCCCAGATACTCGTTAGGAAGAGTGTGTAAGATGTAATTCTTAGCCAAGCTATCCAAATTATTCTGTCTCATTTCTTCTGAGGTTAGTTCTGACCTTGGTTTCTTGACGAGTGTACCCACGGGTTGATTTATGTCGAGGGCAGCAGTATTAGGGATCATGGTCACTATCGGACCTTCAGTGATGACGGAGATCATTAAGTCGTGAGTGGAACTGAAGATGGCTTCCATCCTTAGTTTCCAATAGTCATAGTCCTGAACCTGGAACTTAGGTAACTTGTTAGCGCTGATTTCGAGTGACATGATTCAAGAAAATACGAATGACACAGTATAGTATCAAGAAACAGATATTTTTCAAGTATAGTGATAAAGAGCACGTAAGAGCACGTATAGTCTCGGGCCAAGACTTCACCCAAGTCTTGTGTTGGTTATCAAGAAACAGCAGTTCGTAAACTACTGCTCTGATACCACTTGTAGGTCCCAAAGGTTGAGTTAATATCGAGGGAAGCTAAAGGAAATGTCTAGAGGGGGGTGAATAGACATTTCTAAAATCTTTCGATATATCAGAATTACAATGTGCGGAATACGAAATTAAAAATGAGCCCAATTAAGTTTATACTCAATCCTTTTTAAAATCAAAGAACTCTGTACTATACTCAACTAATCTAGTTTAGACGTGTATTTTGACAATTAAGCAATTAAGCAATTAATACCAACAAAATAGTAAAGTAAACAACACAAACGATTTATAGTGGTTCGACAACTTGTCTACATCCACTCTCACAACCCAGTTGTGATATTCTTATTAACTCGTCCAATGGAGTAATATGTTCTTGTAGCTTTAAGTCCCAAGAAATAAGACTTAGATCTTCTCGACAACACTACCAAGTGCCTCTTAGATCTAACTAGCTATTTTACAAGTAACTAGCAACTTGAAACAATAAACGAAAATAAAACTTCTCTTTGTTCAGTAGTAGCCTTCTTCGATCTTCACTTGTCTTGCGTAGCTTTACTTTCTGAACTTCAATCTCTGAGAGTAATTTCTTCAATAATGCTTTTGTATGTAGTCGTATCAGTAGTCTTTAATGAATGAATACCTTGGGGTATTTATAGACTTCCAATTCCAAGAACTTTCAGTTGTGTAACCAACTTTTCTTGAAAACTAACTTCTAACTGAATCTTCTTATCCTTCCACGCGTTTCTTGTTTAAGTAGTTATTTCCAACTAACTCCTTCAATCTTTATCTTTAATACGCGTTTCTGTAACTAACTTCAGTCTTCTTGTCTTGTCTTGTCTTGTTGAGTCGCACCTGTCTTGTCTAGTAGTAGACTGCGTCTTCTACTTGACTTGTGCAGTAGACTTCTTCAGATTACACCATAGAACTAATCTAGTCCTATCAACTAATCCTACAAGACTATTACATTACATTAAACTCTTGTTATAAAGCTTAGTCAACTTAGAAAGCTATACAAAGAATCTATCTATTACAAAAAAACATGAGCTCTATACAACAATTATTCATAGCTCAATAATAATCTAAACAGTAAATACAAGCATATAAGAAGTAATAATATGATACTAATTATAAGAACTTGTCTTGTGAACTCTACTGATCTGTACAAGATGATTTCAACTTAACTAGACTAGATTAGTCAACACTTAGAAAAATTCAAACTTCTTTTGGCTTATCAAAACTTTATCTTTTATATTTTCATCATCATTTAGGACTTGTTTTAGGATTCATATCCCAACAAACTTAGTAAGCGAATCAAAATGATTCGAAGTGATAGAGGTGGAGAATATGTAGCACCGTTTGAAGAATTTTGCTCCCAAAATGGCATCATTCATCAAACAACGACTCCATACTCACCTCAATCAAATGGCGTTGCAGAACATAAGAATAGAACTCTTAAAGAGATGATGAACACTATGTTGATTAGTTCGGGCTTACCCCAGAACATATAGGGGGAAGCCATACTTTCAGCCAACTATATTCTTAATAAGTTACCACACAAGAAATTGGATAAAACTCCATAAGAATTATGGAAGGGTAGAATCCCATCCTACAATTACCTTAAAGTGTGGGGGTGTCTGGCTAAGGTTGAAGTACCTAAGCTAAAACAAGTAAAAATAGGACCAAAAAACGGTCGATTGCATCTTCATTGGGTATGTACATAATAGTAGTGCATATAGATTCATGGTGCACAAATCAAATGTTCCGGAGATGAACGTAGGAATGACTATCGAGTCAAGAAATGTTGTGTTCTTCGAGAACATATTCCCTAAGAATCAAAGGGAAGAAATAAATTCACATAAGAGAACTTATGAAACTGCAATTGGTTCACCAGAGGTTAATGCAGAACCTAAGGTTGATGAAGAACCAAGACGCAGTAAAAGGGCCAGAAAGGAAAAGTCATTTAGGCCAGATTTTCTATCATACATGATGGAAAATGAACCTCAGACAGTTAAAGAGGCACTGTCTAGTCCAGATGCTCCTCTCTGGAAAGAGGCTATAAACATCGAAATTGAGTCTATCATGCACAATCATACTTGGGAGATAGTTGATCTTCCATCAGGTTGTAAAACTTTAGGATGCAAATGGATCCTAAAGAGAAAGTACAATGCTGATGGATCAATTGATAAGTACAAAACTCGTTTAGTAGCAAAAGGGTTCAAACAAAAGGAGGGATACGACTTCTTCGACATGTATTCTCCTGTAACGAGAATTACATCCATTAGAGTGTTCATTGGTATTGCAACATTACATAACCTTGAGATACACCAAATGGATGTAAAAATGGCATTCCTAAATGGGGAATTAGACGAGGAGATATACATGGAACAGCCTGAAGGGTTTGTTATACCTGACCAGGAGAACAAGGTGTGCAAACTTGTTAAGTCCTTGTACGGACTAAAACAAGCACCTCTCCAATGGCATGCAAAATTTGATACATTGATGTTATCAAATGGCTTCAAAACGAATGAGTGTGACAAATGTGTTTACATTAAGGGCACACACGAAGAATATGTGATAGTATGTCTGTACGTAGATGACATGCTAATAATGGGAAGCAATCTGATATAATCATGAAAACTAAGAACATGTTGAAACGAAATTTTGACATGAAAGATATGGGTCTAGCAGACGTCATACTAGAGATAAATATCTCTAAAACTCCTGACGGAATTGTCCTAACACAAGCTCATTATGTTGAGAATGTGCTTAGAAAATTTGATGCCTTTGACGTTCCCCCAGCTAACACTCCCGTGGATCCAAATGTGCACTTAGCCAAAAATAAGGGAGATCCAGTGGATCAACATAAGTATGCTAGAATTATCGGAAGTCTGATGTACTTAACGAATTGTACACGACCTGATATAACATACTCAGTCAGTAAACTCAGTAAATTCACGAGCAACCCCAACAAGATTCATTGGAAGGCTCTGATGAGAGTCCTTAGGTATTTGAAACATACGCTAAGTTTTGGAATCTTGTATACAAAATATCCAGCAGTGTTGGAAGGATACACTGATGCCAATTGGATATCTGATTCAAAAGACTCCAAGTCCACTAGTGGATATGTATTCACTATAGGTCGAGGAGTAGTGTCATGGAAATCCTCTAAGCAAACTTGCATAGCTCGTTCCACAATGGAATCGGAGTTCATTGCATTGGACAAGGCTGGTGAAGAAGCAGAATGACTTCGAAACTTCTTAGAGGATATTCCCTGTTGGAACAAACCGGTGCCTCCAGTGATGATACACTGTGATAGCATGTCGGCTATTGGGAGGGCACAAAGTAATATGTATAACGGTAAATCTCGACACATTCGTCGGAGACACAACACCGTTAGACATTTGATCTCAAGTGGAGTAATCTCCATTGACTATGTGAAGTCGAAAAAAATATTGCGGATCCGCTTACAAAATGCATTAACCGAGATCAAACGTATAGTGCGGTAAGGGGAATGGGATTAAAATCCACACATTAAAGGGTGTTCATAGCGGTAACTCGTCCATGCTGACTGGAGGATCCCAAGAACTTGGTTCAACGAGACAACTAAGTTATGAAGCACTCAGATGTGCACTTGAGAAAAATAAAGAAACCCATTCTCGATTCCCTTCAAGTGCAACCTTACACCTTCCTGCTGACGTGTGGTGAGGTTAAGCTTAACAGCTTTTAATGATTCCTATATCCCAAGGGTGAAGTATTGCAGGGTACTTTTGATAGGAGATCACCTATATACGTGTGAAGTAGGGCCGCTTCAAATGAAAACACACTTATGAATCCAAGATATGGTCCAAGGCCAAAATGGACACAACGTAAGAACCAAAGGGTATCAGAGTCGTTGCTGTGTATATGTCATTGTCTTGGTTTACACAAAACGCCAACCAGTTCAAGACATCGTGTTTATTGAGTGACAAGTAAATCTGATGGCATTTTACTAGAGGAGGTTCAAAGCCTGAAGCTACCTATCCCGATGTAGTAACGGTTCATCGGAACTTTCATAGGGAGTCACATGCATTAATTTCATTCATGTGGGGGATTGTTGGAAAATATTGGTTTTGACCACATTTTATAAAATATTAAGTGACAATTTTATAATCCGTTTTGCGTAAATGGATTTAGTTGATTTGATTTCTCAAAAACAAATTTTGGGTGAATGAGAAATTAATATTAAAGTTGGTCATTTAATGAGTGAATAAATATATTGTTGAATGTATTTATTATTATATGATAATAGTAATAAATTGTGACCTATATATATAGATATGAAATGTCATGTCTTTTGGTGAAATGATTATATTCCAAAGGTTGTGTCCTTTAGAATTATTTCATTAGTTTAAAGGTGATGTCTTTTAGAATTATTGCATTAATTTATAAGACATACCTTTTGGTGAATAATTGTTTATTTCCAAAGGTTGTAATTCTTGGAAAGAAGAGATTATTATGAAGAGTCACAACTATTATCATAAAGACTCTTGGAAGTCTATAAATAAATCCCCACATTTGCATTCCTAAATCACTCAAGCCAAAAAGCTTTCTTGCATTCTTATCCTCCAAAACATTCTAGTATTCTAAGTCCTTGCATTAGAGTTTTATCGGAAGTTCCGGATATCCATTTTGCGATTCGCCGATAACTTCCGATTTGTAGTGCAACAGTCGTGAAGTTTGAAGTCGTTGTATCTTGGGGACGGTTGCCAGTGATTCGTATTGCACCTGTGTACGGGGCAATAACGTCTTACGAAGACATAGTCAAATTCTAGCCTCGACTTTCGTGTTTAAGTCCGTGTCAACATTTAATTTTCGTCTACACATACATCTCATACTTCTAACAATTGCAAACTAGCCGTTGCAAAACTAGCCTTTGTAAAACTAGTCGTTGAAAATATCATTATATATTTTAGAAGTCGACTTCTCATTTTCTTCACTACATGAGTTTCATAATCCTCGTAAATATTTTCAATCATACTAATCATGACTTCATCTTATAATTACTCAAATACAAGCGAAAGCGACGAAGATGAGTTGATTAATCAAAACTCGGTGGAACAATTGGTGTGCGAGGTACAAGAGCGAAGACGGGTTCCTAATGAGATGATGAATACTTCTCCCAGCACTCCTAAGAGGAGAAAGTACATCAATCGTGATCGTGAGGGTGCACACACTCATCTTGTGAATGATTACTTCGCTAAAAATCCAACATATGGAAGTAATATCTTTCGAAGACGTTTTCGAATGGGTAAAGATCTATTTCTTCGTATTGTTGGAGCTTTGTAATCTCATGATCCATATTTTCAATGGAGAGTCGATGCAGTGGAAAAAAAAGGTTTCTCACCACTATAGAAGTGTGCAGTAGCAATTCGTCAATTGGCATATGGAGGTCCAGCTGACCATTATGATGAATAACTACGGGTTGCTGAATCAACAACCATCAATTGCTTGTTTAAATTTTGTTGATGCGTGATTGACGTGTTTGGCCCACACTACTTGAGGACGTCTATTGCCGCTGGCGTCCAACGCTTGTATCAAATGCATAAGTAGAGACACGACTTCCCTGGCATATTGGGGAGTCTTGATTGATGCATTGGGAATGGAAAAATTATCCGGTTGCTTGGAAAGGTCAATACACTCGAGGTGATCATGGAGTCCCAACAATTATGCTTGAAGTGGTTGCGTCACAAGACTCGTGGATATGACAACTTACTTTGGTGTCAACATGGTCAAATAATGATATCAATGTGCTTAACCAATCCCTTTTGTTCAACAAGGTTGTACTAGCCACTAGGGCGTGCGCCGAATATGGATTTTGTCGTAAACGACCGACAATATACACAAGGATATTACCTAATTGATGGGATCTATCCGGAATGACCAACTTTTGTTAAGAGCTTTCAATGTCCTCACGATCCTAAGAAAAAAGAGTTTAAGAAAATGCAAGAAGTTGCTAGGAAGGATGTTGAACGAGTATTTGGGGTGCTTCAAGCTCGTTGGGCAATGATCAGGGGTCCGGGCCGTTTATGGTACAAGAGTAATTTGAAAGAAATCACGATTGCTTGTATTTTTTTACATAACATGATAATCGAGCAAGAAGGAGATACAACAATAGATTGGTCGGATGAAACCAACACAAACAACATCAACAATTCATCTATAATCCAAGGATCTATCGAAACATTCAACCGCTACCTCAATGCAAGATCTGAACTTCGTGATAAACGTAAACATTAACAACTTCAAATGAACTTGATTGAGCACATATAGGCACGATACGAAGAAAATTAAAAAAAAAGTCATTTTAATTTATGTTCCTAGTTCTTGTATTATTTTATATTGTACTCATTATTATATTTTCAATAAAACTTCAATAAAAGTTTGTTAAAATATTTTAATAATATTTATTTTTGCATTATTTAAATATTATATTTAATATTTAAATGTAATATTTAATTAAAGAAGTAAAATTATAAATCAAATAAATAATGAATAAAGGTGATGAAAATAAATACTCCCTCCGTCCAATTTTATTATGCCCACTTCTCCGGGCACGGGTTTTAATAAATATTGATTAGTTTATTCATAAAGTAGATAAGTTGAGGGTATGATAGGATATTGCGGGGTCATTTGTAAATAAATGATTGTTTATGAATAAAGAGAATGACAAAGTGGGTAAATAAGTAATAGTAGGAGGGTGGAGATAAAGTAGTATGAATAGTATTGTTTTCAAAAAGGGTTGGACAAAGGAAAGTGAGAATAATGAAATTGGACGGAGGAGGGAGAGAGAATAATTTAATGGGTTAGTCTTATGTGAAATATTGCATACATGCATTTCATCCCAATTAGGCAAGTCAAAACGCTAAGTCCAAAAGTCAAATTAAGTCAATTTTAAAAAATTCGCGGGTCATAGATCTGGATCCGGGTTGCCCAGAAAATTCGCGGGTTGCAAACGGGTGGTTTACTACATGACCAAAATATTGTTACTACAAGGCCAAAATATTACCACTACAAGGCCAAAAATTTAATACTACATGTCAAAACATTTTAAAAAATTCACCAAAAAATAAAGTCTTCAGAATATTTTTGAACATGTAGTAATACACTTTTGACCTTGTAGTGATAAAATTTTGGTCTTGTAGTAACATTGTTTTAGTCATGTAGTAGCCGAATAAGTCAAAATTATTTTAGTAATTTTGCCCCCAAAAAATAAGTGTCCAGAATATTTTTGAACTTGTAGTAATACAATTTTGACCTTGTAGTGACGAAATTTAGTTCTTGTAGTAACATAATTTTGGTCATGTAGTAAAATAATAATATATTAGAGTGAAAATAAATATTTTAATTAAGGTTGACCCGCTTTGACCCGCGTTGACCCACAAATTTTGACCTAATTACCTTAATTTTAGTTATATTGCATGTATGCAATATTGCATATAAGTTTTTGCGTAATTTAATAGTGGGATCATGAATTTTTTTTTTTTAAAAGAAAGAGGAAGAAGTATTTTGAAGGAAGGGAAATGAAACTTTTGAGATGACACAAATGTAACAAATTCATTCCCTCCAAACCATTGAAGATGCTCTAAGAGTAGACAAAAATATCTACTGCTGAATACTCCCGTCCCCTGCCCATGACCGTGACCATGAGTTTGTTTCTTCTCCCTCCCTCTTTCCATATCACATCTGCTTATCAACAATCCTGCCACACGAAATGTTGGCATCTATTATATTACCGCTTTCAACTCCCACACTACCTTTCCTCCAAAAACCCCATTTCCTCCAACTTTCCTTGAGAAAAAAATCCCACATATGCTTCACGTTTTCTCCATCAAACCAAAATCCAATCGGCGAAGAAGCACGATGGCTCAGGGAGGAGCAGCGCTGGCTCAGGGAAGAGCAGCGCTGGCTCAGGGAGGAGTCCAGGTGGAACGCCGAGCGCCAAGCCTTGTTGCAACAAATCACCTCTCTCGAACTCAAAATCCAAGACCTTCAACGCCTTAATTCTTCACAGACCGCCCCTCTTTCCGAAACTGTTGCAAATATTGCAAAATTGCTGCAGGTATATTCAGATTTTGAATTTTATTATGGTTATTGCTATTGGTAAAGGCTATATTATGTATTTCTATCTCTATTAATCCGGAAATTCTACAACATTAAGATTATATTGTTTTACATCTCGAAGCTTCAAGTCATTCTGAATGAAGGAGAAATTGGGAAATTTTGTGTGACCATTTTGGCATTTTCTTATGAATTCTTCTCTGAATTGCACTTTTATTTATCATTTGCAAATGATGAAGAGTAAATTGGAAATTTTGTCCATATTTATTGGGTTTTCAGTTAAATCTCATACTCCCACATTTCCCACAAAGATAGGCTTGTTTTCTCTTTTCATCTGTGTAAGAAAGATAAGTCTGTTACTATATTTTATGCATCATTAATTTTTCATTTTCATCTTTCTCTTATTTAATGTATCTTATTTTATTCCAAATCAATACATTGGTATATTGTCTTAGGAAACGTGTAAACATAAGGGTATAATGAGGATATAAAGCAAAATTTTTAAGTTCTAACTATATTAACTTCTTCTTAATCTGTGTGAAAATGATTTTAGGCCTATCATTGTGGGACGGAGGGAGCAACTTTTGAAATGATCCAATTTTTAATTTTTTAGGATGATAATTAATTTTGTGATTTTTTTTTATTTGAAAGCAACGTCAAGTTATTAGTCTGGTTGCTACATGGAATTCTGGCCGTGCATAAATCATACAACCTTGTAATAAAATTGCATAATTTTAAAAGTTATGAGACTTAATTGAGAAAAATGATTTGTATTGGACTAAAATTGCAACACCTAATATATGGACCAATTTTACAATTTACTCAATTATGATAGGGCCGTCTTGATTATGGCCTATAGGTAAGTATAATAGTTGATTTTTGGAAAATGCTCATTGTAATAAAGTTTGATATATTTGAATATGCTATTCATAGTGTTTTATGTTTAAGCAACCCAAGAATTAGTTTTTGGTTATATAGCAATAAAATAATGGTTTGATGGTTATAGATATTTCAGTATATTGTTTTAGGTTGTCAAGGATGGAGATTTAGGGAAGAATATAAACAGAATTGCTGATAGTGGGAGTAGTGCTACGCCATTTGTGGTTGAGGCAGCTAAAATGGGAGAGGAGGAGGAAATTGTTGTGAAGGAAGTAATCAGTATTTCTGATAAAAAGGAAACATTTAAAAAAAAGGAAACATTGAGAAAAGGGTCAGAAGGGGATGAAGTACGAGCTATGCAGGTATGATCCTGGCAATTAAATTGGCAGTTAGTAATGCAAATTGTTTTATGCTTTATGATCCCTATATCTTTCCTTCATATGTATCTTATGTTTGTTTATTTGCGTCATACCTTCACATATATAGAGATAATAGGCTTATTATTGCTAAAATCACTAACTTTGGAGTTTTGGAAATAAAATTCGAACTTCAGAGCAAATTGACGCTTGCCCGTTTGGGTGAACGACGCTGTCTGGGTAGTAATCAGGGTGTACGGCGTCGTTTGAGATTTAAATTGTTGCCAAGTTGTATGAAACAGACAAGAGTTAATCTGTCCGGAAGTTCTAACAGCAAATTTTTATTTTTAAAGTGAGGTTTTATTTGTTGAAACTCAAAAGGTTAAATTAAATTGCAATTTGCTAAAAAGGGTGGTGATTTTTGTAGCAATTAAGCCTAGATAATATAATGTGGTGAAATTATCAAAACCAAGGCATGTTCTATCCATATTGCTAATATTTGAGAATGTACGCTAAGTCGCTAACATATTGCAAAACAATGTTTTTTTCAACTTTAAAACCCAATTAGATGACCTTTGGAATGTTAATATTTTGGCATATCATGTAAAACCAATTAAGGCTGATTAATGCTTTCTTTTTTCTTGAAATTTTTTTTGTTGATAAAATTGATATATTCATGAAGGTGGGATTTTCAAGTCAACTGCATTTCGATCTAATTATGTGTTAATGTGGGAAATGATCATATATATATAATGCATATATGACTCAACATGTAGCAAACTGTGTTTTTAATTCTGTTCCATATGGGAACATTTGTGTTCCTCTTTATGTTTGTTGTCTTTGTATAGGAAGCTCTGCAGAAACTTGGATTTTACTCTGGTGAAGAGGACATGGAATTTTCTAGCTTCTCAATTGACACTGAACGTGCTGTTAAAACTTGGCAAGTATGTCGTGATCAAATAATATCATCAATGCTCATTTAAATCATTTTAATCGGTAGAATTGATGATTGAAATACTGCCACTTGTTTTTGCTCGTAGGCCACATTAGGATTACCAGAAGATGGAATTATGTCTGCAGAACTTATGGAGAGGCTATTTGGAACAAAAAATCAAGAAATCGATCTGGAGAAGGTATGGTCCCCTACCTGATTTTAACCCAAAAGTATTATATGAACATGGTTTATGGTAGTCCTTAATGTCCATTCTTATTCGAGTCATGCAAATGGGTCATGGTTAGTATCTCATGGGTCAGTCCAAGATTCGAATTCATAATATTAATTGTGGTTCATATCATAAACCATGTTCATTACTCCTGATTTAATAATGCCTTGTCTATTATTATGTTACTTCTCCTTGTTAATCTTCTGTTTTGCTAATAGTCTGGACTTGAATCAAATAGTTTTCCTGACCTTTGACCTAATACTTTTGCCATAAAGGATTATTCCTCGATATCCTTGGCAGTGTTTGAATGTATAGATTTGATTTCACGATGAATTTGAAATGAATGGATTTACGAATCCATGGATTTTAAATCCATCCACTTAAAATCTTGTTTGGACTCAAAATGGATTTATGAAAGGATTTTCCAAATCCATAGATTTGAGAACGGTTGTTTGGTAAAAATTAATACAAAACTTAGAACTTCATCATTTAATAAAATGGGAAAATCGAAGGGTGTTCTAGGAATGACGATTTTGACAATTTTATCAAGTTGTGTTTGGATGGAGGGATTTAGGTTATGGATTTTAAGTCCATAATCTAAAACCACTCCACTTGTTTGGATTAAAAAATAAATGATTGGATTTCAAATACTTAGCATCTCTTTTTAGTTAAATCCGTCTATTTTTAAATCCTTTCATTTGAAATACCTCCTCAAATCAAATCCCCTCATCCAAACACAAACTCAACGTTTTGACTACAGATTCTTGCCCAGAAACTGCTTTCAATTATACTTGTGTTTGCCACGGGGAGAGATGGAGGAAGAGAGAGTAAAAATAGGATTTTAAAATTCATGGAATTCAAATCCAAATGATTCAAAAAGAAGGATTTGTAAATCCTATTGATTTAGTTTTTCATCCAAACAAGAAAAGAATTTGACTGTGGATTTATAAATCCACGTATCCAAATCCCTCTATCCAAACACAACATTAAAATATTTTCTCTCTTTTCTCTTTGGCTTCTTCCTTGCAATTTTTTTTCTTCTTCCTCAACGATGGCCAAGAGGTTCGTAAACTTTTTGGCACGATGAGCCATACCAATGCATTACATAGGTTTTTGGAGCATCAAAACTTATGTAAACTATCAACTTTTATTTTTGTAGGGCTAAACTTTTTTTTGTTTTAAAAAGCCTTAAGTATCAAAGTTTTATTTCATGGGTTCTCTCGAGATAAAAATTGACAAATTTTTTTGATTCACCTTAATGGTCCCGTTAAATAATGTACATATCAGTTTAATTTAATTTTAATTATATTCAAAAGTTTTTTCCGCAAACCATTCTAGCTCTAGGTACCCATCACTTCAACTATTTTGGTTAAAACAACTAGAACAATTCACATCTGAACAGTAATAAAATTAACGTATATATTGTTTAACGGGACTATTAAGATAAATAAAAAAATTCCATCAATTTAATACTTGAACCGAACAGAATACAGTTTAAGAACCTATCGAAATAAATGTGGATAGTTTAGGGAGCTATTGATGCATTATGCCTAGTTTTTTAATTCACTAGTTTGTTGATGAAATGGTTTCGTCTTTTAAACATGTGTGGTGTTTTTGTTGTTTGAAGAGAGGAAATGGAGCCCCAGTTGAATCCATTGCAGATGTGAGTGATGTTCCACAGACTATTGTAACAGAAGAAGGCCATCCCAGAGTGTTTCTTCTTGGGGAGAATCGGTGGGAAGAACCATCAAGGCTTTCTGGAGGTAGCAAGTCTAGAGTTGGAAAGCCTACAACCAACTGCATTTCTTGTCGCGGAGAAGGACGTGTATTGTGCATGGGTACAACACAACTCCACTCCACTTCTCTTTTCTTTTATATATATATAAAATCTGCACTTTGTATATTAGTTCAATAAATATGAAAATGTTCCCACAACATACCACGGAAAACTGCTACGTAGATGGTAAATGGGGGTAAAAAGCATAAACCCCTCCCTATGTTTGATAAAAGTATGCATGAAATCCCCTTCCATCAATTTTTAGCTGAACGTGTGTATCACTCGCGGTTGGTGATATTGGGTATTTTAATATTGTTTTAACCAGTAATTACTTAAAACACCACCATACTTCTATTTTGACACTACTCCCCCAACCAAACTTTGCTGCCCTTTGTACATGTTTTGCGTCGTGTGTGTGCTTTTGGATGGAGAGAAATTATGTAAGTTCACGCTTCAATGTAATGTGGTTAGTGTTCTTTGAATGGAAGTGGACGGTGGGGAGAGTGCATACTTTTGTCAAACACAAGGGAGCTTTATGCATTTACATTATCAAACACATGAGGGTTTTATGTTTATACAAGACGATAAGAACTCATAATTAATCCAAATAAGCATAATTCGTACATATGCTTATATCAAGTATGTGGGGACTCTACAGAATCCTTGTTGATAAAGTTTTGTACAATTAAGTGCATATCTAGCCAGAAATGATCATTTTCTTGTGATTATTGTAGATCATTATTCATTAAAGTAATTATGCATTTTATGTAAAATGGTCTCCTTAAACACGCCTAGATTCCTACAGTATGTATGGTTCAAGTAAATCAAAATAGATTCCAGTTTTAGCAGCTAATATATTTAGATTTTTCTGCAGAATGTGATGGAACCGGGGAGCCAAACATTGAGCCACAGGTCAGTGAACCTTTAAATAATTGTAATAATTTATTATGGAGTTAATGCATAAAAAATCACGACCTTTTGACATTTTTCATTTACAACACATGTTTTTAAAATTTGCAATTCGATACACAAGACTTTCTAAATTTTGCAATTATATCATAAGGACTGTTTTCTGGAAACTTATGCTGGCGTGGCAGCCGAAATATCTTTGATTTTTTTTGATAGAACGTCTCCGAAGCCTATTCAAGTGTATAGGCGACAGATGAAAAGAGCAGCTTGATTGTGTTTTATTAGCATTATATATTTCTATTTCCGATTCTTTAATTATTCGGATTTTAGTTCATTTTATATAAAAGTGAGTAGAAAACATTTTTTAAAATTGAAGTGGGTAAAAAACATATTTTCCATAAGACTTGGGTGGAGTTTGTAGGATTTGGGGCAGAAGATGTCTGTCATACTATAATATCAAAATCAGGATATTAAATGAGTAAATGATCCTTAATTATATCCCATCATTTTGTGTTGTGCAGTTTATGGAGTGGGTAGATGAAGGTTTAAAATGTGCTTACTGTGAAGGCCTTGGATTCACAACATGTGATGTCTGTGGGGGAAAGGTACACCTTCTCTCTCTTTCTCTCCCCTTTCTCTCTCCTCTCATCTTGTAAATATTTTGTTTCAGTAAAAGGAGAAGGAAGTTCTGCATGAAGGATTTCGAACGGGTTCATATACACTTCAGTTTTTTGGTGCGGTGGAATTAATGCATAACCATAAGTCATATTAGTATTTTGTAGTATAGGACATGCTTCAAGTATAAAATCAGATTAGGGGACAATTGACTACTGGTAGGAATGTATTGTGTCGATAATTATTTTTGCTTATATGCACAGATTTAACAGTTTTTATACAAAATAAGGATAAATAAATGATTGTAAAAATCACCTCAGATAGTTGTGTAGGATTGTGATACTCTAAAATCTTATGGTTGAGATTACATGGGATGGTGCAGTACATAATCAGATGGTCAAACTCGGATATTTTCACTAATTTAAATTGAATTGCAAATGATGTATTTTTCGATCATTTGGTATGCAATCAAGTACTCCATTCGTCCCACAATAACTTTCACACTTTTCTTTTTGGGACGTCTCACAATCACTTTCACACCCTTAAAATAGAAAACCCTTTATAAACTACACTCTCACAACATCCTCAATTTTACACAAATGTCATTACTTTTTCTTCACACATACACAAAAGTCAACTCCTTTCTTTACTTTATACATAAATGTTTACAAAATTATCCTTCAAAACTTCACTCATTATTACCCTTTCTTAATATATGTGCTCATCTACCTATGCAAATTACTATGGGATGGAGGGAGTATGTTTTTACGTGTTGGGTATAAATTTTATTTTAGGTGTGATTACACAACCTTAACAGACAAAAAGAATGTCGGACCTCGTCTGACAGACTCGACTGAAGACAAGACTGATAGTCTAACCAACTCAGTTGACGTGGACCAATGAGAAGATGCCAACACATCTATTGAGTTGACCAATACTAGGGTTTCAGAGGTTCGACATTCTTTTTGTCTGTTAAGATTGTGTAACCAACAACTCAATCTGAATTCTGGTTTCAGTTGGGAGGATATGGTCTGTGACAATCAACAAATCTTACATTAATTAAAGCAGTTACTATACCATGCTCAAGATAACATGCGATTCTATGCTAAAAAAATAGGGTGGATAAGGTGTTTCAAGTTGGAGATTGGGTATACTTGAAACTCAAACTCTACAAGCAGCTCTCTTTGAGGAAGAGCCACATGTGGAAGTTGAGTCCCAAGTTTTCAGGCCCTTTTCGGGTCGTGGAGAGGGTGGGATTGGCTGCCTATACGTTGGCACTGCCAACAACGACTAAAATTCATCCTACATTTCATGTCTCGTTAGTGAAAAAGAAAGTGGGGAAGGGGGATTTAGTTTCGCAACATTTACCGAGTTTGATGAGGAGGGAAAGGTGCTTCTTTTACCCTTGAAAGTTCTGGCTCGCCGCCTGGTGCGCAGTGGGAACTCGTCGGCAACAGAAGTGTTGATCCGCTGGTCCGATTTGTCGGATTTAGAGGCAACGTGGGAGGATTACGCTACTTTCAGCGACCTTTTTACACAACTTTTTGCTTGAGGACAAGCAACATCTGAAGGGGAGGTTATTGTTACGGGGTCGCATTGAGGAAGACGAAGGTGAAAATATGATTCGAGGGTGTATTAGGGTTGGGTGCACGTATGAAGTGTATTAACTAAATTCAATAAAATGTAAAATCGTATTTTGGCTAATAAATCGCACTCGCGATTTTAATTAAACATTGGGCCGGGTATATATACCCGATTCTACCCATTGAAATGGAGTTTTGGATTTTTTTCTCAACACATCTCATCTCGGTAACTACTTCTCCCTCCAATTTCTCTCAATTCTCTCCCAATTTCTACGAAACTTCTAATTGTTCGCGATTTTCATTGTGAATTGCTTAGCTTAAGCATTTCATTTTCTACAACAGACCTCTTCGCTTTTCTGACGCAAAATCCTCTCCTTCCTCGCTTTTTCGAAAAATTAAGTTTAAACCCTCCTCGTGAATGACGATTTTTTGTTCTTTGTATGTTACTGTAAATTGAAAGTGTGCGGTGTATGAAGTGTTTAAGTTTAATTAGAAATATGTTGTACTAAATGTTAAGACAAATTGTACAACACTGACTCTAACAGAATATCAAAAATTAAGATACACAGCGGAAGACTTGAAACACTAAAAACAAACGAGACACAATGAAAATATTTTTCACATAGATTTTATAAATAAAAATCTATGCGAGCCTTACGGCGAAATCAATACTTATCTTCAAGTATAAATGTTGTGTGAAATGTTACAACAATAACCTTCACAACGAAACTACAAACGAGGCAGGTGCCTTGTTCTGTAAACGAACTAAGTGTATAAGAATTACACACTGTCGAAATGCCTAGTCTATCTATGATTACACTCTCAATAGATAAGAAGATACACAGCCATACGGGTGGGATACTTCGTATGAACTAAAATGTAAAACTATTGGCCACAAATCCTAACAGGGACCAACGCTCGATCTAGGATATTGATCGAATATAATACACTGAATAATGAAGCCTTCAATCGGTATTTATAGAAGTGGGATACGAATTCTAGAGGCTTCCACATTGAGGTCCTATTTTTTAGGAGCTCAACTTCCATGATCTTTCTAGATCCTTCTTGCATGCTCCAGGTCGTTCTAAATGGTTCCAGGCCGCTCTAGTATGTTCTCCAATGTTCTGGAATCTTCCAGGTTCCAGATCCTTGTAGAAGCTTCTAGATCCTGCCAGAAATGTGACAACATTTAGATCAACATTTAATGTAGCATTCCAGAAAAGACTTAGAAAAAATCTCGGAAGGTCAAATTAAGACGTTGTTGATAATGATAAGGCATTTAAGGATTAACAACATCTACAATCTCCCCCAATTTGACCTTTCGACTACAACACACCTGATGCACATATATTTCTATACATACTCAGTATTATGTACTTAGTTGAGGTCGACATCATTGCTAAGCACTAGTCAAGACAATACCTGTTGTAATCGTTGGATCAAATCGAATGAAGATCAAGGATAATCTTATAATGATCTGTGCCATAAGATCAAGATAATTACATCTGATGTGATTTGCCAGCTCTAGGTGGGGAGTAGAATTCCAAAGCTAGTGGTTGCCTCCTTTCTCAATTTGGTGAAGAATTGAAGAAGATGATGGTGATTACTTTCAAGTGTGTGTTTATGTGTTAAGAATTCTTGTGGAAGGGGGTAATGTCTTTGAAAAATCAAGAAAATAGGTATTTATAGTGTTTGGGTAGGATTTGGGGGTAAGTTTTGCACTTAAGTCCCTCGAAAATGGTAAAATTTCAAAAAATAAAACACCGAGAATAGGAGTGGCCCGGCCGGGCGGGTGTGTTAGGCTTGAAAAGTGGCTAGAACAGGGGCGGCCCGGCCAGGCGAGTGATGCCGCCCGGCCGGGCGAAAACTTCGTAATGGGGTGTGTGCTGGACGATGTTCAGCCGCCCGGTCGGGCGAGTGATGCCGCTTGGACGATGTTTAGGTATGGATTTCAAATCCATAATCTAAATTCACTCCACTTGTTTGGATTAAAAAGTAAATGAATGGATTTCAAATACTTAACATTTTTTAGTTGAAATTGAGAGGATTTTAAAACTTGACTAAAACCATGTCATTTGAAATCCATCTATTTCTAAACCAATTCATTTGAAATACCTCCTCAAATCAAATCCCTTCGTCCAAATACAACCTTATTATCTAAATAATTATTGATGAGTTTAAAGGGTAAATTGGGAAGAAACACATTTAATTGACATTGAAAAATGCAAAACGACATTTAAATTGAATAGGAGGGAGTAGTAATTCGAGTGTTGATGGGTAATTTTGTAAATATTTACATAGTAGATAAAATATTTGGATTGAGTGTATAGTGGACTTAAGAAAAAATAACATAAAAAATAAATATGTATATCGCAAAAACTATTGTGCAAATAGTTTATGTGTAATTATGTGTAAATTACTCATTTTGTGATTTAGGGTTATTATATCCGGCCCATATATTTTTCCAGGTACCCGGCCCGGCCCGCGGTCAACTTAAAATTTTAGTTTTATTTTTTTTAATTCTCGCGTTTTAATCTTATTCGTTTGAACTTCCATTTTTTATTTCTTCCTGAACACACTTCTCAACTTCCTATCTCTTACTCTCTTATCATTTTTTTAGTACTCTCGATTCTACCTCATTTTTTGCACATTATTCTTCGATTTTCCTCCTGGTTTCACCTTCTTCACGGCTTGTTTATCAATCATCATGTTCGTTCTTCTTGATGGTTTTGTTTATCGATCATCATGTTTAAACTTTTATTTAAAAATTAAAAGTTTTTAGTTTGATTTTTGGGTTTATGTGTAGCAGTTTATGTTGAGTTTTGTGATTTTTGTGATCATCGTGTGATTTTTGAATTGAACTTAGGGTTTTTTTTTTTTTTTTTGCATGTTAGTTTTTCTTTCTTTTTTCCTTCGTTTTTTGATAAACTGTTATGCTTTTACGCGATTTTGGTGGTTTTTTGCAGTTTATTTATGATTGTGGTTTTTTATTTCACTTATTTGGTGATTGCGGTTTCTATATAGCAGTTTTGGTGGTTTTTGAAGCGGTGTTTTATAGTGTTATAAATATCCTTTATTCGCTTGTTGTTAATCTTATGTTTTGCATTGTTGTTTCAGATAAAATGAAGAAACGAGATAGTTCTACGATTTTAGATAGTAGTGGGAAGAAGAAGAAATTAAGTCATGTTAAACGTTCTTTGAGGTAATTTTATGTTTGATCGTAGTGTTTTAAAGTTTCATTGTTCTCTGTTTTGTTTTGTATTGTGATGTTATTGTTTTTGGTACTCTGATGTTTATATGTTCGTACTCTGTTACAATTATTTTCATACTCTAATTCAATTATTTTTATACTCTAATGCAATTATGTTTATTTTTGGGATTTTATTATGTTTATACTCTGATATATTAATCTTGTATTCTAATCTTTTATTGTTTTTGTTTATTGTAGTGATAATTCCAATGAAACTGATAACACTGATAGTGATTCTTGTCATGCTGATTGAAGGTGATTATACTTTTGATCTTTGTATCTTTTTTTAGTAGATAGTTGTTTATATACTTGATTTTTATTTATAATGTTTTTTTTTTCTCGTAGGAACTTTATTATGCATTGCAGACCAAAAACTCTTTTTCATTTAATTGGAAAGTTAAATGAAAAACAGTGTGAAGATATTAGGAGCATTGGTTTTGGGGGTCTCCTTTATCTTAGGATGTCCATGTGCCATAGTTATTTGATGATTCAGTGGTTAATTGAGAATTTTAATAGCAGTAGTCGAGTCTTGAATGTTGGTAATGGTTGCAGGTTTTTTGTTACAGCTGATGATGTACATGATGTTCTCATGTTGCCTACCAATGAAGAGAAACCAGTGTTGTTTTATGGGAAGAGTAAAAGTACCCTTTTGGTTATCTTGGTAGGAAATTTAATATTGGATCATCAATGCCTGTTTCTAAGTTGGGTGAATTGTTGGAGGAGGATCAGTTTAACAATGGTGGTGATGACTTTAAGAGATTGTTTCTTCTATATGATATTTCTGTGTTTCTTAGGCCAACTTCCAACCACTTAATTTGCACATCGGTTCTTAAGTCCCTTGAAGTTATAGATGATATTCCAAAGTTTGGTTGGTGTCAATTTATTTTGAACAATTTGTGTCAAGATATTTCCAACTATAAGAAGAACTCTTCTTCTAATTGCAGTGGGTGTTTAATAATTATTCTTCAGATATTGTATTTCCATAGGGTTATGTGGAGGGGTGAAGTTATTCCTCGTACCCTTCCATCGATTAGGCATTGGTCTGATGAGTTGGTTTCTATTCAATGTGTTCAAGAAGTTGAGGCTCGTGTTTTTGGTGATGGTATTCCTATTATGGATAAGTTCCCAATTTCTAAAGGTTTTTATGATACTATTATGTGTTATTGTGTAATAATGTTTCTGTAATGTTTGTTTAATCTTTTTATGTGTTGTATATTTTTTGAATCAGGTGGTTGTGTTGCCAATTTGGGAGTTATAAAAAATGTTGATGACAATATCGAAACTCTTATGGTATTTTTAAATAAAATTTATTGGTTATATTACTTTTAGTATTTTTGAATTTAATATATATATATATATATATATATATATATTTTGGTAGCATGCTGAAGATTTGGTTAACTCTGTGAAAAATGACATTTTCACTGTGTCTGATAAGCTTGAATTGTTGAAAAATTCATCTGTTATTGTTTTTCAGTCTAGTGAATCTACTCGTGTTGATGAAGAACTCAACGATTCCGTTAAATTCTTTTCTGGTCCGAAGGTCTCCGAGTGTTTGGATAACTTGTTTTTAAATTTTGAAAAGTCAAAGAAGCTGGTTGTTGAGATGCCAAGTTTTAAATTATTATCATCTGATAGTGATGAGTTGGGTGATATTAAAGTGATTGAGAGGGAAGTATCTGGCCTTGTTGGTGATGAATTGAAATTGAATGAGTGTTCTGATGGAAAGGGGAATGTCAGTTTGAAAAATGTTGATAGTAGTAATTTACTTAACATTACTGTTGATTTTGGATATTGATGCGGCCTAAAATTGTCACCTCGTGAGAAGTCGACACGTGTATAGAGGATAAGATTGATGAGAGGATACGAACTTAAAGAGGATTCCTTAGAATAGAGAATCGCACCCGGGTGTCCCTCCGGAGGGAGCTCCACCCCAGAACCTCAGGGGAAAGATATCGGGAAGACTTGGCCTTGAGGGGGGTTAGTTGGCCAAAAGTTTAGGAGAGGCTCCATATAAAACGGGATAAGATTGGATTGAGGAAGACTCATTCTTCCTCTACTCAGCGGCTAAAATCTAGAGGAGGAAGTGGTTGCGTCTTTTCAGGGATTGGGAGTTCAAAGGCAGGTGGACTAATTCAAAGAGAGAAAAGGTGGCAGATCCGAGATAAGGGGAAAACCTAACTTCCCCTCAGGGAGAATTCCTCTATAAATAGGCGAGCTTAGGTACATGTACATGTTACGATCTCTAACTTTATTCAACCTATTACACTTTTATAAACTTTCTGATTCCCATCGAGAACCCCATTGATGAAAATAGGACTCTTAAACCCTCATCAGATACCGAATTCTATATACTAACTTGAGCGTCGAAGTGTCCGCGCCGGATTCCCCTCCGGCGTGTCTTTTGCAGGTTCTTGGAGGATCATTTCGGAAAAGACAACATACCCGGATCATTCATACAAGTTCGGGAATTCGGATATCTGACCTAAAGGATATCCAATACATTCGTGCAAATTTGTGGCACAACAGATATGTATCTACATTTTGTAAGAAGAACATGATTTTTTTTTCCTGATTTTACACTCAGTCATAAGGAGGTTATTGACTATGTCTTTTCAAATGAGGAGAAGAAGAAGTAAGTTTTATCTTTTTATTAAATTTTTTATATGTTTTTTTTTTTTTTTTTTTTTTTTTTTGTGTAATGATTTTTTTTCTTCTTTTTATGCAGTGAAAGTTTGTTTAAATCTGGTGATTTTAATTGGGTTTCAATTGAGGATATGTTATCTCTCAATGTTGACACTGAAGTTGTTCAACCAATTGTTAATGCTTTTTATCTTATGGTGAATTCTGAGACATCACTTGGGAAAACTAGAGTTTCTTTTAATCTTGAACAAAGTGTACGTTTATTTAACTCTTCTTTTAATAATGTATATTACTGTTTAGTTGTTTTTATCATACCATTTTAAAAAAAAAAGTTTTCTGATTATAAAATTCAGTAATATATGTATGTGTTTATTGATATAGCCTTTGAAGAAAGCCATTATTCAAAAGTCAGGCCTTGTTGAAGAGAATGTTAATGGTATTATACATTCATGGAAACAGTTTCTTGGAGATAATGTTCATGTTGTCAACACTGTTAACATGGTATATGTTTTATTTTTTTGTTGTTTACATTTTATTATTTTTGGATTATTTTTAATATGTTATATTTTTTTAATGTTTTTGCAGATTTTTGTACCATTTTGTATTTTTGACCACTTTGCTGTTGTGGCTTTCAACTTTGTTGATGGTAAGGTTCATTATTTGGATAATCTGAATCATGGGAAGTCAAGTGATTATCAAAAAGCTTGCACGGTATTGGTGTGTATTAAATTATTTTTTTTCATCATTTAAATATTATAATATATGTTATTTATGCAGTACTTGTTTAATATATTTATTTCTGGTGATTATAGAGGAGGGTGGTGTCAATTTTCTTGAAATAAATGGGTCATGATAAAGCAAGTGTTGTTAGTGCTTATCCAATTGAGAATGTTCCTTTTAAATGGGTAACAAAAGGTGGAGTTGATGAACAAAACAAAGATTGTGGTGTATTTTTAATGCATCACATACGTCATTTTGATGGTGCTGTTTATGATGTTCCAGATTTGTCACAAATATATTTTTTTAATTTCATTATTTAGTTTTTGTTACATTTTTACTATAGTTTTTCTTACAAATTTTTTTCCAGGTTAATGTTAGAAACAAGATTCGAGGTCAAATTTGTGTTGAAATTGTTCTTAGTGAAGTTAATGAGTTGAAGAATGATGTTGTTAAACCAATTTATGACTTCTACTTAATGAAGAAAGATGGATGTGGAAGCAAAAGTGTTGAAGATGGGAAGAAGAAACCTCTTTTGTATTCTAGAAGAGGAGGACCATCTAAATGAATAGAATGAATGCCACCTATATTTCTGGAAAATTATTATGTTGACATATATTTTGTATGTTTTGTAGACTTTGTTATGTTTTTGTATTTTTATTTTTATTTTTATTTTTGTGATGACTTATGTTTATTATGTATGCATTAATTGTGTTTATGTAATTGCTGAAGAATAGTTCGCAGTATAATGTTAGTAATGAAAGGGTATTACTTTTTATTTTTAACAGTATTACAATTATTATTTATATAGGTATATATGATTATTATAATAAATATGAATATTTTGTCATAAAGTATTTAACAATGATTATTATATCTATTACAGCTCATTAAAAATATATGCACTTATAAAAATTGTAGTTCAATATAATTTATAAAAATTATAAATTATAAAAAAAATATATCTAAAAAAATGTAGTTCCATATATTTTATAATAATTATGAATCTTAAAACATTACTTAATTACTTAAATTTTCATTAATTTTATTAACAAATAATTAATTTATTCACAATTTACACCACAATACCTAATTTCAATTGGAGTACATATAACATATGGTTTGTGGATGGAGTATATATATTATAGTACGAAGTATGAATTTTTTATTAAACAGTATTAAATTAATCAAATGGCATAATTTTATATACTATATTATTATGCTTTGACCCGATTAAATAATTAATTAATTAAGGTCAATTATTTTTGAATATTTTTTATAATTGGGAAACGTGCCAACCTTTATTCTTCCACTTTCATTTCGTGCTACCGTCATTTTGGGGTTTCACGATTTTCTCTCCAGGTTTCCCTTCTCTCCGACGAATGACATTGTGCTAGGTTTTCGAAGTGTAATCTTATTTTTCTGTTGTCGTCTCTGTAGGTAAGGTTCTTATGTGTTTTTTTTTGTATACTATATTTTTATATTTTGTATTTCTGTTTTTATTTTGCTATTTTGTTTAATTTTATTGGAAATAGTTGTGTGTTTCCAGTTTTGTTTCCATAGATTTGTTTCGGTTTTGTTGTGAAAGGTGTTTCCAGTTTTGAACAATTTTTTTTTTCATGTTTTGTGATTTTGATTCACTGTTTTTTTTTTTTTTTTTAGGTTTTTATAATGCATAGGAAACAGTTTGCGTTGAAGAGGAAACGTGTGAGGAACGAAATTCGAAGATCTACACGGTTGAAGAATATAAATACTAATAGTAGCGAAGAAATTCCAGAAAAAGTTACTTTTGAAATTTCTGATAATGAAAATAATGTTGAAGAAGAGAGCATAGAGAAGTCAGTATCTATTGAAGAAGAAGATGAGGAAAGTCTAGGTATATTTAAAAAAAATTATATATATTTTTTATAATTTGTTCTGTTTGTATTATATGAGTTTTTTTGCTTTTTGGTTTGATAGTTCATCTTCTGAGGATGTTGTGGAAGTTGATAGAGATGGTGAAATGTATACAATTTATTATATTGATTTTTTAAATGTTTTTTGTTGTTTTTAATGAAGTATTATGATAAATATGTATATAATTTTTGCAGGAGTTTTGTTTCTCACTGTAGACCAAAGTGCATCTTCAATCTGATTAAGATTTTCAATAAGAAATAGATTGATGATATAAAGAATATAGGTTTTGGTGGTTTGCTTAAGTTGGAATTGTCTAAATGATATAATTTTAAAATGTTTAGGTGGCTTGTTAAGAACTCCAATCCTCAAAGTCGGATGTTGTCCATTGATTCTTTTCGCAAGTTTCATGTTACTCCTGATGATGTTCTTGATGTACTTATGATCCCAAGGAATGAAGGCAGAGTGATTAAAGTTTCTAAACAGAAGGAAGAGACAGATTTGTTGAAAAGTTTAAGAGAGAAATATGGTTTAACCCCATCAATGTCTGTGACGGTGGTGTATAATCTTCTGATGGATCAATTTAAAGATGGAGGTGATGACTTTAAGAGGATATTTGTATTCTTTTGTTTGAATTCTCTCTTAACACCAGCTTCAAATAAGTTGATATGCACAAGTGTGCTGAAGTTTCTTTAATTATGGTTAAAGAAGAAATTCCAAAGTATGATTGGTGTACATATATTTTGGAAAAGCTGTGTGATGGTGTTAGTAACTTTCAAAAGAATCGATTAGTCAATTGTACTGGTTGTATACTAGTCCTACAAATTATCTATCTTCATAGAGTGAAATTGAGGGGGTAATATGGACCTATTTCCATACCATTAATTCAGCATTGGACATATAGGAAGATTGTGGATCGTTGCAATGAGAAAATGAAATCTGGAAATTTTGGTGATGGAGAATTAGTGGTTAACAAGTTCCCTTTAACTGTTAATGGAAAAGCCAGAGAATATGAATTTGTGAAGAATTTATACAGTGACATTGTTTTTCAGGTATATACAAACATATTATAAATTTTATATTGTTATTCTTAATTTGTAATACTATTGATTTTTTTGTTTTTTATTTAAAATTCTTTTTTTTTTTTTGACATACTGATATTATATTATTAGTGTTACTGTTATGTAATTTCTTGTTTTTTTTAGGATTTTCAAAATATGATTATATCTCTGAAAAAAAATGTATGATCAGTATATTCAAAGAATACTTGAAATAAAGAAGTTTGCTGCTAATAATCAATTTTCTTCTTCACCGACTAAAATGACAGATTCGCAGAAATTCTTTTGTGCTGAGAAAGTTCTCAGAATAATTGAGGAACTTGAAAATAAATTTTATGATGCAAAGAAGCTTGCTGATGATATTTCATCATTTGATGATGTGAATGAAGAAATGAATGATTTAAATGGAGAAGACAATGAGGATTTGAATCCTGATGAAGTTGGTGGTAATGATGATGAAGATGGTGATGATGAGTTTGTTAATTTTAATGAAGAAAAATGGGCATCAGATATTTGGCTTATAACAAAGGATATTGGCCTGTTGTCTAGTTTTTGTAAGACAAACAAGAAGTTGTTTTCTAGCATCCCACAATGCAACAAGGAGATTGTTGATTACATCTTCTATCTTGAGGATAACAAAATGTTAATGTTGTTATTTATTTTCCAGTTTTTTTATATCATTATTATTATATTTTTAATTTATTTTTTCTTATGTAGTGAGATGTTGTTTAAACACAAGAAATTTTATATGTTGACAAGGGATGATCTGTCAACAATATATAAGAACACTGATATTCTGCAACCAGTCATTTCATATTTTTGTTTGGTTGTCAACAATTTTGAATCCTTTACAAGACGGTCTCGGTTTGTTTTTAATCTTCAAAACAGTGTAGGTTTTCCTTTTTTTTTTTTTTTTTATAAAAGTCAGTTTCCTTAATTTTTTATAATTTTTATATTAATGTATGATATCAATTTTTTTCAGAGAGCTTTGGAAGCTCTTGTGAGTAAAGCTGGAATTTTGAAAAAAAATTCAATGGAAATTAAAGCATGTTGGAGCAATTGGTTGAAGCTTAATGGGAAATGTTGGTCCTGAAAGGAGTATATAACAAGTGTATGGGGGGGGGGGAGAGGAATACACTTGTATGCAAATCTTTTTCAAACTTAAGCAAATATGGCTTTAGCAAGGTTGTCCTGGACAACTCTTCTGATATGTATAACTTTCAAAAGATAATCAAACTACTATGTAATATTGAGTACTCAGTTGAATAACTATCTAAGTAAGTTATAGGTGCAGAATAGTGATTGGCCCTTTAGTTTAAACTTCTTTAATTCTGAAATCTCCTTTAACACTTAATCTGTTTGCAGGGGACTTGTCCCAAAATAGTTTTGCATAGTATTGAATATATGTCCTTTAAAGATTAGTTTGTGTGCAGTGTATGAATGTGTTGTTTGTATGAAAGTACTTGAAAGTAAGTCAACACAAGAGTTATAGTGGTTCAGAGACTCAAGCTCCTACATCCACTTTCCCTAATTGAATAGGATAATTCCTTATCTCTTGGAATTACTTGTTTTATAGTGCCAAGGTGCACTTGATCAACCACACCACTCCTTGATGCTTTGATCCCTAGGATTCAGAGTCCTAGTACTCTCTTCTCAACTCAGAATTGAACTGTTCTTCTCTCAACAGTCAATTCCTTACACTTCTACTACAACAACCTTCTAACTTTCTTGGAAAGGTATAAGGGTTGATATTGGTTCCAACTAGGTTGAGATATCCTTTACAATAAGCTCAGTGTATATGATGGGATATCTCTCTAAGCTTTGATTGATGTACAATGTAGTTCAGCTTAGGTTGAAGTGTTTCTGGAAACTAAGAATGTTCTATGAAAGCTTGAAGGCTTATGAGCTTGTAGTTTCCTCTAGATTGCACGATAGTTGGATGCAAGTTGGATGCCTTCAAATGGTTTCCACACTTCTGTATTTATAGAGCAAATTGAGGTTATGTCCGTTGGAGAGACAACCTCAAAATTTCTATATTTGTCTTCCTTGAACTTTGCAACTGGAAGACAGATTCTTGAAAGTGACATGTCCTTATTTTGGGAAGTAAACGGCTGTTAGCACTTTGTCTTGACTTTGAAGCACTCTTCCCAATGTCTGACTTGAAGTTTCACTTGATCAAACATGGACATCACTTCTGATCATTGGTCCTATGATAAGGACAACATTCCTTATCATCTGGACAGTTCTACTTATCAATATCAGCAGACTTAGCTTATCAACAGTGTTGGCTTGGCTCTTTCAGATGACTTGGCTCATTCTCTTTCATAGTATATTTGTTGATGATTCTTGAGCATTCATGCCTTCATATCAGTAGCTTTGACCTTCTCAGCACAATTGGCCTTAACTTGGAACTGTTCTGGTTCAAGTGTGCTGAGACATTTCTGCTGATCTTCTCTTCTGGATTTTGACAAATACTTCAGTAGACTTGGTCTTGATGATGTATTGGTCTTCAGAAAAGTTGACACATTACTGAGCTGACTTGATCAGCATAGTTGTCCATTTAGGCACTTCAGCAGTTTTGGGATTAATTTGATTCTAAGCCTTGAGGGGACTTGTCTCTTGTGATCTTTTAAGTATGTGTTCCCCCTCAACTTGTGCACCTAATTAACTAAGAGCTGCCTAACACACCAGCTTCTCAACTAGCCTTAACTACATGTTCCAACATTACTGAAACATGTTCATTTCAATTTGACTTATCTACATGGCATGTCTTTAGGGGGTTTTGGTATCTTAATCAAAATTCTCATTTTATTCCCAACAGGAAAGACATAAATTCTTTTGATCTGGTATGTACTTTTATTACTCTTTTTTTGTTAATGTTGTATGTGCATATTTTTTTATGTTTACTGTTATTTATTTTTTGTGTATTCTAATGTAATATCTTAATGTTTGTTACTCTTTTATATTTATTAATTTTTTAACTATTTTAATAATAAAACAGATGTTTGTCCCCTTCTGCTGTTTTACACATTATGTTGTACTATGTGTCAACTTTGTTGATATGAAAGTGCAGTATTTAGACAATCTTCCAAGTGAAGAAGGTGGTAATTACTTTCAATGTGCAAAAATTTTGGTAAGATTGAATTATGATCATTTATATATTTTGTTGAATTAAAATATATTTTATTCATTTCTACTTTTTATTTATGTAGCAAAAGGAATTTTCAATGTTTCTGAAGAATGTTAAAAATCCTAAATGGAATGATGTTCTGAATTATCCTTTTGAGAATATTAAATTTTCATGGAAAGATTTTGTTATCAATAGGGAATGTGGAGTGTTTTTGATGCATCACATTAAGAATTTTGATGGGTAGGTGTATTCAGTACTTGATTTACGTCAGGTAATATATATATATATATATATTTTTTTTTTTTTTTAATTTCTTTTAATGGATTGTGATTATTTTGAGTGTTTTTTCTATATGTTTTTTTTTGATAAGGTTGGTGCAAGAACACTACTTAGGGCTCAGTACTGTACTGACATAATTACATCTGATGTGAATGAACTTAAGATGAAGACTCTTGAAAAGGTTTATTTGTTCTATAACAATAAAACAAATGTTTATTCAACAATATGTTGAAAGAAGGAGGACGGCGGATGAAGATAAGAGTCTAAGAAATTGGCTTTGGAAAAGAAACAAATAGTTAATAGGAGGAAAAAAATAACATTTGAAACCTAGTGCTTTTTATTTTTTGTTTGATTTATGCTAAGGGTGATGATTCAGTGTGCTTTATTGTCTGTTATCGTGTTTTGTTATATTTCTATGTCAGACTATCTTTCTATATGTGTATGATTTTTTTTAGTATACTATTATGAAATATTCATTGATACTTTTTTAATCTTGGTTTGAATGTTATATTTTGACACTCTATGTAATGGCATAGTAAAATTATTTGTCCCTTTTATGCTGTTTTTGGTATTTTTTAATTGTGTTTGTTGGTCCCAAAACGAGTATAGTGACAGTCTAGGGGGGTGAATAGACTGTCAGGTGTTATAAAACTTTTTCAAACTATTTGATCAGCTTAGACGTACAAAAGAGTTATATACTCAGTCGTCTACGTGTAACAAGTAAGGTATGATTTGTAGAGTGTTTGTGTGAAATATCAATTCAAGATAACAACCTTACTGATTGCTGAATTCAGTTGGTCAGTTTGGAAGCTATCTCAAGAGCTAAGAGTGTGGAAATGTGTAGGCCCTACGTATTTAAACTCGTGGGTATTTTATGAAAACCTTTGAAAACAATGTTAAGACAGAGTATGAACAATATGAATATGAGTGCTGAATAGAAATAAGCAGTAAAGAACACAAAAAATTATAGTGGTTCGGATCTCAATATCCTACGCCCACTCTCTCTAATCAGATAGATAAATTCAATAGCTTGCTGCTTTATAGTCCCAAGAGAAGACTTTTCGGATCAAGAACCTCAACTACTTTCTGAGGAACTGATTTGTTTGTTGGTAAGGTAACAAACAACCTTTACAATGGTAAAAACCAATAGGGTGAAGTATGTGTATAACCAACTGGTTCTAAGCTCTAAAGATGTGATTCTTTAAACTAGCTTAGAATCAGAAACTTAGAGCACTAAGAATAGAAATTTTTGCAGGCTCTAAAGAACTCGATACTTTAATGTTTTTCTCAAACTTGTTGTTTCTTGAAGTATATGCAGTGAGAGTGAGTTCTTGCGTGGGGAGTTTCCGGTACCTTGTTCCAAAGAACAAGTGTTGTATTTATAGAGAGATTTGTGCTTCAAAAACTAGTCGTTGGTGAGAACTAACCGTTGCAACAAATCTTTCCAAGTATGGTCGCCATCTTCATAGGAATGGTGTTTGCAGATTTTCTGGTACGACATTACCTTAGAAAGGTAAGGTGCATTAAATGCTCTGTACTTTTTCTGCAGATCTCTTGTACGACCTACTGGGCTGTCAACTTCATAGCTTCATGTCGATGTTTCATTGGTCCACATTAGCTTGATAGTTGAGAGCAATCTTGTCTTCTGTTCGAGTAATTCAGATGTTAGTCCGACATTCTCTTTGTCTTCTATTTGACTTGCCTTTGTCATCTGACTTAGTTATTCATAAATGAATTAACACTTGTGAAGGTGTTTTGTTCATAAATGCTAAGTGCTTCTTCGTCTTGAATGCTCTTTAAGACTTGTTCTGACAAGATATAAATGAGTTCATATCTGTTGTGTTGTCTTCTGAACTTCGTTTGCAGATTATCATATAGAAGACCTAATCAATAAGGTATACAACAACCGTTAGATTTGAATCTACTAATGAACTCTTGGTGTCTTCTTGTGTTCTATCTTCTTCTTAATATTCTTCAGTCGAGTGTACAAATGAGTATTCAACTGATCATTGCACTGCTGACTCTTAGATAAGAAAAACAAATACTTTCAATACTTCCAAGCTTCGTAATACAACTTAGGAATCTTACTTCTAGTTTCGACTAGACAATCTAACTTGTACTCTACTGATCTGATTTTTGGCCATCAAAACTAAAGTTATTTATTACATTCAAATTAGGGGCTTGGATGAATATTCCAACAATATCCCCCTTTTTGATGAAGCCAAAACTAACTAAGCTAAGTTATCACATCAGTTAGTGGATTGAGAAATAAAAGAGAAAGGTTAGATGACGACATATTAAGATCAAATAATAAAGTGCAGATGGCTTCTAAGGAAGACAATGAGTAGTTGTCTTGAAGCTGAAAAAGTAAATTCTTGTATTAATAAGAGCAAAAAGAAGTTTCAGATTACAAATACAAGATAGTTTTACTTCAGCACTTGATAAGGTCTTCCAGAGATGCCAAAAGCTCGATAAACTCTCTTCCTGATCTTACGCACAAGATCTTGATCTCTGATCTTGTCGTCATAACATATTTCATCAATGAGGTTTTCCGGTTCCCTCATGTACTTGTTGTTGTTGACAGTGGTAGGGAGATCCCAGGCAGGAAATTCTGGTAGGACAATGTTGATGTTCTTCTCAGCTGCTTCTTCTATGACAATGCTTAAGAACTCGTTGTCCTTTCCTTCCAAAAAGCTTTCAAAACAACCAAAAGTCATCTGAGGATCTTGTTTTCCCCATCTGCGAGCAAGATGATAAATTTTCTGCCATTGTTTCTTCAGATTCAGCCATCTTATGTTGTAAACTGGGTCCAGAAATTCATCAATTTGCTGATTTGAGGGCTCAGGCTTTGGAAGATCTTCTTCATCTTTTCCAGATTCCTGCTTCTTTTTAGAATGGTCTTCCTCCTTTTGTAGTTTGCATAAAATTAGGATGTTTTCTTTCTTTTCAGCTGATGTTGATGACGTTCCTCTTCTGATTGCGCAAGCCTTTGACTTTTTCTGATTCTAAGAGGAACATCGTCATCGTCATCTTCATCTTCAGACTCTTTCTCTTCTTCTTTTTCCGCTTCAGGATTATCTGTTTGCTTCTGGGACTTGTCTTCTTGATTTAGAGCAAGAGCATTAGATACGTGTACAATATGAGAAATAAAAGGCATTATAGATGATGGAATTTTGGAAGAAATTCCCCCTTGAGTTATGCCTTGTTGAGTCTGAGTCGATTGACTTCTGATTTGTTCTTCTGCATCTGCTAATCTCCTAGCCAGATCAGACTGATTATCAGAAATCTTTTTCATTATTGCAGCAGAGTCTTCAGCTGCTTTCTTCATCTGTTCAATAGCCTTTTCAGATAATTGCTTTAACTGATCAGAGAATTGTTCTGATAACTTAGCTCTGGCCTCTTCTTCCCCCTTTTTGGCTTCTTCAATATGGGAAGTGAACGCTTGAGTAAGTTTCGTAAGATGATCAGTATTGGCAGTGTTCAGAATACCAATGGCTTTTTGACTTAGAAGATCAGTCCCCTTAGATGTAGTATCTTCAATTACTTTGTCTAGATCAGCAGGGGCAGGAGCAAGTTGAAGTCGAAGCTTCAAATCTTCAGTAGTGATCTCAAGTTACTTCTTGGCAAGCTTGAGATTTTCAAATTAATCTTCCATCCTCTACGCATGCTCCTTGGCCAATTCCAATTGTTTGGCCAGTTCAGCTCTCTGGGCAGCAAACTCCTTCTGCAGCTCAAGATATTTTTATTGGAGGTTAGAGGTGGCTTGCTTTTCCCTGTCCTGACTACGTTGTAATTCAGCAACTTTGAGATCATCCACTTGCTTGATTAATTCTGTTCGATGCTCGTAATCAATTTTAGCAAGTCCTTTTCCGAATAACTTGGCTAAGTCATTCAAACTTTTGTCAAAAGCTGTAACCACATAATCAACTAGATCCTTCTCAAAATACTTCTTCATATTTTCTCGAACGGCTTTGAGTATATCCTGATAAGTATCCAATTGGTATTTCTCGATTTTGAGTTTCAGATTACTCAACTGAGGTGCTAGATCTTCATGCACAAGCTTTGCAGGATCAGCAAGAACTTGACCGATTAGGGGAATATCAACGCCATTTGATCCCATCATCGTCATTTTATACCAAATGATGTCAGAGAGAGATATTCGAGTGAGAATTGAGTTTGATGAGGATTCCCCAATCTGCTGAACGTCTTTGTTTTTACCAAGAGCCTGTAAAAGTTCTTCAAACGGTCTTTGTGGAACATTCTCAGGAATGGTAGCAATAATTCGTTGGAGATCCTTATCCTCATCATCGTCATCGCTGAATGTCACAATGTCAGTTTCATCAATCTGGTTGTGATCAACATTCAATTCTTCATTCATTTCTTCAGCAATGTTTTCCTTATCTGAGCCATCACGGATCTAAAGATTCTTAGCAATTTCTTCAGCAGTTCGATCTACTTCAGTCATCTCAGTGATTTGAAGATCATCATCTCCTTCTTTATCCAAAATAATTAAATCCGTGAGGATTTCAGCTGCTCTCACAAAAGCACTTTGCATAGCTTCTTCGACAATTTCTAGCTTGATTTCCTTCTCCTCGGTTGAAACAATCGGTATCTTCTGCTCAATACTTTTAGATCCCTGGACCTCTGAGACCGGGGGCTGTGAAGGTTCAGCTCTCACAATTTCTTGTGATTGACCGGATTGAGCATTGGACAATGCATATTCATTTCTGACTGCTTCATTCACCAGTTCAGAGATTGAGTTTAACATTAATGTCTCAGAGTCAGAAGACTCATCGTTGACAGTGACTTCAGCTGTTTCCACAGCATCAGTGTTTAGCTCTGCTGATTTCTCAGCATCATTGCCAGTTTGTTTAGATGAACTCCCACCTAAATCAGATGTTGGGTTATCTGCTCCTCCAGCAGCGTTCCCACCGATGTGATCTTGTGTAGAATCATCATCATTGTTCATCCTCTTTTCAGCTCCGGACTCGGGTCCATCGTTGCTGTGATCTGAAGAATCCTTAACAGGTTCAGATTCTTGTAATTTCGAAAGCTGTCCAAGCTTTCTAGTGACAAGTTCTGAAAGTGCATCATCAGATTTCAGACCATAAAGATCATCGATCTCAGCAGCCTCAAGCTGTTCCAACTCCCAATCATAGAACATGTCTACTCCGCCTTTTTCTTCGACCGCATGAATGATTCTAGAGATGTCTGCAAATCGAAGTTCCCTCCAGGTCCAGATTCTTAAAATTTGTTCGAGCAAATCTGGATACTGCTTCAGCTCTGGATATTTTTCTTCTAAGATTGCTTCAGTTCGATATCTGAAGAGTTGTTCCTTAGGTCCTATGGGGTAGATGGATAGGGAAGGATTGAAAGGTTTAGGAAGTGAAAGAGGTTGAATTGATGCTTCGACTGGATCTGGTCGAGCAACATCTGTTGTGATTTCAAGATTGGTTGGAGAAGAGGGGTTTGAAATTTGCGCATAATCTGAAGCAACGTCTGCAGAAATTTTCAAGGAATCAGTGGTTGGGTCAGCAACAATAGTGTCTGCTGAGGGTAGGCTGATAGGTCCTAGAGTTTGATCTAAAGCTGGGATTTCTGGATTAACATGTACAATGGCGAGGGAATCATCAACTTGTGATGTTTTAGTTGATTTAGGTCTAGATAGATTGGATGTAGGAGAGTATATGGATTTGGATTTGGTTTCAGAGGGTTGAGAGGAGATGGGATTTGGGGCTAGGGGACTAGCAGTAGAAGACTTCAAGGAAATTTTGCGATTTACCTTAAGTTTCTTGATTGTTTTGACTGGAGAGATTTCAGCAGCATCTCCAGTATCCCGAGCTTCAGCAGATGAATCTTCAACAGCTAGAGATTCCTCATCTGACTTCGTAGCTTCTGAGGAGGGTTCAGATGTGGTCGAGGCTGGAGCAAATTAAACAATTTCCTTCTGCTTCTATTTCTTTCGAGGGGCCTCTGATTTTGAGGATTTAACACCTTTCTTCCTCTTGGAACCTTCAGTTGTGGTTGCTTTCTCCTTTGTCAGCAACCATTTGGAATTTATGAACTTGGTTCCATTCCCCCATTGCGTCTTGTGAGGAAGCAAGATTGGTAGAATCACACTTAGCTTTGTGACAAAGCTAAGTTTGGAAGCAAGCCAAAAAGAGCCATCGTCTTTCCTCTTTATCTTTTTAGATTCACCGGGTATATTACTAGCCAGTACAACATTGAGACCAGTCTTTATAACTGAAATTTAAATTAAATGTCAGTCGACAATAGTTTGATTTAAAATCATAGTGATTTGATAGAAAATTACCTAATCGACGTGCAATACCAGATCTCGTGTTATCAGAAGCTCCTCCGATTAGAGAAGTCACACCAACGGTGTTGCTCTGTTCACAATGTCATTTAGTCAAATCTATTAGGAATATGCAATGGCCAATTGCTTCAAAAAATTTAACTACAACTCATACCAAGAACTTATCTATGGAGAAGTTTTTATCATCCAATAATCTCTACATTAATGCTTGGAGATAGCAAGAAAACTCACTCAAATAACATTTCTCAGAACCAAAAAAAAGAACAAAACACAAATAAAGCACTGCTAGACAATAAAAGCTTCAACTTACAGGCCGCGCAGGTGCAGCTGCATAGAGATTTCCAAACTTGGTAGAGTTGCAACCTTATCCATGCATAAATCTAGACCAGAAGAGAGTAGTCAAAATTGGTGCTAATGGAATTCAAAATTTTGTTTATGTAGTATCTTCCCCAATTGATTTTTGCTGTGTCGACTATGGCCTTCATCAGAATAATTTTCTTCTGAGTGACACCATCTAGGGATCCATGTTGACCCATTATTACTTTTGAGACAATATCGAACAAATCTCTATACTGTTTCTTCAACATAAATTTCTTTAGGTGGCTTGGAGTTGTCCGAGCCAGTTTCAGATGATCTTTGAGAATGAACTCCTTTCAAACTTCGTCCATATCAACATAGGCATACCTCAGGGTTGTCTATACCTTCATGTGATTCGGGTGGAATTTACACGATTTAGATGCATATTTGAAGCTCATTTGATGTTTATTTCATTGAATTATTGGTTGATTATCATTGTTTTGATCAAAATAAGAGAAAGGTAGTGTTTTGTCGATTTTGTAGGAAACACGATGGATTTTGGAAGCAAAACACATACCATACTTCACTGGATCAAGAAGATGCACCTTGGGAGTGATGGAAGTACTTGGAAAGATGAAGCTCAAGGAACGCAAAATGTTGGTCATGAAGAAATTGGCCTATGAAGGAGGCATTGCGTTGGAAAGTGGGGAGGACGAAGTGTTCATCACCGATGAGCACAATGTCAAGTACTATCATCCTCTATTCAAAGAAAGGGAAGTATGAACTTGTTAAGTTTCGTCCGGCATAGGACGTTAAACCTAGCGCTAAATGGGAGGCAACCCATTTTTACTTGCTTTATTTCATTTCTTGTTCATTTTATTTACTTTGTTAGTTTAGTTTGATGTGTTTGTGAGTTTTGATGTTAGTTGGAAGAGCTTGGATCGAATGGACAAGTGGATTGAAAGTGGAACCTTGTGCTTGGAAGAAGGTGTAGCTATAGCAATCGTAAGAGGTACGGCCACTCTAAACTTAGGAATTGCATAGCAATTACTAAGTTTGGGGGGGTAGTGGAACTTATATTCTTGATCATAATATTGATTGCTTAGCTACTCTTAGTTTTAATTGTTGGGATAGTGGCCCATGTGTGTAGATTTGTATGGTTAGCACTTGGCGTCAATATCATTGCAAAACTATTTTTTTCAAACTTTTAATTGCTTTGCAATGAAAAAGTTTGGGGGGGGGGTATGTTCGTTTTTACATTTTCTATTGACACCAATGTGTACTCTTGTGTATGTGTGCAATTTGAGCTTTAATGATCATTGAGACACATTTGATGGTGATTTGTTGTGAATTTGATTCCTTGTGTACATGATTGGAATGAATCATCTTGTTTGTGTTGTTGTCATCTTATTGCTTATGGATGTTTTGCTTGCACAATGAGTTATGTGTGGTGATGTTGGATGAATGTTTGAGTCTTGAATGAACCGGTGAGAGTTGAACTTTGAACCGAGCATTAATTCGGTTTATTTCATTGTTGAGTGGATCAATTCATTGCTTGCTTTTCTAGATCTCGCCCAAGTTCTTGCTTGAGATCATGTTTGTGTGATACTTTGAGATATGATGTAGGCCATCTTTCGTATTACAAGTCACTTAGCCAAATTTTCCAAATAACCGAAGAAATCTTTCGTAGTTAGCCCATTTGAGCTTGTTTCCCATTTTCTTTGCAACCTACAATGTTTAACCACTCATCCTTTTGAGCCTTTGATATCCATATTTAGTGGAGAATAAAAGAGAAAAGTGGCAAAATATGTGCTTTAGTGTCTTTGGTTTGAGGGGAAAATTTGGCAAAAGTTATGAAAAAGAGAAAAAGATGGAAGTGAAAAGAAAATAATTGAGAAAGAAAAGAGGGACAATGAGCCCCAAGAGCTTAAAAAGAAAAGAAATTTGCTAGAAAAGGATGAGGAGATGAATGCATTTGAGGAAATTAAATGAAAAGCGAGAATGAAGGTTGTAAACCATAAGAGCATGAGCTTGAATTGTTGAAAAACAACTTTTGTTCTCCACTAGACGAGTCACTTTTTCCATATTCATCTTACCCCGTCCAAAGAGCCAATGTTACGTCCTTGGTTAAGCCCTATTGATCTCATTGTTGAACATGTTTGTGGTAGAAATATGGTAGAGCTTGGGCAAGCTTATGGCAATTGCAATGCATGATTTGATTGATGAGTGCTTATTGTCCTTAATTTGTTTGAGTGTTTGAGTGAAACACTATTTCTTGTGAGTTAAACGTGAACATCTTGATATTGTCATCACCATCACTTGTTGTTGTGTGTAGAGCATGTGTGAGTAATGAGTTGGATCTTCAATATTGAACTTGTGATCATTTTAAGAATGTATCTTGAGGAAGAAGAATTCATTTCATGTCATTTGATACGTGGGATCTTTCATTGATCATCTAGTTGTAAATTTCACCCTCATATTTTAATTCTTTCGTTGCTCGAGGACGAGCAACACTTTAAGTTTGGGGGAGTTGATTCGGGTGGAATTTACATGATTTAGATGCATATTTGAAGCTCATTTGATGTTTATTTCATTGAATTATTGGTTGATTATCATTGTTTTGATCAAAATAAGAGAAAGGTAGTGTTTTGTCGATTTTGTAGGAAACACGATGGATTTTGGAAGCAAAACACATACCATACTTCACTGGATCAAGAAGAGAATCTGACCATTGGGTTCTTCTCGAAAAACGGAATGGAATGGCCAAAAGAATCAAGTCGTTTGGAGGTCGGAAGCAAAAGTTATGCACGAAACAAGTTCGGAGTGCAACTCGGCCGAGCTGCTGGGCGAGGCAGAACACTGGAAAGCGTCGCAACTCGGCCGAGTTGGACCACTCGGCCGAGCCATGAAGAAAACGCCCAAATGTTTAACACTCCAACTCGGCCGAGTCATACCTATTTTCGGCGATTTTTGTGTATTTTGTCCAATTTTCAAGGACTTAAGTGCAAATTTCACCCCAAGACCTATCCCAACACTATAAATACTTTTATTCTTGAATTAAAAAGCTCTCTCCCACTTTTACAAAGCTATTCTCACACACATTCACATAGTAGTAGGTGTTCTTCATATTTTAGTTTAATTTCTTCATTAGATTAGATAGAATAGTGGTTTTTACTCCAAATCAAGCTACGATTATCATCGGGCATCGTCTATTACATCGGTTTGTAACTAAATTATCATGATCAAGGTGATATTACTCTATTTTGCAATTCAATTTGGTATTTTCTTAATTTCTCCAATCTTTTGTTATTCTACCATGAGTTTGATGTTATTTGTTGTTGTAGCCATGGGATTCTCTTCTAAAACCATGGGCTAATTTCCTATTGCCTTGGGTGTGGATGTTTTGATGGGTGTTTAGTGTAATTGTGGATTAATTGCATGATTAACTTAGAATTTGGGTGTTTATGTTTCTAGAGTTGTACTTTGATTGATTCATTTGGTTGATTAACCCTATTAGCGAGCATGTTCGATTATGTTTATTGCAACGAGAGTTGGGTAGTATGATTGGGAGTGTGAGTGTGAGCTTTGGTCAATTGAATAGAAGTTAATTAGTAATTAGCTAACCGAGAGGAGGTTAATGGCTAGACCGACAACTTTAGACACTAAACAAATAGAGGTCGTCTAGGAGTTTGGTGAGAGGGCGTTTCATAAGCATTAGTAACCGTGTTGAAAGTGCTTATGCAACACTATCTTAGGAGCTTATGGTATTTGGTTAGATCCTATAATTGCTAATTAATGTACGTTGTATACCTATGCCTTTCGAGGGGGTCTACACATAGATGTGATAGCCTTTAGCTTAATCCGAATTCCTAGCTAATTCATGTAATTGGTCCACTAACTCACTTAATTGCTCACAAAACGGAAACACCCGAGGCAATACCCTTCCCTTGCACTTTCCAAAAGAAAGTTTGATAGCTTGTTATTTCTCTTGTCACTATTTCTTATTACTTTTGTTAATCTAGTTTAATACTTTTGTTCTTATTCCCAAAAATCCAAACAACATCTTTTAGTTACTACAATAGCATAATAACTTGCAACTTTAGGGACTCATTTTCACTCAATTAAGTCCTTGGAACGAAAATCTACTTGGGACACTTATCTTACTACTAACGAACCCATACACTTGTGGGGATCGTATAGATGTAAAAAGTGCAAAAATTCAATCCAAGTCAATGGCGCCACTGCCGGGGACTTAAGCGAGTGTTGTTAGTGAGACTTAGAGTTTGTTAAGTGTTATTGATAGTATCATTTCTTTTTGTTCATCTTTGTGGACTTTGACATTTTTCTTTTGTAGGTGCATGATCACAAGTTCACGTGTAGGAAATCTTGAACCATTAGACCTTGAGATCGAGGCACACGCAAGAAGAAGGAATCGAAGTAGGAACCGACAAAGAGTTATAGAAGAACCATTTGAGATGGAGAACATTGAAGAGATGAATCCTCCACCAAATGGAGATGATGAGCCTCAAAGAGAGAACCACCAAGTTGCAAACCAAGTTGGAGGGAATCCACCTCCAAACCCTCCACCAAATCTCCATAATCCCAATCCACAATATCCACCTCAAAACCACCTTCCATATCAAGGATACTATCCTTACCCTTATCCACCTCCACAACAAGCCTACTATCCACCACCTCCACCTCATCAATATCCACCACCTCAACACCAATACCCTCCACCTTACCAATATCCCCATCCTCAACAAATTCAAGAGGAATACATCCCTCCCCCTCCACATATAGAAGAGCCTCAACGTGTGTACCATGGAAGGCCAATGAGGGAATATTTTGAGCCTCAACCTAGGGAGCATTACGACGGGTGGGCAAGACCAAGGGTGGAGGCAAACAATTTTGAGATTAGTGCCTCTTTATTAAGGATGTTGAGGGAGAGACAATTTGAAGGAAGGACGGAGGAAGGATTTGAGGAAGACCCGAATGAACATCTTGCTCAATTCTTGGAGATGACCGACACTCTCAAGCAAAACAGAGTGTCGGAAGATGCTAAAAAGATGAGGCTATTTCCATTTACATTGTCGGGGAAAGCAAAAGCTTGGCTACAATCAAGCATTCCCGCCGGAGAAGTGAGGACGTGGGAAGAGTTGAAGAAGAGATTTCTATTGAAGTACTACCCTCCTTCAAAGACTATGGAAGCTAAACAAAAGATCTCTACGTTCCAACAAGGTCCAAATGAGGGAATCAAAGAAGCATGGGAAAGGTTTACGAATCTTCTCATCACATGCCCCCATCACGGTTTCCCAATAGAACAAACAACATGTTGGTTCATTGGTGGGTTACGAGCGGAAGATCAACACCACAATGATGCTTGTGCGGGGGGGTCAATTTGGGTGAAATCGGTGGAGGAGATCAATGACATAATAGAAGGGATATCAAGCAATACTTTTAAGATGAGAGTAGACCGTGGAGCACGAAATCGGGTAGCTCAAGTGGATGACAATGATAGCATGAAGGCAATGATGGCCACACTCATAGAAAAGGTGAATGTTTTATCTTAATCAAGAGACAATCATTTACCCTTTGGGCAAGTGGATCCTCAATTGGGTCCTATTGAAGAGGTGCAATACATGGGTCAACAAGGATACCCACAAAATTTTCAAGGGAATCGACAATACCAAGGGCAACCTCCATATCAAAATCGTGCTCAAGGATATCAAGCTCCTCCTCAAAACCGATTTCAAGGAGAATCTTCATCGTCTCAAGGCCAAGGGGGTCCATTCCCTCAAAATCCGAATTTTTGAAGGATTGAGAACTTGTCCTATTCCAATCCCAAAAGTGCTATTCAATATCCTCCCGGATTTGATCCCGGAGCAAAACTTCCAAGTGGAGAAGGTAAGTCCACTGGACGACCTTCTTGCACTCCTCATGAAAAGAATGGAAACAAGTGAGAAGAAAATCGAAGCAACCGAGTCCATCCTTGCTCAACTTTTGAGTAATAAAAAATCGATGGAATTCCAAATGGGACAATTGGCAACTTCAATTGGATCTCAACCAAACAAAGGAAAACTTCCATCGACAACCGAGGTAAACCCACGTGAGCATTGTAATGCTATTACAATTTCAAGTGGTGAACAATATGGAGTTTCTTCAATGTCAAGTGAAGTAGAAGAGAATGAGGTGGTGAAGGTAAAGAAAAGGGAGGAAGAGGAAAAGAAGGTGGTAGAAAAAGTTGAGAGTGGAGAGATTGCTCCAAGAATTCCAAAGTGGAGAATTGCCAAAGATTTGAAAAAGAAGAAGCTTGAGGTACCTTGTGATAAATGGGGGGTTCCCATTACATATGAGCCACTTCCATTTCCGGGAAGGTATATAAGGAAGAAGATGGATGAAAAGTTTGGAAAGTTTTTGGAGATCTTCAAGAAAATCCACATTGATCTTCCACTTACGGATGCTTTAGAGCAAATGCCTCATTACATGAAGTTTCTAAAGGATGCAATAGCACACAAGAAGAAGCTAGTGGATGATGAGAATATAAATTTGACCAAGGAGTGTAGTGCTATCCTTCAACGAACTCCTCCCGAGAAGCTCAAGGATCCGGGGAGTTTCACTCTCCCATGTGAAATAGGCGATGGGCCTATGATGAAGGCTCTTTGTGATTTGGGAGCTAGCATCAATTTGGTGCCACTTTCCATCTTCAAGCGTTTGAGACTTGGAGAAGTAATGCCCACATCAATTACTCTTCAATTGGCAGATCGTTCCATCACATATCCTAAAGGTATCATTGAAGATGTATTGGTGAAGATTGACAAGTTCATCATTCCGGCCGACTTTGTGGTGCTTGATATGAAAGAGGATGCAAATATCCCATTGATTCTTGGGAGGTCGTTTCTTGCCACGGGGGGAGCAAATATCAATTTGAGAAAGGGGGAGGTAACATTGGAGGTGAATGGAGAGAAAGTGATTTTCTCCAAGTATGGCTCAATTGAGAGTTCCCCAAGAAAGAAGGAATCTCCCTCCATCCAAGAATGTGACATTTATGTGACATTTATGTGAAAGAGCCATTATTACTTTTGAGACTATATCGAACAAATCTCTATACTGTTTCTTCAACATAAATTTCTTCAGGTGGCTTGGAGTTGTCCGAGCCAGTTTTAGATGATCTTTGAGAATGAACTCCTTTCAAACTTCGTCCATATCACCATAGGCATATTCCTCAGGGTTGTCTATACCTTCATGCTCCAAATCAAACATGTCGTTGAAGGTAGTCACAGATAGTCTAACCTTGGCATCCTCAATGTGTGAGGAGAGCGAACCATCGGACCTTAAGCGTAGAAAGATGTATAAATCTGCCACATCTTCTACATATATCAGCTTAGGACTGGTACCAATCAATTTCTTCAGACCTACATCGATTAGGACTTTTGCAGTTCATTCTTGTTGAGGAGTATGTGGTCTTGAGAAATTTACACACCCTTCTGCCACCATTCGCTGTTTCGCCCATACGTCTGGCTTGTAAGTATTAGGTATGATGATCTCAGAAAATTCTCTTGGTGTATCAAGATTGTGGTGCCTGGATGAAGCCATTGTTAGAAGGATTGGAGAGGTTTGAAAGTTTTAGAGAGATAAGAAAGTAGAATTTTGAAAGCGCAAACTAACTAAAGATTCTAAGTCTTTCTTATATATGATCTGAAAAGTTCAATCAATGGTCTGGATAAGATCTTGTAGACTTAATGAACGATCTGGATGGAGGGGTGTATTCATCCAAATTTGAATCTTAAGGTCTGCCGCTTCATATTCTACAGGGATTTCAAAAATAAAATAAATAGCGTATGCGAAATCAGCTTATAGATTTTTCGGGTCCGCATTTAATGCTTAGCATTCTATTGGTTGGCAAATAAAGCAACTGTCAAGTCTACACGAATTTTCAGGGCACGTACGCATAACTAATTTTGTGAGTCTTATAGGACAAACTTAAGTTATTTTGCCATTTTAGTTCAGATGTGTACTAGTATGCTGAATAGCAATAAATGAGAACTGAACGCATTCAATGAGAACGAATTTCATTTAATTTGTCTTCTAATCATTTGACACATGTATAAAGACAAGTAAGGAAGAAAAATAGATCAATCTATTTCAGCTGTGTTGAAACAGCAGTCAAGTTGTCTTCTGATTGAGCTTTTAATTTTCTTTTATCAGCTGAATACGTCCCCCCTTCAGCTGACATGTCCTCTTCTGAAGATTTTTGGCACTATTTGGTTTTCAGCTGCAATTTTTCTTTTTAGCTGATAACCTTTCTTGCTTGTATTTCATCTGCATTACTTATCTGGGAGGATAAACTGTTAAACTTCATATGTAATGTTTAGAATGAAAATTTTGAAATAAATAGGTCAAGAAACGTAAGTAAGAAAGCATAAGAGCATTCCAAGTTAAGGATCTTTAAGAATTTCATGGAAATTCCCCTTAAGACTTAGATATCTCTTGTTAAATAACTCTCAGCTGTAACATCTTCTTCATTGAGTTTAACTTACCTGTTTCCTTCATCCACCTGTCATGCATTGGATTGGACCTTGATGCACGAGGTCTCTTGCTGGAGGTCAGCTGAAATGGATATTAGGAAGAAATAGAGGAGCAAGAAGAAAGATCCTCTATCCTCCAACTACGGAGAAGAAGCTCTGCTTTACGCTTTGTCTTCTATCTCCTACAGTTTCCACTTCCACTGTCCCCCCAGTGTTTGTCTCTATAGCCAGCTGCATCCTTCATCCCCGGAGAGGAGGTTTAAATCAGCGTGACATGAGACACCGGAGATTCAGTCCGGTTTGACATGAGACACATGAGATTCCAGCCACTGCATGATGCTTTTGAAGGATTTTTCTGGCCTTGACCCATGTCTTGGGCTGTTTTGTTGCATGTAGCTCATTGCTTCTCATTCTCAAGACTTTTTCTTTTCTTTCTTCTTGAAATATTATTCCTATACAAGAGAATTGTTTGTGAGTTAGAGATGTGATAGTTTGATAGCCTAACGCAGGTATTTATACTAGAAGAGGTAAGATTCTTGGTAAGTAAATGTTAAAACCTAAAGTCTTAGCCTCTGAAAAGAGTTTTTAGAAAACAAAGACTTTCTTGGAACTCTAAATATTCATTTTGAACAACGTGTGGTAAGATGATATACAGAGTTGATCTAAGGGTCCAAATTGGTCGCAATCTTTGAAAATTACTGTTTGGACTTCAGATTAGCATTAAATTATTATAAATGGATTTCAATTCCGAATCCCATGCATATTAAACGTATTCAATGTAAACGCGTAAATTAAAATGAAGGAGAATCACGATAAATAATAACAGATAATCAGGTTACTAATAATATAAGAATTTTAACACCAAGTCATGAGATAAACATGTAATGTAAATAAATGTGAATAATAAATAAAAGCAAGTAGTCTGAGTGTTTTGAATAAGGATTTTTAAAGAATCATGGATTCCCCTTTGAATTAAGAACTCTCAGTTTCCCTCAGCTATACTAGCTTTCTTCATAAGGAAGAGACTTACCTAGATGATGAGTGTGTCTATTCAACTCATCTGTAAGGATAGTCTGCACTTGTTGTCTGGTTGGAGCTGTTCTATGATTAGCTGAGTTAAGGGCGACTTCTCAGCAGTCGGTTTTGAGATATCCAGCTCCAGTAGGCCTAAAGAGAAACATAGTTCTCTAAACCTTGTCTCAGCTAGAGGTTTGGTGAGCATGTCTGCTCTTTGAATATTTGTGTGAATCTTTTCCATTCTGATGTCTTTCTTCTCCATGTGATCTCTAATGAAATGATGTCTGACATGAACGTGCTTGCATCTTGTGTGGAGAATAGGATTCTGAGTAATGGCTATTGCACTATTGCTATCACATTAGATTGGAACTTCTCTTATTTTGATGTTATAATCCAACAATTACTGACTTAACCATAGCAGTTGACTACAACAACTACCAACATCCATATACTCGGCTTCAGTAGTGGAGGTAGCAACTAATATTTGTTTCTTGGAGAACCAAGATATCAGCTTGTTTCCTAGGAATTGGCATGTGCCAGAAGTAGATTTCCTATCTATTCTGCACCCTGCGAAGTCAGATTCTGAATAGCCACTCAGTTCTAAACCGTCTACGGATGGATACCACAAGCCCATATTTATTATACCCTTCAGATACCTCAGGATTCTCTTTGCTGCATCTAGGTGACTAACCTTTGGGTTGGATTGAAATCTAGCGCAGACACCTACAACAAATGTAATATCTGGTCTGCTGGCTGTTAAATACAGGAGAGATCCTATTAGGGCTCTGTATTTGGTTTGATCTACGGATTTTCCATCCTCATCTGGATCCATCTTAAACGAAGTCATAATTGGAATCTTGCATACTTTGCTTGTTTGAGCACCAAACTTGGCAATCAGATTTCTTGTGTACTTGGCTTAAGTGATGAATATCCCATCTGAACTTTGTTTCACTTGAAGACCTAGGAAGTAGTTCATTTCACCCATCATGGACATCTCAAATTTGCCTTGCATCAACTTTGCATAACTCTTGATTTGGTGAACCAAAAATAATATCATCTACGTAGATCTGAACCAATAAGATATCGTTTCCTTCTTGAATTCTGAACAAGGTTCTGTCTATTATCCTTTTGTGAATCCATTATCAACCAAGAATTGAGATAGTGTATCATACCAAGCTTTGGGAGCTTGCTTTAGTCCATATAAAGCTTTCTTAAGTCGATACACTTGATCATTTTCCTCGAAGCCAGGGGTTGTTCGACATATACTTCTTCTGCAAGTACTCCATTTAGGAACACACCTTTAACATCCATTTGATACACTTTGAATTTCATTCGAGAAGCATATGCTAGAAATAGTCTTATAGACTCAAGACTGGCTACAGGTGCAAAGGTTTCATCATAATCGATTCCTTCTGATTGTGAATATCCCTTTGCAACAAGTCTACCTTTGTTCCTTGTTATAACACCATTTTCATTTGTCTTGTTCTTGAATACCCATTTCATTCAGATCACACTTTGATGTCTAGGACGATCCACAAGTTCCCAAACATCATTTCTTGTAAACTGATTGAGCTCTTCTTGCATGGCTGTAATCCAGTTGCTATCTTCAAGAGCTTCATCAATTGTTGAGGGTTCCTTAAAAGAAAGAAAACAACAATGACAAAATAGTGTCTCAGCAATGTGAGCTGAGGGGTTAGCATTTGCCTTTTGCCTTCTAGTTTGGACACTAGAGCTTGAATCTCCAATAATTAGATCAGTTGAATGATCTCTTGTCCAAATGAATTTTGGATAAGTGCCATTAGGTGAATTAAGATCTTCTTCTGATGTTGTGCCACTAGGATTTTGACATTGATGTGTCTCGGCTGGTTCAGCAGTTTGTGTATCATCTGTCGGTTCAACTTCAGCTGTCTCTACAGGTTCAGCTGTGTTAACAACTTCTTCTGTATTAACAGTTTCAATTGTTCCCCCTACTTGAGTAGGTTCAGTATCTGCTCTAGGAGCTTCATTTACTGTATTTGTCTGGGATCTTGTAGTGGGCCTCCTTGGTTTGAATTGATCTTCATCACTATCATCGTCCTCTGAGAAGGGAATAGTGACTTTAAAAAATCCTTTGTCTGCTGATCCCTTCTTTTTCAGATTTAGACTTTGAAACTTTTGAGTTAGGAGATCCACTTTATCAGCTGTTCTATCAGAAGTACAGCATGGGGTGTTTCTTCCACAATAAGGGTCCTTTTATTAAAGACTCTGAATGCTTTACTTACTTGGGAATATCCTAAGAATATCCCTTCGTCTGTTTTAGCATCAAAGGACTTTAGTTGGGTCTTCCCATTGTTATGGATGAAACATTTGCAACCAAAGATATGAAAATAAGATACTCTAGGTTTTCTTTCATTCTAGATCTCATAAGGAGTCTTACTATGTCTTTTATAGATGAGACATCTGTTCTGAGTGTGACAAGCTGTATTGATAGCTTCTGCCCAGAATTTCTTAGGTATGTCAAATTCAGCTAGCATTGTTCGAGCAACTTCTTTGAGAGTTTTGTTTCTCCTCTCAGCCACTCCATTTTATTGTGGTGTATGAGCTGAACTTGTTTCATGCTGAATGTCATTGTCAGTGCAATAAGTGGTAATAGAAGAGTTTAGAAATTCACCACCTTTGTCGCTTCTAATCTTGATGATCGTTGACCCTTTTTGGTTTTGAATCTTCTTCATTAGCTCTGGAAGTTTGGTCCTTGTCTCACACTTTTCGAATAGAAAAGTAACCCATGTGTACTTGGAGAAGTCATCTACCACCACAAGAGTATACTTTCTACCGCTAAGAGTAGCAAGTGAGATAGGTCCAAATAGGTCCATGTGAAGAAGCTCAAGAACTCTGCTGGTGGATGATACAGTCTTGCTTTTCATTGGCACTTTTGTCTGTTTGCCCTTCTGACATGCATCACACACTTGTAGATCTTTACTGAAGACTTCGTTAGGTAGGCCAATCACTAGTGAGTTTCTTGCTATGTTGTTCAGAGTTTTAAAGTTTAGATGACCTAACCTTTTGTGCCACAGCCAACTTACTTCTTTAGAACTCTTTGCGACTAAGCAAGTGTTACTAGGACAACTTTTCCAATTAGCAACATAAATGGTTCCTATTCTGTTTCCAGAGAGTAGTACGTTTTTACTAATTCTGTCTACTACTTTACAGCCAATAGAAGAAAATTCAACACTATACCCTCTATCACATAATTGAGAAACAGAAAGTAAATTGTGCATTAGTCCATCAACATAAGATACATCTTTTACCGATATGTCGCCATTGACTAAGGTTCCAATTCCTCTGGTTTTAGCCATAGAATTATCACCAAAGACTACTCGTGGACCTTTCTTATCTTTGAGGTCTGAAAGGAGGTGCTTGGATCCTGTCATGTGATGTGAAACGCCTGAATCTATATACCAGATTTCGGCTTCTGATCCTCCTTTATTCTTTAGATCCACGCGACCCTAACCAAATTATTGCATAGGTACCCATTTTGTTTTGGGTCCTTGGGTGTCAGTACTACCCTTGAGAACCCAGATGTACATTGCTCTTTTGTAGAGCTTTGAGCATGTTAGCTTGTTCCCTCGGGCATCACAATACCAAACCTTCTTAACCTTTTCAGAAGACTTGTGTTTCTTTATCCGTTTAGTAGTTGTCTTCTGATTCTCATTCAGATTAGATGTATTGGTTTTTAGTGATGGAAGTTAAACTCCATGTTTGTTAATTATATTATATGATTTGTGAGGTGGATAATCAACAAACACTCTATCAAACTTTTGTTTCTGCTTAGTTGTTTTCAGCTGGGACTTCTGAACAGAGGGTCCAGGCTATTTACAACTAAGTTGTTGTTTTAACACAATCTTCAGCAGTTGACTATAAGTCTTCTGCCTTAGACTGCCAAGCTTTTCCTTAGAATCCTTTGGTCGACCACCATGTCTGGTGATGAAGAAATTCATCTTAGGATTAGCAACAACTGGAAACGGAGGTTTTGGATTTTGAATAACTTCAGATCTCTTAGTTTCTTGTGTTACATCAATCTCTCCAGTACAAGATTTGCAATCTTTTGTACTATTAACTGGAGAAGATTCTTCTTCAGGAATCGGCTCAGGTTTGTCTACTATTTTACTAGTGACTTTACCTTCGTAGCCTATTCCTGATTTTACCTTTAGACTTCGGTTTACACAAATGCATTGATCAAGAACACTCTTGGCTCTGTTGATCTCGGCAACCTTCAAGTCTATCAGGTTCTTCTCTTTTATAAGCTCTCGGTGGTTACTGATAAGTTCCTCATGCGTTTTTCTGAGTTCTGAAAGTTCTTTTACTTCCTCGGCATGAGTCCAACATTGTTTCTTATAAACTTGACTCAGAAAGGAATGTTTCTCCTTGAACTGAGACAGTTCTTCCATTAAGAGTCCTGAGTTTAAGAAATTTGTCTGACTTATGCTCTTTTAGCTGAACAATTTCAGTTCTCAGACGCATAGTCTTATCTTCAGCTTCCACATAAGTTGTTGTTTCCAGACTAAGATCAATCTTCAATTGCTCACAAGTGAGCTGAAGGTGATTTTTAGATTCGGCATCAGATGAGTTTGACTCATCTGTTTGTGAAAAGATGAATGTATTGACATAGTTTTAGAGTGTACCTCTTTTTGTTCTCTTGCCATTAAGCAGTGATCATCTTTGCGTTGATCCTCATCCTCAGTTTCGAAACCAGACTCGTCTGAAGAAGAAGGTAATTCATCGTCTGAACTACTACTTTCTTCATCAGCCATCATGACTTTTCTTCTTGATGAGTATCTTCTTTCTCTTCTAGCTCGAAGTAGTTCACGCTCCTTCTGACTTAGATCAGGACAATCAACACTAAAATATCCTGGTTTTTTGCAAGTTTAGCATAGATCTTTTCCTTCCTTGGAGCTTCGTGCTGGTGAACTATCTCTTTTACTCCGAATAAGGATAACATCTCTTCTGCTGTTTCCTCTTCGATCTGTAGACTCTGCTCGTTTAGAAGAACTCGATTCTTCTCTCCTTCGTTCAGGAGTCCTTTCAGATCGATCTTTGGACTTATATGAGGATGATGAGTTTCCTTCATGGTTAGATCTTCTGTTTTTGTAATCTGTATAGAAGCGTTTATATTTACCATGTTCAGATTGGAGATTATCGAATCTTTTCATCATCAGTGCCATCTGCTCCTGTAAGCTAAGATCTGATGGAATGGGTTCCTTCTCTTCTCTCACTTTGGGTTCTTTTCCTGAACAGCTAGATCCCTTGGCGGCAACTGAAGCTTTAAATGCAACAGCCTAAGTAGAAGAGGTTGAAACTTGTTCGTCACCTGTTTCTTGTGCTCTTTCAATATCATATTCGTGAGCTTTAAAAGTTTAAAATAATGTATGTACAGACCAATCTTTGAAGTCTTTGTCACTTTTAATGATCCCTACTTTGGTTAGCCATATCTTAGGTAGAGCATATAATACTTTAGCATTACCTCACTTTTCAGATAGGTCTTACCCAAGTCTGTGATCTCATTGAGTATCCTGGTAAACCTATTGTCCATTTGGTCAATAGTTTCACCAGGCTGCATCTTGAAGTTATCAAACTTCTGTACTGCTGTAATGAGCTTGTTTTCTTTAATCTGTTTTGTGCTTTCACACATAATAGTTAATGTATCCCACATTTCTTTAGCAGTTTTAAGACGAATAATTTTACCAGCATACTCATTTGATACAGTAGTCAAAATCATATTCTTAGTTGTTCTGTCGAGGTTGTGTTGCTTTGCTTCGTTTGGAGTGAAATCAGCTCTATTTTTTGGTACGAGTTGACCAACTGGAATTTCAGGATTTCCATCAGCTGTGTTAGGAGCCATCACGGTGATGGGTCCATCTGAGATTACATCCAGCATCAACTCATGAATCTGACTAAGTGCAACCTCCATTCTTCCTTTCCAGAGATCATATCCCTCAACTGAAAACACAGGTAGCTTACGAGTGTGAGAATCTTTACCTATGATGAATAATATGAGTTTTATGCAAATAGGGTTTTCAAAAAATGGATTTGTTCAAGAGAGCTACAAGAACTTCTTCCTTAAGAAGTTAAGTAACAGAATCAGTAGCTCGTTTGAACCACTGCTCTGATAGCACTTGTTGGTCCCAAAACGTGTATATGACAGTCTAGAGGGGGGGTGAATAGACTGTCAGGTGTTATAAAACTTTTTCAAACTATATGATCAGTTTAGACGTACAGAAGAGTTATATACTAAATCGTCTACGTGTAACAAGTAAGTTCTGATCTGTAGAGTGTTTGTGTGAAATAACAGTTCAAGATAACAGCCTTACTGATTGCTGAATTCAGCTGGTCAGTTTGGAAGCTATCTCAAGAGCTAAGAGTGCGGAAATGTGTAGGCCCTACGTATTTAAACTCGTGGTCATTTTATGAAAATCTTAGAAAACAATGTTAAGACAGAGTATGAACAATATGAATATGAGTGATGAATATAAATAAGCAGTAAAGAACACAGAAATTTATAGTGGTTCGGATCTCAATATCCTACGTCCACTCTCTCTAATCAGATAGATAAATTCAATAGCTTGCTGCTTTATAGTCCCAAGAGAAGACTTTTCAGATCAAGAACCTCAATTACTTTCTGAGGAACTGATCTGTTTGTTGGTGAGGTAACAAACAACCTTTACAATGGTAAAAACCAATAGGTGAAGTATGTGTATAACCAACTGGTTCTAAGCTCTAAAGATGTGATTCTTTAAACTAGCTTAGGATCAGAAACTTAGAGCACTAAGAATAGAAATCTTTGCAGGCTCTAAAGAACTCGATACTTGAATGTTTTTCTCAAACTTGTTGTTTCTTGAAGTATATGCAGTGAGAGTGAGTTCTTGCGTGGGGAGTTTCCGATACCTTGTTCCAAAGAACAGGTGTTGTATTTATAGAGATATTTGTGCTTCAGAAACTAACCGTTTGTGAGAACTAGCCATTGCAACAAATCTTTCCAAGTATGGTCGCCATCTTCATAGGAATGGTGTTTGCAGATTTTCTGGTACGACATTACCTTAGAAAGGTAAGGTGCATTAAATGCTCTGTACTTTTTCTGCAGATCTCTTGTACGACCTACTCGGCTGTCAACTTCATAGCTTTGTGTCGATGTTTCATTGGTCCACATTAGCTTGATAGTTGAGAGCAATCTTGTCTTATGTTAGAGTAATTTAGATGTTAGTCCGACATTCTCTTTGTCTTCTGTTTTACTTGCCTTTGTCATCTGACTTAGTTATTCATAAATGAACTAACACTTGTGAAGGTGTTTTGTTCATAAATGCTAAGTGCTTCTTCGTCTTGAATGCTCTTTAAGACTTGTTCTGACAAGATATAGATGAGTTCATATCTGCTGTGTTGTCTTCTGAACTTCGTTTGTAGATTATCATATAGAAGACCTAATTTATAAGGTATACAACAACATTTAGATTTGAATCATGAACTCTTGGTGTCTTCTAGTCTTCTGTCTTCTTCTTAATATTCTTCAGTCGAGTGTACAGATGAGTATTCAGCTGACCATTGCACTGCTGACTCTTAGATTAGAAAAACAAATACTTTCAATACTTCTAAGCTTCGTAATACAACTTAGGAATCTTACTTCTAGTTAAGACTAGATAATCTAACATGTACTCTACTGAGATGATTTTTGGCCATCAAAACTAAAGTTATTTATTACATTCAAATTAGGGGCTTGGATGAATATCCCAACAGTGTTTTTACTGGGTTTTTTTTTATATGATACTATCTTCCTATGCTTGTAGTACTGTCTTTTTTTGTAAGAATTTTTTTTATCATACTGTTATGAAATGTGTAATGATACCATTTTTATATTGATTTTGCATGTTGTATTTTTTACTTTTTATGTTATGGCATAGTTAAATATATAACAAAATAGGAAACTATATGTGATGGTGTAGTAAAATTATTTATCCCTTTATTCTATTTTGGTGCTTTTTAATTGTGTTTTTGCCATTTTTTTATATGATACTATCTCCTTATGTTTGTAATACTGTTTTGTTTTGTAAGAATTTTTTTATCATACTGTTACGAAATGTGCAATGATACCATTTTTATCTTGATTTGCTTTTCGTTTTTTTTACTCTATATGTTATGGCTTAGTTAAATATATAATAAAATAGGTCTTATAATATACACCTAATAAATAAATTTGCAATTAGTAGTAATAATTGTTAGGTCGTATAACATAAAATCTATTTTGTCCATTTTGTATTTGTTACTTAAAGACATAGAATACTTTCAAAACATAAAAGATGTAAAATATTGCTAAAGACATAGAATACTTCCAAAGACATAATATCCTACTAAATATCATTAATCCATAAAAGATGTGAAATATTGCTAAAGATAGATATAGAATACTTCTAAACACATAAAATATTGCTAAATTAAATGTTGATTTGGTGTTTTAGAACCGAACTCTCTTATTTGTGAATTTGGTTTCCTTTTCTTTTTCTTGGTTTTGCTTTTAGTTTTTCCATTCAATGCTCCTGCTATTCTTTTGCTTCTTCCTTTTGTCACATAACGTTTAGGATCATGCACACTCATTGAACTTTCAACACTTTCATATGTTTCCTCATCATTGTCAATCTTCAATCTCCTTACAGCATCTGAATCTCATTTGTATCCATTCTCCAGTATTTCTCTTGCTTCATCTGTTCCTTCACAATTCAAAATTAAACTATAGTATTTATTTGCCATATATTGTCTACATAAAATCTGGTTTTTTCCCTTGTCCATTCTTGTGTTTAAAATACTGATTTTTTTCCCAAATGTTGGACTTTGCTCCTTTCGTCCATCTATGTAGTATATATGATGGTGGTATAAACTGCTCAGAGTTTATAAACAAAATCTTTAAACAATGACAACATAATATTGTATGCCACATTCTTCAAATTTAATTTTTTGCATTTGCACTTAATCCATTTCAATAGGAAATCATACATCTCTTCAAATGTGTAATTGTGTTGTTTGACTTCATAAATCATTGTAGTCCCTTCTGCTGCAGCAAGTCTTGTTTCACCAGCCATACTCTTGAAAATTTCTCTTTCAAATTCTTTAAACATTGCTAGTGTATACACATCTGAAGCATGCTTTACTAAACATGTCATCGACAGTTTTGTATTTGGCTTCACCCAAGAAGTCTGGAATTCATCACGTTGCTCATTACTTCTCCAATTGTTTATTGTTATCAAATAGAGCTCATAGAATTATGCCAATGTAGTTGTCTTGTTTGCCCTAAAAGATATTGCATTGTTTGTGCTCTCACTTCTTTGCGAAGAAAGTACTCCAGTAGAAAAGAAGTCTTTGTTTAAAGTTGTGCACCATTTGTATCTCAGTTCATACAACCTTGTGAACCATTCATGATCTTCAAATTTATATTTTGTCACCATTTCTTCACAGCACTTAAGAAAGTGTGCCTCATCAACACATCTAGAGAGACACTTGTTGAACAAGTATTTTAAATTTCCTTCAAATTTTTTTGCTCCAATATTTGTAACTGCATTTTGCTGCAGATACCAAAGGCAAAGTCTATGCCTACTTTCTGAAAAAACCTGCATGTTAGTTCATAATGTATTTAGTATGACATATATAAATAAAAGTATGAAATTGTTAAATATCATACGTTACACTTATTTTTGCATACCTTGTTTATTGCATTAGATATTGCAAGATCTTGGTCGGTGAATATAGTAACTGGATTTTCCCCTCCCATTGACTTCTTGAATACTTCAAAATCCCACTGAAATGTATCTATTTTCTCATCAGCTATAAATGCACATGCAAACATTACATTTTTTCCATGGTTGTTTAAACCGACAAAAGGTGCACATATGAGATTGTATTTGTAGGTTCTGTATGTTGTGTCGAACATCATTACATCACCATACACATTGAAATGTTCACTCATCATGGAATCCCTCCAAAAAATGCTGGACAATCTACTCTCATCATCCATTCTTACCTTGTAGTAGAAATTTGGTTCATTTTTCTCCTGTTCATGCAATCTATCAATCACGGTGTTTGCATCCTCACCTTCAATCTTGTACATCTTTAGTCTTTATACAAAGTTTAGATGGTCTTTCATTGTGTGTCCTATTTTTTCCACACCTCCAGCGTCATGTGCCAAATAACGGAATGACTCTCCTGGTTTCATTCCAGAAGCTAACATTCCCTCTATAGCACCTGCTTTGCCATCTGTTATTACACTCTCTGAACGATGGAAATGACCCCATTCTGGTCTTGTACGTGGATGATTGTGCTCTAAGTTATGCCTCACAACTTCAAATGTTTTGTTTGAATTCAATTTCACTCTAAGCATAGCTTGGCAATTTGATCTTGTGATTCCCTTGGTTCTTTGTTTAATGGTTAAATCATCACTTCTTGCTTTCTTCATTCCAGAACAGGAGCAGACAATTTTTTTTCCTATTTCAATTTTTCCACCATTTGAAAATGTACTTGTTGATTTACGTACACTGAAACCTACATTCCGAGCATGCTTGCAACACAAATTATACATTTCCTCTATTATGTTTCCTTTCATTCTAACTAGTGAACTAGTAAGTTCATCACAATTGTTAGTGTCTTTTTCATCATTAATATCAATTATACCTGCTGTTATCAGTGCTCCAGATTCAGCAGTACAATCAGTAATAGAAATCAGTCATATTCCTACAAAATTAATAATTGTTATTTATATAAATTACTGATATGACATTTTAATAAGGCAATTAGTTAAGAACATTGGCCATGTATTTTTAGTATATATTCTTGTACTATATTTCTGTTTTGTATTCCATTAATTGTGGGATACCAATTGTAACTTCTCCTTTTTAATAGCAATTACACGATCACCGAAATTCATCGGTGATTCTCAAATCATCTTACATGGTATCAACTATACGATCCTAAACCCTATTTTTCTTCTTCTCCACGGCTGTTCTCTTCCGCCGCTCACGATCGGACTCGTCCCCTCCATCGTGACCTTCTTCCACTAGACTGGTCTCCTCTGGTGCGAACCTATATTTCTGTTTTCTTCATGGCCGCGCAAAATACTGAGTCCCTCCCTGTCACAGCAATGATAAACATGGTTGTTGCAATTAAGTTAAATGCCAGAAACTATCTCCCTTGGCGTCGCCAAATCGTGCATATGGCTGAATGTTTCAATTTGATGGATTTTTTGGATGGCTCTGTTTCCGCGCCATCGACCACCATCACCTCTGTCGCCGGTGATAAATCGGCCAATCCTGCCTACGCAACTTGGAAGATGAAGAACAGGAAACTTCTGAGTGTGATGTACACCTCTCTATCCGAAGATGCGGCTTCCGAAGTCATTGATTCATCCACCTCGCGTGAAACTTGGGTGACCCTTGAGGATGTGTTCTTATCAGTTTCACGCCAACATCAACTTAGAGAAGAGCTCCTCTCTCTTCGGCGGGGTAACTCCTCTGTGGAATACTACGGTAAGAAATTTAAGTTATTATGTGATCAATTAAATGTTGTAGGTCGTCCGGTGGATGAATCCGACAAAAATCATTAGTTTCTGCGTGGTTTGGGTGTCCAATTTGCGGGTTTTGCAGACACTCATATGGCACTCTCTCCCATTCCTGCATTCAGAGATTTACTAAATCAGGCTAAACAATATGACCTCATGTTACGGGCCATGGAGGGTTCCGCTCCTCCGGCTGCCTTCTTGGCTAATCGCGGCGCTTCATCCGCTACCAATTCCACTCATGGTCGAGGACAGTTCCATCGTGACACCCACCAGTTCAATCGCCATGGCAGTCGCGGTCACTCGAATGCCCATGGTTCCAGTTTTGGTCGAGGACAACACTCGAACTCTCGTGGCTTCTCTTCTGGCAGTCAGAATGGGTCAGGTTCATCTAACGGGGGTCACAAACCTTACATTCTTCGTTGTCAAATCTGTCGTGGGGAGCATTATGCGGACAAATGTCCCTAATTTTTGAGTGCTCGGCAGGCTGTCTCCTCAGCACACTTGGCTCAGGCCTTCACTTCTTCTTGCAATGTTTCAGACCCTACTTCTGATTGGTCTCTTGACTTGGGTGCATCTGCTCATATGACCAATCACTAAACCGCTCTGGACTCCTATGAACCCTATTCTGGTAAGTGGTAACGGTTCTGTTATTGTTTGTAATGGCACTGCTTTAAATATATCACATGTTGGTTCTCGTAAATTGTCTACATATGTTCATCTATTGGATGTTTTGGTGGTGCCTCATATCACCAAAAATCTATTAAATCATCTTACACATTTGTAGTTTTTCTGCTGTGTAATTTGCATTTTTTTTATTGGACTACGTGTTAATTTTTTTATGATTCAGATTCATATTGTTACTGTATGATCTATAATACTGTCTAGGATTTTTTTGTCAGAAGTTATATCTTTTATTTCTATTATGGAACTGATATGTCATTTTATACTTTTTTATCTTTAATACTGTTCAATTAATTTTTTTATTTTTTAAAATTTATACTCTTTAATTTTCCTTATAGTATTAATATGTCATTTGTAGTGTTACTGTCTTCTAATTTATAATTTTTATAGTTTACTTGTTAGTTTTTTTTTAGGATTCTGTTTTATACTGTTACTATATGTCTATAATACTCTTTTTGGTTTTTTTTCAAATGTTATACTATTTTTTTCTGTTATGGTACTGATATTACATTTATATTCTTACTGTCTTGTAATTTGAATTTTTTTACTAACTATGTGTTAATATTTTTTATGATTATGGTTCATATTGTTCCTACATGATTTTCAGAAGTTATATTCTTTAATTTTGTTATAGTACTGGTATGTCATTTCTATTTTGTTATTGTTCTGTAACTTGCACTTTTTACTAGGTTATTTTAGTTTTTATTTAGGATTCTGGTTTTATACTGTTATTGAATGATCTATAATACTGTCTAGGTTTTTTGTCAGATGTTATACTCTTCATTTCTCTTTGCTTCTGGTATTAAGTTTGTCTAGTGTTACTGTCATGTATTTTGTATTTTTTTTACTTGTCTACGTGTTATACTCTTTATGGTACTAATGTGTCATTTTGTAGTTTTTGATTTACTTTTTTGCTTTAGTAATTTACATTTTTTTACTATGTTGTTATGTGCTAAGTTTTTTTAATACTCTGTTTTATACTATTATTGTAAACAAAAATATTATATAGAAAGGTAAGTAAAATTTTAAATTAATTTTCTGGTATTAATTGTTTAATAGGGATAAAAAATTTAATCAGGAATTTGGTTTGTTTCACATAGCAAAAACTACCAAATTCTGTACTAAATCCTATTCTTTATGATAATCTAAATTGATATATCAGAAGCAGTATGTAGTGATTGTGATAATAAAACTATTATTATTAAATTAGTCTGAAGATTAGGGTGGTTTTGAGCAACTATTTTTTGAGCAACATATGAAAAACTATCAAATTCTATACGAAATATCATTCTTTATTATACTAGGCAGTGATTATGACATTAAAACTATGATTATCAAATTAGTCTTAAAATTAGATGTTGTTTGAGAATTTATTTTACAACTGTAGTAAAATTACTAAATTCTATACTAGATATAGTTTTCGGTTATACTCTATGATAATGTGTATAGTAGAAAAATTATCGAAGCATAGTATAGAAATACCTGATTCTGGGTTTTGAATGTTAAATGCTTCTTCTTGATTTGCTATTATGCTCTCTTGATTTGATTCTTCAATCTTGTGCATGATTCTTGGTGATGTTGATCGCTTCTTTTCTTTCTGTTTGTTGTTAAATTCCCACGATGATGAATGCTGTTAATGATCGTCGGTCATAAGAATTGGTGTCTGTTGGTGATCGCGGTATGGATTGGTGTCTATTGCCCTAATTTCGCGGGCTTTGGTTTTTGGACCCGTTTTTTTCCGGGTTACCCGCGATTTAATTTATCGAGATTTTGTATATTTGTTTTCCTTATTTGCTTGATTTGCACATAATTATACATTAAGTTATGATGAGGGTGAAGATTGTGATAATTATTTATATTTAAAGGTATCCAAAAAAAGAAAATATGAAAAATCTTTGAGTACAAGGTAAGTGGGAATACCTTTGAATTAGACTGAAAATGAAATTGTCCAAATAATTGGGGAGAGTTATAAAATAAATAAAATGGAATGGTAGCTTAATAGAACTTTGCCTCTGACTTATTGTCACTCACTCCCAATCACGACGTCGGCCGCCTCCGTCATCAGTATTTGATGTAAACCTTGGCCTAAACGGTTCCACGCAATCAATTCGATTACAACAATTTTCATACGCGTATTCTGCACGATCTTAATATCATTTCTATTTCCCCGAATTCGTCCCAGAAATTCAAAGAAGATACAACTCTCAACAAAAGGAGGATAGTTGAGGAAGATCATCTTCTTCTTAGGTTTGTTTCTCGTTTATTTTACCATATTAGTTGAAATCTTCTTCTTCGTTGTGTTATTTTGGCAAATGGAAATTTCAGTGAGTAGAAAAGAACAATCAGTGAAGTAATAGTATACCAAGTTTGTAGACAAGCTGTTGCTCTAACTTTTGGCTTCAAAGCAGAGTATTAGGTTGATTTTGATGTGATCATCATTTTCTAGGTTGTGAAATAGGTCGCGATTTATATCATTTTGTATTCTTCTTCTCTCTTTAACCTTTCTCGTTTGTGTTTGTGGAATTTTTTTAGTACACAGTAAGCTCATAATGGCGAGGAAGATGCTCATCGATGGAGAGCTTGGAAAGGCCAATGAAGTAGAGAATCTCTATGACTTTGATTTGTTCGTCATTGGGGCAGGAAGTGGTGGTGTTCGCGCCTCTCGGTTTTCAGCTCAGAACGGAGCTAAGGTACAACTTCTGTGAAACTTCACTTGTTCGCATGGAAAAATATTTAGTGCATTGTTTTCTATTTTCTGGTGATATTGTTTAATTGTACAAGGAACTTATTTGCTTTTGTTCCTTAAGCCGTGTATTTTTAGGTTCCTTTTTATGAATTTATGATTATTGGATCTGGCTTATAACTCTAATTTTGCACTTATTTCACTTGCAAGCCTTATTGTATTCCTGTTAGAGTGCCTTTATGTATAATTTGCTTGTTGGATAGTGAAAATGGATAGATTTCAGTTGGGTTGGGGTGAATTTGCCCCCTTGTAGATATTAGTCACTTGATTACAACTGACTAATCTGATAATTTTCTACTTTATCTTTGCAGTATATAGAGTTTTTCTGATATTTCCCATTTAATTCTTTTTTTCCTCATATAATGCCACATTCTTGTAATTATTTGTTACTAAAAAACATAATTATGTTAACAGGTAGGTATTTGTGAACTTCCATTTCATCCTATCAGCTCTGAAACTATTGGAGGAGTTGGCGGAACGTAAGTCTATAAAATTGTTGCAAATCAGTAGTGATGAATTGTTATCTGGACTTCTATTACACATAATGAATTTTGTGTTAGTTTCTGCTCCGTTTTCTTCATTTTCTCTAGTTCATCCTTTCATATTCCTTTGCACCTCGCCACCTCCTACAGTGTACATATCTCTTTTGATTTAATTCATTGATATTATTACCAGACCCTGAAAATAGATTTGGCAATTGGCTCTTTTTGGCATTGACTATTGTTCATGTACGTTTAACTAATTAATTCTTCAAATGCTTAGATTATGTAATATGAAATGATTATCCTACTGGAGTGTCAGTTAGGATTGTTTCTGTTTGGCTAACATGCATGCAATTAGATTCTCACAAACACTCGGACAATATTCCTTTGAGACGTATATCATTAGGCAATGTTTGTTTTGGGTTATAGTGGTTTTTTGAAATCTAGGTGATTTCAAATCCTAATAAATAGTAAAGTGTTTGTTTTGGGATTTCAAGTAGGGTGAAATTTAACTTTATGTCAAATCAATGTGTAAGAGTGAATGATGATGTAATTTTATATTTTTTCTTAGTGTGATTGGATGATGTGTGTAAGGAGTGAGGATTGATTGTATTGGAAAGTGTAATAGTAGGTTTATAGGTGTTGGAGTGGTGGTTTTATAAATTGGATTTTAAAATCCTAAAGTAGAACTGGATTTAGATTTGCAAACCCTTAAACCAACCTTTAAATCCCAGAACAAACACTGGCTTAAGGTTTGAGATGGACGGAGGTGCTTGCCACTGTGATAATTTCTTAGTTCACTATCTTAATTTCTTGTTGTCCGGAAGAAATTGACATCAAAATGGTTCCTATCTTACCTGTGTTAATTATTGACCAGTCATTATACTTTTGTTTTCTTGATTGCTGCATATCAGCTTCTATGGGAATTGGGAAGGCAGATGGTTGTTGAGAATATTAATTTGAGCCTCCTGACTATCAATACATAAACTTAGTAAAATAATTTAGTGTATTCTAATTATGTTTATAATGGTTGAAAATATTAATTCACTCTAATTTTCTTGTAGTCATAATTATTTTGTAAAGTAATGTTTCCAACCTTAATAATACATGCTTTTATAATTTCAGGTGTGTCATTCGTGGTTGTGTTCCGAAAAAGATTATGGTCTATGGTGCTTCTTTTGGGCCTGAATTGGAGGTGAGTTTAATAATATAAAGAGATGATAAGCGAATGCTGTGCTTTGGAAAATCTATGTTCATTTTCAACTATTCATATGTTATTTGTGCTAATTTGATTGGTATTTCTTTTTTACTAACAGTATTAGGCCCCTTTGACTGCTTTTTAGGCTCATACTCTCCTTTTTCAAAATCGCATTTCCATGAATATTTGACTGTAGTAATGATTTCATCATTCTCCTTGTATGCCTGCAAATTGTTCATCTCTTTTTACTGATTATGCTGGTTGACAGAAAAATGGGTTACCGTGAGCACCTGTTGAATAGTATGCCCCTTTTTTGGAATACTGGCCTACTTAATTTTTCTGCATGCTTCATTCCTGATCCTATTCTCTTTCTTTTTTCTATTTTATTAACCTGTTAGTAGTTTGAATATTATTACTATATGTAATAATCTGTTAAACAAAACTAGTTTGATCAAAACAGTGGTTTGGTTTTGCAGGATGCGAGGAATTATGGGTGGGAAGTGAATGAGAGAGTTGATTTCAGTTGGAAGAAACTCTTAAACAAGAAGGTCAGTGAAGATAATGTTCTATGTTAAAATCTATAAGCATTATAATATTGGAAAATCTAATATAGAGTGAGAATAGAGATGCCAAAGGTGTGGGCATGCCACATCAGTACAACTATGAGCGTTTCTGACATGGCTAACGTAGAATGTATAATATTAATCAGAATTGGTGTTCATCACTCAGTGCGTATACGACTATACACTATGAATCTAGATCAGAATTGAGGACTGTTTTCATTTGACATTTCAACCATTAAAGAGGACATCCTTTTTTCTACCTGCTAATGTAGAATGTACAGTATTAATGATTTCGCAAATTGAAGTGTCTTTCTGTAGCTATTTTTAAAGGTGCTATCTTGTGAAAGATCAAGGCTTTCAACATCAATTGATTACTTTTCTTTCAATTTGATGCCTGTTGATTTCTAATCAAGTGGCATCACAAATATTATTCAAATTACAAAAACTGCCTTTCATTAGATTTATCTCAATTTAACTGTTCTATTTTAGCGAGATAATTTTAAGCTATATGCAACTACCGTCTTATCGACTTTCAGAATGAAGAAATAGTCAGATTAAATGGAATCTACAAGCGCTTACTTGCAAATGCTGGAGTCAAGTTATATGAAGGAGAGGGAAGAGTTGTTGGTCCTAATGAAGTTGAAGTTATTCAATTGGATGGTACAAAAATTAACTATTCAGCAAAGCATATTCTGATTGCTACTGGAAGCCGAGCTCAGCGTCCAGATATTCCAGGAAAGGTATCCAGTTTTGTTGTATATATGATTGACTGTACTAATATCAATTTTACGTTTTGTAAACTAGGGTGGATCCAATATAAATCCTTATTCTTTCTATTTTATCAATTTTAGTCCTACGGGGATGGGGTGTCCAATTTCAGTCCTAGATGTAAGCGACCTACAGTCGATTTTGAATTTTCCCGTGAAAATGGACTATAATTGGACAAAAAAAGTCTGAAATTGGATACCCTATGAATAAAATTGATAAAATAGAACTGAATTGTTACATGACGTAAATTGATATTAACTCCATCTCAGTCTACTCTTACTCAACTTGTTAGCCTATGAATTTGATGTTTAATGGCTAAATTCACCTATTTCTCTCTTAAATGTGTTCTTATCTCTATTTATGTATTCCATTTAGGAATTATCAATCACTTCAGATGAGGCATTGAGCTTGGAAGAGTTACCTAAGCGAGCTGTCGTACTTGGCGCAGGGTGTGCTACCTAATTATGCTTTTTTTCTGATTCAGCTATTTAGGATGGTTATGTGACTGTATTTTCCTCAATGCAGGTACATTGCTGTTGAGTTTGCCTCAATATGGAGAGGAATGGGGGCAAAAGTGGATCTGTTTTACAGAAAAGAACTTCCTTTAAGGTCATAAAATTCCTGTGTCTTTGATCACTTCTACTTGGATTATAATCACCTGCTGTTGAGATCAAGTTTTTGAATCATGCACAACTACTTCTAATTTACTTTCATGAACAATTCATTTCGCAAGTTAGTTTCTGTTTATCTAAATTTTCAGTTGCAGCTACGAGTTCCATTATTTTAGTGTTGTCCCAGGATAAAACATCCTTTAGGCTGTTTGTTTTGATCTTATAGTGGTTTTTGAAATCTTGGGGATTTTGAAATTCTAATGAATAGTAAGGTGTGTGTTTGTTTTGGGATTTTAAATTAGGTAGGATTTAACTTTATGTCAAATTGATGTGTAAGAGTGAATGATGTTGTAATTTTATATTGTTGTTGGGTGTGGTTGTAACGATTGGATGATGTGAGTTATGATTTAAATATATTTAAGTGTTGGCAGAGATAAGTGATTGTATTGGAAAGTGTGATAGTAGGTTTATAGGGTGTTGTGGTGGTGGTTTTTTAAATTGGATTTCAAAATTTCCAAGTAGAACTGGATTTAGATTTGCAAATCCTAAAACTGGTTTTTAAAACCCAAAACAAACCTTGTCTTAAGGCTTTGCTTACTTTGTAATTAGAGGATTGTGTGGAAGTTGATTTAGTTATCCCAAGGGTGGAGGCTGGAGGGATCATTTATCAGCCGAAATAACCTTGTAATTCGTGCGTATCACCTGGATAAAAGCCAAATTTTTGGTCACCCAAAGTAAACAAGGCCTAAAGGTGCAGAAATTTCATGTCACCCACTTGGATAGTGCCCAAGTGGGTCTAGGAGCTGTGGGATGCTCACATCAAAGGCGGAAGGCATGTGTAATTCACCTATAGGATTAAAATTAAACTGCCATACTCCTAAGAAAGATTTGTTTTCTTTATAATACAAGACAACATCAGTTTATTCATAATTATTATGGTGATAATCCTGAATTCATATGACTATAATTAATAACTGCGTCTCTCTTATTTTTGCACGAGTAATTCATCTTTGTAATAGGTACTTTTGTAATGCCAAAGTAACAGTGACATAAAAATCTCAGCCCTTTGGGACACATGGATGTAGGCCAATGGACTAAACAGTTCAAACCATATTATTTTTTTCCGTTATATGTTTCAATTCTTATAATGAAACGTTCAACACAGCGATTTCTAATTTAGGGGTCTCTAAACCCGTATTCCTAGGAATCTAACAACGTTAGTTTGTCCTATACCATTTAAGTGGAATTCAGGTTCTATAATCTGCCTAGTCCATGAGATCATAAGATGTTTCTCTTAACATCTCTTGTGAATTACTGCTAGTTGAATTGATTGCCTGCCAAATGGGAAAAGCTTCCAAAATTTCCCCTGCAAATTTTTGATGCCCCCCTTGGAGAAGTTGCTAACTGTAAAATTTATTTGATTTAAATGAGCCCGTTGTTATATGCTGTGGTTAAATGGATCCTTGCTAAGTCTAACTTAGGTTGGATAACTTAAATATTTGAAATGTTTTTCAACTCTTTTTGGTAAAATACGTGGTGTTGCTCCTCCAAAATGGTTAGACGACACACTAAGATATTAAGATATCATGGTTATAATATAACCTCTACTGTAAGATTATAAGGATATCCTGAGTTCCTGACTTTAGAGCAAGAAACTGATGGAGACAGCTTTAATTGAAGAATTGAAAATAGTGTACAGAACCGATAAAAAGAAACTAACACCTGTGATATTAGAACACGCATTGCATTGTTTGTCTGTGAGGCCTTGATAATTCACCGTGTGTTTCTTATGTGACCAAAAATTTTAGTTATTACTCATGCCATTTGCCCATTTCACATTAAATCTTATTACAGAGGGTTTGATGATGAGATGCGAGCAGTGGTTGCAAGAAATCTGGAAGGCAGGGGTATTATCCTGCATCCTAAGACAAACTTAACAGAGGTGCTTTCTCTCTCTTTTTTCTTTAGACTTCTTACATTTTACACGCTTACGAAAGCACAAAAAATGGAAAAATATTGATAACCAAAACAAATAAAGAGGTTTGTTTCTGCATGTGACTATACTGGGTCTTTAAGATCCTTGTGTTCTATTAAATGGTTGCATATAAGGATTTAATCAAACCGAGCCGAGCCGGACTTCAGAGTGTTTGAGTTTGGTTTGTTTATTATCAAGCCATGCTTGGGCTTAAGTATCTAATATATTGCTGTTTCACGAGCCTAAACGATCTTAATAATATCAATTTTAAAAAAGATTATTTATCAAATAATTACAAAAATAAAATATTTTGAAAATCATATATATCTGCTAATTCTATAATTTCATTTAATTAAATAAGTTTTGTTACATATTTTTATATTTATCATAAATGTTAACTATGAAAAATATTGATTGAAGTCAAACTATTCATAATGATTTATACGAGCTAGCTCAAGAGCTTTCTAATGAGTCTGTTCATGAGTCAACGAATCGAAAAACATTAAGTTTGAGTTTGTTTGTTAATGTTGACGAGCTTTCTTATACGAATATATTTTGAACCGAGTCCCGAATAGTTTGTGAACAACTTGGTTTGATTTACATCCCTTATTGTATTTGCATATCCATTTATTGCATTATTTAAGACAATTACTTTATATGCAGCTGGTTAAGACAGATGAGGGTATAAAAGTAAGGACCGACCATGGTGAAGAAATTGTGGCTGATGTCGTACTCTTTGCCACCGGTAATTTAAAGCCATTACCTGTTATATGCGTGGGGTTTTGATGTTTAGATTGGCAGCATGAACATAGCTTCATGTTGTGAAATTTTAAAATATTTTGATTCTGAAACTTGCTTTACCTGAAATGGTGTATTCATGAACTCGTAAATTCTTCTGCCACATATTGCAGTCATAATTAAGCCTTACTATTAATATTTCATCTTTATTGTATGATGTAGCTTGAGTAGAGATTCATGATCATGATTTGGTTGTAAAGATAACCTGTAGATGCTTTTGGTATTCGGTTACTGGCATTTGATGGATGCACATAGTTATAGGATGTGTTTTTGAGAGTATTGCGAGGATTATCATTTTTGGTACCTAAAGTTTATATTTTTCTAGTTTTGGTCTACCTCTTCCACTCACTATCAAATTTGGTCCTATAAGTACAATTTTACTCCCACATTTGGTTCCATTTTTAGTTGACTGACGAAATCAACTGTATGGCACTATGGCGGTGCTAAATGTAATTATTTATAAATTATTAATTACAGGACCAAGTTTGATAGGAGTGATAGTGGGAGGATGGGGACCAAAACTGGAAAAGGTCAAAGGGCGAACTTTACAAACCAAAAATGATATTATCCCATGGCATTATTATGTCATGTCTGATATTTTTCACTGTAGTTCATATAAGTACATGGTTGTTAGAACTTCTTATTGCCCCATATGTGGTACTTTGTGTAGTACATTGCAATCTTTTAGAGGACTCTATCAAAGAGACGCTTTCCTAATTTTAGGCTTATGGTGTGTTGGCCTGACTCTACTCACAGCTTAGAATAGCTTCTCAAATCCCAAAGCTGTGAGGGGGCAACTTTAAAAAGAAAAGTGATTCTGTCCCTTTAATCCGTTTTACCTCCAATGAGTAGCTGATTATATGTGTCTTCTCATTAATTACAGGTAGGGCTCCTAACTCAAAAAGGTTAAACCTGGAATCGGTAGGCGTTGAACTTGATAGGGTTGGAGCTGTGAAGGTGAGTTTTTATCTATCGAACATTCTGTAAATTTCCCTCTGTAGATCATCTTTCTAGAATATTCATGAATTTGAAGATAGCTAAATTACCATTGAAAACTGTCAATCTACTAAAGATATTTGCATGTTGGCACAATCTTCTTTAGTTGGATATTGTGAATAAAAAACATCTTAGATTGTCTAATTTGTGCATTGAAGCCTATTAAAGTGTGTGAAATTACTGATTTAATAAGCAGCTTTTTTCTGAAGCTTTATCATTTTGTTTTTCTCACCTTTCGGTATGGAATTCTGTTTTCTTATATGAAGATTTTAAGACATCTCATAATTATTAAATTAATTACTCTCTCCGTCCCAAGATTTTATGCACACTTTCCTTAACGGGCGTCCCAACATTTTTTGCACACTCCAAAAAAGGATACAACTCACATTATTTTTACCAATAATACCCCTCCTTTATTTTACCTTTCCTTCCCTTTAGTCAAATCTTCCTCACTTTAATCAATGAATTACCAATATTACCCCTCCTTTATTTTACCTTACACATCACTTTATTCCATTTTCTTAATCTCCGTGCCGATCAAAGTGTGCATAAAATCCTGGGACGGAGGGAGTATATAATTTATAGTTATACACCGAACTTCCAAAATACTAAAATTTATGAAATGATATTAAAATTTAATAGTAAAACTTATAGAATAAAAAGTAGTTTAAAAAAATTCAACAATATTTTTTATATCCAAAATCAATTAATTTTTTATAAATATTAAAATTTATATTATTTTAAATCCTGAATTTTATTTTTTATATATATGTAATATGAATGGAAAATAAAAAATTGTAAAAAGACAATTAAATTTGAAACGAAAAACTTGTCAAAACTTTGAAAATGTGAGTGAAAAGTAAAATATAAAAAAGAAACAATTTTTTTAATTGGTTGATATCAACCCACTCTCTTTGCTAGAGAAGAGAGGTTCACCCCTTCACCATAAAGCAAGTGTGACTAGACTTGCTCAAATAGTCATTCAAGAAAATTTGACAGACTTCTCTTGTTATATACTTATAGATTTATTTATTTATTTTTAACATTTGGAGATTTCAAGTTGATAAATATTCACCGTGTTGCACCATGCAACTGGTGTGTAATTTAAATATTAGTTATTTTGTTAAAAAAGTACTTCCATCCCATAATAACTTTTGTACGTAGGTGGACACACATATTAAGAAAGTGTAATAATGAGTAGGCTTTTGAGGGGTAATTTTGTAAATTTTATGTATAAAGTAAAGAAATGTGTGGGCCCAGAAGTAATGACATTAAATTGAGGATATTGCGAGAGTGGAGTTTATAAATGGTTTTCCAGTTTAAGGGTGTGAAAGTTATTGTAGGACGTCCTGGAAAAGAAAGTGTGCAAGTTATTGTGGGACGGAGGGAGTATTAGTTTGTTAGTATTTGTTATTTAAATAAAAAATACTAGTTAGTTTATTAAAAAGTGTTAGTTGTGGTGCAACTGGTGCATCCAAGTGTTACTCTTTTCAGTTTGCTTTTCTCACCCTTCGTTGTGGAATTCTATTTTCTTTACATTATTTATTTTTAACCTTTTGAGTTTTCAGGTTGATGAATACTCTCGGACCAACATCCCTAGCATCTGGGCCATAGGTGATGTTACAAACCGTATGAATCTGACTCCTGTTGCCTTAATGGAAGGATCACTCTTTGCTGTATGTTTCTTTGAGCTCTCTCTGTAACTTCTGTAATCCTTCTGGAATGTTCCATTGATACAATAGGCTTAGTCTATTTATTATGCATGCAGAAAACTGTTTTTGGCGGACAGCCTACGGCACCTGATTATAACCATATTCCTTATGCTGTGTTCTGGTATTACCATATTTCTCACAATCCTTTTTTATTGGCTATTGCATAACTGTTGTGCTACACCACATTACACATTTCATATCTCATTATTTATGAATATAATTTGCAAACTGGTGTTTGGCTAAATAGACTGATTCCTTAAAGCATTAGGGTTCGTTTGCTACAATGTGTGTGTTAAGGAGGGTTTATGTAAAAAAGGATCACTTAACACGTGGTAGCATTATTCAATTGTTTTCTACAAGTGATATCTTGAGGTATTTGTTATCTTGAATTTGATGATGTGCATTATTAGTTGTGATAAGATAGCAAATGTCAATTTTTTCCCTCTTTCAAATTAAAAAAGTAGAAGTTAGAGGTATCGTTGTAAATTGGGTCAAAAAAAGTAGAAATTAGGTTATTACATGCATGCGGTATTAATGATACCAGGGCAGGGGGGATTCATAATGCCTTAAAAATGGTATTGTGGTTACTGGGTTGACCGTATTATTTAAAAACGGAAGCAAACACGAGATAAAGGGGGATAAATGCATCCATACCTATCTTATCCCTCCTAACAAAGGAACCCTCTTAAAATAAAAGTTAACCTAAACCTTCAAGGGGCATTTGTAAGGAAACAAACTTTATAAGGGTTAATGAGCTCTTACTTTTTCATTTCTTGTTTCTCAATTGATTGATTTCTGGCCGTGAAGATACTTATGGGTTAACTCTACAGTTCAATAAGCTATTTGTGTGAAACAATTTTGTTTTATTTTATTTTTGTTTTGTTTTGTTTTTTGAGAGGCTTCAATGTAATATCACTTGGCAGCATACCACCACTTTCTGTAGTGGGTCTCAGTGAGGAACAAGCTATAGAGCAAGCAAATGGCGACATTTTGATTTTCACATCAACATTTAATCCAATGAAGAACACAATTTCTGGGTATGCTCGTTGGAAGTTGGAAAGTTATTTTGTATACTTAATTTAATACCTGCTTATATTGGTCAAAATTTAACTAACTTGAAATGAATTATGAATCTTTACAAGGAATTCCCATTACTCAAATCATAGCTGCATCAAATTTTATAAATCAATGAATCATATTGCCTTAAATTAAGGTGTTTGTAATTTAGTTTAATGAAACTTTTTATAAGTACTGGTAGTCTCTGTTAACCTGATGATATTTAATTTTTGGTACAGACGTCAAGATAAAATTGTTATGAAACTTGTTGTTGATGCTGAGACTGATAAAGTTCTCGGGGCATCCATGTGTGGGCCCGATGCACCTGAGATCATGCAGGTATACATTAGTTTCATTTTCCAGTATATAGATTTTATGAATAGTAAAAGGTGTGTTTAAATTTTGTATATGGTTGAGAGTGTATATTTTGTAGAATTGATAGGGTAGGATAGGATTTTGAAAAGTGAGTGATAGGGAGATGATTATATTGTAAAAAGTAGTGTAGAAATGATTGAGTGGTTGTGTAGTGATTGATGTGTTGAAAAGTATATGAAAAAAATGAGGGTGTGTTGAGTTGGGTAGATAATACTTCTCACGTTCCTAATAATCTATCTAATTTTATCCATTCACACAAATCAATTTTTCATTAATTAGGATATCAGAAGACTATATACCCTAGTTCATTACTATTTGATGATAATATATACCATATTTAGTTAAGTTAAGATGTTTAGTATTTATAGAAAGAGTTACTTTTTGTTGATATTAGCAAAGTGAAACAATTAGGAACATCTTTTTTGCTAGAATCTGACAGATTATTAGGAACGGAGGGAGTAATAATTAAAAAGTGGATGATAAATGATCAGGAATGGAGGGAGTAATAATAAAAAATTGGATAATAGGTGATTGATTGTGTATTCAAAATTTTGTTCGAAAAGTAAAATAGGTGTTTTATAGGATTTGAAATCTTATACGAAAAAAAATTGGGTTTGACAAATGAGGATTTGGATTTGAAATATACATATGGGGTTTCCTCACCAGAAACGAGAACACACCCTTATGGCTTCTAGACATTTCTTCTTCAGGGGGGAATTAAGAGCAAATTCTTAACAAGAGAGTTTATATCTAATCAGATTTCCCTTTCTATGCTAATTAGGGGTATGTACAGAACGAGTTTATGATTTTAACTTTTGTGTATGTCCATCACAGGGCATTGCAATTGCTCTCAAGTGTGGAGCTACCAAAGCACAATTTGACAGTACAGTAAGTTCCGATGTTTCATCAACTTTTCTCGAGCAAATTTCCTTTATTTCTTTTAAGGGTATATTGATGGAGTAAAAAAAAATTGGTCCCATAACTTGTCTAGTATACAATTTTGATCCAAAAAAAGTTCACCTTTTCGATTTAGTCTCAATATTAAATAATTTGTCCAATTTTGGCCCCAAAATGGCCTTATTTCACGCGAATGTCATGTGAGGATTTAATTTGGGGCTAAATTTGGACAGTAGACAGGTTATAAAGTCAAAATTGAACATTCACGTGACATAAAACGACATTTTCAGGTGATTTTGGGCCAAAATTAGGCAATATTAAGACTAAATTGAAAATGTGAGATTTTTTGGGACCAAAATTGTACAATAGACTGAAAAATATGTATACCTCTTTTGCATGAATAACCATAGACTGCCAGGTTCAGTTTTTGTGTAGGAAACTAGATCTCTCTCTCACACTCACTCTTGAAACATATGGATGAAATATTGGTCTTTATAATTGCATTATTTACTTGTTTGTCAGGTGGGCATTCACCCTTCTGCTGCTGAAGAATTTGTGACAATGCGGTCAGTAACGAGGCGAGTCACGGCAGGTAAACCGAAGACTAACCTCTAGGGTTGAATATAGATGATCATATCTACTTTCACAAATATATATAATAGCTTATCGAAAGAAGTAAAATAAGTTGTCTTTGGGATTTTGATTGTGAAACTTGTCAAGGGCAGTCGTATATTTTGTTTAAAAGATATTATTATTGCATTTGTTGGATAAAACAGGTTATATATTTACTCCCTCTCTTATTAAGTATAACGGTTTAACTCAAATTTTGTCCCAAAATCTTGTCAATTCAAGGAATAATTTCCCTGGTATCTGAAAAATATTGCTTCTAAAATTTCCCATATTTTCGTAAGTTGGAGATATATATGAAACGGGCCGTGAAACAAGTTTCTTAACTAATGAGTCGCGAAGTATTTACATATGTCGTGATACTTAATTGTCACGCCCCAATTTTTAGAACAGAAAATTTTATGAAATTAATGGACAATTTAAAAATAAAAGGGTGTGAACTAAAATTTTGATACAAGAAAGTGGACTTATAAATTTATTTGACAATAGATTTTAAATAAAAAGGTGTCATTGCAATTTCATTCATTGGATGATTGTAGTAAGACATACTTCAAGGTACAACGAAGGATACTTCAATTTGAGACCCAAGAACGAGAATCTCATGGAGAATAGCAACATTATTTCAATACTCAATCGACCAAGTTATTCCCCAACCCCGCGGTGGTGAATGTGAAGTAGATGAGAATGAGATGGAAAGTTTTGAATTAGTGGTTAGGGTTCACAATGCATAAAGAAGAATAAGAGAATGTTGGATTAATTTATATGTACATATATAATTAATTAATTTGGGGGCAGCTTATGGACGAGATGGCCGAAATCCTGGGCTGCAAAGTCGATAAAATTCCCTTCACCTATTTGGGCATGAAAGTTGGGGTTAACCACCGAAGAATCTCGGAGTGGACTCACATTGTGGATAAAATCAAGAATCGTCTACGAAGGTGGGACGACAAGAAAATCTCGATAGGAGGCAGGATCACGTTACTGAATTCGGTTCTTTCTTCACTACCTATATATTATCTGTCTTTCTACCATATTCCAAAAAAAATTGTGAGTGAAATTGTGTGTTTGCAAAGAAATTTTTTAGGGGGGGTGGGGAAAATGTTAGGAAGATGGCTTGGATAGAGTGGAAAAAGGTGTGCAATGGGAAGAATCTCGGGGGGTTAGGGGTTCGGGATGTGGAGGTTTTCAATAAAACATTATTAGGTAAGTGGGGGTGGAGGTTCTTAAATGAAGGACACTGTCTTTGGGCTAGGGTTATTGTTTCAAGATATGGGGAGAGATGGGGGGATGGTTTTGGGATACTACCGACGGGGAGAAACGGGAGGGTCTCACTTTGACATTTTGAGGGCAACGGGGTATGGGGATACGGGCTGGTTTAAAAATAGCTTAGAAAAGATTCTAGGTGATGGACGCCGATCTTTCTTTTGGGAGGAAGATTGGACGGGCGAGGGGAGTTTACGGGCTAAGTTCCCTAGGATGTACAACTTAAACTTAGACAAAGGGAAACGAGTGGGGAGATGGGCCATTGGGAAGAGGGGGACTGGATTTGGGCTTGGAATTGGAGGCACCTCTACTTGAACGGGAAACAAACTTATTTAATGATCTCTTAAACTTAATTAGCAGGTACCAGCTCAAACACGGAGTGGCAGACGCATGGAAATGGAAGTTGTCGTCCTTTGGCAGCTTCTCCACCAAAGACACGTACCATTCCATCTTCGACGCAGGGGACACGAACCAGATTACCGAGGAAGCCCAGGAGGTGTTCAAGCTGGTGTGGCAGAGCTTTGCTCCCTCAAAAGTTAAAGCTCACGCATGGAGACTCGTCTGGGGAAGACTACCAACAAAATCAAACCTACGGAAACGCGGCGTCCTGAACCACGGAGACAACATGTTATGTGTATTTTGTGGACTTCACGAGGAGACAGAGAAGCACGTTTTCTTCGAATGCAAACAGACTTTTCAGATATGGACAGGATGCCTACAATGGTTGAAGGTGTCGATGGCGTTACATTCAAGTACTATAGAAAACTTCTTACATTTCAGAAATATCCTAAGAGGAAAAAAAGGAAGATCAAGAGCGACATGTATTTGGCTTGGACTAGTTTGACAAATTTGGAAGTGGAGGAGTGCGATTATCTTTAGAAACGAGGTCTTTTCCATCTCAAGATTTATGATGGAGTTCAAGTCGAGATTGTGGAGTTGGGTCATGATTAAATCCCCACAGAACAACACCATCTCCTTCAACGAGTGTGTGTCTAATCCTTTTCATCTTCTGTGTTCTTAATCTCAAAATTGTGAGTTTGTACGCACTGTAATGTAATCTTGTATTTGGGTGGTATACCTTATACCACATTTTATCTAATAAAACTCCCTTTACTGACCAAAAAAAAAACATATATAATTAATTTTGATGAAGATTAGTGATATTACCTACATAGTTTTGATTTTGTTAATATTCTCTCCGTTCAATTTCATTATTTCCACTTCTTTTTTGGTTGTCTAATTTTATTATGTTCATACCCTTTTTGGAAACAATACTATTCATATTACTTTATCGTCATCCTCCTACCATCACTTATTTATCCACTTTATCATTCACTTTATTCATAAACAATCATTTATTTAAAAATGGACCCTACAATACTCTATCATACCCTCAACTTATCTACTTTATGAATAAACTAATCAATATTTATTAAAACTCGTGCCGGGAGAAGTGGGCATAATAAAATTGGACGGAGGGAGTATCATTTTATAATTAAATATTTTTATTTATTTTAAATTAAAATAATATTTTCACCATTTTATATATATATATATATATATATATATATATTAATTTAATACTAGGAAATCACATTGCATCGAATTAATGATTTAATGGTATTTATAGAATGTATATTTTAAAATTGGACAGAGTCTTTTTATTTTCCGTAAAACGACCCTTGTCAGATTTACGTGAGTTAATATAGGTGGAAAGATTGAATTCTTGTTGATAAGATGTGATTCTAATATAGAGTATAGACCCCACTTTATGTGCCATGTTTTATTATCTTTTTTTAACCGGAAACTTTAAAGGGAGGTAAAAAAATAAATTTTTTTTTTAGAGCTTACCAGATAAATATATCATAAAAGGTTTCGAGGTTTCACAAAGGGAGAAAGACTCCACAAAAGAACACACGAGGCTATTTTGAAGATTAAATTAATTATATGTTTGAGTGGCCATTTTTCCGAACGAAAATGCTAAAGCACGGGAAACACATATATTAATTAATAGATACATCAACATTAACCGTCTCAGAAACAGTTGATGTGAGAAAACAACCGATTATTTTTCGAACTCTAAGAAACAACTAATTTGGGAAACCAAAATCGTCGTCCCCAAACAAGAGCCCCAATACAAGCATATGTAAAATAGATAATTTATTACTACAACACGTAACGCTAGCTGTTGTAGAAACGTTGTGCCTTGTCACTAATTTCAGCGAATCCTGCCAAACAAAACAAGAATACATTAAATAACAATATATATATATATATATATGGAGTACAATTTATCATTTTTATATTTTTTTTATTTACATGTTCATTTAATGTATATTATTACAAGAACTCAAGAACAAATATAATAGTCAAATTAAAGTACACTCCCTCTATTTTAAGTGAATTTACACCCTTAAAATTGCACATTTTTTAAGAAAATGTAAAAAAAAAATGTGTAATTAGTAGAATTTTGAGAGAATTTTGAGAGCTAGCTGGTTTTGTAAACTTGTATGAATAAAGTAAAGAAAAATGATATATGAGTGAAAATGTGTATATTTAGAGGATGAATGTTATGAATTAAGATGTTTTCTTTTTTAGATCGAAAATATTTTTTGGAATGTCGCAAGTGTGTAAATTTCTATGTAAGGGAGAAAATAACATTTAATATTCTAGATTAGTGCAAAATAATACTCTTCTTCTACATATAAATTTTTCGTTACTTCTGGACACATTTGAAAGAACAATAAAATCAAAATTTAGTGGCATTTTATATAAATAAAAGTAAAGTGTAAGGATGTTAATTTTAAAAGTATTTGTAAAGAGAGTATGAGAAAGTTATATATAGACGGAAAAAAATGAAAAAAAAATGGAAGAGAGAAAGTAGGTAGTTACTTAGAGCAATCAGTGGAAGGGGTGATCTTGTAGGGAATGTTGAGACCGCATTGTGCAGGGAGACCGGCGACCTTCTTGTAGTCAATGCCGGGGTATGAGCCCGTAACGGATTTGAGGCAGTTGCAGATGCTTTGCTTGTCTGTTGTTGTCTGGGCCGCACCGTAGAGACTCTTAACGCCCACGCAACAGTTGCCCAGACCACCTTGCCCAGTCGCGTACGGAAGGCATCCGCTCACGTCCGAAAACACCGTGCCGCATCCTATTGCCGCCTCACCTCGTGGTGCAGCCACCACGAGTAACAAGGCGGCAACCAGGAGCATCGGCATTCCCTTCATTATCATGGCCATTGCTCTCAAGCTTAATTTCAGAAAATGAGCTATATAGTACTTGCAAAATCAGATGTATACTTTGAGTGTACGTGTTCCTTGTATAGAAGAAGCCATGCCCTTTATATAGAGCTTAAATGACTACTGCTCCTTGCTTATTTCAAAATTGCATTTCATTTCCTATTTTTGTTTTAGGTAAATTTAGGAAGAGCTAGTTTTGAATGAGAACGTCTTAATATCAATATGTGAGATAGATCTTTCTTGACTCCATATAAAAAGTACTTAAACATTACTCCTATTTTCTATTGCTTTTATTAAAAAATTATCATTTTTTTATTTAAAAATTGTCATTTTTTATTTAGACATGATCACTTTTTTAGATAAATCTGAAATATGGATAAAAAAATATTGAAAAAATATTTATCAGACGTTTCACACAAACAAGTTTTGTCCTTCAGAAAATATGAGTATTACGTACTGAGCAATAAATTTGTCAACCGTAGTGGTTCTGTCCATAAAGAGCATTCCCATGCTATTCAAAATTGTTGGCTGTGTAATCTTCTTGTAATTGAAAATGGTTTGAAATTATTTAGGGTAGATTTGTTTTGGATGTAAAATTTGAATTTGAGATTTTAAAATTCAACAATTGTTCTAATTTGAGATTTTGGAATTAAAATTTTAAAATTCTACCTTATAAATATCTATAAATTTTATAAAAATTAATTCCATAAATATCTACAAACCCTATATAAATATTTATAAATTCTATATAAACACATATAAACCCTATAATATATAGTTAAATCATACCCTACCTAAATCTAAAAACAAATTCAAAATATACAAATCATTAGTATTTTCAAATTCACTAAATTTTAAAATTCGAATTTAGAAATCTCAAAACAAACACCCCTGGCCCTTTGTGATTTTTTTTTTTAAATAAGTTAACAATTTTACTTATTTTATCTACTTGTCATATCTTTTTTTATTTTAAATATTGAAGTTTTGGCACTAAAATACGAAGAACATAACGTAAAGTAGGAAAAAAAAAATATCCTTAACTCATTTTCAAGAAAATAGAGAATTCACCTCATTTAATAAATTACATGAGATTTTGTGCAATTTTAAAATCACCCAATTAAAAAAAAAAAAACGCGGAAACATTTCGAAACTATGGAAATTTCATGCAATTAAACTGTTATTTTATTAACAGTTATAATTGCTGAAATCGCATAATTTAACTGTGACCAAGGAGTATTTTAAAAAGAATGCGACCAAGAGTAAAGACTTAGGGCCACTTAAAAGAAGCAACAGTTCTATTGGGCTAAGAAGTTGTCGGTGCTATTATTATTATTATTATTAATTTAAAAGAAGCAACAGTTCTATTGGGCTAATTGAATTTGAAGGTATTGCTGCTATTACTGTATTATTATTATTATTATCATTATTATTATTTTTGGTGGTAATTTATTAGATTTTCAGTTAATACTAAAAAAAAATGCTAATACTGAATAATGCTAGTAGTTATATTGAGTTCAATGTTACACTTATAGCTATAAATGACATATTTCAATTATATTGAGCGACACGTTTTAATTATTGTGAGTGTCACATTTCAATTATATTGAGTAACATATTTTAGTAATATTAAACTACACATTTAAGTTATTTCAAATTTCACGTTTCAGTTATAGGGAGTGACACGTTTCAGTTATAGTGAGTGACACATTTCATTAATATTAATACACGTTTAAGTTATTTCAAGTGACATGTTTCAGTTATAAGGAGTGTTTCAATTATAGCAATTGGCATATTTCAGTATTAATTAATTTAATATTGTCCAGTAATATTAAATTACACGTTTCAATTATATTTTATTACATTTTTCAGTTATATAGAGTGACATATTAAAAGTAACACATTTCAATTATAAAATAAGTAGCACTTTTTTATTTGTTGTTTTCACCCTCGTTTTTATTTGTTGTATTAGTACTTTTTCCACCTATAAAGTGGATAAGAAGGAGAGAAGTTTTGGTTGCTAACTTTCGATACTAGAAAATCTAACGAGATTTTTCCATACTTGAGATGATGAGAGATTAAGTTGGGTTCTCATCTTTCCTATGCTCTCACAAAAACATACAGAATACAAAAATATGATTTCTATATATGGGATCATACGCATCATATTTATACTAGTCAAAGGGCATTTAGATTGTGAACATTTGAAGCAATTAATTCGTAAAATTTACATGATTGACTTTCTGACTTAGGATTATAGTACGTACGTGAAATTCAATTGAGTTCGAGATATATTCCGCTGCATTACGAATTACAGATGGATAATTCTGATTTCTAAGTAATTAATTCCAACAATTACTATGCATGTTTTAGTTATAATAAAAAATTGCAGCAGGAAAACGAGAAAAAAAAAAAGGTGTTCAAATTTAAAAAGTATTTCCTCTGTTCCAAGTTAGATTGTGCATTTGTAAAAAATGAATGTCTCAATTTAGATTGTGCATTTTCTTATTACTTTTTCACTTTAAAATACATTTTTCAAACATTTTAAAATTACATGACATGCTATTACTTTATCACTCTACTTTATTACTTACAATATTTTATTATTTACTTTATTATTCAAAAGACTTTCATACCCTCTACTATATCTCTTTAATACGCGTAAATAGTAAATGCACAATTTAACTTGGGACGGAGTGAGGGAGATGGTGTAGCTGTACTTTTTCCTTTCAATTAATTGCATATTTATATTTTCTTATTTTTCTATAAAAATAGTGATATACTTTTTGCAAGCCTTATTGCAAAAGTCGGCACTTGGTCTGATTAGGTGGTCTCTAAGTACTAGTTGTCGGTTTACTGTCCGTCTAGCAATTTTTGAATAAATAATTTTTTTTAGTGTCGAAGTCTGATTAGAGCGATCGAACATACTTTTTCAAATGAAATCAATGTTTCGAGCAAAACACGTGACTTTACCATGAAATATAACCCTTTTTGGTCAAATTCTATGTTTATGTGGTAAAAACGAGGGTGAATACAACATTTTATAATTTTCGATATTATTTTTGCAAGTTTTAATTTTTTCAAGATTCTCTTTGCAATTTTTTTGCTTTTGTTAAATTAGGATTTCGTATATATTGTTTGAGAATTTTACAAATAAAATATTCAGGCAGTCAATTAGGCGGCGCCAATTTACCTAACTACTGATTTCCAACTTCTGCACTCTAACTTTTTAGTTAAATCAAACATTGCAAAAAAAAAAATGTAGGTTAGAATTGCGTCTAAGAATGAATATTTAGTAAAAGCTCAAAATTCGTTATAGATATAAAAAAATGTTGAAACATATATACATTTATATTCGATACAGTTTAAAAGTACGGCTCAATAAAAATTACTCCCTCCGTCTCGCAATTATTTTAACACTTTCTTTTTCGTGACGTCCCACAATAACTTTCACATCTTTAAAATGAAAAATCTTTATAAACTTCACCCTCAAAATATTCTAAATTTTATACAAATGTCATTACTTTTTATCCACACATACATATAAGTCAACTCATTTTTTTACTTTATACATAAATATTTACAAAATTAACGTCAAAACTCTACTCATAATTTTCCTAATATAGTTTTTAATAATCACATTTTTTGCAATCTTATGATTTTAGAGGAATAATATTTCATCCGTTTCACATTAGATTGTCTTTTAATTTTAATATAAAATTTAATGTTAAAATTGTTTATTAGTATTATAGAAAATAAAATATTTTTTTTATTAGAAGTGTATTAGTCAATTGAAAAAAATAAAAGAACAAGATAAAAATAATAATAATATGTAATATAATTTTAAAATATATAAAAAAAATTAATAATTGAAAAAAGTAAAATTACTTTTACTACGGTTAAAAAATGGACAATCTAGCGTGGGGCATCATGTAGGGGTGGAAATAGACCAGACCAGACTTTACATGAAAAGGCCTGGGCCTATTTAAAAAAAAATAAGCATAAGCCTGACCTATTATCTCTGATAGACTGATAGGCTTTTTTTGTGGGTTTGACCCGGCCTTTTTAGTAAATAGGTCAGGCCTACGAGCCTTTTAAAAGCCTATTTTAAAGTTTTTTAATACGAAAATTTAAAAATGCAATTTAATATTTAAAATGACAAATAAATTTACGATCAAAATAAGTGCAGATAAATTCAGATAAAAACTGAAAAATGATTTCTCAAGTAATAAAATAAATTTAATTTACTATTAATGTTAGTATTATATTTTAAGAATTATTTTATTAAAAAATATATATAAATATTTATCTACAATTATATATATATATATTATACATAATTTTAAATAGGCCAACCTGTTAGGCTTATAAGGCCTTATACAATGCCTAAACTCGGCCTACTTAAATAAATAGGCTTTTGAAAAGACTTAGCCTGACTCATGTTATAAATAGGCTAGACTCTTAATAGGTCAGGCCGTAGGCCCCTGTGACCCGGCGTATTTCCACCCCTCGAGGCATGGCATGGGTGGCATTAATGTATAAAAGTTAGAAAAGGGGTTCATCAAATCTAAATCTAGATTGTGCAGCCAGTCTGCCACACCTAATAATACAGCACATGGATTGGTCGGCTATCTATAATTCATTAATTATTATGACAGTTCCGTATACAGTGTATACTCATATGTTCATCAAAATGCTACTCCCTCCGTCCCACAACTGTTTGCACACTTGCCTTATTTGTCCGTCCCACAATTGTTTACACATCCATAAAAGGAAACTTCTTCATAAACCCCACCCTCACAATATTCACATATTTACACAAAATGCCATTACTTTTACTCTCTTTCCAATCACCTTTTTACTTTATTCATATAACTTTACAAAATTACCCCTCAACACTCCACTCATTACACTTTTTTCTTAAAAAGTGTGCCCACTTTGTGGTGCAAACACTTTTGGGACGGAGGGAGTAGTATGTTACGTTAATTCTTTTATGAAAATATCACTCTATTTTTATTTTATTAAAAATGGATTCCACCCTATTTTACAATACATTTATTTTATCTATATAATTTATCAAATTTTTTTTTAAAACTTGTGTTTAGAAGTATGCACATAATTTTGATGGAATATATTCTCGATCTTGTAAAAATGGTTAGGAATATTAATTTATAAACAAAAGTTTGTATAAAACATTTATGGTATAAAATATAATTATTTTAAACGGTTCTTCCAAGCTAATTGTGCATAGTTAAAATAGAAAACTCCGCTCTCGATAACGACAAGTGAGTGTTACCATAAGAATAATTAACAGCAACAACTTTAATTTATTACTTCCTGTCCTATTATTATTTAAATATTTGTTAAAAACATATGTCTCATTATTAGTTAAATATTTACTTATTTAAAAAAGTTAATTTCTTACTCCTATAAAAAAAAAATTCCTTCAATAATCTCTTATTTACAAGTCATTATTTTTTTCACACTAACAAAATATTCTCTCTCCAATAAAATTAAATTAATCAATGTATGCCTCATAAAAAAATCACTTTATCACCTTTACTATTATCAATAAACAATTATTACAATATTAAAATTCGTACAAACAGGTAATTTTCAATTAATAATGGGAGGGGGAAGTATATATATTGTCACTTTTTTGTGTAAAGTGTTTTTCAAATTTGATTTTATCATTTTTTCTATGTTTGTTCGATCATCTTTTATATCTTCGTATTGCATTCAAGTATAGTAATGATATTTAATTGTTTATAAAACATCACACATTTCTCCTTATTGTACAGTAACACATTTTTGAGCATATAATAACATACATTTGGGAGCTGAGTTTTGTACAAATTTGTTTTGTTTATTTAATTAACTTACGTAATTGTCTTTACCGTAATATATACTCCATCCATTCCGTGATTATTTGCACACTTTTCTTAATGACGTCTCAACATTATTTGCACACTCCAAAAAATAAAATAACTCATATAATTTTTACCCTTACAACATTAATTTAATTTCAAAAATACCACTCTATTTGGGCTCATAATTTAATATCTCTCTTCACTTTAGTCAAATCTCATTCACTTTATAGTCCATGAATTACCAATAATACTCCTAATTTATTCCATCATACACATCACTATATTCTATTTTTTTAATCTCCATGCCGATCAAACCATACACATGATAAAATCATGGGACGGATGGAGTATTTATTATTAGGGTAACGTACACTTAAGAGCAATTTTTATTTTCTGTTTTTGCGTATGCACAATATTTTGAGAAATTTGTTTAATCCGATTCAATCCAATAAAGAAGAATCTATTTTTAAAATAAACTTCTTTTTTTTTTAAATAGCTATGTTCATGAATGAAATATTTTATGAAAAGTCCAGCTTAATTAAACATGCATGAATTTCAAAAGTAGGCCAAGAAGATCGGATCGAACTTGTTGAGGTTTGCTACGAATAAACTTATAATTATTAAATATAAACTCTAACAATTTTTTGAAGCATACATGCATACTTTATTTTTGGAAAATAAAAATAAAAATAGATGAAACATCATATTTCACGTACGTATCACATTTGGTGCTGATATTAATTAACTCAATCAATATTTTGCTAAGTTAGGATGAGGATGAGCCATGATATATTTTACTAAGACTTTGCCTCAATACTTATATAGCCAATCGATTGTTTTTACATCATGATATATAGGTTTATGCTATCTATATAAGAAATTAATATACAATAATTAATTCTCAATCTCTCTACAAGTTTAAACTTTTAGATGAGACGAAATTCTTTCATGGTATCAGAGACATAAGGCTCACGCCCAAACGTCCTGAGTTCGATTCCTGCTGAAAGCAACTCTCCACCCATTTAAATTGTCCACTCGCTGGGCCTCCTCCTCCTCTCCACCCATTTAAATTGTCCACTCGCTGGGCCTCCTCCTCAAATGGTAAGAGGTGATAAGCCGGCCCACGAGTGAGGGGGAATATTAGGACTCATGCCCAAACGTCCTGAGTTCGATTCCTGTTGAAAGCAACTCAGCCCATTTAAGTTTCGACCAAAATTTGCACCCCACTTGCACGCATGCGGAAAAGGCGGTATATAATCAATATAATAATTTACAAGGTACTAATGAGTTCATTATATATACCAACTTTCTCCTTTGACATTTTTTTCAATGTAAAATAAAAATTTCTTTGTTTTTTCCTTCCCTTGAAAATTTTTGTTTACAACAACTTTCATTCTTATTCTTTCATTCATCCCAACTTGAATAAGATATCGAATCGAAGCTCTCTAGCTTCAAAGGACATTTTTCAACAAATAAGATGTACTGTACATTTTAAACTGAAGTTTCGTCTCATATGAAATCCATCTTAATTACTTTTATATATATAAAATACTGTGCTCCATTCAATTTTACGATTCAACTAGCTCACCCACTATATTTAATTTCTAACACAACGCATAAAGGTACAACTTGTTTATAGCTGAGTGATCCAGCCTTTCCAAATATATTGAGATTGAATTCATAGATAGATAGTTGGTTGTTGGCCGTTGTAACTGTAAATTAATTGCTCATAAAAAAATATAAATTGTTCTATAGAATTTCAAAAGAATACAACAACTAGCACTAGCGGAGGATTTTTATTCGAGACCTCAATTAATAAGATGAATTTTATTAAATCCTTGCTTGGTGTTAGTGGTGTAGGCTTGAGATTTAGGAGTGTGCTCCTCTCTGTGTTTTAGGTTCCAAACTCATAAGGTGTAAACAACATTTAAGAGCCAGTTCATACAAAATTTTGTTATGACTTTAAACGGCTCCCGCAAACAGACGGTGACCGAGCCGGATACCGATTTTTTTTTAAAAAGTGATTTTTATTTAGATTTAATGATATCTATGGGCCTATGGCTATTTAATTCGGTTTCTGTATTTCAAATTGTGTACAAACGGAACATTTGGTAACCATTTTATGTAACCAGATATTAACACCCATATTTTTTTTCATAAAGTTCAATACACTTATCACTAAATTTAAAAAAATAATACACACACCCTCCTAAACTATACCAAATATACCCTTACACAAAAAAAAAAAAAAAACTATAGTTTGCAAAATTAGAAATATTATCTCCGGGATCATTTTATTAGTTTGACAGGATATATATATGTTATGGCAGGGATTTAGTGGGAGTATTACAGGTGTTCACGATTTGAAAAGTTGATTTAAAATCTATATATGTTTAAATTGATGGATTAATCTTTTAGTTTTATGTGATAATTTATATTCAAGTTGTTTGAATTTTAGAATAAAATTGAATTGTAGTGTAAAATATAAAAAATATCAATTAACATTAGTTTTTATATTTTATTTTCACAAAACTATTTCTTCTCTTGTGATTTACTTTTTTATTTATTTATATCAATTATTTATGATATATTTTACATTTAATTTTATAAAATTATATATAGTTAATCGAGTCGAGTTTGAACTTTAAAAAATTTTATGCTCAACCAAATTTAACTCGAGTTTCGAGTATACCAATTGAGTTGATTTCAATCTTATTAATGCCCCTATTCATGCAACATAATACAAAAAAAAATCTAGATGATGGAGTATTAAATACGAAAACATGTGCATTTCAATAATAGGCCTTATATCTAGGTCTTCAATTAATATATGAATGAAAGCCTAAAACCAAGGTACGGTTTATAATTAATGTAAATAAGGGTGTTTTAGTAATTTTATTACAATATGTGAGGAAAAGTCTGGTATTTTAGTACATAATTTTTTTTTGGAGACAAATGCAAATAAATTAACTCACCCCCTCAACCTTGACTAATAGTCCTGCAAATACATGATTATTCTGAAATTTAGTAACTCGGGGCCGATTGTCTTTCTCGAACCCAAAACCAGCAAATTAACCAAACTACTTACTAAATTTGACAAAATAATCAAACCCGTCCAATCTAGTAAACCAAACATACTTTTAAAAGTTTCAACACACAAATTTTCATATGTTATTTACAAAACAAATGCATCATTCATATCAAACTCCTTTGATCGAAATTGAATCAAAGTTATCAAATTATATCGGTCCCAATGATAGAAATTCTGCAGAAATTTTGGCAACATCGATCGATTGAAAATTAATTTTTCGGCCACTTTGTATTCTAAATAACATAAAATTATTTTTTTCGACCACTATGATTGATATTCTGACTAACAGTATATACGTAAAATCCTTATAATTTGGCATCCATCAATAAATACAAATAAAAACATGAATATATGTCTTAAAAATTTAACACAATACGAGTTTTTAAAAAATTAAGCACAAACATCTAACATGTTTCACATATTGTATAGTATTAATTCGAATATTAAGTAGGAATAAGTTACATGAATGTAACTAATACACAAGAGTGCAACTCTATTTTTTAATAATTATAAGGGTAGTTTAGATATATTTGTTAACGTAAAACTATACTAAGGCCTCGTTTGATTGGGCAAATAAGGAGATTTTTTGCCCTGTATAACAACATGTGAGCTGTTTGATAGGCTAAATACACTAATATCTCAGTCCTTAATAGTGACAAAAGCTCCATATAAAACGTGCTTTTTGTGGTCTTATTTAGGCCTTATATGACCAAATCACCGTTTCACCTTCAAATTTTGATACTACCCCCCCTAGTACTAACTATATGGCATTTGCCCCGTATAAGCATGATTACTATATTGTCCCTCCATTTTTGCATTTTTTCTACATCCTTGCCCTAATCGCATTTTTTTCGAATCGAAATTGTATTCACCCCACATTCATTTCTTCGACTGTTATCTGGCGATTATTCATCGCCGATCCTCACTGCCGATCCTCACCGTCGTTCTCCACTGCCGTTTTTAAATCCTCATCCTCTATTCGCCTACTTGCCTTGCCTTCCGCGTTCAAGCTTTGCTGCATCGACGTTAATGGTGAAACTCGCAACAGCGAGGGATTTTAGTTATATTTTTAGGGCTTATCATATGTTTATGAATACTCTTTCGTACGACCTGTTTTCACCATTCTCTTGTGGTTTTTAGGTGTGCGTTCGCTGGGTTCCCTTGTTGTGAAGCTTGAAGGTTCGATTTGCTTGTTCACTTGAATGTTCAATTTGCTTGAGTTATTGCAGATTAGTAATTTTTGCTGGAGTTTTTGAATAACCCAGACCGGTTGCGTGTAGATTATCTTTATGGGCTTGGGGTTTCGTCGCATTTGTATTACACACAAGTGAGCGAGCATTAGCATTTTAGGGCAAGGATTTGGGGATCTTCATACAAGTGTATTGATTTCTTTTGATTTGACATTAAATATTTGTGTGCTGTTCTGGGAACATTGCTGTGTGATCTGTGTTCATTCCCCCCGTGTCATTTGGTATTGCCTCATTCTCTGTTTGTTTGAGTATCAAATTATTTATTTGTTTTTCGTATAGGTAATTCCTATCTATACAATGCTGACCCCTTCGATGTTTTTTTTTTTTTTTATGTTTTTCTTAGTTGAAGAACACCAACAGTTCATTCTTACATGTATACTCGTAATGCTAATAACTAGACGAAATAGAAATGTGAAAAGGCGCACCCTTCCTTGGGGTATGATTTCTAGAATCCCTAGGCAAGTTTTACACTTGAATAGACTAAGTCCAAACTCGCGATGCTGATTGTGTTGCGAATCTAAGGATGGATCGGAATGCATTTGCACGTTTGTATTTTTTACTGAACGAATTAGGAGGGTTAAAAGGACGAAAGTATGTTGGTGTCGAAGAGCAAGTTTCAGTGTTCTTATCTGTTCTTGCTCACCATAAAAAGATTTGGGATGTGGCATTCGATTTTGAAAGGTCTGGTCAAACAATATCCACCATTGTCCACCTAGTATTGAAAGCTGTTTTGAAATTGCATCATCTGTTCTTAGTTAAGCCTATTCTTGTATCTGATGACTCCACCGACCCAAGATGGAAACGGTTCAAGGTAATTTTTGGCATATATTTCCTCCTGAATTGTACTAGAAGCTGCTTATGTTATCTTTGTCGTTTTAACTATATCCTCAAACTGTTTTTGATAGGGTTGTCTTGGTGCCCTTGATGGAACATTTACACATTGTCACAGTCAGACGAGACTGTCAAAGCCTTCTTCCATCGTAGAGATCCACGCCATGAGAAGCTTAACATGTTATTTGGAATTCTCGATGCTCTCAACGAGCATCCATCGGATGTTGAAATCATTCAAGTAAGTGACGATAGCTGCAGCAACAACCCCGATGTGAAGAACAACAACTCTGCACCGTTCGTGGTGTCCGACGATGAATGCAAGATGGCCAACCTCCGATAATAGACCCCAAGTTTCACTATGACCCATGGGTACCGGCAAGATCAACTGAATATGAGGACGTTGCACTACTTCAAGAGTCGTCCCCGTCATGGTCTCCTCCTCGTTGACACTTTCTGCAGCCTTCAAACCTTCCGGGCACTCCAAGCACCTTATGGAGTACAAACAATAGAGGGGCTTGTTCTTCCTCCTGTGCTTCTTCAAGGTCTCCGAAGAAGGGGAAAAAGAAGATGACTTAAAATGATCAAGTCAGTATGCTTTCATTTTATGTTGTTTTCCAATTTGTTGCGTCTTTGAACCTTTAAGTTTGTGGTGTTGCTGTATCTTCTATTACATTTTTAAGTAGCTATCTTAATGTATTTTCGTTTAAAACCCTTATCGTATTTCGATTTCACTTTATGCTGTGTGTGCATAGTTGACCAAGTTACAATGGGCCTTTTTGTAGGCTTAAGTTTGGGCAAGACGAAAAATTCACTAGTTGCAATTAACAGAGCCTTGGACTTAGGCTGTTGCGGTTACATAAATACTTCATAATATTAAGCTTCAATCTAGGTGGAATAGTACATAAATATTGAATAATAGGGTTAAGACACATTGGTTTAAATTCAACGTATGAACTTGAACATAATAGGTAGGAGACAGAATATCAGTGCAATGACAAGAAGATTTTGATATTTCGTCAACTCTTCAATCCGTCCAGCTTTAAAGTAATTATCTGACTCAAGATGGACACATGAATCCTTCCAAATTTCAACTGCATCTTTTGCTCGATTGAACATGTTCATGAGGTCTTCGTTTTCAACCAAGAATGAGTCGATTTTCGTCACTATGCCTAGAAACATCATCATCCAGATCATAACACGCGTAAAAGAGTCTTTCCCTGCTTTGTACGTTATTTGAGATGCATGTACGAGCCTCTTTTCCACAATCACAAGTCATATACTTCCCATACTCTTTTGAAAAAGATGTGTACATGACTTTGTGTGTTTGTGTGGTTATGTAGCTGACACAAAAAATTAAGGCTGTATTGTGTTGTGTATATATAGGTGCAAAATAGTTTCCCTCCAACTAGATTAGAACGTGATTTGGCGCCTAATTTTCCCTCCCAGTAGGTTAGGCCATGTTGAAGCCCAAAACACAATTATATTCGGGCCAATACTATGTGCTCTTTAATTTGAGACTTTCAAATGTCTATATGCAAATGCCCTTGGGCGAATATGCAACATAAGTAATTAACATATGACTATGCAAAATAGTAACATAACGTAGCTACATTCCCGGACATGATCACAATAAACTTCAGCATAATTAACCTAACTTAGAGTTCATGAAAATTAACATAACATGCGTGGGTTTAGGAGTTGGCAGTGTACTCAACATATACATAAAACCAGATATTAACTAGAATCTAATATTTTCTTCGTTTAGTAACTCAACACAATAGGACTTTCGATACCATTCACACATTTGTGGAACGATGTCTTGCACCTCTTGCCCCGTAGCCAGACATTCCAAGATCTTCATGCACAAAATTCCACAATCACTACCATTTGATTGTTGGGGAGGACACAAATAAAGACAAACATCCCATACCTTCTTTAAAGACTGGATTTCCCTTTGGCCCTTCCATACATCTTGTTCTACACATAAGCTAGGCAACAGTTGGGCCATCTTGTTGAATAGTTACTTCAACTGTGGCTTCGGACGATGCCCCATTAGGGAATCGTAAATTTGAATTTTCTCGTCCTGAATAACAACCTGATACAAGACCCAATGGTTATTCGTGACATTCGCAATACCGAACACAAACTCAACATCCGACCATGGGCGACAATAGACATTTTTTGGTCGTCGGCCATTCACATATTCAAGTATACGTCCTTCCTTCTTAGACCAATCCCATTCACCATTGCGTGCCCGTTTCCACGAGTTGTAACATCTCAACGTGAGTAATGACTGTTTCCACAAGTTGTAACATCTCGACGTGAGTATAATTTCCCATATTCTTTAGCACACACTAATAACGTATAAGGAAACAAAAATAACACTTACAACCATGCTAACATCAACAGCTGTTCAATTGCGCAAGAAACATGTTGGCTACATCTCTACTTTGCGTAGAAGGAAATATAGGAGTGCGTCCATGTGCTAAAAAAAAATACAAGTACTTATTCACGATATCCATAACACGCTTAACACGTTAAGCAATAAATTGAAAAAACATATATAACCTCATCTGAAATCAGCCCTGTACTAGTCCATATATCGTTGAACCAACTTGGCTCCACCCATGGGACACACTTCATAGATAATTTCACCTTAATATCTTGATATTGGTTAACGGCCCACCAGTCCGAGAAGTGGTATACAGATTTCGGTGAAACTTGGTTACGGAGTGGATTGTATAGAATTATATGCGCATCGCTTTCCACATAAGAGACTATTTGAAGCAGCTACATAAAAAAAGAAAAGTGAACGTCATTTACGTCTTTGAATGTCTGACTAATTTGAATAACATTTGTAATCGGTGAGTACGTTACATTTTCATGTATGGTAGTTCCCCTATCCTCCTTGAAGCACCCACTTTCCCCATCCTTCACACAGTCACCCCCAGCCTCCTTCACACACTCGCTTTCAGCCTCTTTAACACACTTTCTTTTAGCCTCCTTCAAAACCCCACTACTCCTGTGTTCCTAAAATTAAAAGTAATACAATTATCTAATTAACAAGACGTAATTGAAAGATAAATTTCTTACTGAGCTGAACTTCCTGTCTTCATCATCGTTATCCTCGTCACCATTCACTTTGCCGGCTTCTTGTCCATCTTCGTCAACGTCTACTACATTTTCATCTTTGGGTTTGTGATCGGTGTCCACTGATTTGGCGCCAATACGAAGCTTCAGACAAATATTATTCAGCAACATCTCTAGCCTTGCCTGTGTTTTGTCTATAGTATCCAGCCGTCCAATAACAGTTTCACGAAAACCCTTTATCTTTGGTTCAATTATTTCTGTTGGTTCTTTTTTCTTTTGACTGTGCCCGAAATCTTTGTGGACTTTTTGAACTTTGCTAACCCCTCCGGCCGCACTTGTCTCGCAACTAGTAACATCAATGATTGGAGGAGTCTTTCTCTTACGAGATAGTCGGGTTGGATCATTATGATACGGACTTGAGAGAGTTCCTCTTTCCATTGGATGGCACTACGATAAGACGGTGAATTCTCTTCAATTTTTGAGGGCACTAAATTACTAACGACAGACATCTGCATAAAGGGGGTGGATATTTAGCAATAGACAACATAATAAATAAAATTGTGAACATTTGCACTTACATTGTCTGTCGAGCGATCTTGTCCCTTCAACCTTGGGAAAAATTTCTTACTGAGTTGTTGATAACGTATAACCCTATCTACACAACTCCACCTAATCATACGGGGGATGGATGACCGACGGTGGGGTATAGACACCGCGCAAGTAGATGCAACATTTTGCAGTGCCTCATATGCCCAAATTTGAATGGCATAACTGAAACCATAAACATCAATGTACATTCTTGATTTTCCTTTAGTCCGATGCTTGGGCATCTCCCTCTCTTGTTGTTTAAGGGCATTGAGCTTCTTCCTAACATCATCAACAAGAAACTCGAAAGCAACACGACCCCATGGATAACTATTAAATTCGACCAAGACATTAATAAGGAACATATATTCAAGATCAACAAACTACAAACTTTTATGTTTAACAAGCAAAATACCATAGATCGATAGCAATAATGACAATTTCAACGACTGCTCAGAATCGGGATCTTGACGACATTTATCTAAAAATGCATCCTCAATTTGGGATACAGTTACCTCTGTTGCAGACTTGAATACCTTTTTGTGCAGCAACGAGTTGGTGGGTATTGGAGATTTCGAACCAAATTGCAATCCGGTGACTAATGCAAATTCCCTCGGCCCGAATTCAGCTTTTGTGTTGTTGATATTGAAAATTAACTTGTCTCCTAGGTTTGTCAGGTCTTGTTTATACATCAAATGAAGGTAGAGTTGACCTTGAAATGCGAGCTCTTGAATATCTAAGAATTGCCCAAAGCAAGTCTCACGAAATTGAACTATGTTTTTTGCACCTAGATTGTTGCTAATAGTATCTATGATGCGTAATTCTGACATATTGCTAAGACCTACCACAAAACCAAGTTCAATATTCTTCTTAGCCATTCAAACCTGTTATAAACCATAAAAAACTCACCAGTCACCCACAAACATATACATGACATAATAATTCACACCTAAAACAACTAATTCACACTATGGCGATGACTAACGGCCATAAAGTTATGAATACCAACATGCAAACAAGGTATGGATTGAAGTTGGTATACAACAGTGTACGAACCTTTTTTGATTGATTAATGAGAACTTCTGGGCGGAGAGCGAATCGAAGAACACGAGTTGTTTCCTGTACGTAGAGACGAGTCTTCCTCAGAGAGAAAAACCTTAAGCTAGGAATGGATGCAAATATTAACTAGAGTATTTTTTCTTTTTGGCGCTCACCGACATTGGGATTAGGGTTTTATTGTCTAGGGTAGTGGGCCTCGAATCCGTATTTTAAATGGGTTGTATTATGAATTTAAAAATAATTCAGGATATAACTGACCCCAATATTGGTCTCGTTTTTTAAAATGGGCCTTACAATTGTATTTAAATGGGTAGAATTCTGAATTAAATTGAAATATGAAATCCTGGAATCAATTAATTTCTAAAAAAATTATTTTTGTCTTGAAATTGATGGAAATATAAATAGTCGTGTGTAATATGAAACCATAAAGACATTGGAAACTCAAGCGACGCTACTACAATTTTAAATAATCGTCGCATAAGATGAAACCTTTATCTCCAATTGGAAAGCAAAACGATGCAACTCTGGGAATCGCACCTGTCCTTGCTTGTAAAAAAGGTTTTAATCATCGTTTCAAAGCATATCACATTCTCATTCTCAGACCATTTTGTTTTCTCACTAAAACAAAATTTTTGCACAATCATCCTTCAATATGAGTCATGGAAGGATATCTATGCCCACAACACTATCATACGAGTTGATTTGGGAGATATTGACCCTTCTTCCAGCCTTGTGTGTTCTCGGATGCAAGCGTGTGTGCCAGGCCTGGAAAGCAATGATTGAAAGTCCCGAATTTGTGAAGCAACATTTGTGTGAAATGATCAATCATAACAAAGGTGCGTACATGCTAGACCATGAAAGTAGGCACTAGAGTATAGTGGTCCATCAGAATGCGCCTACGGGATGGGGAGACTTGGAGAAGCCGTACGAGGTTGTTGGGAGTTGTAACGACATACTTTGTGCCATCGAGGTCGAAGATAAATTTTTCTTATGGAATCGAACTACAAATCATTATCGGATACTTCCTCCGCATATCATTCCATTTTATTTAAATTTGTGCAAGTGGGCGGTGTTGTCCTTCGGGGTGGGGTACGATGAAGTGACATATGATTTTAAAGTGCTTCGCCTTGTACGGTTCACGGGTTCGAATTTGGGTCCATATTTTTCGATATATTCTTCAAGACAAAATGTTTGGAGAGATTTGGGGCATTTTCGGGATATGGAATGTGCACCGGAACCGGGTGTGTATGTGAAGGGTGCCCTTCATTGGCAAATTTCTTTTGGTCCACATAGTCGTCAAGTGGCTGCATTGGATATGGATTCAGAGGAGTTTAGAATAATACGAACCCCCGTTGAATCGTTAGATCCGGGGTTCCCTCATAATATTGGCGCGCTAGACAATGATACTCTTATTTATTACTCCAGCTTCTATTTCTTTGAGAACCATATAAGTTTTTGAATTCTTAAGGATTATGGGGACGACAATTCGTGGACAAAGATAATGATGGATGCTCCAATATTGTGGAACGTCATAGGATTAGTGAGTATCCAACCGATGATATTCATAAAGCCGGATGATTCGAAGATCCTTATGGGAGTTGATCCCATTGGTACATATAGGTACTGGGACATAATCGAAAACAGGTTTTATGAAACTGATTATGATGCAGTTGTGTCTGGACATTGCACAATGAACACATACATTGAGTCAATAGAGGTTATCTAATCTTGTGTGTTGTATGTTTTGGTTAGTAGAAAGAATATATTGTAGATTACATATGAACCAATGGGGTATCTATTTTGTTGTTGTGAAAACAGTGTTTCTATTCGATTTTGTGCATATTTTTTTGGTTGTCTTAGAATCACTTTCTTTCCCACACAATTAATCATTTGGGCTTAGCTACTCAACCAACGACTTAAAAAAAACATGCATTTGGGACATTCAATAAGGATAGTAAGATCACACAAATGTAAACAATACTCCATAAACAAACGCCAAATAAATAGCCCACAATTATTAATATGACATCAATGAAAACAACAAAATCTAACAACAATGCCAACACCTGTGTTCCTTTCAAAGATCCAAATGTACCAAAACTGGAAGCATGAACATGTTATAAAATTAACAGTTTATATCAAAACAACATTCAGCCAAAGCACTCCTATTTTGACATCCACAAACTACACAAATATATCAGAACATTGTAGAGAATGTAACAACGATTAATAGTGACAAAATATAGAGTATCCAACAGCGAAAAACATAGGTAATAAAGTATCATAGAGGCTACATTCCGAATTAGTTTTGTATCAACATCACCAGCACCAACAACGAAACAAACTAAATATCCCTTCATATATGAACATCACCGAAAATGATCCGGTGCACAAACTGAGCACGCGCTTCAAGAGAAAAACCCATGAACATCTCCATGACGACAATGTTTTGTACGAGCACATTCAATGTGTCAATCCTCTGATCAAGAGTCAACCCTGGAATGTCTCCAAGTAGGTTGTAGATGTCATTCCTCTTAAGACCAAGATTTGACTCATATTTAAACGCATCACAAATCACCACTAAGCGGTGGTCGGAGGATGTGGCCATCTGACCCAGCACGTTCATCAACGGATCTTCAGAATTCACCGCCGAAGAGCTTCGCTTCCGCAAAATATTGGGACAACGACCATCGATGGGTGTGGGTGCCTGAGTTTCAAAATCCTTGTCCATCGAACAATAAACATTAACATGCTCAGTGTCTGCATTGACCCCACGGGCAAGAGTCCCATCTGGCTGTGGCTCGGATTCCATGTTCACATACTCAACATTATCCACAAGTAAATCATCATCAACAAGGGCATTGAAAGCTTCGTAAACATCCTCAGCACCGGATCCTGTTGCTCGATCATTACCAAACACCTCAAGCCAATCATAGTACATTGGCCAGGGCTTGAAGCGCATGGTTGCGGCATGTGGATCTTTCTGAAAACATAAACAATCAACAACTTAAATACAAATACATAATAAAATCAACCACAAAAATATTTAAAATAAACACCATGTTATGATTCTTAAAAACTCTTCATCCTTTTCTATGAGAAAAGCTTCGAAATAGTTGAAGGTCGTTTCCTGATCTTGATCTCCCCATCTATGTGCAAGATAATAAATTATCTTCCATTCTTTCTTCAAATTTAGCCATCTCAGATTGTGAATTGGGTCATGGAATTCATCAATCTGCTGATTCGTTGGCTCTGGGAGTTTAACTTCTTCTTCTTCCTCAACATTGTCTGATGCCTTCTGGAATTGGCACTTCAGTTGATTGTTTCCTCTTCTTCTTCTTCTTCTTCTTCTTCTTCTTCTTCTTCTTCTTCTTCTTCTTCTTCTTCTTCTTCTTCTTCTTCTTCTTCTTCTTCTTCTTCTTCTTCTTCTTCTTCTTCTTCTTCTTTAGTAGAGTCTTCCTTCTCTTAAAGTTTACATCAAATTGAGCAGACTTCTTCCTCTTCAGTTCTAATTGACGTCGTTCTTCATCTGTTTGTTCAGGGCATCGAGACCCTTTCCTTAATGCAATAGGAACATTGTCATCTTCATCATCGATCTGAATAGAGGGTAAGGCAAGCGCTGCTGATTCATATGCTGTTGGTTGCTTCAGCGTCTGAATATCTTCTTTCCTTGAAAAAGCAACATCAACAACTTGTGCTAAGGCATGATCAGATAATAAGAGAGTAGATGAGGAAGGAATTTCAGAAATTCCCCCTTGAATTGTGATTTTCTTAATCTGATCCTCCTGAGATCTGATTTTCTCTTCTGCATCTGCTAATCTCCTAGCCAGATCAGATTGAGCTTCAGATGTCTTCCGATTTTCTTCTGCAATTATCTCTAATAACTTAACCCTTTCCATTTCTTCCCCCTTTTTGGCTTCTTCAATAAGGGAAGCAAATTTCTTGGCAAGCTTATCAAAGTGATCTGAATTGGCAAAGCCTGCATTATTCAGAACGGCAGTTGCCTTCTGTTCCATCCTTTCAATAGCTTTTGCAACAGTCTCTTTGATAATTCGATCAATATCCGGAGCAGTTGGGGTCAGTTGAAGTCTTAACTTCAAATCTTCAGCAACTAGAGTGAGTTGATTCTTGGCCAAGTGGAGATTCCCAATCTCCTCTTCCATCTTCGCATTTTGATCTTTGGCCAACTCTAGCTGTTTCCACAATTCAGCTTTTTGAGCAGTAACCATTCTATCTAATTCAACATACTTCTTTTGCAAATCTGTAGTAGAGGGTTACTCTCGATCTTGACTTCTCTTCAGCTCTTGTTCCTTAATATCATCTATGGTCGTCATCATGGCTGCTCTATGCTCATTGTCCAACTCATATTCCTGTGCCTGAAATGTTTGGAAACGGATTTCAGTAGTCCAGTTATATATGTCCTGGGTGTTCTTAATGAGCATCTTAATCATTTTCCATCTATCGTCTAAGGACTTAAGCACTCTAAGGTTGATCTCCCTATTAGTACACTCCTTGCCTAACACTTCAAGATCATTCATAATACGAGTAAAACGAGTATCGAGCTGGACTAGAGTTTCACCAGGATTCATTTTAAATGACTCAAACTTCTGTACAGTTGTGGTCAACTTGCTTTCTTTGATCAGGTTTGTGCCTTCACAAAGAATTGCAAGGATGTCCCACATTTCCTTCGCAGTCTTACACTTAAGTACTTTCCCCAATTACTCGTTGGGTAAAGTATGTAAGATAAGATTTTTAGCGATACTGTCCAAATTGTTTTATTTCATTTCATCTGTAGTAAGCTCTAACCTCGGTTTCAGCACAAGTACACAAATGGCTTTCGTAGGATCAAAAGTAGCAGTATTTAGGAGTCTTCATGACAATTGGTCCTTCTTTGATCACGGACCACATCAGATCGTGTGTTGAGCTGAAGATGACCTCCATCCTCAACTTCCAGTAGTCATAATCTGAGATAGAGAACTTAGGAGACTTTGTCACGTTAGTATCCATTAGAAGAAATCAAGATATGATATAGTAAGCAAATATTCAAGAAGTAATTTTGAAGGATCAGTCTTTTCCCCAAAGTCTAAGTGCTATCTAGATACAGCAGTCCATTTAGAACTACTGCTCTGATACCACTTGTTAGTCCCAGAGAGTGAGTTAATATTATAATAACCGTTCTAGAGTGGAGGGGTGAATAGACTTTTAAAACTTTTCCTAAAATATCAGAGTAGTAACAATTTAGCCTTCTGACAAGTATTGTGTTGATATCTAGTCAGCTGATTTTACAACCAGTAAACTAGTTAACAACTTAGTATGAAAATTTATTATTATGAGCCCTTTTAGTAGTTTATACTCACTCATTGAAATATGAAAAATACTTCTTGTTCAGTAGAGTTCTTCAATCAATCCGTCTACTCAGCACGATTTATCAATCTAGTTGTTTATACGAATTCTTTAGAACTTTAAGAAATATAAAACTGTAAAGTAAATGACACAGAAATTTACAGTGGTTCAACAACTGCCTACATCCACTCTCACAATACTAATTGTGAAATTCACTGCTTGTTGTTTTAAGTCCCAAGTTTAAGACTTTGATCTTATCGAATATATCACAAGATATATCTTTGATCAACTAGTAAATTTGTCAAGTCACTAGCAAACTTGTTTTACAACGAATACAAACTTAAAAGTAAAACTTCTCTGTTGAGTATAAGCCTCTGAATCTTCTTTCAAATCTGGGCTTGATCTTCTTGCGTGATTTTCTCTTCGACTCTGCGAGTTCTTTACTTGATTGCTTTAGACTTTGATAACTCTTTCAGTAATTGTAGCTTCAGTAGTGTCAGTAGTCTTTTCAATAGAAGATCCTTAGGTATTTATAGACTTTAGTTATCAAGTTAGCCATTTATGTAACTAACCATCAAAACTAACTATAAACCGTTTTGTAACTACTTCTTGTAACTTCCAATAACTAACTTCGTAACTCTTTCCAACTGTTTCTTTAAGTCGGTCTTTTAGTTATATCCTTCATAACTACCTTCTGTTATTTAGTTACTTTAATAACGTCTTCCATCAATATGTTCTCCAAACTTATTCTTCAGTTATGTTCTTCGGCTTAATAGTGTATTGAGCTTAAGTACCTTACTTCTTCTTACTTTGCTTCTATACTTTTCTGATCCTTGCTTGAGTATATCTTCAACATATTTCTTCAAGTCTTCTGAATTCTTAAATCTACTCTTCTGAACTTTCTAGTCTTTTGTGAAGTCTTCTAAGTAATCTTCTGATCTTCTTACTCTGTTGATGCAATATTCTTCATTTTATCAACTTAAAATTATAAAACCTATCAATACATCAACTTAACTATATATAGTAGAGTATTTCTAAGCCTATACTATAAGTTGTCCATACAATCATTAATCAGCTTAGTTCCTAACACTTAGAATATTTCATTCATTATATCAGACCAGTAAACTTCAGATTAGTTCAGATTAGTTTAGATTACTTCTTATGACTTAGTTAAGATGGCTTCTTCTTTAACTAACTTTTATTCTACTTGTCTTATTAACTTCAAGTTTCTTTTGGCCATCAAAACTTATATTCATCACTTGGGACTTTGTTTTTAGGATTCATATCCCAACATGGAGATTCTAGCACACACGAAATAGAGAAAATCGGCTAGGGTTTCAAGGAGACAAAATTGAGGTCACCTTCTCCACGTTTGAATTACTATATACGTTTGAATTACTACATTGAATATGCGTTTTTGTTACTATATGTAACTTTATCAAATGATTTGCATTCTAATATGGTTATTGTGTTTACTACATGCAATAATATATGTTACTACGTATTATAATGTGAGTTACTACATTAACAAAAACACTAGAAAAAAATGTGTTACTAAATAAAAGAATTTGTATTAATATATAAAATAGTTTGTGTTATTACTACATAAAATAATGTGTTTTACTACCTATTACAATTTGAATTACTACATTTAATATCTCGCGTTCGGCAATAAAATAAAAGATAAAAAAATCACAGAAACTGGTAAAATAAACGAGTTAAAATTTTTTGTCAAAATTAGAGCACAACGTGCAAGTTGACAAATAAATTAATAATTAACCCAAATGAATTAATGGTGGCCTAATAATATATATTTTCAGCCCATTGACTTAATAAGTCAATATTTTGAGCTCAATTGACTTAATTGATCAATATTGCATGTATGCAATATTGCACATACGTTGTTGTGATCCAAATGACCTATGCACCAAATATTAACATATCTTTGAAAAAATCCAAATATAATAAAATGATATATACTAATACATTATACTCCCTTAATATTTTATACCATATTTGTTCCATTATAAGTTTCCCCTTTCTCTTGGATGGTTTGATTAAATAATATGAAAAAACAATATATGTAGTACTAGTGATGTGATGGTGAGAGAGAAAATAATACGGAGTAAATGAGTATGAAATGTATGATAAAATAATAGAGAAAGTATAAGTGATGTATTGAGAGAGAGAGAGAGAGAGAAATTAAATAATATGACAAAAATGAAATGAGAAACTTATAATTGTGGAACATCCATACAAGGAAAGTGAGAAACTAGGACGAATGGAGTATATATTAATGAAATTTGAATTTTGTTTGCTTAATTAAAACTAATTATATTTTTTTTTTCCCTTTTAGAATGTAGTGTTTTTGTAAGAACCCAAAAATCTCATAAATTGAGTCATCATATTTATTTATATGAAATTATGTGATTTATCATAATTGTGTGCAATTTACATGATATTAAATGTTATCCATCTATGAAATTATTTATTTTCTGAAGGTAGTAAGATTAACGTTGGTGCATGATATAAGATTAATGAATTTATTCATTAAGAATGTGTTTGATATATAAAAAAAGGTCCTTAGAATAATATAAGAGAAGGTCCAAACATTAATATTAGGACAAAGCCCATTTTTATAGCCCACTGAAAGGAAATACTAAGACATTGCACCATATATATAGGCACTTTCAGATTTTGTACACAATTTTTTGCACTTCACGTTAGAGTAAAAATCTTATTTCATACACACACAAGGCACAAACTAAGGCACAAACTTTATACACACACTCTTCAACTTCCAGTTGGATTTCGGCCAATTTTTTTACATTCAATCAATGATCAACTAGTATCGTTGGAAAGATCTCGTCGAGAGATTTTTAGAACAGTATTTCGATTCTCGATCGGAGTTCTAGATCTCCGGTTATGGTTGGTCAAAGTTGGGTGAAAACTCTTATGGTCAAAACATTTTCCTCAGACCATAAAATTTTGTACAAATGTCATATTTTTGTGTTTTTGGTCTTGTTGGAAAGCTGTTTTCATAAGCTTTCTAGAACATATTTTAATTTTTCAATCAGAGCTATAAAACTCCAGTTATGTCCCGTAAAATTATTAGGAAACTTTTAGATCTATTTTATATTTTCCCTCTCTCTCTCTCTCTCTCTCTCTCTCTCTCTCTCTCTCTTCCCATCGACTCTACGTCAGTGCGCCGCTGATGTTGGTGGACCACCTGGCCGACACTTTTTTCCGGCAGGCGGTGGAGGTATGAGTGGTGGGTTGAATGTATTTGAGGTATAAAGTTATGAGTTGTGTTTTGTAGATAAATTTGTATATTGGGGTCAAACTTTTTCCGACACATAAAATGTTCATTTTACTTCCGTTTGAATGAAATCAGGGGCATTTAACCCCAAATTTCTACTATTTTGTGTCAAAATAATGAACTTTCAGATTATATAAATCAGTCTTTGAGCCCTCAAGTTTATACAAAATGCACTTTTTCATAAATAGTTTCATTTCTATGTTTGGCTAACATTTCCACTTGTTTTTAAGTACACTATGACTATCAATATCACTATCACAAGCACTAAGTTATACTATAGTTATTGTTCATCATAAGAACTAAGTGGTAGAAATTGTATTATAAAATTTGAGGTACGAGAAGTAGGAAGGATTTAGAACTAAGGGGGAACGTTGTCGCTTAACTTTTCAAACTAATATCATGTGATTTATTGTCTTAATTGTCCTATGTGACTTTATGTATAAATATGTTCATGTCCAATTGTGGAATATATGTTTTATGGATATGTTATATTATATATGCATGTTAATTTGTTATTAAGTATGTTCTATGGATACATCAATGTTTATGTGTATGCATGTCCAAATGTGAATAAGTGAGCTACATGGATACATGAATGTCTTCATACATGCATGTTCAAACGTGCAGATATATGATATACGGTTGAGACCGTGCAAGATGTATGATATATACGGATAGTACCGTATTAGTTATGATAAGATCACGTGTAAAGTCGTACAAGATTTGATCAAAAGATCACCTTCGGGTAGCTCCCGAACAAGATGCTCAAGCGGGCTAAAGTATTCCCAGCAAGATTGATGTGCTCTTACGTGTATTATATTATAACTATTCACTATTTATTAACATAAAACATGATGTTGAACATGTTGCAAGGTTGTTATATGATTGATAATACTTGAAGAATGTAATTTGAGTAGTTATTATGTGACTTTAATGCTATGATTGAGAATAATGAGTCAAATTCATGTCTATGACATATATTGATTCTCGTGGTTGACATTTATTACGGTAGATTGTAATGTACGAGTGAACGTTTGAGTGAACCCATTGAGTGTTTTTCGAATGCTCACCGCTTCTTCTTTCAAGTGGAAATACGCGGGAGGATTGAAGGTAGATGTGAGCGCTTAATAATGGAAGTGCATCTTTTTAAATTTATGTCTTTTAAAACATGGAAACTCACTAGTTTACTTCTGCTATTGTTAATTCAAAATTATTTTAAAGATTTGGTGGTGATCACCCTGATTTTGATGGTTGCATGATTTAACTTATTATGTTATTTTCAAGTGTACTAACGCCTCCTTACTCCCTATATAAAAAAAAAAATCTATGTTTATCCCTTTTAAAATTTTGGGGTCGTTACAATTTCTTTCATTTACATCTATTTAATTGAAAACTCTAATAAATATTCATTGCCAGCTGCTTACTTCCCTTCCCCCCCCCCCCCCCTTAATGTTGGGAAAATTGTTTTCATCAAAATGTCGTCAATGGTTCTAAGTATTTAATATTAGATGAAGATCCATACCCAACATATACCCCAATTCTTCTTTGGGGACCCATCTTTGTGCGTTGTGGTGGAGCAATCGGTACATATACAACTCATCCAAAAGTTCTTAGATGGGTTATATTTGGTTTTTGACATTGAACCATTTGTACGGGGAAAATGCTATGATAACTTGCTGGCCTGATGCGTACAAGTGTTGTCGCATGCAATATAACATGATCCCAAGTTGAAATATGGAGTTTAGATTTCATCAATAATTGTCGGACAATCAATTGAATGCTTTAATAAGTGATTCAACAAGATCGTTTTGTGTATGAACATGAGCAACCTAATGCTCAATATGTATTCCAATTGATATACAATAATCGTTGAAAGTCTGAGATGAAATTTCACCAGCATTATCAAGACAGATTGTCTTAATTGCATTATCAAGAAATTGTGCTCGCAATCGTATTATTTGTCCCAGTAACTTTGCAAAAATCAAATTGCGAGATAACAATAAACATACATATGACCACTTACTCGATGCATCAATCAAAATCATAAAATACCTAAATGGTCCACTTGACGGATGTATAGGTCCACATATATCCCCTTGGATTGTTTCAAGAATATAAGATTTTCATGCTGAACTTCAGCTGGTGATGGTCTTACAATTAATTTCCCTTGTGAACAAGCAGCACATGAAAATTCATTGGGGTGTAGCATTTTTCGATTTTTCAATGGATGCACACATGAATTTTCTACAATTTTTCGCATCATTATGGAACCGGGATGGTCCAATCGGTCGTGCCAAATATTAAACTCGGTAGTAACCTTTTGATTTACTACGACATAAATTTCAATTGTTCTTATGCTCGTGCAATATAAACCCGAGGACGAAGCGGGTAATTTCTTAAACATACATTTTTTTCCCGTAACAATTGTAGTAATATTAAGATACTCAATATTGCCTTCATTTGTAGTCTCAAGATGATATCCATTCAAACGAATATCTTTAAAACTCAATAAATTTCTTTGAGACTTTCCTGAGAATAAGGGATCATTGATAATGAATTTTGTCCCCCCGGTTATATAGAATAGTGGCTCTTCCAAAGCCTTCAATTATTTTTGTACAATCAAATTTTGTATTTACATTGGCTTCTCCGCATTTTAAATGTGAGAATAATTTCTTATTGTTGAATATAGTGTGCATAATGGCATTATCCACGAGACATAGATCTCCACATTCTTCCTTGAATGTTGATGTTGCATACCATTTTCCATTTAAAAAAAATGCAAAAGTAAGAAATTTACAATCTAAGTATTTTATTTTAAGGTATATGAAAATGTAATTGTCACTCATATTATAAAGGATAAAAATACTAAGACGTTGCATAACATAAGAAAATAAACATTACATAATAGATTATCGAAGGTAATTATGATTGAATATTACCTTCAAGTGGGCAAGGTAATCAACAACATCAAATTGTGTTATGTCAAACATTTCATTATCGAATTCACTATTCACATAATTTATTTCGATCAACTCTTTTCTCTATTTGCTTTAATTTACTGTTCAGAAATTTGTTTTCCCTTTTTAGGACCTTTATAATTCGGACGTGTATTATAATCATTTTGAATTCTGTCTCGGTCAAAATCATATCCTCGTCCTCGGATGAGTCTGAGGCCTAATTTTTTTATCAAAAAAACTCATTATTTTGCTCAGCCACCAAGAGACATGAAATTAGTTCAGAATATTTAGTAAAACCCTTCTCACGATATTGTTTAGAAGCATGAAATGTAGAAAATGCCTTCAAGCATATCATTATCAATAATATTCTCTCCACATAATTTTAATTGAGAAGTGATTCTGAACATAAATGAGTTGTACTCACTCACTGATTTATAATCTTACAATATTAAATGCAACCAATTATAACGAACTTTTGCCAAAATCACTTTTTTTTTGTGATCATATATTTCTTTTAGATTTATCCACAATTTAAGTGGATCTTTCACCATGAGGTACTCAATTTGTAATCCTTCATAAAAAAGGTAGCGAAGGAAAAATCATGTCTTTAGCCTTATTTTGATTAGATGCTTGATTTAGCCATAAAAGATGTACTCAATTTGTAATCTTTCACCATGGGTTACAATGAATGCAAAACAGAGTTTTCGATACATATATATATATATTTTGAAGCATAGGTTAATATTTGGTGTATGCAAGTATATAATGTTTATTTGTATTTGGTTACCTTTTACGCTATTATTATTTGTTTGGCCATTGATTTGGACAAAATGTGTCGTTCCCTACCTTACCGCTCACTCGACCACCCGACCTTGTTTCATTTAGCTACAGTTTAAAGTACGGTAATGGTATAATGGTAGAAAGACCTCGTTTCATTTAACTACAGTTTAAAGTGCGGTAATGGTATAATGGTAGAAAGAACTTCTCCTTTCACAAAAGGGAACTATTGTGGAAGAGGAGAAATCCCAGAGTAGAGGTTCAAATAGATAAACCTTTTCAGAACTGCGATGCTTCTTTGTTAAAGGCGGAGACAGGATTTGAACCTGCATTCTTCTAGTCATGAGCCAGATGAGTTCACCATTCCTCTACTCCGCATGAAGAGAAGCAGAATGCCGCTTTAGCCCAGCATGAAGCTGAGATAATTAAAATATCCTTTAAATATGATAAGGGAGTAATATTACATCCGTTATTCTTTCATATTATTAATTATATCTGAATATTATGTCAGACCTTTTTGTATTAATTTAGGCCATCATATATTATTTTTAAATTTATCATGTTGTACATGGGTTGCGACGGATCTGGAGGCCTAGGCCCACCTGGAATGAGCTCATATGCATTTGGGCTGAAAGTCCACCAGTGAGATGGCCCCTGAATGTCGAGCATGCATAACAAACTCGCACACTTCCCCATTTTTAGGGTGGGACTAGTGGGTCAAATATTTGAATCAAGTTAGATAAAGTAAAGATCAAAGTTGTCCGGGTATATACATTTAAGAGGTGGTTGTACCCAACTCCGAGATAAGCGAACACGAGTTAGTTTGAAGAAGTTTGAGTTAGGGTGAACTTTGAGATATGCGGGATAAGTTAGTCGGACGAGGTCTGAGTTAGGTCAGACAAAAGGGGGAGACATGACTTTCTTCCCGATACGTTTTACCAATATTATTATGGATACATTTTGACATTTCGATGGAGAAACATGATTTTATACATACATATCTAGATTGATATTGCATCCAAGGATACATTCTCATTCATGATTGAGCATTATCTGAATCTTACTTGAGATCGACGATGATCTGACTTAAGCATCGGAGTTCCCACACAGGAGATCTCTCTAGCGTACTCTACAAGTGCCCGAGCTCAGTCCAACTTTGTATGGTGGTATTTCATCACAAGTTGATTGAGATTAGATTTGTCATTTTGTTATGCATTTAATTTGGACGCATGTTAGAGGCGTCTGTGGAAAAACTTGATCCCCCGCCCTCATCGAGAAGTTCGTCTGTGATTAATTTAGGAAATGGACCTATATTTATGTCATTTCCTTCGATCTTTTCGACAAGCCCAACCGTAGCTGCAAGCAGGGGTGTTATACCTAGTCAAAGAAGTCAATCTTTGACAAGTCAATCCTAGTCACCAGCTTACGTGGCGAGGACCAGTCAACAAAGTCGTACGACGACTAGTCAACAAGATGAAGAAAATGTAATAGAAATAATGTATTTAATATATTTAAGTGCTCGCCCAAATATGTCGGCGAGCACATGTTTTAGTTAGCTGCTCGCCAAAGTGTGTTGGCGAGCACATGTTTATGTAAGCCAAGAGAAGACAAGTGTTGAAGCCTTGGGAGACTGCATGGTGCGTGGCGACCACCTTCCTCGACGAATTGGGCGACCATCTTCCACTACAAGAAAACTGCGATTTAGCCGTGAAAATATTTGTCGCTAATTATAATATTTTCGTCGCTAATGTGAATTAGCGATAAAATAATTTTGTCGCGGGATTTGTTGCTATACGCCCGTCGCTAACGTGTTTGCGATAAAAAAATTATTTTTGTCGCAAATGTTTGCCATGAAAATTTGAGTTTCATCACAAAATATTAGCAATGAAAATTTGTGTTTAATCGCAAAATATTAGCGACGAAAATATGAGTTTCATCGCAAAATTTTTGCGAGGAAAATCAAATATTTGTTGCAAACACGTTAGCGACGGGTGTATAGCAACAAATCCCGCGACGAAATTATTTCATCGCTAACTCACATTAGCAACGAAAATATTAGAATTAGCGATAAATTTTTTCGTGTCTAAAATAGTAGTTCCCTTTGTGGCTAATTTTTTTGCGATAAATATTTTAATTTCGTTGCAAATGTTAGTGATGAAACCCATATTTTTGTCGCTAATATTTGATTATGGATATCCGATTTACGAATTATTCTCTAAACCCACTTCCGCAATCGACCAACCCGCACCCACACCCGACCCGCCCCAACCACCCCCACCCAACCAGCCCCAACCGACCCACAATCGACCCATCCCAACCGACCCGCACCCAACCCACACCCAACCAGCCCCACATACCCCCTCCCCCATTTTATTTAAATGACTATTTATTTGGTCTTGGTGGGAATCGATCCCGGGTGGGTGAGCGCCCATAGCTGGGCGCCCACCACTCGGGCAGACAACTCTTTGGTTCAGTTTTTAATATTAATTATATATGTATTCAATTTTTACTAATTTAGTTAATTTACTTATTTAATAATTTATTTCACATATATTAATTGATTAATTTTTAACTTGTATATATGTATATATTTTTGTATATGTATTGTAATTTTTAAAACAATTTCAATTGTAAAAAATCAATGTTACTTTAACAATTCCAAAAAAATAATAAATATTACACATCCAATCTTCATCCTCTCATCTTTATGTCCATCTTCATTTGCATCATCATATTTATAAATATTTTTATAAACATTCAAACTGATTTAGAAGACACAAAATATGGAGAATTATTAAACATTTAATTATATAAACCGATTTTCTTGATTTAATATGCATAGTTGAAGTAGTACTCTTCCCTCATTCTTAGCGGGAATAACAATAAATAATTAATGAAATAAAGAAAACAGAAAAACATAAAACAAATTATACAGAATGAAATCAAAAAATTATACCCCAAAATAAATCAAATAAAAAACTTAATATGTCAAATTAATGAGTAAAAATAAATGAAATTATATTGATCCTATTATTTCAAACATCATAGTGTTGGAATCGTCTCTATTATTTCACATTGTGCATGCACTCAAACTTTTTCCTTTATTATGTTTAAACGACAACCATTTTTAATTCATTAGAATTAAACATGAAATAATCTATTTCATCACTAAAATATTTTAGACGAAATATAATTTTCATTATTGTTCTGGTTATTAACAACAAAATAAAATAATTTGTTGAAAGTGTGGCGATGAAATATTTAATTTTGTTGCAAATATTAATTCCAAGAAATTAGCCACAAAAAATACATTTCATCGTAAAATAATAGCGACTAAATATAATTTTCATTGCTGTCCTTATTATTAAGAACAAAATAAAAGAATTTGTTGCTAGTTTAGCGATGAATTTTTTTTATTTCATCGCAAAAATTAATTTCAATAAATTAGCCACAAAAAATTATATTTCATCGCAAAATATTAGCGACGAAATATAATTTTCATTGTTGTTCTGATTATTAACAACAAAATGAAGCAATTCGTTGCTATTATAGCGATAAAATATTTTAATTTCATTGCAAAAATTAATTTCAATAAATTAGCCACGAAAATTTCTATTTCATCGCAAAATGTTAGTGAAGAAATATAATTTTCATTGCTGTTTTGATTATTAACAACAAAATGAAGCAATTTATTGCTAATTTAGATGAAATATATAGATTTTGTTGCAAAAATTAATTTCAAGAAATTAGCCACAAAAATTTCTATATCATCGGAAAATATTAGCAACGAAATATAATTTTCATTGTTGTTCTGATTATTAACAAAAAAATGAAGCAATTTGTTGCTAATATAGCGATGAAATATATAAATTTTGTTGCAAAAATTAATTTCAAGAAATTAGCCACGAAAATTTCTAATTCATCGCAAAATATTAGCAACGAAATATAATTTTCATTGTTGTTCTGATTATTAACAACAAAATGAAGCAATTTGTTGTTAATATAGCGATGAAATATATAAATTTTGTTGCAAAAATTAATTTCAAGAATTTAGCCACGAAAATTTATATTTCATCGCAAAATATTAGCGACGAAATATAATTTTCATTGTTGTTTTAATTATTAACAACAAAATGAAGCAATTTGTTGCTAATATAGCGACGAAATATATAAATTTTGTTGCAAATATTAAATCTAACAATTTAGCGACGAAAATTTCTATTTTGTTGCTAAAAATTGATTTTAGCGATAAAATTTGGATTTGTCGCAAAATTTTCGTCGCTATTCCCCCTGTTTCTTGTAGTGTTCCCCGGCGACCACCGTCGATCAGCTCATCGGCATCTCGCCGAGGACTACCACCAGAGGCGGTTTAGCATTAAATGCGCCGTCCCATCACCTTTTCGGGCAGAAAGAAAGGTCCACTACCAGGGCGCCACGTGTAAAGGGCGGGCTGCCCCAAAAACCACTATATAATGCCTAAAAGGCTCATTTGTAAGATCCAAGTGATCAATTCCTAAAAAACACCCAACCTAAGCAATACACTCCCCAAAGCTCAAAACTTTTAGCTTCTCCAAGAAGCTATTTCTTGTGTTCTTGCTTGTTCTTCATATTATTCATCACAAATCATCATATTAATCCATATTAAAACGTAATAGGTCCCCGTTAATCATATATGTTTGTATCGTGCTAACAAATAGTCCACATCCGAATCACCCCGATCAAAGGGCATACAACATTTGGCGCTAGAAGGAGGGGATCCTTTTACGTGTTCTTCATCTCAGTTTCGACCGATCATCGAGCGATCAGTTTGCAAACTCTTTGTTTCAGGTTTTAATCGGTAGATCCACCATTTAAAGCTTTATTTACATATTTTAGTGTTCTTCGTGTTCTTGAACATTTTCGGTTTTCGAGACATATTTTGGAGTTTGATCTCCTTGTAATTGTGTTTTCAAGCTTTTTCTGTTATTACTTTGCTAAGAGTAGTTGTAATAGCACGCTCTTCTGCGTAAGAACTTTTAAATCTTTCATTTTAAGCATCGAAGGCTTAGAACAGTCATACCCTTGTAATCTCTTAAGAAAGACACTCTTTAAACGATGTCTCAGCATACTCCTCGTGATGGAACCATACCGCCCGGAGGGAACGAACCCCCTCCGCCGCTGGTAAATCCTTTTTCAAATATGAATATGGGGGACATTTTGAAAGATCCCCAGAACTTGAAAGACTTTTCTGACTTCCTCCTAGAGAAGAGAAGGCAGAACGAGAGAGAAGAGATTGAGAAGGCCAAGGATCAGGCCTTCGACAGGGCTCGTAAGGAAAAGGCCAACTTGAATGACGAGGACGACCGCTCCTATCATTCAGGCTCCATACATCCCCAAGATAGAGGAAAAAACAAAGTTGCGGAGCAAACTCACAATAGCCACACGGGAGATTCCCGAGGCCGAAATTCTATTTTTGATCGCCTGGCCGATAAAGTCAGAAGGGCTGCTCGCCGTGTGCCTTTCGACGTTGATGGCCGACTATAAAGAGACGACCACAGGGATCGAGCAAATAAGAAGGGCCAGGGAGACAGGATCTCCGCCCTTGATCGAGTAAGGCCGGCACAGGGCTCGCGAGCTCCGGTGAAGAGTTATCGCAGCCACCATTCGGAGAGGCATTCTCCCAGGCGATCACGTCATGATGATCGCCCGGCCCCATTTCACGGGAGTCGACGCGACAAGGTCATCGTCCCTCGACCACAAACTGCCGAGGAGGGGTAGATTGCCCAGTTCCTCGAAACCCAAAAAAATATGAAACTAGAAATGGAGGCTTTGCGAGTAGAGGTGGTCGCCTCGAAGCAAGGGACTGCCCTTCCAATCACTCTGCCCGCTCCCCCACTAAGTGTTGCGGTCCTCACCGCCCCCATCCAAAGAAAGATCCAGATGCCCTCCATGGCGGCATACGATGGAATGTCCGACCCCAGAGTACACTTGTCCAAGTACTCAAACTACATGGCCTCAATCGGGGCAACGGACGCCACACAGTGCAGAAACTTCTCCCTAACCTTGGGAGACCGGGCTCATCGTTGGTACACAACTTTGGGTTCCGGATCTATCACCTCATTCCTTGAGCTGAGGCAACATTTCTTGACCTACTTTGGGTCCATTGCTGCTCGCCCAGCCTCAAAGCAACGTTTGGAAAACGTTCGCCAGTCACTATATGAATCTGGCAAGGACTTCATCGAGCACTTCGACAGGCTGGTGATTGTTGGGAAGGCCGTAAACGATGAGACAAAGCTGATCTCGGCTGTTTCCGGTCTAAGGATAGGTTCCAAGCTTTAGGAATCTATGCATACTACTTTCCCAGTCTCTTATGCGGACTTCCGCACGAGGGCTGGAAACTTCATTCAGATGGAGGAAATCATGGACGCGGCCAAGGCTAACGAGCAGCGTGAAGCGGCGAAGAGGGTCTGGCCTAAGAAAAATACTAACACTGGGGAGTCGTCCCAGCCAAAAAAGGCGACCACTCAGGGCGGCAATGCTCGCCCATCGAATTTCAGACCTTTCGAGGAGTCCCCGGAAATCATTCAATTCAGGGAATCTCTCTCTCTTGATCCCAATGGCATTTTTGATGCAGTCAGGGGAAAGAATCTGCTCCCCCATGCCAAGCCAATGCACACAAACGAGGACAATCTGGATGGTAGTAAATTCTGCAACTACCACAACTCCATCGGCCACCACACTAATGGGTACCGGGACTTGGTGAGAAATCTCTTTAAACTATACAATGAGGGCAAGCTCGCCCAATTCATCAAGCCCCTTGGAAATGGCGACAACATGGGAAAGAAACGTCGCGACGACAGCGATGACCTGCGCCAACAGCTTAACCGCCAGAAAACAACTCCTCCAATGCCAAACAATCAAACATGCGACATTGATAACGTGGGCGGAGGTTGTATGGTTTTGGAAGGCCCCTTGGGGGGAACTCAGTCCGGGAAAGCTCTGTATGTTCGCTTGCCGACAACAGAGTGATATGCGAGCACTCAACAACGTGCATCAAGTGTGCGTCGCTCCGGCTGCCGAAAAGCCTCTAGCCCGTCAAGTCCTTTTCACGGACGACGACCTGAACGGCGTGGTGCAACCAAACAATGATACTTTGGTCATCACGGGAAAAATTATGGGAACCAATGTCCATCGCATGATGGTCGACACCGGGGATTACACCAACGTCCTCTTCAAGCATACTTTGGATGCCCTCGGTGGATATGCAGACTACATTGAGCCTTGCGACGATATTATCGTAGGGTTCGGGGACACGCGCAACCTTTCGCTTGGGAAAATCAGACTATCCCTGGAGCTGGCATCGTCAAAAGAGCCAGAAATGCATCATGCTCGGCAGCTCGATTTCTTGATCGTAGACATGCCATCTTCCTATAACGTGTTCCTTGGCCGACCTTTCTTCAACGAATTCAAGGCGGCCGCCTCTACTTATTTTTACTGTGTAAAATTTCCGACCCCGGCGGGAGTTATAACCGTCAAGGGCGACCAGACACGGGCGAGGGAGTGTCTCGTCCGTTTTGCTAAACGCCATTATAAAGAAACTCCTATGATTGGCCAGTATATTGAGTGTCAAGAACAAAAGCAATAAATGAACTACTTGGAGGGTCTTCCTAGCAAGTACCTAAAGATCGAAGTTGGGGAGTGCAGTCGGCGTTTCGACGACCACCAAGTGGAGGCGAACGAGCATGCCTCCATGGAAGTGGACGACCACACCCCCATGGAAATCGACGAGCAGACGGAGTCGGGCGACCAGATCCCCGACGACCAGGTTCCAGAAAACATTCCAGATCTGGAGCCTAGGTTAGGCTTTGAGCCAGAGTTCGGAATCGAGGACCCTCGTTGGAAGGAGCTTAAAGAGCGGGCAACTCTAACGGAGGACCTTGAAACCATTCACCTAAACGAAGCTCGTCCAGAACTCGAGGTATTCATTGGTTCGAATTTACCAGTGCATCTACGGTCAGATATGGTCGCATTTTTGAAAGAAAACATCGGTGCATTCGCCTGGTCGCACAAGGATATGGTGGGCATTAGCACGAACCATGCCTGCCACAGATTAAATATTGATCCAACGAGGAGACCCATCACCCAAAAACGAAGAAAATTTGGGCCTAATAAATATGCGGCTATGGCGGTCGAAGTCAAGAAATTGATCGACAACAAACTAATCGAGAAAACTGGAACTGATCCCGAGTGGTTGGCAAATCCAGTGCTCGTTAGAAAGACGACCGGGTCGTGGAGATTGTGTATAGATTTCACAGATCTAAACGACGCTTGTCCGAAAGATCACTTTCCGATGCCCCACATTGATCATCTAGTAGACAATACAGCGGGGCACGAGATGTTAACTTTCATGGATGCTTTCGCAGGATACCATCAGATTGCGATGCATCCCTACGACCAGCGACATACGGCCTTCATGACGGCGACCGATATGTATAGCTGGAAGAGAATGCCTTTCGGTTTGAAAAACACGGGGGCAACATACCAAAGACTGGTAAATAAGATGTTTGAAAAACACATCGGCGAGATGGTGGAGGTCTACATCGACGACATCGTTGTCAAAAGTTTACGGAAAGAAGATCACCTACACCACCTTGCCATGACTTTCGATATCCTAAAAGAATACAACATGAAGTTAAATCCAAAGAAATGCAGTTTTGGAGTTATCTCCGGGAAATTTCTGGGGCACTTGGTTAGCCAGCGGGGCATCGAGGCGAATCCGAGTACAATTCAAGCAGTCATCGACATGCAAAGCCCAAGGAATGTGAAAGAGGTACAAAGGTTGACAGGATGCCTTGCATCGCTGAACAAATTCATTGCACGAACGGGCGATCGTTGCAAACCTTTTTTCGACGCTTTGAAAAAAGGGAGATTCGAATGGACCGATGAGTGTGAGAAAGCTTTAGAAAAGCTAAAGGAATATCTATCAGATCCGAAGGTCCTAACTAAGCCAGTCCCCAGCGAAATTTTGTATCTATACTTGGCGGCCACTGATTGTGCGATCAGTTCAGTGCTCGTTCGAGCAGAGGGGAGCACACATCTGCCAATCTACTACGTAAGTCAATCATTGAGAGATGCGGAGTTGAGATACACTCCAATGGAAAAATCGGCGTACGCGTTGGTCATGAGCGTAAAAAAACTAAGGCAATACCTGTTCGACCACGAGGTGGTCGTCCTCACGACTTTTCCTCTTCGGCGAGCACTGCATCGTCCGGATACCACTGGAAGACTTTTGGAATGGTCGGTGGAAATCGGGCAATTTGGGCTCACCTACGCGCCCAGAACGACAATCAAGGGACAAGTGTTGGCAGAATTCATTGTAGAGCTCACTTTCCCGGAGAAATTGGACAAGGGAATCAAACTTCCTTGGACATTGTTCGTCGATGGCTCGTCGACGAGCACCAAAGCAGGGGCAGGAATCGTCCTCACCAGCCCAACCGGACAGACGTTTTCTTCAGCGATCGAGTTCGAGTATCGGGCGACCAACAACGAAGCAGAATACGAAGCCCTGGTCGCAGGAATCAAGATGGCTAAGGCCGTGGGCGCCAGAAAACTGAAAATTTTTTCTGACTCTCAACTAGTGGTATGCCAAATTACGGGCGAGTACGAGGCTCGCGGCGATCAAATGATAAAGTATCAGGACCTAGTGAAAGGATTACTCGAGCAATTTGAACAAATCCACATCGAGCAAATCCCTAGGGAGGAGAATACGCAAGTAGATGCGTTAGCTCGGCTGGCCACTTCAGAGGGGGAGGCAATATTTTCAAAAGCGACCATCACTAAAATTTCTTCCCCATCGGTGAACAGAGGTCAAATTTTGCAGGTTGAAGCAACCAGCGACGAGGACTGGAGGTCGCCGATCACCAGGTACATCAGGACCGGCGAGCTCCCGGACGACAAGGTGAAGGCGACCAGGTTGCAGCTCAGGTCCGCAAGGTACACTATTATCGGCGACCAGCTGTACAAACAGGGTTTTTCAATGCCTTTATTGAAATGCCTCGTAGAAGACGAAGCGAAGATCGGCATGCATGAAATCCACGACAGAGTGTGTGGAAATCATACAGGGGGCAAGCGCTCGCTTTAAAGATCATAAGGCAAGGCTATTTTTGGCTAACACTGAAGAAGGATGCAATCCATTACGCCCAGACGTGCAAGAGATGTCAAGCTTTTGCTCCCGCTATTCACTTACCTCCAGACGAGCTCATCTCCGTTTATAGCTCTTGGCCCTTCGCGAAGTGGGGCATCGACATCATCGGACCTTTCCCGCCTGGCGTCGAGGGGGTAACTTTCGTAGTCGTAGCAGTCGATTATTTCACCAAATGGACAGAAGCAAAGGCATTGAAGACCATCACAACGGGCCAGATGACGAGCTTCATTTGGAAAAATATAATTTGCAGGTTCGGCCTACCACGAGCGATAGTGACCGACAACGGACGTCAATTCACGAGTCAAGACATGCTGGAATTCTGCTCAAAGTGGAACATCAAGAAAATTTTTTCAACACCCTATCATCCACAATCAAATGGTCAAGTAGAAGCAATCAACAAAATCATCAAGCACACCTTGAAATCTAAGCTAGATGGATTGAAGGGCAAATGGGCGGACGAGCTGCACATGGTTCTGTGGGCATATCGGACGACCACGAGAAATTCTACAGGTGAGACCCCGTTCGCGCTCGCGTTTGGAACCGAAGCTGTCATACCAGCAGAGGAGCAGGTCGCCACCTTTCGGGTGGTAAACTATGACGAGCAGTTGAATAACGATGCACAACTCTCCGACTTGGACTTCCTAGAAGAGCGAAGACTAACAGCGGACGAGAAGAATGTGGTCTACAAACAAAGGTCAGAGCGCTACTACAACACCAAAGTACGTGCTCGCCAATTCACCATCGGCCAGCTCGTACTTTGACGGGCGACGGAGCAGTCCATTGGCATACTTGGCCCAACTTGGGAGGGTCCGTATCGAATAACGCGCACACTCCTGAACGGATCGTACGAGCTAGAAGATCTCGAGGGCAAGCCGAGCAAGTACCCATGGAATGCGGTCAAGCTGAAAAAGTTTTATCAGTAAGTTTTTAATTTCTTTATATTTATATAGTTTGTATCTAGTCGTCATTTTCAATACATGTCAAAGATCAAATTTCATCAAGTGTTAGATAAGTTTTAGAAATTTTAGATAAGGCTTTACGTAGCCAGCTATGAAACAAAAGAGTTCAACCGACGAATGGTTAACTCTGAAAGATGAGCACTCTTTTTTAAAGATGCTCGCAAAGGAAAGACGAGCACTCTTCCTTAAAGATGCTCGCAGGGTAGTGGCGACGACGATCACTACCTAAGAAACAAGAGTTCAACCGACGAATGGTTAACTCTAAAAGACGAGCACTCTTTCTTAAAGATGCTCGCAAAGAAAAGACGAGCACTATTTCTTAAAGATGCTCGCAAAGAAAAGATGAGCACTCTTTCTTAAAGATGCTCGCAAAGAAAAGACGAGCACTCTTTCTTAAAAAAATGCTCGCAAAGGAAAGACGAGCACTCTTTTTTAAAGATGCTCGTAAGATAGCAACGACGATCACTATCTAAGAAAGGCAAATTCAAAAGACAAGTATTTATTAAAAGATGCTTGCAAAAAATAATCATAACATAAATTGAAAAGTAGTGACAAGGACGATCACTCAAAGAAAACGAACACATTATAAGCAAAAAAGTTCCATTCATCAGAAAGCTTTAAAAGGCTGAAATTACAAAAAGGCCCTAGTGGCCGAATAGTCCTAAAACAAAATAAAGAAGCAAAATAAACTAAGCTTCCATAGCATTCCCCTCGGCAAGAGCATCCTGCTCGCCTGCAACCTCCTCCTCCTCGCCCACGGCCACCACCTCGCCAGGAGCATCCTGCTCGCCCTGACGAGTTGGGGAGTCTTGTGGCGGATCATCAAAATACACCGGAACACCCAAGAGACGAGGGAACTGGAGTCCCATTTTCATCAAAGGGAGCAGGGGGAGTCTTGATTCCGCCTTAGGATTTTCACCCATGATAAGATCGTCTATGAAGCCGCCGAGCAGTGTAACGTCCACATCCGGTTGAACTTCTTTGAGCTTGTGAACAAGCTCGTGGGCAGTGAGCACCACTGATAAAATGGCTGCGCCTTCAGCGATGTCATTACTTTCATCTCGCTCTACCGACACGGCGACCAGTTCTCGCCGAAGAGAGGCCAAGTTATCCTCAGCAGTTGTAAATTTATTTTGGAGAGTGTTTACCTCGGCGGATTTCATTTTTAGCTCGTTCTCGACAGTTGTGAGGCGAGCACGGAGATCTTCGATCACTTGAAGATCCTCCTGATCTTTCTTCCGAACTATCTCAAGCTGGGCCTCAAAATCGGCCAGTTTTGTCTCAAGGTCGACCACTTTCTCCTCAGAAGCGGCCAACTGCTTTTCAATGCCAGCCTTAGCCCTTGCCATGTGGACGAGCTTCACGCTCCTCTCCTCGCTGGCTTTGCGGTTTTCATATATTTGGATACAAAGTTTCTCGGCAGCAAAAGCTGCGCGACTAGTCTCAATGGCAATCAGCCTCGCATTCTCCAAGGAATTTTGGTTGTCGACCTCGTCGACAAAATTTGTAGATAACGATCGGGGCACATTCCTCATGGCCCTGATCACGGCCTGGTGGAGCACCTCCTCGTCTTGCGGGTCCCGCGAACGGTAAAAGCCGAGGAGGTCTTCATTGAAAGGTTCAATAACCGGTTGCTCGGAAAGCCTAATAAAGAGGAGAAATTAGAAAAGGTACTTAGAAAATATTCAAAGGCATTTCTTTCAGAGAACTTACTTGGCAACCCTGTCGGCGTCCCAGCCGAGAAGAGTATTATCACCAGGGGCCCTTTGCCCGGCCGACGAGCTCGCAGCGACGTCTCGCGTCCTTTTGCTTCTGCGAGGAGGGGACGGCCTCGTTGGGGATACGATCTGTGGGGGAGGCGAGTTACCCCCCGACGGAGATCTCCTCGGCGAGATCCTCCGCTCATCCTACTGCTCGACCCTCTACTCGGCAGCAGTTGGGCGAGAAGAACCCCCTCGGGTTGGTTTCATAGCTTTTTTCGGAGGAGCCCCCAAGGTCTCTGTCCCTTTCCTTTTGCCCGAGCCATCGACGATCTGGCGCTCACGGAGCGCTTTCGCTGCTCGGATCATTCTGCTCGACATAATTCGGTCGTAATCGAGGGTTGGAGAAAGATAGGTGACAACTTTTTCAGGAACCACTACTAAAAACAAAGAGTCAGTATTACGAAGAGAAGATTTTTTTACGAAAAGACTTGGAAATATTTCAAATACCTGGAGGAAACTCTCGAGTGATATGGTGAGGAGGTACTCTAAGACATGCTCGCTCGCGCATACACTTCCTATTAAGAAAGCGGCAGGACCTCTCTAAATAACGATGGTTAAGCACGCAACAAATGTGATATTGGAAGAGGGACGAGAGACGGTGCTCGGCGGTCTTCGCACGAACAGTGTCACCTATAAGAGCGAGGAGTTATTCAGTATAGACAAGAACGAGCAGAAATAAAAAGACTTACCATGAATTCTCTGATAGTCGGTCGCGATGGGAATGCGAGCAGATGATCCATCCGGCCTCACCGCACTTTTCCAGTCCCCGGCTACCCACCACCAATTGGTCTTCCAATCTCGGATTTTGTTGGGGACCCCTTCGACCAGCTTGATGTAGTCGCGGCTTTTTACATAGTAAAAACCGTAGCCCACCTTTTTTCCGGCCCCGGCCGCTTGAAGGAGATAGTTGATCTCTTTCGGGCTGAGCCAAGTGTTCCGACAACCGTTCTCGACCGCCACCAGGCCGAACAATGTGAGGAGCCCGATCAGATTCGACCACCCGTTCGACAATATTTGAGAAGGGGCCACCCCCAGAAAGTGTAAGAAATTTGAAATTCCGGGGTGCAGGGGGAACCTCAGCCCTGCCTCCATCATGCCGATGTTGACGGCGACCATCCCTTCTGGCGGCTGGTCGGCATTCTCATCTTTGCGAGGAACAAAGAAGCAGACGTCGGCCGACAGTTGATATTTCTTCCGGGAATTTTCCAGTTAGGCTGAGGAGACACTGCTCGCGTACTTACTGGCCTCATACCTCGATTCATAAGCTTCTCGGTACGGGCGAGGAACCTCTCTAGGCAGGTAATCGCATAAATACTTGTAAAATGTCTCCCTGGAGAGTTCATCGCCATCCAAATCCTCTCGTCCACTCAAAACATCTTTTATGCTCGCCGCATAGCGAACAACTTCCTCATAATCCTCGCGGAGGCTGCTCGTCAAAGTCTCCTCGACTCGAGCAGGGTCGATATGTTCGCCCACCCCTCTATCCAAACCTTGGTCGCGCAGATCTGAGTCTGTCTCGTCACCATCCTCCTCGGCACTATTGCCGGCATCTTCCCTATCGGTTTCGTCGACCTCATCTAGGTCGACGACCGCCGCCATTCTAATATTGCGGACTCCAACATTGATGGGTTCAAGGGAGTGGATCCTAGAGTCCGAAGAGGCTGTCCTCTCCGCTAAGGCCAAGGCTAGTCGATCAACCTCGCCGGAATTTGCGGCACCACCGTCCAACGGCGGCGAACCACCACCGGAACCACCACTAACGTCCATTTTTTCTTAAGAAATGGGGGAAAGAAGGGTTTTTAAGAAGAAAATGAGTTGCTTTTACCTTTTTGCCGAACAAAAACCACCCAGACGTCGCCGGAAAAACTTGAAGAAGCTGCTTGGAAGGAGGCTCAAGAAATTCGAAATTTGCAAAGTGAAGAAAGTGATTTGAAGAGGCATAAGGTCATATTTATAGGCAAATACTATTCAGGGACCAATGTGCAAAAAAAGGGGTCAACTTTGAAATTTTCCCAAAGATCTGGGCTCTTTTCCGAAATCGAGGTGGGAAAGTGGGCTCACGCGCGACCGTTGAGGTCGGCACGCGCCCCACGCGCGCAATTCAAATTTCGGGTGCCGATCACGCGCCTGACACAAGTCACATCAGTCATCATTTAAAGGCGCTTCGAAAAGCGTGCTCGGCGTAGGAAACGAGGCGACCGCCTCCAATTTACGTCATCAAGATTTCAAAATTGATTCGGTTGTCGAGAACAAATCCGCTTTCCATATTAACGATCACACTGCTCGCCTTACTATTCTACGAACACGAAGAAAGGCGACCAGGGGGCAAATGTTATACCTAGTCAAAGAAGTCAATCTTTGACAAGTCAATCCTAGTCACCAACTTACATGGCGAGGACCAGTCAACAAAGTCGTGCGACGACTAGTCAACAAGATGAAGAAAATGTAATAGAAATAATGTATTTAATATATTTAAGTGCTCGCCCAAATATGTCGGCGAGCACATGTTTTAGTTAGCTGCTCGCCAAAGTGTGTTGGCGAGCACATGTTTATGTAAGCCAAGAGAAGACAAGTGTTGAAGCCTTGGGAGACTGCATGGAGCGTGGCGACCACCTTCCTCGACGAATTGGGCGACCACCTTCCCCGGCGACCACCGTCGATCAGCTCATCGGCATCTCGCCGAGGACTACCACCAGAGGCGGTTTAGCATTAAATGCGCCGTCCCATTACCTTTTCGGGCAGAAAGAAAGGTCCACTACCAGGGTGCCACGTGTAAAGGGCGGGCTGCCCAAAAAACCACTATATAATGCCTAAAAGGCTCATTTGTAAGATCCAAGTGATCAATTCCTAAAAAACACCCAACCTAAGCAATACACTCCCCAAAGCTCAAAGCTTTTAGCTTCTTTAAGAAGCTATTTCTTGTGTTCTTGCTTGTTCTTCATATTATTCATCACAAATCATCATATTAATCCATATTAACACGTAATAGGTCCCCGTTAATCATATATGTTTGTATCGTGCTAACAAATAGTCCACACCCGAATCACCCCGATCAAAGCGCATACAACAAGGGGTACATCACCGACGGTGGCCTAATCAACTGCACCCTTGGGGGCTCAAATATTATCTAGAGGGGCTGGAGATGATGCCCCTGTTGATTGAGAATGTGGCAGGCATGTCGGTCGCACGTACATGTAAATAAAGCTAGTGATCGAGGACACCTAAATATTGCGGAGTGATCGAGGACACCTAAATATTGCGGACTGCTGGGATGATTATCCTCACCACAGTACAATTGGACACGATGGTGGCGAGAGCAGATTGATAAAAAGAAAATCATTTTTATATTACTTTTGCATTTTTTAAACATGTTTGCAATTAACAATGTAGTAGTACTATATATGAAAAAAATTATGTCTCATCTAAAAGTTCGGATTAAGTCTAATGCCATGAAAATATTCCCCCTCAAGCCTCACTCGCGGGTCGGATTATCACTTCTACTCTTTGGGGAGAAGGCCCATCGAGTGGACAATTTAAATGGGTGGACTTTCTTTCATCAGGAATCGAACTCAGGACGTGTGGACGTGTGAGCCTTGAGGCTCTGATGCTATAAAAATATTTTATCTCATCTAAAAGTTCGAACTTGGGGAGGAGTGTTAAATTAATTTCTAATAATATATATAAATAAAACAAAAATTGCATCTCTTAAATTTGGAATGATGAAGATACTATGATTGATAATTAATTTTTTTAATTTCTTTTAGTTTGTTCAATTTTATAATTTCCATTTTTTTTTACTACCGAATTTTATAAGAGAATTTTTACAAAAAGGGTCATTCTAGACACACTTTTTAAATTAAGAACAAAAATTATAATAATTTCAAATAAGGTCAAAAACCTACATAAAAACCCCCTTATACCCTTTCCCTTTTAAAAACTATAATTAATTTAAATTATAATTATAAATGAAATTTAAATCCTACTTTCCCTGTATTTCGAGAATTCCATAAAATAAGAAAACTAATTTAATCTAATTGACTTTCCTTTTCAGAATTGATTTCAATGTCATCTAAATATTTGATTTTCAAACAAATCCCCTCCACCCATTCCACCAAAAAACGTCGATATGTCTTCCCCACGAACATAGGCACCGAAGACGATCAAACCCCCCGAATGGAAGACAAAAGCATTGTCGATGGCAGATATTCCTTCCCGTCGTCGTCCACGATCAAACCCCCCACCCAATCTCCTTCGCGGCGACGTGACAACACAGATGCGGTGCAAGTGACTAGTTCGATTTTTACGATATTCTACAGATCGGTTGTGTTGCCCATACTAGAGAGACGAAGGCGGCGCTCGGAGTACAGTTAATTTACTCATTTGTTACAGATCGGTTGTGGAATTATTTCTTGGTGTTTATAATAGTGAGTAATGGTTTTTTATCATTTGTTTTTCTCTCTTTTGCTCTGTTTTTCATCAAAGCATCTAAATATCATGTTACAGTGAATTACGAAGTACATTATTTCTTGGTGTTTATAATAGTGAGTAATGATTTTTAATCATTTGTTTATTTAGATGCGTGTATTTTCTTGAGAGTACATTGATTTTGTGTTGTTTTTGTTTTCTCTTGTGGGAGATCTAAGGGTGTTTGCTGAAATTTTGAGCTATGGGATTTTTTTTAAAGGTTGAATTGTGGTTTAAACTCTGGATATGGTGCTGATCATCATGGGAATTTTAATTAGAGTAGGTAAAATTTGTTCAATTTCAATTAAAGTTAAAGGTTTGTGCTTTGGTCAATTTTATCTATGTGTATCGAGTTCCACGCATTTTGGTGTTGGGTCCCACTGCCTTGAAAACAACACTCTTCATTCGATTTGGTGCGGGGATTATTTAATTTTGGTTATTTTCTATTCTTTTGTGCAGAGTGTATACTGTTAAGGCGGGGATTATTTAATTTTGGTTATTTTCTATTCTTTTGTGCAGAGTGTATACTGTTAAGGCGAACCTTTTCAAGAATGTAAATCTGATCTGCATAAATATAGTTTTTATGCATAACAAACTTTGAATATGCAAATAGTATATTGTCTATTTCTACATTATTAATATTATTATGCAAATATTTTTTTATTTTTCTGCATACTACGCTTGTGTATTGTATATTTATATTCAGAACACCAAAACCATCAACAGCGGCAAAAAAACTTACTATATAATTAAATACCATCAAATTTTTTTATTTACATATCTAAACTTGGTAATGGCGATACAAGACTTTCAACATACTTATATGTATGTTGAATTCGATATACCCTATCAACTTATTCCAAATGAAATATTTCCTTCTTCACGAAATCATACGACGAAAAGGTTCCACTCGAATCAATTCTGAACATCAGTTTAGTTCGAGCGTTATTCATGAATTGTATTGGTACGAGTTTATAATTAGACGACATCTTTATGTAATTTATTTCCTGCATTTTTTCCTAAGTTGAATGGTTCTTATTTATATAATGTACTATTTTTTTAACAAGAATTCCATCATAGTATATAATTTTCAGTTTTTTTTTAATATCTCTATAATTATATATAAAGTTTTACTTATGTTTCAATATTCAAATTTATCAAGAATGTTGATATTTGGGAATGCAGATCCGATCTGCATAATTATAATTTTTATGCATAACAAACTTTGAATATGCAAATAGTATACTGTCTATTTCTACATTATTAATATTATTATGCAAATATTTTTTTTGTTTTTTCTACATAATACGCTTGTGTAATCCTACTTAAATGTACTATCTTACCCTTAATATTTAAAATTGAGTTTTAATATATTAATTAGTCAACGATTTTAAAATTTGAAATGCAAATCTTTCTCTCACTCGAAAACCCCGTTGATTATTCTATATTCCTAATTTTAGGACTTTCCCCAAAGCTGTGATATTTCTTCCCCAAAACTCTGAAATTCAATTGCATTTTCTCCAAAACTCTGATATTCAATTGCATTTTTAGACGAGAAGAATCTAGAGATCTCTATTTGCAGAAGTCGCGACGAAGGGTTTTTTCCAGGTGAATCGTTTATGATTTTTGTTTCGTCTTTGGTGTTATCTGATATGTCTAGTTCAATGACAATGTTGTTACTGGCTTCTCGATGTTTCTCTGTTTTTATTGGGCGAAGAAGATTAAATTGCATTAATTAATTCCACCATATCTTATAGGTTTCTGATTTTCTGAATGATTCAATCTTTTGGGTTGATCAAAGTTTTGTTGATTATGTCTGGGATCAAGAAACCCTAGAATCGAACATGCATAAATGAAATTGCATATTAGTCTGTGTATTGTGTTAAATTAAGAACATATTTCGATTTTTTGTTACATGTCGAATGGAATATGAATATATTATCTGTAGTGATGATGATTTTACCAATTTTTTTTGTGAACTATAAATCTCCATGCAATATCTACGAATTAATTATTAATAATGCTATACTCTGTTTTTCTGATGTATTGAAACATATAAGTACGATTTTAGGATTTATTGGTGTTACAGATATTTGGGGAAGATTTGAATATCAGAGATTTGAGAAAAGTCCTAAAATTGAGGATGCAGCTTTGGGAAAGTTTTAATTTTTTTGGGAAGACTTAGTAATTAGCGACTTTTTCGATGTGGTGAGAGATTTGCATTCAAATTTTAAAATTAGTTGACTTAATATTATATTAAAATATAATTTTAAATATTAAGGTTAAAATGGTACATTTAAGTTGGATGTTGACCTTAATTTGAAATTAATTTGATCTTATTTGAAAAAACTCTATGTGCAAAGACGTGAAATCCCCATTTTATAATTCTCATTTTCTAAAAAAAGAAATACTACTCTCACACACTACATTATTTTTACTTTATCTTCACCCTCAAACTTTCACTTTCTATATAAACAATCAATTTTCCTTAAAATCCGTGTTCAACTTAAATGAGAATTACGGAGTATAAAATAGGACGGAGGAAGTATTAAATAAAATAAATGAATAAAAAATTTATTGTTCAATAATTTAGGTATTCATTTTTTCAATTATCAATACTATGTATATTAATATATTTATTGATGTATGTTAATATATGAGGAGCTATTTGGATAGATTCTGTCACGCCAGAAACCCCATATTACCTAAGTCTGTCCGAATTTGTCCAAGGAGATAAGCTACCAAGGAGATAAGCTACTGGGAGGAGCTATTTGGACAGTTTCTGTCCGACCAGAAAATCCCATATTACCCAAGTCTGTCGGGACATAATTTGCCCAAGAAGATTAACCACTTGAAGAAGCTATTTGGAAAGATTCTATCCAGTCAGAAAACCCCATATTACCCAAGTTTGTGCAGACATAATTTGTCAAAGGAGATTAATCGTATTAATATATATATATATATATATATATATCCTCCGTTTTTAATAAATTATGTTTTCGTGAAATTTATTAAAATTAAAAAAGGGTATGTATTGACTAATATACTCTTAAATAATAAAGAACTAATCACATTAATTTTCTAATGCATATTTTTCATAGTGCGCATTATATTTTAAATATTTTCAAATTCTTTTACCTTAAGGACATTAGTTAATAAATGTAAATTAGAAATTATGAGTTTTTATAAAGTTAAAATGAAGGACATAATTTAAATAAAAGCATAAAAAAATTTAAAGCATCATTACTTGTGTACAATAAAAAATGGCTAAAACATTATTTCTTTTAAAAAACGGGGGAGTATTAATTATACATATCTTATTATTTATCTTTCTTTTTTGCCCCCTATACTCTAATCTCTAGTGTAATTGACAAAAAAAAAAAAAAGAGCCGAACTCATATAAAAGAAACCAACCACTTTAATAGGTGGGGCTAAACATACCATATATGCCCAATACATTTGAATTGTTCAATAGACATCACTTGTCCGCAATCCTTGAGAAGAAAAAGAACACGAAAAAAATCTGAGTTACGTAAACAAAACAAACAAGTTACGAAATGTCATTATAATTTGTTGTTACTTGTTCCCCATATTAAATAATATTGTCTGGTACATACTTAATACAGCAAGTCTTCTGCATAGCTTTAATAGAACAATTTCATCACGGCATCTATTTTTCTGTTCTTAGATATGTTTTCAAATAATATCATACCTAGTAAAGTAAAATGTTGGTAAAAAAAATAGTGACAATTTTGAAAATAAAATGATGTTTGAAGAATATTGATTTTATGGAGTATTTTAATATTGAGAGTGTGCAAGTAATCACGGGGCGAGGAGAGTACAAAGTTTCATGTTTGTTAATTTTCTAAGTTTTTCAACATCGAAATAAGTTATTTATGTTTCAGTTATTTTATTTTTAAATAGAGGTAACTCATTTAGTTTGGAGATGATGATATTTAGAAAGTGATGAAGATTTTGATAGTGTTAAAAGAGTCACATAACAACAATTTTCGATCATAAGTGTATTGTCTTTAATTAGGCAAAAACTAGCATATGTTTTCTGGTAAAAGGTCTAAAACCATGAGTTTTATAAACTAATTTCAATTTTCAAAATCAAAAAATTTATAGACGACATAAATTAAAACGGTATAATTTTTAAGGAATGAAAAAAAGTATTTACCCTTTAAGTCTTACCGAATAAAATTATGCACCACTGGAAAGAAATGAATAACGATTTTAATTAAACAAAAAAATTGTTTGGGTTCGTCTCCTCATAAAAGTAGTCAAAATAGGACACAATTTCATCACACTCAAAAGCCCATTAAACCATTCATCACAAAAATAATATGCATGCGTTTGCTCTGATCTGATAGTGTTCACTTAGAACTCAAAATTATCCACATTTTCATAAAGACAAAAGTCAATCCTCATGCATAAAGTCAAAATTGTCCGATAAAACTCAAAATTCATTCAAACGTGCCCCTATCATCCTCATCCTCCTGAGTACATTAAATAGTTAACCGAATTTCAAGTGGACTACACACATGCATGCATACTTAAAACTCATTCATCGTGGATATACATAAATAATCTAGAAAATTAGTACTCTTACTACATTATTTTATTTCCAAAATTGTCACTCATTTTGGGTTCCATTCTTTCCTACACCTTACTAAATTATCTTTAACACCTCACTAAATTACCTTTAAACTTCACTAAATCACCTAAAATACTCCCTTACATTATTTAATTTTTAAAACTGTCACACATTTTGGGTCCACATTCGCCCGTATACCTCACTAGATCACCTTTTAATCACACTAAATCAATCAAAATACTTCTCATTTATTTAACCTTACACCTAACTAAATTCTCTTTAAATCTCGCTAAATCACTCAAAATACTCCTCATTTATTTGACCTCACACATCACTAAAAATTCACATTTCTTAAAAAGTGAGCTTGTTTAGGTATGCAAGTCATCACGGGATAGGGGGTATATTTTAAGTTCTACATTTGTCTAATATTGACTAATGTCTCAACGAGAATGCACATTAAATTTTAACACTAGCTGTTTCACTTACTATGAGTTGGAACAATTAAAATTAATTAATTTTCTTTGAAACATAACAAAAGTCGTTAAATTTAAATTAATAAAATAAATTTTATAGAAAATTTTATAATGAATTTTTTTTGTAAGTATAATATTATTTTGTATTTATAGTAATGCAAATCAAGTCTTCAATCTAAAATTTCTAGGTCCATCACTATACTCACATGGGCGAACTAAAGTAAAATTTATTGAATCATAAAAATTAAGCAAAAAGAAACATTGTGTTTTAACCAAAGCATCATAAATACTCTGCATAAAAAGGCCCATTACGTTTTAGCTAAAACAACATAGTTTCCGTTAATAGTATAAGTATGCTTTTATCTTTTTTTTTTTAAAACAAGTATGCTTTTATCTTAATTAAGATCATTGTATTACACAAAAACTTAAATAATTGCATTTCCAACCTAAGTGTTGTCTCTCTTATGTAGCTAAATAAACAATGACTTCTAATTTTTTGAATAAAACTGAAGCAAATTCACTGAAATATCTGTCAGAAATACAACTAAAACCAATGCATCACCTAGTATCTAATTTGTAATTTGAGTTGCAGTAACCACAATTAACTGCAATTAATAACAGGAGAAATTTGTGACATCTAATTTATGCGAATCCGATAATAATAAATTACATTCTCTTCTCAAAATGAAAAAAAGAATAGTCGTGCTCTCTATCTCTTATTTAATGCAAAAAAATTAGTTGTATCAACAAAAAAATTATGTGTGAACATTCAGATTCTGAATATTCAGAAAATGATATTTTAGTCAATTTTTGTTTTAAGTTAGGTTAAAATGACTAATATATCCTTAGTTCAAATATATTGCTGAATTATTGTTTTTGAATTAAATTATTATTTTTGAATTAAATATTAGAATCTGACACTCATTTCTCTCTCTTTTTAGTTGTTCAAGGTAAAAAATAATTACACAAAACAAGTTTCAATGTTTGTATTTAAATCAAAGTCTTCTGTTCTTATTTGTTACACGTTTTCTTCTTATTCTTCTTTCTACCCTAAATAACTTCATCTTTTTATTTAAATCAATTTAATTAATTTTAGTTAATCTCAATTAATTTTAATCAATCTTAATTTTAATAAATATAATGTAAATTTAATTTCAGTTACATTAATTTAATTTAATTTCAATTTATTTTAGTCCATCTTAATTTTAGTAATATATTATTTATTTTATATTTTTAGACTATCCATATTTATATTACAAATCTTATCTCTTCTAAATAGGATTATAGGATTCACAAAATTAAAAACTAAAATATTTCATTCCTCAAAAAATTAATCGATGGATATGTTTAGTAAATAAAATTATATTAAATAAATCTTAAAATTATTTTGAATATATATATATATAATAATTAAATACGATTTTTTTTAAAAAGTTATTTTGAGGAATTAAAATTTGTTTTCCAAAAAATTACTAATTTCGATGATTAAATAAAAACTATTCCAAAAATATTTCCAAATTTATTTTTAAAAAAATTTAGATTTGAATATATAGTTTTTAAATGAATAAGTTTAACAATTATGTATTAAAATATTAAAACAATATTTTTTTCATAAAATAAAATTATTTAACGTATGATAAAATAATTTATTTCATACATTGTTAAAACAGTTTCTCTTATAAATCATATATTATTATTTTCAAGATAATTAAACCTATTTATTTAAAAAATCTTATATGTAGATCTAAAAATTATTTTATTTATTAAACATGGATCGATTAATTTTTTGAGGAATACAATATTTTTTTAATTTTTGTGAATCCTATTTACATGAAAGAGATAAGATTTGTGATATAAAATATAAATAATTTAAAAATTTAGAAAAAAAAAATATATTATATAGCATTAACACGTAATAATAACTTATGTAAACATTATTATTCTCGTAAAGTTAACTTTTCAAGAAATTTAAATTATTTATTTGAATTATTAAATTTATTTTAAATAATGTCCATTGATGAAGTAAACGATTCAGGGTTTAGGGTAAAGGGTTCATGGTATAGGGTAAAGAGTTTAGGGTTCAGGGTATAGTGTAAAGGGTCAGGGTTTAGGGTAAATGGTCCGACTACTCCTTTCAATGTGTACATATATGCTTCATGAATAAATAAATTTCAAATGTGTATTATGAATGTCTCCGACTACTCGTTTCTCAGCATATAGTGTTTACGGTCCAGGGTAAAGGGTCCGACTACTCATTTCAACGTGTATACATAAGTTTCATTAATAAATAAATTTCAAATTTGTATTATGAATTTATATTCAATATGGTACACTTATCTTAAACTACTCGTTTCTCAGCATATAGTGTTTACGGTTCAGGGTTTAGTGTAAAGTGTCTGACTCTACTTTTTAACGTGTACACTTAAGTTTCATTAAATTAATTTTTAATAGTGTACACTTATACTTAGAAAATATTAAATTAATTTTCAATGTGTTGATTAAATTAATTTTCAATAGTGTACACTTATACTCAGGGATGATTAAATTAATTTTCAACAGTGTAAACTTATACTTAGGGATTAATGGATGATTAAATTAATTTTCAAGGTGTTGATTAAATTAATTTTCAATAGTATACACTTATACTTTGGGAAGATTAAATTAATTTTCAATGCGTTGATTAAATTAATTTTCAATAGTGTGCACTTATACTTAGGTGTTGGTCCCAAGTTGAGTTAAGATTGAGTAAGCTAAGAAAGTCTAGAGGGGAGGGGTGAATAGACTTTCAAAAATCTTTCAAAATATCAGAGTTTATAATGCGGAATAGTGTTCTGAATAGTACTGTTCTTACTGAGTTAGATCAGTACTTCCAGTTTTAGTTTTATACTCAACTTTTAATCAGATCTTTACTTAGTAAATTATACTGTTCTTGTTTAAACAAATATCAAACAGAAAATATAAAGAACACATAATTTTATAGTGGTTCGACCAATAAGTCTACATCCACTCTCACAATCCCAATTGTGATGTTTTATTACTCTTCCTTGAGTTTCTTGTGGCTTAAAGTCCCAAGACTAAGACTGTGATCTTATCGATTACACTTCCAAGTGTATCTTCGATCTACTAGTAATTCTACAAGTAACTAGCACACTTGTTTTACAAAACACAAACTTAAAACTGAAAAGTAAAACTTCTCTTTGAGTAGCCTTTGATTCTTCTCTTCAATTCAGTGGCTTCTCCTTAATTCGATTTCCTTAACTCTGTGAGTTCTTGATTGTAGACTTGCTCTTGAATTCTTTAAGATCAGTAATTGTTCAGTAGTAGCAGTCGTAGTAGTAGTCTCTTCAAGTAGGAGATCATACAGTATTTATAGACCTTAGTATGACAGTTAGCAGTTTGTGAACTAACTCTCAACTAACTCTAAAACTGTTTTTGTAACTTCCTTCTTGTAACCAACTTTGTAACTTCCTTCTTATTCCAAGTCAGCATATCTTCAAATATATCTTCAGTTACACTTTAAATAAGTTTTCCAAACTTATTCTTCAAATTCACCAAATCAGCACAGTAACTTACTGTTCTGTACTTCTCAAGAATTCTTCTAAGCTTCTCTTCAAATCTTCTTGAAGTCTTCTTATTCTGAAGTAGTCTTCTGAGTCTTCAATAGTCTTCTGATCTTCTTCTAATCTAGTGTTCTAAATTACTGTTCTGAACTTTTACAATGCTGAATACAATCAAATACAACTTTACATATATAAAACCTATCTATACATCAACTGAACTATATACAGATGAGTATATCTAAGTCCTATACTATAAGCTGTCTATACAATACAAAACATCAGCTTAGTTCCTAAACAGTTCATATATCAGATCAGTAAACACAATAAGATCAGTAAACTCATATAAGATTAGTAACTCAGATTTCAAATATCTCATTAAAATCAATAAACTTATTCTCAGATTCCATTAAGATCAGTAATCTTATTTTCAATATTTCTTAATAAGATCAGTAAACTTATTTCATATGACTCAGTTAAGATGACTTAGAACCACATACATTACTAACTTTAAGTTGCTTTTGGCCATCAAAACATACTTTCATCAATTAGAACATTGTTACAAGGATTCATATCCCAACAATTTCCCCCTTTTTGATGAAGCCAAAACTACTTAAATGTTAATAAATTAGTAGTTAAGTATGTAGTCAATTATAACAGTTCATCATTTCAAAATTCCAGAGTCATATTCAAGTTAGATCAGATCATGCACATATTACACATACTAACAAAATATGAAATGAACAAAAGATATAGAAATAAAGATTAAGGTTAAGAAAAGTTATCTTGTGAGCTTGTCCTTCATCTTCATTCTTTATCTTCAGATTCTGAATGCAACATAAAGCTTTGCTTTGATATCCATCATATGTTGATGATCAGTGATTATTTTTTCAACCATTTATTACTTTACCTTCCCCCTTTTTGGCTTCATCATACAACTTCCTAATAAGATTTCAGTTTGTTGCATGATTTCACCTTTCAAGGTCTAGGTAAGGTCATTAGTATATTTTTTAGTAGATACAACACCAAGTTAGGTTAAAAATACTCTGCTGATTTTTATCAACACAGTTGTTTCCAGCACACATTTACATCATTTTTATCACTTTTTCAATATAAAGAACTACTTATCTGGATCAGCTGAGTATTGTGATCAGCTGAGTAAACTTTTTAGACATCAGATCAGTAGATGGATCAGCACTGTAGTCTCCAAATCAGTAGATGGGTCAGCACAGTAGTGTTCAGACCAGTACCCAATTTTCCTGATTTCACCTTTTTGATGTCAGCACAGTAATTCTCAGATCAGTACTGTGTCAGATTAGTAGAATTCTGTAAACAGATTAGTAGTAATCAAATCTTTCTGTAGACAGTTTAGTCAGTAATCAGATTATTTCTGTAGAATAATTGAATTGTAATCAGATCAGTACTGTAGACAAAGAAACTTTGTAATCAGAACAGTTCTGTAGACAAGTCAATTTATTAATCAGAATATATCTGTAGACTGATATAGCTTGTAATCAGATCAGATTAGTAGACTTTTCAAATCTGTAATCAGATCAGTTCCCCTTCAGTGGAGAATTCCTCTTCTGTGCCTGTTTCACCTTGGTAGAAGTGTTAGTTCATCAATAATTGGTGAATTACAGTACAGAGTAGTAAGAATATGTTTAATTTAATGATCACATCAAGGTTTATGTTAAAGTGACTTAGTGTTCTGAGTCAACAAAAGGATCTTTAAGAAATCACATATTCCCCCTTAATGTGTGTTCTCAGTGTCCCTCAGCTTTACCAGCTTCCTCATCGGGATCAAGGTCACTTTAGTAACCTTGTTACCTGTTTTAAATGTAGTGATCTGACATGGGGTTGTCTCTTCTGAATTTAGGCTTTTGATACCACTGTTCTTAATTTCTGCTTTGTCTTCCTCTTGGTATAGGATCAGTACCTGAAATGTTAGTACAGTTCTATATACATATAGAATCCATATCTATCAATCCTAAGCTAATGCATAACTCTCTGAATCTCACTTCAGCCAATGGTTTTGTAAAAATGTCAGCTCTTTGAATATCAGTATGAATCTTTTCCATCCTAATATTTTTCTTTTCCACATGATCCCTAATAAAATGATGCCTAATGTCAACATGCTTGCATCTAGTATGAAGAACGGGATTTTATGTGATGGCAATGTCACTATTACTGTCACAATATATAGGTACATTAGATTCTACAATATTGTAGTCTCTGAGTTGTTGTATTAGCCAAAGAAGCTGACTACAACAACTACCTGCAGCCATATATTCTGCTTCAGTAGTAGAAGTTGCCACACTTGTTTGTTTCTTTGAAAACCATGAAATGAGCTTAGTTCCTAAGAATTGACATGAACCTGAAGTAGATTTTCTATCTATTTTGCAACCTCCAAAGTCCGAGTCTGAATAACCACTTAAGGATATATCATCATCTGCAGGATACCATAATCCTCGATTAATGGTCCCCTTTAGATATTTCAATATCCTTTTGGCAGCTTCCAGATGACTTTCTTTGGGGTTTGCTTGAAATCTTGCACATACACCAACAGAAAAAGCAATATCAGGTCTGCTGGCAGTTAGATAGAGTAGAGAGCCAATTAGAGCACGATAGTGAGGTTGGTCGGAGGACTTACCTCCTTCATCAGGATCCATTCTGTATGTAGGTTGCATGGGCACACCAACTGTCTTACAGGTTTTAATACCAAATTTATCTAGCAAATTCTTAGTGTATTTTGCTTGATTTATAAAGATACCTTCTGTAGTTTGTTTTACTTGAAGACCAAGAAAATATGTCATTTCTCCCATCATAGACATTTCAAATTTACTTTGCATGAGTGTAGAAAAGCTTTCACTCAAGGTTTTGTTGGGTGATCCAAAAATAATATCATCCACATAAATTTGAACAAGTAATATATCATTACCTTCTTGTCTTCTAAACAAAGTTCTATCAACCTTGCCTTTTGTAAAACCATTTTCAAGTAAGAATAGAGAAAGTGTATCATACCAGGCTCTTGGGGCTTGTTTCAGTCCATATAGTGCTTTCTTTAACATGTATACTTGGTGACTATTCACTTCAAAACCAGGTGGTTGTTCCACATAAACTTCTTCAGCAAGTATACCATTCAAAAATGCACTTTTCACATCCATTTGATACACAGTGAATTTCATATGTGCAGCATAAGCAAGGAACAATCTTATAGCTTCTAGTCTGGCTACAGGAGCAAAAGTTTCATCATAATCAATACCCTCAGCTTGAGAGTAGCCCTGAGCAACTAATCTAGCTTTATATCTAACTACAAGATCATTTTCATCCCTTTTGTTCTTGAAAATCCACTTAGTGCCTACAACATTATGACTACTAGGTCTATCAACAAGTTCCCAAACTTCATTTCTAGTGAACTGATTAAGTTCTTCTTGCATGGCTATAATCCAGTTACTATCACTTAAAGCTTCAATCACAGTTTTAGGCTCAATAGAGGATATAAAACAGCACCAGCAAAATAGAGACTTACTAGGTTCTTCTTGGGAGTCAAACAATTGTTTTCTAGTTTTAACACCTTTACTGGAATCACCTAGAATCAGATCAGTAGAATGAGCAGACTTCCATGTCCTTCTATTCTTAACAGAAATGCTATCATCATTTATATCATGCAAATCATCATGCAGATCAGTATCATTTATATCAACAGATTTGTTCATAGGAGAGCAGTCATTCAATTCTGGCATATCAGAAGTTTTAGATGACTCACCTTTGTCTTTTACCTTTTCTTTATCAGAATCTTGATCTAGGACTTTCAGGAAAGGATTATATGCTTGTACAGATTCATATATTTCTGCATCATCATCATCATTGTTGGTTTGAAGCTTTAGATTGTCAATTTTCTTACTGAGCTGATGATCAGCAGAGTCCTGCACATTCTCATCAAAGACTACATGGGGTGTTTCTTCCACACATAGGGTAGAGTAATTAAACACTCTAAATGCTTTGCTTACTGAAGAGTATCCTAAGAATATCCCTTCATCAGCTTTTGCATCAAAAGCATTTAGCTTACTTTTGCCATTGTTATGAATGAAGCACTTACATCCAAAGATATGAAAATAAGAAACTCTAGGTTTTTTGCCTTTCCATACCTCATAAGGTGTTTTACCGTGCACCTTATTAAGAGCACTTCGGTTTTGGGAGTGGCAAGCTGTGTTAATGGCTTCAGCCCAAAACTTCTGAGGTGTGTTGAATTCTGCAATCATTGCTCTACATGCTTCTTTTAGTGTTCTGTTTCTCCTTTCTGCAACACCATTTTGTTGAGGTGTTCTGGCTGCACTTGTCAAATGTTGTATGCCAGACTTAGAATAGTAGTCAGAGATGTAACAGTTAATAAACTCAGTCCCCTTGTCACTTCTTATGTTGACAATGGGTTGACCTTTTTCAACCTGCAACCTCTTTAATAGATCTGGAAGTAGTGTTTGTGTATCACTCTTTTTGTGTAGAAAGACTACCTAAGTAAACTTAGAATAATCATCTACTACAACCAGAGTATACCTTCTTCCATTCAATGTAGGAGGTTTGATAGGACCATGAAGATCCATATGCAAGAGTTCTAAAACTCTGCTGGTTGAAAGAGTTGGAATTGACTTAAATGAAACCTTTACCTGTTTACCTTTTTGACAGGAGTCACACATTTGTGATTTGGAATAGATTTCATTGGGAATTCCCTCAACAAGATGTTCTCTAGCAATCTTGTTGATTATCTTAAAGTTCAGATGGCAGAGGCGTTTATGCCAGAGCCAACTGTTTTCTTTAGGACTCTTAGTAATAAGACAAGCATTCTTAGGACAACTATTCCAATTCACAATGTATACACTTCCTTGTCTTGTGCCAACAAGTAGAACATTGTGAGTCCTTTTGTATATTATTTCACATCTTCTGGTCTTGAACTGAACTTTGTATCCCATGTCACAGAATTGAGATACAGATAGCAAGTTATATTTCAAACCTTCAACATAGGAGACATCTTGGATTTCAACATCTCCATTGTTGATGAATCCAAATCCTTTTGTGATTGCCATGGAGCTGTCTCCAAAGATGACTTTTGGTCCTTCCTTCTCATGATAGTCAGTAAGCAAGGCCTTGGTACCAGTCATGTAGTGTGAACACCCACTGTCTATGTACCAGGTCTCACCAACAGAACCACCTTTCTTGTATAAGTCCAGTCGATCCTGCAAGGTAGTGATCTTAATAATTTAGGTACCCTTGTTTATTGGGGTCCTTGGGGGTTAGTGGTGAGAGGTACCCAAATGAAAATTGAGGATTTGAATAGATGGGACCTCTTCAGTTTCCTTCCAAATTTATCACAAAACAGTACTTTGTTAACCAATTCAGAATTATCAGCAGACTTAGGATCTATTTTTCTGAGATAGCCTTTCCTTGGTTCTATCCCTTTTTCAGTAAGATCAGTATGCCTGTAATAGTTTGAATATGGTCTGAAAGCATGTGGACCATACGGCTTATATATGCGTTTTGGTCTTTCCTCACCAATGATATCATAAGATAAAGGTGGAGGATAAAGAACAGGTTTGTTATGATAATGAGGCACAAATCTCCTAGGTTTAGTTGAATACAGCTGAGACTGCCTTATAAAAGGAGGTCTAGGCTGTTCCCAACTTGCCTGTGCTTGTCTTGACCTACTGTCCTGAGTTTGTCTCTTCTGATATCAGGACTGATCTGATCTGGTCAGAGGAGTATAACTCTTCTGGTATGGTCTTGACTGTACTGGTCTTAATACATTCTTCATTTTACCATTCTTGGTAGTAGGAGGGATGTATTTAGACTGTACTTTGAGTTTTGGATCATCATCATAAGTCATAGGTTCTTTTCCTTTATCTAGTTGCAAAGAACTTGAACTAGCTCCATTAGTGTTCTTAAATTCTGAAGTAGAGGAACTAGGCAGATCAGTACCTATCCCACTTTTATCATTTGGAGCTCTATATCTGTCTGAGATAGTTTGATTAATCTTAGTAGAGTTAATCATCCCAGATAGCTTTCGATCTAGACTCACTACTTCAGATTCTAAGAATCTATTGCGCTCTTCAAGTTTTTCACATTTAATCTTTAAATCATTGAATTCATTAGTCTCTTTGGCTTGAGTTTTAAGCATACCCTGATATAGTTTGTCAATGGATGCAAACTTTTCTTGGAGTTGGGACAACTCTTCTGATAGTCTTGTATTTATGACAACTATATTAGGATCCACTTTCAACTGAGCTTCTTTTAGATTAATGATTTCTTGCTTTAAAGTTATATTCTCATCACTAATTTCAATGAATGCTTTGTTAGCAGCTAGAAGGTCTTCTTCAGTCACTCCTTGGGAATGATGAAGACTACTTCCTACACTGCTATCAGCAGCATCACTTTCATCAGTGTCAGAATTTTTACAAGATTGAAAAGAGTTAGCAGATGATACCTCATCATTTATTTTGGCCATCATTACCAGTCCATCATCTACTATGAAGGATTCATTCTCATTGCTAGAGGGGTATTCAGATGAAGACGATGGCAACTCTTCTGATTCCGAATCAGAATCATTGTATGCCATCATTGCCTTCTTACCCTTGGCATATTTTCGATCTCTTCTGGCTTTCCTTTCTTCTCGATCTTCAGAACTCAGATCAGGACATTCATAAGCATAATGCCCTGGCTTATCACAATTATAGCAAACATGATTGTTAGAAGTTCTCTTAGGAGGTGAATGATTTCGGTTCCTGTCATGCTTGTCAATTGAGTTCTTGTCTTTCTTATCAGAATACTTTCTATCCCTCTTATCAGATGAGTTCCTATCTCTCCTGTTCTCATTAGAGATCTCATCCCTTCTTTCAGAAGAGTTTTGATCCCTTCTGTTCACAGAAGAGTCCCTGTTACTAGAACCCTTGGTTTCCTTATAGAATCTCTTGTATCTACCATACCTCTTATTTAGTCTATCAAATCTTTTGATCATAAGGCTCATCTGATCTTTTAGACTAAGATCAGAACTATCTAGTTCATCTTTTATGCTTGAGGCCTTAGACTTAGATGATCTAGACCCCTTAGAGGTAGAGGCTTTAAAAGCTATGTCCTTAGAGGCATCCTTATCCTTATGAATCACAGTAATAGGATCTTCTTCATCTAACTCAAACTCATGTGCCTTAAGGGTTTGGAACATAGTTTCTGCTGGCCAAGAATCAATGTCTTGTGTGGTTTTAATGATCATCTTGACCATTTTCCACCTTTCATCCAAAGCTTTCAAGATTCTCAGGTTAACTTCTCTTTCAGTATAAGTCTTTCCTAACACATCAAGATCATTCATAATCTTTGTAAATCGAGTATCCAATTCATCAATTGTTTCTCCTGGCTTCATCTTAAATGTTTCAAACCTTTGGACAGCTGTGGATAATTTGCTTTCTTTGATCAGTGTAGTACCTTCACAAAGAATAGCCAATTTGTCCCACATTTGCTTTGCAGTCTTACATTTTAACACTTTACCAAGATACTCATTTGGCAGGGTGTGTAAAATATAATTCTTAGCAAGACTATCCAAATTGTTTTGTCTCATTTCTTCAGAAGTCAGTTCTGACCTTGGTTTAGAGACCAGTGCTCCAACTGGTTTAGTAGGATCCAGAACAGCAGTGTTTTCCACCATGGTGACAATTGGTCCTTCAGTCACCACAGATACCATCAGATCATGGGTTGAGCTAAAGATGGCCTCCATCCTAAGCTTCCAGTAGTCATAATCTGCAATCTTGAACTTAGGAAGTTTGTTCACATTAGTGTCATCCATGTTTGATTAGACAAATAGGATCAGTAGTATAGCAGATAATTTTCAAGTATTCAGATATTGACAGATATCAAGAAATAGTAGCAAGATCAGTGAGATTTCCCTCAAGATCTACAAGGTTATCAAGAAACAGCAGTCCAAAGAACTACTGCTCTGATACCACTTGTTGGTCCCAAGTTGAGTTAAGATTGAGTAAGCTAAGAAAGTCTAGAGGGGAGGGGTGAATAGACTTTCAAAAATCTTTCAAAATATCAGAGTTTATAATGCGGAATAGTGTTCTGAATAGTACTGTTCTTACTGAGTTAGATCAGTACTTCCAGTTTTAGTTTTATACTCAACTTTTAATCAGATCTTTACTTAGTAAATTCTACTGTTCTTGTTTAAACAAATATCAAACAGAAAATATAAAGAACACATAATTTTATAGTGGTTCGACCAATAAGTCTACATCCACTCTCACAATCCCAGTTGTGATGTTTTATTACTCTTCCTTGAGTTTCTTGTGGCTTAAAGTCCCAAGACTAAGACTGTGATCTTATCGATTACACTTCCAAGTGTATCTTCGATCTACTAGTAATTCTACAAGTAACTAGCACACTTGTTTTACAAAACACAAACTTAAAACTGAAAAGTAAAACTTCTCTTTGAGTAGCCTTTGATTCTTCTCTTCAATTCAGTGGCTTCTCCTTAATTCGATTTCCTTAACTCTGTGAGTTCTTGATTGTAGACTTGCTCTTGAATTCTTTAAGATCAGTAATTGTTCAGTAGTAGCAGTCGTAGTAGTAGTCTCTTCAAGTAGGAGATCATACAGTATTTATAGACCTTAGTATGACAGTTAGCAGTTTGTGAACTAACTCTCAACTAACTCTAAAACTGTTTTTGTAACTTCCTTCTTGTAACCAACTTTGTAACTTCCTTCTTATTCCAAGTCAGCATATCTTCAAATATATCTTCAGTTACACTTTAAATAAGTTTTCCAAACTTATTCTTCAAATTCATCAAATCAGCACAGTAACTTACTGTTCTGTACTTCTCAAGAATTCTTCTAAGCTTCTCTTCAACTCTTCTTGAAGTCTTCTTATTCTGAAGTAGTCTTCTGAGTCTTCAATAGTCTTCTGATCTTCTTCTAATCTAGTGTTCTAAATTACTGTTCTGAACTTTTACAATGCTGAATACAATCAAATACAACTTTACATATATAAAACCTATCTATACATCAACTGAACTATATACAGATGAGTATATCTAAGTCCTATACTATAAGCTGTCTATACAATACAAAACATCAGCTTAGTTCCTAAACAGTTCATATATCAGATCAGTAACTCATATAAGATCAGTAACTCAGATTTCAAATATCTCATTAAAATCAATAAACTTATTCTCAGATTCCATTAAGATCAGTAATCTTATTTTCAATATTTCTTAATAAGATCAGTAAACTTATTTCATATGACTCAGTTAAGATGACTTAGAACCACATATATTACTAACTTTAAGTTGCTTTTGGCCATCAAAACATACTTTCATCAATTAGAACATTGTTACAAGGATTCATATCCCAACATTAGGGAAGATTAAATTAATTTTCAAGGTGTTTATTAAATTAATTTTCATAGTGTACACTTATACTTAGGAAAGATTAAATTAATTTCAACTGAGTTGATTAAATTAATTTTAAATAGTGTAAAGTTATACTTAGGGATGATTAAATTAATTTTCAATGTGTTGATTACATTAATTTCCAATAGTGTACATTTATACTTAGGGATGATGAAATTAATTTTTAATAGTGTACACTTATACTTAGAGAAGATTAAATTAATCTTCAATGCGTTGATTAAATTAATTTTCAATAGTGTGCACTTATACTTAGAAAATATTAAATTAATTTTCAAGGTGTTGATTAAATTAATTTTTATAGTGTACACTTATACTTAGGGAAGATAAAATTAATTTCCAATGTGTTGATTAAATTAATTTTCAATAGTTTACAATTATACTTAGGGATGATTAAAATAATTTTCAATGTGTTGATTAAATTGTACATTTGTACTTAGGAAGATTAATTAAATTAATTTTCAAAAGTGTACACTTATACTTAGGTAAGATTAAATTAATTTTCAAGGTGTTGATTAAATTAATTTCAAATAGTGTACACTTATACTCATGGATGATTAAATTAATTTTCAATAGTGTACACTTATACTTATGGATGATTAAATTAATTTTCAAGGTGTTGATTAAATTAATTTTCAATAGTATACACTTATACTTAGGGAAGATTAAATTAATTTTCATTGCGTTGATTAAATTAATTTTCAATAGTGTGCACTTATGCTTAGGGAAGATTAAATTAATTTTCAGGGTGTTGATTAAATTAATTTTAAATAGTGTACAATTATACTTAGGGATGATTAAATTCCTTTTCAATGTGTTGATTAAATTAATTTCCAATAGTGTACATTTGTACTTAGGGATGATTAAATTAATTTTTAATAGTGTACACTTATACTTAGAGAAGATTAAATTAATTTTCAATGCGTTGATCAAATTAATTTTCAATAGTGTGCACTTATACTTAGGGAAGATTAAATTAATTTTCAAAGTGTTGATTAAATTAATTTTCATAGTGTACACTTATACTTAGGGAATATAAAATTAATTTCCAATGTGTTGATTAAATTAATTTTCAATAGTGTACAATTATACTTAGGGATGATTAATTTTTTTTTTCAACGTGTTGATTAAATTGTACATTTGTACTTAGGAAGATTAAATTAATTTTCAATGTGTTGATTAAATTAATTTCCAATAGTGTACACTCAAAATTAAATTAATTTCCAATACTTGTCAAAAAAAAAAAAAAGATTAAATTAATTTTTAAGGTGTTGATTAAATTAATTTAAAATAGTGTACACTTATACATAGAGAAGATTAAATTAATTTTCAATGTGTTGATTAAATTAATTTTCAATAGTATACACATTAAATTAATTTTAATGTGTTGGGAGATTAGTGAGAGAAATTAAAAAAATTAACGTATTGGTGAGAGAAATTAGTGGGAGAATTAAAAACACTTAACCTAATTCTGGTAATGGTGGGAGAAATTAGTTAGAAAAATTATTGATTTTTTAATGTTTAATGATGACCTGGAGTAATAATGTGTATTGTGAGATTAAAGATATATTTTGATCCACCTGAAATCTGGCCAACAAGAGTGCATGAGCATACTTTAATTAATTAATTGTCATTATGTATAATTAAGGGTATAACAATAATTACATAATTAATAAAACATTAATTAATTCAAAAAAAAAAATCTGGATATCTAGATTCTGGATATATAACATTAATTACCGAAAAATTATTAATAATAAAAATAAAAATTAATAGTATCGAAAATTCAATTTTTAATGCCAATATTAAGTGGTATCAAAAATATTGTTTGATGCAAAAAAAGAAAAGAGGTGTTCATAAAAAAATTACTAATACTAAAATTAAAATTAATAGTATCGATTAAATTTTCTATATCAATGATTAGTGGACTCAGAAATATTATTTGAGGCCAAAAAAAAAAGTGTATCAAAAAGAAAATTATTAATACTAAAAATAAAATTAATATTATCCGAAATTTAATTTCCGATACCAAGAATGAGTATAAAAAAATTACTATTACTAATACTAAAAATAAAAATAATAGGATCGGAAATTTAATATCCGATACCATTGATAAGTAGTATCAAAAATATTATTTGATGCAATGAATAAGAAAATTACTAATACTAAAAATAAAATTAATAGTATTCAAAATTTGATTTTCGATACCAATAATAAGGAGTATCAAAAAAATTATTTCATGCAACAAATAAGTGGTATCAACAAAAAAAGTTACTAATACTAAAAATAAAAATAATAGTATTGAAAATTTAATTTTCGATACTAATGATCAGTAGTATTAAAAATATTATTTGATGAAAAAAATAAGTGATATAAATAAGAAAATTACTAATACTAAAAATAAAATTAACAATATCCCATATTTAATTTCCAATACCAATCATAAATAGCATGGAAAAAATGTTTGATTTTAAAATTAAGTAGTATCAAAAAAATAAATTGTTTATACCAAAACATTAGTATTAATAAATAACGGATAGCATCAATGGTATCAAAAGATAATTTTTTGATACAAAAAATTAAGGTAGTATCATAAGTTATTTGGGTGATACAAAAGGATAAGATTTAGTATCAGAAAATGCATCTGATACCAATTTTCTAGTACTAAATCTGACATTTCTTGAAGTGTGAACTTTCTTATCTTCTAGTATTTAGTCTTCTACTCTTCTCATCTTGAGCAAGCGTGTGTTAAATCAGATGTGATATCAGCTAATATGTATACGATTGATCCCACATGACTAAGACTTAGACATAAACTACTAAACTTTATAAGAACAACTTAAGTAACCTATTATAAATTACATAATCTGTTTTGGCCATCAAAACTAAGCATATTTCAAATTACATAATCCCAACACTTTTTGATAAAATGTAAGAAAAATGTGTAATGCGTAGAGTTTTGGGTGGTATTTTTATAATTTTTTATAAATAAAGTAAAAAAAAAGATAAATTGAGTGTAGAAAAGTAATGACAAATGAGTAATTATGTAGTCCCTTCTTCCCGCGATTATCTTCGGGAAAATTTTAGTTTTAGTCCTATAAGTTTAATACATTTCAAAATAAATCCTTTAAGTTTCAACTTTACAAAATACGTCATTTACCTTTCAATTTAATCATTTTTTACATCAATTTTAATCCTTTATCTTTCTAATGAATTAAATGCTACCGGATTCCGGTGGGATTTGCTGACTTGGTACCACATTTATTTAAAAAATGTCATGTCATCTGCCACATAATTATCATTTTCCTTAAACTCTCAAGTTCAATTAAAAATAAAATTGAAATATGCACCATTGACAAAACAATTCTATAATTAAAAATAATTTTATTTTTTTTGACAGGATAATTAAAAATAAAATTTACAACTAAATTAAAACATAACAATTTAAAATATATGAAGTTGTTCATATCAATTGATTGATGCTTACAATATAATAAAAGCTGTATTTCAATCTTTCCAAAAACTAACATTTCACCTAAAAGATTGAGAATACAATTTCTAGCAAAAAAAAAAACACCAAGTTTATCTAGCCAAAGTTATCCACTAAAACAACCAAATTACCTTGAACAAGTAAAATAAACGACAAAAGACAAAAACCATCCATGTTTAAAAGGCAAAAACCAAAGTTCACAATTTTTTCGTTTCTCTTCTTCGTGATATTACTATTGGACCTATATTAGTAAATACACTTTTATTCTTATTTATTGTATAGGCCCATCTTAGTTTCCTATGGGCTCTCTTATAAAGCCCATTAGGGTTAGGTTAGACCTAAAATATCACTTGTATAAATATCCATTGTAAATCATTCCTACACCTAATCAAGAAATAATATTGTCCACATATTTATATTCTCTATATGGTATCATCGAGTCATTTGGCTCACGCCTGATCCAAACCCTAGCCGCCGCCGCCGCCGCTCCCCACTCACGCCGCCGTCGCCGCTACCAAACACTCCAGTCGCTGAAGCGCCGCCGCCGCTGTCCGTCTTAAGACGCCCAACTCATTGCTGCCCCTCTCCTCTCTCCGCTGCTCTACTTAAAACAATGGCCGCTCCCTCTCAGTCGCCGACACCAATCACCTTCAAAGGACTTGCAAATATGTCCTTGAGGCTTACCTCCACCAACTATGGTGCTTGGTCTTTCCAGCTTCGTCTTCTCCTCACTGGACACAACCTCTTTGGCTATGTCTTGGGCACACATCCATGCCCCCCGTCCACAATCCCAGCTGCCGCCGGCACCACCGACACCACCGCCACCGTTCCCAACCCTGCGCACGATCTGTGGGTGTGTCAGGACAACCTTATTTTCTCAGCCATGGTTGGATCCATGTCTCCGGAACTCATTCCCTTTGTGGCATCGACCAAAACCTCTTGCGAAGCCTGGTCGATGCTTGAAAGCATGTATGGGAAACCCTCCAGAGGCCGCATCCTTGCCCTCAAAACCAAGTTTTGCTCCCTGACCAAAGGTGCTCGCCCAACTTCTGACTTCCTTATGGAAGTTCGCTCGGTGGTCGACGAACTTGCACTCCTCGGCATTTCCTCTGATGCCGAGGACGTCACTCTCCAAGTCCTAACTGGCCTTGATGAATCTTACAACGACATAGCAAATGCCATCCAAGCTCGCGAATAGCCTATCTCCTTTGCCGAGCTCTGCGACAAGCTCCTCAGTGCCGAGGTTCAAATTTCCTCGCGACCACCCTCGGCCTCAATACCTGCATCTGCGCTTACTGCCAGTAAACCTCATCATCGCCCCTCGCGCCCAGACTCGAGGTCTAAAACTGCTGACACTCGTCCTCGCCAGTCCTCGCAAAGGCCCTATCTTGGCACCTGCCAATATTGCCGAACACCAGGTCACACTGCTCGCACCTGCCCTGAGATTCCTTCATCACTCTCGCCCACTGCTCCTTCTATGGGTCCTCGCCGCCCACATGGGCAGTACACACCACCCTCTCGTCTCAATCGGACAGCTGCTCGCCCGGCCTACTCGGCTCACTCAGCCTCCTCGATATCACCAACGACCTCGCCAACCTCTCTCTTCACTCACCATTTGACGGGCCTGACAATGTAGAAATTGGTGATGGTAAAGGTTTACACATATCTCACACTGGCTCTATGTGTTTTCCTCAACTTAAGTCTCTCAGTTTTTCGAATGTCTTAGTCGTCCCACACATCTCGAAAAACTTAATTTCAGTCTCCAGTCTCTGTCGTGATAACAATGTTAATGTTGTCTTTGATCGCTCTTCCTTTCAGGTGCGGGATGGTCACTCGGGGAGCATTCTCCTCGTTGGGAGTCGTATCAATAACTTGTACGTTTGGCCGGCACACATGTCCACCACCTCCCCGCAAGCCTTCGCCACTCAACACCTTACAACAACCACCTGGCATGCTCGCCTTGGCCACCCATCGACAAAAATTCTTGCTCACACTCTCTCCAAACTTAGCTTATCCAATGCACCTTCCAAACATTTTAACTGTAACTCTTGCTCATGTATCAAAAGTCACAAACTACCATTTTATGATTCGAGCATTATATCTACTAAACCACTTGATATTATCTTTTCTGATGTTTGGTCGTCACCTGTTTTATCTCCTGACAATCTCAAATACTATGTGTTATTCGTTGATCACTTCAGCAAATACATATGAGTTTATCCCCTAAAACGGAAATCGGAGGTTCTCCCCACATTCATCGCCTTCAAAACCCTTGTTGAAAACAACTATCAAAATACAATTAAAACCTTTTACTCAGACAATGGGGGAGAATTCATTGCTCTTCGCCCCTTTCTTCAAACTCATGGCATTGCACATCTCACCACCCCACCTCATACTCCCGAACATAATGGCATGTCTGAACGTCGCCATCGCCATGTGGTCGACACAGCCCTTGCTCTCCTTCACCATGCTTCTATGCCCCTCACCTATTGGCCCTATGCCGTCTGCTCGGCAGCCTACACCATAAATCGCCTTCCCGAAGTTAACCTTGACATGATCTCTGCCTATGAAAAACTCACTGCTCGCCCCCCGAATCTGACCAAACTTCGTGTATTTGGTTGTCTCTGCTATCCTCTGCTTCGCCCTTACACCACCCACAAACTTGATCCTCGCTCTACTCCATGTGTCTTTATTGGGTACTCGCCCACACAGAGTGCTTACCTCTGTCTTGATCTCTCCACAAACCGACTCTACACCTCGCGGCATGTTCAATTTGTTGAACATACGTTTCCCTTTTCCACCCCTTCTCCCATTATTCAACCATCTCCCTTGCCGACCTCTACCTCCTCGCCGCCTACTTCCTCTGACCTCAGCTCCTCGCCCACTCTTCTAACACCTTCGCTGCCTCACTCTGCCGCGACCGTCCTCGACCTCAACCAGGTGCCGACCACTACCATTCCCCAACATCCCACACTGGTCGACCAATTGAATATATCCCCGCCGACCATACCCACACCTACCTCCCCGCTGCCCGCCACCACATCCGACATCCCAGTGCCGACCAATGCTCCCTTACGACCTCCTGCACCTCGCATGGTAACTCGAGCTCAGAACAACGTGTTCAAGCCAAATCTGAGGTATGGGCTTACTTCTGTCATCACTTCTGACATTGAACCGAGCTGTGTGTCACAGGCCCTCAAGGACAAAAACTGGCGAGCAGCCATGTCGGCTGAGTTTGATGGCCTTCTTCAGAACGGCACCTGGGACTTAGTTCCTCCCAATACATCTCAGAACGTGGTCGGCTCCAAGTGGGTCTTTCGTATCAAACGAAAACCTGATGGATCTCTTGACAAGTACAAAGCTCGCCTAGTTGCCAAAGGCTTTCACCAACGACCAGGTGTTGACTTCACTGAGACCTTCAGTCCGGTCGTCAAGCCGGCCACTGTGCGAGCAGTTCTCAGCATTGCTGTCACTCAGCATTGGCCCCTCCAACAGTTTGACGTCAACAACGTCTTTCTCCATGGCACACTCTCAGACACAGTTTTCATGGCACAACCTCCTGGCTTTGCAGATAAGACATTTCCATCTTATGTTTGCAAATTACAAAAATCCATTTACGGCTTGAAACAAGCTCCTCGCACGTGGTACTATGCTCTTCGCTGCTTCCTCGAAGAAATTGGGTTCACTCCCACTCACTCGGACGAATCTCTGTTCGTCTACAACAACACTGGAGTGGTCGCCTACTTTCTCGTCTATGTCGACGACCTCATTCTGACGGGCAACAACACACCTATGCTTGCTCGTGTGGCTGCCGACCTCCGTGCCAAGTTCTCGGTCAAGGACCTTGGTCCTCTATCTTATTTCTTGGGAGTGGAAGTTCTCAGATCTAAAAACTCATGCTTCCTCTCTCAACGCAAATATGTTACTGACCTGCTCGCAACCCGCTACCGACCTCTGCTCGCCTGTCTATCTCGGATGGGTCCTCGCCTGCAGATGCCACCCAATATCGTCAGGTCCTTGGTTCCCTTCAATATCTACAACTCACCAGGCCAGACATTGCCTTTGCCGTGCACAAATTGTCGCAATTCATGCATGCACCCACTACCACTCACTGGGGTGCTGTCAAACGTCTACTGCGGTACTTGAACGGTACAAGGAACGTTGGGGTCACCCTCACCTCTAGTCCATCCTCATCGCTTCACTGCTTCACTGATGCCGATTGGGCCGGAGACACTGATGACCGAACTTCCACCAGTGCCTACATTGTATTTCTAGGGTCTAACCTTATCTCATGGTCGTCTAAGAAACAAAAGTCTGTTGCTCGCTCCTCGACCGAAGCCGAATATCGAGCACTTGCTGCTGCTGCCTCTGAAGTTCAATGGCTCAAATTCCTATTTCAGGAACTCCACTTCCCCACTTCACCTACACCAGCCCTCTACTGTGACAACATTGGTGCCACATATCTGTGCTCGAACCCTGTCTTTCACTCACGCATGAAGCACATTGCCATTGACTTTCACTTTGTCCGTGATCTCATCAAGACAAAACAACTACGTGTGTCTCATGTCTCTTCGGCCGATCACCTTACGGATGCTCTCACGAAACCTCTCTCCAGCACTCGTCTACAACTTCTCATGTCCAAGATTGGACTCACCAATGGTGCTCCATCTTGAGGGGGCGTATTGGACCTATATTAGTAAATACACTCTTATTCTTATTTATTGTATAGGCCCATCTTAGTTTCCTATGGGCTCTCTTATAAAGCCCATTAGGGTTAGGTTAGACCTAAAATATCACTTGTATAAATACCCATTGTAAATCATTCCTACACCTAATCAAGAAATAATATTGTCCACATATTTATATTCTCTATAATTACTCTCTCTGTTGAGATAAGTCCATGAAAAATGAACCAAGTTCATCTAGCCAAAGTTATCCACTAAAACAACCAAATTACCTTGAACAAGTAAAATAAACGACAAAAGACAAAAACCATCCATGTTTAAAAGGCAAAAACCAAAGTTCACAATTTTTTTGTTTCTCTTCTTCGTGATATTACTCTCTCTGTTGAGATAAGTCCATGAAAAATGTTAATTAAACTCGAATATTGCTCAGAACTGTATAACATTCTTAAAATAAAATTATATGTAAATTTTATTGAGAACTTTTTAAAATATTGAAAACATTTTAGAACTTCTTAAAATATACCTCTAGTAAATTGATTTAAATAGACATGTAAAAATATATATCATAACAAAACTAGACAGTGGCCATATTATTAATAAAAGAAAATTTTAAATAGACATGATAAAAAATTAAAGATAGGATGATGGGTTTTTTAAATAAATGTCGTACCAAGTCGTTAGCACATTCCACCGGAATCCCCAAATAATTTAACCGCATAAATCAAGAGGAGAATATTCAGGCAGCTTTAATAAAGATAAAGGATTAAAATTGATGTAAAAAAGGATTAAATTGAAAGATAAATGACGTATTTTGTAAAGTTGAAACTTAAATGATTTATTTTGGAATGTATCAAACTTATAGGACTAAAAATAAAATTTTCCCATTATCTTCACATGTGAATTGGCACGTGGAATAAGAAAAGTGAATTTAGTGGGGATTGTATATCTTTATGTATAAAATAAATGAATGAGTTGACTTTTGGGTATGTGGTATGTCTATGTGAATTTGAGGATAGTGTTTGGGTGAAGTATATAAAAGGTTTTCCATTTTAAGGGTATGAAAGTAATTGTAAGATGTTTTAAAAAGGAAATTGTGAAAGTAATTATGAGACGGAGGGAGTATATATTTTAAGGAAGAAGGTTATGGAGATATTTCCTTTTTTGGAGTGTGCAAATTAATGTGAAACGTCACAAATATGGTAAAAGATATCACCAATGATTTTCTCACACAAAATATTTTTAATGTTGTTTTAAAAATTGATATATAGTGTAAAAAAAGACTTAAAAGAAAGAGTGATAATTATTTACCATCATCACACGAAAAACATTCTATGAGATAGTCTCACACAACACTTGCTCTTCAACTAATACGGGAAGCACTCTTTGAAAGAACACTTATGACATATTTGATTTAGGAATCACCCGTCAAAAGTAGAATATTACGTTTTTCGTTTTATTTTAGTTTAAAATTGAATATTTAAATTTCAAAATTCAATCACATTCACCACTAAAAATACATACTTACTCTTACATACTTGATTTAACAATTTGACATAAAGTTTAATTCACGTTCAAATAATATAAATAATATCACACTAACTATTCTTATTTATTTAATTTGACATAAAGTCACATTCCACCCATACTCGAAATAACAAACATACACCCACTATCATTAATCATCAAAATTTTGAAATCCATCCTATATAATCCAAAACCAATAATGCCCTTAAGCAAGACTCTCCATATCATAAAATCATAATATTTGAATTCCCAAATAATGGGGTTGCTTCATTTCCTCTTTGCTCTTGCACTCATTTTCATCATTTTTCTTAATATTTATTATCATATAAAAAATAAATACCTATCAAATAATCATCATCATCGTATACCAGGGCCAAAAGGGCTTCCATTTATCGGCAACATCCACCAAATTGATATTACAAATGTGTATTCATATTTCACACAACTTGTGCACAAATATGGCCCTCTTGTATCCCTTAACCTTTGCCAATCCTCAATTATACTGATTTCTTCAGCAAACATAGCCAAACAGGCCTTAAAGTGCAACGACGTCGCTTTCTCCAGCAGGCCTTATACCACTACGGCTTTTAGATTCAGCTACGGTGCAAACGACATCGTAACGGCACCCTACACCGACTATTGGAGGGAGATGAGGAAAATGGTTGTTCTTCATCTCTTCACTCCCACCAAAGTCCGAACCTTTCGCCCCGTTCGCGAGGACCAAGTGTCTCGTCTCGTGGATGAAATCGCGAACAGGGCGAAAGGGGGTGAGCTCATCAATGTAGGGGAGATGGTGTCGTGTTTCTCTTGCACGCTTCTTTGCAGAGTCGCGTTTGGGAAGACTTTAGACGAAAGTGGAGAGTTTGAGAGGATTATGAAGGGATTGGCGGTAGCTATTTTCCAAACGTTTTTGGATGATTATTTTCGTTTATTTCGTTGGATTAACAAAATGTCTGGTGCAGCTAATAGAGTTGATAATCTCTTTAAAGAATTGGATTCGTTTTATGAAGGGCTTATTGATGAACATTTGAGTGCAAATAGGCCAAATTCCATGAAAAATGACATTCTTGCCATGTTGATTCAACTCAAAGACGACAATTCGGCTCCCGTTAAGATTGATTGGAAGCATATCAAAGCACTACTTATGGTAACTAATACTTCCTTGTCTCATTATTTATTAATTGAACATTTATTATTTGCACGAATTTTAATGTATAAATTGTTTATTAGTGTTAAATGTGATAAATTTACTTTTTAGGAGAGACCGTATTAAAGTACTACTAGTACTTCATTCTATTTAAAATATATGTTATTTTAAACTTATGCACACATATTAAAAAAATAGGTTTTTTTTTTTTTTAAAGAACGAAGTGACAAATAATTGGAAATAACATTTTGGATAGAATTAGACATACCATTATGAATCCATTTTTGTTCCTTTAACATTTGTGTATTTCGCGCAGAGTCCCGAAAAGTTACGTCTTAATTCCTTAGATTGTAGATCCAAAGTCAGTAAGTCACCGAAAATTACTCTTATAACTCGTCTTTTCTCTAAAAGGCCTAAAAATGTGTCTGAAAACAATATTGTACTTTAGATATCGACGATTTTAGATCAAAATCCAACAAATAAAAGTGTCACATATTAAGTGAAAAGCTGAACTCTTTTTTTTTTTTTTTTCTTTGGAAGCCTTTGTACTGATTGGAATCATATCAAAATCATATTGATATATGCAGTGGACGCTGATAAGAAGAGATGCCCACAGGCTATAGAATATCATTTTCTAGCAACTACAATAACGTGGCAATCACTAGTTAAAAACTGCAAATAAATTAAAACAATTTACAAGACCTTATTTTAAATTACAAATGTTAAAAACTAGTTATAGAATTAAATGTTTAAAATATATATATATACTGTTTTAATATGGAGCCAGATTTTATAAAGTCCAACACTTGTATAAACTAGCTACTTGTACTATTGCTATAAGAAAATTGACTTTTAATGACAAGTTATAACTTTAGTAGCTAAAAATCTTTAATGATATATAGAAATTAATTTTTAATGACAAGTCCTGTCATTAATTCTCAATTTTCTGCCATTTAAAAACTTTAAAGTAGAGAAGTTATAACAAGAAAATTGTCATAAAAAATCAATTTTCTTATAATGCATGTAACAATGTTCAAATGTTTTATGTAAATATTGGGTTACATAAGAAATTCACTAGCTATTTGACTTTATACCATGACTCTACATATGTGTGTGCATATATAGAGTCAAACTAATGAATTAGCTAATTAAGGAAAAAAAAATCCAAACTGATGAACTATAGCTATATTATGATCCGCCTTACACAGTGAAAATTTTTCACTTGTAGCCATATATATGTTTCTTAAACTTAATTTAATTTTCTAATTAAGTGATAACTGCTGTTTACAGAATATGTTGGTGGCTGGAACAGATACAAATGCAGTTACAATAATTTGGGCAATGACAGCCTTGATAAAGAAGCCCGGAGCATTAAATAAAGTCCAACAAGAAATTAGAAATGTGGTGGGAATGAAGAAGTTTGTAGATGAAGATGATGTTGAGAAGCTTACTTATCTAAAGGCAGTCGTGAAGGAAACTATGAGGCTATATCCGGCTGTCCCACTCGCGCCCAAACAAACCGTCGAAAAGTGCATCATAGATGGCTACGAAATCCAATCGAAAACATTGGTGCTCGTCAACATACGGGCCATTGGTAGAGATCCTGAGTATTGGGAAAATGCGAGTGAGTTCATGCCAGATCGGTTTTTAAATACGAGCATCAATTTTAAAGGGCAAGACTTGGGGTTCATTCCATTTGGATCGGGGAGAAGAATCTGCCCTGGAATGCATCTAGCAATGGCGACTGTAGAATTAGCGCTCGCCAATCTTCTCTATGCCTTCGACTGGGAAATTCTGCCAGGAATGACGGAAAAAGACATCGACACGGTTGCATCGTCCGGACTAGTCATGCATAAAAAAAACCCTTTGTATCTTAAGGCCAAGAGTTATATATCTAATTGAGGTGATTTTTGTTTGTTTAACTGTAATTATGGTGGAGTGACAATTGTAGATGATAAGACTGAATATACGAAACATAATAATTCTCGATATATCATATTGACGATGGGATTGAAGTATATATACAAAATTGTATCATAAGAGCCCTCGTAGATATGGGCCTTGGATAGTTAATTAAGGAAACTATAAAAAACAGAGTAGATGGGCTTGGCCCTTAAGTTGGCGTGTGTAAGTCTCGAACACCCAACTTGCCACGAAGAAATTGAAAACGCTCGGCTCCAAGTGCTTTCATAAATATATCCGCAACTTGATGTTCTGTGGATACCATGCAAGGTTGAATATCACCTCTCGTGACTCGTTCACGGACGAAGTAACAATCCATTTCAACATGTTTAGTTCGCTCATGGAAAACTGGGTTAGCCGCAATGTAACGGGCAGCTTGATTATCGCAAAAAAGTGGTGTCGGACCAGATTGCACTACATCGAACTCGTGCAAAAGCCATCGTAGCCAAACGACAGATTGTTTCTTTGTTTGCCACGAGATAGAGGAACCTCCAAGGAATACAATAAATCTAGTAGATATCGTCAGGTAAATGGGCAGCCCGCCCAATCGGCATCACAATAGCCTTGCAAATTAAAATTATCGGTGGCAGAAAGAAATATACCCTGACCTGGGGAATGTTTTAAATACCGCAAAATACGGTGAGCTGCCGTGAGGTGAACCTGGCGAGGCTCGTTCAAAAATTGACTTAGTTGACTTACGGCGAATACAATATCCGAGCGCGTGACGGTGAGATAAAGTAGTCTACCAACTAGCCGCCGATATGGAATAGCTTCGACAAGTGGACTGTTGTCATCCGGACGTAACTTGAGTCGACCCCCTTGGAGCCCACTCTCCTCCAAGATGTCCAAAGCATACTTGCGTTGGCTCAAAACAAAACCTTCGGGTGAACGTGCAACTTCAATCCTCAATAAGTACTTCAAAGGACCTAAGTCCTTAATGCTAAATTTTTCATCCAAATAACGCTTGATAAAATTGGTTTGAGACAAGTCATTTCCCACTAATAAAACATCCTTAGCATACACTAATGCGGAAATGAAAATAGGCCCTTTGCGAAATATGAACAAAGAGTGATCGGCGTTGGATTGGCGGAAGTCTATGGCAACTAATGCTTGAGTGAATTTCTCATGCCAGTTTCGGTGGCGGAGTCCGTAAAGTGATTTTTGCAATTTACAAACACGAGTGTCACCATCTTTAGCGAAACCTTATGGTATGTGCATATATACGTCTTCATGTAAATCGCCGTGAAGAAAGGCATTATTCACGTCCAATTGATGAACTATCCAATTTCGTTCTGCTGCAATGGTTAGCATGCAACGAACGGTAACCAACTTCGCAACCGGTGCAAATGTCTCATGGAAATCAACACCTTCAATTTGTGTGAATCCTTTTGCAACCAACCGAGCCTTATATCGTTCTACATCATCGTCGGGTTTATATTTGATTTTGTAAACCCATTTTGAACCGACGGCCTTCTTTCCCGGTGGAAGTGAGGTCAATGTCCACGTTCCATTCTTTTCTAGGGCCTCAATCTCCCTTTGCATCGCTTCACGCCATACAAGATCTTTATCTGCTTGGGAAAAATATTTTTGGCTCATCACGAGATGTGATGGCCGCTAGGAAAACCTTGTGAGCCATAGAGAATTTATCGAATGTGAAAAAGTTAGAGAGAGGATGTACCATCGAGATCACTGAATTAGTAATGGGTTTTGAGTGGTCTATGGAGGGTGGTAAGTCAGTGAGGTATGCATCAAGATGTTTGGGTCGTCGACGGATTCGACGGGTCTCAGGTGGTACGACATCAGGGGACTTAACCAAATCTTTGTGGTGATCATTGGTTACTGTAGCATCATGTGGTGATGCATGGATGTCAATTGGGTTAGCATGCTACATGGGAACAATATCTAAGCCATGGCCATTGGTGTGAATTCCTGATGGCCGAATAAAAGGGTGAGGTGGATGGGTGTAGTAACAAGAGGAACCTTATGCCCATGTACTCGATCACATGCAGCAGTAGTTGCAGTGGATAGTTCCAAATGTTCGCTGCCCTTGAAGGGAAATTCATACTCGACAAAAGTGATATCACGCGAGCTGTAGAACTTATGAGTTTGTAAGTCGTAGACACGATACACCTTTTGTCCATTCTGATAACCAACAAAAATACAAGCACTCCCCCTTTCCTTGAATTTGTCCTTTCTATGATTCTCATGTGCATATGCCCAGCATTCGAAAACCCTAAGATGATCATAGGTCGGTTATTTGTTGAACAACATCTCATAAGGTGTCTTGTTGGAAATCATGGGTGAGGGTAGACGATTTATTATGTAAACTGCCGTGAGAATGCATTTGCCCTAAAATTCAACTGGTAATCCAGATTCGAAACGGAGAGCTCTTGCAACTTCCAACATATGTCTGTGTTTGCGTTCGACAACACCATTTTATTGTGGAGTATCTGTGCAAGAATTTTCTATTAGTATGCCATGTTCGGTATAGTAAGCAAGTAAGGTTGACGATTGAAACTCCACTCCATTATCCGAGCGAACACATTGAACATGATGTTGAAAAAAACATTTTAAATGATTCGAATTGTGTTCGAACCATGTTAAAAAATTGAATAAAAAACCGAGCCACATCAGATTTTTGACGGATGAGAAAAACCCAAACCCCTCCACTATAATCATCCACAATAGATAAAAAATAACGCGCCCCAGTAAACGTTTCACATCTATAAGGTCCCCAAATATCACAGTGAATTAACTAGAAATTGCAAGACATTTTACTTGTACTAATGGGAAAGGGCAACCGAGTTTGTTTTGCCCGAAGACATGAATCGCAAAAGGAAACATTCTCTTTAAAATTTCGTAAAGAACAAATGTTTTTCAATTTTCCATTGGAGGCGTGGCCAAGACGTTTATGCAATAATTCGGAACTTTCAATAACCGATAGAGTAGATGCTTCAGATGTTAGAGACTCCATGTAGTAAAGACCATTACGTTGTTTACCTACTCCAATCAACTTCTTCGAGGATAAATCCTGTATCACACAAAAATCGGGGAAGAATGTGAATACACAGTTTAAATCATTAGTTAGGCGTCGATCCGAGAGAAGATTTCAATGGAAATTTGGCATATATAATACGCAGTTAAGATATAAGCCGTTTGCAAATTTGATTTGGCCTACATCACGAACAGGAACTACGTCTCCATTTGGGATTTTCACAGATTGTTCTGAGTGGGCAGTGTCGATGTTGAACATGTAAGAATGATCGCATGTAATATGCTCGGTCGCCCCTGAATCAATGATCCAATATTTTGAAATATTCTGGCTCGTACATGCCATATTAACCGATGGAGTCGATTGAGCGGTGTTGCTGTCGTTGATTTCTGAATCCATAAATTTTGTCAAACAAGCTAATTGTTCAGAAGAAAGTCCAGTTATCTGACTTGATTCGTTTCCAACGAACACACCCCTGGGTTTATCGGATGTGTGAAGATAGTATGGCGACGTCGGATCAATCACGACAGTCGATTTCTCAAGGCCGCTGCCGGCGCCGCCGCAATCATCAACCACCTTATCATCGGTCATGGCTTCAATCAACGTGCAAGAAAACACATCAAAAAGGCTGTGAGTCTTGGATCTTGAATGAAAACTACCAAGTTTTAGGCTCTGGTACCATGATAAGACTGAATATACAAAACATAATAATTCTCGATATATCATATTGACGATGGGATTGAAGTATATATACAAAACTGTATCATAAGAGCAATCGTAGATATGGGCCTTGGATAGTTAATTAAGGAAACTATAAAAAACAGAGTAGATGGGCTTGGCCCAATAATAAAGAAATATTCTCGTGCTCAATAGTAGAACAATATGTTTACGTTCTATCATATTTAGGCCATTGAAATTTAATTTGACACATTTAGGCCCGTAAATTTTAATTTTCACACATTTAAGAAAAAATGGGGTACGTGTTTCGGACAAGCAAATTAGGGTAGTCTTTTTTAACTTTTCACACATTTAGGTCAAAGACGTGAGAATCACGTGATATTTTAGCCCAAGTCAAGGTGGATTTTCCGAGGTTGTAAAACTGAGGGCCGCAAACGTTTTCGACTGGTTGGGTTAGTCATAAAGTTGTCATGATCAACGACGAATCGACCGATGTAAAGGTGGTTTGAACCCACACAAGACGAGCACCTGAGCATTCCTCGAACAACTGAGTCACCGAGCCACATCACACCAAAGCCCACACACCTTGTATACAAGGCATTATTGCATAAGTCAACTAATTTTCGTTAGCATTCGGGGTCGAACTCGTGACCTCCACGTCGAGGGTGGATGTTTGTCACTTGGGCTAGGAGTTTCTTTCGTTTATTTTACGACATAAATTTATATATATACATATCACTAGATTTTTTAAATTCATTTAAGTAATTTATTTTGTATGTCAAATATGATTAAATTATAAACATAACTTTTAAACAAGTTAAATGTAATTTTAAAAAAAAAAAATAAATTTTAAATTTATTCAATATATTTCATATGGGTAGTACTTGTGTATCCAGTGTGTTCGGGTACAATTTGATTTCAATTTCAATTTTTGATTCATATTTTATTTGCATCCGCTCATTTAATGAGTTTACTTTCAAATTATTATTTTTTACCACGGTTATCTATACCCGGTCATCTTATGAGTTTACCCCCAAATCATTTATTTTTACCACGTTTATCTGCACCCGCTCATTTTATGAGTTCTCCCAAATCATTTCTTTTTACCACGGTTATCTTCACCCGCTCATTTTATGCATTCACCCTCACATCATTTCTTTTTAACATGGTTATCTGCATCCGCTCATTTTATGAGTTCACCCAAAATCATTTCTTTTTACCACGGTTATCTTCATCCGCTAACTTTATGAGTTCACCTCCAATTTTTTTTAAAATTACATTTAAAAGACTATATTATCCTTTTATTAATTTACAATAAAATATAATACAACCATAATTTATACATTTACAATCTGCAGTTGAGCCATTGCCGAGTTACCATCAATTCACCATCGAGTCACCCATATTTTCAGAAAAAAAAAAATTGAAATTAGCCACAAATCTCAATTTTTTTTTTATTCCCACTCCTCATTTTCCTTTTTTCTTCTCATTTCAATTTTTATTCCACACTTTTTATTTCTTCATTTCTTTTTATTTTTTTGTCTTTCTTTCTTTTCCCTTTTTTTTTGCATGTGTATATTTTTAATTTTAATAAAAAAAATATTATAGGTATGATTTTAAATTTTTTTCACATATGTATTTTCTTTTGTTTATTTTCCTAATTTTTTTATTTTAAATTCAAAATAATTTATATGTACAAAACATATTTAAAACAAGTATGATCAATACACAATAATTGTTGGGATATGGATCCTAAGACAAGTTCTATTTGGTGATAAGATGAGTTTTGATGGCCAAAAGTAGACTTGAATATAAGTTAAGTGTTAACTGATCTGTTATGGAAGTCGTCTTGTATAAGATAAGAACAGATTGCATTGAAAGTAATATTGAAATATATTAAAGTATAAAAGAAAGATTACTTAATGTAATAGGTTTTATAAATATAAGCTTAATTGCTGTATAGAAGCTTATATGATTTCATGTAACTAGTTCTAGGTTGACTAAGTTGTTAAGCTTAAAGTAAATATAATAAACTAGTTTAGTATAGCTTGATAGAAGAGAAGAGTTCTGAAGACCAGAAGATTATCAAGTCAAGAAGACCTGAAGAAGAGCAGACGAGATGGAAGAAGTTCAGAATATTCTAAGTATAGAATATGCGAAAGACAAGTCAAGTCTAAATGAATAATAAAGAAGGAAGCTTGAAGCTATTGTAACTAAAATAACATAATAACCGACATATTTAAAGAGAGATATCAAGAAGATGTTATAAAGTTTGTTGAAGGAAGTTATCAAGATGAGTTAGTTGATAACAAACTATTCTTGATAAATCACATCTATAAATAGGTCATCTTTGACATTTGAAGACTACTGAAACACTGAAATACTGAAGCATTCAAAGTAGAGAAGTCTTAAAAGTTCAAAGCACTCACAGAGTTCAGAAGATCATATCAAAGAAAAAGCCCAGTTTAGAAGATCGATATTCAGAGGCTTATTCATAGAGAAGTTTGATTTCTGTATTGTTTTGTTGGGATATGAATCCTAAGACAAGTTCTATTTGATGATGAGATGAGTTTTGTTAAGCCAAAAAGAAGACTTGAATATATTCTAAGTGTTGATTGATCTGTTATAGAAGTCATCTTGTATAAGACAAAGATCAGATGACTAATGAAGTAAATACTGAAATATGGTTAAGTACAAAAGGAAAGATTAATTAATGTAATGGATTTATAAGATAAGTTTTAATTGTTGTATAGAAGGTTATATACATTCTGTTGTAATAGTCTTTAGGTTGACTAAACTGATCTATAAAGCTTACTGTAATGTAATGCAATAGATTAGTTAGCTTAGGTGAAAGGACATAAGACTATCTGTAAAGACAAGAAGGCTTGATGAAGACCAGACGAGATATGAAGAAGTCGGAATTATTCTAAGTATAGAATATACTGAAGAACAGACAAGTCAAGTCAAGATGAAGCATAATCGTATGAAAGATATGAAGACTGAAGAATGAAGTTAGTTACAACTGAACAACTAAATAACCGACGTATATCCAAGATACATATCAAGAAGCGATTACAAAGTTTATTAAAGAGAAGTTATCAAGAAAGGTTATTGGATAACAAACTATTCTTGATAATACACATCTATAAATAGGTGTTGATCTTCTACACTTGAAGACTACTGGAACTATGCATATTGAAGCAATTAAAGCAAGAAGTCTTAAACGCTCACAAAGTTCAGAAGATCAAAAGTTCGAAGAAGAAAGCCCAGAATAGCAGAGTTCATTCACGAAGGCTTATTCAAGAAAACAGAGAAGTTTTACATTTCTATATTGTTTTAGTTTGTACAAGCTTGCTAGTTGCTTGAGAAAATCACTAGTTGTTAGATCGAAGATATATCTGGTGATATATTCGATAAGATCGAAGTCTTATATCTTGGGACTTAAAGCAACAAGAACAGATTAATAAAATATCACGAACTGGTGTTTGTGAGAGTGGATGTAGACAAGTTGTCGAACCACTATAAATCTCGTGTTTGATTTACTTACAGTTTATATTCGTTATTGTTCTTATTAGAATTCGTATTGTTGGGATATGAATCCTATAAACAATGTTCTAATTGATGAAAGTATGTTTTGATGGCCAAAAGCAACTTAAAGTTAGTAATATGTGTGGTTCTAAGTCATCTTAACTAAGTCATCTGAATATAAGCTTACTAATCTGATGAGAAACTTAAATTGAGATTACTGATCTTAATGGTATCTGAAATAAGTTTACTGATCTTAACTAGTAATATTAAGAATAAAATTACTGATCTTAACTGAGTCATATGAAATAAGATTACTGATCTGAGTATGGAAACTGAGAATAATTTTAGTGATCTTATATGAGATATTTGAAATCTGAGTTACTGATCTGATATACTTACTGATCTTATATGCTTACTGATCTTATATGTAAGTTACTGATCTTAAGTGTTTACTGATCTTAGTATTTACTGATCTTATATAAAAGTTATTGAACTTACATGAGTTACTGATCTTAGTGTTTACTGATCTGATATGTGAACTGTTAGGAACTAAGTTGATGTTTTATATTGTATAGACAGCTTATAGTATAGGACTTAGATATACTCATCTGTATATAGTTCAGTTGATGTATAGATAGGTTTTATATATGTAAAGTTGTATTCTATTGTATTCAGCAATGTAAAAGTTCAGAACAGTAGATTAGAACTAGATTAGAAGAAGATCAGAAGACTAATGAAGACTCAGAGGACTACTTCAGACTAAGAAGACTTCAAAGAAGAATTGAAGAAGAGATTAGAAGAAATCTGGAGAAGTTTTGAACAGTTTTAAGTTACTGTGCTGATTGAATCAGAAGAGTAAAAATCAGCAGAGTAAAATCCGAAGAGTAAAAATCAGAACAGTAAGTTACTGTGCTGATTTAGTGAAATTGAAGAATAAGTTTGGAAAGCTTATTTAAAGTGTAACTGAAGATATATTGAAGATATGCTGACTTGGAAGTTGAAGGAAGTTACAAAGTCGGTTACAAGAAGAAGTTACAAAAACAGTTTAGAGTTAGTTGAGAGTTAGTTCACAAACTGCTAACTGTCATACTAAATTCTATAAATACTGTATGATCTCCTACTGCTGAAGACTACTGAGAAATTACTGATCTTAGAGAATTCAAGAGCAAGTCTACAAGCAAGAACTCAAAGAGTTAAGGAAATCAAAGAAGAGAAGAGCCACTGAATTGAAGAGAAGAATCAAAGGCTATTCACAGAGAAGTTTTACTTTTCAAGTTTAAGTTTGTATTTTGTAAAACAAGTGTGCTAGTTACTTGTAGAATTACTAGTAGATCGAAGATATACCTGGTGGTATAATCGAAAAGATCAAAGTCTTAATCTTGGGACTCTAAGCCACAAGAAGCTCAAGAAGAGTAATAAAACTTCACAACTGGGATTGTGAGAGTGGATGTAGACATTTGTCGAACCACTATAAAATTCTGTGTTCTTTACTTTACTGTTTGATATTTGTTTGAATTGTTTAACTAAGAACATTAAGAATTAACAAGATAAAGATCTATAGAAAAGTTGAGTATAAACTTGATTGGGCTCATTAGTAATCTGATTATTCCGCATTGTGTATTCTGATATATTGAAAGATTTTTGAAAAGTCTATTCACCCCTCCCCTCTAGACATTTTCACTAGCTTACTCAATATTATTAACTCAACTTTGGGACCAACAAGTGGTATCAGAGCAGTAGTTCATTGGACTGCTGTTTCTTGATAACCTTACAGATCTTGAGGGATTCTTTACTGATCTTACTGATATTTCTTGATATTTGTTACTATCTGAATACTTGAAATCTATCTGCTATACTACTGATCCTATTTGTCTAATCAAACATGGATGACACTAATGTGAACAAGCTGCCTAAGTTCAAGATTGCAGATTATGACTAATGGAAGCTTAGGATGGAGGCCATCTTTAGCTCAACCCATGATCTAATGGTGTCTGTGGTGACTGAAGGACCAATTGTCATCATGGTGGAAAACACTGCTGTTCTGGATCCATCAAAACCAGTTGGAGCACTGGTCCCTAAACCAAGGTCAGAACTGACTTCGGAAGAAATGAAACAAAACAATTTGGACAGTCTTGCCAAGAACTACATTTTACATACCTTACCAAATGAGTATCTTGGTAAAGTACTAAAATGTAAGACTGCAAAACAGATGTGAGACAAACTGGCTATTCTTTGTGAAGGTACTACACTGATCAAAGAAAGCAAGTTATCCACTGCTGTCCAAAAGTTTGAATCATTTAAGATGAAGTCAGGAGAATCAATTAATGAGTTGGATACTCGATTTACCAAAATTATGAATGATCTTGATGTATTAGGAAAGACTTATACTGACAGAGAAGTTAACCTGAGAATCTTGAAAGCCTTGGATGAAAGGTGGAAAATGGTCAAGATGATCATTAAAACCACACAAGACATTGATTCTTGGCCAGCAGAAACTATGTTCCAAACACTTAAGGCACATGAGTTTGAGTTAGATGAAGAAGATCCTATTGCTGTGATTCATAAGGATAAGGATGCCTCTAAGGACATAGCTTTTAAAGCCTCTACCTCTAAGGGGTCTAGATCATCTAAGTCTAAGGCCTCAAGCATAAAAGATGAACTAGGTAGTTCTGATCTAAGTCTGAAAGATCAGATGAGCCTTATGATCAAAAGATTTGATAAACTGAATAAGAGGTATGGTAGGTACAAAAGATTCTATAAGGAAACTAAGGGTTCTAGCAACAAGGACTCTTCTGTGAACAGAAGGGATCAAAACTCTTCTGAAAGAAGGGATGAGATCTCTAATGAGAACAGGAGAGATAGGAACTCATCTGAAAAGAGAGATAGAAAGTATTCTGATAAGAAAGACAGGAACTCAATTGACAAGCATGACAGGAACAGAAAGCATTCTCCTCCTAAAAGAACCACTAACAATCCTGTTTGCTATAATTGTGATAAGCCAGGTCATTATTCTTATGAATGTCCTGATCTGAGTTCTGAAGATCGAGAAGAAAGGAAAGCCAGAAGAGATCGAAAATATGCAAAGGGTAAGAAGGCAATGATGGCTTACAATGACTCTGATTCGGAATCAGAAGAGTTACCATCGTCTTCATCTGACTACCCCTCTAGCAATGAAGATGAAGCCTTCATAGCAGATGATGGACTGGTAATGATGGCCAAAATAAATGATGAGGTATCATCTGCTAACTCATTTCAATCTTGTGACAATTCTGACACTGATGAAAGTGATGCTGCTGTTAGCAGTGTAGGAAGTAGTCTTCATCATTCCCAAGGAGTGACTGAAGAGGACCTTCTACAAGCTAACAAAGCATTCATTGAAATTAGTGATGAGAATATATCTTTAAAGCAAGAAATCATTAAGCTAAAAGAAGCTCAGTCAAAAGTGGATCCTAATATAGCTGTCATAAATGCAAGACTATCAGAAGAGTTGTCTCAACTCCAAGAAAAGTATGCATCCATTGACAAACTATATCAGGGTATGCTTAAAACTCAAGCCAAAGAGACTAATGAATTCAATGATTTAAAGATTAAGTGTGAAAAACTTGAAGAGCGCAATAGATTCTTAGAATCTGAAGTAGTGAGCCTAGATCGAAAGCTATCTGGGATGATTAACTCTACTAAGATTAATCAAACTATCTCAGACAGATATAGAGCTCCAAATGATAAAAGAGGAATAGGTACTGATCTGCCTAGTCCATCTACTTCAGAATTTAAGAACACTAATGGAGCTAGTACAAGTTCTTTGCAACTAGATAAAGGAAAAGAACCTATGACTTATGATGATGATCCAAAACTCAAAGTACAGTCTAAATACATCCCTCCTACTACCAAGAATCGTAAAATGAAGAATGTATTAAGACCAGTACAGTCAAGACCATACCAGAAGAGTTATAATCCTCTGACCAGATCAGATCAGTCCTGGAATCAGAAGAGACAAACTCAGAACAGTAGGTCAAGACAAGCACAGGCAAGTTGGGAACAGCCTAGACCTCCTTTCATAAGGCAGTCTCAGCTGTATTCAACTAAACCTAGGAGATTTGTGCCTCATTATCATAATAAACCTGTTCTTTATCCTCCTCCTTTATCCTATGATATCTATGGAGAGAAAAGACCAAAGCAAATTTATAAGCCTTATGGTCCACATGCTTTTAGACCATATTCAAACTATTACAGACATACTGATCTTACTGAAAAAGGGATAGAACCAAGGAAAGGCTATCTCAGAAAAATAGATCCTAAGTCTGCTGATAATTCTGAACTAGTTAATAAAGCACTGTTCTGTGATAAATTTGGAAGGAAAATGAAGAGGTCCCACTTATTCAAATCCTCAATGTTCATTTGGGTACCTCTCACTACTAACCCCCAAGGACCCCAATAAACAAGGGTACCTAAGTTATTAAGATCACTACTTTGCAGAATCGACTGGACTTATACAAGAAAGGTGGTTCAGTTGGTGAGACCTGGTACATAGATAGTGGGTGCTCACACCACATGACTGGTACCAAGGCCTTACTTACTGACTATCATGAGAAGGAAGGACCAAAAGTCATATTTGGTGATAGCTCAATAGCAATCACAAAAGGATTTGGATTCATCAAGAATGGAGATGTTGAAATCCAAGATGTCTCCTATGTTGAAGGTTTGAAGTATAATTTGTTATCTGTATCTCAATTCTGTGATTGGGGATACAAGGTTTAGTTCAAAACCAGAAGATGTGAAATAATTGATAAAAGGACTCACAATGTTCTACTTGTTGGCACAAGACAAGGAAGTGTATACATTGTGAATTGGAATAGTTGTCCTAAGAATGCCTGTCTTATTACTAAGAGTCCTAAAGAAAACAGTTGGCTCTGGCATAAACGCCTCTGCTATCTGAACTTTAAGATAATCAACAAGATTGCTAGAGAACATCTTGTTGAGGGCATTCCTAATGAAATCTATTCCAAATCACAAGTATGTGATTCCTGTCAAAAAGGTAAACATGTAAAGGTTTCATTTAAGTCCATTCCAACTCTTTCAACAAGCAGAGTTTTAGAACTCTTGCATATGGATCTTCATGGTCCTATCAATCCTCCTACATTGAATGGAAGAAGGTATACTCTAGTTGTTGTAGATGATTATTCTAAGTTTACTTGGGTAGTCTTTCTACACAAAAAGAGTGATACACAAACACTACTTCCAGATCTATTGAAGAAGTTGCAAGTTGAAAAAGGTCATCCCATTTTCAAGATTAGGAGTGACAAGGGGACTGAATTTATTAATTGTTACATTTCTGACTACTGTTCTAAGTCTGGCATACAGCATTTGACAAGTGCAGCCAGAACCCCTCAACAAAATGGTGTTGCAGAAAGGAGAATCAGAACACTAAAAGAAGCTTGCAGAGCCATGATTGCAGAATTCAACACACCTCAGAAATTTTGGGCAGAAGCTATTAACACAGCTTGCCACTCCCAAGATCGAAGTGCTCTTAATAAGGTGCATGGTAAAACACCTTATGAGGTATGGAAAGGCAGAAAACCTTATTTTCATATCTTTGGATGTAAGTGTTTCATACAATACAATGGCAAAAGTAAATTAAATGTTTTTGATGCAAAAGCTGATGAAGGGATATTCTTAGGATACTCTTCTGTAAGCAAAACATTTAGAGTATTTAATTACTCTACCCTATGTGTGGAAGAAACACCCCATGTTGTCTTTGATGAGAATGTGCAGGACTCTGCTGATCATCAGCTCAGTAAGAAAATTGACAAACTACAGCTTCAAATCAACAATGAAGATGATGACACAGGAATATATGAATCTGTACAAGCATATAATCCTTTCCTGAATGTTCTAGATCAAGATTCTGACAAAGAAAAGGTAAAAGACAAAGGTGAGTCATCTAAAACTTCTGAAATACAAGAAATTAATGACTGCTCTCCTATGAACAAATCTGCTGATATAAATGATACTGATTTGCATGATAATTTGCATGATGTAAATGATGATAGCATTTCTGTTAAGAATAGAAGGACATGGAAGTCTGCTCATTCTACTGATCTGATTCTAGGTGATTCTAGTATAGGTGTTAAAACTAGAAAACAATTGTTTGATTCAAAGGAAGAACCTAGTAAGTCTTTATTTTGCTAGTGTTGTTTTCTATCATCTATTGAGCCTAAAACTGTGATTGAAGCTTTAAGTGATAGTAACTGGATTATAGCCATGCAGGAAGAACTTAATCAGTTCACTAGAAATGAAGTTTGGGAACTTGTTGATAGACCTAGTAATCATAATGTTGTAGGCACTAAGTGGATTTTCAAGAACAAAAGGGATGAAAATGATCTTGTAGTTAGAAACAAAGCTAGATTAGTTGCTCAGGGCTACTCTCAAGCTGAGGGTATTGATTATGATGAGACTTTTGCCCCTGTAGCTAGACTAGAAGCTATAAGATTGTTCCTTGCTTATGCTGCACATATGAAATTTACTGTATATCAAATGGATGTGAAAAGTGCATTTTTGAATGGTATACTTGCTGAGGAAGTTTATGTGGAACAACCACCTGGTTTTGAAGTGAATAGTCACCAAGTATACAGGTTAAAGAAAGCACTCTATGGATTGAAACAAGCCCCAAGAGCATGGTATGATACTCTTTCTCTATTCTTACTTGAAAATGGTTTTACAAAAGGCAAAGTTGATAGAACTTTGTTTAGAAGACAAGAAGGTAATGATATATTACTTGTTCAAATTTATGTGGATGATATTATCTTTGGATCACCCAACAAAACCTTGAGTGAAAGCTTTTCTACACTCATGCAAAGTAAATTTGAAATGTCTATGATGGGAGAAATGACATATTTTCTTGGTCTTCAAGTAAAACAAACTTCAGAAGGTATCTTTATAAATCAAGCAAAGTACACTAAAAATTTGCTAGATAAATTTGGTATTAAAACCTGTAAGACAGTTGGTGTGCCCATGCAACCTACATACAGAATGGATCCTGATGAAGGAGGTAAGTCTTCTGACCAACCTCACTATCGTGCTTTAATTGGCTCTCTACTCTATCTAACTGCCAGCAGACCTGATATTGCTTTTTCTGTTGGAGTATGTGCAAGATTTCAAGCAAACCCCAAGGAAAGTCATCTGGAAGCTGCTAAAAGGATATTGAAATATCTAAAGGGGACCATTAATCGAGGATTATGGTATCCTGCAGATGATGATATATCTTTAAGTGGTTATTCAGACTCGGACTTTGGAGGTTGCAAAATAGATAGAAAATCTACTTCAGGTTCATGTCAATTCTTAGGAACTAAGCTCATTTCATGGTTTTCAAAGAAACAAACAAGTGTGGCAACTTCTACTACTGAAGCAGAATATATGGCTGCAGGTAGTTGTTGTAGTCAGCTTCTTTGGCTAATACAACAACTCAGAGACTACAATGTTGTAGAATCTAATGTACCTATATATTGTGACAGTAATAGTGCCATTACCATCACACAAAATCCCGTTCTTCATACTAGATGCAAACATGTTGACATTAGGCATCATTTTATTAGGGATCATGTTGAAAAGAAGAATATTAGAATGGAAAAGATTCATACTGATATTCAAAGAGCTGACATTTTTACAAAACCATTGGCTGAAGTGAGATTCAGAGAATTGTGCATTAGTTTAGGATTGATAGATATGGATTCTGTCTGTATATAGAACTGTGCTAACATTTCAGGTACTGATCTTATACCAAGAAGGATATGTAGTAGAAACTAAGAGCAGTACAACAAAACTCAAAAGTCAGAAGAGACAATCCTATGCCAGATCACTAAAACAGGTAACAAGGTTACTAAAGTGACCTTAATCCCAATGAGGAAGCTGGTAAAGCTGAGGGACACTGAGAACATACATTAAGGGGGAATCTGTGATTTCTTAAAGATCCTTTTGTTGACTCAGATCACTAAGTCACTTTAGCATAAACCTTGATAAGATCATTAAATTATACATATTGTTACTAATCTGTACTGTTTTACACTTATATCTCATGAACTAACACTTCTACCAAGGTGAAACAGGCACAGAAGAGGAATTCTCCATTAAAGGGGGAACTGATCTGATTACAAATCAATTATTCTACAGAAAGATTTGTTTTCAACTAATATGTCTACAAGAAATCTACTGATCTGACACAGTACTGATCTGAGGATCACTGTGCTGATATCAAAAAGGTGAAATCAGAAAATTTGGGTACTGATCTGAGGATTACTGTGCTGACCCATCTACTGATCTGAAATCTACTGTGCTGATTCATCTACTGATCTGATTTCTAAAAAGGTTACTCAGCTGATCACAGTACTCAGCTGATCCAGATAAGTGATATTTTCTTTATATACTTGTAAGAAAATGAAGTGAAATAGTTTTGGAAACTACTGTGCTGATTTGCATCAAAACAGTCTTTTGGTTTAGATTACTCTAAGTCAAAAATTGTTCAAATTTTTAGATTACTGATAGAGAAGATTAATACACTCTTCTATTTCTAACCTAAAAATTGTGGTGTATTTATCAAACACAAGTTGGCTCCAAAAATTAAGAATGTTACTAGAATGTGAATAATTATTGTTTAACTCGAATTTCGAGACTTAATCCCAACCATTCTTTGTAATAATCTAATTCAATCCTAGCCCTAGATTGGTTTTGAATTTAACAAAAACGATCACACTTCATCTTCTTCGTTCTTACGAGTTCATTTCTGGAAATTTCTTAACTTCATAACTTCTGAAAATCTGATTTCTACAAAACTCTCAAATGGCAACCATTAATATTATCAATGAAGCTAACCAAGTTGCAGGAACATTCGATTCGAATTTGTGGATTCGCAAGAAGGGCATTTTCGTGGAGAACGCTGTCTATTTCAATGGCCGACACAGTGCTGAAAATCAAGCCATTCTAACTATGTGTGAAGAGTGCGGACTACGAAAATTTCTGGAATCATTTCCCATGAATGTCTATGAACCAGAAGCTGTGGAATTTTATTTACAACTCCAAGGTGATAAAAATGGTGTTCACTCCATGCTTGCTGGACACAAGGTCACCATTACTAGGGACATCCTAGAAGTAATGTTGGATTTACCACAAGGCCCAGTGGATATTTTGACTTACAAAGCTGGAGAGGAAAAGGAGTGTGTGGGAAGGTGGTCAGGTGTTGAAACAGAGACATTGACTAATCTGAAGAAGGATGTACTTCCTACTGGTCTGCAGTTTTTGATGGATATAGCCGGAAAATGCTTGTTAGGGCAACATCATAGCCAGGATGCCTTATCGAGTTTCAAGATTAGAATTATGGCTGCAATCATCGACAGAGTGCAAGGTGATTGGCAAGGATTCTTCTTGGAAAGGCTGCTAACTGAAAAGGAAAAAGTTTTGTTTGATGAGGATACAATGGAATTTTCAATTAAATCAAAATTAGGGTTTGGAAGCAAGCTGAGTTTCTTGCTGCCTCAGCTGGTGAAAAAGCCATATTGGAGTAATCCCAAGAAATTCCATCATGGGAAATTCTTGATGAAGAAGGAGTCTGTTCAGTTTGAACAAGAGAACCCCTTGGAACACTCTCAAGAGATTGAAGCAGAAGAGTCTGGCGCTTCAATGTACCAATCGGAGGACAATCAGCCTGAAGTTAGGTCAAAGGCAAGGCATGATCCGAGCAGTACTAGACCTAGGAGAGGAAGGTCTGCTACAGCTGCCTCAGAACCAACAGTTCGATTTGTGGAAACTGTGGTGCAATCGAGCTCAGATGAGCAAGAGGTTAGTATTCCTAGTCCAATTGCTATTCATAAAAGGACTAAGTCAAGGAGTGTTAGGAGGAAATTGATTGTTGTCTCCCCTACCCCTTCAAACTCTGAACCAAGCCAAACTGAAACTCAAAACCCTCAACGTTCATGTTCTGGAAGATCAGATCACTATTTTTCTGAGACTCAGAACACTCCCCATTCATCACCTCAGCACACTAACTTTGAGCCTACTTCAATTCCTAGACCTCAACATCAAACTTCACATCAATCTTCACCACCTCAATCCCCAATACAGGTTCATGCTCACTCTACTGAACATGAATTTGAGCCTTCTTCTGAACCAATTGATATTTCATCATCCCCTGAACCTGAATTTATTACTCCTAAACCTGCTGATTTGATGGAGTACACTATCTGTGATAAAGAGGATAGAATCAGGATAGATCTGAGGATAGCATTGTTGAAACAATTTCCTGGATTAGATGAGAGCTCTGTTGAGTTTGAGAAACTCCTTAGGATAGGCACATGGGTGTATCTTAAGAGGAGTACTTTGAAGGAGAGTTTAGCCATCATGGAAGGTATGGGAGGTGCTTCAATCTTTGATGATTGGGAAGCAGAACAAATGCAAGCAGCTGGTGTTAACTCTTTTCTTGAGTTAGTCACTCCAGAATCTGTGGTACTTCTTGTTGAGAGATTAACAGGAATCAAGTACACTGTTGAGAAGATTACAACTCCTAACTCTGATGAGGATTTGTTTAGTGAAGAGAAAGGTCTTGATGGAACTGAAACTGCTGCTGAGAAAGATTTTATGGAAATTGATGAAGATATTGTCAATGCAACAGAGGTGTTTGAGAACACTGTTGTGATTGAAGAAACAGAAGTTGTTGAAAATCAGGATGTCAATGCTGAAGAAATGGAAAGCATTCCAATTCACTCTGCTGATCCTATTGTTCTTGAGGATGTGCAAGAACAGATCAGAACAGGTCCTATTGAGAAAGAATCTGAACTGTCTGACTTTGAGATGCTGAAAAAGCAGAATGCAGAGCTTCAAGCAAAGTTGGAAGATGCTGTCCAGATGTTTCAAGAAGCTACTGAAAGAATGAATAAGATGCATTCCGAACACTCTTATGAAAAGGTAATGGAGCATACAATGTCCAAAATCTTTGATCTTCATAGAGTACAAGAGAAGAACCTGTCTCAGGTGTTGCATAAAAAGCTGGAGCAACACATATCTTCCTTGAAAGAGTGGCATGATGAAGCCAAAAATGGGGAAGATAGGACAAGGGAAGTAATGGAACAAACACAGTCACAACAAGCTCAGTTGGTTGTGAGTCAGGATGAATTAAAAGCTGAAATTGCTATTCTGAATGAGAAGCTGAAGCTAAGGAAGCAACAGAAGCAACAAGGTCAAGAAATTGTTGAGAAAAGACCTGATTTTGCTGGAAGTTCAAGTCAGAGGAAGAGGAAGTTAGTCCTGTCTGATGAAGAACAACAAGAAGAAGAAGCTGGAAGAATTACCAGATCAAAAAGCAAAATGAAAGCTGTTATGACAAGTGAAGAAGAAAACTGGAAAAAGAAGAAAGAAAAGGATGTCAAGTTCTTGAAGACAAGATTTGATAATCGAGTTACAGCTTTGAAGAGAAAGATGAATACTCAAAAGAAAGCTGAAGGAAAAGAGTTTGACAAAGATTTTCAAGATGAAAACTTTGTGGATTTCATTGTTTTGACAGAACATATGGAATACTGGAAAAATTTGAAGAAGAAATGGCAGATTGCAAACTTCATTGTGAAGAAGTTTGGTGATCATTCGAGCAAGGAAGCAGAATTTATTGATTTTGAAGAATTCATGCTGAATATTGATCAAGAGTTCTGGGAAGACATAGCACAGGTTGCTAATCGTGCTGGAACAAAGATTTTATGTCCTGAAGAACCTAATTGGGAACCTCCAAGACTGGAAAGTGGAGAACCTGATTACAAAGAGATCAACAACATTATTGCTGAGATTATCAAGGAAGAAGGAATATCTGATCATCAACATATGATGGATATCAAAGCAAGGATGTATGTGGCATTCAGAATCTGAAGATACAGAATGAAGATGAAGGACAAGCTCAGAAGATAACATTTATATCCTTAATCTTTATTTCTATATTTTGTGATCATTACATATTTTGTGAGTATGTGTAATATGTGAAATATCTAATCTGATTGTGAATATGATATGAATTTCTGAATTGATGAACTGTTATGATGGACTACATACTTAACTACTGATTTATTAACATTTAAGTAGTTTTGGCTTCATCAAAAAGGGGGAAATTGTTGGGATATGAATCCTATAAACAATGTTCTAATTGATGAAAGTATGTTTTGATGGCCAAAAGCAACTTAAAGTTAGTAATATGTGTGGTTCTAAGTCATCTTAACTAAGTCATCTGAATATAAGCTTACTAATCTGATGAGAAACTTAAATTGAGATTACTGATCTTAATGGTATCTGAAATAAGTTTACTGATCTTAACTAGTAATATTAAGAATAAAATTACTGATCTTAACTGAGTCATATGAAATAAGATTACTGATCTGAGTATGGAAACTGAGAATAATTTTAGTGATCTTATATGAGATATTTGAAATCTGAGTTACTGATCTGATATACTTACTAATCTTATATGCTTACTGATCTTATATGTAAGTTACTGATCTTAAGTGTTTACTGATCTTAGTATTTACTGATCTTATATAAAAGTTATTGAACTTACATGAGTTACTGATCTTAGTGTTTACTGATCTGATATGTGAACTGTTAGGAACTAAGCTGATGTTTTATATTGTATAGACAGCTTATAGTATAGGACTTAGATATACTCATCTGTATATAGTTCAGTTGATGTATATATAGGTTTTATATATGTAAAGTTGTATTCTATTGTATTCAGCAATGTAAAAGTTCAGAACAGTAGATTAGAACTAGATTAGAAGAAGATCAGAAGACTAATGAAGACTCAGAGGACTACTTCAGACTAAGAAGACTTCAAAGAAGAATTGAAGAAGAGATTAGAAGAAATCTGGAGAAGTTTTGAACAGTTTTAAGTTACTGTGCTGATTGAATCAGAAGAGTAAAAATCAGCAGAGTAAAATCCGAAGAGTAAAAATCAGAACAGTAAGTTACTGTGCTGATTTAGTGAAATTGAAGAATAAGTTTGGAAAGCTTATTTAAAGTGTAACTGAAGATATATTGAAGATATGCTGACTTGGAAGTTGAAGGAAGTTACAAAGTCGGTTACAAGAAGAAGTTACAAAAACAGTTTAGAGTTAGTTGAGAGTTAGTTCACAAACTGCTAACTGTCATACTAAATTATATAAATACTGTATGATCTCCTACTGCTGAAGACTACTGAGAAATTACTGATCTTAGAGAATTCAAGAGCAAGTCTACAAGCAAGAACTCACAGAGTTAAGGAAATCAAAGAAGAGAAGAGCCACTGAATTGAAGAGAAGAATCAAAGGCTATTCACAGAGAAGTTTTACTTTTCAAGTTTAAGTTTGTATTTTGTAAAACAAGTGTGCTAGTTACTTGTAGAATTACTAGTAGATCGAAGATATACCTGGTGGTATAATCGAAAAGATCAAAGTCTTAATCTTGGGACTCTAAGCCACAAGAAGCTCAAGAAGAGTAATAAAACTTCACAACTGGGATTGTGAGAGTGGATGTAGACATTTGTCGAACCACTATAAAATTCTGTGTTCTTTACTTTACTGTTTGATATTTGTTTGAATTGTTTAACTAAGAACATTAAGAATTAACAAGATAAAGATCTATAGAAAAGTTGAGTATAAACTTGATTGGGCTCATTAGTAATCTGATTATTCCGCATTGTGTATTCTGATATATTGAAAGATTTTTGAAAAGTCTATTCACCCCTCCCCTCTAGACATTTTCACTAGCTTACTCAATATTATTAACTCAACTTTGGGACCAACACGTATAATCAACAAGATTGTGAAATTGTGTTGAATAGACGAGTTAATTGCAGAGTAGACTAGTAAAGTTCATAATTGTTTAGTTGAGTATAATCTTGTTAAAAGCTCATAAATCTGATATTCCACATTGTTAATCTATGATATTTTAGAAAAGTTTGAAAAGTTTATTCACCCCCCTCTAGGCTTTTAGGCTCGTTCTAATCTTAACTCAACTACTTGGGACTAACAAGTGGTATCAGAGGAGTTGTTCTAACGGACTGCTGTTTCTAGATTACTAAAAAGACTTTAGGGGAAAGTCTTGTTGTCCATTTTGAATAGATCCGTGAACTTTTACTTGATATTCAGTTTCAGTGCTATCTATGATCTATTTGCTATATCTGATCTTATTTGTCTTCAAACATGGATACTAATGCTACAAAACTGCCAAAGTTTTCCGTTTCAGATTACGACTATTAGAAATTGCGCATGGAGGCAATTTTTAGCTCTACTCATGATCTTATGGTCTCTGTCGTCAAATAAGGTCCGATCGTTACAATGACTCCAAACACGGCTACACTGAATCCTTCTAAACCAGTCGGGGTAATGGTACCCAAACCTAGGTCAGAACTTTCAACTGATGAAATGAAACATAATAATTTGGTTAGCATAGCTAAGAACTTCATTTTACATACCTTGCCTAATGAGTATCTAGGCAAAGTATTAAAATGTAAACTATCTACTATCGTTCAAAAATTCGAAGGAGAGTAAACTATCTACTGCTGTGATCAAGGAAAAGTGTGATAGATTAACCAGATACTCGCTTTACGCATCCAAAAATTCGAATCATTTAAAATGAAATCTGGCGAATCCATCGACCAACTAGATACTCGCTTTAAGCGTATAATGAATGATCTAGAGGTTCTTGGTAAGAAGTACACCCCGAGAAAGATAAATCTTAGAATTCTTAAGTCGTTAGATGACAGGTGGAAGATGATAAAAATGATTATCAAAACCACTCAAGACATATATACTTGGTCTGCCGAAACTCTCTTTCAAATTTTAAAAGCCAACGAGTTTGAACTTAATGAAGAAGATCCATTAGCTGGTAGTGATTAAGACAAGACAGCCTCCAAGAATGTTGCCTTTAAGGCTTCTTCCTCTAGAAACTCAAAAACCTCTAAGTTTAGAGATGAGTTAGAGAAGTTTGATCTTAGCCTTAAGGAACATATGAGTATGATGATTAAGCGTTTTGATAAGTTGAACCATCCTGGGTTGATGCTTCTTTGACTGTGTTACCAGCACTGGTCAATACCTCTGAAGTTTCAGAGTCCTTTAGTCCTTCATAGGTCAAGTAATGTACCTTACTCTTCTGAGGACCAGGGGGTTGGGGTTTGTGGGATCATCATTAGAACTGCTATCAGGATGCTTGTTTCCTTTGGCAATTTTATCCTTTTCTTCAGCAATCTTTTGTTCCACCAACATAGCAAAAACAACTTCTTCTATCAGGAATCTTTTCTTCTGAACACCAGCAAAGTGTAGAAGCCTTGTTTCCCTTGTCTTGTATAATTTGTGCAATCTCCATGATTGTCTTGTCTTTGACCTCCACCAAGGCTCTAAGATCATGAAAATTCTTCTGCAGCCTTGGAAACTCAGACGGGTTGGGATACAAGTAGTCCACATTAGCCTTAGCCACTCCTCTGAGCATACCCTCATAGGTATACTCCTCCTCATCACCGTCTGAGTGGGGACTTTGGGTTATAGGAGAGTTGGCTTTAGGTTCAGGAGAGTTAGCTTGTTGAATAGGTTCAGGGACATTGGGCTCTGAAAGGTTGAATTCAGGTGCTTTTGAGAGCAATGTTCCTAAAGGGATCTTGGATAAGGGTGTAGGTTCCATCATAGCAGCCTCAAGAAATCTTGAGTAAGAAAGTAAGTCAGTATCCAGAGGTGATTGCAACCTAGACTCATCTACTGCTATATCAGCCAAGATGTCTATAGAACCTCTTTGAGCAGTTCCCTCTGGAGAATATCTCTTTGCAAGTTCTAAGGGAATGATGGGTTAGTTTTCAAGTGTTTTGTGGGTATCAGGAGAGTTGGGCTCAGAAGGCTAGTTTTCAGGAATTTTGGATTCTGGGGTTCTAGAGTTAGGAGAGTTGGTCTTTGATCTGGACTTTGATCCTGATCTACTTGCAGCTTTACTTTCTTTGATTACCTTTCTCAAGGACTCCTCCTCCTTCAAACTCTGCATCTTTGCAGAAGTTTTCAACCTTCTCTTGTTTGGCCTTGAGCTGCCACTTTCCTCATGGACAACTTCTCTGTCCCTTTTCTTTAAGGCAGATGCCTTCTTGCTTTTCTTTCCTGCCATGGGAAACTTTTCCCTTAACTCTTCTGAGTCAGATGGCACATTCACACCTTCTTCAGCAACCTTCTCCAACTCTGCTGAAGTGTCTGTATCCTCCTCAGAGATGATCTGAGTCATTCTCCTTATCTTTACCACCCTTGCCTTTCTTCTTGGCTTCATCTTTGGCTTCTGCTCTTTCTCTTCCGCAGGTTTGGCCAACAACATCTTCCTCTTTTCAGTCTCTTTAGATAGCTTTTTGAAAAGGATCTTTTGGGCTGGAAGTGGCTTGGCAAAAGTTTGCATTTGTGAATAGTGGGAAAATCTTTCAATCAAGAGACTTTCCCTTGTGCAATATCTCAGTTTGCTTTCCACCACCACTTTGAAGTGTGTCTTTAATTTGAACTTGGCCTTCTCCTTCATCATCTCACCCATGATGAAGTCTCTCCAGTTGAATTTGATGCCTTTATCACTTGCATCAACAACAACAGCCATTATCCTGAATCTTGGATGGCTTACTTGCTCTAAGTTGCCTGTGTTACTAAGAATTCTCTTAGTAACCACCTCAAACAAGGTCTAAAACACAGGTTTCAAAGTATTCTTGTGTTGAGTTGATGACAGTGGTCCTGGAGTGATGAGCCATTCATTGGCAATTTCTTGTTCATGGCCTGCTCCATAGCTTTCTGGATTCCTTCCTTCTGAGGGCAATCCAAAAGCAGCCTCCAAATCTTCTCCTGAGAAGATGATGGCATGAGCAATCTCTTCCTCTTGATCTTCATCAGCATATGTGAGCCTAGTGTGAACTTCACCACCAGTGGCTTTGCCCTTCCATTTGAGGAATGCAAAGAATTCTGCCATGTATTGTTCAAGGCATGAACTAGGCTTGTTCTCCACGAACTTTTGTAGTCCTGCCTTTCTCAACCATCTCAAGGTTGGAGTAACCTCTAGAAGTTCACTCTTAAAAGATATGATAGGCTCAAATGTGAGGTTGTTCTTATGGCTTAGATAGGAGAAATCTATGTCCAACCTTTCATCAGAAAAGTTGACAATCTTATCTTCCCTAATTTTGGGTGTCATTGATGAGTGTAAGAAAGCTTGGGAGTGTTTGAAAATTCTGGTTAAGGGTTTGCAATTTACGTAGGAGAGAATGAATTGGATTAGGGCTTCTTAAGACTTGTGAATATTCCAAAAGGAATATATGTCATTGAGTTGGTGAGTCTTAAGGCTATTCAACGGTTAGCAAATGGGGAAATCAAAACTAGACGGCCAGGATTCAGGAGAGTTGTTCATCAATTGATCCAACGGCTCAGATTTGAATTAAATGTAAGAAAACATTTTTATCAAATCGTGGGATAAGAAGTTAAGGCCTTTTAAGGCTTATGGGAGTTATCAAGGTAGATTGTGGGCAAAATGGTTAATGCAAAAAAGAATTAAATCTATTGCATTAAATGCTGGAAAGGGACACATTGGGTATATGACAAATTAAATCTTTGAAAAGGTGATGGCTTGAAGAGGAATGTGACATCCATCGAAATAGGCAATGATTACCCAAAATAGGTGTTTATCATCCCTAGATTTTGTATGTGATAGCTATTTTAGCTTATCTGGCCCCACATGGACAACTATCCTGACCCAAAACACCTGAAGTGGACCCAGAACAATAAATTGGTTTGCCCAACTTCTCTAAACTTCTTTGGGTCATCTCCTCTGAAATATAGTAGACTGTAATTTTGACAGAGATGTATTTTGCCCAAGTCTGCTGAAGAACATTTCATGTTCCCCATTGAATGTTGATCTCCATTGAGCTTAACTGTCCATCTTCCTTGGATCAAGAAGTCCCAACTCTACTGAAAGCTCCATAAACCTTGCTTCAGCTAGAGGCTTGATTAATATATCAGCCTTTTGGTGATCTGTGTGGTTTTTCACCAATTTGATGTCCTTATTTTTTATTCGGGTGGAATTTACACGTTTTTTATGCACATATGAAGCTCATTTTGATTGTGATTTCATTGATTTATTGGTCGATTATGGATGTTTTGGTCAAAATAAGAGAAAGGTGGTGTTTTGTCGTTTTTGTAGGAAAAATGACTATTTTGGAAGGTAAAAATACATACCTAATTTTTAGTGAAGTCAATGAAGGAAGAAACCGAGTTCGTGGGTAAAACGAGTCAAATTTATTCAAGGAAATAATTTGGGGCAATATGTAGCTTGAGCCCCAAGCCAGTGACCGAGAGAAGAAAAGGAAATTTGAAGAAAAAGGAAAGAGAGAAGATTTGGAAATTTGAAGAAAAAGGAAAGAGGGAAGATTTGGAAATTGAAGAGAGAAAAGGAAATTATATTTTTGGAAATAATTTTTTCTAGAAGTTTTAGCCCTAATTTTCAAGTTATAAATAAACCCTCTAATCACACTTTGAAAGAGAAGGAAAAAGAAGAAGAAGAAGGAGGGAGGCATACGTTTGGAGAATCCGCTCACGAGGAGAACACCATCCATTAGACTAAGCTTTCTATTTTTCTCTCTTTTTATTTAGTTATTTTCATTTGGTTTTGTTAATTTGATTATGTTGTTGATTGGCTAGACAACTTGTGGTTCTAAGGCATTGTAGAGATTTGGATTGATGTTTATGAGTAAATTCTTGCTTTAATTGGTGTTTATTTCTTATTTGCATATTCAACTATCCATTGCAAAGCATGTTGTTAGTGGTCATAATGATTTGCTTGATTCATTGTTAATTGGGGTAGTATCGAGAGATTTATTCCATTTAATCGTATGCGAATGTGCAACCCGGTATTATTATGATCTCGAGAGAGGATTAATTATCGGAGAGGGAATCGAATGGTCTTAGGAGCTATTTTAGATGGTGTAATGTTTGTGATGTAGACATACGAGCTTATATTACATTGCGTCTTTGGATTAATTTGTATCGAGAGATCGATTAGTTCTTCTTGTGTGATCACCCTATTTGAGATAACCTTAATGGCCATTTAAACGAGATAACTCTTATAAACGGACATCTAAATACTACAATTGCCTTGGAACCCACCTTTTCTCTTTGAGTTTATATCCATTTTACTTTCGTTTTGTGATTTGTATGTCATTTGATCGATTTTATCTTTACTCTTTGTTGCTTATTCGTGACACTTGGTAGGTAACTTTAGAGTAAAACATTTTATTCAAAATTTCGATCACGTCTACTTAGAATTCGACTAGCAAACTCCACTTTTATGCTTTAACCTTCTCGTGGGATCGACCTCGTGCTTATCACGCTACGATAGACGCCGTATACTTGCGGTTGTTTATTTAGTGTTGCATAACACGTGTATCATGTTTATGGCGCCGTTGCCGGGGAGGTTTTTATAAGCTCTAGAGTGTAGGCTAAGAGAGTTTTAGTTTAGACATTTACTTGCTTTCTTTATTTGCAAAAATCCAAAAATATTTGTGTTTGTTACCTTGATCTTACTTGCAATTCTCACTCTCGTTTGCTCTTTTGATAGACATGGTTTATGATCACACGATCTAGAAGGAATCAACAAGAAGTACTACCTTTAGATCCGGAGATTGAGGCCAATTGTCGAAGAAGGAACGCCGAAAGGAGAAGACTAGAGTTGGAAAGAATGAATCGAAGAGAGAATCCGGTTGTAGAAGAGGTCGAGGAGGAGGTTGAGAATCAAGGGGTTGATGGATTTGAGGAACCGAATGGGAATGGGGGAAATCGACCACAAAGGGTACTAATAGATCATTTCCGCCCAATTCCGAGGCCATATGGAGGAGCGGGTCGAGAACCCGTAGATGCTCACAATTTCGAACTCAAGCCGGCCTTGATCATGATGGTTCAAAACAACCAATTTGGAGGGTTGTCAAAGGAGGATCCTAACCTCCATTTATCTCAATTCCTAGAGATAAGTGGAACGGTTAAGATTAATCGTGTCCCTCAAGATTACATCCGTCTCCAATTGTTCCCATTCTCCCTCCGTGATCGTGCAAAGCAATGGTACATGTCTCTTGATCTAAGGACGATCGAAAATTGGGCCGACCTTGTAGATGCTTTCCTCGTGAAATACTTCCCTCCAAGCAAGACCATCAAGATAAGAGGAGAAATTTCTTCTTTCATGCAAGACGATGATGAGTCTTTAGCCGAGGCTTGGGAGCGTTTCAAGGATCTCATATGGAGTTGTCCTCAACATGGGTTCTCAAGAGATCTTATTTTCCACATGATCCCTTATGAAGTGATGCTTGATGTCCACATGCTTGCATCTTGTGTGCGATACTGGATTTTGTGAGATTGCAATTGCACTGTTGTTGTCACAGAATATTGGCACTTTAGGAGAGTTGACATTGTAGTCTCTGAGTTGTTGTCTCAACCATAGAATTTGAGCACAACAACTTCCAGCTGCAACATATTCAGCTTTAGTGGTTGAAGTTGCCAAAGTGTTCTGTTTCTTTGAGAACCAAGAGATGAGCTTGCTTCCCAAGAATTGACAGGTTCTAGAAGTGGACTTTCTATCAATTCTGCATCCTCCATAATTAGCATCTGAGTAGCCAGTGAGCTCTATGTTGTCATCTGCTGGATACCAAAGGCCTACATTCTCGGTACCTTTGAGATATCTCAAAATCCTTTTTGCAGCTTCTAGATGACTCTTCTTAGGATTGGCTTGGAACCTTGCACATACACATACTGCAAAGGTGATGTCAGGTCTACTAGCTGTGAGATACAAGAGTGATCCAATTATTCCTCTGTATTAAGTAGAGTTAGTACGAAGTCCACTCTCATCTAGATCCATCTTCTAGTTGGTGTTCATTGGAATTCTTACTGGTTTGCTTGTTGAACATCCAAACTTTTTGATCATATCTCTTGTATACCAGTAAGAATTCCAATGAAAATTCCTTCTTTTGATTGCTTGACTTAAAGTCCCATGAAGAAATTCATCAGCCCCATCATTGACATCTCAAACTTGCTTTGCATGTGGTTTGAAAATTTCTCACAAAACTTTTCATTTGGTGATCCAAATATTATGTCATCCACATATATTTGGACATGTAAGATGTCATCTCCTTCACAAATTCCGAACAAGGTTCTGTCTACTGTCCCTTTGACAAACCCATGATCCAACAGAAATTGTGACAAGGTGTCATACCAAGCTCTTGGAGCTTGCTTAAGTCCATAAAGGGCTTTCTTGAGTCTGTACACCTTATTTCCTTCTTCAAACCCTGGGGGTTGTTCCAAATAGACTTCTTCTTTGAGCACTCCATTTGGTAGACTTTGAACCTTTTGTGAGCAGCATATGCTAGAAACAACCTTATATCTTCAAGTCTTGCTACAGGTGCAAAAGTACTCTCATCGTAGTCTATGTCTTCTGATTGACAATAACCCTTGGCCACCAATCTGGCCTTGTTTCTGACTATCACATCATTCTCATTTTTCTTGTTCTTGAACACCCAGTTTGTTCCAATAACATCTTGATGTGATGGCCTGTCAACCAGTTCCCAAACATCATTTCTTGTAAACTGGTTCAGCTTCTCTTGCATGGCTGTAATCCAGTTTGCATCTTGAAGCGCTTCATCAATGTATTGAGGTTCCTGTTCTGATAAGAAGCAACAAAACAAATCACTTTCACCATGAAACCTTCTAGTTTTGACTCCAATACTTGGATTTCCAAGTATCAGGCTAGTTGGGTGGTCAGATAACCATATTCTTCCATGCCTGATCCCTTCAGTAGAGTTGTCCTCTACTGAGGTTGAGTCACTAGGATCATAAAATTCAGGAAAGTTTATTGAAGGATCTAATTCAGGATTATATTCAGGGGAGTTGGCATCAATGTCAGGGACATTAGCATTTTCAACATTGTTAGTTCCCCCTAGAATAGTGGATCTATTAACTACCTCAGCAGAGCCTGCTTCTTCATTGGTAGTTGTTACCGTATTATGAATTGGGATTGGATCAATCAGTTCATCATTTCCTTCAATAGGGTTTGCTTCAGGTAGATTGCCATCAGGAGAGTTGTCCACTGTGATATCTTCAGTAAGGTTGGGCTGGACAACTTCAGTAAATAAAGTATCTTTGTCTTTTAGGCCTAATCTGGTTGTTCTTTGTGTGATTTCATCTAATTCCAAGGTTTTATCCCTATTCTCAAAAGTAGCTTCATCAAACACAACATGAGGTGTTTCTTCCACAAGAAAGGATTTACAATTGTACACTCTGAAGGCTCTACTGATTTGGGAATATCCAAGAAATATCACCTCATCAGCTTTGTTGTCAAAAGCTTTCAATTGTTCTTCCCCATTGTTGTGAATGAAACACTTACAACCAAATATGTGAAAGTAAGATACTTTAGGCAATCTTCCTTTCCAGAGTTCATATGGGGTCTTTTCTTGACCTTTAGTGATCAAACATCTATTCTGAGTATAGCATGCAGTGTTTATAGCTTCAGCCCAAAATCTCTTAGGCAGATTAGAATCAACAATTAAAGTTATACCAGCCTCTTTAAGAGTTCTATTCCTTCTTTCACCTACTCCATTCTGTTGAGGTGTTCTAGCAGCTGAAGCTTCATGGGCTATACCATTTTTAGTGCAATACTCATTTATGTAAGAATTTATGAACTCAGTGCCTTTATCATATCTGATCTTGATGATATTAAGGCTCTTCTCATTTGACAATCTCTTCATTAACTCAGGGAGTTTGACTTGTGTTTCCTTCTTATTAAGGAGAAATACTACCCAAGTGAATCTAGAGAAGTCATCTACTACTACCAATGTATATTTTCTTCCATTAATACTAGTAGGGGTAATTGGTCCAAATAAGTCCATGTGCAATAGTTGAAGCACCCTGTCAGTAGAGATGGTTGGTTTGCCTTTAAATGAAGTTTTTATCTATTTTCCTTCTTGACATGGTTTGCACACATGTTCTTTAATGAAAACTTCATTAGACAGTCCTTTCACTAATGCGTTTCTTGCTAATTTGTTCATGGATTTAAAGTTCAGGTTGTTTAGTCTCTTATGCCATAGCCAACTCTGCTCATTTGAGCTCTTAGCAATGAAACATGTAGCATCAGTAGATAGGTTCCAGTCAGCAAAATACACATTTCCTTTTCTTATGCCAGTCAGTAGAGTTTGTTGAGTTATCTTGTCATTGATTAAACATTTATCACTTGAGAACTCAACATTGTATCATTTATCACGAAACTGACTTATGCTTAGCAAATTGTACCTAAGACCAGCCACATATGACACATTAGTTACCTTAACATTACAAATGTTTAAGGTACCATAACCTTTTGTAGTGGCTTATGAGCTGTCTCCAAATGTCATATTAGGACCTTCTTGTTCAATGAATTCAGTGAGGAGTGTTTTGTTTCCAGTCATGTGCCTTGAACATCCATTGTCCAAGTACCATGTTGTCTTTTTGTTCAAACTCCTCATCTTCTTTTGGTCCTTTGGTACCTGCAAAGATCAAGCTTTAGGTACCCTTTGAATTTTGGGTCCTGAGAGGTTAGATGTACCTTTAGGAACCCAAACTTGCCTAATAACCCTGATTGATTCAAGGTGGCTAAGTTGTTTTCCCATTTCATCAACATACACAGTTTTTCCCTTAAATGTCTTTGGTAAAGAATGTGTGAAAGTGTTTACCTTGTAAGTATCAGGAGAGTTGACATTTCTCCTGAACTTATAAGGCTTTTGTGAAGCTTGATGAAATCTTTGAGGATGGGTTTTAAGATGACTATTACCCTTTGGCAAGTAGGGTTTTGGTTGTCTCATTTTATTGTGCCCTTCAGGAGAATTTGCCTTAAGTCTATTCAGTTGAGGTTGCCTCGTGAGAGTTGGCCTAGGTTGAACATACTTTGGACAACCTCTCTGTATGTTGTTCTGATGAGTTGCCCTTCCACTGGGTCTATTCTCATGAACACCATTTCTCTTGTAATCAGAGACTTTGACCATTTCCTTAGGTATGGGCCTTGTTCTCTTGATTACTTGAGTGGGCTCATCAATCATTTTGCCCTTTCCTTTGTTCAGTAGCTGAATTAATTCATTTTCAGCTTGTTTTGCCACTGATTTATCAAAGATTCTCTTAGTGTTACTTGTTGAAGCAACACTAAGACAAGGTGAAGATTCGAATGGATCATATCCAAGTCCACTCTTTTGAGCCATAGGTCTTTGGAAGCTTTGAATTTCCTCTATTGCCTTAGAGGATTTATTCATTGCAGACATCTTATTTTTCAGGCTCTCTTCACTTGATTTAAGAACATCATATTCATGAGAAATATTATCAAATTTAGCTTGAAGAATTTTAAGCTCAAAATCTTTTCTCTTCTGAATAAGTAATTCTTCATCAATCTGTTTTTGTTGGTCAACTATCCTGAGAGAGACTTCATCAAGTTCTCTCATAATCTGTTGATACAACTCAGTAGACTTGATGTCAACTACAGATTCAACTTGAGAGAGTTTTGCAATTTCAGAATATAAAGTTTCATTTTCTCTCTAAGTATTCTCATGTAACACCCGCCAATTTCCAATCACCATAAGTTATTACAAATAAATAAAATACTATATTTTCTTTAATATAATTATAGTATGATAAATATATGTGTATATATTATTGAAGATGTTATTGAATTATAAGATTCTCTACCAGATATCAGCTTTGATATATATATGCACATACAAAATCAGCTTATTATTATTATTATTGTTATTATTATTAATATAATTATTATTTAAGATAGAATTCACAAATCTAATCCCAAGTTTCTTGTTCAACTAGAATTTAAATGGGGAGACTAATTCCTCTCCTAATTCCCCTATTATTCTCCAAATCCCAGATTATTCTCAATCGATCTCGTCTCTTCATCCTCATTTACAAAGACCAAAATAATTTTATTTTTCCTCATCAAAACACGCCACCACATATTTCTTAAATTCTATCGAAAAATTCTTCTTCTTCGATAGAACTGAGTTCGAGGATTGGTCTAGAAGGTCGCGGTGTACTTCTCAATTCCTGCAGGCTTGAAGCAGTAACTGATCCCTTATTTTTGAAGCACTGTAATAATTTCTTTCCATTTTCTAAAATTTATAACTCTTTCACATTTCCTACACATGATGTTTGTGGCTATTATTGATTCGTTCACGATCCTGCCAGATAATTTTGACCTTAGCGCATGCATACTCTTATTTCCCAGTTTGCACAAATAGAAACGATACCCTTGTATGTTTTAAGTTTTAATAGTAGGAACCCTTTTTAATTCAAAAAGGGCCCCATATTGTTTATAGTACTGATTTTTCAAAATAAAGAAGCTAGTCAACATTTTATTTAATCACCAAAACTGATCCACAACTTATTTATAAATTGTTTCCTAGGGCCCGTAACCGTAGGTACCCATACTTACCACATCAATTTAAATGATTTTAATCTGTTAATGAATTGTTTAATTAATTGATTCAAAGAATTTATTTACTCAACTTGTTCCAAGTTTCCAAATACTCATCTTCACTAATCGAATTCTTTTCCTAAGAAAATAAGGTTTGTTTTTATGCTCATAAACTCTTGATTTTTAATGAAAATGGCCAACATATTTTCTTAAATAACTCTTGATGATTCATATAAATATACTTATTATTAATTAGTCGGTTAATTGGTTGAATGTATATCTATATATATAACTATTATACATTAATCAAATATTCTGTTGATTTAGTTAGTAAGTACTTGTTGTTATATTAGTAAAAACTACTGTATATGTTAGTAAATATTTTACGAATTAATAATTTATTATGAGATTCTATTTATTGAGTTAGAGATAGTAATACTAAGTCGTGATAGCTTATTATGGTTAGGTGACGAGAGACGTTCGTGATAAATCAAGTTATATATTTACAAGATTAATCAAAACTTTAAGGTGGGATTTTCTTACTTACGTATTCACTTTGTCACCTTTAAATGTTATTTGTGAATTTAATTGTTGATTAGCTACATGATCCTATGTTTATGCTTATTACGAGTTATTTCGACGGAAAGGTCGTTATAGCTAGCGGGGACTACGGTCCGGGATGGTAAGATCCTTGGGGGCAACTCCACCTTATACAGATTGACCAATTTAATTGGTCAATATATGGAAGAATGTTTATTATGGGTTATTTCGACGGAAAGGTCGTTATAGCTAGCGGGGACTACGGTCCGGGATGGTAAGATCCTTGGGGGCAACTCCATCGTATACAGATTGGCCAATTTAATTGGTCAATATATGGAAGGCTTATGTACGCATGTTTGTGAATTTATGAATTTATTTGCATTGATATTTAACTGTGACAAAGTTAATCCCACTGAGCTAGTTGTTTGCTCACCCCAATTAATTTAATATTTTACAGATTGACGGAGTTGCAGTGGACGGACGGTGGAAGTGGATGTCTAGTCATGCAAGGTTTTTCCTTATATTATTTTTGGCTTTTAATTAGTTAGTTGCAATCATAGGTGGCTTCTTAAAATTTTGAGTGTCACCTCTCTCTTGGAGTAAACCTTGCCCAATGAGTTTATCTCATTCATTATATCTGTGAATCTACCAGCAAATTTGTCAGTGGGCTCCTGCAAGAGTATCCCATATTTCTTTGGCTGTTGTGCAGTGGTAGAATCTCCCCATTACAGCATCTGGAATGGTCTGATAGAGAGTGTTTATGGCCAAATATTTGAGGTTGTGTCTCCTTCTCTCTTCTGCAGTGAAGTCATCTTCATCTTTAGGGAATTCTTGCCTTGGATCAACTTTTTGAGTAGCTGTAACCTTTGGATTTGGCTTTATGAATGTGAATGGTCCCTTTGTGATGACTCTTAGCATCTCATCATGAAGACAGATAAGATGAGCTCTCATCCTGATCTTCCAGAAGTCATAGTTCTCAATTGAGAACATAGGTAGCTTGTGATGAGATATATGGTTGACTGGGTTTGGAGCCATGTTGTTGATGGTCTCCACAACATCTCCAGGCACTGCATTTTTAGGACCCATATTTCCAGATATATGTAATTAAGCACAGAGTATGAATGAAAGTTTTTCAGAAACATTAGGTCAGTGACCACATTAGAATATTGATTTTGAAAATCAAAATGAATTTTCAAAAGCAGTGGTTTTTGAACCCCTTCTCTGATACCACTTGTTGGTCCTGAAAGGAGTATGACACAAGTGTATGGGAGGGGGGAATGCACTTGTGTATGCAAATTCTTTTCTTTTTAAACAAATCAGGCTATCAGGAGAGTTGGCTGGACAACTTCTCCGAGTATGAATAACTTTGTTTAGATAATCAAACTACTGAGAACTATGAAGTAATCAGTTGAATAACTATCTAAGTAAGTTATATGTGCGGAATTATGGCTGGCCCTTTATATTTAAACTCATTTTAATTATGAAAAGCTTCTTAACACTTAGACAGTTTTCAGGGGACTTGTCCCAAAACTGTTTTGCAAAATCTGTGATGTGTATCTTTTGAAGATCAGTTTGTGTGCAGTGTACGAATGTGTTACTTGTATGAAATGACTTGAAAGTAAATAACACAAGAGTTTATAGTGGTTCAGAGACTCAAGCTCCTACATCCGCTTTCCCTGATTTAACAGGATAATTCCTTCACTTGGAATTAACTTGTTTTATAGTGCCAATGTGCACTGATCAACCACACTACTCCTTAGTACCTTGTTCCCTAGGAATTCTGAGTCCTAGTGCTCACTCAACTCGAACTAAACTGTTCTTCTCTTGACAGTTCTAGTTCTCACACTTCTACAACAACTCTTCTAACTTTCCTTGAAAGGTTTAAGGGTTGAGGTTAGTTCCAACTAGGTTGAGATATCCATTACAATGAAGTATTGTATAAGGATAGGATATCTCTCTAAGATTTTAATGATTTATAGGTGGTTCAGCTTAGTTGGTAACTGGAAGTGTATGGAAACTCTAAGAATGAAATATTCTTTGAATGCTTATAGGCTTATGAGCTTAGAATGCTTGTAGTTTCCACACCTTGAATGGTTTCCATACTCCAGTATTTATAGAGCAAATTTAAGGATTTGTCCGTTCGAGAGACAACCTCAAATTTTCTGTATTCGTCTTTCCTTGAACTTAGCATCTTGAGGACAAATTCCTTGAAAGTGACATGTCTTCAACTTGGGAAGTCAACGACTTGGAGCATCTTGTCTTGACTTGTATGCACTCTTCACAATGTCTGAAGTCAAATAGTGGACATTCATCCTGATCATTGATCCATGATTAAGGACAACTTTCCTTATCATCAGGACTGATCTGTGCTCAAGCTTATCTCATCAGCTGACTTGGCTTATCAGCAGTGTTGGCTAGCTTCTTTAGTTGAGTTGGCACCTCAACTTCACTGATCAATCTTGATATGCTTCTAAGTATACATTTTTCCATATCAGTGAAGTTGACATCCTCAGCACAGTTGTCTCTTGACTTAGACTGTATTTGAACACTTCTGATTTAGTGTGCTGGTCAACTCTACTAAGCATCTCTTCTGATTCAAATAGAGTTCTTGTCAGTAGGCTTGGTCCAATTGATGTGATCTTCTAACATTGGCCATTCAGAGAGGTTGACTCTTCTGAACCTACTCTGCTGATTCTGCTATCAGCACAGTTGAACCCTTCTGATCTTGTGTTTTCAGCATAGTTCAAGTCTTCTGATTTTGAGCCTTGAGGAACTTGATTCTTGTGATCTTCTAAACTTGTGTTCCCCCTCAACTTGTGCATTTAAACATTTATGAGCTACCTAACATGTCAGTTGTACAACTAACCTGATCTATATGTTTCATCATTCTTGAAACATACATATCAAAAATTTACTTATCTTACATGGCATGTCTTAAGGGGTTTTGGTATCTTAATCAAAATCTCATTTTATTCCCAACAGTAAATGATGACTCTGATGAGGTATCAGACGAGTTGCCATCGTCTTCTTCATTTGGTTACCTGACCAGCAACGACAAAGATTGAGATGATGACTTAGTACTTATGGCAAAAGAAGAGATAGAAGTATCTTCTGTAAATTCATTTCGTTCTTGTGATAGTCCTGAAACTGATGAAAGTGGCACGGTTGATAGCGGTGTAGGGAGTAGTAGAGCCGTCAAAATGGGCTGGACCCGTTGGGCCAGCCCGCCCCGCCACTTAAAACAGTGGGTTGGGCCAAGATTTTCTAGGACCGCTAGGAGGCGGGCCAGCCCGTTTGGGCTGCGGTCTTAGGCGAGTTGGGGCGGGCTTTGGCGGGCTGGCCCGCCATTTTTTGGGTTTTTTTTTTAAATATTTTATTTAATTAAAAAATATAAAAAACAATATATAATAAACCTAACTAAAAGCAAAAACTCTAGAGCAGTAGTAGTTTTTCCCTTCTTTCTTCATTTTTTGAATTTATGTACTCATAATATATATAATATGTATATTACTATTTGTAATATATTATACAATTAATAATAACATTATTCCTATTTAATTTTTTGTTCGTAATTAATAATTAAAGTAATTCTTCATATTTATTTCTTTTATATACAATAGATTGAAAATATATAGACTCAAAATATATCTTTTTCTTGATGAATATTCGTGTTCTTAATTATAGACTAAAAAATCTGGGACCAAAATTGTGTATAAAAGAGGTATATTACTGTAATTTTTTATGTTTCTTGATAAATTTAATAATTATTTTTGTAAAAAAAAAATAAAAAAATTTGGCCCGCCAAAACCCGCGGCCCGCCTATTTTTGGGTTGGGTTGAGGTTTTGGAAGCCCGCCTGACAAACGGGTTGGCCCGCCCCGCCAAATGGCGGGCTTTTGCGGTTTTGGCCCGCCCCGCCCCGTCGGCCCGTCTTGACAGGTCTAGGGAGTAGTCTTCATCACTCAAATGAAGTGACTGAAGAAGACCTTTTACTCGCTAACAAAGCCTACATGGAAGTCAGCGAAGTGAAAATATCTTTAAAACAGGAAATCATCAGTCTTAGAGAAGCTCAGTTTAGAGCTGATCCTAATTTAATTATCTTAAATGAACACTATTCAGAAGAGTTATCATAACTCAAAGATAAGTACGCATCAATAGATAATTTATATAAGGGTATGCTTAAGACTCAAGCTACCGAGACAAATGAGTTCAATGAGTTAAAATCTAAATGTGAAAAGCTTGAAGAGTATAATAGGTTCTTAGAAACTGAAGTGCTTAGCTTAAACCTAAAGCTAGCTGATATGATTAAATCTTCAAAGATTAATCAACAATTATCAGATAGGTATAGGTCACCAGCTGATAAGATTGGGTTGGGTGCTAATGTACCTAGCTCATCTACTCCAGTAGATAAGAACACAAATATTGTTAGCTCAAGTTCTTTACTAATAGATAAAGGTAAGAAACCGATGGATTATGATAAGGGTACAAAACCCAAAGGTACTGCACAAGTACAATCTAACTATAAAGTTCCTATTACTAGAAATGGTAAGAAGAAAGTTATAGATAGACCAGTACAGTCTAAACCAAATCAGCTGAGATACACTCAGCTGGCCAGTCCAGATCAGGTAAGATACTAGTAGAGGTACACTCAGCCGATTAGGCCTAGACAAGTACAGTCGGGTTGGAACCAGTCTAGACCACCTTTCATAAGGCAGTCTCAATTGTATTGAACAAAACTCATGAAGTATGTACCACCTAATCATAATCAATGATTTCTCTATCCTTCACCTCTGTCTTATGACATCATTCAAGAGGATAGACCACGTCGCATTTATAAACCATACGATACATGAGCTTTTAGACCCTATACGAACTATCAAAGACTAATTGTTCATACTCACAAAGAGGCTAAACCAAGGAAGGGTTACCTCAGACGATTAGACATAAGGTCCGCTGATAGCTCATGTTGGGAATAAAATGAGATTTTGATTAAGATACCAAAACCCCTAATGATATGCCAAGATTTATAAGTCAAATCGATTAAGTATGTTTCAGGACTGTTGGAACATATAGATCCGATTAGTTGAACAGCTGATGTGTTAGGCAGCTTATAGATGTTAGAATACATAAGTTGAGGGGGAACACAAGCTTAGAAGATCATTTTAATCAAGTTCTCTTAGGCTCAGAATAAGAAGAATTCAACTCTGTTGATAGGAGAAGATTAGATGAGTTCAACCCTTCTTATACAGTTCTTCATTGTAAAGAATATCTCACCCTAGTTGGAAAACAACCTCAACCCTTAAACCTTTCAAGGAAAGTTAGAAGAGTTGTTGTAGAAGTGTGAGAACTAGAACTGTCACGTGAAGAATAGTTTAGTTTGAGTAGATTGAGTACTAGGACTCAGAATTCCTAGGGATCAAGGCACTAAGAAGTAGTGTGGTTGATCAGTGCACCTTGGCACTATAAAAACAAGTTAATTCCATGTGAAGAAATTATCATGTTCAATCAGGGTAGTGGATGTAGGAGCTTGAGTCTATGAACCACTATAACCCATTGTGTTATTTACTTATTGCTATTTCATTCAAGTAACATATTCATACACTGCACACAAACTGATCTTTAAAAGATATAATTCACAAACTGTGCAAAACAAATTTGGGACAAATCCCCTTAAAACAGTTAAGTGTTGAAAAGATCTTCAGAACTTAAAGGAGTTTAAATATAAAGGGCCAACCATAATTGAGCACATATAACTTTACTAGATAGTTATTCAACTGATTACTTCATAGTTCTCAGTAGCTTGATTATCTAAACAAAGTTATACATACTTAGATAAGTTGACTAGACAACTCTCTTGATAGCCTGTTTGTTTAAAAAGAAAAAGAATCACAAGTGCATTCCCCCCCCCCCCCAATACACTTGTGTCATACTCCTTGTAGGACCAACAACTCAGATAATGCAAATAAAGTCTTGTTCTGTGACCGAAAAGGTAAGAAACTTAAGAGGTATCAATTGTTTAAAACTCCTATGTATATTTGGGTTCATCTTAATGTTACTAACACTCAAGGACCCCAAGTTTAAGAGGGCACCTAAATTATTAATCACCAATGCAGGGCGGAGTCGACTTGTACAAAAAAGGTGGGTCAGTTGGTGAGACCTGGTACATAGACAGTGGTTGTTCACACCACATGACTTGTACTAAGGAATTGCTCATCAACTACCACGAGCAAGAAGGCCCAAGAGTCATCTTTGGTGATAGTTCCTTGGCAAAAACCAAAGGCTTCGGAACCTTAAGAAATGGTGATGTAGAGATTCAAGATGTCTCATATGTAGAAGGTTTGAAGTATGATTTACTTTCAGTCTCTTAATTTTGTGACATGGGGTATATGGTTGAGTTCAAAAGCACTAAGTGCGAGAACAGAGTAGTGAAAGTAGATTTAATTATTTAAATATATGTTTTTTTAATAGCACAAAATAATTTTTTTTTTAAAAGTTTGATATTATTTTTCAATGGATTTAATCTATTCACTAAATCGTAGATGTTTTTGCACCGTACGAGAGGGACGTTTTGATTTTTAATATATTAATGACATACTCCCCTTGTCTTATACTATTGGTGAATACACATATTAAGAAAGTACAATAATGAGTATATTTTAAAGAGTAATGTTGTAATTTTTTATATATAAAGTTAAAAAAATAAAATAAATTAACTTGTGTGTATGTGTAGATTAGTAGGTCCAAAAGTGGTGATTTTTTGTATAAAATTAAGGATATTGCGAGGGTAAAGTTTATAAAAGATTTTTTATTTTAAGAGTGTAAAAGTTATTATGAGATGTTGAAAAAGAATGTGTGAAAGTTATTATTGGACGAAGAAAATATTATTTATTTTGAGATATTTAACAATAAATGTTATATATTTAATACAAAAATATATTATCTTAAATTTATGTTATACATATATTAGTATTTAAACCGTTTCTATCGACACCCTCCAGTCAAAATTCTGGTTCTGCCCCTATGCCCTTAAAGAGTTACTGATATGCCCTTTAACGTTCTCCTACCGCCACAAGAAATAACTAGGATTAATTACTTGAAGAGGAGAAATATCCCGTAAGCTAGGAGGAGGATCCACAGGGCTCAACTGGGTGGTCATAGACATTCATAATATGTATGCGTGAATTTGGATTTAAAATCCATAGACCAAATCCTTCAATCTAAATGGAATCTAGTATTATGTTATAAACTAATTAATTTCATTAATAAGTTTTGGGAATATATAAATCCAATTGTTAAATTATACATGATTTAAAATTTGAAAAGAAAATTCATGATTCATCCAAACAATTTATTTAATAATTAAAATTAAACGAAACAGAATAGGTGAACCCACAAAATTAAAGGAGAAAATACAACTCTCACAGAAGAGAGTAGGATAAAACCAAATCCTTGTAATACTGTGGACAATCATTTCACACCAATCTTGAGGTAATGAAGTGTAATAAATACTCTGAGCCAGCTCATGTGCAATACGATTATAATCCCTTGGAATAGGTTGACAGTCCCACACTAGGACATGTTGCAGTAAGCTCAGAATATTGTTGACTATACTATTCGCAAATGTTCCAACTTTAGCACAGTCTTGAATAACACTAATAACATCAGATGAATCCGATCGTACACCAGTTATGCTTATATGATTATGAATGCATTTTTTAAGTCTAATCTCAATACCCCGAAGTTCGGCTCCACATACTGTACCTGTGTTATTAATCTTTTGCGCTCCTGCCAATAAGATTCTTCCCTTCTTTCCTATGACCACATAACCAACCGCAAAAAAATTCTTAGCACAATTAAAAGCCGCATTGGTATAGATCAAATTACCAGATCCCTCCAGAGCATGAATCTCCTTTGATTTAGCAGTAAAATCCATCAATACGCCCTCAATATTTTTTGCAAGCAGAAATTCCTGCCAATATGAAATTGCCCAACCAACATCATATTGAACTCCATCACACATTCCATTCTTGACTTTAGCAATATCACTGTGGTGCATAATTCGACATCTCTCCCTCCAAATTGCCCAAACCATCATCATAACAAAAGTCATGCGAAGGCTATCAAGGTGATAAACACACGAAGTAACAAAATCCGAACCATTTCCTTTAGTTGCCTCCTTGATCTCACTCCACATCTTTTGGCTCTTCCAAGTATTTTTTGCAAAGGGACATTTGAAAATGCAGTGCATCGAATCCGCCCAAAAAAAGCTACAACACCCACATTTGGTATTAACATGGACATAATGGACAGCCAAACTTCCTTCTGATGCAATCATATTTTGAAACAGTTTCCAGCAAAAAATGCGTACCTTAGGCGGCGCTTTTAGCTTCCAGATTTTCCCAAAGATTGGAAACCCCCCTTTTGAGTTGGACGACCCTGCATCATTAACAAGGAACTCTTTCATCCCTTGATTTCGGGATAAATGATAACCAGATGCTACCGTGTATTTTCCAGTTGAGGACCCCGGCCAAAACAACTGATCTTCCTCTTCAATGCCCAGGATGGGCGTCGCTAATATCTTCTCAACTTCAAATGGCAAGAAAGCTTGGCAGATCAATTGCTCATTCCAGCCACCTTAATGTGACAGAAATCTACTAACATTGGACGCACTTGCAATCCTAGAGGTAATCCGACCATCATTTAATCTGCTAACCCATCTATCCTTGAACACATGAATATCATTGTCGATTCCAACCCTCCATCGCGCACCATACTCCAACAATTCCTTGCTGCATATTAAAGATCTCCATACAAAAGAAAGGTTTGATCCCAAACCAATCTCCAAGACATTAGAGTGTTTGAAGTATCTAGCTCTAAACACCTTTCCAAGTAGGGTATTTGGAATTTTAATAATCCTCCAAAGTTGCTTTGCCAATAGAGTTTTATTGAATTGGACTAGATTACGAAAACCCATACCTCTCTCTTCTTTTGATACACAGAGATCACTCCATTTTTTCCAATGAATCTTCTTTCCCGATTCGTTATCACCCCACCAGAAACCAGCAATAATTCTTTTAATGTTCGTACATATTGAAATTGGGATTCTAAAATAAGACATGACATATGAGGGGATAGCTTGAAGTACAGCTTTAATGAGAACCTCCTTGCCTCCCTCAGAAAAGCACTTATGATTCCAAGAGATCGCTCTTTTTCTGACCCTATCCACCAGATAACCAAACTTTAACTTTTTTGCTCTGGGAATGATTGTTGGGAGTCCTAAATATAGGTCATGTCCTTGTGAAGATCGGATACCCAAAGTGTTTTTCGAGAGATCAACATTCTCTTGGCAAGTAAGCGGGCTAAAAGTGATTGAAGATTTATCTCTATTGACCAGTTGACCAGAAGATTTTTCATACGTATAGATACAGTTTGCCACCGCCTGAACTTCTTTTCGCGAAGCCTTGAAGAACAGTAATCTATCATCTGCAAACAAAAGACGAGACAACACATGTGTTAATCTTGCAATCTTAATGCCTGATATATGTTTAGAAGCAACAACCAACGAGATAATAGAGGAAAACACTTGAGCACATAAAACAAACAAATAAGGTGAAAAGGGATCGCCCTGACGAATTCCACGAGAAGGAACAAAATAATCGGAGGTGGTACCATTGATTTTGACGAAGTAAGAAACCGGAGATATACACTTCCATATTAGAGTGATCCATTTTAATGAAAAACCCATAGCTTTGAGGATTGCCATAAGAAACGACCATTCAATTCTATCGTAAGCCTTGCTCATATCCAATTTAAGAGTTGTAAATCCCACCTTGCTTTTAGACAACCTTAAATGATGCATTCCTTCATAAGCTAGCAACACATTATCACTGATAAGTCTACCAGGAACAAAAGCACTTAGGTACTGATCAATCAAACCTCCCAAAACACTTTTCAACCTATTTGTCATTGTTCTAGCAAGAATACGATAACAAACATTGCATAAGTTAATCGGTCTGAAATGTTGAGGCAAAGTAGGATTACCTTTTTTTTGAATAAGAGTGATAACTGTTTGATTCCAACTTTGCAAAGATCCACCACCATTTAAAATATCCAAAATAGCAGAGGACCCATCATCCCCTATCAATTCCCAATTCGATTGGTAGAAAGATGCCGGAAATCCATCAGGACCAGGCGCTTTCCAAGGAAGAAGGTCCTTTACTTCTTTGAACACTTCAGCCTTTGTGAAAGAGGAATCCAAACGATTAGACTCTGTGCTCGACAATTTTCCCATTAAGAATTCAGTCGCTCTTATAATATCATCATTTGACGGATTACTCGAAGCAAAAATCTGCTCAAAATAATCAACAAAAACTTTCCTCTTGGATCCTTCATCACTCTGCCACGCCCCATTAATATCCTGCACTTTGCTAATGTTATTCACACGCATCAGAAAGTTGGCACGGGAGTGAAAAAATTTAGTGTTTTGATCGCCCTCTTTTAGCCATGAGACCCGAGCTCGCTGCTTCCAAAACCACTCCTCTTGTGTAGATAATTTTGCTAGCTTAGCCTCTAACATTGTAACTCTTTCCATGTCTGGGTAAATAACATCATCATCCAACATTTTATTAATCTCCCCTTGAACATGCTTAATGTTATGAGCTAACGTACCACCCTTATGTTTGGCCCACTCATGCATGAACTTTCCACACCTTTCTAAAGACTTAGACAAAGGCATCTTTGCATCAGGTTTTGCCAAGCAATTGATATGACATTGTGAAAGTCAGCCTCCTTCATCCAACATTTCTCAAATTTAAAAGGCTTAGAAACGTGGCTTTGCAATCCCTACTTATGAACCTCAAAATTAATCAGAATTGGCCTGTGATCCGAGCCCGTAAAACTCAAGGAAGATGTAGTGTAGTTTGGAAACAAATTAATCCAACACTCATTAGCTAAGAAACGATCAAGCTTCTCTTTGATGTACTGAGTCCCTTTCCTTCTATTGTGCCATGTAAATTTTGGACCCTTCATTTTTAGACAACTCAATTCATTATTTAACATAGCATCCTGGAATAAGTTGATCTTGGCTTTATTTCGATTAGAGCACCCCATTTTTTCATCATTGCAAAGCACCTCATTAAAGTCCCCACCGATAATCCAAGGTTGTGGAAGTGTAGGCAAATAATTTTTTAGCCCTGTTAACAATTACCAAGAAGCACTTCTATTATGAGAACAAGGGTGTCCATAAAAATCTGTAAATCTCTAGTTACCAGAAGACTCATAAACCTTGCAGTCAATATGGCCCTTAGAATACGACACAATAGAAAGATCACATTCATTCCAAAATAAAACCAGTCCACCAGCAGAACCACACGCATCAACACAAAAAGCAAAAGTAAACCCTAGTCTAACTCTTAAGCCATCAACAAAAGAAGAACTACACTTCGACTCGGAAATAAAGAAAATAAAAGGACGATGCAAGTTAACCAAACTACGAAGCCTATCGAACGCACGTGGGCTACATATACCTCGTGCGTTCCAACATAAAACTTTCATTCCCCACGGCGGGGTTGAGTGACCTCAACCTCCGCCATATCCGAATACCCAAGAGCAGTACCATATGTTTCAAGCATGCTTTTTGCCTTTTTGAAGAAAATCAAACTATCGATTTCCTCTCTTACTCTTTCCGCTCCCACATAATCAGCTAAGTCCCCTGAAAAGTCACTCCACAATCTTTTTTTCCCGGCCACCATATCACTTGGAATATGCACTTCATCATCCTCATCAGTCTTGTTAACAAAAGTTCCAACATGCTCCTCCTCAGGCCAGCGATTTTGCCCCACCTCCTCCCTAAGTGGTACATACGGATCCTCCCCCTCATGTATTACTTCAACAAAGGCATTAAAATCAAATGCCCTAAAATTCCTTCTAACATGATAGACTACACAATAGTCCTTTCCATTGTCATTCTCCGGGCCCTAAATAGATTCTTTTGCCATTTTGTACTCATATCCAGCACGAATAGTAAAATCCAAAGGTTCCAATATCATACCTGTTCGGGGGTCCACCTTTGCTTTGCCTCTATTTATTGCATTGTCTCTAATATCCGCCCTTGGCATTAAATCCTGAAAATTATACACCACTTCCGTTTCAATCTGACCTGCTTGCACATTGACATCAAAACCTCCACGAGTAGCAGTTGCCTCCCTCTCAGCTTCTCGCCACATCTCTTTAACCCCCCCATCCAACATCACGACCTTTCCTTTTTCTCTCCTTCTTTCCTCAAACTCACTCAAACCCTGATCAATTACTTCAACGACAGCCTTGCCTTTACCTCTCCTCCTATCTTCCGACTCATTACGATCACCATCCACAATTTCAATCACATTTTTGCCCCTTACTTTCCTTCTCTCTTCAAATGCACTACTCGCCCTCTCAGTCAGGTCAATCATAGCTTCTCCACTAACATTTCCTCCAGCATCCGAACCATTATCGCCTCCAATCACTAGATTCTGGTCACCATTGATACCCAAAAGGGTAAGAAGCTCTTGCATGTCACTTTCAGAGGGACTTTTTTGTTTGTCAGCTCTCAGCCATTCAGGAAAGAACTTGTGCCTCTCTAGCCAATGTCTTCCTTATCTTTAGCTTTGATGCAGCCTTTCACCGAGTGGTTTAGGTGCCCACAAAAGCAACAGAAATCAGATGTCACGCCCCAATTTTCATAAAAGCAAATTTTGCAGAAATACTTAACAATCTTAAAATAAAGGGCATGAACTGAAATTTAAATACAAGAAAGTGGACCATAAATTTATTTAATAATAAAATTATTTGACTAACAGCGGAAGCCTCGAGACATTAAACATCTCAAAATGATTTTTAATTAAAAAGCCTAAATATTAATACACTTGAATTTTAATTGCTTAAATTCATAAAATAAAATATGACGATTTGACATCCACCGCCTCTCCTCGACATCAACTCATCAACCTGAATCTGAAATGTTAAATGTATGGTATGAGCAAAACCACTAGCTCAGTGAAGTCACTTTGACAATATTAAGTACGACGCACAAATAAAATGTATAACCACATAAAACCATGTAATTCACAAAATGTCACGTATACACTTTTCATCGTACTTGTTTATAACTTTGTTTCACTTTCACGGTTTTCCCAAGGATCTCTTTTAAATCCCACTGGGTCCCCCTCAAAGACCTATTTTCAGTCCCGAGTTTTTTTCTTGTGCCCTTTTAAGAGCCTGGTCCTTTATAAACTTTCACATTAAAATATGCACTCACATTCAATTCATATCACATTGCACATAAACAATCTATTCATACGAAGCAATTAATAAAGGCAAAGAAACCACACCTGCAATTAATATCTTGGATCCCAAATGCCAAATATCACGTTAGTCTTAGTGAATGAAGAATGGAACACACTGATTTTTCTAATCTAGAGAGAAAACGTATTTTTTATGCTGATAATATTTCTGTGATTTGGTCTTTAGGAAATAGCAATAAAAATAATTTATATAATAGAAGAAGGTGTAGAATTTTAGTTGAAAAAAAATTAGGAATCCAATTTATATATGTGTATATCGTGAAAATACTTTCTTGATTTTCTTTGTATAAAGGACCAAGTATTATTAAGAGGTGACCGTTGAGAAAAATATGGGTTTCTAATTCTACAAAAAAAAAATAACCGAATTAAAGCTTCATCCGAGAAATTGGGATATACTCTTTCACTTATATTATCTAAACATAATTAAATAGCTAGTATATATATATATAATATAATTTAATTTACCGTACACACATATATATATATACACACTGTTGAATGGGAAAATTCTATCTAATATAAATCTAAATGAATTTATTTAAAATAAAAATACTATCTTATAAATATTATATTAAAAATATTCTATTTCAATAAAATAACATTTTAATTAATATTTATATCCAAGAAAATATCTTACGTATTTTATAGTAATTGAAATTTTGGGGTGTTACATCAGATAATCGCTCGTATCTAAAGAAAATGACATACTTAACCTTTTCCATGTGAATCGATACAAAGGGGCCTCAGTATCCAGCAAAACTTGAACTCTGAGAGACTCTCCCCACGCCTCTTCATCATCTTTACCCAAGCCCCTGAATATATAACACAAAAACCAAGTAGAAAACCACGGGTGGGGAAAATAACCATTGGCCAACTATCAAAAGGCAAATCTTGTCGGATTTTTGAACCAATAATACGGTTATCCATTGTAAATATCAATGCAAATCATAGTTAAAATGCCAAGAAATGAAACCCTAAAAATCCTCCCGTATATCGCATGTCCAGTGCTGCAGCAAGTGTAACCCACACTCACTCTTCTGATGAAACAAACGAGAAAATCTAATGATGGGAAGAATATTTAGTTCCCCAAAATGATCGATAAAGGCGCAATGGATGTTTTGGAAAGAACACAAACACGCATTAATTGATACAAAGAGGAAGTGGTCGGCTTCTCCAAAAATTGTGAGAGGTACAAGGAAAGTAGAGACCAGAGTATTGATAGGAGCTAGGAAGAGGAACAGGGTAGAAGAAAACGAGAGAAGGGAGATAATTTTGTCTCATCTAAAAATTTGAACTTAGTTTCTTAATACTATCCTTCACCTGTGGGCCGATTCTTTTGTGTATATATTATCACCTCTACCCTTTGGGGAGGAGGCCAATCAACTAGACAATTTAAATGGGTGAAGTTATTTTCAGAGGAATCAAATTTAGAACGTAAACCTTTAGACTAAGATACCATAAAATAATTTTGTCAATCTACAAGTCTGAACTTTTATTAATTCTTATATATAAATTTTCTAATATATAGAAATATCCAACTAATTGAACCGGATTACAAATTTAATTGAAAAATTAAAAGATTAAAATTACTCAAAATTCAAGTTCTAACAATGCATCAAATTGCATATAAAAATCTTATTTTAAATTTATTTTATATATATACATACTCCATTTGCCCCTATACTATTTTTGAGTATTTACCGAACTTTTTATAATTTCATGGGAAATGGAGTCGGTAATAGACGTATTAAAAGAATAAGTTCCAACACAACGAATACAGTAATGCATATATGCTTGCTTGCCATCAGTTCATCATATATTCCTCGCTCCAATGGAATTAATTTAGCGGTTGTGGAGCAAAGTGCTATTGGAACTTATTTCACAAGAATTGAAAGTCGAAAAATAGAAAAGTGATATGATATAAAGTTCATCCTCCCAATTCTTATATTGTAATGAAAAAAAATATAAGGTTTATACCGATAGTAAAGAGGGTTAATTAATTATCACTTATGTCTTATGAAAAAGGCCTATTAAATGAATAATTTAATATGGATAAAGTTATTTTCAGCGGTATTTGAATTAATTCATTTATATTAATTTCTTATGATTAAATACTTAGTCCGTCCAAATTTACAATTTTCATTTAATTTGACCAAGAGTTTTAAAGAAAACTGATAGTTTATTGTTATACCCGATCAAAGAGTCAACCGTTGAAAAGTCAAAGTCATTATCCTAGACATCAACCAGTCGACGACCAATCAACAGGCAACCAAAGGACTAGTCATGCGACGACTAGTCAATAGTCTTTTATACTCGTCGGCGAGAAGAGATGAACGAGATCTCGACGAGGGCGACGAGAAGAGAAAAAGACAAGTCCCCGTACTCGATCAGGGAGTATGGGCGACCAGCGACTGTTTCCCCTTGAGGTTATGGTATGCTATGAAGATTTTTATTGGATATCCTCCTCGCCAATGCGAGGACGAGCAAAGCACTGCAATAGCGCATTGGACATTACCAAAGGCGAATTTAACAAAAGACTTTAGTGATTTTTTTTTTTTAAATGAATAAAAGACTTTAGTGATTAAATCAAAGGTCGAATTACAAACTGCCAACTATAAAGGCGTGTAACCTTTATTCTACAATATAAGCTCAGTTGGACTGAAGAATAACATAGGTTGAATTCATTACAAGAAACTCAATACACACTCTCCAATCTAATATTTTCTTTCAAGCTTCCTCAAGAAACTTCCTTACATACAGTGGTGTTCTTCATATTTTGATCATCTTCATCACTCATTTTAATCCATGTAAACCTCATTATAAATATTTTATGTTGTTTATGTTTGATAAATATTCAAATTCAGATATATCATCAAAAAGTGTATACAACACTTGTGTATATAGTGGATATGTGGCTGTGGGGTAGAGGGTAAAGTTTTGTGGGCTCTCAATGACATATTGAGTAAATAAATTATAGATGGAGGGTGGAGATAAAATAATATTTTCTTTTAAGAAAATGAGAGTTTTAAAATTGGACAATTACCGGACTAAAAATATTTCGCTATTACCAGACCAAAAATATCCTTCACTATCAAGCCAAAGATATATTACTACGTATGTCTACACCAATTTTTTTGTACTATAATTGCAATAATAAAATAAGTTATTACGAAGACAAAAAAAATGTACTTTCTACGAGGGTAATTTGTGCTACTCTATGTTTTTTACCACAAATTTGTTCAAAAAACTACAGATGATATTTTTGTTATTATTATAGCAGTATATTTTGACCTTGTAGTATATATTATATTTATGATCTTGTAGTAGCATATTTTAATTCTATAGTAAGACAATATCTGAAAATAAAAAAATATATTTGAATTAAGTTTGACTCACGCATTGATTTAGGTTTAACCAAATTCATCTTAATTAATATTTCCTCCGTCCAATTTCATTATTTCCACTTTTCTTTTTTTGGTTGTCCAATTTTATTATGGTCATACCCTTTTTTGGAAACAATACTATTCATACTATTTTATCTCTACCCTCCTACCATCACTTATTTACCCACTTTGCCATTCACTTTATTTATAAACAATAATTTATTTACAAATGGACCCCACAATACCCTATCGTACCCTCAACTTATCTACTTTATGAATAAACTAATCAATATTCATTACAACCCGTGCTCGGAGAAGTTGGCATAATAAAATTGGACGGAGAAAAATATTTTATATAAGTTTTTTTTGACACAAAGTTAAAATGGGTAGAGGAATGTGATTCCAAATCCTAGCTAACAATATCAAAAGTAACGTAGACAACATGCAAATTAGCATAACCGAACACATGTATATGCTATGTTTCTATACTATTTCAAGTGGTGGCATATATATATATATATAAATCAAACAAAATATTATATTATAATGTGTATCTAAGATGGGGTGTGTTTGCACGAAGCAAAGGCTACGTATATTTGAAGATCCATCCCTTCTTTCTTCTCAAACAAGATGTACGTATATATGTTGCCAATTATTATTCAATTAATTTGTGCAATTCAATTCAAGTTTATTATAATATTATTCTTAATTTGCACAAGTGCAGTTACTGTGAAAGAGGTGAAGTCATTGAATGAGCTCTTCAGAAAATTGGGGAGCACCTTAGTTGATGATGGCTTCATCAACAGAGTAAGATCTTCTATAAACCACCTATCATTTATTTGCAATATTATTGCAATATAGACTTTTTGAAAAAAAAATTTGTGCCCAAATCTAACCCTTCGAGACTAGAATCAGATTAAAAAATAATGTGATTTTACTAAGAAAGTGTCACGTCAACAAGTCATATTAGATTCTAGCACAAACAGAGAAGTTTATGAGGAAGTCTAAGTTTAACAATATATAAATTGGTGATTTATTTACAATTAATTAAAATATTAAATTAGATTGTAAATAAGCAAATTTAGAAAATTTAACCCTATTTAGATTTTGAAATTCGGTGTTTATTAAAATAAAATCAACAGAATTAATTTCTCATTAAATAAATATTTGAATTACAGGAGGAGTTCAAACTTGGATTATTTGGAAATGGGAAGCAGCAATCTGTTGTTGCTGATAGGGTCAGTTCAAACATCTCTTATTAACTTGATTATTATTATTATTATTATTATCATTTTCTTTTTAAATTCAATACACACGATGCTGGATTGTGTGAAATATTTTACACATACAATATATTTAATTAAGATTTAAAAAAAAAAAATTGTGGATCAAAAGTCTGAATTCGAGTCACTTAAAAAGCTTGGTTGGTTTATTACATAACCAATATATTATTACTACAATTTCAAAGTATTATCACTACAAGATCAAAAGTGTACTACTATATATATGTATTAGTTACTACGTACTCCGTATTATATATATATATATATATTTAACTCGTCATTAATTGAATATTTATTGTTTGTACGCATTTTTGTTTAATAATTGTTTATTGACATTAAAGATGATAAAATTGTCTTTTAAGAGTGATATAATGAGTAATTCAACTTTATTGGTTTATTGGATGTTCTTTTGATAGTGTGTAAAAAATAATGACATGTGGTGTAAATAAAAGATGTTTTATAAATGAGTAAGAAGTTGACTTTTTCAAATAAAGAAATGTTCAATTAAAAATGAGATAGATGTTTCTGGCAATTCACTACAAAAAACGAGCGATTTACCGACGGACCTACCGACGGAATTGTCGTCGGTAGGCGTGGTTTCCCGACGGAATTACCGACGGAATAATTCAGTCGGCTCTAGACTCGTCGGTACGGGTTACCGACGGAATAAATCTGTCGAGTCTGCCGACGGATCTCATTCCGTCGGTAGTCCGAATGACCCGTTTCGAAACCGGGTCTGATATCTGTCGACAATTTCGTCGGTCCGTCTGTCGGTAGTACCGACGGACTTACCGACGGATATTTAATTTTAACATTTTTTTTAAGAAAAATATATCCGTCGGCTTCTGTCGCTAATTCCGTCGGTACGTGCCGACGGATCTAGATTTTATATTTTTTTAATTCGGGATTATATTCAGTCGGTGTCCGTCGGGGGTTCCGTCGGCAAGTCAACCCAAAAAAAAAAATTAATTGACGTGGGTCCCCGACCCCCGACCCGACCCGGCCCCCGACCCGACCCGACCCGGCCCCCGACCCGACCCGACCCGGCCCCCGACCCGACCCGAACTGTTATTAAGGCCAACATATATTATTCTGGCCTTGCTAGGAATCGAACCCGGGTGTGTGGGCGCCTAGTGAAGGGCGCCTACCACTCGGACAGATGTGTTACTTGTTCGTAATTGTAGTATTAATTGTATATATACTCATTTTCGACCCATTTTTTTTTTAAAATTCACAAAATTAATTTCTTTCAAATATATCAAATAATTAAATTTGAAATCTATAATTTATATTTTTATAATTTATATATTTTAAAATACTAAAATATTCATATTTTAACTAAAATACTAATATTTTTTTAGTAAAAAATTCATTTTTTTGCTAATTATTTTTAAAAAAAATTCATAAAATTAATTTCATTCACATAAATTAAATAATTAAATTTGTAATATAATTTATATATTTTTAAATACTAAAATATTCATTTTTTTTACTAAAATATTCATTTTTTTGCGAATTATATTTTTAAAAAAATCAAAAAAATAATTTCTTTTCACAATTTTTAGTTGTAACTTAATGATAAATAAATATTTTTAAATTGTACATCTAATAAAATAATTAGCTTACATTATATAATTTATTCTTCATCTTCTTCCTCTTCATCTTCTTCATCTACATTTTCATTATTTGTCTCATCTTCCTCTTCATCATCATCCTCCTCCTCCTCCTCCTCCTCCTCCTCCTCTTCCTCTTCATTTTCATCATCTTCCTCATTTCCATTATCGTTTTCAATTTCGATCAATTGTGAATTTCCAGCCGTCAAGTCTACGTGGATATTCAAATCTCCCGTAAAGACTTCAGTTCTAGCCTCTATTTGTTCCGTTTGAAACGGAGAATCATCTTCATCACTCTTGTCCTTTGTAGGGACTTCTACCATTGATCTTGCCTTTACTTTGCAAACAGCGTGCCATTCAATTTTACTACGTGATGATCGTACTGGATACTTGCAGTAGTATACTTGAGATACTTGATGGGCAAATACAAATGGATCATTCCCGATATAGCTCCTTTTCGGATTAACATCGACGAGTTTGTACTCCGGATGAATCCTTGTTCCTGAAGGGCCTGAATCAAACCAATGACACTTGAACAACACTACAGTCTTTGTTGGATATCCCGGATATTCTACTTCAACGACTTCGTGCAACACCCCATAGTAGTCACTTGCATCTGCATTGTAGTTTGCACTGCTAACGCAAACACCACTGTTGGTAGTCGCTTTTCTCGATGCATACTCAGATGTATGAAATCTGTAGCCCTTCACAATATAGCCGTTGTAAGTCTTTACACGACGTAGTGGTCCTTTGCTGAGATCCTTTAAGAATCGATTCCCAAAATCGTTTGACCGTCCCTATACAGTTCAAATAATTAACATTAATTATGAATCATATTTATTTACGTAAAATTTAAGGAAATGGTACTCACACAACGTTGGAACCATCGGGCAAAATCACGTTGAAGACGAGCATCTATATCTGTATCTGAGATGTTTTGTTCTGTTCGTCTTAGTTCTTGAGTATACATCCTAATTCACAACATCCAATCACAATTAATATTAAATTACATAAATGAAGTAATGATAAAAATATGAAATACTTACTCAATGTAAGGCTGAACTTCATCACAATTCAATAACACATACGTTTGTGCTATTTCTGCCTCTCTGTTCGACTCCCACTCTCGTTCAGTGAATTTTCCTATTGATCGTCCCTTAGACTTGAATATAGACAGCATTCCATCAACCTCTTCACCGATATTGTCTGTATCTCTACCACCGTAGTTACGTGGTTCACTTCTCAACCGAGTGTTGACATGGTCTTCAAAATAATAAGAACAAAACATGCCAACCTCTTCATTCAAATATGCATTAACAATCGATGCTTCCACATTTGCCTTTTGTTTAGCATTGCGTTTCAAGTTGTGGAGATATCTGATTTATAATAAAAAAACATATATTTTAATTCAGTGAACATGCATGCATGTAGTATATATAAAAAATGAATAATGTAAGAGTTTACCTTTCAAATGGGTACATCCACCTGTACTGCACTGGACCACAAATTCTGGCTTCATACGCTAAATGAACGGGTAAGTGTTCCATGGAGTTGAAGAAGCTAGGTGGAAAAATTTGTTCCAACTTACACAAAATCACTGGAATATCTTGCTCCAAACGAATCATATCATCGATCTTGATCGTTGAAGATGTTAAATCTCTAAAAAAAAGACTTAATTCAGTGATAGCCCTCCACACATTGAGAGGAACAACGTCTCGGAACGCAATCGGTATCAAGCGCTGCATAAAAACATGACAATCGTGACTCTTCATCCCTGAAACCTTACCCCTGTTTATGTCTGCGCATCGACTCAAGTTTGACACGTAGTTGTCTGGAAAATTCAACTCGTGAATCCAACGACACAGTTGTTGTTTCTGTGGCTTGTCCAGTGTGTAGCAAGCCTTCGGATATTTACCTGTACTGGGATCCTTTTCCAACTCTTGACGACGACAATAAATGTTCAGCTCTTCCCGGGACTTTGGAGTATCTTTCGTCTTGCCTTCTGTGTTCATCATTGTGTGGAACACATTATCAAACACATTCTTCTCAATGTGCATCACGTCCAAATTGTGTCGGATCAATAGTGAACTCCAGGTTATTGATAAATAATAATCTCCGTCGGTAGTGAATAACATTAGATCAAGGTTATTGAATAAAAATAAAATAAAATGAACTCCAGGTTATTGATCAATAGTGAATAATAATCTCGTCCAAATTTTTGGCTACCGACGGATATTTCCGTCGGTAGCACACGAATATTTATTAGTCAGTCAAAGCGGTGCGGCTACCGACGGATATTTCCGTCGGTAGCACGCGAATATTAATGTGTCAGTCAAAGCGGGTCGGCTACCGACGGATATTTCCGTCGGCAGTCGAAATTTGAACGACCGACGGAAAAAATCCGTCGGCAAGCAAGGCGAAACGACACCGTTTGGCTGCGGAACTAAATTCCGTCGGGAAGTCCGTCGGCCGGTCCCGACGGATCTTGTATTCCGTCGGGAGTCAGTCGATTCGAGAATTCTGTCGGCGATCCGTCGGTCCGACCGACAGAATGGATTCCGTCGGTAGCCTTCCGTCGGCAAACTCCGCGTTTTTTGTAGTGATTGTTCAAATAATAATTAGACGAAAGGGAGTATTATATATCACAAAAACTTATATGAAATATTTCATACATGAAATATAGATAATTAAGATAAATTCGGGACAAAAATTAGTGGGTCAAATTGGATCAACGCAGGTCAAACTTAATTAAAATATATTTTTTCGCTTTCAAATATTGTTTTACTACATCACCAAAACAATATTACTACATTACCAAATTATTGTCACTATAAGGTCAAGAGTGTACTACTACAAGTCAAAAAAATATTCTGGACACTTAATTTTTTTGGACGAATTCTTTGTAATTTTTTTTAACATGTAGTAGTACATTTTTTGTCTTGTAAAAATATTCTGGACACTTAATTTTTTTGGACGAATTCTCTGTAATTTTTTTTAACATGTAGTAGTACATTTTTTTGGACGAATTCTCTGTAATTTTTTTTAACATGTAGTAGTACATTTTTTGTCTTGTAGTGATAATACTTTTTTTGGACGAATTCTCTGTAATTTTTTTTAACATGTAGTAGTACATTTTTTGTCTTGTAAAAATATTCTGGACACTTAATTTTTTTGGACGAATTCTCTGTAATTTTTTTTAACATGTAGTAGTACATTTTTTGTCTTGTAGTGATAATACTTTTTTTGGACGAATTCTCTGTAATTTTTTTTAACATGTAGTAGTACATTTTTTGTCTTGTAGTGATAATACTTTAGTCTTGTATATAATAACAATATATTGGTCACATAGTAAACCACATGCTTGTGACCCAGAATGTTTTGAGTGATTTGTATTCAAACTTTTGACCCGCGAATTTTTATTTTATTTGTGAAATATTTCACCACATGCTTGTGACCCAGAATGTTTTGAGTGATTTGTATTCAAACTTTTGACCCGCGAATTTTTTAAAAATATTTTATTTGTGAAATATTTCACAACAAGTGTTGCTCATTTTTTTTGATGGAAGTTAAATACCCATAAAAAATATTTTATTTGTGAAATATTTCACAACAAGTGTTGCTCATTTTTTTTTATGGAAGTTAAATACCCATCAAAAATATTTTATTTGTGAAATATTTCACAACAAGTGTTGCTCATTTTTTTTTGATGGAAGTTAAATACTCATCAAAAATATTTTATTTGTGAAATATTGATCTAAGGCCTAGGTAGTGGTGCTCTAACCACTTGAGCTATCCCACTTTGTCCAAGTGTTGCTCATTATATATTATATAAAATGTATTAGGTTGATATGTTGGATTTAAAAAGCTTACGAAAAAATTTAAATTTGATCTATTTAAATAAAATAGTTTTTTAAAAGTATAAGCCTGATTTATTTATGAAAAGAGTCCAGAGAAATAGACTTTAGTAGGTGGAGCTGTAGGCTCTTGTCTAATAAGTTTGGCCCATTCCTACCTAGGACTAGGATTGGCATAAAATTGAAAATTTTGGAATGGAATTGACAATATTTAATTTATTTGGTTGGACTATTCAATTGATTTTTTTTTTAAACGAATTTCGTTTCGGTTTAATTTATATATTTTATAAAATCGTATAAACCAAACCGACCCTAAACGAAATACTTTATATAAATAAATAATACGGTACACCAATCAAAAGAAACCCGACTTGAAGTATGCTATTTTATTAATTTTCAATCTCAATTTTTCAATTCCGTACTTTGTTAGTCTTCAATCTTCATGCCCTACTCAAAAAAAAAAATTATCCCCCATATATGGAGATGGATTTAACTTTGAAAAATACAATTAAATCGTTATTTTTAATTTATGTGGAATTTGTATGGTTTGTGATTTGAAAATTTAATGAACTCGTTAGTTTGATTGTAAAAATTGAACTCGTAATTTGAATTTAATTTTTAGTGTAAAAAAACCTTAAAAAATGTTTATTGGTGAAAAATAATATTTAATGCAAAAAAAAAAAAGAAAAAAAAGTGGGTATAAACCAAATCGACTAGACCAACTAAACTTTTAAATCGGTTCGGTTCAATTCGATTATAATAAAACTTAATTTGGTTTCAATTTCATTTTTTTTTAAATTTTAATTATTTCGATTGGATTGAAAAAAGTTTAAAATCGAACCGAATGCGGTGGCTGCGGTGGCTGCCCCTATTAATTGACAATGCAAACATTAATATAAAATCATGATTAATAAATTTAATAAAAAAATTAAAATGATCGTGTATTTATTTAGTATTTCATCTTTTTTTCTACAATTGGTCATCATTGTGAATGCTTTTAAATCAGATTCATTATTGCTCCATACAAGCAGTCAGGAAGCAACATGATTTTTGGCTCATTGAAAGTAGTTATATTTTTGTTCTCAATTTCAGTCATCTGCTTAATTTTTTTAAGTAGAGAAATAGTTTGTTTTAATTAGCGTGCTTCTAATAATATACTATCATCTTTCTTACAAAAGGAAAAAAAATAAAAAATGAATGCTCTAAAGTTATGTCCGCAGATGTTTGATATGTTTGACACCAAGCACGATGGGGTGATAGATTTCGGGGAGTTCGTTAGATCATTCAGCGTATTCCATCCCGATACACCTCAAGAAGACAAAGTTGTTTGTATGTACACTATTTCTTTCTATTAATTCGTTATAAGTAGGGGCGTAAGTGAGTCGAGTCAACTCGCGAGTTACTCGTGCTCGATTCGAAGAAAGATCGAAATTGACTCGAAGTTAATCGAGTCGAGTTTCGAGCTACTCGAATAGCTATTGAGTTCGAACTCTCATAAATACTCGCCTCGAAAGGCTCACGAGCCTAATCGAGTTTGAACAATATTTACTATTTTGCCATTAATATATAATTTATATTTATATACGAGAAATCGAGTTGAGTCGAGTCGAGTTCGAGTTTATTTTAGAAAAAATATGTTTTATAATTCATTTTAAAAATTATATAGGTAATTGAGTCGAGTCAAGCTCGATCTTTCAAATTTTAGACTCGATCAAGCTAGTCTAGTCGAGTTTCGTGCTCAGCACAACGTCTTGACTCGTTTACATCCCTAGTTATAAGTTTATAAGGCTCTTGTTTGATATATATATGTTAAGATGTATACAATCATATTCAAATATTCTATTTGACCCAAAGTGAATCATAAATTGTGTTTTTTTAATCATTTGATATTCATTTGAGTCTGTTTTTATTTTTTGGATATGAAGTTTATTATTGGACTAATTAGACGTCAACTTAGACTTAATTAAGTTAATCTACCTCACCAATTTAATGGTGAGACTTAACATATTATTAACAGATCATATAATTTATTGTGCTTTGATTTTTATATTTCAGTCGCATTTAACTTGTACGACACATGGCAAACAGGCTACATTGGAAAAGAAGAGGTATGTTACACACCTAGGCATGTTTGCTTAATGGGTTTATGGAGGTTTAGAGAATGGTTTGATACGTAAACCCATCTTCTCCTAAGTTTGATTTTTCATAACTTTAAATACTTTGATCTGAGTTTTTATAATTTGACTCGATTTTTATAAATTAGATTTCATGGGTTTAAACAACCTATCATTTCCTTGGGTTTATGAAGCCAAGGTTTACATGTGTGCTTAATGAGTTGGGATACGATGGGTTTAGATGTGGTGGAATATGTAAATCTTGACTTCATAATTAAACTCAAGGGGAGACTAGGTTGTCTAAACCCATGGAATATAGTTTATAAAAACCGTCGGGTCAAATTATAAACCCGGATCAAAATGTTTAAAGTTATGAGAAATCAAATATGGGAGAAGATGGGTTTACATATCAAACTCATCACTAAACCCCCTAAATTCATGAAGCAAACATGTCCATAGTGTAGTTCATCACACACATACCCTGATATCCATATATAAAGTCTCTCTAACTATAAGTGTATAAGGTTAAGGAGATGATCGTCGAGTTTCTTAACGAGTCGAACTTCGCCTTATCCGTCCATATCATCGAAGTTATAATAGACAAGGTTTGAAAACAATCCCTAGATCATATGTATTTCATATTTCATCCGTTTTAAAATAAGTATTGTTTTAGAGGTTGAATTTTATTTCAAATTAATTGTCGATTTTAATAGTTTTTTCATATCTTTTTTCAAAATTTACCTTATGTGTATCACTAAAATGTCTTTATTTATTGATTGATGTCTTATTCATTCATATCTTTAATGTAGTACTCACCTCATCAGAAAATAATTTCACACTTTTCTTTCAGAAACATTCACATCATTAATATTAAAAATCATTTATAAACTACATCTCACAATATTCTTAATTTTACATAAAATGTCATTACTTTTGGATGCGTACACACAAGTTAAGTCATTTCTTTAATTTAGATATAAACGTTTATAAAATTACATTTTAAAACTTTATTCATTATTACATTTTTTTAATATATGTGCTCATTTATCTATAAAACTTATTATGGGACGTACTGAGGGAATATATCCATAAATTTTAAAATTGAAGAGAGAAAAGTGGAGAGATATATTGATTGAGAATAAATATGTCTAAATTTTAAATTTCTTAATTTGATATAAATTCTTTAAAATGATACATATTTTGAAGTGGAGGTAGTACTCCCTCCGTCCCGGAATACCTTTCATAGGTAAGCGGACACATTTAAAAAAAAAAATGTAATAATAAGTTGAGTTTTGAGGAGTGATTTTGTTAACTTTTATGTATAAAGTAAATATATGAGTTGACTTGTATGTAAGTGTGAGCCCAAAAGTAATGACATTTTATTTAAATTGTGGATATTGTAAAGATAGAGTTTATAAAAGATTCTTCATTTTAAAAGTGTAAAAGACATTGTGAAACATCTCAAAAAATAAGTGTGAAAGAAATTGTGGGATGGGAGTATATAATAATATGTAAGTGATTATGTTGAGATTTTTGTGTGAAAGACATTTGAGGAAGCGGATTTGAATAAAGATGGGAAGATAGACATGGAAGAATGGAAAGAGTTTGTAGCTGGGAGACCATCCTTGTTAAAGAACATGACTATTCCTTGCTTGAAGTACTGTAATCTCTCTTTGACCTCATCATATATTTTTATTACTTTGTTAAAGTTTTTGGGTTTTATTTGGTGTTCCACCTCGTTAACATGTGTCACTTCCATTATTATGAGACGTTGATAATTTTTTGACAAAACACGTACGTTTCGATAAATATACAAGGTGGAACACTAAACTAACACATGTGACCTACCCTACTTTGATTATTTTTATGAGACAGTCTTTATAGCGTCAAGCTTTGCATATCAAAAGTCGTTTACGACGCATTTTTCACCCTGCAGGGGCTTATCCACAACAATATTTCCGAGCTTCGACATGAAATCAGAATGGTGAAACATGGGGATTTCCTCTCGAAATAACTAAACTGATTATACTACTCATTCCGTTCCATTTTTATTTAACATTTACTATTGACACGAAATTTGCATGAAGGAAATTATTTATAAGGTGATAAAGTTTTTTTTCAAGGAGGAATAATATGAGATTTTTTACTTTATTGAAGATATAATTTTATTTTAGTGTAGTGCAAATAAGAGAAGTTTAGGGAGATTTTTAAGGAAGTAAAGTATTTTTTAATAGTTGTTCAAATAATAATGGAACATATATTTTTTCCTATTAAATAAATAATGAGACACAGGGAGTAATTAAATATTATTTAATTTAATGAATAATGTATTCCATTACCATGACCTTCCTAACATTTGACCAGCACATCATTTTTCTTGCTCTTTCAACCATGACCTTCCTTTTCTGAACAAAATGTAGACCCAATTAAAGAGAAAAATCACAATTGAATCTAAGAAAAAAAAGGCAAAGTCGTGTTTACCGAGATAGAACCTAAAGCTAGAGCATATAAATAGAAGTAGGAAAGTTAGAGACATTCCAGTCCTTTTGTTTGTTCGTGTGAGGTTGTTGAGAATAAAATGAGTTTTGATGAATATACCAAAACCCCCTTCAGACATGCCAAGTAGATAAGTCTTTTATAATGAACATGTTTCAGGAATGTTGGAACATGTAGTCTAAGACAAGTAGAGAGGCTGATGTGTTAAGCAGCTCTTAGAAGAATAGATGTACTAGTTGAGGGGGAACACTTGCTTTGATTGCTTAAAGCTATATCAGTCCCCTCAAGGCTCAGTTATGGAATGATCTCAAGTCTGCTGAAGGACAAGTATGCTGATCAAGTGGAATCAGTCCAAAAGACAACTTAGTGAATGCCAACATAAGTTAAGATGCATCATCAAAGTACCAATCTACTGCATCATACAAAGCTCAGAAGAGTTATCCATCTGAATGTTTCAAAAGAGTTGTCTCAGCACACTTGAACTAAATCTGTCTCAAGGACAACTATGCTGAAAGAAGATCAAGTCCATCTCTCCAAGTCATATATGCTTAAATGACAACTCAAAGAAGAAGTGGAAAGAGAAAGAGCCAAATAATCTGAAAAGCTAAAGAGCCTGCTGATGAATGAACTCTGCTGAATCTGATAAGCAGAGTTGTCCAAGTGATAAGGAAGCTTGTCCTTATCTTAGGAATGTTGATAAGAAGAGATGTCCATATTTGACCAAGTGAATCTTGAAGTCAAACATTGGGAAAATTGCTCAGAATGAAGACAAAGTTGGAGCAGCCGTTTATTTCCCAAAACAAGGACATGTCACTATCAGAATTTGTCTTCCAGTTTGAAGAACTCAAGGAAGACATTTATAGCTATTTGAGACTGCCTTTCCAACGGGCAAATCCTCAAATTTGTCTATAAATACAGAAGTGTGAAGACAATTTGAAGCACCTCAACCTTGACAATAATATCCAACTATCCTACAAGTCAAAGTGCTTTCAAGCTTTCAAAGAGACTATCTTAGTCTTCATACACTTCATTCTAAGTTGTAACCCACTGTATAAATCATACAAGAGCTTAGAGAGATATCATATCCTTACACACTGATCTCCATTGTAAAGGATATCTCATTAGTTGGAACATTACTTCACCCCTTAACCCTTTCCCTTTCAAGTGAGAAAGTGAGAAGGTTGTAGTAGTAGAAGTGGTAGGAACTGACTGTTGAGAGAAGAACAGTTCAGTTCTGAGTTGAGAAGAGAAGAGGGTACTAGGACTCTAGACATCCTAGGGATCAATTCACCAAGGAGTGGTGTTTTTATGATCAAGTGCACATTGGCACTATAAAACAAGTTAATTCCAAGAGTGAAGGAATTATCCTGTTAAATCAGGGAAAGTGGATGTAGGAGCTTGAGTCTCTGAACCACTATAAACCACTGTGTTGATTTACATTAAAAGTACTTCCATACATTCAACACTGCACTCATAAACTGAACTTTCAAAGACTCATATCACAAACTGTGCAAAACCTGATTTGGAGAAGTTCCTTGATAAAACTGTGATAAACTGCTTAAGTGATTCAGAATATAAAAGGAGTTTAAACTTAAGGGCCAACCACTATTTCCGCACATATAACTCTCCTAGATAGTTATTCAACTAAGTACTCAATAGTACTTAGCAGTTTGATTATCTTAGAAGAGTTAATCTCATCGGCAGAATTGTCCAGGACAACCTTGCTGAACTCTGGTTTGATCAAGTTTGAAAAGAATTTGAATACAAGTGTATTCCCCCCCCCATACACTTGTCATATACTCCTTTCAGGACCAACAAGTGGTATCAGAGCAGGGGTTCAAAGACCACTGCTTCTGAAAATCCATCTTGATTTTCAAAATCACATATTGTGTGTGGTCACTGAACTGATCTCTCTGAAATCGTGCATATCTATTGTCTAACCCCTTTATTGAAGGTGTATGGCAAGTGGCCATAACAGGAATCAGCAACAGAATCAAAACCAAAACCAGAACCAGAATCAAAATCTGGAACAAAACATGAATGTTGTTCCTCCTCCTGCTGTTCAAGGGCTGGACAATATGGCTACCAATCCAGTAAACCATATATCACATCACAAGTTACCCATGTTCTCAATTGATAATTATGATTTCTGGAAAATCAGAATGAGAGCTCATCTTGCATCTTTACACACTGATATGCTAAGGGTGATTACAAGAGGACCCTATGTGTTCACTCAGCCTAACCCCAGGTTGACTGATGAACAAAGAGCAGATACAAGGGATGTGATTCCTAAAGATGAAGATGACTTCACCTCTTAAGAAAAGAGGAAAGATAATCTGAATTATCTAGCTATGAATACCCTCTATCAAACAATTCCAGATGCAATCATGGGAAGGGTCTACCACTGCACAACTGCCAAGGAAATATGGAATACTCTTGTAGAAATGTGTGAGGGTACTGAAAATATAAAGGAGAACAAGCTCCAAGTGGCTGTGAAGAAGTTTGAGCAATTCTCAATGGAGGCAGATAAGTCCATTGACAAGTTTGCTGGTAGATTCACAGATGTGATGAATGAAATCAACTCCTTGGGCAAGGTGTACTCCAAAAGAGAAGTTGGATTGAAGATTTTAAGAAGTCTCACTCAAAAGTGGGATGTATATGCTGTGATGATGCAGAACACCAAAGATCTCTCCACCATGCCCATGCAACAAATCTTCTCTGAACTTAAAGCTTATGAGTTTGATCTCAACAGAAGGAAGCCAGTTGAGGAATCTTCTCTACCAATCAAAGGAGTGGCATTCAAAGCCAAAACTGTTGAACCAGAAATGCAGTCCACTCCAAGATCATCAAAGTCAGTCTCTAAGACTGAAATGAAGGAATAGATGGCCCTCATGGCTAGGAGGTTCGACAAACTCAACTCAAGGTTTGGTAGATACATGAAATTCTACCAAGACAACAAATTCAGGAGAAGGTACAACTCTCCTGAAGCACAGGCTGAGGACAAGTACTCTGAAAGGAGAAAGTCCAACAGAGCTGAACCCTCATCATCCAGAAGAAGAGATGATTCAAAGAAAGATGAAGATGAGGATCTGTGCTACAACTGCAAGAAGAAAGGGCACTTCCAGTATGACTGCCATGAACTCAGCTCTAAGGAAAGAAGAGAGAGGCAAGCCAAAAGAGATAGAAAGTTCACCAGCAGAAAAGCCATGATGGCTGGTGATGAATCAGATAGTGCTGAAAGCTTCAATTCTTCTGATGGACTGTTCTCAAACAGTGATGATGATGTATGCAACATGGCCATTGAGGATGATGAGGTATCCTCCACTTCCAGCTCACCATCATTTCTATCACAGAACACTAGTGAAGTCAACTTGAAACTTTCCTTTGGGAAGTTGATGGAAGATTTCACTAGATTACAAGAATTTCATGACAACTGTGTGAGAGAAAATGAAAGGCTTTCAATTGAGCTTTCAAAACCTGCTGAGACAGTAGTTGATGTTAAATCTACTGAGTTGTATCAACAAGTCTTGAGAGAGCTTGAGGAAGCAAATCTCAGGATAGTTGACCAACAAAGACAGATTGATGATCAGCTGCTTTCTCAAAAGAGAAAAGATTTTGAACTAAAAATTTTCAAGAAAAATTTGAAAACCTCTCACATGAGTATGTCATTCTTAAATTTAGTGAAGAGAGCCTGAAATTAAAGATGTCTGCTTTGAACAAATCCTCTAGAGCAATAGAGGAAATTCAAAGTTATCAAATACATATGGCTCAAAGAAGTGGATTAGGTTTTGATCCATTTGAATCTTCACCTTGTCTTAGTGTTGCTTCCACAAGTAACACTAAGAAAATCTTTGTTAAATCAGTGGCACAACAAGCTGAAAATGAAATAATTCAGCCCCTGAACAAAGGGAAGGGCAAAATGAATGAAATGCACACTCAAGTGCCTCAGGAGACTAGGCCCAAACCTTTGGAAAAGGTCAAGTCTCCTGAACATAAGAGGAATGTTGGTCAGCAGAGTAGACCCAATGGAAGGGCAACTCTCTTGAACAATGTTCAGAGGAGTTATCCAAGATATGATCAGCCTAGGCCAACTCTACTGAGAAAGCCTCAGCTGAACAGACCTAAGGACAACTATCCTCAAATGAAGAATAAAATGAGACAACCAAAACCCTTCATGCCAAAGGGTAATGGTCATAAATATGCCCTCCCTCAAAGATTTCCTCAAGTTGCACAAAGAACTCATAAGTTCAGGAGATTTGACAACTCTCCTGAAACTTACAGAGTCAACACTTTCACACATACTTTCCTAAAGGCATTTAAGGGAAAGACAGTGTATGTTGATGCACAAGGAAAACAACTTAGCCACCTTGAATCAATCAGGGTAATTAGGCAAGTTTGGGTTCCCAAAGGTACAGCTAACCTCTCAGGACCCAAAATTCAAAGGGTACCTAAAGCTTGCTAATTGCAGGTACCTATGGGCCAGAAGAAGATGAGGAGTATGAGCAAAAAGTCAGCATGGTACCTTGATAGTGGATGCTCAAGGCACATGGCTGGAAACAAAGAACTCCTCACTGATTTCACTGAAAAAGAAGGCCCAAATGTCACCTTTGGAGACAGCTCACAAGCAATAACAAAAGGTTATGGTACCTTGATAATTGGTAATATCAAGGTATCCAATGTATCTTATGTGGCTGGTCTCAAATACAATTTGTTAAGTATAAGTCAGTTTTGTGATAAAGGTTTTAATGTTGAGTTCTCAAGTGGAAAATGCTTAATTAAAGATAAAACTCAACAAACTCTACTGATTAGTACTAGGAAAGGAAATGTGTATTTTGATGACTGGGACAAGTCTACTGATGCTGCATGTTTCATTGCCAAGAGCTCTAGTGAACAAAGTTGGTTATGGCATAAAAGGCTAAATCACTTGAACTTCAAATCAATGAACAAGCTTGCTAGAAATTCATTAGTAAAAGGACTACCTAATGAGGTTTTAATTAAAGAGCATGTTTGTAAACCATGCCAAGAAGGAAAACAGATTAAAGCCTCATTCAAAGGAAAACCAATCATATCTACTGAAAGGGTACTTGAACTTTTACACATGGACTTATTTGGACCAATTACCCCTTCAAGCATAAATGGAAGAAAATACATATTGGTTGTAGTAGATGACTTCCCTAGGTTCACATGGGTTGAAGAAAACACAAGTCAAACTCCCTGAACTACTAAAGAGACTGTCAAATGAAAAGAGCCTTAACATTATCAAAATAAGATCTGATAAAGACACTGAGTTCATTAATTCATACATCAATGAGTATTGCACCCTAAATGGGATAGCTCATGAAACCTCAGCAGCTAGAACTCCTCAGCAGAATGGAGTTGCAGAAAGAAGGAATAGAACTCTAAAAGAAGTTGCTAGAACCTTAATTGTTGATTCTAATCTACCTAAGAGGTTTTGGGCTGAAGCTATAAACACTGCATGTTATACTCAGAACAGATGTTTGATCACTAAGGGTCAAAACAAAACCCCCTATGAACTCTGGAAAGGAAGAATGCCTAAAGTGTCATATTTCCACATATTTGGTTGTAAGTGTTTTATTCACAACAATGGGAAAGAGCAGTTGAAAGCTTTTGACAGCAAAGCTGATGAGGGGATATTTCTTGGATATTCCCAAATCAGTAGAGCTTTCAGAGTATACAACTACAAAACCCTAATTGTGGAAGAAACACCTCATGTTGTGTTTGATGAATCTATTTTTGAAGTCAGGAACAAAAACCTGGAAACTGAAGAAATCACATAAAGAACAAACCAGATTAAGCCTAAAAGACAAAGACACTGTATTCATAGATGTTGTCCAAGCCAATCATCCTGAAAACATAATACTGGACAACAATCCTGAAGGAAACTTTCTTGAAGCAAACCCCACTGAAGGAAGTGGTGAACTGAATGACCCAATCCCAGTTCACACCCAGGTAACAACTACCAATGAAGAAGCAGGCTCTGCTGAGGTAGTTAATGGATCAAATATTCCAGAGGGAACCATAAATGTTGAAAATACCAATGTCCTTGACATTGAAGACAACATCCCTGAATATGATCCAGAATTAGATCCTGCATTCAATTATCCTGAATTCTATGAAAATGGTGACTCAACCTTAGTAGAGGACAACTCTACTAAAGGGATCAGAAAAAGAAGGACTTGGTTGTCTGACCATCCTACTGATCTGATACTTGGTGATCCAAGTATAGGAGTCAAAACCAGAAGGTTTCATGGTGAAAGTGCTTTGTTTTGTTGTTTCCTATCAGAACAGGAACCAAGTGACATTGAGGAAGCACTTCAAGATGCAAACTGGATCACAGCTATGCAGGAAGAGCTGAACCAATTCACCATAAATGATGTATGGGAGCTGGTGGATAGACCTTCACATCAAGATGTTATTGGAACCAAGTGGGTGTTCAAGAACAAGAAAAATGAGAATGATGTGATTGTTAGAAACAAAGCCAGATTAGTGGCAAAAGGCTACTGTCAATCAGAAGGTATTGATTATGATGAGACTTTTGCACCTATGGCAAGGCTAGAAGCAATAAGGCTTTTCTTAGCCTATGCAGCCCACAAGAGGTTCAAAGTGTACCAAATGGATGTCAAGAGTGCCTTCTTGAATGGAGTTTTGAAAGAAGAAGTCTATGTGGAGCAACCACCTGGTTTTGAAGTTGGAAACCAAGTTTATATATTGAAGAAATGTTGGTCCCTGAACGAGTAGTGAATGGGATTAAAGTCTAGAGGGGAGGGGTGAATAGACTTTAAAACTTTTTCAAGAGAGTTGGTGAACCTCTTCTAATTGCTATGTCAACTGGACTGCAAGTCTGCTGGTCCAGATGACTATAGTGATCTGAATGAAGAGATTAGATGCGGAACTATGGTAGGCCTTGTTTAGACTCGTTCTTTTGTTTCTTGTGAAAGTGTTAACTTGTTTTTACTTAATGAAAGTACTCAGCTGATGCTGGTTTGAAAGTTGTGGCCTTAGTTGAAGGATGTTGAAAACACAGTATGCACTATATAAAATATATGTAGAGACAGAAATGTAAAGTGCAGAAAGGTAAATAACACCAGGTTTATAGTGGTTCGGATATACGATCCTACGTCCACTCTCACGTTCTAACGTGATGTTTAATCCCTTTAATTTACCACAAATTACAAGGGTCTTGACCTTTATAGTCCCAAGGATAGGACTTTGAGATCTGAGCCGTCCTAACAGCTACGGTCTCCACAAGTGATTGTAAGCACTTGCACTTTGAGGGGTTCAAAAACTTTAACCTTTCGGTGAGGGTTTGGAGTTTTTGAAGTGTATCCAACTAATGGTTCAAGCTTATAAATTGCTTAACCACTATGCCTAAAACAATTGATATACAATATGAACAGGTTTCAGGTTCTTATGGGTTGGATAGAAATCACTTAAGAGCTAAAAGTATTCTAAGGCTTTCTGGGCTCTTGGAGAATTCTTAGAACAGTATGGCTTTTGCTTGATTGCTTGCTTAGCTTGTTGAATTCTCTTGTTGTGATCTCGTACTTGTGATTTCTCATCCTCTTGTATTTATAATGGTGATTGCTTGCAACTAGCCATTGGAGTTGACTAGCCGTTGGGACAATCTTTCCATATTGGCTTGATTCCTTGATTCCAGCTGCTTGATTGCTCCAATCCTGGGATCATGTCAATCTTCTAAATAAGGTAGGTCTTCATTTGAATTGCAAGATGACTTTGGGAATCAGCCGAGTCCTGGAAGAGTACATAGTCTTCTGATCTGTACTACTAGTCTTCTGACTACTCTTCTGGCCTTAGGTCTTCTGTCTTCTGATATCAGCCGAGTAATCACTCGTCTGATCTGTGAATTATTTGTGCTGCTTTAGGCCATCTTCAATCTTGGACTCCATCAGATAAGTAGGTATACAAGCACCTTACTTAACTGGCCTTCAAGGATCTTCTAGTCTTCATGTCTTCTCTTCTCATCTTGAGGGAGCGCATGTAAGCCGGGACTGTGCCAATCAGCTGATATACATACAGTTGATTGCACAAGACTAGTCTAAGCTGTTCTATACAAGTCAGCTGATCCTATTACATTTATAAACTCTAAGTGTTTTGACCATCAAAACTATTCTAACATCAAGTGGGGCTTAGGGTGAATTTACATCCCAACAAGAAAGCTCTATATGGACTCAAGCAAGCTCCAAGAGCCTGGTATGACACACTGTCACAGTTCCTCTTGGATCATGGATTTATCAAGGGAACTATGGATATAACTCTCTTCAGAATCGCTGAAGGAGAGGACATCTTGCTTGTCCAAATATATGTGGATGACATCATGTTTGGATCCCCCAATGAGAAGCTGTGTGAGAAATTCTCAAAGCTCATGCAAAGCAAGTTTGAGATGTCAATGGTGGGATTGATGAACTTTTTCTTGGGCTTACAAGTCAAGCAATCAAAGGAAGGAATTTTCATCAACCAAGCCAAGTACACCAGAGAAATGATTAAGAAATTTGGGTGTACAACCAGGAAGCCAGTAAGGATCCCCATGAACACAAATTGGAAAATGGATCCAGATGAGAGTGATTCTCAAACTAACTCTACTGAATATAGAGGAATCATTGGCTCACTCCTCTATCTCACTGCCAGCAGACCTGACATCACCTCTGCAGTAGGTGTTTGTGTTAGGTTTCAAGCAAATCCTAAGAAAAGCCATCTAGAGGCTGCTAAGAGGATCTTGAGGTATCTCAAAGGCACTGAGAATCTAGGCCTTTGGTACCCTGCTGATGACAACATTGAGCTAACTGGCTACTCATATGCTGATTATGGAGGCTGTAGAATTGATAGAAAGTCCACTTCTGGGAGTTATCAATTCTTAGGGAACAAGCTCATATCTTGGTTCTCTAAGAAATAGAACACAGTGGCAACCTCCACCACTGAAGCTGAATATGTAGCTTCTGGAAGTTGTTGTGCTCAGATCCTTTGGTTGAGACAACAATTAAGAGATTACAATGTCAACTCTACTGAAGTGCCAATCTTCTGTGACAACAACAGTGCTATTGCAATATCATAAAATCCTGTATTGCACACTAGATGCAAGCATGTGGATATCAAGCATCACTTCATTAAAGACCATGTGGAAAAGAAGGATATTAAACTGGTGAACATCCATACAGATCATCAAAAGGCTGATATTTTGACAAAACCACTTGCAGAGGCAAGGTTTCTAGAACTATCAGCAGAGTTGGGTCTTCTTGATCCAGGAAAGTTGGACAAATGAGTCCAAAGGAGTTTATTCATAAAGGGGGAACTAAAATAAAAATTCAGCAGACTTGGTCAAGTCCACTGAAACTCAGAAGAGATGACCTCAAATTTTCAGGACACTTGTCCATTGAAATTCAGGACAGTTGTCCACATCTCTTCAGGACACTTGTCCATGTAGGGTCAGATAAGTTGTCTTGGCTATCAAATCAAATTTAGGTTTGATAAACACCTATTTTGGGTAATCATTGCCTATTTCAATAACTATCCCATTCCTTTTAAAGATATCACCTTTTCAAGGATTCAATTTGTCCCCTACCCAAAAAGTCACTTTCAATGCATTAAATGCCAAAATTTAACTCTTGTTTGCATTAAACAATTTGAGACATGATCTACCTTGATAACCCCCCAGCCTTAAACAAACATTAAAACTCCACCCACGTTTTGAATAAAACAGTTTTTCACTGTTTCATTGGTTTTTGACCATTGGATCAAAACTGGCCAACTCCTCTGAAATTGATCTTGGCCGTCCAAATTGGATTTCCTCATTTGCAAACCGTTGAATTTCCTTAAGACTCACATACTCATTGACATACATTCCTTTTGGAATATTCACAAGTCTTAAAAAGCCATACAACACTTCATTCTTCCCCACGCATTCAAACTTCTTGAAACCCTAGTTTTCTTACTCTCTCAAACACTTTCTCAAAATCCTTCACTGTTCTTCAAAGGCTCCCAAAGTTAGAACAGAAATGATTGTTGACTTCACAAACAAGGAGTTAGACCTTGATTTTGGCTACCTTAGCCACAAAAACAATCTGATTTTTGAGCCCATCCTATCCTTTGAGAGTGAAGATCCAGAAATCACTCCAACCTTGAGATGGCTGAGAAGAGCAGGACTCCTGAAATTCATGCAAGAGAAGCCAGATTCTTGTTTGGAAACATATATGGCTGAGTTCTTTGCCTTCTTGAAGTGGAGAGGAAAGCCAGAAGATGGTGAGGTCACCACAAGGCTATCCTACAGGGCTGAAGGAGAAGAGGAAGAAAGATTCCACATAGTGAAATTCTCTGAGGAAGATGTAGATGCTGCTTTTGGATTGCCCTCTGAAGGGAGGAATCCAGAATCCTATGGCAATGGTCATGAGGAAGAGATTGCACAAGATTGGCTCCTTGTTCCAGGACCAATCTCATCTACACAACACAAGAGAACCCTCAAGCAAAAGTTCCTAAATCTTTTTCAGGTAATTACAAAGAGTTTGCTAAGAAACACTGGAAGTCTTGAGCAAGTAAGCTTTCCAAGGATCAGATTTATGGCTGCAGTAATTGATGCCAGTGATAAGGGCATCAAGTTTGATTGGAGGACCTTCATCCTGTCTGAGATGATGAAGGAAAAAGCCAAGTTCAAAGTGAAAGCTCACAACAAGGTTGTGTTGGAAGGGAAATTGAAGTACTGCACAAGGGCTAGCTTGTTGATCGAAAAGTTTTCCCACTATTCCCAAATGCAAACCTTTGCAAGCCCCTCCTTTCCCAGAAAGTGTTGTTCAGGAAACTAAGCAAAGGAGGATGTTGATGGCCAAACCTGCTGAAGAGGTTAAAGAGAAGCCCAAAATGAAGAAAAGAACAAAGGTCAGGGCTGTCAAAACAAAGAAGATGTCTCAAGTACTATCAGAAGAAGCCTCAGGAGCTTCAGTTGAAGTTGATGAAGTGGCAGAAGAGGGAGTGAATGTGCCTTCTGACCACTCAGAAGAGTTGAGGCTGAAGTATAATGAGACAAGGCAGAAGAAAAAGGGTGATAAAAGACCTAGGGAAGTTGTCACTGAGAAAGAAAAAGAGGAAGGAAGTGGAAGCAGTAGGGTAAGCAATAGGAGAGTCAAGCCCACTTAGAAGGTAGTGGAACTTCAGGAGAAAAGGGTTCTCCAATTAGCTCTAAGGGAGAGCAGGGCAGAAAACAAGACCAAATCCAAGTCTAGAACCAACTCTTCTGGTTCTGGAACCCCAGAATCCAAAATCCCTGAAGACATACCCTTAGAAGTCAACCTTCCTGAAACTCAGAATCCAGACCCCAACTCCCCTGAAACCCATGTTACCCCTTCTAACCAACCCATCATCCCTGTCAATCTTACAAAGAGATACTCTCTAGAAGGGAGTGTGCAAAGAAGTGGCATAGATGTGCTTGCAGACTTAGCTGTAGATGAGACAAGACTCCTCTCTCCACTTGACTCATATATGCTCAATTATTCAAAGCTCTTAGAAAATTCACTTCATGAGCCAACCCCCCTGAGCAAAGCTCCTTCAGAATCATTGCTCCCTAAAGCAACTGAAGTACCTTCTATTGTACTTAACCCTTCTGAAGCCAACCCTCCTGAACTAAACCTACCTGAAGCTGTAATTCCTGAAACAAGAGCCAACTCCCCTATAGCCCAAAGTTCTCAATCAAATGAGAATGAGGAGGAGTATACTTATGAAAGTATGCTCAGAGGTGGAGCAAAGGCTACTGTGGACAGCTTATATCCTCAGCTTGCAGAATTTCCAAGACTACAAGCTACATTTCATGATCTAAGGATGCTGGTAAAAGTAAAAGACAAGTCCATTAAGGAGATTGCACAAGTCATTCTTGACAAAGGTGCCAACTGGTGGCAAATTGAAGAGGGCAGATTACTCCATTTTGGTGGAGTAAACAAAACAAGGTTCCTCACTGATGAGGAAGTATTTGCCAAGCTAGTTGCTGACAAGATTAAAGAGGAGAAAGAGAGGCTTGCTAAAGGGATCAAGCACCCTGATAGCAGCTCAAGTGATGATGGCAAAGATGATCCATTAAACCCTTCAAACCCTTCAGACAACCCTCCTGAACCTTCCCAGACCAACCTCCCTGAACCTTCCCAACCCAAACCTTCTGAATCCAGCAGGTTCTCAGAACCTCTTGTTACTTATCATAGGAAAGGCTCTGTCTCTTCAAAGGTGTTGACCAAAGTTGGTGACACAGCCAAGGACACATCTGCCAATGAAGGTTCTTCTGAACCCAAGGCACAACTTACAGATGTGGAGGCTTTTATTTTAGAAGCTGGTTTGGTTAAGGCCTATTCAGTGTCAGGAGAGTTGGACACTGATCAGCCCTTAATCATTCAGGATGACACAGTGGCTGCTGAGAAAAGCACTGTGATCTCCCAACAACTGCCACTTTTGAACCCCGTTGAGGGTGGAAGTGTTGCAGGTTTAGGAGAAGGGGTTGAAAAGGAAAGTAGAATTGAAAAACCAGAGGGTGTTTTGGATGATAGAGAGGTAGTCATCACTAAGATAGTGAGTGTACCACCATATGAGGGTGTAATAAGTGAGGAAGGACATGTTATTCTTGAAGTCAAATCTGAACTTCAAGAATCCCTTGATGAAAGGAGGCATGATTCCTTAAGTGAGAACATTATCCTTGAAGGGAGAGAAGAATTAGTTGAAAATGAGGAGAAGACTGTTGATGTATCAGAGTCTTATGCAAAAAATATTGAGGGTGATGAGTGTTTGTTCACTAACCCATTTGATTTGTCTGATATTGCAGGTATCTCTCTTGACCAAACCTTTGCAGATGAATTCTTAACAGATGCACCCATCCAAGTAGATTCTGGATCAGCACAAGCCATACTTGGGATGCAATCAGCAAAATTGGACTCCTTGGCTCACCAAGTCCAATCTGCTCATGCTGAAACTTCAGGAGCTTTAGATGAGCAAGGAAGAACTCTAGCATCTGTGGAGATGAGATTAACTGGCTCTGAAGATGTAGTGCTACCTACATTGGAAGCAAGGATAAGTGGTGTGGAATCTGGCCTTCAAACCATTTCCACTGAAGTTCAAAGAGCTAAAGCCACCATGGAGTCTATCTCAGAAAAAGTCAAGAAGGAACAAAAATTGCTCAGAGATAATCACAATGCCAATATCAAAGCTCTCAGACTAACTGTCAAGCAAGCCCTTGGGAAGAAGACAGCTCTACAAAAGAAAAGAGTAGAAGAGTTAAGGCTAGCCATTGTGAAAGCTGCCTCAGAAAATTTTTCCCAAGAAGTGATGGCCAACATTGCTGAAAGTGCAGTGGCCAATCTTACTGAGTTTCTCCAAGCCCAGCTGGATACATCTTTGAAAGCAACCTTGGAAGAGGTTGTTGAGCAAAAGATGAAGCTTGTTCTAGCTTTCCTTAGCTTGAGCAGTGATAGAATGCAGAATATACATGACGAAAATGTATATCTGCTTGAAGAGATAAAATATCTGAACCTAGCCCAATCCCTGATGGCAACAACCATGAGTGAGCTCAAGCCTCAGTGCTTTGATGGTGCCAAAAAGGGGGAAAGAGAAAGAGCAAGGGCCAAAGGTGCCTTGATAATAGGTGGTTCAGACAAGGGCAAGGAAAAGGCTGCTGAAGATAAGGGCAAAGAGCAAGCAGTTTTGAACATAGAAGATCTTGATGAAGAAGGGCAGTTAGCCATAGCAATGAAGGCTTTTATGGCATCAGCACAAGAAGAGAGAGCTAGGCTTCAGCAGAGGCCAGGAGGAGAAGGATCTGGTTTGGACAAAGGTGCTGAAGGTTTCCAAACTAGAGGTCAAATCAAGAAGGCCAAGGGGAACAAAAGAAAGGCTGAAACATTCACTGACTTCCCCAATAGCCTAGAACTTCCTCTTGAGTTCAGAATTGAGGAGGAAGAGCCTATCTCCAAGAAGAGCAAAACTGCTGAAAAGTCTAAAGCTACTGAGAAGGTCAAATCTGCTGAAATGACCAAGATTGCTGAAACTGACAAGGCTGCTGAAGGTGCCAAAGCTGCTGAAGATATTGAGGAACTATATGAAGAAGGTTTTGGACCTCAACCTAAAAAGAAGACAAATGTCCTACTGAATGATCCATCAAAGTTGTTTCAAGAAGGGTATGGCAAGGACCCTGAAACACAACATAAGTTGGCCATGATGAGGGCCCAAGAAAGAATGGATTTGATGGAGGAAGCCAACAGAGCAAGGGACAAAAGAAGAGCTGATTTCCAAAAACCAAGAAGAAGGAGAGCAACCTACAGCAAACTAAAGCCACAACTACTGATCCCCATGGACACCAAATATCCTCACATAGATAAATGGGTGCCAATACAGCTGAATGACTCATGGGAAGAGGCCAAAACGGAGTTTGTCTATGACTACTATGTCATTGATAGATGGAATGGAAGAGATGCCAACTCCACTTTTGCTGAGTTCATGATAGAATATCACAGAGAGCTATATCAGAAATTGCTTGCAGCTGCTGACATTGCAAGATTTGAACTCACTGCACCAAAGCAAATCATATACATGCCTCCAAAGCTGGAAGGATGGATTGATCAGAACAAAATCCTTCAGGAGTTCTTTGAAATCCTGAAACTGAACAGAATGGTGCTTGGACCAAAGGGCACAAATCAAGAAGCCATGGAATTGAAGAAAAGGGTGTGGGCACAATATGGGATGGTGCCACCTCCTAAGGATAATCTCTAAATTTGCTAAGTCCTCTTGACCCATCTTTTTGCTGATCTGATTATCTTGATTACTGATGTGCTGAAATTGGTCAAGACTGCTGATGTGCCTTTGCTGATGATTGTTTGCTCTGATGCTTAAGGATCAATGCTGTGATAGACTATCTTACTCTATATTGCTCTGATCAATAAATGGTTTATTACTCTAAATATGTGATGTAGAAAATGTTATGCTCTGATGTAATGTTCAAGCTCTGATATGTTTGTTCAACTATCAACATGCTTTGTAATGATCTCTTATTTGAATGATAGTTGAACACATTTTGAATCAAACATTACCAAGCTACAACTTGTGTGACTTATTAACCTCTATGCACTGAAAAGTAGAAAATACACTAACACATTTTCTTTCAGGGAACTTGACTCCATTCATCTTCACTGAAGTAAAATGTAATAAGTGTAATCAAGTCACCTTTGCATAGATTGTATAAGTTTTGGCATCATCAAAAAGGGGGAAATTGTTGGGAATAAAATGAGTTTTGATGAATATACAAAAACCCCCTTTAGACATGCCAAGTAGATAAGTCTTTTATAATGAACATGTTTCAGGAATGTTGGAATATGTAGTCTAAGACAAGTAGAGAGGCTGATGTGTTAGGCAGCTCTTAGAAGAATAGATGTACTAGTTGAGGGGGAACACTTGCTTTGATTGGTTAAAGCTATATCAGTCCCCTCAAGGCTCAGTTATGGAATGATCTCAAGTCTGCTGAAGGACAAGTATGTTGATCAAGTGGAATCAGTCCAAAAGACAACTTAGTGAATGCCAACATAAGTTAAGATGCATCATCAGAGTACCAATCTACTGCATCATACAAAGCTCAGAAGAGTTGTCCATCTAAATGTTTCAGAAGAGTTGTCTCAGCACACTTGAACTAAATCTATCTCAAGGACAACTATGCTGAAAGAAGATCAAGTCCATCTATCCAAGTCATATATGCTTAAATGACAACTCAAAGAAGAAGTGGAAAGAGAAAGAGCAAAATCATCTGAAAAGCTAAAGAGCCAACACTGCTGATGAATGAACTCTACTGAATCTGATAAGCAGAGTTGTCCAAGTGATAAGGAAGCTTGTCCTTATCTTAGGAATGTTGATAAGAAGAGATGTCCATATTTGACCAAGTGAATCTTGAAGTCAAACATTGGGAAAAGTGCTCAGAATGAAGACGAAGCGGGAGCAGCCGTTTATTTCCCAAAACAAGGACATGTCACTATCAGAATCTGTCTTCCAGTTTGAAGAACTCAAGGAAGACATTTATAGCAATTTGGGACTGCCTTTCCAACGGGCAAATCCTCAAATTTGTCTATAAATACAGAAGTGTGAAGACCATTTGAAGCACCTCAACCTTGACAATAATATCCAACTATCCTACAAGTCAAAGTGCTTTCAAGCTTTCATAGAGACTATCTTAGTCTTCATACACTTCATTCTAAGTTGTAACCCACTGTATAAATCATACAAGAGCTTAGAGAGATATCATATCCTTACACACTGATCTCCATTGTAAAGGATATCTCATTAGTTAGAACATTACTTCAACCCTTAACCCTTTCAAGTGAGAAAGTGAGAAGGTTGTAGTAGTAGAAGTGGTAGGAACTGACTGTTCAGAGAAGAACAGTTCAGTTCTGAGTTGAGAAGAGAAGAGGGTACTAGGACTCTAGATATCCTAGGGATCAATTTACCAAGGACTGGTGTTCTTGATCAAGTGCACCTTGGCACTATAAAACAAGTTAATTCCAAGAGTGAAGGAATTATCCTGTTAAATCAGGGAAAGTGGATGTAGGAGCTTGAGTCTCTGAACCACTATAAACCACTATGTTGATTTACATTAAAAGTACTTCCATGCATTCAACACTGCACTCATAAACTGAACTTTCAAAGACTCATATCACAAACTGTGCAAAACCTGATTTGGACAAGTTCCCTGATAAAACTGTGATAAACTGCTTAAGTGATTTCAGAATATAAAAGGAGTTTAAACTTAAGGGCCAACCACTATTTCCGCACATATAACTCTCCTATATAGTTATTCAACTAAGTACTCAATAGTACTTAGCAGTTTGATGGAGGAAGAGTTAATCTCATCTGCAGAATTGTCCAGGACAACCTTGCTGAACTCTGGTTTGATCAAGTTTGAAAAGAATTTGCATACAAGTGTATTCCACCCCCCCATACACTTGTCATATACTCCTTTCAGGACAAACAGAGGTTTATCAGATCAGAAGAGTACTAGTCTGCTGATAGTAGTCTGTTGTTGGGCGTATCATCTAGTGGAGTCAAGTAAGGTAATCTAGGCCTGAATCAGATGAGTTGGAGGTTTCCAATCAGCTAAGTAGGTGATTCTTAGAGTCTTTTGACTAAGTGTTGGGATATCAGAAGAGTAGAACATAAGAGGGAGGTCTTCTGGTAGTCTTCTGATCGTTGTCTTCTGTTACGAGAACAAGTGAAGGGCATAACTGTCAATTTAGATTGGGAAATGCTAAACACGTGAGTTTGTTAGGTGGTTACAACAACCTGTCAGAGTCACGCAATCAACACACGCTGCAATCATCCTTGATCAGTATAAATACCCCATAACTTGTAATTGTAAAGTTTAACGCGTACGAGCAATCGTTCTTGAGTTGTGAGTTCACGAGTGAAGTGAGGATAAATACCTTCCGAGTGAATGAGTGTGTAAACATCTCTTTTATCAATCAAAATTGAAGTCGTGTGTCCAGTGGATGTAGATCGAATTGATCGAACCACTTAAATTCTTGTGTGCTATGTTTTCTGTTCTCATTTTATATTTGTGAATTGCTATCTTTGTTGGATTGTTTGAGATAATTGTTTTCTGTATTGGCTGGAGACATCTAATTGTGCGGATAACTTGACAATTGGCGCCGTCTGTGGGAATCGAGAGATTCAATCCTTGAAGCAATTGCTAAATCGGAGATGGAGAATTCGACCAAATATAATATTGAAAAGTTCGGCACTAGAGATTTTAGGTTGTGGAGAGTTAAAATGCATGGTATCCTAGAACATCAAGGTTTTTTCGATGCGCTCGATGAACGAACAACTCCCGCGGGGGAATCTACCAGAGGTGCGACTGAAAGGAGCATGATGCTCAAGAACGCTCGAAGCACAATTCTGCTCTGCCTTGGTGATAAGGTTGTGAGAGAAGCGGCTAAAGAGATATCCGCGAAGGAGGTCTCTAACAAACTAGGTAAACTTTACATGGTTAAAACCTTAGCTAACCGTCTCAATTCGAAACAAAAGTTGTATGACAAGCCTATTCCAGATTGTTGGGATATGAATCCTAGAGCAAATCCTAAAAGATGAATAAAAGATAAAAGATGAAGTTTTGATAAGCCAAAAGTAGACTTGAATATTTTCTAAGTGTTGACTGATCTAGTCTAGTTAAGTTGAAGTCATCTTGTACAGATCAGTAGAGTTCACAAGACAAGTACAAGTTCACAAGATAAATATTATTATAAAAAATTAAGTACAATTTATAAGTACTTCATGTTTACTATTATATGAATTGTTAGGATGTTATTTGAGTTATTCGAATTGTATAGAGCTCATATTATTTCATATGTAATCGTATATAAACAATGTATAGTTTTGTAAGATGACTAAGCTTTTATAAAAGAAAGCTTAATGTAATGTAATAGTCTTGTTAGGTTAGATGATAGGACTAGATTAGTTCTATTAGGAGTCTACTGCACAAGAAGAGAAGACCAGTCTACTACTCAAGACAGGTGGACTACAAGACAAGTGCATCTACTAGACTACACAAGACAGGTTAACTTGAAGACAGTTACCAATACGCGTGAAAGATAAAGATATAGAAGTTAGTTATGGAATAACTAATTCGTAACAAGAAACGCGTGTATGGATAAGAAGATTCAGTTGAAATCAGTTATCAAGAAAGGTTGGTTACAACTACCTGAGTTCTTGAAGTTCGAAGTCTATAAATACTTGAAGGAGTTTATCATTTGAAGACTACTGAAAACTAAAACCTGATACGATTACTGAGATATTGATACTGCAAGCTTTATTGAAGATTCAAGTGAAGAAATTTCTCTCAGAGATTGAAGTTCAGAAAGTGAAGCTACACAAGTCAAGTGAAGATCAAAGAAGGCTACTACTGAACGAAGAGAAGTTTTATTTTCTTTTGTTTTGTTATTTTCAAGTTGCTAGATACTTGTAAATCGCTAGTAAGATCGAAGAGGCACTTGGTAGTGTTATCGAGAATATCTAAGTCTTATTTCTTGGGACTTAAAGCCACAAGAACATATTACTCCATTGGACGAGTTAATAAGAATTTCACAACTGGGTTTGTGAGAGTGGATGTAGACAAGTTGTCGAACCACTATAAATCTCGTGTTTGATTTACTTTACTGTTTTAATTGTTTAAATTGATTAATTGGTTTAACTACTTAACTGAACTTGACTAGTTGAGTATAGAACAGAGTTCTCGAATCTAAGTTGAGTATAATCTTGAATTGGGCTCATTGTTAATTTCGTATTCCGCATATTGTACTTTGATATTTCGAAAGATTTTTGAAAAGTCTATTCACCCCCCTCTAGACATTTTCACTAGCTTACTCGTTATTAACTCAACTTGGGACCAACAAGTGGTATCAGAGCAGTAGTTTACGAACTGCTGTTTCTTGATAACCAACACAAGACTTGGGTGAAAGTCTTGGTCCAAGATCATAATTGCTTTCGTGTTCTTGATCAATATTCTTGATATAATTGTTTCTTGTTCCCTGTTCTTGACTTATCTGTTATTCTTGATCATAACTCTACTTATCACTTATTTCTTGAAATCATGTCTCTTGAGATCAGCGCTAACAAGCTACCTAAGTTCCAGGTACAAGACTACGACTATTGGAAGCTAAGGATGGAAGCCATCTTCAGCTCCACTCACGACTTAATGATCTCCGTCGTCACTGAAGGTCCAATTGTGACCATGATCCCCAATACTGCTGCCCTTGACCCAAATCAACCAGTGGGTACACTCGTCAAGAAACCAAGGTCAGAACTAACCTCTGAAGAAATGAGACAGAATAATTTGGATAGCTTGGCCAAGAATTACATCTTACACACTCTTCCTAACGAGTATCTAGGAAAAGTGTTAAAATGTAAAACTGCCAAAGAAATGTGGGATCGCTTAGCTATCATTTGTGAAGGGACATCCCTAATCAAAGAAAGCAAGCTTTCTACTGCAGTCCAAAGATTCGAATCATTTCATATGAAAGCTGGTGAAACAATAGACCAGCTGGATACTCGTTTTACCAAAATCATGAATGACTTGGAAGTCCTTGGTAAATCTTATACTCCTCGTGAAATCAATCTTAGGATTCTCAAAAGCCTTGATAGTCGATGGAAGATGGTAAAAATGCTTGTTAAGAATACCCAAGATATAGACGTATGGACAGCAGAGACTATGTTTCAAACTCTAAAGGCTCATGAGTTTGATCTAGACGAAGATGAACCCATAGTAAGTAGTGACAGAGAACATGCTGTATCTAAGAACGTTGCTTTTAAGGCTAGTTCGTCTAAGATAGACAGGTCTAAGACTAAGACTAGGTCTGCTTCTGTTAAAGACGAGATAGATACTGATCTTAGTCTGAAGGATCAGGTAAGCCTCATGGTTAGAAAGTTTGATAGGCTGAATAAACGTTTCGGAAGATATAAGAAGTTCTATAGAGAGCATAGAGGGTCTGCTTCTAAGAACTCGTCTGAGACCAGACGAGACCGAAACTCGTCCGAAAGGAGAGACGAAGTCTCGAAAGGTAACATACAAGATAGAGAGTCTGATGGTAGGAAGATTACTCGTTCTGATAGACGCGATAAACGAAGGAACAACTCTCCTATTAAAAAGGCTACTAATGATCTTGTGTGCTATAACTGTGAGAAACCAGGTCACTACATATATGAATGTCCAGACCTGAGTACTGATGATCGAGAAGAACGCAAAGCACGAAGGGAAAGAAGATACAACCGTGGTAAAAAGGCAATGATGGCCAATGATGACTCTGACTCTGACTTAGACGAGTTGCCATCATCCTCATCTAGCTACCCGTCTGAACCAGATCACGATGAAGCTTTCATAGTTGATGATGGTCTATGCTTCATGGCTAAAATCGACCAAGAGGTATCATCTGCTGCATCCTTTCAATCTTGTGATGAATCAGAAACTGATGAAAGTGACACTGCCAGTAGCCAAGTAGGGAGTAGTCTTCAGCACTCTACTAGTGCAGTTGAAGACGACCTCCTACTTGCCAACAAGGCATTCATTGAAGTCAGTGACGAAAACATCACCTTAAGACAAGAAATCATTGATCTTAAGGAAGCTCAGTCTAAAGTAGATCCTAATATAACAGTCCTAAATGAACGCTTGCAAGAAGAGTTGAGACAACTCAGAAAGAAGTGTGCATTGACAGACAAGTTGTATCAAGACCTACTTAAGACACACGCTACTGAGAAACATGAATTCAATGTTTTACAAAGTAAGCTCAAAAAGCTTGAAGAACGTAATAAGTTCTTAGAAACCGAGGTTGTCACATTAGACCTTAAACTTACTGACCTGGTTAACTCATCTAAGGTTAACCTTGAATTGTCAGATAGGTATAGGGCTCCTGCTGACAAGACATGCATAGGTGCTGAGACACCCAGCTCGTCTACTCAGGTTCCTAAGAACCCTACTATTTTCATCTCAAGCTCTTTGACTAATGATAAAGGAAAAGAACCATTGATATACGACATTGACACTCCATCAAAAGGTACTGTACCAAAACAAGCTCAAGTTAACATTCCAATTACCAAAGGTGGTAAAAAGAAAGTTAACAACAAGCCTGTTCCGTTTAAGACAAGTCAACAAAGGACTAGGAATCGTGGACGACCAAATCAGGTCAGATACGAGGATTGGTATCCTGAGGAGACTAGTACTAGACAAGTACAGACTAGCCGACAAGAGTCTAGACCTCCTTTCATAAGGCAGTCTCAACTCTACTCGTCTAGACCTAGACAGGAAGGTCCAAAATATCGTACACAAGCTGTTCTATATCCTCCACCTTTGTCATATGATATCAAAGGAGAAGAAAGACCTAAACATGTCTATAAACCGTATGGACCTAATGCATACAAACCTTACTCTGACTATCATAGACAAGTGCCTGCTCAAGTAGAGATTAAGTCAAAAGGCTATCTCCAAAGAGTAGACCCGAACTCAACTGATAGGCCAGATAAGGACAACAAGGTCTTATTTTGCAACAAATATGGTCGTAAGCTTAGAAGGTCAAACTTGTTCAGGACTCCAATGTACATTTGGATTCCATTGAACTCGACTAACCCCCAAGGACCCCAATAAACAAGGAGGGTACCTAAATTATGTATTATCATCTATTGCAGGGTCGACTCGATCTATACAAGAAAGGTGGCTCAACCGGAGAAACTTGGTACATAGACAGTGGCTGTTCGCACCACATGACTGGTACCAAGACTCTCTTATCAAGCTACCATGAGCAAGAAGGACCAAAAGTGATATTTGGTGATAGCTCCACTGCTGTTACCAAAGGATTTGGTTACATTCGGAATGGTGACATAGAGATTCAAGATGTTTCTTATGTTGAAGGCTTGAAATACAATTTACTCTCTGTTTCACAATTTTGTGATCGTGGATACAAGGTGCAGTTCAAGAGTCAGAAATGTGAAATCATTGACAAAAGAACTCACACAGTCTTACTGGTCGGCATTAGACAAGGAAGTGTGTACATAGTAAACTGGAACAGTTGTCCGAGGGACACCTGTCTACTTACTAAGAATCCTAAAGAACTTGGCTGGCTCTGGCATATACGCCTCTGTCATCTAAACTTTAAGGTTCTTAATAAGATAGCCACAGACTACCTTGTGGAAGGTATTCCCAATGAAGTCTACTATAAGTCACATGTATGCACGTCCTGTCAAAAAGGTAAACAGGTAAAGGGTTCTTTTAAATCTATTCCATCCCTCTCAACCAGTAGAGTTCTTGAACTTCTACATATGGACTTACATGGCCCAATAACTCCTCCAACTTTGAACAGTAGAAGGTACACACTTGTTGTGGTAGATGACTATTCTAAGTTCACTTGGGTAGTCTTCTTACACAAGAAGAGTGATACACAAACACTTTTGCCTGATCTGTTGAAGAAGTTACAGGTTGAGAAGAATCAGTCAATTGTCAAGATCCGTAGTGACAAGGGTACTGAATTCATTAACTGCTATATTAAAGAATTTTGTTCTAAGCGTGGCATCCAGCACCTTACTAGTGCAGCTAGGACACCACAGCAAAATGGAGTAGCAGAGCGAAGGAACAGAACTCTTAAGGAGGCCTGCAGGACCATGCTGACAGAGTATAATACTCCTCAGAAATTTTGGGCAGAAGCCATCAATACTGCATGCCACTCACAAAACAGAAGTGCTATCAATAAAGCACTAGGTAAGACGCCCTATGAGGTATGGAAAGGTAGAAAACCCAGAGTTTCATATTTTCATATATTTGGATGCAAGTGTTTCATCCATAACAATGGGAAAAGCAAGTTGAATGCATTCAATGCTAAAGCAGACGAGGGGATATTCTTAGGATACTCCTCGACTAGAAAAGCATTTAGAGTATTCAACTACTCAACCCTTTGTGTGGAAGAAACACCACATGTGGTTTTCGAAGAATCTCAACAGGACGCGTCTGCCAACAAGATCAGTGAGAAAGTTACTGAGCTAACTGTCGAATCTGACAAAGACTCAGAGGTATATGAATCCGTTCAAGCTTACAATCCATTCATAAAAGCTCTTGAGTCAGATGACCAGAAGAAGGTGAGTGCTCAAGGTAACTCTACTAGACCAGTTGACATGCCTAAACTAGTCGACTCGTCTACTCCCATTAAATCTTCTGATGATAATGATGTTGACATGCATGATGCTGTACATGATATAGATGATAGTATTATTGTTAAGAATAGAAATACATGGAAATCAGCGAATAATACTGAAAATATTATTGGTGACTCTACTGTTGGTGTGAAGACTAGACGACAACTCTTTGAGTCGCAAGAACAATCTAGTCCATCTCTGTTTTGCTGGTGTTGTTTCCTCTCATCTATCGAGCCTAAAACCATTAATGAGGCATTGGCTGATAGTAATTGGATCATTGCTATGCAAGATGAGTTGAATCAGTTTGTTCGAAACGACGTCTGGGAACTTGTCGATAGACCGAAACATCATAATGTAGTTGGCACTCGATGGATTTTCAAGAATAAGAAAGATGAGAATGATGTAGTTGTTCGTAATAAGGCTAGACTAGTCGCCCAAGGCTATTCACAAGCTGAAGGCATAGATTATGATGAAACATATGCTCCTGTTGCTAGACTAGAAGCCATTCGATTGTTCCTTGCATATGCTGCTTACATGAAATTTACTGTATATCAAATGGATGTTAAAAGTGCATTTCTTAACGGTATTCTTGCGGAAGAAGTATATGTTGAACAACCCCCAGGTTTCGAAGTCAAAGGTAATCAGGTATACAAATTAAAGAAGGCCTTATATGGACTAAAGCAAGCTCCAAGAGCCTGGTACGATACTCTTTCTCAATTTCTATTAGAAAATGGTTTTACTAAAGGCAAGGTAGACAGAACCTTGTTTAGAAGACAAGAAGGGAAAGACATTTTACTCGTCCAAATTTACGTAGATGACATCATTTTTGGTTCACCTAACAAAGAGCTGAGTGAAAGTTTCTCAACACTCATGCAAAGTAAATTTGAGATGTCTATGATGGGTGAAATGAATTACTTTCTTGGACTTCAAGTAAAACAGACCCCAGAAGGGATTTTCATAAATCAAGCAAAGTATACTAGAAATCTTCTAGACAAGTATGGTATTAAGACATGCAAGTCTGCTGGCGTACCTATGCTACCTACATACAGAATGGACCCAGACGAACAAGGTAAGTGTACTGATCAAACTCATTACCGTGGTCTAATTGGTTCATTACTGTACTTGACTGCTAGTAGACCTGATATTGCATTTTCTGTTGGTGTATGTGCTCGCTTTCAAGCTAATCCAAAAGAGAGTCACATGGAAACCACTAAAAGGATTCTGAAATATTTGAAAGGAACCATCAATCGTGGTATATGGTATCCTTCAAATGATTATTTATCTCTAAGTGGCTACTCTGATTCTGATTTTGGTGGCTGTAGAATAGATAGGAAATCTACATCCGGTTCTTGTCAATTCTTAGGCACAAAACTCATTTCATGGTTTTCGAAAAAGCAGACAAGTGTTGCTACCTCTACTACTGAAGCCGAGTACATGGCTGCTGGTAGTTGTTGTAGTCAATTATTATGGCTTATTCAACAGCTTAGAGATTATAATATTTGTGAATCAAATGTTCCTATATTCTGTGATAGTAATAGTGCAATTGCCATTACACAAAATCCTGTTCTGCACACACGTTGTAAGCATGTTGATGTGAAACACCATTTCATACGTGATCATGTAGAAAAGAAGGATATTCGCATGGAAAAGATTCATACTGATTTTCAAAGAGCTGATATTTTTACAAAACCATTAGTTGAGACACGATTTCGTGAATTATGCATTAGTTTAGGGCTAATTGATCTAGACCCTACTTGCCTATAGCTGTGTACTAACCAGACAGGTACATCAAACGAAGTATGGAGACAAGAAATAGACTAGAGCACTCGTCTACTCACTCAACAGACAGGTATACAAGGTCAGACAATTTGACCATCCAACCCGATGAGGAAGCTGGTAAAGCTGAGGGTAATACTAAGGGAATACACATTTAAGGGGGAATTCTTGATTTCTTAAAGATCCTTATGTTGACTCTTTAGTTTGGTAAAAGTCATCTCTTTTGAACCTTGATCATTGACTTAGATTGATATTCATTATTATTTATCCTACTCGACTACCTGTAATACATCTAATCTGTAGTGCAAGAACAGACAGGTACATATAGTCACTTGATGTTTAAAGTAGACAAGCATAGTCGAAGGGGGAACTCGTCTCGTGCGCCAGTCTACTCGTCTGTTCTGGATAGACTCGAACAGATAAGACAAGTATTCTCATGATTTACATATTCTAAGTGTTTAATCAATTTGAATTAAGGATATATATGTAATTTGAAGTATTGAAATTTTGAAAAAAAAAACTTAGAATTGGATTTATACACTCCATTTAATGAGGTGTATATAACCAGTTCGCGCCAAAACTCTACTGAGCTAGGTCAGAGGAATACACCCCTCTATCCTACCAATAGAAGAGGCGGATTTCAAATTTTACGATACTAAATCACGTAATTTTCTCGATTCCGTAAAACTGAATTTCTAAAGCCTTTCATATCTGTCCATTGGATTAATACTTCCAATATCAACCATTGAACTCAAAGGTTTAAAACCCATTTTACTCGTTCTTAACTGCTCACGATTTCATTTTCTCTTGATCTCATAACTTCTCAAGCACTCAAACATCTTCGAAATTCCTCGATTTTCATAAACCATTTTACTATGTCTATCGTTTCAATGTTCGATGCTCGTACGAACATGCAAGCTAGGTTTGATCTCGGTAAGTACATCACCGAAAGAAGAGTGCATACAGAAGGATCGGTATTTTTCAAAGGGAATCACACTGAAGACAACAAGGAAATCTTGATAAAATGCTTCAGATGCGGTTTGAGACCCTATTTGGAGGCATTTCCTGAGGTTGTTCTTGAAGAAGAAGTGTTGGAGTTTTATGCTACTGCAACTCGACAAGGCGACTCGATTGAAGCCTTTGTTGGAAGGAGGCGAGTGGAGATTACTCGAGAATTTCTGACCGAATCGCTGAAACTACCATCCGGATCGATAGATATCGAGAGATATGCTGAAGGCCGAGAGTTGAGGTACTTAAGTATTTTCTGTGGAAGAAGGCTGAAGTTGAAAAGCGATGGAAAGGTTCCTGTGGTGAAGAAGAAGGAGCTTCTTGAAAAATACAAGACTCTTCTTGATATCGCATCTAAAATGTTGCTAGGAGTCACTGGGAGTTTTGACTCTGTGACGCCCCAGAAAGCAAGAATTATGGCTGTGATTTATGATGGAATCACTGAAGGAAACTGGACTAAACTCTTCTTGGATAGATTGATGTACTACAAGAAGTTTGTGCAAGTTGACACCAGTTCAGCCAACTGGGTTGTTTCTGCAAATGTTAGCTTTGGAAACAAGCTAAGTATCATTCTACCCATTCTATTGCCAAACAAGACGAGTTGGAGTAAAGGCAAGCCATTTCATCCTCTAAAGAATTACTTGAAGAAGAAAGCTCTGGCTAAGCAAGCTGCTGCTAGATTGGCTGCCACCAGACAAGTTCATATCAATCCTGATGACGCCATGATTGAAGCTGCCTCGTCTAGTGCTGGAGAAGACGAGTTGGGCAGTGAAGGTTCTGAGGAGGCTGAGGCTGGAACTAGTAGAAGACTAGTTCAGTATGTGGAAGAGGAGGCTATGATTGAGGCTGAAGGAGATTCGGAAGAAACTCACTCAGACAAGGAGCCTGAGACGAAAGAGGACGAATTGCAAGTATATCGACTGGTGAGAGTCGAGTCCTTCACCAGACAAGTCGACTGAAGAACAGGTTGGTACCTCTTCTAGAGCTTTGTCAATTCCTCTCTCTCTCCCTGTTAAAACCAAGGCCAGATCACTCCGATCTCGTGCTAAACCTGTACCCAAATCCTCATCAGTGTTGGCAGTGCATCCACTTCGAGCCAACATAACCCCACACACTACTATATTTGATACAGTTGATACTTCTACAACTGTCGAACCAAACCAAGCCACATCAAAGCCCCAAGAAACCACCATCCAAATCCCTCTTACCTCAACAGAATATGTTGAACCCCTTAACCCATCTACTTCAGACAAGATACCAGTTGCCACTGCAACAACTGAGACAGGGACCCCACCTGCTCAGACCCCGTTTGTTGTTAGATTCGAATCTCTTGTTTATTATCCGATGTGCTTAAGGGAGAAGAGGATTCGTGCTAAAGTTAGCAACAATCTGAAGAAGAGGCTCGCATCTATTGAGATAGACACCTCGTCCGAACAGTATGAGAGACTCATTCGAATTTGCACATGGGTTGCATTGAAGAAATCTTCTACTGATGATTTGTTTGAAGTCATTCAAGGCATGGGAGGAATCTCAAATTTTATGGATTGGGAGATGGAGCAAAGGGAGAATAGTGGAGTTCAAGATTATTCAGAACTACTCCCACCTCATGTTCTTACAGCCCTGGTAAAGCGAATGCTAGATATTCCAGATGATATATTGCCTACATCGCATAAGTTTGATATTGGTGTTCAGACTGATCTACTGGAAGAGGAGTTGAGAGCTGTAACTGTTGAAGCGGGAATTCAAACTTCAGATCAGTCAGAAGATGAGTCTGAAACCTCTGATGATGATTCTTTCAATTTTGGAGTGGAAGATGATGAGTTCATGGACGCCGAAATGTTTACAGAAGATGAACTTGTTGAGAAAGTTCAAGAAAAGGGTGTTACTGAAGCTCAGTCATCTACTCAAGGTTTTTCTGAAGGATATCTTACATAGTTGAAGTCTGATTTAAGAGATGCTGTTCACTCTGCTGTTGATGAGTTCTTGAATTCAAAAGTAAAAGATGTGCTAGTTGAGCAAAATCAGTTGCTTGTTGATTCCTCTAGAGAATTAATTGTTGGAGAGGTCAACAAGATGGACTCAACTTTCAGAGCGGAGTTGTATGCAGAAGTTGAAAGATTTTTGCAAAAGCAAGTTGATGAATCTGAGAAACGATCTATTTCATTTGCTAGATCATTGGCTGAAGAATCCAGCAAGATGGAACGTTTATATCGTGTGAAGATTGAGATAGCTGATGAACAAAGGCGAGAAGCACAAGATCAGTTGGTGCGTTCTCAAGCTATTCTCACTGAGCTGACAAAGCAAAATACTCTACTGCGTCAGACAGCTACTCATTTCAAAGATGAGTTGGCTATTAATTCGAAGAAATTGGAGTCTACTGTTGATCGACTGGACAAGATGAGTCGTGACCAGACGCATCAAAAACAGATAGAGCTCACTGCAGAAGCTATGAAGGAAGCACTAAAGGAAGAAATGACTCGATTCACTAGTCTATTCACTCTTAAGGCAAGTGATGAAGCCAAAAAGGGGGAAGAGACAAGTAGAGTTGAAGAGAAGTCAAGTGCTGAACCAGAAATGAAGGAAGCTGCAACTGCTATACAAGATCTTAAAAGACCAAAGAGAGGCAAGTTGGTGAAGACAGTAGATCTTGAGGAAGCAAGACAATCAGAAATAAAAAGATTGGAAAAAGGAAAAAGCATTGCGTCTCCTGAAAGTGAAGTTCAGACTAGACAAGTGACTTATTCGTATTTTTGCACACTTTTTACAACTATACGATCCCCACAAGCGTATGGGTTCGTTAGTAGTACGATAAGTATACCAAGTAAAATTTCGTTCCAAGGACCTAATTGAGTGCTAGTGAATCCCTAAAGTTACGAGTATGCATGCTATTGTAGTAACTACACGTGTTTGTTTGGATTTTTGGGAATATAAAGACAAGTACTTAACTAGATAAACTAAACACAAAGAAACGAACTAAAGCAAGAACACGATATCTAACTTCCTTTCGAAAGTGCAAGGTGAGAAGGTATTGCCTAGGGTATATCCATTTTATAGGTTGTGTGGTGAATTATGGGGCAAAAATACACAATTTAAACCTAATGTGTTGGGAAGAACTAAAGGCTATCACTCGTGTGTGTCGACCAATCCCTTGTGAGGCCTAGGTGAACACGTGCATTGACTAGCAATTATATCGTCTAATCAATACCATAGGATCATAGGATAGTGTCTCATAAACACGTTCAACACGGTTACTAATGTTTATGAGACGCCCTTTCACTAATCTAATAGACGACCTCTAATCGAATAGTGTCTAGCGTTGTCGATCTAAGCAACTAACCCCCGGTCGGTGTAGCCAATTACTATGTTAATTCTAATCGATTAATTCAAGCTCATACACACATTCCTAATCATGCAATCCAATACGGTCGTTGAAATCGACACAAATAAGAATGCTAGCTAATAGGGTGAATTAACCAATTGAATCATGCAAATTACCACACTAGAAGCATATACACCCAATTCCTAAGCTAATCATGCAATTGATCCATAATTCCACCACATAACCACCAAAACTTCAACACCCTAGGCAATTAATACTTAGCCCATGGTTCTAAGATAGAAATCCATGGCAAGAATGCAAGAAATCACAAATTCCATCACAATTAAGAAATCAAATGCAAGAAATAATAGAATTGGGAAATTAGAATGAGAATTAAAGAGATATCACCTTAAAACTTGAAATGTAGCTACAAACTTCAATTACTTACAAAGCCCAATGGAAATCTTCACTTGAATCATCAAATTAAACTAGAATCTAAGTTAACTATGGAATGAAATTGCCAAAAATATGAAAACCCCTACAACTATGTGTGATTGTGTGTGAATTGCTCTCCAAGGTGTTGTGTCCTTTTCAAAAACGAACTTTGGACCTTATATACTCTTCCAAAAGTGCTAAACACGTGCCCTTAAGTCGAAACACGTTTTTAGACAAAAATAGGAGGTCACTCGGCCGGATTGCGTAGCTCGGCCGGATCGGGCACTTCTAAAAACGTGTTTTGCCTTTTTGTTCACTCAGCAACTCGGTCGAATGCTGTAGCTCGGCCGAGTCGGGTCGTAGAATGCCTTTCCCCTTTTTTTCAGGAACTCGGCCGGATTGCGTAGCTCGGCCGGATCACCAATCATTCCAGATTCTGGAATGAAATTCCACTCGGCCGGATTGTACAGCTCGGCCGGATCACCCCGACTTCCAGATTCTGCATTCGACCTTCCATTCGGCCGAGTTGTGGGACTCGGCCGAGTTGTGCACCTTTCCCACTCGGTCGGATAGAGTAGCTCGGCCGGATTGTCCGTCATTCCAGATTCTGGATCAAAATTCCACTCGGCCGGATTGGAGAGCTCGGCCGAGTCGTGCCTTAAACATATCTTGAGCATTTTTTAGGCCACTCGGCCGGATGGTGTAACTCGGCCGGATTGCAAGATGTTCCAGATTCTGGACTCTTTTTCCACTCGGCCGAGTTGGGAGCTCGGCCGAGTTGCACTCCGAACTTGTTTCGTGCATAACTTTTGCTTCCGACCTCCAAACGACTTGATTCTTTTGGCCATTCCACTCTGTTTTTCGAGACGAACCCAATGGTCAGCTTCTCTTCTTGATCCAGTGAAGTATGGTATGTGTTTTGCTTCTAAAATCCATCGTTTTTCCTACAAAATCGACAAAACACTACCTTTCTCTTATTTTGATCAAAACAATGATAATCAACCAATAATTCAATGAAATAAACATCAAATGAGCTTCAAATATGCATCTAAATCGTGTAAATTCCACCCGAATCAACTCCCCCAAACTTAAAGTGTTGCTCGTCCTCGAGCAACGAAAGAATTAAAACACGAGGGTGAAATTTACAACTAGATGATCAATGAAAGATCCCACGTATCAAATGACATGAAATGAATTCTTCTTCCTCAAGATACATTCTTAAAATGATCACAAGTTCAATATTGAAGATCCACTCATTACTCACACATGCTCTACACACAACAACAAGTGATGGTGATGACAATATCAAGATGTTCAAGTTTAACTCACAAGAAATAGTGTTTCACTCAAACACTCGAACAAATTAAGGACAATAAGCACTCATCAATCAAATCATGCATTGCAATTGCCATAAGCTTGCCCAAGCTCTACCATCTTTCCACCACAAACATGTTCAACAATGAGATCAATAGGGCTTAACCAAGGACGTAACGTTGGCTCTTTGGATGGGGTAAGATGAATATGGAAAAAGTGACTCGTCTAGTGGAGAACAAAAGTTGTTATTCAACAATTCAAGCTCGTGCTCTTAAGATTCACAACCTTCATTCTCACTTTTCATATAAGTTCCTCAAATGCATTCATCTTCTCATCTTTTTAACCAATTTCTTTTCTTTTCAAGCTCTTGGGGCTCATTGTCCCTCTTTTCTTTTCATCATTATTTTTCTTTTCACTTTCATCTTTTTCTCTTTTTCACAACTTTTCCCAATTTTTATTTTTTTTTCAAACCAAAGGTACTAAAGCACATATTTTACCACTTTCTCTTTTATTCTCCACTAGATATGGATATCAAAAGCTCAAAAGGCTAAGTGGTTAAACATTGTAGGTTGCCAATAGAATGGGAAATCAAGCTCAAACGGGCTAACTACGGAAGATTACTTTGGTTCTTGGGAAATTTTTGGCTAAGTGACGTGTAGTACGAAAGATGGCCTACATCCTATCTCAAAGTATCACACAAGCATGATTTCGAGCAAGAACTTGGGCAAGTTCTAGAAAAGCAAGCAATGAATTGATTCTCTCACAAATGAAATAAACCGGATTAATGCTCGGCTCAAAGCTCAACTCTCACCGGTTCATTAAAGACTCAAACATTCATCAATCACCACCACACATAACTCATTGTGCATGCAAAACAACCATAGGTAACAAGATGACAACAACACAAACAAAATGATTCATTACAATCATGTACACATTCAAGGAATCAAATTCACGACAAATCACTATCCAATGTGACTCAATGATCATTAAAGTTCAAATTATACACATACACAAGAGTACACATTGGTGTCAATAGAAAATGTAAAAACGAACATACCCCCCCAAACTTTTTCATTGCCAAGCAATTAAAAGTTTGGAAAAATAGTTTTGCAATGATATTGACACCAAGTGTTATCCATACAAATCTACACACATAGGCCACTATCCCAACAATTAAAACTAAGAGTAGCTAAGCAATCCATATTATGAACAAAAATATAAATTCCACTACCCCCCAAACTTAGTAATTGCTATGCAATTCCTAAGTTTAGAGTGGGCGTACCTCTTACGATTGCTATAGCTACACCTTCTTCCAAGCACAAGGTTCCACTTTCAATCCACTTGTTCATTCAATCCAAGCTCTTCCAACTAACATCAAAACTCACAAACACATCAAACTAAACTAAAAAAGCAAATAAAATGAACAAGAAATGAAATAAAGCAAGTAAAAATGGGTTGCCTCCCATTTAGCGCTAGGTTTAACGTCCTATGCCGGACGGAACTTAACAAGTTCATACTTCCCTTTCTTTGAATGGAGGATGATAGTACTTGACATTGTGCTCATCGGTGATGAACACTTCATCCTCCTCACTTTCCAACACAATGCCTCCTTCATAGGCCAATTTCTTCATGACCAACATTTTGCGTTCCTTGAGCTTCATCTTTCCAAGTACTTCCATCACTCCCAAGGTGCACCATACCACCTTATCTCCAATTTCAAAGCTCTTCTCAATCTTTCTCTCCTTTGAACTCTTTATTTTTCCCTCTTCATCTTCACTACCCTCAAGGAACTTATCAAAACTCTTCTCCTTATAAAACTCCCCCAAACTTGAGTTTTGCTCAAGTTTGGGAGTTTGCTTCAATTTGTTATCATCTCCCGGATCTTTCAATGGGACTTTTGGTAATGGCTCTTTCACATAAATGTCACATTCTTGGATGGAGGGGGATTTCTTCTTTCTTGGGGAACTCTCAATTGAGCCATACTTGGAGAAAATCACTTTCTCTCCATTCACCTCCAATGTTACCTCCCCTTTTCTCAAATCGATGTTTGCTCCCCCCGTGGCAAGAAACGGCCTCCCAAGAATCAATGGGATATTTGCATCTTCTTTCATATCTAACACCACGAAGTCGGCCGGAATGATGAACTTGTCAATCTTCACCAATACATCTTCAATGATCCCTTTAGGATGGGTGATGGAACGATCCGCTAATTGGAGAGTAATTGATGTGGGCACTACTTCTCCAAGTCCCAAACGCTTGAAGATTGAAAGTGGCATCAAATTGATGCTAGCTCCCAAATCACAAAGAGCTTTCATCATGGGACCATCACCAATCTCACATGGGAGAGTGAAACTACCCGGATCCTTAAGCTTTTCGGGAGGAGTTCGTTGAAGGATAGCACTACACTCTTCGGTCAACTTGATCTTCTCATCATCCACTAGTTTCTTTTTGTTTGCTATTGCATCCTTTAGAAACTTCATGTAATGAGGTATTTGCTCTAAAGCATCCGAAAGTGGAAGATCAATGTGGATTTTCTTGAAGATATCCAAAAACTTCCCAAACTTCTCATCCATTTTCTTCATGTATCTTCCCGGGTATGGAAGTTGTTGGGATATAAATTCACCCTAAGCCCCACTTGGTGTTAGAATAGTTTTGATGGCCAAAACACTTAGAGTTTATAAATGTAATAGGATCAGCTGACTTGTATAGAACAGCTTAGACTAGTCTTGTGTGATCAACTGTATTGATAGCAGCTGATCAGCACAGTCATGACTTACATGCCTATCCTCAAGATAAGAAGAGTAGAAGACATGAAGACTAGAAGATCCTTGAAGACCAGATATGTTAAGGTGCTTGTATACCTACTTATCTGATGGAGTCCCAGATTGAAGATGGCCTAAAGCATTACAAAGAATTTCCAGATCAGAAGAGTAGTACTCGTCTGATATCAGAAGACAGAAGACCTAAGGCCAGAAGAGCAGTCAGAAGACTAGAAGTACAGATCAGAAGACTATGTGCTCTTCCAGGACTCGGCTGATTCCCAAGTCATCTTGCAATTTAAACGAAGACCTACCTTATTTAGAAGATTGACATGATCCCAGGATTGAAGCAATCAAGCGGCTGGAATCAAGGAATCAAGCTATTATGGGAAGATTGCTCAAACGGCTAGTCAACTCCAACGGCTAGCTGCACTCAATCTCCATTATAAATACAAGAGGTTGAACACAGAAGCAACATAAGAGAGAATTCACAAGCTAAGCAAGCCATCAAGCAAAAAGCCACACTGTTCTAAGAATTCTCAAAGAGCCTGAAATCCATTAGATTATCCATAGCTCTTAAGTGCTTCTTATCCAACCCTTAAGAACCTGAAACTTATTCATATTGTATATCAGTTGTTTTAGGCATAGTGGTTAAGCAAATTATAAGCTTGAACCATTAGTTGGATACATCTCAAAAACCCCAAACCCTCACCGAAAGGTTTAAGTTTTTGAAACCCCTCAAAGTGCAAGTGCTTACAATCACTTGTGGAGACCGCAGCTGTTAGGACGGCTCAGATCTCAAAGTCCTAACCTTGGGACTATAAAGGACAAGACCCTTGTAATTTGTGGAAATTAAAGGGATTAAACATCACGTTAGGACGTGAGAGTGGACGTAGGATCGTATATCTGAACCACTATAAATCCGGTGTTATTTACTTTCTGCACTTTACATTTCTGCTTTTACATTCATTATTATATAGTGCATACTGTGATTTCAAACACTCTTCAAAAAGGGCCATAACTTTCAAACCAGCATCAGCTGAGTAATTTCACAAAGTAAAACAAGTTACAAGAACGAGTCTAAACCAGGGCCACCATATTTCCGCATATAACTTCTTCAGTCAGATCACTATAGTCATCTGGACCAGCAGACTTGCAGTCCAGTTGACATAGCAATCAGAAGAGGTTCCCAAGTCTGTTTGAAAAAGTTTTAAAGTCTATTCACCCCTCCCCTCTAGACTTTAATCCCATTCACTACTCGTTCAGGGACCAACAGAAGTGGCTCATATGTAATGGGCACCCCCCATCTATCACAAGGTACCTCAAGCTTCTTCTTTTTCAAATCTTTGGCAATTCTCCACTTTGGAATTCTTGGGGCAACCTTTCCACTTCCAACTTTTTCTATACTCTTTTTTTTCTCTTCCTCCCTTTCTTTTGCCTTCAACACTTCACCCTCTTCCAATTCAATTGAAGAAACTCCATAATGTTCACCACTTGAAATTGTAATAGCATTACAATGCTCACGTGGGTTTACCTCGGTGTTTGAGGGCAATTTACCCTTTGTATGTTGAGATCCAATGGAAGTTGCCAATTGTCCCATTTGGAATTCCATTGCTTTTTGGTTACTCATGAGTTGGGCAAGGATGGACTCGGTTGCTTCAACTTTCTTATCACTCATATCCATCCTCTTCATGAGTAGTGCAAGAAGCTCGTCCGTGGAGGATTTTCCTTCTCCACTTGGGTGTTTTTCTCCGGGATCAAATCCGGGAGGATATTGAATAGCACTTTTAGGATTCGAATATGACAAATTCTCGTTCCTCCGGAAATTCGGGTTTTGAGGGGTTTGGTATTGAGGGGATGGTCCCCCTTGACCTTGAGATGATGAAGATTGCCCTTGGAATCGGTTTTGGGGAGGAGCTTGATATCCTTGACCACGATTTTGATATGGTGGTTGGCCTTGATATTGTCGATTCCCTTGAAAATTTTGTGGATATCCTTGTTGACCCATGTATTGCACTTCTTCCATATGTCCCAATTGAGGATCTTCTTGCACAAAGGATAGATGATTATCTCTTGTTTGAGATAAAACATTTACCTTTTCAATGAGTGTAGACATCATTGCTCTTATGTTATCATTAGCATCCACTTGGGCTACCCGATTTTGTGCTCCACGGTCCACTCTCGTCTTGAAAGTATTGCTTGCTATCCCCTCTATTATGTCATTGATCTCCTCCACCGATTTCATCCAAATTGAACCCCCCGCACAAGCATCAATGTGGTGTTGATCTTCCAATCGCAACCCACCAACGAACCAACAAGTTGTTTGTTCAATTGGGAAACCATGATGGGGGCATGTGATGAGAAGACTCGTAAATCTTTCCCATGCTTCTTTGATTCCCTCATTTGGACCTTGTTTGAACGTAGAGATCTTTTGCTTGGCTTCCATCGTCTTTGAAGGAGGGTAGTACTTCAATAGGAATCTTTTCTTCAAATCTTCCCACGTCCTCACTTCTCCGGCGGGAATGCTTGATTGTATCCAAGCTTTTGCTTTCCCCGACAATGTAAACGGAAATAGCCTCATCTTTTTAGCATCTTCCGACACTCCATTTTGCTTGAGAGTGTCGGATATCTCCAAGAATTGAGCAAGATGTTCATTCGGGTCTTCCTCAAATCCTTCCTCCGTCCTTCCTTCAAATTGTCTCTCCCTCAACATCCTTAATAAAGAGGGACTAATCTCAAAGTTGATTGCCTCCACCCTTGGTCTTGCCAACCCATCATAATGCTCCCTAGGTAGAGGCTCAAAATATTCCCTCATTGGCCTTCCATGGTAAACACGTTGAGGTTCTTCCATATGTGGAGGAGGAGGGATGTATTCCTCTTGAATTTGTTGAGGTGGAGGACATTGGTAAGGAGGAGGATATGGGTGTTGATGTAGTGGATAGTAGGCTTGTTGTGGAGGTGGATAAGGATAAGGATTGTATCCTTGATATGGAAAGAGGTTTGGAGGTGGATATTGTGGATTGGGAAATTGGAGATTTGGTGGTGGGTTTGGGTTTTGAGGTGGATTCCCTCCAACTTGATTTCCAACTTGATGATTCTCCCTTTGAAGCTCATCTTCTCCATTCGGTGGAGGATTCATCTCTTCAATGTTCTCCATCTCAAATGGTTCTTCTATGACTCTTTGTCGGTTCCTACTTCGATTCCTTCTTCTTGCGTGTGCTTCGATCTCAAGGTCTAATGGTTCAAGGTTTCCTCCACGTGATCTTGTGATCATGCACCTACAAAAGAAAAGTGTCAAATCCCACAAAGATGAACAAGATCAAAATAACAAAAAGAAATGCTACTATCAATAACACTCAACAAACTCTAAGTTTCACTAACAACACTCGCTTAAATCCCCGGCAGCGGCGCCATTGACTTATTCGTATTTTTGCACACTTTTTACAACTATACGATCCCCACAAGCGTATGGGTTCGTTAGTAGTACGATAAGTATACCAAGTAAAATTTCGTTCCAAGGACCTAATTGAGTGCTAGTGAATCCCTAAAGTTACGAGTATGCATGCTATTGTAGTAACTACACGTGTTTGTTTGGATTTTTGGGAATATAAAGACAAGTACTTAACTAGATAAACTAAACATAAAGAAACGAACTAAAGCAAGAACACGATATCTAACTTCCTTTCGAAAGTGCAAGGTGAGAAGGTATTGCCTAGGGTATATCCATTTTATAGGTTGTGTGGTGAATTATGGGGCAAAAATACACAATTTAAACCTAATGTGTTGGGAAGAACTAAAGGCTATCACTCGTGTGTGTCGACCAATCCCTTGTGAGGCCTAGGTGAACACGTGCATTGACTAGCAATTATATCGTCTAATCAATACCATAGGATCATAGGATAGTGTCTCATAAACACGTTCAACACGGTTACTAATGTTTATGAGACGCCCTTTCACTAATCTAATAGACGACCTCTAATTGAATAGTGTCTAGCGTTGTCGATCTAAGCAACTAACCCCCGGTCGGTGTAGCCAATTACTATGTTAATTCTAATCGATTAATTCAAGCTCATACACACATTCCTAATCATGCAATCCAATACGGTCGTTGAAATCGACACAAATAAGAATGCTAGCTAATAGGGTGAATTAACCAATTGAATCATGCAAATTACCACACTAGAAGCATATACACCCAATTCCTAAGCTAATCATGCAATTGATCCATAATTCCACCACATAACCACCAAAACTTCAACACCCTAGGCAATTAATACTTAGCCCATGGTTCTAAGATAGAAATCCATGGCAAGAATGCAAGAAATCACAAATTCCATCACAATTAAGAAATCAAATGCAAGAAATAATAGAATTGGGAAATTAGAATGAGAATTAAAGAGATATCACCTTAAAACTTGAAATGTAGCTACAAACTTCAATTACTTACAAAGCCCAATGGAAATCTTCACTTGAATCATCAAATTAAACTAGAATCTAAGTTAACTATGGAATGAAATTGCCAAAAATATGAAAACCCCTACAACTATGTGTGATTGTGTGTGAATTGCTCTCCAAGGTGTTGTGTCCTTTTCAAAAACGAACTTTGGACCTTATATACTCTTCCAAAAGTGCTAAACACGTGCCCTTAAGTCGAAACACGTTTTTAGACAAAAATAGGAGGTCACTCGGCCGGATTGCGTAGCTCGGCCGGATCGGGCACTTCCAAAAACGTGTTTTGCCTTTTTGTTCACTCAGCAACTCGGTCGAATGCTGTAGCTCGGCCGAGTCGGGTCGTAGAATGCCTTTCCCCTTTTTTTCAGGAACTCGGCCGGATTGCGTAGCTCGGCCGGATCACCAATCATTCCAGATTCTGGAATGAAATTCCACTCGGCCGGATTGTACAGCTCGGCCGGATCACCCCGACTTCCAGATTCTGCATTCGACCTTCCATTCGGCCGAGTTGTGGGACTCGGCCGAGTTGTGCACCTTTCCCACTCGGTCGGATAGAGTAGCTCGGCCGGATTGTCCGTCATTCCAGATTCTGGATCAAAATTCCACTCGGCCGGATTGGAGAGCTCGGCCGAGTCGTGCCTTAAACATATCTTGAGCATTTTTCAGGCCACTCGGCCGGATGGTGTAACTCGGCCGGATTGCAAGATGTTCCAGATTCTGGACTCTTTTTCCACTCGGCCGAGTTGGGAGCTCGGCCGAGTTGCACTCCGAACTTGTTTCGTGCATAACTTTTGCTTCCGACCTCCAAACGACTTGATTCTTTTGGCCATTCCACTCTGTTTTTCGAGACGAACCCAATGGTCAGCTTCTCTTCTTGATCCAGTGAAGTATGGTATGTGTTTTGCTTCTAAAATCCATCGTTTTTCCTACAAAATCGACAAAACACTACCTTTCTCTTATTTTGATCAAAACAATGATAATCAACCAATAATTCAATGAAATAAACATCAAATGAGCTTCAAATATGCATCTAAATCGTGTAAATTCCACCCGAATCAACTCCCCCAAACTTAAAGTGTTGCTCGTCCTCGAGCAACGAAAGAATTAAAACACGAGGGTGAAATTTACAACTAGATGATCAATGAAAGATCCCACGTATCAAATGACATGAAATGAATTCTTCTTCCTCAAGATACATTCTTAAAATGATCACAAGTTCAATATTGAAGATCCACTCATTACTCACACATGCTCTACACACAACAACAAGTGATGGTGATGACAATATCAAGATGTTCAAGTTTAACTCACAAGAAATAGTGTTTCACTCAAACACTCAAACAAATTAAGGACAATAAGCACTCATCAATCAAATCATGCATTGCAATTGCCATAAGCTTGCCCAAGCTCTACCATCTTTCCACCACAAACATGTTCAACAATGAGATCAATAGGGCTTAACCAAGGACGTAACGTTGGCTCTTTGGATGGGGTAAGATGAATATGGAAAAAGTGACTCGTCTAGTGGAGAACAAAAGTTGTTATTCAACAATTCAAGCTCGTGCTCTTAAGATTCACAACCTTCATTCTCACTTTTCATATAAGTTCCTCAAATGCATTCATCTTCTCATCTTTTTAACCAATTTCTTTTCTTTTCAAGCTCTTGGGGCTCATTGTCCCTCTTTTCTTTTCATCATTATTTTTCTTTTCACTTTCATCTTTTTCTCTTTTTCACAACTTTTCCCAATTTTTATTTTTTTTTCAAACCAAAGGTACTAAAGCACATATTTTACCACTTTCTCTTTTATTCTCCACTAGATATGGATATCAAAAGCTCAAAAGGCTAAGTGGTTAAACATTGTAGGTTGCCAATAGAATGGGAAATCAAGCTCAAACGGGCTAACTACGGAAGATTACTTTGGTTCTTGGGAAATTTTTGGCTAAGTGACGTGTAGTACGAAAGATGGCCTACATCCTATCTCAAAGTATCACACAAGCATGATTTCGAGCAAGAACTTGGGCAAGTTCTAGAAAAGCAAGCAATGAATTGATTCTCTCACAAATGAAATAAACCGGATTAATGCTCGGCTCAAAGCTCAACTCTCACCGGTTCATTAAAGACTCAAACATTCATCAATCACCACCACACATAACTCATTGTGCATGCAAAACAACCATAGGTAACAAGATGACAACAACACAAACAAAATGATTCATTACAATCATGTACACATTCAAGGAATCAAATTCACGACAAATCACTATCCAATGTGACTCAATGATCATTAAAGTTCAAATTATACACATACACAAGAGTACACATTGGTGTCAATAGAAAATGTAAAAACGAACATACCCCCCCAAACTTTTTCATTGCCAAGCAATTAAAAGTTTGGAAAAATAGTTTTGCAATGATATTGACACCAAGTGTTATCCATACAAATCTACACACATAGGCCACTATCCCAACAATTAAAACTAAGAGTAGCTAAGCAATCCATATTATGAACAAAAATATAAATTCCACTACCCCCCAAACTTAGTAATTGCTATGCAATTCCTAAGTTTAGAGTGGGCGTACCTCTTACGATTGCTATAGCTACACCTTCTTCCAAGCACAAGGTTCCACTTTCAATCCACTTGTTCATTCAATCCAAGCTCTTCCAACTAACATCAAAACTCACAAACACATCAAACTAAACTAAAAAAGCAAATAAAATGAACAAGAAATGAAATAAAGAAAGTAAAAATGGGTTGCCTCCCATTTAGCGCTAGGTTTAACGTCCTATGTCGGACGGAACTTAACAAGTTCATACTTCCCTTTCTTTGAATGGAGGATGATAGTACTTGACATTGTGCTCATCGGTGATGAACACTTCATCCTCCTCACTTTCCAACGCAATGCCTCCTTCATAGGCCAATTTCTTCATGACCAACATTTTGCGTTCCTTGAGCTTCATCTTTCCAAGTACTTCCATCACTCCCAAGGTGCACCATACCACCTTATCTCCAATTTCAAAGATCTTCTCAATCTTTCTCTCCTTTGAACTCTTTATTTTTCCCTCTTCATCTTCACTACCCTCAAGGAACTTATCAAAACTCTTCTCCTTATAAAACTCCCCCAAACTTGAGTTTTGCTCAAGTTTGGGAGTTTGCTTCAATTTGTTATCATCTCCCGGATCTTTCAATGGGACTTTTGGTAATGGCTCTTTCACATAAATGTCACATTCTTGGATGGAGGGGGATTCCTTCTTTCTTGGGGAACTCTCAATTGAGCCATACTTGGAGAAAATCACTTTCTCTCCATTCACCTCCAATGTTACCTCCCCTTTTCTCAAATCGATGTTTGCTGCCCCCGTGGCAAGAAACGGCCTCCCAAGAATCAATGGGATATTTGCATCTTCTTTCATATCTAACACCACGAAGTCGGCCGGAATGATGAACTTGTCAATCTTCACCAATACATCTTCAATGATCCCTTTAGGATGGGTGATGGAACGATCCGCTAATTGGAGAGTAATTGATGTGGGCACTACTTCTCCAAGTCCCAAACGCTTGAAGATTGAAAGTGGCATCAAATTGATGCTAGCTCCCAAATCACAAAGAGCTTTCATCATGGGACCATCACCAATCTCACATGGGAGAGTGAAACTACCCGGATCCTTAAGCTTTTCGGGAGGAGTTCGTTGAAGGATAGCACTACACTCTTCGGTCAACTTGATCTTCTCATCATCCACTAGTTTCTTTTTGTTTGCTATTGCATCCTTTAGAAACTTCATGTAATGAGGTATTTGCTCTAAAGCATCCGAAAGTGGAAGATCAATGTGGATTTTCTTGAAGATATCCAAAAACTTCCCAAACTTCTCATCCATTTTCTTCATGTATCTTCCCGGGTATGGAAGTGGCTCATATGTAATGGGCACCCCCCATCTATCACAAGGTACCTCAAGCTTCTTCTTTTTCAAATCTTTGGCAATTCTCCACTTTGGAATTCTTGGGGCAACCTTTCCACTTCCAACTTTTTCTATACTCTTTTTTTTCTCTTCCTCCCTTTCTTTTGCCTTCAACACTTCACCCTCTTCCAATTCAATTGAAGAAACTCCATAATGTTCACCACTTGAAATTGTAATAGCATTACAATGCTCACGTGGGTTTACCTCGGTGTTTGAGGGCAATTTACCCTTTGTATGTTGAGATCCAATGGAAGTTGCCAATTGTCCCATTTGGAATTCCATTGCTTTTTGGTTACTCATGAGTTGGGCAAGGATGGACTCGGTTGCTTCAACTTTCTTATCACTCATATCCATCCTCTTCATGAGTAGTGCAAGAAGCTCGTCCGTGGAGGATTTTCCTTCTCCACTTGGGTGTTTTTCTCCGGGATCAAATCCGGGAGGATATTGAATAGCACTTTTAGGATTCGAATATGACAAATTCTCGTTCCTCCGGAAATTCGGGTTTTGAGGGGCTTGGTATTGAGGGGATGGTCCCCCTTGACCTTGAGATGATGAAGATTGCCCTTGGAATCGGTTTTGGGGAGGAGCTTGATATCCTTGACCACGATTTTGATATGGTGGTTGGCCTTGATATTGTCGATTCCCTTGAAAATTTTGTGGATATCCTTGTTGACCCATGTATTGCACTTCTTCCATATGTCCCAATTGAGGATCTTCTTGCACAAAGGATAGATGATTATCTCTTGTTTGAGATAAAACATTTACCTTTTCAATGAGTGTAGACATCATTGCTCTTATGTTATCATTAGCATCCACTTGGGCTACCCGATTTTGTGCTCCACGGTCCACTCTCGTCTTGAAAGTATTGCTTGCTATCCCCTCTATTATGTCATTGATCTCCTCCACCGATTTCATCCAAATTGAACCCCCCGCACAAGCATCAATGTGGTGTTGATCTTCCAATCGCAACCCACCAACGAATCAACAAGTTGTTTGTTCAATTGGGAAACCATGATGGGGGCATGTGATGAGAAGACTCGTAAATCTTTCCCATGCTTCTTTGATTCCCTCATTTGGACCTTGTTTGAACGTAGAGATCTTTTGCTTGGCTTCCATCGTCTTTGAAGGAGGGTAGTACTTCAATAGGAATCTTTTCTTCAAATCTTCCCACGTCCTCACTTCTCCGGCGGGAATGCTTGATTGTATCCAAGCTTTTGCTTTCCCCGACAATGTAAACGGAAATAGCCTCATCTTTTTAGCATCTTCCGACACTCCATTTTGCTTGAGAGTGTCGGATATCTCCAAGAATTGAGCAAGATGTTCATTCGGGTCTTCCTCAAATCCTTCCTCCGTCCTTCCTTCAAATTGTCTCTCCCTCAACATCCTTAATAAAGAGGGACTAATCTCAAAGTTGATTGCCTCCACCCTTGGTCTTGCCATCCCATCATAATGCTCCCTAGGTTGAGGCTTAAAATATTCCCTCATTGGCCTTCCATGGTAAACACGTTGAGGTTCTTCCATATGTGGAGGAGGAGGGATGTATTCCTCTTGAATTTGTTGAGGTGGAGGATATTGGTAAGGAGGAGGATATGGGTGTTGATGTAGTGGATAGTAGGCTTGTTGTGGAGGTGGATAAGGATAAGGATTGTATCCTTGATATGGAAAGAGGTTTGGAAGTGGATATTGTGGATTGGGAAATTGGAGATTTGGTGGTGGGTTTGGGTTTTGAGGTGGATTCCCTCCAACTTGATTTCCAACTTGATGATTCTCCCTTTGAAGCTCATCTTCTCCATTCGGTGGAGGATTCATCTCTTCAATGTTCTCCATCTCAAATGGTTCTTCTATGACTCTTTGTCGGTTCCTACTTCGATTCCTTCTTCTTGCGTGTGCTTCGATCTCAAGGTCTAATGGTTCAAGGTTTCCTCCACGTGATCTTGTGATCATGCACCTACAAAAGAAAAGTGTCAAATCCCACAAAGATGAACAAGATCAAAATAACAAAAAGAAATGCTACTATCAATAACACTCAACAAACTCTAAGTTTCACTAACAACACTCGCTTAAATCCCCGGCAGCGGCGCCATTGACTTATTCGTATTTTTGCACACTTTTTACAACTATACGATCCCCACAAGCGTATGGGTTCGTTAGTAGTACGATAAGTATACCAAGTAAAATTTCGTTCCAAGGACCTAATTGAGTGCTAGTGAATCCCTAAAGTTACGAGTATGCATGCTATTGTAGTAACTACACGTGTTTGTTTGGATTTTTGGGAATATAAAGACAAGTACTTAACTAGATAAACTAAACACAAAGAAACGAACTAAAGCAAGAACACGATATCTAACTTCCTTTCGAAAGTGCAAGGTGAGAAGGTATTGCCTAGGGTATATCCATTTTATAGGTTGTGTGGTGAATTATGGGGCAAAAATATACAATTTAAACCTAATGTGTTGGGAAGAACTAAAGGCTATCACTCGTGTGTGTCGACCAATCCCTTGTGAGGCCTAGGTGAACACGTGCATTGACTAGCAATTATATCGTCTAATCAATACCATAGGATCATAGGATAGTGTCTCATAAACACGTTCAACACGGTTACTAATGTTTATGAGACGCCCTTTCACTAATCTAATAGACGACCTCTAATCGAATAGTGTCTAGCGTTGTCGATCTAAGCAACTAACCCCCGGTCGGTGTAGCCAATTACTATGTTAATTCTAATCGATTAATTCAAGCTCATACACACATTCCTAATCATGCAATCCAATACGGTCGTTGAAATCGACACAAATAAGAATGCTAGCTAATAGGGTGAATTAACCAATTGAATCATGCAAATTACCACACTAGAAGCATATACACCCAATTCCTAAGCTAATCATGCAATTGATCCATAATTCCACCACATAACCACCAAAACTTCAACACCCTAGGCAATTAATACTTAGCCCATGGTTCTAAGATAGAAATCCATGGCAAGAATGCAAGAAATCACAAATTCCATCACAATTAAGAAATCAAATGCAAGAAATAATAGAATTGGGAAATTAGAATGAGAATTAAAGAGATATCACCTTAAAACTTGAAATGTAGCTACAAACTTCAATTACTTACAAAGCCCAATGGAAATCTTCACTTGAATCATCAAATTAAACTAGAATCTAAGTTAACTATGGAATGAAATTGCCAAAAATATGAAAACCCCTACAACTATGTGTGATTGTGTGTGAATTGCTCTCCAAGGTGTTGTGTCCTTTTCAAAAACGAACTTTGGACCTTATATACTCTTCCAAAAGTGCTAAACACGTGCCCTTAAGTCGAAACACGTTTTTAGACAAAAATAGGAGGTCACTCGGCCGGATTGCGTAGCTCGGCCGGATCGGGCACTTCCAAAAACGTGTTTTGCCTTTTTGTTCACTCAGCAACTCGGCCGAATGCTGTAGCTCGGCCGAGTCGGGTCGTAGAATGCCTTTCCCCTTTTTTTCAGGAACTCGGCCGGATTGCGTAGCTCGGCCGGATCACCAATCATTCCAGATTCTGGAATGAAATTCCACTCGGCCGGATTGTACAGCTCGGCCGGATCACCCCGACTTCCAGATTCTGCATTCGACCTTCCATTCGGCCGAGTTGTGGGACTCGGCCGAGTTGTGCACCTTTCCCACTCGGTCGGATAGAGTAGCTCGGCCGGATTGTCCGTCATTCCAGATTCTGGATCAAAATTCCACTCGGCCGGATTGGAGAGCTCGGCCGAGTCGTGCCTTAAACATATCTTGAGCATTTTTCAGGCCACTCGGCCGGATGGTGTAACTCGGCCGGATTGCAAGATGTTCCAGATTCTGGACTCTTTTTCCACTCGGCCGAGTTGGGAGCTCGGCCGAGTTGCACTCCGAACTTGTTTCGTGCATAACTTTTGCTTCCGACCTCCAAACGACTTGATTCTTTTGGCCATTCCACTCTGTTTTTCGAGACGAACCCAATGGTCAGCTTCTCTTCTTGATCCAGTGAAGTATGGTATGTGTTTTGCTTCTAAAATCCATCGTTTTTCCTACAAAATCGACAAAACACTACCTTTCTCTTATTTTGATCAAAACAATGATAATCAACCAATAATTCAATGAAATAAACATCAAATGAGCTTCAAATATGCATCTAAATCGTGTAAATTCCACCCGAATCAACTCCCCCAAACTTAAAGTGTTGCTCGTCCTCGAGCAACGAAAGAATTAAAACACGAGGGTGAAATTTACAACTAGATGATCAATGAAAGATCCCACGTATCAAATGACATGAAATGAATTCTTCTTCCTCAAGATACATTCTTAAAATGATCACAAGTTCAATATTGAAGATCCACTCATTACTCACACATGCTCTACACACAACAACAAGTGATGGTGATGACAATATCAAGATGTTCAAGTTTAACTCACAAGAAATAGTGTTTCACTCAAACACTCAAACAAATTAAGGACAATAAGCACTCATCAATCAAATCATGCATTGCAATTGCCATAAGCTTGCCCAAGCTCTACCATCTTTCCACCACAAACATGTTCAACAATGAGATCAATAGGGCTTAACCAAGGACGTAACGTTGGCTCTTTGGATGGGGTAAGATGAATATGGAAAAAGTGACTCGTCTAGTGGAGAACAAAAGTTGTTATTCAACAATTCAAGCTCGTGCTCTTAAGATTCACAACCTTCATTCTCACTTTTCATATAAGTTCCTCAAATGCATTCATCTTCTCATCTTTTTAACCAATTTCTTTTCTTTTCAAGCTCTTGGGGCTCATTGTCCCTCTTTTCTTTTCATCATTATTTTTCTTTTCACTTTCATCTTTTTCTCTTTTTCACAACTTTTCCCAATTTTTATTTTTTTTTCAAACCAAAGGTACTAAAGCACATATTTTACCACTTTCTCTTTTATTCTCCACTAGATATGGATATCAAAAGCTCAAAAGGCTAAGTGGTTAAACATTGTAGGTTGCCAATAGAATGGGAAATCAAGCTCAAACGGGCTAACTACGGAAGATTACTTTGGTTCTTGGGAAATTTTTGGCTAAGTGACGTGTAGTACGAAAGATGGCCTACATCCTATCTCAAAGTATCACACAAGCATGATTTCGAGCAAGAACTTGGGCAAGTTCTAGAAAAGCAAGCAATGAATTGATTCTCTCACAAATGAAATAAACCGGATTAATGCTCGGCTCAAAGCTCAACTCTCACCGGTTCATTAAAGACTCAAACATTCATCAATCACCACCACACATAACTCATTGTGCATGCAAAACAACCATAGGTAACAAGATGACAACAACACAAACAAAATGATTCATTACAATCATGTACACATTCAAGGAATCAAATTCACGACAAATCACTATCCAATGTGACTCAATGATCATTAAAGTTCAAATTATACACATACACAAGAGTACACATTGGTGTCAATAGAAAATGTAAAAACGAACATACCCCCCCAAACTTTTTCATTGCCAAGCAATTAAAAGTTTGGAAAAATAGTTTTGCAATGATATTGACACCAAGTGTTATCCATACAAATCTACACACATAGGCCACTATCCCAACAATTAAAACTAAGAGTAGCTAAGCAATCCATATTATGAACAAAAATATAAATTCCACTACCCCCCAAACTTAGTAATTGCTATGCAATTCCTAAGTTTAGAGTGGGCGTACCTCTTACGATTGCTATAGCTACACCTTCTTCCAAGCACAAGGTTCCACTTTCAATCCACTTGTTCATTCAATCCAAGCTCTTCCAACTAACATCAAAACTCACAAACACATCAAACTAAACTAAAAAAGCAAATAAAATGAACAAGAAATGAAATAAAGAAAGTAAAAATGGGTTGCCTCCCATTTAGCGCTAGGTTTAACGTCCTATGCCGGACGGAACTTAACAAGTTCATACTTCCCTTTCTTTGAATGGAGGATGATAGTACTTGACATTGTGCTCATCGGTGATGAACACTTCATCCTCCTCACTTTCCAACGCAATGCCTCCTTCATAGGCCAATTTCTTCATGACCAACATTTTGCGTTCCTTGAGCTTCATCTTTCCAAGTACTTCCATCACTCCCAAGGTGCACCATACCACCTTATCTCCAATTTCAAAGATCTTCTCAATCTTTCTCTCCTTTGAACTCTTTATTTTTCCCTCTTCATCTTCACTACCCTCAAGGAACTTATCAAAACTCTTCTCCTTATAAAACTCCCCCAAACTTGAGTTTTGCTCAAGTTTGGGAGTTTGCTTCAATTTGTTATCATCTCCCGGATCTTTCAATGGGACTTTTGGTAATGGCTCTTTCACATAAATGTCACATTCTTGGATGGAGGGGGATTCCTTCTTTCTTGGGGAACTCTCAATTGAGCCATACTTGGAGAAAATCACTTTCTCTCCATTCACCTCCAATGTTACCTCCCCTTTTCTCAAATCGATGTTTGCTCCCCCCGTGGCAAGAAACGGCCTCCCAAGAATCAATGGGATATTTGCATCTTCTTTCATATCTAACACCACGAAGTCGGCCGGAATGATGAACTTGTCAATCTTCACCAATACATCTTCAATGATCCCTTTAGGATGGGTGATGGAACGATCCGCTAATTGGAGAGTAATTGATGTGGGCACTACTTCTCCAAGTCCCAAACGCTTGAAGATTGAAAGTGGCATCAAATTGATGCTAGCTCCCAAATCACAAAGAGCTTTCATCATGGGACCATCACCAATCTCACATGGGAGAGTGAAACTACCCGGATCCTTAAGCTTTTCGGGAGGAGTTCGTTGAAGGATGGCACTACACTCTTCGGTCAACTTGATCTTCTCATCATCCACTAGTTTCTTTTTGTTTGCTATTGCATCCTTTAGAAACTTCATGTAATGAGGTATTTGCTCTAAAGCATCCGAAAGTGGAAGATCAATGTGGATTTTCTTGAAGATATCCAAAAACTTCCCAAACTTCTCATCCATTTTCTTCATGTATCTTCCCGGGTATGGAAGTGGCTCATATGTAATGGGCACCCCCCATCTATCACAAGGTACCTCAAGCTTCTTCTTTTTCAAATCTTTGGCAATTCTCCACTTTGGAATTCTTGGGGCAACCTTTCCACTTCCAACTTTTTCTATACTCTTTTTTTTCTCTTCCTCCCTTTCTTTTGCCTTCAACACTTCACCCTCTTCCAATTCAATTGAAGAAACTCCATAATGTTCACCACTTGAAATTGTAATAGCATTACAATGCTCACGTGGGTTTACCTCGGTGTTTGAGGGCAATTTACCCTTTGTATGTTGAGATCCAATGGAAGTTGCCAATTGTCCCATTTGGAATTCCATTGCTTTTTGGTTACTCATGAGTTGGGCAAGGATGGACTCGGTTGCTTCAACTTTCTTATCACTCATATCCATCTTCTTCATGAGTAGTGCAAGAAGCTCGTCCGTGGAGGATTTTCCTTCTCCACTTGGGTGTTTTGCTCCGGGATCAAATCCGGGAGGATATTGAATAGCACTTTTAGGATTCGAATATGACAAATTCTCGTTCCTCCGGAAATTCGGGTTTTGAGGGGCTTGGTAGGGATGGTCCCCCTTGACCTTGAGATGATGAAGATTGCCCTTGGAATCGGTTTTGGGGAGGAGCTTGATATCCTTGACTACGATTTTGATATGGTGGTTGGCCTTGATATTGTCGATTCCCTTGAAAATTTTGTGGATATCCTTGTTGACCCATGTATTGCACTTCTTCCATATGTCCCAATTGAGGATCTTCTTGCACAAAGGATAGATGATTATCTCTTGTTTGAGATAAAACATTTACCTTTTCAATGAGTGTAGACATCATTGCTCTTATGTTATCATTAGCATCCACTTGGGCTACCCGATTTTGTGCTCCACGGTCCACTCTCGTCTTGAAAGTATTGCTTGCTATCCCCTCTATTATGTCATTGATCTCCTCCACCGATTTCATCCAAATTGAACCCCCCGCACAAGCATCAATGTGGTGTTGATCTTCCAATCGCAACCCACCAACGAATCAACAAGTTGTTTGTTCAATTGGGAAACCATGATGGGGGCATGTGATGAGAAGACTCGTAAATCTTTCCCATGCTTCTTTGATTCCCTCATTTGGACCTTGTTTGAACGTAGAGATCTTTTGCTTGGCTTCCATCGTCTTTGAAGGAGGGTAGTACTTCAATAGGAATCTTTTCTTCAAATCTTCCCACGTCCTCACTTCTCCGGCGGGAATGCTTGATTGTATCCAAGCTTTTGCTTTCCCCGACAATGTAAACGGAAATAGCCTCATCTTTTTAGCATCTTCCGACACTCCATTTTGCTTGAGAGTGTCGGATATCTCCAAGAATTGAGCAAGATGTTCATTCGGGTCTTCCTCAAATCCTTCCTCCGTCCTTCCTTCAAATTGTCTCTCCCTCAACATCCTTAATAAAGAGGGACTAATCTCAAAGTTGATTGCCTCCACCCTTGGTCTTGCCAACCCATCATAATGCTCCCTAGGTTGAGGCTCAAAATATTCCCTCATTGGCCTTCCATGGTAAACACGTTGAGGTTCTTCCATATGTGGAGGAGGAGGGATGTATTCCTCTTGAATTTGTTGAGGTGGAGGATATTGGTAAGGAGGAGGATATGGGTGTTGATGTAGTGGATAGTAGGCTTGTTGTGGAGGTGGATAAGGATAAGGATTGTATCCTTGATATGGAAAGAGGTTTGGAGGTGGATATTGTGGATTGGGAAATTGGAGATTTGGTGGTGGGTTTGGGTTTTGAGGTGGATTCCCTCCAACTTGATTTCCAACTTGATGATTCTCCCTTTGAAGCTCATCTTCTCCATTCGGTGGAGGATTCATCTCTTCAATGTTCTCCATCTCAAATGGTTCTTCTATGACTCTTTGTCGGTTCCTACTTCGATTCCTTCTTCTTGCGTGTGCTTCGATCTCAAGGTCTAATGGTTCAAGGTTTCCTCCACGTGATCTTGTGATCATGCACCTACAAAAGAAAAGTGTCAAATCCCACAAAGATGAACAAGATCAAAATAACAAAAAGAAATGCTACTATCAATAACACTCAACAAACTCTAAGTTTCACTAACAACACTCGCTTAAATCCCCGGCAGCGGCGCCATTGACTTATTCGTATTTTTGCACACTTTTTACAACTATACGATCCCCACAAGCGTATGGGTTCGTTAGTAGTACGATAAGTATACCAAGTAAAATTTCGTTCCAAGGACCTAATTGAGTGCTAGTGAATCCCTAAAGTTACGAGTATGCATGCTATTGTAGTAACTACACGTGTTTGTTTGGATTTTTGGGAATATAAAGACAAGTACTTAACTAGATAAACTAAACACAAAGAAACGAACTAAAGCAAGAACACGATATCTAACTTCCTTTCGAAAGTGCAAGGTGAGAAGGTATTGCCTAGGGTATATCCATTTTATAGGTTGTGTGGTGAATTATGGGGCAAAAATACACAATTTAAACCTAATGTGTTGGGAAGAACTAAAGGCTATCACTCGTGTGTGTCGACCAATCCCTTGTGAGGCCTAGGTGAACACGTGCATTGACTAGCAATTATATCGTCTAATCAATACCATAGGATCATAGGATAGTGTCTCATAAACACGTTCAACACGGTTACTAATGTTTATGAGACGCCCTTTCACTAATCTAATAGACGACCTCTAATCGAATAGTGTCTAGCGTTGTCGATCTAAGCAACTAACCCCCGGTCGGTGTAGCCAATTACTATGTTAATTCTAATCGATTAATTCAAGCTCATACACACATTCCTAATCATGCAATCCAATACGGTCGTTGAAATCGACACAAATAAGAATGCTAGCTAATAGGGTGAATTAACCAATTGAATCATGCAAATTACCACACTAGAAGCATATACACCCAATTCCTAAGCTAATCATGCAATTGATCCATAATTCCACCACATAACCACCAAAACTTCAACACCCTAGGCAATTAATACTTAGCCCATGGTTCTAAGATAGAAATCCATGGCAAGAATGCAAGAAATCACAAATTCCATCACAATTAAGAAATCAAATGCAAGAAATAATAGAATTGGGAAATTAGAATGAGAATTAAAGAGATATCACCTTAAAACTTGAAATGTAGCTACAAACTTCAATTACTTACAAAGCCCAATGGAAATCTTCACTTGAATCATCTAATTAAACTAGAATCTAAGTTAACTATGGAATGAAATTGCCAAAAATATGAAAACCCCTACAACTATGTGTGATTGTGTGTGAATTGCTCTCCAAGGTGTTGTGTCCTTTTCAAAAACGAACTTTGGACCTTATATACTCTTCCAAAAGTGCTAAACACGTGCCCTTAAGTCGAAACACGTTTTTAGACAAAAATAGGAGGTCACTCGGCCGGATTGCGTAGCTCGGCCGGATCGGGCACTTCCAAAAACGTGTTTTGCCTTTTTGTTCACTCAGCAACTCGGCCGAATGCTGTAGCTCGGCCGAGTCGGGTCGTAGAATGCCTTTCCCCTTTTTTTCAGGAACTCGGCCGGATTGCGTAGCTCGGCCGGATCACCAATCATTCCAGATTCTGGAATGAAATTCCACTCGGCCGGATTGTACAGCTCGGCCGGATCACCCCGACTTCCAGATTCTGCATTCGACCTTCCATTCGGCCGAGTTGTGGGACTCGACCGAGTTGTGCACCTTTCCCACTCGGTCGGATAGAGTAGCTCGGTCGGATTGTCCGTCATTCCAGATTCTGGATCAAAATTCCACTCGGCCGGATTGGAGAGCTCGGCCGAGTCGTGCCTTAAACATATCTTGAGCATTTTTCAGGCCACTCGGCCGGATGGTGTAACTCGGCCGGATTGCAAGATGTTCCAGATTCTGGACTCTTTTTCCACTCGGCCGAGTTGGGAGCTCGGCCGAGTTGCACTCCGAACTTGTTTCGTGCATAACCTTTGCTTCCGACCTCCAAACGACTTGATTCTTTTGGCCATTCCACTCCGTTTTTCGAGACGAACCCAATGGTCAGCTTCTCTTCTTGATCCAGTGAAGTATGGTATGTGTTTTGCTTCTAAAATCCATCGTTTTTCCTACAAAATCGACAAAACACTACCTTTCTCTTATTTTGATCAAAACAATGATAATCAACCAATAATTCAATGAAATAAACATCAAATGAGCTTCAAATATGCATCTAAATCGTGTAAATTCCACCCGAATCAACAAGTCAAGAGGAAACTTGTTCTAGAAAAGAAGAAAGAAGAACTAGGAGATATTCTAGCTGATATTGGTGATGAAGAGGTTGAAGCTCTTCATAAGAAGCAGAAGCTGGAAGAAGCTCATTATGCTAACAAGAAGTTGCTGGGAAAGCATATCAAGAATTTGCTGAAATTGAAGACTGATCCAGAACAAGTTGAAGATGCATACATTGATAATTTCATTAATGATGAACATAAAGATGCATGGTTCAAAGTCAAGCTGAATTGGGAATTGGATCACTGGATTATTCGCAAGTTTGGAGATCCAGAGAGCAAAGAAGAGTTATATGCAATTTTTGACAAGTTCATGGAAAATCAAGACAGGAATCTATGGAACTTGATCATGAGGATTGCTACTGCTGTAAGTTTTAATATCCTTGTTCCTATTTTTCCTAAGTGGATTACTCCGATGTTAAGTTCAGGAAAAAGGATCGATCTCAATCATATTAAGAAGTTTGAAGAAGACCTACTGGAGAAGGAGAAGATCGAAACTGAAGAACACATGGATGTCATTCACAGAAGACTACTAGATGCTTTTGGTGTTCCAAGTTCTTAAGAAGGTAGTATATCAGATTAATTGTTTTTTGTTCTGATTACTTAGTTTTTTTTGTAAGTATGTGTAATCTACTGATCTATTTTGAATGAATGAAAGATAAGTACTATTTGATGTTTAAGACAAGGTAATTACTTAACTAGTCTACTGTTGAGAAAAGATTCAAGTAGTTTTGGCTTCATCAAAAAGGGGGAAATTGTTGGGATATGAATCCTAGAGCAAATCCTAAAAGATGAATAAAAGATAAAAGATGAAGTTTTGATAAGCCAAAAGTAGACTTGAATATTTTCTAAGTGTTGACTGATCTAGTCTAGTTAAGTTGAAGTCATCTTGTACAGATCAGTAGAGTTCACAAGACAAGTACAAGTTCACAAGACAAATATTATTATAAAAAATTAAGTACAATTTATAAGTACTTCATGTTTACTATTATATGAATTGTTAGGATGTTATTTGAGTTATTCGAATTGTATAGAGCTCATATTATTTCATATGTAATCGTATATAAACAATGTATAGTTTTGTAAGATGACTAAGCTTTTATAAAAGAAAGCTTAATGTAATGTAATAGTCTTGTTAGGTTAGATGATAGGACTAGATTAGTTCTATTAAGAGTCTACTGCACAAGAAGAGAAGACCAGTCTACTACTCAAGACAGGTGGACTACAAGACAAGTGCATCTACTAGACTACACAAGACAGGTTAACTTGAAGACAGTTACCAATACGCGTGAAAGATAAACATATAGAAGTTAGTTATGGAATAACTAATTCGTAACAAGAAACGCGTGTATGGATAAGAAGATTCAGTTGAAATCAGTTATCAAGAAAGGTTGGTTACAACTACCTGAGTTCTTGAAGTTCGAAGTCTATAAATACTTGAAGGAGTTTATCATTTGAAGACTACTGAAAACTAAAAACTGATACGATTACTGAGATATTGATACTGCAAGCTTTATTGAAGATTCAAGTGAAGAAATTTCTCTCAGAGATTGAAGTTCAGAAAGTGAAGCTACACAAGTCAAGTGAAGATCAAAGAAGGCTACTACTGAACGAAGAGAAGTTTTATTTTCTTTTGTTTTGTTATTTTCAAGTTGCTAGATACTTGTAAATCGCTAGTAAGATCGAAGAGGCACTTGGTAGTGTTATCGAGAAGATCTAAGTCTTATTTCTTGGGACTTAAAGCCACAAGAACATATTACTCCATTGGACGAGTTAATAAGAATTTCACAACTGGGTTTGTGAGAGTGGATGTAGACAAGTTGTCGAACCACTATAAATCTCGTGTTTGATTTACTTTACTGTTTTAATTGTTTAAATTGATTAATTGGTTTAACTACTTAACTGAACTTGACTAGTTGAGTATAGAACAGAGTTCTCGAATCTAAGTTGAGTATAATCTTGAATTGGGCTCATTGTTAATTTCGTATTCCGCGTATTGTACTTTGATATTTCGAAAGATTTTTGAAAAGTCTATTCACCCCCCTCTAGACATTTTCACTAGCTTACTCGTTATTAACTCAACTTGGGACCAACACAGATCAGCTTGATGAGTTTAACAGGATCCTTGATGAACTAGAGAATTTAGATTTCAATTTATAGGAAGAGGATAAGGCTCTGATCATGTTGAGTGCTCTCCCTAAGTCCTTTGAAATCTTAAAGGACACCATCTTGTATGGTAGGAAGGAAAGTATTACATTGGAGGATGTAATGTTGGTTGTCAAGTTCAAGCTATTGCACAACAAAATATCTCAAGGAGATAAGAGCAGCAGCGGAGATGGATTAACAATCAAAGGAGGTCAGAAGAGGTCTGTGTCCAAAAAGGGGTCTAGTCAACCCGAAGGAGTTGATAAGGGAAAATCGGTTGTGTCCAATCAAGGGGATTCAGTGTGCTACCACTATAATAAGCCCGGACACTATAAGAATGCTTGTCATAAGTATAAGCAGTTCTTGAGGAAATCTGGTGCCAAGAACCCTGCTGACAAGAATCAAGTTAATCAGACACAAAAGGAGAAGGAGCAAGAGGGTTATGAGTCCGCTCAGGCGCTAACCATGACATCTTCTGTAGAGCAACAAGCATGGATCCTGGATTCAGGGTGTTCTTTCAATATGACTCCAAGGAGAGATTGGTTTCATGATTTTGAGCATCAGAAGGGAGGTTCTGTTCTTCTAGGAAATGATCACACATGTAAGGTTATGGGTGAAGGTTCAATCCATTTGAAGATGTTTGATGGTGTAGTAAGAATTCTCAAGAGTGTTAGGTTGTGCCTGAACTCAAGAGAAATTTGATATCACTTAGGATGCTAGATTCTATAGGCTATACATTCCAGTCTGCTAATAGAGAGCTCAGGGTGTCGAAGGGGGAGCTGACTATCCTGAAAGGTGTGAGAAGGAATGTTCTTTACTTTCTTAAGGGAAGTATAGTAGCTGCCAGATCAGATGTAGCAGAGGTGCAAGACAACTCTATGTTGTGTCACAGAAGATTAGCGCATGCAGTTGAGAAAGGCATATTAGAGTTGTTTAAGCAAGGTTTTCTTGGCAAGGACCAGATCACAAAGCTTGATTTGTGTGAGTCTTGCATTCTTGGTAAAGCCAAGAGGTTAAAATTTGGGAAGAGTGTAAACTCTACTAATGGGATCATGGATTATGTCCATTCTGATCTATGGGGGCCAGCTAGGAATCAGACGAGGTCTAGTGGTAAATATTTATTGTCTTCAATGATAACTACTCAAGGAAGGTGTGGGTTGCTATCCTGAAATCTAAGCATAAGCATTTAAGAACTTATAATGTTCACTCTACTAATGGGATCATGGATTATATCAATTCTGGTCTATGGGGGCCAGCTATGAATCAGACGAGGTCTGGTGGTAAATATTTCTTGTCTTTTATTGATGACTACTCAAGGAAGGTGTGGGTTGCTATCCTGAAATCTAAGGCATAAGCATTTGAAATTTTTAAAGAATGACACACTTAATGTGAGAATGTCACAGGCAAGACTCTCAAGCATTTGAGAACTGATAATGGTCTGGAGTAACTATCAAAAGAGTTCAATGCGTTCTGTAAGAAGAAAGGAATAGTGCAACAAAGGACTATGCTAGGTACCCCTCAGCATAATGGAGTAGCTGAGAGGATGTATCAAATACTACTTGAGAGGGTCAGGTGTATGTTGAATAACTCTAGTCTGCCAAAGGTCTTTTGGGGAGAAGTTGTGTCAACATCAACCTATTTGATAAACAGAAGTCCTTCCTCAACTGTGCAGTATAAAACCCCAGAAGAGTTATGGTCTTGCTATGCAGCTGATTACAGTTATATGAGGGTATTTGGATGTGCAACATATGCCCATGTCAAGCAAGATAAACTTGAGCCTCGAGCATTGCGATGCGTATTTATTGGGTATCCTTTAGGTGTTAAAGGATACAAGTTACGGTGTCTTGAAGCTGGGATGCAGAAGTGCATAGTCAGTAGAGATGTTACTTTTTATGAGAGCATGATGCCTCTATCATAAGAGGCTAGTAGGAGTACTAGTGCAGCAGATAACCAGCCAAACAAAGCACAAGTCGAGGTGGAGCATGTTGACACCAGAGGACCAGTTGGAGAGCATATTGATCTAGATGAGGAGGGCGTTCCTCATAGTGAGAATGAGCTTCAACACTATCGACTGACACGGGACAAAACCAGAAGAGAAGTCCACCCACCTCAGAGGTATGGTCAAACTCACATTGTATCATTTGCATTATGTGCAGCACTTGAGGTGGAGTCTCTGGAGCCTAAAACTTACACTAAAGCCATTAATTGCCACGACAAGGAGAAGTGGATAGTTGCAATGGAAGAGGTGTTGCAATCTCTTAACAATAACCAAACCTGGGAGATTGTTGAGAGACCTCATAACAAGAAGCTTGTTGGGTATAAGTGGATCTACAAGAAGAAGGTGGAGGCTTAGAGAGGTGGCAAACTTAGATACAAGGCGAGACTTGTAGCTAAGGGATTTACTCAGAAATAAAGGAATTGATTTCAATGAAATATTCTCACCTATTGTGAAGCATTGTAGCATTAGAATCTTGTTAGCTATGGTTGCTCAATATGAATTTGAGCTGCATCAGATGGATGTGCCCACAACTTTCTTACATGGATCTCTAGATGAGAGGATCTACATGAAGTTACCAGAAGGGTTGGAGATAGAAGAAGGGGAGGACAATGTCTTTCTACTGAAGAAGTCCCTCTTTTGTATTACAGTTGTGTTTATTTCAGACGGGTTGGGATATCTTCTGTTGTATGTTGATCACATGTTAATAGTTGGAGAGTTTATTGACAGTGTTAATAAAGTAAAGGAGATCCTCAAACAGGAAGATCTTGGTGAAACCAAAGTGATTCTTAGAATGGAGATCAGCAGAGTAGATGGAGCTATTCAGCTGAGTCAATCAATTTATTTGCAGAAGGTGTTAAAGAGGTTCAGAATGCATAAAGCAAAGAATGTCTCTACTCCTATTCGCCAACATCAAAAGTTTTCCAATTAGATGAGTCTTAGGAACCGCCAAGAACGGAGCTCAGATGAGTAAGATACCTTATGCTAGTGTTGTAGGGATTTTAATGTATGATATGGTGTGTCGTACACCAGACTTGACTCGTGATATGAGTGTGATCTGAGGTTATCAACTTATAGGGGTCAGATAAGATGACTTAGGCCAAATCAGATGAGTTGAATGTGTTCAGTCAGTTGAGATGGAGTCGCTTAGGATCAACTAAGTTGGCCAGATCAGCATGGTTGATGTCTATCAGCGGAGTTAGTCTTTAGACAAGGATCAAAGGAGATGTATCAGATGAGGGGAGTCATCTGATTTCTGGACAAGTCTTCTGAGAGACCGGACAAGCAATTTTAACTAACGAGGGAAGTAAGTGTCATTTTAGTTGAGCAATAAATGGGCACATGGGTTGTTACGGATTAACTACTCAACTGTCTACATAACTACTACAATCGCCATGATAGTATATATACTCTTGTAATTGAACATTGTAAGGTTTCGAGCTAGTACGAGCATTCGTCTTTGAGTCGTGAGTTCACGAGTAAAGTTAGGAAATATCCAATTTCCAAGTGTTTGAGTGTGTAAACATTATTTGATCAATCAAAGTTGAAGTCGATCGTCTGGTCTAGTGGATGTAGATCACATTGATCGAACCACTTAAATCTCTTTCGTGTTGTTTTACTTGTTGATTATTTTCTAAATTACTATCTTAGTGTTGGGTTATCATCACTTATGTTCTTTGTTTGGTTTTGAGACGCCATAACATGTAAATTACTTGATAATTGGCGTCGTCTGTGGAAATCTAAGGTAACTGCGAGAGTCTAAGATGGGGAGTTCTACCAAGTTCAACATAGAGAAGTTTACATGCACTAGTGATTTTGGGTTGTGGAGGGTCAAGATGTTGGCACTACTTGAACAACAGGGATTATACGAGGTGCTCGACGATCAAAAGGATTCAGCCACTAAATCAGATGCAGTAGAGAGGAGCGAGATGCTCGTGAAGGCTCGAAGCACGATCCTGCTATGCCTTGGTGATAAGGTTTTGAGGGAGGTTGTTAAAGAGAAATTTGTGAAAGAAGTCTGGGACAAACTTGAGAAGTTGTACATAGTTAAAACTCTTGCCAATCGACTTTATTCGAAGCAGAAGCTGTATTCCTTTAGAATGGTGGATGAGAAACCAATTCAGGAGCGCGCATGTTGATGAGTTGAACAAGATTCTTGATGATCTAGAGAATTTAGATGTCAAGTTAGAGGAAGAGGATACGACTCTTATCTTGTTCAGTGCTCTTCCTAAGTCCTTTGAATTATAAAGGACACCATCTTGTATGGTAGAAAGGAGGCCATCACATTAGAGGATGTGATGTTGACTATCAAGTCCAAGTTATTGCATAATAAGACCTCTCAAGGGGGTAAAAGCAATAATGGAGAAGGATTGACAATCAAGGGAGGTCAGAAGATGTTTGTCTCCAAGAAGGGGTCGAATCAACCTAGAAGATCTGATAAGGAGAAATCAGTTGTGTCCAATCACGGTGATGTAGTGATATGCCCCCACTGCAACAAAATCGGGCACTTTAAGAATGTTTGTTATAAGTATAGGCAAATCTTGAGGAAATCTAGTGTCAAGAACCCCGTTGGTAAGAATCAAGCAAATCAAACCCAAGAAGAGAAGAAGCTAGATGGCTATGAGTTAGCTCACACATTATCCATTACATCCTCTGAAGAACAACAAGAATAGATTTTAGATTCAGGGTTCGCATTCCATATGACTCCAAGAAGAGATTGGTTTCATGACTTTAAGCATTAGAATGGTGGTTCTGTGTTGCTAGGAAATAACCACACTTGCAAGGTTAAAGGTGAAGGATGAGTTCACTTGAAGATGTATGATGGAGTAGTAATGATTCTCAAGAGGTTCAGGTATGTTCCTGAACTCAAGATAATTTTGATATCTCTTGGTATGCTGGATTCGATGGGCTACAAGTTCCAGTTTGAGGATGGAGAGCTCAGAGTATCAACACGGAAGTTAACTGTCCTAAAAGGTGTGAGAAAGAATTATCTCTACTTTTTGAAGGGAGTTACAGTGACTGACATATCAGATGTGGCAAGGGTGCAAGACAACTCAATGTTGTGGGATAAAAGTTTATCTCATGTAGGAGAGAATGGCATACTAGAGTTGTATAAGCAATGTTTTCTTAGTGGTGACATGATCACAAAGTTGGATTTATGTGAGCACTGTATTCTTGGGAATGCCAAGGGATTGAGGTTTGGGAAGAGTACACACTCTACCAAAGGGATTTTTTGACTATGTCCATTCAGATCTATGGGGGCCAGCTAGGAATCAGACCAGAAATGGTGGGGGATACTTCATGTCTATCATAGATGACTACTCAAGGATGGTTTGGGTTACTATCCTAAAATCAAAGTTAGAACCGTGTGAAAAGTTCAAGGAATGTCTCACTAAAGATAAGAATGTCTCTGGAAAGAAGCTCAAACATTTGAGAACTGATAATAGGTTGGAGTACCTATCAAAAGTGTTTAATGTGTTCTGCAAGAAGAAGGGAATTGGGAGGTGCAAGACTGTGCCAAGTACACCCACTAGAATGGAGTAGCTGAGAGGATGAATTAAACCCTACTTGAGAGAGTTAGGTGTATGTTGAGCAACTCTGGTTTACCAAAGAGCTTTTGGGGAGAAGCCGTGTCAACAACAGCCTACTTGATAAATAAAAGCCCTTCCTCAGCTGTGCAGTTAAAACCCCAAAAGAGATGTGTTCTGGCCATGTAGCTAAGTACAAGAATTTGAAGGTTTATGGATGTTTAACATATGCTCATGTCAAGCAGGATAAACTTGAGCCTCGGGCCTTGAGATGTGTTTTCATTGGGTATCCTTCAGGAGTGAGAGTATAGGATGTGTGTTGGTCCCCGAAAATTCAGACTTGTCGAGTATGATCAACTGACTTGATTTCTGCTGATGGTGTGGAAAATAAACTAACTCTTCAAGATAACTAGTTTGTTGATTTCACTAGGGGCCTAGGACTACTTAGTCTACTGATTTGCTATCTATCAGAATTAAGTGTGGAAAGTAGTGTGCACATCAAGATTTATACTCGTCTATACTTATTAAATTTTTTACTTCATGCATAAACACACTCGGTTCGGATCTACAAATCCTACATCCACTCTCATAATCCACTCGTGATATTAATCCCTTGAATCTCCAAATTAATAGGGGTTTGTCCTTTATAGTCCCAAGAGTGGGACTTTGAGCTCTGAGCAATCTCCAAATTGCTACGGTCTCCACAAAGTGTTTGAGAGCATTGGTACTCTTTTAAGTGACGGACACTCAACTTAACTTATAGGGGTTTATGGTAGAAGGTGGGTTTTGTGTATATGAACTAGGTGAGATTTTCCCTTACAATCAAAATTAGCCTCATGCTAGGATTGGGAAAATCTCTCTAAGCTAGGGATGTATATATGACTAAATTGGCTTAGATATGAGTTCACTCACTCTCTGATGATGATGTTTGTTGAATCTTCATTGACGTTCCTTGAGTTTTTCTTCATGAATGGATATTTTCACTCTATGCTCGACCTTTACATCTCTCACATCATCTTGAGATATGAGAACAAAACTCATATTTATAGTGTGAATTTGAAAGTTACCGTTTGAGAGTAATTTCAAATTCATACTTATTTTAGGAATAATGAAATCTTTGACTAGTTGATTGATTTCTTTAATCTTGAGATTTTTCCTTCTTTATTGACCTTTCCTTCTTTGATTAAGGAAGATGCATTTATTCCACATTTAGTTTAGGACTTTAGTCTTTGATTGATACTCTGAATATTATTATTGCCATGTAATATTCAGTGTATCGTTGACTTGAATGCTCCGTCTTAGTCAGTTTATAGAGATGATACTATGTTGATCTGGTACTGGTCTTGTTCTGGTACTCTTCTGATCTGGTACTCTTCTTATCTGGTACTCTTCTGATCTGGTACTCTTCTTATCCCATAAGATGAGTTCTACTCATCTTATCATAAGATGACTTCTTCTCTTCTTGAGCCAAATTCTATCTATTACAAGATGATATAATGAAGTTGTCTATACAATACAACTTATCATATTACATGTTTGATTTGATTTATCAAAACTAAACATAGGGATATAAATACCCTAACATTGTGGTGCCTTGAAGTTGAGATGCAGAAGTGTATTATCAGCAGAGATGTTACTTTTGATGAAAGTAGAATGTCACTTAGAGAATAGGCAAGTCAAATGCGGCCGACAATAGATCAGACGAGACACAAGTTGAGGCGGAGCATGTTGACACCAGAAGCCAAGGTGATGAACATATTGATCTGGAATAGGTGGAAGACCTTTAGAGTGACAACTATTAGCTAACACGGGACAGAACCAGAAGAGAAGTCCACCCACCTCAGAGGTATGGTCATGCTAACATTGTATCATTTGCATTATGTGCAGCTCTTGAAGTGGAGTCTCTGGAGCCTAAAACTTACACAGACGCCATCAACTGCCATGACAAAGAGAAATGGTTAGTCGTTATGGAGGAAGAATTATTATCTCTTGACAAGAACAAGACTTGGGATATTGTTGAGAGACCTAAGAACAAGAAACTTGTTGGGTGGAACTACAAGAAGAAGGTGGAGGCTGGGGGGGCTGGTAAGATTAGGTACAAAACAAGGCTTGTAGTTAAAGGATTTACATATAAATAAGGTATTGATTTTAATAAAATCTTCTTGCCTGTTGTGAAGCATTGTAGCATCAGAATCTTGTTGGCTATGGTCGCTCAGTATGGACTAGAGCTGCATCAGATGGATGTAACCACAACATTTTTTCATGGGACTCTCAAGGAGAAGATCTACATGAAGCTACCAGAAGGGTTGGACATAGAAGATGGAGAGGACAAGGTATGCTTACTCAGGAAATCCCTCTATGGTCTTAAATAAAGCCATATACAATGGTACTTGAGATTTGATGAGTACATTTTCTCAACTTATTTTACAAGGAGCTTGTATGACAATTGTGCCTATTTCAGACGAGTTAGAAGTTCGATTACCTATCTTTTGTTGCATGTTGATGATATGTTATTTACTAGTGAGTCAATTAATGGAATTAATCAAGGGAAGGAGATACTCAAAAGTGAGTTTGAGATGAAAGATCTTGGTGAAGCTAAAGTGATTCTTAGGATGGAGATCAGCAGAGTTGATGGAGCAATTCAACTGAGTCAACCTACCTATCTGAAGAAGGTGCTACATAGATTCAGAATTTCAAATCAGATGTGTCCCAAGAACAGCCAAGAAAGGACTCAGTTGAGTAAGATACCTTATGCAAGTGTTGGAAGGAGTTTAATGTATGCTAAGGTGTGTTGTAGACCAGATTTGACTAATGCGATGAGTGTAATCAACAGATACCTGAGTGATCCAGGCTTAAGTCATTGGGAGACAGTTAAGGGGGTTATGAGATATGTTCTAGGATCAGTTGACAAGGGTCAGAAGTTTCAAAAGACATCAGATGAGGCAGAAGCACTCGTGGGATACGTGGATGACAACTATGCAGCCAATGTTGACACAAGAAAGTCCTTAACAGGGTATGTGTTCAACTTATTTTGGTACATCTATATCGTGGAGGTCTATACATTAGTCCGTAGTTTCATTATCTACTACTGAATCAGAGTACGTGGCCTTGACTAAGGCAGATAAGGAGAGTATGTGGCTTAGGGGAATTTTGAAGGAGTTTAATTTATCACAGAGAAGTATGTCTGTCTTCTGTGATAATCAAAGTGCAATACATCTTATAAAACATCATGTGTATCATGAGAGAACCAAGCACATAGATGTGAAGTTGTACTTTGTAAGAGATATTGTGGATAAGGGGGTGGTCAAAGTGGCGAAGATTGCTATAAAGGAGAACCCAGTTGATGCGTTCACTAAGGCATTGTCAAAGGAGAAGTTTAGTTTATGTCTTAGACTTATTGGATTACATTAAGTCCTCTGAGGGGAAGGCTATTGTTCTTTTGGCAGGGAGCAGTGGTGGAGGTTATTCTTTGCGAAGAGTAGTTATTTGTGGTCATTTAGTTCGAGGTGGAGATTTTGAGCTAACCACTTAAATCTCTTGTGTGTTGTTTTACTTGTTGATTCTTTTCTGAATTACTACCTTAGTGTTTGGTTATCATCACTTCTGTTCTTTGCGTGGGTTTGAGACGTCATAACACGCAGATTACTTTAAATAATTTCATGGATGGATTCCGAGTTATGGATAATGACATACATCTTAAGCTAAGAGTGAGATAAAAAAACGGTTACCAGAACTGAGGAGAGAGAAATGATTTGAAAAAATGATACATGATGGGAGGTTTAGGCGAAATTACAAGTATTTGTAATACTCGGCCCCGCCTAAACGAGTTTACATGCTTTAAGAAAAAAACGATACTCTCATCTAGTGCGATTACAATGAATAAGAAAATAAAACATAGAATTGAGATTACAACGATTGAGAGGAAAACGGGTGCAAGTCGATATAGTGTCGTATCGTAAAAATGCGATTAACAATTGTTGAACACCCACCAATTTAAAAATTGCCGCTAAAATTGACTGGTAAAAATCCTATCTCTGTAAGAAACCATAGTAGCAAGAAGGCCATGTAACTTCTAAATTTGATCCAAGAATAAGGGAGAAAGATCAGAAGCGTAATAAGGGTGCCTTAGAGCAATAAAATTACTATATTTGGTAAGTTTGTAAACAATAACCCCAATTGTATATTTGAAATCCATTGAAATGTCACTCCAAGCCTGTGTAGCCACAAGGAGAGGTTGCAACAAATTTGGAATTTGTGTATGTTCATGTTTGCACAAGTGACAAATATGACATTTGAAGACGACCTCATACACATTCTTCTTCAATTCAGGCAACCAAAACACACCACTAATCCTTTGTAAAGCTCTCCTCGAATGTTTTTTTTATGATTGATTCAGATGGAATTTCATGACACATTTTGAACTTAATTTTATCATGATTTCATATTTTTATTGCTCAATTTTAACTATTTGCACTTGATATCAAGAGAGGCGGTGTTTTGTGTGTTTTGTAAGAAAAGGGTAATATTTTGAGGTAAAAAATACCAACTTTATTTTTAGTGAAGCCAGCGCGGGAAGAAATTGAAAACGAGAGCAAAACGAGTAAGAAAAAAATTTGATTGGACCAACAATTAAATTGGTTTGTAAGAGTGAGCAGCCAAGTTGCTAAGAAAAAAAGGTCATATTGTCGGGGAGTAATAAGCTGCAAAGTGTGGAATTTAAATGGGAATTTAATTTTTTTTCTTAAACTCTAACTGGAAAATCGCTGGTTATGGTACAAAAACCGAATAGTAACCGGAAAATGGCAGTTCGATTTCGGTTTTCAATTTTGAGAACCATCGGTTTATCGATTTTATTTTTATAATATATAATTCTTCTATTTTCTATGTATAAATTTAAGTTACATAATTTGTATTAAATCCTAGTAATGTATTTTCTAGAGTTAAAACGAACAAAAAATGAGCAAAAATGAGTCAAAACGAGCAAAAATCAGTAAAAATGAGCAAAAAATAAAATAAAACCTTTGAACCTCCGGTTCGAAAACCGTAACTGCCGATTTGACGGTTCGGTATTCGGTCGCGATTTTAACCAAAAAAAATCGGCGGTTCGCATCGTCTGAGCATGTCTAAAATACTCTCAATGCTCATCCATCCATAACTAGATCTCACTAAAAATAAAACTATTAAATTTTTTTGAAAGTTTCAAGTAAATATAGTGATGAGATATGGTTGATTAATTAATATTAATGTAAATTTTGTTATATCTAGTAAGGATAAATACTACAATGTTTTACGAATAGACATATCAAAGTCGAGTCAAGGAAAAAATAATTTACCCGCAAGACAAATATGTCATGGCTAGTGATTACATGATTTACGTAATGTTCCTAAAGGTAAAACGACTTACATCTTTGATACAGTAACAATGAAAGAAATGAGAGCTTTTAGAACTGAGCAATTAGGGTTCGGAAAAATTCGAAAGATAAAAAGGCTGTAAAAACTCTGTGGTTAATCGAGAAGGAGATTTAATATTTATAGGCAAACTCCCACTCTGGGGAGTTGAGGAAAACGTGGTAAACCCACGAACTTAGTGGGCGAAAATCGTGGGCAGTCAGCAACCACTACAAGAAACAGGGGGAATAGCGACGAAAATTTTACGACAAATCTAAATTTTATCGCTAAAATCAAATTTTAGCAACGAAATAGAAATTTTCGTCGCTAAATTGTTAGATTTAATATTTGCAACAAAAATTATATATTTCGTCGCTATATTAGCAACAAATTGCTTCATTTTGTTGTTAAAAATCAAAACAGCAATGAAAATTATATTTCATCGCTAATATTTTGCGATGAAATATAAATTTTCGTGGCTAAATTCTTGAAATTAATTTTTGCAACAAAATTTATATATTTCATCGCTATATTAACAACAAATTGCTTCATTTTGTTGGTAATAATCAGAACAACAATGAAAATTATATTTCGTTGCTAATATTTTTTTGCGATGAATTAGAAATTTTCGTGGCTAATTTCTTGAAATTAATTTTTGCAACAAAATTTATATATTTCATCGCTATATTAGCAATAAATTGCTTCATTTTGTTGTTAATAATCAGAACAACAATGAAAATTATATTTCGTTGCTAATATTTTGCGATGATATAGAAATTTTTGTGGCTAATTTCTTGAAATTAATTTTTGCAACAAAATCTATATATTTCATCGCTATATTAGCAACAAATTGCTTCATTTTGTTGTTAATAATCAGAACAACAACGAAAATTATATTTTGTCACTAACATTTTGCGATGAAATAGAAATTTTCGTGACTAATTTATTGAAATTAATTTTTGCAATGAAATTAAAATATTTTATCGCTATAATAGCAACATATTGCTTCATTTTGTTGTTAATAATCAGAACAACAATGAAAATTATATTTCGTCGCTAATATTTTGCGATGAAATATAATTTTTTGTGGCTAATTAATTGAAATTAATTTTTGCGATGAAATAAAAAAAATTCATCGCTAAACTAGCAACAAATTCTTTTATTTTGTTGTTAACAATAAGGACAACAATGAAAATTATATTTAGTCGCTATTATTTTACGATGAAATATATTTTTTGTGGCTAATTTCTTGGAATTAATATTTGCAACAAAATTAAAATATTTCATCGCCACACTTTCAACAAATTATTTTATTTTGTTAATAATAAGAACAACAATGAAAATTATATTTCGTCGCCAATATTTTAGCGACAAAATTGAATTTTGCATGATTAATTTTATGGATTTAATATTCGAGAGAAAATTAAAATATTTCATCACTATATTAGCAACACAATATTTTATTTTATTCTTAATAACCAGAGGAATAATGAAAATTATATTTCGTCTCTAATATTTTAGTAATGAAATAGATTATTTCATGTTTAATTCTAATGAATTAAAAATGGTTGTCGTTTAAACATAATAAAGGAAAAAATTTTGAGTTCATGCACAATGGAGAAAAATTCATTTTACGTCTTGTAACTTAGGCCTAATCCAATTTATATCCTTTAAGTTTTCACTTTTTCAATTTACGTCCTTTTGGCCGGAAAATTTCCAAACTCACCGGAATGTGAGGAATAAATTGGGATTCCGGCCAAATAGTCCAATTTACGTCCTTTAAGTTTGAATTTTTTTAAATTTTAATAAATAATTTTTCTAAAAATATCTTTAAAATTTTTAAAATATTATTAAAAATCCGAAAACATCATTAAAATTAAAAAATATAAATGTGTAAAATAAAATTCCAAATATCTTATTTAATTTTTTAAAAATCTCATTAAAAATTATAAAATGTGTAAAATAAAAATAAAAAATTTTACAATTGAAAAAATAAAAAAAATCTTATTAAAAATTACAATTCAAAAATCTTATTAAAAATTCTAAAAATTTCATTATAAATTCTAAAAATCTCATTAATTTTTAAAAAATGTGTAGATTAAATAATAAAAATTCTAAAAACCCAATAATAATAATAAAAATCAGACTTGATTCGAACTCATACGCCATTAAAGTTTTTCTTGAACTTCTAATTTTTTTTGGATTCCACGCCTTGATTTATTGTAGAACCGTGTCAAATTCATTTTAATGAGGTTTTTAGAATTGTATAATTTCTAATTTTATTTTAAAAATTTTAATTTATAGATTTTTTTTATTTAGAATTTTATGTTTTTATGAGATTTTTAGAAATTTTTTATTTTTAGTTTACAAATTTTTAGAATTGTAGATTTTTTATTTTATTTTACACCGTTTATAAATTTTAATGATATTTTTAATTTTTTACAGAATTTTTAATTATTAATTTCTAATTTTCAAACTTAAAGGACATAAATTGGACTATTTGACCGGAATTCTAATTTTCCGGCGAAAAGGACATAAATTGGACCTAAAAGGACATAAATTGGACACCCTAGGACGTAAATTGAAAAAGTGAAAACTTAAAGGATATAAACTGGATTAGGCCTAAGTTACAGGACGTAAAATGAAATTTTCTCTGCACAATGTGAAATAATACAGACGAATCCAACACTATGATGTTTGAAATAAGAGAAAATTTCATTTTACGTCCTGTAACTTAGGCCTAATCCAGAATATATCCTTTAAGTTTTCACATTTTCAATTTACATCCTAGGTGTCCAATTTACATCCTTATAGGTCCAATTTACGTCCTTTCCACCGGAAAATTAGAAATCCGGTCAAATAGTCCAAATTACATCTTTTATGTTTGAAAATTATAAATTAATAATTAAAAAATTCTGAAAATATCATTAAAAATTAAAAAATCTCATTAAAAACTTATAAATGGTGTAAAATAAATATAAAAAATCTACAATTCAAAAAAATCTGAAAATGTGTAATTTTAATTTTTTTTTCTTCTAAAAACTCATAAAAATAAAAAAAATCTATAATTTCTACCATTCAAAAAATCTGAAAATGTGTAAATTTAATTTTTTTTTTTCTAAAAGCTCATAAAAATAAAAAAAAATCTATAAATTAAAATTTTAAAAATGTTTAAAATAAAAAATTCCATAATTTTAAAAATATCGTAAAAATTAATTTGGGACGGTTCCAAAATCGATCAAGGTGTGGAACTTCCACTCAACCTCGACGGTGAGTTGGAAATTCTCGTGGGACCCAAAATTATTAGGAGTTCGAGCAAAACTTTATTTAATGAAATGTTAATAATTTTTATTATTCTTATTAGATTTTTAGAATTAGTAATTTTTTTCATCTACACATTTTTAATAAATTAATGAGATTTTTTTAATTTTTAAAATTTTTAATGAGATTTTGAATTTCTTAATTTTTAAATTACACTTTTTTCATTCTTTGAATTGTAGAATTTTTTATTTTTTGTATTTTAAAAATTTTAGAATTTTTTATTTTTGTTTTACACATTTTATAATTTGTAATGTTATTTTTTGAAATTTTATTGATATATTTTGAATTTTATTTACACATTTTATATTTTTTAATTTTAAGGAGATTTTGGGATTTTTAATGATATTTTAGAATTTTTAAATCTTTAATGGGATTTTTAGAAAATTTTAATTATTAAATTTTAATTTTCAAACTTAAAGGACGTAAATTGGACTATTTGGCCGGAATCCCAATTTATTCCTCACATTCCGGTGAGTTTTAAAATTTTCCGGCGGAAAGGACGTAAATTGGACCAAAAAGGACGGAAATCGAAAAAGTGAAAACATAAAGGATATATTCTGGATTAGGCTTAAGTTACAGGACGTAAAATGAAATTTTCTCTTGAAATAATAGGATCAATATAATTTCATTTACTTTTACACTATTAAGTTTTTTATTTGATTTATTTTGGGGTATAATTTTTTGATTTCATTCTGTATAATTTGTTTCATGTTTTTCTGTTTTCTTGATTTCATTAATTATTTATTGTTATTCCCGCTAAGAATGAGGGAAGAATACTACTTCAACTATGCATATTAAATCAAGAAAATCGATTTATATAATTAAATGTTTAATAATTTTCCATATTTTGTGTCTTATAAATTAGTTTGAATGTTTATAAAAATATTTATAAATATGATGATGCAAATGAAGATGGACATAAAGATGAGAGGATGAAGATTGGATGTAATATTTATTATTTTTTTGGAATTGTTTGTTTTAAAAATTAAAATATATATACATATATACAAGTTAAAAATTAATCAATTAATATATGTGAAATAAATTATTGAATAAGTAAATTAACTAAATTAGTAAAAATTGAATACATATATAATTAATATTAAAAACTGAACCAAAGAGTTGTCTGCCCAAGTGGTGGGCGCCCAACTATGGGCGCTCACCCACCCGGGATCGATTCCCACCAAAACCAAATAAATAGTCATTTAAATAAAATGGGGGAGGGGGTATGTGGGTGCGGATCGGGTTGGGTGTGGGTGCGGTACGGGTTGGGGCGGTTCGGGTGTGGGTTGGGTGCGGGTCGGTTGGGACGGGTGTGGGTTGGGTACGGGTTGGGGCGGGTCGGGTGTGGGTGCGGGTTGGTCGATTGCGGAAGTGGGTTTAGAGAATAATTCATAAATCGGATATCCATATATAGCCAAATATTAGCGACAAAAATATGGGTTTCATCACTAACATTTGCAACGAAATTAAAATATTTACCGCAAAAAAATTAGCCACAAAGTAAGGAGCTACTATTTTAGACACGAAAAAATTTATCGCTAATTCTAATATTTTCGTCGCTAATGTGAGTCAGCGATGAAATAATTTCGTCGCGGGATTTGTTGCTATACACCCGTCGCTAACGTGTTTGCGACAAATATTTGATTTTCCTCGCAAACATTTTGCGATGAAACTCATATTTTCGTCGCTAATATTTTGCGTTGAAACTCAAATTTTCGTTGCTAATATTTTGCAATGAAACTCAAATTTTCATTGCAAACATTTGCGACAAAAAAAAATTTTTTGTCGCAAACACGTTAGCGACGGGCGTATAACAACAAATCCCGCGACAAAATTATTTCATCGCTAATTCACGTTAGCGACGAAAATATTATAATTGGCGACAAATATTTTCACGGCTAAATCGCAGTTTTCTTGTAGTGAACTTGAGGCCTAAGAACGTCCAGGTTCAGTGAACCTACAAATGAGTTTAATTCAGAAAAGAATTCTAGAATCTTCTAGATCCTTCCGAATTTCAATCATAAGATAATAAATAGAGCAGTCAAAACGGGCCAGTTGGGGCGGGCCAAGACCGCAAAAGCCCGTCAATTTGTGGGGCGGGGACGGGCCGCGAGTTTCGGCAGGCCAACCCGAGTTTTTTTTTTTAAATAAAATTATTTATTAAATTCATCATCTTTATTTCCAAAATTCAAAGTCTCTTAATATTTATCTCTTACTGCACGCTCATTATTAAATCTATTATAATAATCTAAAATTTAACAATAAAACTATAACTAGAAGGTCGTCATCTGACGTTGAAATTAAGACAAGCGGCGCGAGCAGCGCGGATTTGTAATGCGAAACAGAGACTTGTTGTGCTTGACTGTTTTTTTGCTTCTAAATTTTGGTTGTTAATTGCATGCAACAACTAGATTTTGAGTTGTTGAATAAGTCTCAAAGACGTGATAAACTTTTGTTACTTTCTATAATATTAAACTAATTATAATAATAGAATAATAATAATAATAATATTAATAATTTTTTATTTAAAAAAAAAAAGACGGGTTGGCGGGCTGGCCCGCCCCAATCCGCCGAAAACCACGGCCCGCCTCCTTGCGGGCTGAGAAAAGCTGAGCCCAACCCGTGTTTTTTTTATGGCGGGGCTGGCTAGCCTAACGGGCTCAACCCATTTTGACATCTCTAATAATTAAATGTTCAGGATCGGCCCATGCATACAAAATAGGCCTAATTGGGTCAGCCTAATTTTAAATGGGCTTTTAGAGTTTTTGGGTCTCCTAAAACATAAATGAGCCTCAAATACCAATTGCTTAATCTAAATTTGGAGTAGGTCCGGTTTCGTGCCTCGCTGAGCACTTGACAACCATGAACACTTTAATGGTGTATGAGTGTGTGTTGTCATTTACCTTACTTGACAACCATGAACACTTTAATGTTTAAAAAAGACTTTCAAATTCCTTGTAATATTCTATGTGGGACAAGGTGAGACTTTTCACCTTCCCACCAAACTCATCATTAACTTCTCAAAAGATGTGTTACACTTCATCTAAGAAAATTAATTTTTCATTTACTGAAATTCTATTTTGAGTCTTTAAATATATCACGTTCATCTACTCCGCGAGTAGATCGATTCTCTCACGTTTAATTTTCCGTAAATTATAATTTAGTCTATCAAATATTTTTTGTCAAACATGGTGTCAAACCCCATAATTTCCAACAAAGTAAATACTAATAAAAAGAAGCAAGTAGAGTGGTGATCAAAGATCAAATAGTGAGAAGTAGTGTTAGAGTGTTTTTCATTATACGGAAATCAATTAAAACTTAACTTTGACGTTTAATCCATTTATTAGATAAGAGTAATCACTTAGAATTGTGTCTAATAAGTAATAACGCACCTAAGATCATGAGGATGAATAGACTCGTTCTTACTCGGATAATCACATAAAGGGGGAGTTCTACATAATTTATTACAATCACATAACAGAGGAATTCTCATTAATCGTAAATTCTCAGAAAATTTATTATACGAGACAAAACTAGATAGAGAATAAGTTGTTGAGTTTGCCGAATTTGCAGCGAGATTGGAATGATCTAAGATGGGGGCAGATCAGTAACATAATTATTGAGATGCTTCGGTCGTTTCTTGGGCCGATTACTAACCCGAGTCACTGTAGTGTCCAAGGTTTATTCAGGAACGGTGACATCTATAACAGGGGGCGACAGTGGCAAAGGCTGTTGGGAATAATCCCAATACCCAATAATAGTCCCCCAACAATGTGGTCCCCAATTCTTGTGGTCCCCAACTCCTTTGTGGGAAATTATTATGGGACCACATTCCCCATCTCCTTTGTGGGGAATTATTGGCACTTGTGGATTATTATTGACCGTCACGCTAGGGATCCTTTGAGACTCCCGGGAATCTTTTGAGATGCCCTAGGCATCTTTCGAGACTCCCGGGAATCCTTTGAGACACCTTTAAAATTAGCAGGATCTATTTGAGACGTAATTTAAATATGAATTATCATAAATCTAATTTCATAATTTAAACAAATTAAATCAACTAATTCATGTAATGAATGTACGGTAAATAATTAAATCCCTAAACATGCGGAACTAAGGGATTACGTGTTTACCTTTGAATCGGAGAGATACCGTTGAGAAGAATAACAACTTCAACCCAATTGCCTTCTCGAGTATTCCCTAAGTCCTAGCCCGTTGATCCGGTGGGAGATCTCACGAACTAATAACTCTCAATGAAGAATTAATTTTCTCTTGTTGCACACACTGTAATTTCGAAAATTACAGATCTCTCTTTTTTCTTTTGTAGAGAAAACCGATTTCTTTGTCTCAACTCTTAAAACTAAGAGTGGCGGTTTTTACTCTATTTATAAGAGAGAATAGCAAATTTATTTATTAGAAAATATTGGAGATCTAGAAATATTTTATTCTCCAAGAGATATTATATTATTTCCATATCTTTCTCCATAATATTCTCTCCCCAAAATAAGCGCTACTTTCCTCTCTTTCTTGCAACAAGATTAATTCTTATCTTTTTAATTACCTTAGTTAATGGACTTTTATTGGGCTACTTGAGGGGCCTTTAGGAGAATTAGGATTGGACCTCCCAATGGGCCCAGAAATCAATATTGAGCCACAATATTTTTCCAGCTCATTAATATTAATTCATTCCACTATAGAATTAATATTGCACTATCCATCCTAACCCATATTACGAAATATGGCTCCCGGTTATTATTTCCCGTGTTTAAGATTCAATGTCCATCAATTAATTTAAGCTACTGAATGCTTTAATTAATTAATATCTTTTATTCCTTAGAGTAAGGACAGCTCAACATTATTATCATACCGGAAATAAATTCCACTGATCAGATTTGATATGATAAACCTTCTGAGCCCACCAAGGGGACATAATCAACTTGACACTCCAAGACACGATTCTCTGTATTAATTTTGGCAATCTGTCCTATAATTAATAATATTGCCCAAAATATAAAGTATTGAATCACATTGATTCTTTACCCATAATAAATCAAAGCAATACTTCTTAACTACAGACAATTCCATTTAAGTGACAGAGATTAAGAAATCAACAACCACTGAGGTCTAATTCTTCATTCCTTAAGCCAGTCTAGAAGAATTACCTCTCTGTAGGTCCTATTCAGCACATCAAAATGCACTAGTGTAATCTCTTGGTCAAGACAAACCAATCTGAGCCTTACACCTCAACTTCTACCAATGGATTGTTCAATTCCATCTAAGTTGTGAATCAATTGTACTTATATACAAGGAACTGACAATGTGATCTTCTGTGATCTTCTACACACCACATTGTCTACAATGTAAAGTACATCTGAACGTTTATGCAATAAATAATTACCATTCATTATATTTAAAGCAACCAGTGACAAAAATTTATTCTCATTAATAAGTGCAAAAATCAGTTTGTATACATAAGTAGCACTAAAAGCATACTTGCCAGTATAACCCTAACAATCTCCCACTTATACTCAAAGTCTGCTTTTAAGTATACTACAGCACGTCCATGTTCTACATGTCCTAATAAATTCTCCCACTTATACTCAAAGCAGCTTGGCAACGCACTTTGACCCCCATTCCTTCCACATGTCTCTCGAATGTACTCTGAGGCAGACCCTTTGTGAAGGGATCAGCTAGGTTGTCTTCCGATGCGATCTTTGCCACCACTATATCTCCTCTCTTAACGATTTCTCGTATAAGATGGTATTTCCTTTCAATGTGTTTGCTTGCCTTGTGAGCTCTTGGTTCCCTTGAATTTGCAACTGCTCCAGCATTATCGCAATAAATAGTGATAGTGCTGGGCAAATTCGGAATCACATCCAAGTCCACTAAGAAGTTCTTAAGCCAAACCGCTTCTTTCGCTGCTTCACAAGCAGCTACATATTCGGCTTCCATGGTAGAATCAGCGATGCATTTCTGCTTCACACTTCTCCATGTCATGGCTCCACCCCCCAAACAAAACACACTACCCGAGGTAGATTTTCTAGAATCCATGTCTGATTGGAAATCTGAGTCCGTATAACCCACAGGGAATAGACTGTCTGACTGATAAACCAACATTCTATCTCGAGTTCTTTTTAGATACTTGAGAATGTTTTTAACTGCAGTCCAATGTTCTTTCCCTGGGTTACTTTGATATATTGCTACCATGCCTACAGCAAAACAAATATCCGGTCTCGTGCACAGCATTGCATACATGAGGCTTCCAACTGTCGATGCATATGGAATGTTTCTCATCTCATCCATCTCCTTTTGTGTCTTAGGACACATCTCTTTAGATAGATGAATTCCATGTCTGAAAGGAACAAATCCTTTCTTGGAATTTTGCATGCTGAATCGTTTCAAAATAGTGTCTATGTATGAGGTTTGGGATAAGCATATCATCCTTTTCTGGCGATCTCGAGTAATCTTAATCCCAAGGATGTGACCAGCTTCTCCTAAATCCTTCATATCAAACTGTTTTGACAACCATACCCTCACGTCTGTCAACACCTTTTTATTGTTTCCAATAAGCAGAATGTCGTCTACGTATAATACTAAGAATACCAAGGCAGTTCCGATACACTTCTTATAGACACAACTCTCAAACTCATTTTGATCAAATCCATAGGATTGTATCACCTGATCAAAACACTGATTCCAAGCTCGCGATGCTTGCTTAAGTCCATATATTGACCTTTTAAGCTTGCATACAAGATTCTCTTGGCCTTTTTCAATGAAGCCTTCGGGTTGGCGCATGTAGATTTCTTGTTCAAGACTTCCATTTAGGAAAGCTGTCTTGACATCCATTTGCCAGATCTCAAAGTCTAGGTGAGCTGCAATCAACAAGAGAATACGGATAGACTTAAGCATAGCTACAGGCGAAAAGGTCTCCTCATAATCGATTCCTTCTTTTTGAGTATATCCTTTTGCCACTAGTCTAGCTTTGAAGGTTTCAACCTTCCCATCTGATCCTCTTTTTCTCTTGTAGACCCACTTGCATCCAATAGGTTTTACACCTTTGGGTGGTTCCACAAGCTCCCACACTTTGTTATGATCCATAGACCCCATTTCTGCTTCCATTGCAGTTTGCCAAGAATCTGCATCCTTGTCTTGGATTGCCTCATCGTACGTCCAGGGGTCAGATTCATCCTCTCCGGGGACCAAGTCCGAAGACTCTCCCACGAACATGAATCGCTCAGGTTGTCTCACAACCCTCCCACTACGACGAGGTTCCGGTTGTGTTTGTGTATCACTTGGTACATCTACTTGTACACTTGGTATAGGAGTTGGCCCTCTTAGTTCATTTAAGGTAATCTCACTCTTGGGCTTTCTATTACTCATATAGTTTTCTTCCATAAATCTAGAATGTGTGCTTATCACAATTCGCTGATCCTTTGGACTATAGAATAAACCCCCTTTCGTTCCTCTAGGATATCCTACAAACAGCCTTAATTCTGAACGAGGATCTAACTTTCCAGCTTCCTTGTCCAACACGTATGCAGGACACCCCCAAATTCTTATGTGTCTTAGACTAGGCTTTCGCCCGCTCCACAATTCTGTAGGGGTTTTAGGAACTGATTTGGAAGGTACCAAATTCAGAATGTAAGTCGCTGTTTCCAAGGCATGACCCCAAAACGACTTAGGTAAATCTGAATAACTCATCATAGATCTGACCATCTCTAAAAGAGTTCGATTTCTTCGCTCTGCAACCCCATTTTGTTGAGGGGTTCCGGGTGCAGTTAATTGGGATACAATCCCTTCGCCTGATAAGTAGCCCAAAAATTCATTGCTGAGGTATTCGCCTCCACGATCTGATCGTAGAAATTTGATACTCTTTTCCCTATGCTTTTCCGCTTCAGCCTTAAACTCTTTGAATTTATCAAAGGTCTCAGACTTATGCCGCATTAGATAGATGTATCCATATCTTGAGTAATCATCGATAAAAGTAACGAAATACTCAAAACCTCCCTTTGCTTGAATTGACATTGGTCCACATACATCAGTATGAACGAGTTCTAACACTTCACTAGCTCTATTCCCCTTTGCCCCAAAGGCTCTTTTGGTCATTTTACCCTCTAAACATGATTCACATGTTGGAAACGGCTCAACCTGGAGTGATTCCAACAAGCCGTCGTTCACCAACCTTTGAATCCTTCTTAGATTAATATGACCAAGTCTAAGATGCCACAGAAGTGTTTCGTTCATGTCTGAAGAATGCTTTCTTTTCTTAGAAATAGTCGATGTGTTATGCGATTCATTTTGTGTGGAATGTGCACAATTAATAGTATAAAGATTAGTCACCAATGCTCCCGAACAGATAATCTCGTCATCACGACAAATAACGACATTCTTATTAAAAGAAACTGAATATCCATCCAAAATTAGTTTAGAAACTGAAATCAAATTCTTTCTAAAACTCGGAACATAAAGAACGTCTTTTAAAACTAAAATTCTATCACTAAAAGATAGTTGCACATCTCCCACTGCAACAGCCGCCACTTTCGTAGCATTGCCCATGGTGATGATGATCTCACTCCCACTAAGTTGTCGGGTTAGCTTGAACCCCTGAAAATCGAAACAAATATGATCAGTGGCTCCCGTATCCACCACCCACGAATGGGAAGAATACACCGCTAAACAAGTTTCAATTACTAGTGCGTGAGAATTACCTTGCTTACCAGCCTTCTTAGGCTTGGTACAGGCTGACTTCCAATGTCCTTTCAGACCGCAACTAAAACACTTTCCCTTAGTGGTCTTTTTCTTGACACCTCCCTCAATTGGCATCTTTTCCTTGTTTTTAGCTTGTTTCTGGCCATTTGCCTTCTTCTTCTTTCCACCTTTCGGTGCAGAATTAGAAGATGGACCGTTTGCCAACATAGCCGTATGCTCGTTCCTTGGTCCCATTAACATCTCAGCCGAAACCAAAGCTTGCAAGAGCTGAGCCAACGTATACTCTTGATTATTCATCGTATAGTTCAGTTGGAACTGCTCAAAACTTTTCGGTAGAGAATGGAGTACGAAATCGATCTGCGTTTCCGCATCGAATTCAGCACCAAGAATCTCAAGTTTGTTAAGAAAACCCATCATCTTAAGAACGTGATCCCTCACGGGCGTTCCCTCGACCATTTTCTGTGATAACATATCTCGCATGGTCATTTGTCTAGCCGTACGATTCTGATGAGCAAAAAGTTCATTAAGGTTCATCATAATAGCTGAAGCGGATTCCATGTTCTGGTGTTGGTGTTGCAACACATCTGACATTGAAGCCAAGATGGTACACCTAGCCATTTCATCGGATCTCATCCACTCCTTATGATATTCCTTATCTTCTTGGTTCGTCTCATCCGTAGGGGCAGGGGGTTTAGGTTCATCAAGTACCCACTTATGCTGTTGTGCAGTCAAGACTATAAATAAATGTCTTTTCCAATCCACATAATTCTCTCCTTCCAATTTATTTTCTTTAAGTATACTAAACAGTGGGTTAAAAGGAGACGACATGCTGAACTGAGAATAAAATATACAATTTGTATTAATATCCTATTAACACAAAAATTATCACATAATTTGATCACATGTACTATATCAAAAACCTCAAAAAACCGATATAAACATGCATCAGCCAACATCTTAAAACCAATTTAAGTAAGTCACGATGAGTGTGATCGTTTACTCAAATACATTTAAGCAGGTTACAAACAAAGCAGTTACAAACCTTTAATTCAAAATTAATAGTTGGCTTCAACCTGGCCATATAAAATTGACAGGGACTCCGATGGGGAGTTAATATATCAATTTTATACCTAAGTAATAACCATAATCAAATACAGGACTATTATTTCGTTTTGAATAAGCCACTCGATGGGAGGGTCATACCGCCACTAGTAATAATCCACAATCATCCTTAAAGGAATTTATTCATGTGAACTTATCTTTTGACCTATCCGATAGGGAGAGAGGCGCTTGCCAATGCGTAGCCAAAAGACTTCACAAATAAATAAATTATGGAGGCCATTTAATCAATTTATTATCTTAAATAAATTTAATTAATAAAAAAAACATACTTAGTAATTTTTTAAACTAGAGGTTTTTCACGAATTCTCATGCAAAATTAACAAATAATCATAGCATAATAACAAAACAAAAATTAAACACAAATTAGGCAAACACGTCCAATTATCATGGTTTAATTTTCTCGTTTTGAAGGAACGAGAATTCGTACACCCACGACCGCAAAAAAAATCACGCCACGCCTACAAGCGACTCGTGTGGCTTGGTCGTCCGGGTGCCTCCGATTCTTTAATCCGTCTAACGGTCTTCGTCTTTGACCCGTTACAATTTATTTACAAAAAAATAAATCTAACATCTAGACTAGTTTATTACAAATTAAATAATCTAATCTACCCGTGGATTTTCTCACGGGAAAAACAAATCTGACCGAATCAGATTAAAAACCACATTCAAACAACATAAATTAAAACATACATTAAAACCATGATAATTGGATACCTGCAAAAAAGATATAACAATTCTACCATCCAAAAATCAATTTAATGTAAATAGATTTAAATTCTAATTTAAATTACAGAGCCCAAAACCTTGGCTCTGATACCATCTGTTGGGAATTATCCCAATACCCAATAGTAGTCCCCCAACAATGTGGTCCCCAATTCTTGTGGTCCCCAACTCCTTTGTGGGAATATTATGGGACCACATTCCCCATCTCCTTTGTGGGGAATTATTGGCACTTGTGGGTTATGGACCGTCACGCTAGGGATCCTTTGAGACTCCCGGGAATCTTTTGAGATGCCCTAGGCATCTTTCGAGACTCCCGGGAATCCTTTGAGACACCTTTAAAATTAGCAGGATCTATTTGAGACGTAATTTAAATATGAATTATCATAAATCTAATTTCATAATTTAAACAAATTAAATCAACTAATTCATGTAATGAATGTACGGTAAATAATTAAATCCCTAAACATGCGGAACTAAGGGATTACGTGTTTACCTTTGAATCGGAGAGATACCGTTGAGAAGAATAACAACTTCAACCCAATTGCCTTCTCGAGTATTCCCTAAGTCCTAGCCCGTTGATCCGGTGGGAGATCTCACGAACTAATAACTCTCAATGAAGAATTAATTTTCTCTTGTTGCACACACTGTAATTTCGAAAATTACAGATCTCTCTTTTTTCTTTTGTAGAGAAAACCGATTTCTTTGTCTCAACTCTTAAAACTAAGAGTGGCGGTTTTTACTCTATTTATAAGAGAGAATAGCAAATTTATTTATTAGAAAATATTGGAGATCTAGAAATATTTTATTCTCCAAGAGATATTATATTATTTCCATATCTTTCTCCATAATATTCTCTCCCCAAAATAAGCGCTACTTTCCTCTCTTTCTTGCAACAAGATTAATTCTTATCTTTTTAATTACCTTAGTTAATGGACTTTTATTGGGCTACTTGAGGGGCCTTTAGGAGAATTAGGATTGGACCTCCCAATGGGCCCAGAAATCAATATTGAGCCACAATATTTTTCCAGCTCATTAATATTAATTCATTCCACTATAGAATTAATATTGCACTATCCATCCTAACCCATATTACGAAATATGGCTCCCGGTTATTATTTCCCGTGTTTAAGATTCAATGTCCATCAATTAATTTAAGCTACTGAATGCTTTAATTAATTAATATCTTTTATTCCTTAGAGTAAGGACAGCTCAACATTATTATCATACCGGAAATAAATTCCACTGATCAGATTTGATATGATAAACCTTCTGAGCCCACCAAGGGGACATAATCAACTTGACACTCCAAGACACGATTCTCTGTATTAATTTTGTCAATCTGTCCTATAATTAATAATATTGCCCAAAATATAAAGTATTGAATCACATTGATTCTTTACCCATAATAAATCAAAGCAATACTTCTTAACTACAGACAATTCCATTTAAGTGACAGAGATTAAGAAATCAACAACCACTGAGGTCTAATTCTTCATTCCTTAAGCCAGTCTAGAAGAATTACCTCTCTGTAGGTCCTATTCAGCACATCAAAATGCACTAGTGTAATCTCTTGGTCAAGACAAACCAATCTGAGCCTTACACCTCAACTTCTACCAATGGATTGTTCAATTCCATCTAAGTTGTGAATCAATTGTACTTATATACAAGGAACTGACAATGTGATCTTCTGTGATCTTCTACAGACCACATTGTCTACAATGTAAAGTACATCTGAACGTTTATGCAATAAATAATTACCATTCATTATATTTAAAGCAACCAGTGACAAAAATTTATTCTCATTAATAAGTGCAAAAATCAGTTTGTATACATAAGTAGCACTAAAAGCATACTTGCCAGTATAACCCTAACAAAGGCTACACAACATCAGTTGGCAAGTCGACGCGTGCCTTTTCCATAGGGGGCATCGTGCAACGTATATGGGACCGCGTCGGCAGTAAGCCAAGGTTAGGCGGTGTCTAGTGCCCTCGAACTTGGGCGTGTGTCGCACTGGTCACATCTGTTAGGGACATTGCCTCACATCCTCTAAATGGAAGTAAGTGCTCAAGGAAAGTTACATCACATGTGCTGTAGAATTTGTGGCTATTTAAATCGAAAACCCGGTATGCCTTTTGTCCATTCGGGTATCTAACAAAAATACATGCGCTCCCTCGGTCATCAAATTTATCATTACGTCGGTTCTCATGAGCGTAAAATAAACACCCACAACCCTAAGGTGATCATATGTTAGCCGTTTCTTAAACAATATCTCGTACGGTGTCTTGTTCTCAATAACTAGAGAAGGTAATCGATTAATTATATAGACAGTCGTAAGTACGCACTCTCCCCAAAATTCGATGGGTAGCCCAGCTTCAAATATGAGGGCTCGAGCAACTTCCAATATATGTCGATGTTTTTATTCCATAATCCTGTTTTATTGTGGTGTATTTGTGCAGGATGTTTCTACCAATATTCCATGTGTTGAATAGTAATCAAGTAACATACTCGACTAAAATTCCACCCCATTGTCCGAACGAACTCGTTGAACCGGTAGTTAAAACTGAGTTCTAACCATATTGCAGAATTGAATCAATGAATTTATGATGTCAGATTTACGCCGAACAAGATAAATCCAAACTCCCCCACATAATCATCCACTATCGACAAGAAGTATCTAGCACCAGAAAAAGTATTGCACTTATACGGGCCCCAAATATCACAATGGATCAATTCAAAACATCGGGAAGATTTATTTCGGCTAATGGAAAAAGGCAAACGTGTCTGTTTTGCTCGAATTCAAGAATCACAGAAACTAGTGTTCATCACAAGAGATTTTAAACAATGTATGTGCTTCGGTTTTCCATCTGATGCCCCGAACGTCTATGCCACAAATCTAAATCACCAACAGCAGATAGGACAGCCCCTTCGACTCTCGACTGCTCAAGGTAATACAGACCATCACGATGCTTTCACCCATCCCAATCATCTTCTTCGAGAGTGAGTCTTGTAGTATAAAAAAATCGCGGAAAAATGTGAACGCACAATTCAACTCATTAGCAAGGCGGCTAACAGAGAGTAAATTGCAATGGAATTCTAGAATAAATAAGACTCGATTGAGGTATAGCCGTTTCCCAAATCGAGTCGGCCAATGGAATGGACTGAAACTACATCATTCGGTATTCTCACTAGAGGTTCTGAATGGGCTGGTACGTCATCAATTAACACATCAATGTGACACGTAATATGTTCGATGCTCCAGAATCTATGATCCAAGACCGTGCGGAGTTATCAATCATACCTGCCATGTTAGCCAATGCAGTTGACGATGGGCCAACACTCCCTTAAAACTCATTTCACATAAAATCGGCGAAAGACATCAAATCAGCCGTCAATTTGGAGTTGCACTCGCCGCCCCTTTCTATCGCCTTCTCGTCGTCGGCCATTGACAGATTGCAGTAGAAAGAATCGTAGTTATTGTGAGCCGGTTACCAGAATAACCGCTCTAATACCATGATAAAGAGCATATATCGAGAGAGGCATGTAAAACAGAGTAACTCTCAAACAGAAGAATTCTCATTAATCGTAAATATCATCTTCTGTAAAAGGCAAGGAACACACACATATATATATATATATATATATATATATATATATATATATAGCTAGAGTGGGCCTAACCAACCAACTGTGGGCCAAAAACAATAGATAAGAAAATATAAAGATAAGACAATATATTTGATGAATCTGTTAATCAAATATTGTATAATATTTATATCTTCTAATATATATGTTTAATTTCCACTTGTTTACCAAAACCCAAACTCCTAAATCATCTTATCTAATTATCTAAATTCTCATTCAATTGATTAATATAGATTAAAGGAGCTTTCGTTGTCCTAAAATTGCATGATCTCAACCATCATTTATAGGATCCAACACAAATATCAAACTCTTATTGCAATAATTATGCATCAACATATAGATTAATAATCAAAATCATGTAATTGATCAATCGAATACCCAATAATGCAACCAACACACCTTCCAATAATTAAATAATCAAAATCAAGCTAAAATACAAATTTCAATATAAATCCAAACACCCAAACACAACAAATTTTAGTGAATAATTAAATTAAAATCAATGAAAACAAACTCATACAAAATAAACAACAAAATATGAAATTATAGAAAGATATCACATCAATGTCTTGTGTTGATAAAATAAAATTCTAAATTAATTATAGAAACTAGAAACTAGCTAAGAAAGTAAAATTAAATTAATATAATCTTTTTAGTGAGGTGTGGGAGGAGAGACACTCCCCCCAAAACCTATGTATTTTCTATCTAATTTCCCCCTCTTCCCTATGAGCTTTTGCCCCCGTTTTTTGTTCGGTATTAGCCTTTCTTGTTGCTCCCGACCTTTTTTTTTTTGGGCAACTGTTGTTCCCTCACGGCTTAGTTGCAGTGGCCAAGACCAAACTTAATTGCATTTGGAGAGATATCCTCCAAACTTCTTACTTACTTTTTTCATAAAGATTTGTACACAATATTTTTCTATAAACGTTGATTTAAGAGTGTGTACCTTTTCCCCTTCGCCTGAGTTTTGTCCCTAAGGAGAATTTTTCTAAACAAGGTTTTAATGGCACTCCGGCATCTGACTCGTCATGTTAACTTATGGTCTTAATTTTCTTTTTTAAGAATGTAATTATATAAGTATGCGTCATTTTAAACTTAATAGTAACTCAAAAAAAAAAAATATTTAACTAGAATGTAAAATCAAGGTGCTAATAAATGTACATTAGAGTAACTTTCGTACTGTAGCTTGTTAACCATTAGTTCAATACGACATATAAAAAAGTGGAATTTTAAAGAACACGTGCGTACATGGAACAATTCATCAAATTATTGACGCCAAGGTGGGACGATTGAGATCGTTAAATCATCAAACCATCGTTTGCTTCATTGGAGGTGTCATTGTACGTCGTTGCATCTGCTGCTGCTTCGCCACATTTCCCAACCATCCTAAATTTTAGTATATAAAGTCGCAAATCAACACATATTAATTATTTCGAAAAAGATGGCTATCCAGTTGCTGGATAGTTAGAATTGATTAAAAAAATTTAACCTTATTAAAGAAAATATTTTGATATTCAATTAAGAGTATTTTCAACCTTTTACCAAATTTTGGATATCCAGAGATGGTTAGCGTCCGTCCTCAATATTTTCAGACACTCCTCTATAATTATTATACTGCACTCACTGTTAATATACAAATTTATTAATATATAACATTCAAATTATTATTTTAACATGATGTTGAACCAATAGTTAGATTTTATACCAAAACTTAATTGGGCCAACCCCATTCTTAACCGGACTTAATTAAAAATGGTGTAATATTTTTTGTAAGGGTGTCTAGCTAATTTTATTCCTTAGTCTAAGATATTTTTTTCTTCCAATTATTCCCTTTTAATTACTGGGTAAAGTTTTGTATGTACTACAATGTAATTAAACAAGTTTGTACCACCTCGTAAATAAATCTTTACCACCATTTAGTTCATCCTGTAACATCATATATATTTAAGCGTATATTAAGTTCATACCAGCATTTAATCCTCACCATCATTTTAAGCCCTTACACACATATATACCACAATTTAATTCAACCATTAAATACTACTCCCTCCATACAAAATTACTTAGTATGATTCATTTGGCACAAATTTTACATAATATTAATTTTATATAAAGTAGAAGTGTAAAGTTAAAAGTGAATGATTTTATAAAAATGTACATTTTAAATTTGGACGGAGGGTGTATCTTATCGTTTTTATGCATGTACCATTATATGTTAATCCTCCCATATCACCAATTCGATCTTTTTCTTTTTATTTAATTAAGGACATAAATTAAAGATGCATGTATATACCTATAGAAGGGTCAATGCCTCTTTTCTCTAGCTCTCTATATTCTTGACAGAGAGCACAACATTCACAGAAGCAGTGAACTAGACAATCTGGTGCGGGGGATTCAGCCAACCCAAACTTGCTTCTCAATTTGGTTCGATAGGTGCATGACATTATGCATGGCATCGCTATGCAAAATGCAATCACCGAGTACAATATTCCGCTTGTTCCACATGCTACATGTACAATTAATCATGATGAATATTATTATATATATAAATGCAATTAAACTCAATTGCAATATGTTATCAGTTGAGATACTTCATACTTACCTGTACTTCCAGCATCCACTATTTCCGCAATTTGTCCAAACGTCACGCATGGGAAGAAGAGTGTAATAAGAGCTGAAATATGCATATATATTAATTAACATCCAAATGAAAATCACTATTTGGGCAGTTTTGGACGGCCTAGTCGACGTCTATACGGTCTTTTTTTTTTAATAATTAAGAATGATAATAATATATTAATTTGCATCAGGAACAAAATTAAAATATCATAGTAATCCAGAGGAGAAAATGCAAAAAATATAATGTATGAGTCATTGAGAATTATTTGGGTAATTAATTTGAAATAATCCCTAAAAATATGTGGGCATCAATGCAACTCTCTACTATTCATACTATATTTTTTAAAACTTTTTTAATTATAATAAACTCTGAATTAAACAGACGCCTAAATCCGACTAGGCCACCTAGCCTCTGCAACACCTAGCTCACCTAGGCAAAGCTTAATCCCATTTCCATCTAGGAGTGTTAAAAAAAAAACCGGACCGGAAAAATGACCGGAACCGGACCGGACCGACCGGTTAGATTCCGGTCCGGTCTCCGGTCCGGCAAATTTTGGATTCCGGTCTTCCGGTCCGGGAATTTTTATTTATTTTTTTTTTTTTTACTAATGCACTCTCAATTATTTTTCAAAACCAAGTAATTGGTGAAAATGTGTTGAAATCTATTACATTTTTTGCAAATATATAATTTAACAAACATATTTAATTTTTTTTAGGGTCAAAAGATCATTAATAATAATGTAAATAAAATTCACATTGGCGTAATGAAGAACAAACACTTTAATTTTCATACACAAATTCAACAATTTTGTTCTTGCTTCCATAAACTTAAAAAAAATAATAATAATAATTCTGGTCCAAACCCGGACCGGACCGGAATTTACCGGTCCGGTCTGGACCGGATTAATTCCGGTCCGGTCTCCGGTCCGTAAAATTTTATAATTCTAGTCCCGGTCCGGTCCGGTTCTGGACCGGTATTTCCATCTAAGTATATGTATCAATTTGCAAGAAATCGGGTCGGTCAGTGACTGGGGCTGGCCGATTTTTGCCACATTGGTTGTAGGCAAGAAGACGGATAAACATAGGGTAGGATTATTTGCCCTCAAAATTGCTAATTAATGTATCCATCATCTGATCAAATCTGCTTAAACAAACAATATTTGTATCCTCCCCAACTAATTCCATATGATCATTTCTTTGGACACACGTTTTTAATGAATATTAAATAATTTATGCATAAAATAGATAAGTTGGGGTATCATGAAGTCAGCCCAAGCCCGCTAGGTCCCTTGCCAGTTGTCTTCGAAATAAATAAATGAATGACCGGAGAGTAAAAATAAAATAGAAATATACTCCGGTCCATATTATTTTTCAGGAAACAAGTACCTTTTAAAAATATAATTTCTTACATTTTTTTCAATATACCAATATAATACTAGTAATTAAAGGCATGATTAATTACCGTTTTGCGGGTTTTCCATGCAATCGAAGAGATCTGTTTTCCAAGGCCGAAGTCCAATCGGGATGGCTGCAGGTTGAGGAGGATTTGGGGGCTGAGGTTGAGGAGGAGTGAAGGGTTGCGCCATTGTAGGCGGCGGCGGAGGAGGAAACTGATGAATAATATCATCTTGCGGGGGCGGAGGAAACTGATGAACATCTTCTTCGACGTCTACGGGTGGAGGAGGAAACTGATATATGCACTAGTGGCGGGGTTGACCTATCATCTTCCGCCATGTCGAATGTTTGATGGACCTCCACTCCTCCAGCTTGCTCATCAACACTACTACGCACCATTCTCTCTCTCTCTCTCACTTCTACAACTCCTTCCAAGCTCTATCTTATTATATATATAAACAAGTGATGATGAGTTGACATCAAAAATATATATATGAATTAGTATATCCGTATTTCAATATGAAACGATGATTCAATATTTTTTGTATGAATCTATATGTACAGAAAATTTATTATATGCAATTTTTCATATATCTAAATTTTAGTATTTCCAAATTATATATAGTATTTTAAAATTTTTGGTATAGAATCAAATTGATATTGATTTTTTCTCAATATCGAAATTTTATGGGATGGTGGTATTCCAAATGTACCATTGATTAAGTATTTAATTAATCAATAGGTCTTGAGACTCATTCAGAACATTGATATTGTTGCGCGATCATGCGACTCCAAAAAATGCATGTCATATCCATAGGTCTTGAGACACGACTGCTTCAAGGATGATTGTAGGTGACCCATGACCTCTTGTAAATTGACCTTTCCAAGCAACGTGACAATTTCGCCACACCAAGTGCATGCAGTCAAGACTTTCTTACATGCCTGGAAAGCCATGTCTCAACTCGTGCATTTGGAGAAGACATTGAGTGTCATTGTGATTCGGCCTTCTCAAGTAGCGATCACCAAATGCTGCAACCACAGTTTTAAAAAAATTGAAAAGACACTTTATAACTGTTGATTCACCCATTCGTAGGTACTCGTCAAGATTGTCAGCAGGAACTCCATAAGCAAGTTAACGAATCGCTGCAGTGCACTTTTGTAGTGGTGATAACCCTTGTCTTCTAGTGGCATCAGGTCTTTGTTGAAAAAAAAAGATCGATTCTCGAGCTCATTCAAAATACGAATGAATAATTCCCTTCGCATGCGAAATCTTCTTCTCAAGATTTGATCAGGATACACCGGATTTGGAGAGAAGTACTCATTTGAAAAGCCTAACATGTCACTCTTCACGGTTTCTGTCAATGAATATTCTGGTTCGTTGACTGTGCACATCGTCTTCCAAATGTTGAAGAATCTTTAACATCATTTGTTCACCAGGTGAACCGGGCTGGTCATCGGATTCATTGGATTGGTTGAAACTCATGGAATATTGAAACATTTTTTTTAAGTAAAGCTATTTGAGAGGTTCTTTCAAATGTAGGATGTGAAGAACCTCAAAACATAAGACACGTATATATACGCCTACTACCTTAACGACTAGTTTTTTAATGGCTAGTTTCTAACGGTTAATTTTCTAACAGCTAGTTTCTAATGACTAGTTTTATTAAATGTAATTAAACATAGATGTCAAATTAATACATTAATTAAAATTCATTAATAGAAAAAAGAGATTACATAAAGGATAAATTAACATAAAGACATTGAAAAAAATACATTAATTAGATAAAGTCAAGACTGATAAATTGTTCTATGAATTCCACCCGACAATAATCTCCGCACACACATGTTGTTGTGTGGCACGCTGCTCATCCGTCCAATTAGAGGTATCTTGATGATAAATAAATTTTCATTCATCCATCTGCACTTCACGCTCTTTCAATGCAGTCACCTTTTCAAGCGCTATAACTTCTCTTTTTTTACAATCACTGTAATCTGTAATTTTTCAAGACACTTTTCGATCTTGTCATTGCCCTTTGACCCTGATCTAGCCTTGGATTTTCCTTTTGCTTTTCTTTGGGCTGCGTCCTGCCCAATCGGATGAGTGTCGTCAATGTTTAGATCAAAATCCAATATATCAGAGTTGTTACTTGTGTTTGAGTCAGAGGTCCTTGCTTTCTTTGATGAATCAATAGAATCATTGTATTGTGGAGAATATAGTGGATGATCCTTGACAATCATCCATATATGCTCGTACGCATTATGTCACAACTGCAATCTCAAAATTTCTTGTGTGCCATACACATTATGTCTTCGTTGTTGGAGCCGCTCTTGTAGACACTAGAAACAGTATTATAACAAGGGTTAAAAAGATTCACCTTTGGCAATATTGTATTAAGCCAGTGTGGTTTTGCTTGTTGGACACGTCGTTTAGGAGCACTAGTGGGGCGATTCTCGTTGTAGTAATCAGTGACTCTCTTCCAAAATGCCGACGATTTATGATCATTGCCGATTATGGGATCATCACTTATCGTGACATAACAATTTGCCAATTGCTCATTTTCTTTTGTTGTCCACTTGTTAAACGAACGTTTTTCACCAGCGGCACACTCTTGATCTGAAATTTCTAAATCAATCGGGGTTGATGGTTGAGATAGTTGTGTCTCTGGGACGAATGTTGGAGTTGCCAGTTCTTTATCACTATGATATCTCGACGACATTCCAGTTGCTCGTGGACTAGAGAATATTTGAGGCGGAGACTGAACGAAATGTGCCCCGATGAGTGTTGCCAAAATTCGGAAGTCGGAGTGAAAAAATTTGATGGAAAAGAGTTGCTCGAGTTATCAACGAAATTTCTATGACCTTGAAAATTTTGAGAATATGAAGGAGTATGGGAAAAATTTACCTAATTGAGTGGACGAGCAAATTGAGAATATTGAAATTTTGTGGATTTAATGAATTTTGAGAGAGGTAAATTTCATCCGTCATATTAGAATGAGTGAACAAATTTCTACGAAATTCTTTATTATTTTTGTCCATTTATTATGAAAACAAAAATTTCAAGAACACAAAAATGAGAATGAATTGAGATAGAAAATATAGTGGAGGGAAGAGAGTATGTGGTAAAATTTTAGTGGAAGAGCGAGAAAGAAAAAAATGTGAATGTGATGTATTTATAAAGAAAAAAATGACAGTTGTAGAAATTGAAATGAAGATGAAATAAAAAAAAAAAGACCATTGAATGAAGATGAAATTAAAATTCAACCCAACGGTATAGTTTTAATTATTTGTAGTGTATTTAATTTATTTGATATAAACATAAAAGGTTGAAAGAGGCAACATAAAGAGAAATTTTTTTGAGTTATAACTCAATCCCACCATGGTTGTAACTCTCTCCTTAGAGTTATAAACTTTCCCTGACTCACCATTGTGGACACTCTAATACCACGGCTTCAAACAGAATAATACACCTCTCAATGTTTTATTCTAGTACCCATTTTTCAAATAAATAAAATGAATAAAAATGACGAAAAATTAAAACCATTCATTAAACACTACAAAAATGCCTAAATTAGAGACCGACATAAATCAGTCTCTATCAAATCAGTCTCTGATAGTGACTGATTTGAGACCGATCCGAAAAAAAATCGAGTTTTGAGACCGTTTTCAATTCGGTCTTTAATATTATTTTCAGACCGTTTTCGATCTCTAATCCGAAATTTAAATTCTGATTTTGAATTTTAGTTAGAGACAAAAAATTCGGTCTTTAATTGGTATCAAAAATTTCAATTCCCAAATTTTTAGTTAACCACCAATTTTGACTACTCGCTTAGAGATCGTTTTCAACTCGGCCTTTAATATTATGTTTTTAGACCGTTTAAAAATTGAATTTGTGGTCTCTAAGCAGAAATTAAATTTTAAATTTTGTTTGGAGACCAAAAATTCGGTCTTTAATTGGTATAAAAAATTACAAATCTCAAATTTTTAGTTGACTATCGATTTTGACCGCTCGTTTAGAGACCGTTTTCAATCAGATCTTTAATATTATGTGAAAGTGTGTGTGCGTGCGAAATCAGAAGTGTTGTCAGTTGTGTTGGCACAATCCTGACAACATTAAGCAGCGGAAATTAAAATGCACTTTGCAAAATGGAATTGTATTCAAAATTTACGTAGATTATAAAATAATATACACGGTTCAATATATTAAATAAGTGAAACTTGATTACAACCTCTTAGAGGTGTAAAATAACAACTCGTATGAGTGTATAAGATTTACTAGAACCAATGAAACTATCTCCCTCATAGATGTATGCATAAAACTCTGGTAAATAAGATCACGACGAACATACAATTGTTTGGGCTTACAAAGGTATGCTAATCTACAAGAAGAAACAAATATATTCCTAACTAGAAGCGTATGCGCATTCAATAGGCTAGTAATCAAGATTTAGATTTTCTTCTTGTGTATCTTGTGTTGAGGCAACCTTCGATATTTATAGACATCATGGGACGAACTGCCTTCAACTCCTATGATCATCACAACCATTAGATAAAGCGGTTTGAAACTTCTCTTCACATCTCCTTTAATGTAGGAACTTGTTATGTTATGCTTAGTAATTTCTCACTCCTATACAATGGCATGACCTGGGTGTTGTCCACGTCTTCTAACTGCATTAGGAATAGAGCTGTCAAAATGGGCTAGGTCCGTTGGGCCGGCCCGCCTATAAAAAAAGGTTGGTTGGGTTGAGTAATTCAAGACCATTTAAAAAAAGGGTCAGACCGTATGGATCGTGGGTTTTAGCGGGTTAGACCGCGAACTTTTAAAATTTTTTTTTATATTTTTAAGATTGAATAAAGAAGTAATGTTTTTTTTTTTAAGTTGAATTGTAAGTAAAGATGTGGTGTCTAGAAATTTATGAATTCAATCCAACTTTAAATATTATATTATTAAATAAAATTGAGATTTGAGAATGAGAATACACCATTGTCGTACATGTATTCACTTTGGGAGAGACATAATAATTAATGTAGATTTAAATCTCTTTTTTTATTTATAAGAGCATAATTATCATTAATAGATTGAGAGAGTGTGTGGCGAGACCTGTATTCGCAAATTGATATTGTGTACTGATAATTGAGTTGATTTGTCAATTAATCTTTCATTGAATATTATATATTTATTCTACCCTTTTGCCAATAAAGAATTTAAACAATTTGAATGTATAAATTTTAGTTCGATTAATTTTTCAATTAAATAAAATAATATATATTTGAGGTCTACTTTCTGATTATAAAAAATTAAAATTATTAACGTCAACTATGTGGGTTTAATCAAAGATTATTCCAAATTATTTTTACTTTATTTTAATTATTTTTTTAGTAATTATATATATATATATATATATATATATATATATAATAAATTTGAAAAAGTAAAAAATATATATATATATATATATATATATATATATATATAATGAAAAAGTGCCCGCAATCCGCCGTGGATTGGTTTGGGACTTTGGGTTAAGTATTTTTCAGCCCGGTCCATGGACCGGTCTGCCAAAACCCGCAAAATGACGGGTTGAAGTGGGTTGTGGACCGGCCCGCCCCGTTAGCCCGTTTTAACAGCTCTAATTAGGGACATTATTAAGCAACAAGTGTAAGATTGGACTGATGTTGTCATAAGTGTTGGGAATATTAGTTACTAAGACTCGACTATAAGTGTTGGATCATTATACAAGACATTTATTCCAACATCAACAATCTCCCGTAATTTGACCTTTCTACATCAATACTACTACTGATGTTTGAACATAAAGAAACATTGAATAAAAAATTAACATAATTGATATTTCAAAAATTGAAGTAACAGTTGTGTAATTTTATTAGATCAAATTTATAAAAAAACATCTAAACCAAACACAGACTCCCCATTAATTTTGGTGAGTATTTCCGTATTAAGCGGGATGGAGGGAGTATATATAAATTTTTCCAAAACAAAAATAAAAAATTAATATATATACCTAAAGATAAATTAATAAAATACAAACGAAATATTTATGGGTATCGCTACTAACACCCCCAAATATTTTATTCACACCCCATAACTTTAAAAAGAAAAATAGGTATATGTAAAATGACTAAGTAACCCTTATATAAATATGGAATAAAAAAATTTGAAAAAATAAAAAAAAAATTTGAAAATTATTTTAAAAAAAAACTGAATCTTTAAAAATAATTAATTTAAATAAATAATTTTTTTTAATTCTGAAAAAATTAAATAAAATCGGAAAATTTAATAAAAAATAAATTAATCAAATAAAAAATAAATAAAATCATAAAAATTCTTATAAATTTTAATAAATCGTCAAAAAATAATTAAATAAAAAAGTAAGAAAACGAATTTTGAAAAAGATAAATAAAATATTTTTTTAAAATAACTAAATCTTCAAAAATATATTAAAGCTAAATTTTTTTAATTATTTTTGAAGATTTAGATGATTTTTTTTAATATTTTAAATTTTTATTTAACTTTATTTTATTTTTGAAGATTTAATATTTATTTAAGATTTAGTTGATTTTTTTTTATATTTTACATATTTAATTTTTTCGTTTTTTTTGTAATTTATTTATTTATTTAATATTTTTCAGTTTTTATTTAAATTTAATTGATTTTTTTTAATTAAAAATTTTCGACCCAATTATTTTAAAATTTTAGTTGATTTTCTTAATGTTTTATATTTTGTAATTGATTTTTCCATTCAAATAGTATATTTTTAATATTTAGTTGATTTTTTAAAAATATTTTTAATTTTTTTGTGTTATTGAATTTTTTTTGTTAATTGATTTTTAAAATTTATATATTTTTAAAGACTTAATTAATTTTTATAATATTATTTTAGTTTTTATTTAATTTATATTTGTTTTGAGGGATTAAGGGTTAATAGGTAAGAATTGGGGTGTGTATAGTAATAAAAATTTATTTTTAAATTTTAATGGGGTGTGTTTAATATTGGGGGTGTGTATAACATTTTATGGGGTGTTAATAGCCCCACCCAATATTTATATGAAGCCAATTGCATATTTGGTGGGAGAAAATAAACAGGGAGCTAGGGCGTAGCGTAAAATCAGGTTGTAGGCCTATTTTTAACATTATTTTTTCTCCTGCTAGTCTACTTCTCATGAACCTCCTGATTTTTCTCATTCTTCTCCGAGAAATCCAGTTTCTTCGAAAATCACTTCCTCATCCAATATTCAACATTAACAAAAAAACTATGTTTACGTCTATAACATAAAAACAAGCACAAATTAATAAAAACATATATTAATTAATTGATGGCAACATCAACCAATCGGAGGAAACCCTCCTCCTCCCAAGGAGGAGACGCCGATCTTCCGCCAGCCGCACCACAATCGTCGGTCAAATTCACGCGCCGCGACCAGGACCTCGATAATCCCGGTGATCAAAACGATTATATGAACTACACAGTGATGATGCCTCCAACTCCCGATAATCAACCCGGGGGCGGGGACAAGCCTGACGGGCCGACCGCTCATCACCGGGCCCCGTCGTCGTCCAGGTTCCGCAACGAAACATCGAGAATGGGGGGCAGGGACGACGGGGGCGGAGGTGACTCGGCGGGAAAACTAGACCGGAGAATGTCACTATTGAAAAACAATAATAAGTCGATGCTTCTGAGGAGCCAAACGCAGGATTTCGATCACAATCGATGGCTTTTCGAAACGAAAGGGAAATACGGAATCGGAAACGCGTTTTGGCAAGATGGGGATTCGTTTGATCATGAAACGGGAATGAGCATGCAAGATTTTATAGACAAACCATGGAAGCCTCTCACCAGGAAAGTCCCTGTTCCACCTGGGGTTATTAGTCCTTACAGGTAATTAAAACTTTTCATTCTAGATTAACTGTTTTTTTATTACTTAGTACGTAATACCACTGTGCTGTGCTTAGAAAGTAATACCACATCATAATTCTACGTGTTTGTGCATGTAAAATGTTGTGGTATACTTTATAAACTTAGTAGTATTACTTGATAGACGATGTTAAAAAAATGCACCGGGGCCGGCGTGCAAGTGTGATTCTTTTTCTCTTGACTAAATTATTAAAATCGCTTCTAATATATTCTAGGCTTTCACATTTGTCAATAACTACAAACTTTTCATTCATCGCGGAATATTTTGACTTGAATATTCAATGCACAATTTTTTTTTTTCATTGCAATATATTTTATAATGTTGGGCCACTTTTGCAATTAACCGATTTAATGTGTGAATTATTTGCCTAATAGGAATTAATACATAAGAATATTAATTATGCATCTCTCTTTAAGTTTGGACTTTTAGATGAGACAAAATCCTTTCATCGTATCAGAGCCTGAAGGCTTATGCCCACAACTCCTGAGTTCAATTATTGCTGAAAGCAACTCCACTCATTTAATTTAAAAAACAATTCGGAACAATTCAACTTGGGTCCAAGTAAAAAACAAATTTTAATTAAAAAATAAAATAAAGAGTAGCTGCTAATTACATATATATTATTGTTTTTGATTCAGGGTACTTGTAGTGATTAGAATGGTTGTGTTGGGGTTTTTCCTTGTGTGGAGAGTAAACAACCCTAATAGGGACGCCATGTTGCTTTGGGGTCTTTCTATTGCCTGTGAGATATGGTTTGCATTTTCATGGTTACTTGATATTCTGCCAAAGTTCAATCCCATTAACCGAGCAGCCGATTTGGCCGCTCTCAAAGAAAAATTCGAGACACCCGGCCCCTCTAACCCTACCGGCAAATCCGACCTTCCAGGTCTCGATATTTTCATATCCACAGCTGATCCTGATAAAGAACCTCCATTAGTCACAGCCAACACTATTTTGTCTCTTCTTGGAGTCGAGTACCCTGTCGAAAAGTTGTCCATATATATATCAGACGATGGCGGTGCAGTTCTTACCTTTGAGGCCATGGCTGAGGCTGTCAAATTTGGAGAGGTAATCATGAAATTGTTATCACTTACTCCCCTGTCCACCATGAAATGCAGTCCCATTTGCCCTATATTCTTTGTCCACCAAAAGTAGTCTCATACACTTTATGAAAATCATCACCTTTCAACCATCACTTAATTACTCAATTTGCCATCAACTTTATTCACACACAATCACTTTATTCACAATGGACCCCACAATAATACTCTTACTTTATCTACTTTTTTTCTTAAAACTTGTGTCCCACCGAAATGAGACTACATTCGGTGGATGGAGGGAGCACTACTGACTGTGTACGTATTTTATTGAACGGGTAATGAAATATAAGATGAAATATCGTTTATGATGAGAATGTTTTAACAACAGTTGTGGGTGCCATTCTGTCGGAAGCACAACATTGAGCCACGAAATCCAGACAGCTACTTCAGCCAAAAGACGGATCCGACGAAAAACAAGATGGGGCCGGATTTTGTGAAGGACCGACGATGGATCAAGAGGGAGTACGATGAGTTCAAGGTGAGGATAAACGGGCTCCCTGATGTTATACGAAAACGGTGTGAAGCCTACAACAAAAACGAAGAAATGCAGGAAAAGAACCTGATTAGAGAAAAGAACAATGGTGTGATACCTCCGGATCACAAGATTGAAACAGTGAAAGCAACATGGATGGCAGATGGAACCCATTGGCCTGGGACATGGTTCAATGCCGCACCTGATCATGCAAAGGGAGACCACGCTGGCATTTTGCAGGTAATATATCATTGTTTTTTTTTCTTTTTTCGTCTTTAACCCTAAAAATACAAGTTAGGAAAGAAAATTATTTACAATTTGAGTGGTAAAAAGGGATTTGCACTTAGTTTAGATTACAAGAATATTGATTTTTAGTGAAAAAATCTTTTCAAGTATTGTTTCTCTAGCTAAAAGTTTCTAATGACAAGAAACTGAGAATTAATGTCAGAAAAAGTCAATTTATGTCATTAAAGACTTTTAATTAGAGAAGTTATAATGACAGAATTCCCTGTAGCATTACATACAAGATTTTGACGGAAGTACCTTCTTGAAAATCGCGATAAATTTGGTTTGAAAAATTAGTTCAATAGTTTATGTGTATATATAGTTTGTATAGGTAGGTCTAAAAAAAAGGTTATGTGATTTAGGTGCAATAAAAAAAGTTAGTTTGATGGATTTAGTGAATTTATGTTTTATTATCTGCAATAAAAAAAAGTTGGTTTGAATTTATGGTTCAGAATTCCCTGTAACAATTCAGGGGAATAATTTTTAAATTTTCTACATATTGACTACTTCCAGGCAGGTTACTAGCTAGCCTGAATATTGTATTCAAGTAAATTTTTAAGTTATTGTCCTAACTTATTGGCCCAAACATTAGTGTCGTTGATTTGCTAGAAATTAGTTATATATAGGCGAAAAATATAAAGATTTTTTTTTTCATGAATATATGTAACCATAACTGGATTGGTTTCATATAGATAATGAGCAAGGTGCCTGATAATGATCCTGTAATGGGTGGACCGGATGAGAAGACGCTGGACTTCACAGGCATAGACATTCGACTTCCCATGTTCGCATACGTTTCTCGTGAGAAACGCAAATCGTACGATCATAACAAGAAAGCAGGGGCGATGAATGCTCTGGTGAGAGCTTCGGCCATTTTATCGAATGGACCCTTCATTTTGAACTTGGATTGCGATCACTATGTGTACTATTCTATGGCTATAAGAGAAGGCATGTGCTACATGATGGACCGAGGTGGCGATCGTGTATGCTACCTTCAGTTCCCGCAAAGGTTTGAAGGAATCGATCCCTCCGACAGATATGCAAATCACAACACCGTCTTTTTTGATGGTGAGAACTCTTCGGATTTCCTGTTACACAATAATATATATGGGAAAATTGTTTCTTTTAGTCATCTAACTATATGTTATCCTCCTAATACTGACTTTCATTAATTGAAAATAGTCTGATTTGTCATTGGTCAATCGGATGTTTCATCTTTTACCGTTGGTCAACTTTAAAATTGCGGGACTATTTTCAAGTTAAGAAAATCGGTAGTACCAAAATCAGAATAAGGGTGACTTACAAGACTATAAAAACTATTTTCCCAAAACTTAACGCATCTATATATGTTGTTTTATTATCCCTATTACAAACTTGATTTTCTGAATAAACTGAACCGAACTAATATTATGAAAAGGAAATATGAGAGCCCTGGATGGTCTCCAGGGTCCGGTTTACGTCGGGACAGGATGCATGTTCAGGCGCTACGCGCTCTACGGGTTTCAACCACCAAGAGCGAACGACTATGTGGGGACATTCGGACAAACAAAGACGCCAGCTAAGCCTCTCCAGCCTCAATCCGAAGACGAGGAGCCGTTGACAGGGATTAATCATCCAGATTTACAGCTTCCCAAACAGTTTGGAAATTCGACAATGTTTACCGATTCTATTGCTGTTGCTGAGTTTCAAGGAAGGCCACTTGCTGATCATTTCTCTGTCAAGAATGGAAGGCCTCCCGGTGCACTGATCCTCCCTCGTCCCCCACTCGATGCCCCCACCGCTGCTGAGGCTATTGCTGTCATTTCATGCTGGTAATCATCCATTTATTTCATTTTAAAGTATACACTATTAGTGAAACCCATGCTATATATGGCATGTTTATCTTGCTTTATATATATGGGGCGATATACTAAATTATTACAGACTTGTTTGTTAATATGAATCACTAGTACTTATTTTGGAAACAAACAACCTACTCCTTTGTCACACAATAATTTTCATAGGTAGGTGGACACACATATTAAAAAAATGTAATGATTTTGAGTGATACTTTTATAAACTTCTATTTATAAAGTAAAAATATAATGAGTTGACTTGTGTATGTCCCGGATCAAAAGTAAAATTAAGTATATTGTGAGAGTGTGATTTATAAAGGATTGTGAAAGTTATTGTGGGACGTTCCAAAAAAAAAAAAGTATGAAAGTTATTATGGAACAAATTGAGTGTTAACTAAAAGACAAGTTAATTATATACTCCTCTGTTCCATAGCAATTTAAGTTTGCCACTTCATTAAGCACTAAAATATCTAATTAACAATCACATTAAAAGTACTGAATTTGAATTCTCTCCATTTATTTTGGTAAAGCTTTTGTAAATTTAAGAGAGAAACATACACTTGATAAAATAGAAAAAAAGCTTTTGTAATCTCTGCATCATTTTTTTTTTTTATCTACTTTTAACTGCACATATCCCCTGCCCTGTTTCATCTCGAGTTTAACTAATGGCATTACAAAATTAAGCACATAAAGCCTATATAACATGACAGGTACGAAGACAATACAGAATGGGGAGACAGAATAGGATGGATATACGGATCAGTAACAGAAGATGTGGTGACCGGCTACCGGATGCATAACCGTGGATGGCGGTCCATCTACTGCATCACGAAGCGTGACGCGTTCAGGGGCACCGCCCCTATCAACTTGACGGACCGCCTTCACCAAGTCCTCCGGTGGGCAACTGGATCAGTGGAGATCTTTTTCTCGAAAAACAATGCACTGTTTGCAACAAACCGGCTCAAGTTCCTCCAACGCGTAGCCTACCTCAACGTCGGCATATACCCCTTCACCTCCATCTTTCTCGTCATTTACTGCTTCCTTCCGGCCCTGTCCCTCTTCACCGGCAAATTCATCGTCCAATCACTCGACAAAACCTTCCTCACATACCTCTTGACAATCACACTTTGCCTAGTCGGCATCTCCGTACTTGAGGTAATATTTGTTTCCTTAATGTATTTGAATATTCATATTCGTTTATTCGTATTAATTTGATTTGAAAAAATGCTATTCCAATTGTTCAATATTATTTCCAAATTTTATATTCTAATATTTATACATATTTTGTTTATAAAGCCTAGCTAGTATTTTTTTCACCAATTTTGATTTTAACAAAATTTAATGTTTTTTTCTTCTTTAAACCGGCTAAAAGGAAGAAAGTGTTTAATTGTGTAAACTTAAAGGATACATTAATTATGATACATTTCATTAAACTCTTACTTATATTATTAATTATTTATTTATGGAATGATGTTTTTTGTATTTGAATTCCAACACTTTTGGAATTAATCAAAAAGTAAATTTGTATTTGATTCTTTTACATCCTCCCTAGGTAAAATGGTCAGGCATAGGGCTGGAAGAATGGTGGCGAAACGAGCAGTTTTGGGTGATCGGGGGCAGCAGCGCGCATCTAGCGGCAGTGATGCAAGGGCTTCTGAAGGTGATAGCCGGGATAGAGATATCTTTCACATTGACTTCAAAGGCAGCAGCGGAGGATGAAGACGACGTGTATGCAGATCTTTACGTCGTGAAATGGACGGCTCTTTTTATAATGCCCTTAATGATCATAATCGTGAACCTTATGGCGCTCGTGATAGGGATGGCGCGAACCATTTATAGCGTTATTCCGGAGTGGAATAAGTTGTTTGGAGGGGCCTTCTTTAGCTTTTGGGTGTTGGCTCATATGTACCCCTTTGCAAAGGGGTTGATGGGCAGGAAAGGGAAAATGCCCACCATTATTTATGTTTGGTCTGGCCTTATTTCTATTACTGTTTCTTTGTTGTGGGTTGTCGCCAGCTCCCCTAAGGATACTCTTAAAGATATGGACTGATTGATGATTAGAGTAGGCTAGTCCCGAACAAACAAACAATATTTCAAACTCATTTGATATGCTTTATTGAGTTTGTGTTTACCTGTGTAAATTAGGCAAGTTTAATAGTCACGGTACGTTGTTGTAATATACCAGCTTTTTCTAATAAAAAGATGTATATTTTTTACTGTGTTGAATATATTTTTTGAAGTTTCAATCGGTATGATTAGCAATATTTATAATACCCTTTTAACTTTAAATTGCATTTTCAATCCCATTAGACGAATTTGACCCTTTTAAACAACTAAATTTGGTTATATATAAATTTTATGTCCAAACCCGTGTTCACTTGTGAGTGTCACTTGCCCGCTAAGTTAGGGAAGAAAACCCTATTGAAAATCGAGCAAAACGCTCAACCCTCACTGAACACTAAAGAAGCCGTGCGGAGAACTTCCAGCCCAAGAAAGTAGGAAAGAGGGCCCAGATCTTTCACTGAAAATTGAGTCACCAAGTCAGAGACCACTCGAGATAAGAAGGTGTCGTTATTTCTTGTGAGGATGAGATCATCAACATATACGAGGAAATAGGCAAGGACATCAGCACGACTATCGACAAAGAGAGACTCATCCGATTTTGTGCAGATGAAGCCAACCGAAGCAAGGAAGGCCCGAAGTGCATTGTACCAGATCCACGGAGCCTGTTTCAGACCATAGATGGACTTGCGGAGCTTACAGACATAGGAAAAATGTTTCAGACCATTCTTAGGATTCTTAGGTATCAGCCGGAACAAGGTCCCAAGTCCCATTTTTAAGCAAGGCGGTGAATTCCAAGGACATCGCCTCCCGCCAGCGAGAGTCAGCTAGAGCCGAGTGATAGTATTAGGCTCAATATCAGAAGAAACAATAGAGGTTAAGCCATACCTCAGATTCGGTTTGGTGATATTGTTGCGGGCACGTGTGATCATGGGATGGTGAGATTGAGGCTCCACAACGAGCGGTGGTGGTGAAGGAGTCGGGCGGGGGGGTGTTGATGAAGGGGATAGGGTCATAGGTTCATGAACTAGAGGCGACAGTGGAGTAAGGACGGGTGAGGGTAGAGGAACCGGGCAAGGGTCATCTGGAATGGGAGTGGCAAAGGGCAAGGGAGGCGAGATCATGGAGAAAGGAAATTTGGTCTCCACAAAATCGACATGGCGGGACGTGTATATGTGATTGATGGTTGTATCCAGACATAGATAGACACTTTGGGTGAGGGAGTATCCTACAAAGACACATGGAAGGGAGCGGGGAGCAAGCTTATGTGAGTTGTATGGTCGGAGCCAAGGGAAGCATTGGCATCAAGAGTTTGGATAGATTTGGCGAGGAGTGGAACTGTTTTTCGAAAGAGATGACCATGTTAAGGTCGACTTTGGGCAGGCGATTGATGATGTAGGTAGCAGTAGAAATGGCAAAGGGCCAGAGAGTGAGAGGCATAGAGGATTGATGGAGAAGAGCTAAGCCGGTGTCAACGATGTGACGATAACATCACTCAAATGTACCATTTTGTTCAGGTGTATGGCGGGGGGGGGGGGGGTGTTGTGAGGTGAGTGATGCCATGTGAAAGACATCCGATTTTCTTTTTAACGGATAAAGCCACACATATTTAGTAAAGTGATCAACAAAGATAACACAGTATTTGTAACCATCACGAGATAAACAGGAGATGTCCAAACATCATAAAATATTATTTGTAAAGGCATAATAGAAATAAGAGTGGAATCAGCAAAAGGTAACTTATGGCTCTTATGCACTTACAAGAGTCACATAAGAAATCAACAGGTTTATTGGTGGATAAAATTTTATTGCTAGATAGAGTAAAACTTAAGATTTTTGTAGAGGGGTAGCCAAGGCGAGCATGCCAAATGGAGGAGGGTTGGCTGACTGAAGCATAGGCAGAGGGAGATGGAGAGCACGCAGTAGCAGGCCACATGTATAAACCATCAATGCGTCGACCCTGAATCAGAGTTCCTCCCGTACGACAGTCCTTCACCTGAAAGTCATTAGCAGAGAACAAAACCACAACGTTATTTTATTTGCAAAGTTGGAAAACCGAAATTAAGTTTCTTACCATAGAGGGCACCACCAAGGTATCCGAAAATGTGAGAGAGTCACAAATATTAAAGGAAAGATAACCAGTGTGAGAGATGGATAATTGAGTACCATTACCAACAATTAAATCGTCTTGGCCATTGTACGGAGCATGAAGTGAGAGGTTGGCCAAATCATTGGTAATGTGGTGAGAAGCCCCGAAGTCGAGAATCCAACCGAAAGACGTAGGGGCTGAGGCGGCTGTGTGGGCCAAATGGAAGGTGTATGCCGGGGAGGCAAGTTGCCGAGCAGGGTTGGATGATGGTGCATACGAGCTGATTTCAGGGCATCGACGAGCAAAATGGCTAGGAGGGCCAAAAAGTTGCCACTTTCCAAGGTATGGCCTGGGAGAGTGTGTAGGCGAAGGGGATGAAAAGTTTGGTTGCTGGCGTGGGCGAGCAGCTGGGCCCGAAGGCTGCTAGTGCGGATGTGGTCACTGAAAGCGTGGGCGACCAGTTCACTGTTTAGGGGAAGATGGTGCTGGGAAGGCAGTGACCGGTGTCGATGAGACAGAAGACGTGCGAGCAGCGAGTTGGGCTTCGACACTCAAAAACTTGTCATAGAGTACATCAAAGGAGATCAGGTTGTCACGGGCCTGGATTATTTGACTCAGTTCGGTTTAGTAATTTTCAAAACCATTGAGGACTTTGAGCACAAGGTCCTCGGAGTCGGTGGCGGTGCCAAGAAGAGAGAGTTCGTCGACGACACCCTTAATTTCCAGCAAGAATCCAGTAAAGGATTTGTTGCCTTTTTGGGGATTATGAATTCGGTTTTTCACGGCCAATATACGCCCCCTGGATGATTTTCCATAGATGGTTTCAAGTGTCTTCCAGACGGCATGAGAGTTTGTGGCAGCGACGATGAACGAGATTAGATTGGGGGTGATTGAGCCAATAATAGCGTTGAATAGAAATTGATCTTGGCAAACCCAATGAGTATAAAGCGTATTTGTAGTGGTTTTGCCATCAGTGACGGTGGTGGCGGGTGGGCAGGAAAGGTTCCATCGACATAGCGAAAAAGATCGTAACCAGAAAGGAGAGTGAGAAATTGGAGACTCCAGGCGACGTAGTTGATAGAGGTGAGCTTGAGCGGGGATTTTGAGGTTGTGTTGAACGCAATTAGGGGCGTGGACCCGAGGTCAAGGAGGGTGGTCACCGTCGTAGATCCAGCATTGACGACCTGGGAAGAAGATGATGTCGACATGAATGGGAGATTGACGAGGATGAAGGTTGTGTATGCATGGTTGCATGAGGCGACGGCCGTGCGTGGGTTGCATTAGGCGGCTTGGGTTTACAGTGGGAGAGAGGCCAACGAAGGTGACATATCCGAGAAAAAAGGAGAGGATCGTGTGATTGAGGCATTTGCCTTTTTAGGTTTCGGTTACCATATAGAGAATGATGGAAAAACTATTTTATTCATATGTGAATGAGATATATATAGAAGTATTGTATGCTAATCTATGAGAATGAATCCGATGTGGAATAAATTAATTACGAGAGATAATATACCTGAGTGATTATATAACATATAATCCCAATAAATGCTCCCATCACATTGAATCAATCAAGAGATATTCTCATGAAGGAGCACCTAACAAAGTACCAATTGATCTATTAGGTGATGTTGAGGTGGATGAGAACAAGCTACACTCACTCCTTAATCATGAAATGATGTCCTACACCAAGATGCCTATGATAGTCTCCCCAACTAAATAATATAGCCCATCTTCTTTCCTTTCTTATGTTCTTTCCTTTCTTACCTATTGTTGGTCCCAAGTTGAGTTAATAATATTGAGTAAGCTAGTGAAAATGTCTAGAGGGGAGGGGTGAATAGACTTTTCAAAAATCTTTCAATATATCAAAATACGCAATGCGGAATTATCAGATTAACAATGAGCCCAATCAAATTTATACTCAACTTATATTCGAAATTCGAACTTCTGTATGAACACTCAACTTGTCTTGTTTAGATAAGTAATTAACCAATTAAGCAATCAAACAAACAAGAAAGTAAATCAACACACAACGATTTTATAGTGGTTCGACAACTTGTCTACATCCACTCTCACAAACCCAGTTGTGAAATTCTTATTACTCTTCCAATCGAGTAGTGTGTTCTTGTGATTTTAAGTCCCAAGATATAAGACTTAGATCTTCTCGAAAACACTACCAAGTGCCTCTTCGATCTAACTAGCTATTTTACAAGTAACTAGCAGCTTGAAACAGTAAACAAAAATAAAAATTCTCTTCGCTCAGTAGTAGCCTTCTTGTTCTTCACTTGTCTTGTGTAGCTTCACTTTCTGAACTTCAATCTCTGAGAGTAAATTGCTTCTTTGAATCTTCAATAATGCTTCAATAGTCTTTTTGTAGTCTTTAATCGTTCAATACCTTGCGGTATTTATAGACTTCCAATTCCAAGAACTTTCAGCTGTGTAACAACCTTTTCTTGAAAACTAACTTGTAACTGTTCTTCTTATCCTTTCACGCGTTTCTTCAATTAATTAGTTATTCCTTAACTAACTCTTCAATCTTTATCTTTAACACGCTTTTGTAACTAACTTCAAATTGACCTGTCTTGTTGAGTCGTACCTGTCTTGTCCTCTAGTAGTAGACTCTGTCTTCTACTTGTCTTGTACAGTAGACTTCTTCAGATTACAACATAGAACTAATCTAGTCCTATTATCTAATCCTAACAAGACTATTACATTACATTAAGCTCTTGTTATAAAGCTTAGTCAACTTAGAAAACTATACATCAATATACTTTTACATAAAACAATCATGAGCTTCTATACAACTCAAATAGCTCAATATACAACCTAACAAATATACATAGTGTCAACAGTTTATAAGTATTTGTCTTTTTCTCTTTTATATTTATCATGTTAACTTCATTCGTTTTATGAACTAGTACTTGTCTTGTGAACTAGTACTTGTCTTGTGAACTCTACTTATTTGTACAAGATGACTTCTTCTTAACTAGACTAGATCAGTCAACACTTAGAAAATATTCAAGTCTACTTTTGGCTTATCAAAACTTCATCTTTATCTTTTTATCATCATTTAGGACTTGTTCTAGGATTCATATCCCAACAATTTCTCCCTTTTTGATGAAGCCAAAACTACTTGAATCTTCTCATAAAAATAGACTAGTTAAGTAGTTATCTTGTCTTTAACATCAAATAGTACTTATCTTTTCATTCATTTCGAAACAAGATCAGTAGATATTACAAAGATAAAACTAAGTACTAGAGCAAAAAAAACTAATCTGATAAAGTACCTCCTTCTGGATTCGGAACGCAGAATGCATCGAGTAGTCTCTTATGAATTACTGACATATGTTCTTCAGTCTCGATCTTCTCTTTATCCAGCAGGTCTTCTTCAAATTTCTTGATATGATTGAAGTCGATTCTCTTTCCAGAACCTAACATTGGAGTGATCCACTTTGGAAAGATAGGAACTAGAATATTACAATTCACAGCAGCAGCTATCTTCATGATCAAATTCCATAGCTTCCTATCTTGAGCTTCCATAAACTTGTCAAATATAACATACAGTTCCTCAGAACTATCAGCTTCTCCATATTTACGAACAATCCAGTGATCTAACTCCCATTGTAACTTGACTTTGAACCAATCTTTACGATGTTCATCATCAATAATGTTGTCAATGAACGCATCTTCAACTAGATCTGGATTAACTTTCAGCTTCAGCAATCTTCTAATATGCTTACCCAGCTTCTTCTTGCAAGCATAATTAGATTCATCATCATCATCAATCTTCTGCTTCTTCACAATTTCATCAGATGTATCTTCTTGTTGATCTTCAATCACAAGCTTCCTTTTTGCTACTTGTCTGGTTTGAACTTCAACTTCAGGATCTGCAATATTCTTGCCTTTCTCCAATCTTTTCAACTCAGATTGTCTCGCTTCTTCAAGATCTGCCTTCTTCACCAACTTGCCTCTCTTAGGCCTTTTGAGATCTTGTATAGCAGTAGCAGCTTCCTTCATTTCCGGTTCGGCACTTGACTTCTCTTCAACTCTACTTGTCTCTTCCCCCTTTTTGGCTTCATCACTTGCCTTAAGAGTGAATAGACTAGTAAATCGAGTCATTTCTTCTTTTACAGCTTCCTTCATAGCTTCTGAAGCTATCTCAATCTGCCTTTGATGTGTCTTGTCTTGACTCATCTTATCTAGTTTAGTAGCAACCAACTCTAACTTTTGAGTAGACAGATCTAACTCGGTCTTGAAATGAGTAGCAGTCAACCTAAGCAATCTGTTTTCCTCAGACATATCTCTTAGAAGCTTCTTGGCTTGCACCAACTGATCTTGTGCTTCACGCCTTTGCTCATCTGCTATCTCAATCTTAACACGGTAAAGACGTTCCATCTTGCCAGATTCTTCAGCCAACGATCTAGCAAATGAGATAGACCTTTTCTCAGAAAAGTCAACTTGCTTCTGTAAGAAACGTTCAACTTCCGCATACAACTCTGCTCGGAAAGTTGAGTCCATTTTGTTGACCTCACCAACAATCAATTCTCTTGAGGAGTCAACAAGCGATTGGTTTTGTTCAACTAGCATGTCCTTGACTTTAGAATTCAAGAACTCTTCAATAGCAGAATGAACAACATCTTTCAAGTCCGTCTTTAGCTCTACAAGATAACCTTCAGGAAAAACTTGTGTAGACGACTGAGCCTCAGAGACAACTCCTTCTTGAACTTTCTCAACAAGTTCATCTTCTTTAAATATCACAGCATCCAGAAACTCATCGTCTTCTACTCCAAATTCGAAAGAATCAGCATCATCAGAGTTTTCAGACTCATCCTCTGACTGATTTGAAGTTTGAATACCAGCATCAACAAGTTTTGCTGTCAACTCTTCTTCCAGTAGATCAGTTTGAGTTCCAATATCAAACATGTGCGACGCTGGCAACACATCATCTGGCACATTGAGCATCCGCTTCACCAGGGCTGTAAGAACATGAGGTGGAAGAAGTTCTGAATAATCTTGAACTCTACTATTCTCCCTTTGCTCCATCTCCCAATCCATAAAATTGAAGATTCCACCCATGCCTTGTATGACTTCAAAAAGATCATCTGTGGAAGATTTCTTCAATGCAACCCATGTGCATATCCTAAGAAGTTTCTCAAACTGTTCTGATTAAGTGTCTATCTCAATAGACGAGAGCCTCTTCTTCAGATTGTTACTGACTTTAGCACGAACCCTCTTCTCCCTTAAGCACATCGGATAATAGACGAGGGAATCGAATCTAATTTCAGAAGGGTTTTGAGCAGGTAAGGTCCCTGTCTCAGTTGTTGCAGTGGCAACTAGTGGGGTTTCTGAAATAGACGGGTTGATGGGTTCAACATTTTCTGTTGAGGTAAGAGGAATTTGGATGGTGGTTTCTTGGGGCTTTAACGTGGCTTGGTTTGGTTCGACAGTTGTAGAAGTATCAACTGTATCAAATATAGTGGTGTGTGGGGTTATATTGGCTCTTAGTGGTTGTACTGCCAATACTGACGAGGTTTTGGGAATAGGTTTGGCACGAGATCGGAGTGATCTGGCCTTGGTTTTGACGGGGAGAGAGAGAGGAATTGACAAAGTTCGGGAAGAAGTACAAACCTTTTCTTCAGTCGACTTGTCTGGTGAAGGACTCGACTCGACTCTCACCAGTCGATACACTTGCAACTCTTCCTCTTCCGTCTCAGGTTCCTTGTCTGAGTGGGTTTCTTCAGAATCTTCTGCAGCCTCAAACATGGCTTCCTCTTGCACATACTGAACTAGTCTACCACTAGTTCCAGCTTCAGCTTCCTCAGACTTTTTGCTCTCCGACTCGTCTTCCTCAGAACTAGACGAGGCGGCTTCAATCATGGCGTCGTCTGGATTGATATGAACTTGTCTGGGAGCAGCAGATCTAGCAGCAGTTTGCTTCGCCAGAGCCTCCTTCTTCAAATAATGCTTGAGAGGATGAAATGGCTTGCCCTTACTCCAACTAGTCTTGTTGGGCAACAAGAGGGGTAGAATGACAATTAGCTTGTTTCCGAAGCTTACATTCGCAGACACAACCCAGTTGACTGAACTGGTGTCGACTTGCACATACTTCTTGTAATACATCAACCTATCCAAGAAGAATTTAGACCAATTTCCCTCAGTGATACCATCATGGATCACGGCCATTATTCTTGCTTTCTGGAGTGTCACAGAGACAAAACTCCCAGTGACTCCTAGCAACATCTTTGATGCGATATCAAGAAGAGTCTTGTATTTGTCAAGTAGCTCCTTCTTCTTGACAGCAGGAATTTTACCATCACGATTCAACCTTAGCTGCTTTCCACAGAAAATACTCAGGTACCTCAACTCTCTGCCTTCAGCATACCTCTCGATATCTATCGATCCGGACGGTAATTTCAGCGATTCAGTCAAAAATTCACGAGTAATCTCTACTCTCCTTCTTCCAACAAAGGCTTCAATCGAGTCACCTTGTCGAGTGGCAGTGGCATAAAATTCTAACACCTCCTCTTCCAACACAACTTCAGGAAATGCCTCCAAATAGGGTCTTAAACCGCATCTGAAGCATTTTATCAGAATTTCTTTGTTATCATCAGTGTGATTTCCTTTGAAGAACACTGATCCCTCCACATGCACTCTTCCTTCGGTGATGTACTTTCCGAGATCGAACCTTGCTTGCATGTTAGTACGAGCATCAAATATCGAAACAATCGACATAATAGATCGGTTATGAAATTCAAGAGATTTCGAAAGTGCTTGGAAGTTATGAGAATCAAGAGATAAGAACTTGTGAGCAGTTATGAACGAGTAGTATGGGTTTTGTTAAACCTTGAATGTTGAAATCAATGGTTGAGATTGAACAAGTTTGATCCAATGGACAGATATGAAAGTCTTTTGAAATTCAGTTTTACGGAATTGAGAATATTACGTGATTTAGTATCGTAAAATTTGAAATCCGCCTCTTTTATTGGTAGGTAAATGGGGTGTACTTATCTGACCTAGCATAGTAGAGTTTTTGGCGCGAACTAGGTATATACACCTCATTAAATGGAGTGTACAAATCCAATTCTAGGGTTTTCTAAATTTCCTTTTAACAAATTACATGCATATCCTTAATTCGAATTGATTAAACACTTAAAGTATTTAAATCATGAGAACATTTATCTTGTCTGTTCGAGTCTATCCAGAACAGACGAGTAGACTGTCGTGCACAAGACGAGTTCCCCCTTCGACTGTGCTTGTTTGTGTTGAACATCGAGCGATTTCTTGAACCTGTCTTTTCTTGCGCTACAGATTAGACGTAATACAGGTAGTCGAGTAAAATAATTAATATGAATATCACTCTAAGTCAATGGTCAAGGTTCAAACAAGATGACTATTACCAAACTTAAGAGTCAACATAAGGATCTTTAAGAAATCAAAGATTCCCCATTAAATGTTTATTCCCTTAGTATTACCCTCAACTTTACCAGCTTCCTCATCGGGTTGTTTGGTCAACTTGTCTGACCTTGTATACCTGTCTGTTGGGTGAGTAGAAGAGTGCTCTGCTCTTTTGAGGTAACTTGCCTGTTTCTCCTTTCTTCTTAGGAATGTACCTGTCTAGTTAGTACATTGCTACATACTAGTAGGGTCAAGATCAATTAGTCCTAGACTAATGCATAACTCACGAAAACGAGCCTCAGCTAATGGTTTTGTGAAAATATCAGCTCTTTGAAAATCAGTGTGGATCTTTTCCATGCGAACATCCTTCTTTTCTACATGATCACGTATGAAATGGTGTTTCACATCGACGTGCTTACAACGTGTGTGCAGAACAGGATTTTGTGTAATGGCAATAGCACTATTACTATCACAGAAAATAGGAACATTTGATTCACAAATATTATAATCTCTAAGCTGTTGAATAAGCCACAATAATTGACTACAACAACTACCAGCAGCCATGTACTCGGCTTCAGTAGTAGAGGTAGCAACACTTGTCTGCTTTTTCGAAAACCATGAAATGAGTTTTGTGCCTAAGAATTGACAAGAACCAGATGTAGATTTCCTATCTATTCTACAACCACCAAAATCAGAATCAGAGTAGCCACTTAGAGATAAATCATCATTTGAAGGATACCATATACCACGATTGATGGTTCCTTTCAAATATTTCAGAATCCGTTTAGTGGTTTCCATATGACTCTCTTTTGGATTAGCTTGAAAACGAGCACATACGCCAACAAAGAATGCAATATCAGGTCTACTAGCAGTCAAGTAGAGTAATGAACCAATAAGACCACGATAATAAGATTGATCAGTACATTTACCATTTTCGTCTGGATCCATCCTGTAGGTAGGTTGCATAGGAACTCCATAAGATTTACAAGTCTTAATACCATACTTGTCTAGTAGATTACGTGTATACTTTGCTTGATTTATGAAAATCCCTTCTGGGGTCTGTTTTACTTGAAGTCCAAGAAAGTAATTCATTTCACCCATCATAGACATCTCAAATTTACTTTGCATGAGTGTTGAAAAACTTTCACTTAGCTTTTTGTTAGGTGAACCAAAAATGATGTCATCTACGTAAATTTGGATGAGTAAAATGTCTTTCCCTTCTTGTCTTCTGAACAAGGTTCTATCTACCTTGCCCTTAGTAAAACCATTTTCCAATAGAAATTGAGAAAGAGTATCGTACCAGGCTCTTGGAGCTTGTTTTAGTCCATATAAGGCTTTCTTTAATCTGTACACCTGGTCACCTTTGACTTCGAAACCTGGAGGTTGTTCAACATACACTTCTTCCGCAAGAATACCATTAAGAAATGCACTTTTAACATCCATTTGATACACAGTAAACTTCATGTAAGCAGCATATGCAAGAAACAATCTTATGGCTTCTAGTCTAGCAACAGGTGCATAAGTTTCATCATAGTCTATGCCTTCAGCTTGTGAATAGCCTTGGGCTACTAGTCTAGCCTTATTCCTAACGACTACATCATTCTCATCTTTCTTGTTCTTAAAAATCCATCGAGTGCCAACTACATTATGATGTTTAGGTCTATCGACAAGTTCCCAGACGTCGTTTCGAACAAACTGGTTCAACTCGTCTTGCATAGCAATGATCCAATTACTATCAGCCAATGCCTCATTAATGGTCTTAGGCTCGATAGATGAGAGGAAACAACACCAGCAAAACAGAGATGGACTAGGTTGTTCTTGCGACTCAAAGAGTTGTCGTCTAGTCTTCACACCAATAGTAGAGTCACCAATGATGTTCTCAGTATCATGAGCAAATTTTCATGTTTTTCTAGTCTTAGTATGCATATTATCATCATCTGGATCAATTATAACATCATGCATTTCAATATCATTTGCATCAGAAAATTTAATAGGAGTAAACGAGTCGACTAGTTCAGGCATGTCAACTGGTCTAGTGGATTTACCTTGAGCACTTACCTTCTCCTTGTCATCTGACTCGAGAGCTTTCATGAACGGGTTATAGGCTTGCACAGATTCATAAACTTCTGATTCTTGGTCAGTTTGGATCGATAGATCAGTTACCTTCTTACTGATCTGGTCGGCAGACGAGTCCTGTAGAGATTCATCGAAAACTACATGTGGTGTTTCTTCCACACATAGGGTAGAGTAGTTGAATACTCTGAATGCTTTGCTAGTCGAGGAGTATCCTAAGAATATCCCCTCGTCTGCTTTAGCATCGAATGCATTCAACTTGCTTTTCCCATTGTTATGGATAAAACACTTACAACCAAATATATGGAAATATGAAACTCTGGGTTTTCTACCTTTCCATACCTCATAGGGCGTCTTACCTAGTGCTTTATTGATAGCACTTCTGTTTTGGGAATGGCATGCAGTATTGATAGCTTCTGCCCAAAACTTCTGAGGAGTATTATACTCTGTCAGCATGGTCCTGCAGGCCTCCTTAAGAGTTCTGTTCCTTCGCTCTGCTACTCCATTTTGTTGTGGTGTCCTTGCTGCACTAGTAAGGTGCTGGATGCCACACTTAGAACAAAATTCTTTAATATAGCAGTTAATGAATTCAGTACCCTTGTCACTATGGATCTTGACAATGGACTGATTCTTCTCAACTTGTATCTTCTTCAACAGATCAGGTAGGAGTGTTTGTGTATCACTCTTCTTGTGTAAGAAGACTACCCAAGTGAACTTAGAATAGTCGTCTACCACAACAAGTGTGTACCTTCTACCGTTCAAATTTGGAGGAGTTATTGGGCCATGTAAGTCCATATGTAGAAGTTCAAGAACTCTACTTGTTGAGAGGGTTGGAATAGATTTAAAGGAACCCTTTACCTGTTTACCTTTCTGACAGGCATCGCATACATGTGATTTGAAATAGATTTCGTTGGGTATACCTTCAACAAGGTAATCTCTTGCAATCTTATTAATTACCTTAAAGTTCATGTGACAAAGGCGTCTATGCCAAAGCCAACTGACCTCTTTGGGTGTCTTAGTAAGAAGACAAGTGTACCGCGGACAACTATTCCAATTCACAATGTACACACTACCTTGTCTTATGCCGACGAGTAGTACGGTGTGAGTCCTCTTGTCTATAATTTCACACTTTTGACTTTTGAACTGCACTTTGTAACCTCGATCACAAAACTGTGAAACCGATAATAGATTATATTTCAAACCTTCTACGTATGATACATCTTTTATCTCTACGTCGCCATTTCGGATATAGCCAAAGCCTTTTGTGATGGCTGTAGAGCTATCACCGAATATAACCTTTGGTCCTTCTTGCTCATGGTAGTTTGAGAGAAGTGTCTTGGTACCAGTCATGTGATGCGAACAACCACTGTCTATGTACCAAGTTTCTCCTACTGAGCCACCCTTCTTGTATAGATCGAGTCGACCCTGCATTAGATGATATTTCATAATTTAGGTACCCTCCTTTTTTTATTGGGGTCCTGGGGGGTTAGTCGAGTTCAATGGAATCCAAATATACATTGGAGTCCTGAACAAGTTTGATCTTCTAAGCTTTCGACCATATTTGTTGCAAAATAAGACCTTGTTGTCCTTATCTGGCCTATCAGTTGAGTTCGGGTCTACTCTTTGGAGATAGCCTTTCGACTTAATCTCTACTTGAGCAGGCACTTGTCTATGATAGTCAGAGTAGGGTTTATATTCATTAGGTCCATACGGTTTATAGACATGTTTAGGTCTTTCTTCTCCTTCGATATCATACGATTCAGGCGGAGGATATAAGACGGGTTGAGTACGATATTTTGGAGTTACTTTCCTAGGCCTAGACGAGTAGAGCTGAGACTGCCTTATGAAAGGAGGTCTAGTCTCTTTCCATCTAGTTTGTACTTGTCTAGTACTAGTCTCCTCAGGATACCAGTCCTCGTATCTGACCTGATTAGGTCGTCCACGACTTCTAGTCCTTTGTTGACTTGTCTTAAACGGAACAACCTTGTTGTTAACTTTCTTTTTCCCTCCCTTGGTAATTGGAATGTTAACTTGAGTCTGTTTGAGTACAGTGCCTTCAGATGGAGTTCCAATATCGTATATCATTGGTCCTTTTCCTTTATCATTAGTCAAAGAGCTTGAGATGAAAATAGTAGGGTTCTTAGGAACTAGAGTAGACGAGCTGGGTGTCTCAGCACCTATGCCTGTCTTGTCAGCAGGAGCCCTATACCTATCTGACAATTCAAGGTTAACCTTAGAGGAGTTAACCAAGTCAGTAAGTTTAAGGTCTAGAGTGACAACCTCAGTTTCTAAGAACTTATTACGTTCTTCAAGCTTTTTGCACTTGCTTTTTAAAACATTGAATTCATGTTTCTCAGTTGCATGTGTCTTAAGTAGGTCTTGATACAACTTGTCTGTCAATGCACACTTGTCTTTGAGTTGACTCAACTCTTCTTGCAAGCGTACATTTAGGACTGTTATATTAGGATCTACTTTGGACTGAGCTTCCTTAAGATCAATGATTTCTTGTTTTAACATGATGTTTTCGTCACTGACTTCCATGAACGCCTTATTAGCGAGTAGGAGGTCTTCTTCAGTTACACCAGTAGAGTGATGAAGACTACTCCCTACACCACTATCGGCTGTATCACTTTCATCAGAGTCTGATTCATCACATGATTGAAACGAAGTTGCAGATGATACCTCTTGTTCAATTTTAGCCATGCAGCAGAGTCCATCATCTACTATGAATGCTTCATCTTGATCAGACGGGTAGCTAGACGAAGACGATGGTAACTCGTCTGAGTCCGTTTCAGAGTCATTATTAGCCATCATTGCCTTCTTACCCTTGTTGTATCTTCTTTCCCTTCTTGCCTTGCGTTCTTCACGATCATCAGTGCTCAGGTCTGGACATTCGTAAATGTAGTGACCTGGTTTCTCACAGTTATAACATAGAGGATCGTTAGTAGACCTTTTAATAGGTGACTTATCCCTGCGCTTATCTCGTCTACCAGAACGCTGAATCTTCCTATCATCTGACTCTCTATCTCATCTGTTACTTTTCGAGACTTCGTCTCTCCTTTCGGACGAGTTTCGGTCTCGTCTGGTCTCAGACGAGTTCTTAGAAGTCGAACCTCTATAGTCTCTATAGAACTTTTTATATCTACCATAGCGTTTATTTAGTCTGTCGAATTTCCTAACCATAAGGTTCATCTGATCTTTCAGACTTAGATCAGACTTGTCTAACTCATCTCTTATGCTGGCAGGTTTGGACCTGTCTATTCTAGAGCTCTTAGACGAAGTAGACTTAAAGGCAACATTCTTTGACACGGCTTTCTCCCTATCACTACTGGCAATTGGTTCTTCCTCATCTAATTCGAACTCATGCGCCTTAAGAGTCTGGAACATGGTTTCTGAGGGACACGAATCAATATCTTGTGTGGATTTAATGATCATCTTGACCATTTTCCATCTTTCATCCAAAGCTTTCAAGATTCTCAGGTTAATCTCTCTTTCAGTGTAAGTCTTTCCTAGTACTTCAAGATCATTCATGATTTTAGTAAATCGAGTATCCAATTCATCAATGGATTCACTTGGCTTCATCTTAATTGTTTCAAACCTTTGGACAACTGAGGACAGTTTGCTTTCTTTGATCAGCGTAGTGCCTTCACAAAGAACAGCTAATTTGTCCCACATTTGCTTGGCAGTGTTACATTTTAACACTTTACCAAGATACTCGTTTGGCAAGGTGTGTAAAATATAATTCTTAGCAAGACTATCCAAATTGTTTTGACGCATTTCTTTAGAAGTCAGTTCTGACCTTGGTTTAACAATCAACTCTCCAACTTCTTTGGTTGGGTCCAGTGTAGCAGTATTTCTGATCATGGTAACGACTGGTCCTTCTTTGATCACAGATACCATCAGATCATGAGTAGAGCTGAAAATGGCTTCCATTCTCAACTTCCAGTAGTCGTAATCCTGAACAGAGAACTTGGGAAGTTTGTTAGCACTTATCTCAAGAGACATGTTTTAGCAGTTTGATCAAATAGGATAATAGCAAGAAATCAAGATACAGATATGTCAAGAAAGTGTAGTATGAATCAGAACAGAAACGAACCAAGACTTTACCCAAAGTCTTTAAATGTTATCAAGAAACAGCAGTTCGAAAACTACCGCTCTGATACCACTTGTTGGTCACAAGTTGAGTTAATAATATTGAGTAAGCTAGTGAAAATGTCTAGAGGGGAGGGGTGAATAGACTTTTCAAAAATCTTTCAATATATCAGAATACGTAATGCGGAATTATCAGATTAACAATGAGCCCAATCAAATTTATACTCAACTTATATTCGAAATTCGAACTTCTGTATGAACACTCAACTTGTCTTGTTTAGATAAGTAATTAACCAATTAAGCAATCAAACAAACAAGAAAGTAAATCAACACACAACGATTTTATAGTGGTTCGACAACTTGTCTACATCCACTCTCACAAACCCAGTTGTGAAATTCTTATTACTCTTCCAATCGAGTAGTGTGTTCTTGTGATTTTAAGTCCCAAGATATAAGACTTAGATCTTCTCGAAAACACTACCAAGTGCCTCTTCGATCTAACTAGCTATTTTACAAGTAACTAGCAGCTTGAAACAGTAAACAAAAATAAAACTTCTCTTCGCTCAGTAGTAGCCTTCTTGTTCTTCACTTGTCTTGTGTAGCTTCACTTTCTGAACTTCAATCTCTGAGAGTAAATTGCTTCTTTGAATCTTCAATAATGCTTCAATAGTCTTTTTGTAGTCTTTAATCGTTCAATACCTTGCGGTATTTATAGACTTCCAATTCCAAGAACTTTCAGTTGTGTAACAACCTTTTCTTGAAAACTAACTTGTAACTGTTCTTCTTATCCTTTCACGCGTTTCTTCAATTAATTAGTTATTCCTTAACTAACTCTTCAATCTTTATCTTTAACACGCTTTTGTAACTAACTTCAAATTGACCTGTCTTGTTGAGTCGTACCTGTCTTGTCCTCCAGTAGTAGACTCTGTCTTCTACTTGTCTTGTACAGTAGACTTCTTCAGATTACAACATAGAACTAATCTAGTCCTATTATCTAATCCTAACAAGACTATTACATTACATTAAGCTCTTGTTATAAAGCTTAGTCAACTTAGAAAACTATACATCAATATACTTTTACATAAAACAATCATGAGCTTCTATACAACTCAAATAGCTCAATATACAACCTAACAAATATACATAGTGTCAACAGTTTATAAGTATTTGTCTTTTGAACTAGCTCAATATACAACCTAACAAATATTCCATAACTTCATTCGTTTTATGAACTAGTACTTGTCTTGTGAACTCTACTGATCTGTACAAGATGACTTCTTCTTAACTAGACTAGATCAGTCAACACTTAGAAAATATTCAAGTCTACTTTTAGCTGATCAAAACTTCATCTTTATCTTTTTATCATCATTTAGGACTTGTTCTAGGATTCATATCCCAACACCTATACGACTCCATCATTTGTTTTGAACTCATATCCTATAGCATTGAGTATGTCAAGAGAAATTAGACTTCTCTCTAAGTTTGGGATAAATCTGACATTGGTTAAATGACATTCTTTCCATTAAGCATTTTAATTCTAACAGACCCAATGCCCCACACAATATATACAATTCTCATCATTGCCCAACAACAATAATCCACCATCATTTAACTCTAAGTTCTGAAACCAATATTTGGTGGGAAACATGTGAAATGAACACCTAGAGTTAAACACTCATTCATTATAGAGCTTGCTTTTAGTCACATTCATCACTTCAGCACTATCATATCCATCTTTTCACTATAAAAAAATTGTTTTATAAGATATAATCACACTTTAAAATGAGGAGATAAATCAAATGTAAAGTGATGACTTGACCACTATGTTACGTCTTAATTAGTATATATATATATATATATATATAATCAAATGGAGTATAAATAATTTTTTTTAAGTGCGTAAAAAAGGAGAACTCTTATAGATTTTTTAATTGGGAAAAGAAAATAAAAATATGATTTGCACGTGTTTAAAAATGGCACTCTTATTTTTTTTTTTAAGGGAACCAATTCAAATTAATTTTTATTTATTCTTGAAAATTTAATTTATGAAAAAAAAATTACATTTTTTATCAGCGAAATATAAAATGAAAAAAAAAATTAATATTAATTTTGGATTTTTATAATTCTAACATAATAGTGTGGCATTAGAGTTAATATTAACACAACTTTTTTTCTTAGTGTGTAATTAACATACTTATTAACACATTTAAAATATAATGTATTTAAAAGGTACTTATAAACACATCTATTTTTTAGTGTATTAAAAGGAGTGTGATGTACTAATGCACCGGATCCCATCAGAACTCCGAAGTTAAGCGTGCTTGGGCGAGAGTAGTACTAGGATGGGTGACCCCCTGGGAAGTCCTCGTGTTGCACCCCCTTTTTGCCTCGTTTTGAAGTTTATTTATAGTGTGACAAAAAAACTTTTTTTTCTCATAGCGTTTGCCTCAATTACATCAGCTTTATGGACTTCTACAATTTTTTTCAAATTTGGACAATTTCTCTTGATGTGCCCATCCTTCTGACATTGGTAGCACATTTTCTCTCTCAATAATCCAGATTTAGATTTATCACCTAGCTTAGCATCATCTTTCTAGAACCTCGTCAAAGTTAACATTCTCTTGCTGGACAATGAGCAAGGTATCTTAGAAAATCTCTTAAGATGGTGGTAATTAATTTGTGTAACACCCTCAAATTTCAAACACTGTAAGTAATTAAAAGGCATAAGATTTATATATTAGGTATATGCATATAGATATATATTTTATTAAAATGTTTAAAATATATTAAAGAGTAGTATATATATTATATTTAAAAAATTTATATGATTATCTATTTTAAAATATTATTATCAATTAGTATACGTGTATAAGTAGTTTCAATTAAGCATCGTCCATTCCATATATTTATAATATATCAAATTCAATGGTTTGAGATCAAATGCGTTAGAATTTTATATAGATACAAATTGATGGATTGAATGTTAATTGGAAAATAGAACATGCCCCACTAATTTTGAAATTATTCCTTAAGTATCTCAATGCGGTTGGTAATTAGAATTCAAATTAGGAGATTAATTTCCTACGTGAATAATTCGCCTAATTCCAAATTTCTCTCTTAATTTCAGATTATCCTCCAAAATCCCAAATTATTCTCCGCTAATCTATACCTCCTCTCTTATTATATCATACGGTCTCTTATTATATCATATGATAGTCTTCTCTACAAACCCACATAAAGAACTCTCTCTACGGAAATCCTTCTAGCATAAACAATTTAAACGTACCTCTATTTGTGATCGAGTCGTTATCATTCACATAGTGTGTCTCTCTGATTTGGAAGGAGCACGCATTCGATCCATTTAGTGTGTCTACCAAGAATGGTATCTATTTCTTCATTAACTCTAGTATTCAATACTTTTACTTTTCAACACACCTATAATGCGTTTTGAGGTAGGCATTATACTTAACTCAAATTAGTATACTGTATATAGTTTTAAATTTTAGGATTGGATGATGATTGATTGGCTAATGGTCAGAAAAATAATTTAATTATTTAATTCGTTTTCTATTTTCAAATAAATCATCTTACATGGCCTGTTTTCAACTAAAACATCGAACAAGCTATATTTTGGAATTTCAAGGATTCAAGATCAAACTATTATTTATATATATATATATTATTTTCGTATATATAGGTTTAGTTTCGAATGTATAGTTAGTTGTGCAATTTTGGTTATTATTGCATATCTCTTAAAACCCCTTAAGTTTATCGTAATGGTTGGGTAGTGCCATCTAAGTTACAAAATTGGATAATGTGGATTAGGTGAATTCCTTGATAATAATATAATGATTATATTTCAATGTTTTTCCTATTAATTAATTAGTTGTAGTATATGATTTTATAAACACCAAATTTCGGTACTATCATAGTTAAGTTCTGCTTATTTTTAGTAAGATTTATTAATTAGTAATTATCAATTTAATGATAATATATATATATAAGTTACCCATTAATCATGATAATTCTGAAATATATATATATATTATTTAATTATCTAGATATATTATTTAATTATCTAGATGATGTTTATAGTTATCGATTAAATGATTTAAACAATAGCTTAACATCTCATCCTCATTAATGTATTAATAATAATTCTAAGATAATATTTATTATAGGTGACGAGGATCTCTTATATTAATTCAAGTTACGTATTTTCGAGACTACTCAAGTGTACTTTAAGGTGGGGTTTTCTTGATTGGCTACACTTTGTCATTTTTAAGTATTTTGTATGAGTGATTTTATTTCTTGCTGCATCTTACATCTTATGGTTGGTTTATCCAACAAACTTATGGTTGGTTTATCCAACAAGCCTATGTTATTATGGTTGGTTTATCCAACAAACTTATGGTTGGTTTATCCAACAAGCCTATGATATTATGGTTGGTTTATCCAGCAAACTTATGGTTGGTTCATCCAACAAGCCTATGTTATTATGGTTGGCTTTGCCAACAAGCTTATGAAATGGTATGCATGTTTGTGAGTTATGATATTATTCATATGTTATATTTAACGGTGACAAAGTTAATCCCACTGAGCTAGTTGTTTTGCTCACCCCAATCTATTTAACACTTTACAGATTGACGGAGTTGCGGTGGAGGGACGGTGGATGTGTTTCATGTCATTAAAGAATGCCTTCATGCTATTTTATTTAATTATTTGCATTCAAAATTTAAACTACTTTCATTTTAAAATGTTCACATCCCTTTTTTTTAACAAGTTTTGGTACTGATTAGTTGAAGTTACGTTTTAATATGAATTTCTTGAAAGTGTTTGAGTATTTATTTACCAAATTAATTCCGCTGCCAATTTTTATAAAAAAATATGCATCGTATAGTATTTTCATCTAGGCCCCTAAAATTGGGATGTGACAAATGGTATCAGAGCAGGTCTACGTTCTTGTAGACTTGTTAAAAAAAAACTCTTTATTTTAGTGTCAATTATTTTAACATGCATTAATTATGTTTATAAGTTATAAGTTATGGCATCTACCACCGTCCACTACTTCAACTCCAATAAGGTACGTTAAGATATTATGCTGTCCAATAAGGTACGTTAAGATATTATGTTGTTGAGATTGGTACAATTTACAATAAAAATTATGTAAGAATTAGGATAGAGTAGGTATGACACGATATCATGCTATTTTTACATTGACAAGATTAACCATGACATCTACCATATAATCAGTATGATAACATATTTATATTTTAATAGCTATCCATAGTGATTAATAGCTAACATGAACATAGCGATTGATAGATAACATTGACCGGGTGTTAAGATGACATTTACGATCCTTAGCTTAAGACAATTGAATTCTCTTAGAAAAATACTTTCGGTGTAAGAAATCGGGGCATAGAGCATGTGAACGTCCGTTCAAGTTCATGGTATGTTACTAAATTTCGAGGACGAAATTTTCTTTAAGGAGGGTAGGATGTAACACCCTCAAATTTTAAACACTATAAGTTATTAAAAGGCATAAGATTTATATATTAGATATATGCATATAGATATATATTTCATGGTATGTTACTAAATTTCGAGGACGAACACCCTCAAATTTTAAACACTATAAGTTATTAAAAGGCATAAGATTTATATATTAGGAATATGCATATAGATATATATTTCATGGTATGTTACTAAATTTCGAGGACGAAATTTTCTTTAAGGAGGGTAGTATGTAACACCCTCAAATTTCAAACACTGTAAGTAATTAAAAGGCATAAGATTTATATATTAGGTATATGCATATAGATATATATTTTATTAAAATGTTTAAAATATATTAAAGAGTAGTATATATATTATATTTAAAAAATTTATATGATTATCTATTTTAAAATATTATTATCAATTAGTATACGTGTATAAGTAGTTTCAATTAAGCATCGTCCATTCCATATATTTATAATATATCAAATTCAATGGTTTGAGATCAAATGCGTTAGAATTTTATATAGATACAAATTGATGGATTGAATGTTAATTGGAAAATAGAACATGCCCCACTAATTTTGAAATTATTCCTTAAGTATCTCAATGCGGTTGGTAATTAGAATTCAAATTAGGAGATTAATTTCCTACGTGAATAATTCGCCTAATTCCAAATTTCTCTCTTAATTTCAGATTATCCTCCAAAATCCCAAATTATTCTCCGCTAATCTATACCTCCTCTCTTATTATATCATACGGTCTCTTATTATATCATATGATAGTCTTCTCTACAAACCCACATAAAGAACTCTCTCTACGGAAATCCTTCTAGCATAAACAATTTAAACGTACCTCTATTTGTGATCGAGTCGTTATCATTCACATAGTGTGTCTCTCTGATTTGGAAGGAGCACGCATTCGATCCATTTAGTGTGTCTACCAAGAATGGTATCTATTTCTTCATTAACTCTAGTATTCAATACTTTTACTTTTCAACACACCTATAATGCGTTTTGAGGTAGGCATTATACTTAACTCAAATTAGTATACTGTATATAGTTTTAAATTTTAGGATTGGATGATGATTGATTGGCTAATGGTCAGAAAAATAATTTAATTATTTAATTCGTTTTCTATTTTCAAATAAATCATCTTACATGGCCTGTTTTCAACTAAAACATCGAACAAGCTATATTTTGGAATTTCAAGGTTTCGAGATCAAACTATTATTTATATATATATATTATTTTCGTATATATAGGTTTAGTTTCGAATGTATAGTTAGTTGTGCAATTTTGGTTATTATTGCATATCTCTTAAAACCCCTTAAGTTTATCGTAATGTTTGGGTAGTGCCATCTAAGTTACAAAATTGGATAATGTGGATTAGGTGAATTCCTTGATAATAATATAATGATTATATTTCAATGTTTTTCCTATTAATTAATTAGTTGTAGTATATGATTTTATAAACACCAAATTTCGGTACTATCATAGTTAAGTTCTGCTTATTTTTAGTAAGATTTATTAATTAGTAATTATCAATTTAATGATAATATATATATATAAGTTACCCATTAATCATGATAATTCTGAAATATATATATATATATTATTTAATTATCTAGATATATTATTTAATTATCTAGATGATGTTTATAGTTATCGATTAAATGATTTAAACAATAGCTTAACATCTCATCCTCATTAATGTATTAATAATAATTCTAAGATAATATTTATTATAGGTGACGAGGATCTCTTATATTAATTCAAGTTACGTATTTTCGAGACTACTCAAGTGTACTTTAAGGTGGGGTTTTCTTGATTGGCTACACTTTGTCATTTTTAAGTATTTTGTATGAGTGATTTTATTTCTTGCTGCATCTTACATCTTATGGTTGGTTTATCCAACAAACTTATGGTTGGTTTATCCAACAAGCCTATGTTATTATGGTTGGTTTATCCAACAAACTTATGGTTGGTTTATCCAACAAGCCTATGATATTATGGTTGGTTTATCCAGCAAACTTATGGTTGGTTCATCCAACAAGCCTATGTTATTATGGTTGGCTTTGCCAACAAGCTTATGAAATGGTATACATGTTTGTGAGTTATGATATTATTCATATGTTACATTTAACGGTGACAAAGTTAATCCCACTGAGCTAGTTGTTTTGCTCACCCCAATCTATTTAACACTTTACAGATTGACGGAGTTGCGGTGGAGGGACGGTGGATGTGTTTCATGTCATTAAAGAATGCCTTCATGCTATTTTATTTAATTATTTGCATTCAAAATTTAAACTACTTTCATTTTAAAATGTTCACATCCCTTTTTTTTAACAAGTTTTGGTACTGATTAGTTGAAGTTACGTTTTAATATGAATTTCTTGAAAGTGTTTGAGTATTTATTTACCAAATTAATTCCGCTGCCAATTTTTATAAAAAAATATGCATCGTATAGTATTTTCATCTAGGCCCCTAAAATTGGGATGTGACAAATGGTATCAGAGCAGGTCTACGTTCTTGTAGACTTGTTAAAAAAAAACTCTTTCTTTTAGTGTCAATTATTTTAACATGCATTAATTATGTTTATAAGTTATAAGTTATGGCATCTACCACCGTCCACTACTTCAACTCCAATAAGGTACGTTAAGATATTATGCTGTCCAATAAGGTACGTTAAGATATTATGTTGTTGAGATTGGTACAATTTACAATAAAAATTATGTAAGAATTAGGATAGAGTAGGTATGACACGATATCATGCTATTTTTACATTGACAAGATTAACCATGACATCTACCATATAATCAGTATGATAACATATTTATATTTTAATAGCTATCCATAGTGATTAATAGCTAACATGAACATAGCGATTGATAGATAACATTGACCGGGTGTTAAGATGACATTTACGATCCTTAGCTTAAGACAATTGAATTCTCTTAGAAAAATACTTTCGGTGTAAGAAATCGGGGCATAGAGCATGTGAACGTCCGTTCAAGTTCATGGTATGTTACTAAATTTCGAGGACGAAATTTTCTTTAAGGAGGGTAGGATGTAACACCCTCAAATTTTAAACACTATAAGTTATTAAAAGGCATAAGATTTATATATTAGATATATGCATATAGATATATATTTCATGGTATGTTACTAAATTTCGAGGACGAACACCCTCAAATTTTAAACACTATAAGTTATTAAAAGGCATAAGATTTATATATTAGGAATATGCATATAGATATATATTTCATGGTATGTTACTAAATTTCGAGGACGAAATTTTCTTTAAGGAGGGTAGTATGTAACACCCTCAAATTTCAAACACTGTAAGTAATTAAAAGGCATAAGATTTATATATTAGGTATATGCATATAGATATATATTTTATTAAAATGTTTAAAATATATTAAAGAGTAGTATATATATTATATTTAAAAAATTTATATGATTATCTATTTTAAAATATTATTATCAATTAGTATACGTGTATAAGTAGTTTCAATTAAGCATCGTCCATTCCATATATTTATAATATATCAAATTCAATGGTTTGAGATCAAATGCGTTAGAATTTTATATAGATACAAATTGATGGATTGAATGTTAATTGGAAAATAGAACATGCCCCACTAATTTTGAAATTATTCCTTAAGTATCTCAATGCGGTTGGTAATTAGAATTCAAATTAGGAGATTAATTTCCTACGTGAATAATTCGCCTAATTCCAAATTTCTCTCTTAATTTCAGATTATCCTCCAAAATCCCAAATTATTCTCCGCTAATCTATACCTCCTCTCTTATTATATCATACGGTCTCTTATTATATCATATGATAGTCTTCTCTACAAACCCACATAAAGAACTCTCTCTACGGAAATCCTTCTAGCATAAACAATTTAAACGTACCTCTATTTGTGATCGAGTCGTTATCATTCACATAGTGTGTCTCTCTGATTTGGAAGGAGCACGCATTCGATCCATTTAGTGTGTCTACCAAGAATGGTATCTATTTCTTCATTAACTCTAGTATTCAATACTTTTACTTTTCAACACACCTATAATGCGTTTTGAGGTAGGCATTATACTTAACTCAAATTAGTATACTGTATATAGTTTTAAATTTTAGGATTGGATGATGATTGATTGGCTAATGGTCAGAAAAATAATTTAATTATTTAATTCGTTTTCTATTTTCAAATAAATCATCTTACATGGCCTGTTTTCAACTAAAACATCGAACAAGCTATATTTTGGAATTTCAAGGTTTCGAGATCAAACTATTATTTATATATATATATATATTATTTTCGTATATATAGGTTTAGTTTCGAATGTATAGTTAGTTGTGCAATTTTGGTTATTATTGCATATCTCTTAAAACCCCTTAAGTTTATCGTAATGTTTGGGTAGTGCCATCTAAGTTACAAAATTGGATAATGTGGATTAGGTGAATTCCTTGATAATAATATAATGATTATATTTCAATGTTTTTCCTATTAATTAATTAGTTGTAGTATATGATTTTATAAACACCAAATTTCGGTACTATCATAGTTAAGTTCTGCTTATTTTTAGTAAGATTTATTAATTAGTAATTATCAATTTAATGATAATATATATATATAAGTTACCCATTAATCATGATAATTCTGAAATATATATATATATATTATTTAATTATCTAGATATATTATTTAATTATCTAGATGATGTTTATAGTTATCGATTAAATGATTTAAACAATAGCTTAACATCTCATCCTCATTAATGTATTAATAATAATTCTAAGATAATATTTATTATAGGTGACGAGGATCTCTTATATTAATTCAAGTTACGTATTTTCGAGACTACTCAAGTGTACTTTAAGGTGGGGTTTTCTTGATTGGCTACACTTTGTCATTTTTAAGTATTTTGTATGAGTGATTTTATTTCTTGCTGCATCTTACATCTTATGGTTGGTTTATCCAACAAACTTATGGTTGGTTTATCCAACAAGCCTATGTTATTATGGTTGGTTTATCCAACAAACTTATGGTTGGTTTATCCAACAAGCCTATGATATTATGGTTGGTTTATCCAGCAAACTTATGGTTGGTTCATCCAACAAGCCTATGTTATTATGGTTGGCTTTGCCAACAAGCTTATGAAATGGTATACATGTTTGTGAGTTATGATATTATTCATATGTTACATTTAACGGTGACAAAGTTAATCCCACTGAGCTAGTTGTTTTGCTCACCCCAATCTATTTAACACTTTACAGATTGACGGAGTTGCGGTGGAGGGACGGTGGATGTGTTTCATGTCATTAAAGAATGCCTTCATGCTATTTTATTTAATTATTTGCATTCAAAATTTAAACTACTTTCATTTTAAAATGTTCACATCCCTTTTTTTTAACAAGTTTTGGTACTGATTAGTTGAAGTTACGTTTTAATATGAATTTCTTGAAAGTGTTTGAGTATTTATTTACCAAATTAATTCCGCTGCCAATTTTTATAAAAAAATATGCATCGTATAGTATTTTCATCTAGGCCCCTAAAATTGGGATGTGACAAATGGTATCAGAGCAGGTCTACGTTCTTGTAGACTTGTTAAAAAAAAACTCTTTCTTTTAGTGTCAATTATTTTAACATGCATTAATTATGTTTATAAGTTATAAGTTATGGCATCTACCACCGTCCACTACTTCAACTCCAATAAGGTACGTTAAGATATTATGCTGTCCAATAAGGTACGTTAAGATATTATGTTGTTGAGATTGGTACAATTTACAATAAAAATTATGTAAGAATTAGGATAGAGTAGGTATGACACGATATCATGCTATTTTTACATTGACAAGATTAACCATGACATCTACCATATAATCAGTATGATAACATATTTATATTTTAATAGCTATCCATAGTGATTAATAGCTAACATGAACATAGCGATTAATAGATAACATTGACCGGGTGTTAAGATGACATTTACGATCCTTAGCTTAAGACAATTGAATTCTCTTAGAAAAATGCTTTCGGTGTAAGAAATCGGGGCATAGAGCATGTGAACGTCCGTTCAAGTTCATGGTATGTTACTAAATTTCGAGGACGAAATTTTCTTTAAGGAGGGTAGGATGTAACACCCTCAAATTTTAAACACTATAAGTTATTAAAAGGCATAAGATTTATATATTAGATATATGCATATAGATATATATTTCATGGTATGTTACTAAATTTCGAGGACGAACACCCTCAAATTTTAAACACTATAAGTTATTAAAAGGCATAAGATTTATATATTAGGAATATGCATATAGATATATATTTCATGGTATGTTACTAAATTTCGAGGACGAAATTTTCTTTAAGGAGGGTAGTATGTAACACCCTCAAATTTCAAACACTGTAAGTAATTAAAAGGCATAAGATTTATATATTAGGTATATGCATATAGATATATATTTTATTAAAATGTTTAAAATATATTAAAGAGTAGTATATATATTATATTTAAAAATTTTATATGATTATCTATTTTAAAATATTATTATCAATTAGTATACGTGTATAAGTAGTTTCAATTAAGCATCGTCCATTCCATATATTTATAATATATCAAATTCAATGGTTTGAGATCAAATGCGTTAGAATTTTATATAGATACAAATTGATGGATTGAATGTTAATTGGAAAATAGAACATGCCCCACTAATTTTGAAATTATTCCTTAAGTATCTCAATGCGGTTGGTAAGTAGAATTCAAATTAAGAGATTAATTTCCTACGTGAATAATTCGCCTAATTCCAAATTTCTCTCTTAATTTCAGATTATTCTCCAAAATCCCAAATTATTCTCCGCTAATCTATACCTCCTCTCTTATTATATCATACGGTCTCTTATTATATCTCCACATAAAGAACTCTCTCTACGGAAATCCTTCTAGCATAAACAATTTAAACGTACCTCTATTTGTGATCGAGTCGTTATCATTCACATAGTGTGTCTCTCTGATTTGGAAGGAGCACGCATTCGATCCATTTAGTGTGTCTACCAAGAATGGTATCTATTTCTTCATTAACTCTAGTATTCAATACTTTTACTTTTCAACACACCTATAATGCGTTTTGAGGTAGGCATTATACTTAACTCAAATTAGTATACTGTATATAGTTTTAAATTTTAGGATTGGATGATGATTGATTGGCTAATGGTCAGAAAAATAATTTAATTATTTAATTCGTTTTCTATTTTCAAACAAATCATCTTACATGGCCTGTTTTCAACTAAAACATCGAACAAGCTATATTTTGGAATTTCAAGGTTTCAAGATCAAACTATTATTTATATATATATATATATATTATTTTCGTATATATAGGTTTAGTTTCGAATGTATAGTTAGTTGTGCAATTTTGGTTATTATTGCATATCTCTTAAAACCCCTTAAGTTTATCGTAATGTTTGGGTAGTGCCATCTAAGTTACAAAATTGGATAATGTGGATTAGGTGAATTCTTGATAATAATATAATGATTATATTTCAATGTTTTTCCTATTAATTAATTAGTTGTAGTATATGATTTTATAAACACCAAATTTCGGTACTATCATAGTTAAGTTCTGCTTATTTTTAGTAAGATTTATTAATTAGTAATTATCAATTTAATGATAATATATATATATAAGTTACCCATTAATCATGATAATTCTGAAATATATATATATATTATTTAATTATCTAGATATATTATTTAATTATCTAGATGATGTTTATAGTTATCGATTAAATGATTTAAACAATAGCTTAACATCTCATCCTCATTAATGTATTAATAATAATTCTAAGATAATATTTATTATAGGTGACGAGGATCTCTTATATTAATTCAAGTTACGTATTTTCGAGACTACTCAAGTGTACTTTAAGGTGGGGTTTTCTTGATTGGCTACACTTTGTCATTTTTAAGTATTTTGTATGAGTGATTTTATTTCTTGCTGCATCTTACATCTTATGGTTGGTTTATCCAACAAACTTATGGTTGGTTTATCCAACAAGCCTATGTTATTATGGTTGGTTTATCCAACAAACTTATGGTTGGTTTATCCAACAAGCCTATGATATTATGGTTGGTTTATCCAGCAAACTTATGGTTGGTTCATCCAACAAGCCTATGTTATTATGGTTGGCTTTGCCAACAAGCTTATGAAATGGTATGCATGTTTGTGAGTTATGATATTATTCATATGTTATATTTAACGGTGACAAAGTTAATCCCACTGAGCTAGTTGTTTTGCTCACCCCAATCTATTTAACACTTTACAGATTGACGGAGTTGCGGTGGAGGGACGGTGGATGTGTTTCATGTCATTAAAGAATGCCTTCATGCTATTTTATTTAATTATTTGCATTCAAAATTTAAACTACTTTCATTTTAAAATGTTCACATCCCTTTTTTTTAACAAGTTTTGGTACTGATTAGTTGAAGTTACGTTTTAATATGAATTTCTTGAAAGTGTTTGAGTATTTATTTACCAAATTAATTCCGCTGCCAATTTTTATAAAAAAATATGCATCGTATAGTATTTTCATCTAGGCCCCTAAAATTGGGATGTGACAATTTGGAAGTATGAAAAAAAAAAATCATCATCTAAAGATACTCCAATGTTTTTAAGATCATCAACAGCTTGGTTAAACTCATCAAGTTATTCACTAAGTGTCTTCTCTTCTAACATCTTGCAGGTCATGAGTTTCCTCTTCATAAACATTATATTTGACACAGATTGTGCCAAATAGAGACCGCCAAATACAGCTACAACATCCTTCTCCTTTACCACTTCTCTTAGAACTTTATCTCCAAGACTCGGAATCATAATATTATGAGTCTTTTCCATAATTTCTTCTTTCTTGGTCTTATCTGCATCAGATGAAGTAGGGTCAAGAGGAACAAGAGCATCTTTCAATCCATGATCTGATAAGAGTGCCTTCATATTTGTCTTCCATAATGAAAAGTCATTCTTCCCCGTGAATTTCTCCCTTCCATCTTCATTGAACCCATCTTGAATCTTGAGATTTACATTCTTCCCACAAACGACGCCAATTGTTATGTTTTACTTCACCATAAAACAATTCAACAACATACAAGACAATCACAAGTAAAAAAATAAAATGAATGAGTAAAGAACAAACATCAACACACAAAATTTACGTGGTTCAATCGTAAAGATCTATGTTCACGGAAGATTGAGGCTCACTTTCATTATGGATTAAACAAGTTACAAATTACAACGCTCAAACACTCAAGCTAAGATAACCCTAAACTTCGTAATCTAGCTTTCTTGTGTATGATCAACTTAATCCACTCAACAATCCTTTCCCATATGAATGAATTGTATTTATAGATGTACAAGGCTTAATGAACTGCTAATAACTGACTTCTAACCGTAATGCAACAAATTAATAACTTAGAAATTAGATTCTAAAAACTGCACGTGGACAAATGACTTGAGCTCTTCTCGGTTGTTTTGGCTATCAGGTGACTTGGCCTCAGCTTAATATCATTAACTCATCTGAGATAAGATCAAATGACTTAGACTAGACTTAGGCGAGTTGTCTCCATAACATTAGATGAGATGTCCAACTATTAGATGAGATGACCCATCAGCTTAGATGTCCAAACTCACTGATTAGCTTATATGAGACCTTCAGACGACTTGTCCACTTCCATTGGATTTGTCCAACTAATAAGATTCTCTTCTTTTATGCATTAGAATAAACTACATTAACATCCAATTTGCATTATACACATGAGTGTTTGTATATATATTTTTTCTCAAATTTCGTAACCTTGTACTTAGGTTAGGGGGTAGGGAAATATGCCAAAATTTCGATATACCGAGCTTTTTGTACCGAAAAGTATCGAAATTATTGAAATTTACAATATGGTAGAATAATGGTATGGAAAATGATCATCTTGCAGTATTTTAGTATACCAAAAAAAATTTGGTATTCGAAAAAATGGTATACCGTTATATCGAAATACTGAAATCTTAATAAAATTAAAATTTTATATTATTTTTTAAATTAAAATAACTTAAAACTTAAATAAAATAAACTTTAAATAATTAATTTCAATATAAAATGATACTTCAATATTTTTTAGATTAATTGGTGTATCGCATTTGATATGAAGCGGTGGTTCAATATTTTTGGTATGAATCAGTATTTCGGTATGATACGATATACCGGTATACCGTATCAAAAATTTGGTATACCGAACTTATGGTACAATATTAAATTTTTCATATTGAAATTAACGTAAAATATCAGTATTAAATTTTTCATACCAAAATTTATATGTTCGGTACCGTACCGACCCCTCCTTCTAATTCATATTTACATGTTCTTTATGCCGATAAGGAAAAAAAAATTATACTTTCCAAATTGTATGAAAATAATATTTTTTTAGAAACAATCGCATTACACGTATCATATTGGTAGTTACTTTATTAATGTATAATGGTGAAAGATTGTTTAGTACACGAAGTCATGCAAATGTTTTCTAATATATCTAATTTAATTATAGGGTTAGTATTATGTGTATATGGCCTACTATATTACTTGAATATCACTAAAAAAAAATATCTTTAATGATAAAAATAAAATATTAATTTAATAACCAAAAAATAAGAATTAAAAACAGAACTTTTAAACAATTTTTTTAACTGTAAAAGTTATAATGAGAAAATTTTAGAGATTTTTTCCAATATGGTACAAGATTTAGTAATGTATAGCAATTACACACATGAGTTTTTTTGTATTACAATTACACACAAAAAGTAAAGGGAAATGTCATTTTTACCCTTCAAATACAAAAAGAACAAAAAAAAAAAAAAGAATGAGGTTGCAGAAATTCGGAGGAGCCGTACGCATGTCACCTCCCCTCCTAGGCTCCTACCAAGTTACCAAAAGTCTAAGATTTTTTGAATGGCAGTTTGTTTGAATTTTTTTTTTTTTTTTTGATTTAATGTAATTGAAAAAATTGGCCAATATATGGCTTTGATAAGATATATATTTTTTGATATTATTGAATGGCAGATTGTTTGATTTTTTTTTTTTTTGATATAAGAACCTGGAATTTATATGTGGATTTAATGTAATTGAAAAAATCGGCCAGTATATGTCTTTGATAAGATTAAATTTTTTTTTTAAATTCCGAAAAATATTTATGGAATCTATTTTAAAAAAAATAGTATTGGAAATTAGGAGAATAAAAAAAATGAAATTTATTTTTTTATCTAACCTACTAAAACTAGGATTAATTAATATTTTAAAATATTAACGATTTTTTTTTAAAAAAAAATTAATATATCAATAAATCTGATTCGAAAAACTAGAATTATTGATCTATTATCCAATTTATGAACGTTGATAACAAGTTTAGTACCTTACGTTGGTAACAAGTTTAATACGTACCTAAAATAATTAAATTATACGGAGAATTTGTTTTGAGATTTTTAAGGATTTTAACATAAAATTAAATTAATTATAATTTACTTAAATTCCAATATATATATATATATATATTAAACTATAAAAAATATTAAACTTAAATTGAACATAAATTATAAAATTTGAATACTCCATTACATAAGTTACTAAAATTTAAATTGAAATTGAATATTACAAAAATTACTAAAATCTAAATTGAAATTGAGTTTGAATATTTTATAATTACTAAAACTTAAATTGAAATTGAATATTACGTAAGTTACTAGTAAAACTCAAAAATTTGAACACCAAGTGTTGCAAGGTTGAACATTAAGTGTTGCAAGATTGAACACTGAGACAATTAAGACAGAGTTTCTTTTGTAATTAATCATGACAATTAAGACAATAAGAATATTAATTATTTTATTTAACTGCGAAGCTAAATCGCCATATGACGAAGTGATGTGAGGTGTCAAGTTTTAATTGGGGCAATTTTTCATAAGGACATTTCACACCTAGATTTCATATACAAAAACAACTTTTATTTTTAATTCAAATAAGGACAAAATTGATGATAAATGTACTAATCTACCCTTATCATTAATTAAATCACAAAATTACATATAATTAATAAGTCAACCATTAAAAAGGAAATCAGAAACAATCAATTTTATTCTACCAAAATTCTAGGAAACAATTTTATCTTACTAAAAATTAAATTTGTTAGCCAACTATAATTTAAAATAAATAATTCAAATTTATTAATATATTTTAAAGATATAAATTCATGTTACACGCTGTATTGTTACGCCAAATCATTAATATTTTTTAAAAATCTTCTTAATAAAATTATGCATCGCAAAGTTACACAAATATATGCAAAATTATGTTGCATATAACTTTTAAATATATTAATATGAATGATTTGTATTTATTTTTTAAATATATTAATAAATTTTAATTATTTATTTTAAATAAATTATAGTAATTAATTATGTGGATAATGATTTGATTACAACTCACTAATCTGGTTACATAAAAAAAAAATAGATGTTTGATTCTATATTATTACTCTATATGCAGATTTGAAAATATATATGCAAAAAATTGTTACATATTCGTATTGACATATGCAAAAAAATATTGCACATAACTTAAAATACATGATAATATGCAATAAAACAATATATCTGTAATAAAATGTTCTAAAATATTGATTTTATTTTAAAAAAGGAGAATGATAATGTTCGCCATGAAAACCAAAACCCTTGTTTCTAGAAATCGTTTTATTAAGTCATATGCACCACATTTTTGCATATTTTTGCTAATTGTTGCATATTCTCGATGACATATGCAAAAATATGGTGCATATAACTTAATAAAACGATTTATGAAACACAATCTCGAAAATTGCAACCATTTATTATCTTTCCAAAATTCAAAAAATTTACTAATCTTCCAATTCGATTCCCAAAAATCACGAAATCAATTAGGTGCATATGGAAAAAATTGTTACATATTCTCATTGACATGTAAAAATATGTTGTATATAACTTAAAATACTTTATCATATGCAATAGAATAATATATATTTACTAAAATGTTCTAAAATATTAATTTTATTTAAAAAATATTCAAAATATGCATTATATATAGAAATATATGCTATAAATAGATATTAAAAAATATATTCATTCTTTAGCATGGAACAGGGGCGAAACAATGGACTTTTGCCATCTTTTCCCAGGGACGTTTAGTGATGATGACCAATATCAATGTCCCACAAATCATTCTAACACATATACCCTGTAAAAGTAACTCATAAGTTCTTCACATAAATTGAACATGTATCAACCTAAAATAAAAATGATCAAACTGTATACATCATTGCATAAATTGAACGCTTATCAACATAAAATAGTAATGATCAAGAAATGTGTGGAAATGCAGAGGACAAATCTATAATTAAGTACATTTAAACCAAATCTCCAACAATGTAATAGCTTCCAATGTTTATATAAGCAACCAACACCTCCCAATGACTATTAAGAAAGAATATAAAACCAATCACCAGAGAGTTGGAGACATAAACTTTAGTAGCAAACTTGGCAGATTTTTCATTTCCTGCTCCAATTTCATATGCTACACGAATCCTGAATTCATTAGGGCCAGTCATTCAATAAACTATTAAGATAATACTAATAGAGACACAAAACATATTGAAAGCATATATTGGAATAAAAAACATGCCTCAAAAGTCAGTGTACTAAAAATACATAAACTTTGGCATTTCAAAACACAAACTAAAGAAATTTTAAGACAACAAAAACTGTATCCAACAATGCCTGTGTTGAATTAATAAGATCACTGGTGTAAACAACTATTTATCGTTACCGCTGGTCATGACAAATACTTTCGTGTTTGTGATTTTAAAGAAAATAACCCTCTAAAAAAGTGATCTTCTTCTTTCTCCAACAGATGTTAATGATGACAAATACTTTCGTGATTGTAGTAGACTTTCCTTTGTGGCTTTTTATGAGACCCTTTATGTACTGTAACTTGTTCGCATAAAAATTCACTTAACAGAATTTTATGCAAAATTTAATCAATTTTTGTACATTTGAGGATAATGTATACAAAAAAGTGTGTGCTTAATTATAACAATTCATTAGAAATTAAATCCTTATTTTCTAATGGAAAATTCCAGAATAGCATACCTAAAATTTCGAGCTTCAGTCCAGAGTTCAAACCCTGAAAATTCCAATAAAAACCCATATCAAATAAAAATCCCCCAATTGGTCAATAAATCCAATTAACACTAAACCAAAATTATGAAGATATTCATATATATCAGAAACATAGGCTTCGCACATCTGTGGATCACCAGATTCCCCATCTACATCTATGGATCACTAACCTCAAAATTATGAAGATATTCATATATATATAAATAAATTTAATTGTAGAAACATACCTGTATTTCCCTTTAACACGTCAACACGCTTTGAAATCCTAGGTCTCAAGTCAAATTGAAATTGGAATGAGCCGCCCCTCGATCTCTCCGACGGCGACGACTATGGCGGCAAGGGCTTGGTGTTCATCTCCTAAAATGGCGACGACGATGAGGGAGATCGATGTCGAGGACGACGCCGCCATCTTCAGATCCGTACAAATCGATCGATGTCGTTGCGGCGCCGCTGCCGCGGTGGGGAAGGGAAGAGTTGTTGTTGTTGCGGCGTCGCTGCTGCAGTGGGGAGGGGAAGAGTTGTTGCGCTTCTTAGATAATAGATTTAGGGTTTTAATTAATTATCATCTAATGCGTGAAAAATGGTATTTCAATTTCAAATTTAATTATATTAATGAATTAATATTGTTTTATAAGATCAAGGGGCATAATTGGGTATTAACAAGTTAATTTGACCTTAATTGTATTGTTTTAGTTTGTTTCCTTTATTTGAATATTGGTCTATTAGATTGTCCTTCCTAGTGATTAAACTCGTTTTAATTGGACTCTTAATGTTAGGAAGTGCGAACACTCTACCTGACCGTAGAAAAACCTTATTCAAATTTAATTTCAAAATTTAAGTTTTAGTAACTTATGTAATATTCAAACTCAATTTAAATTTAATGTTTATGTTTAGTAATTTATGTAATTAATTAATTACCATTATCATTATAAGGATTTTTCAATAGCATCGCTCAAAACGAACACCTCTCTATGTTATTCTGCTGCAACTACAATTCATATAGTTTCAATTTCATAGATATGATCATATAGTTTAATCCCGATTCCCATTGACCTAGTTATGAGGATTATATATTGCAACACAAGTATTAATGTCCCCTTGTTGACGTCGGCTGCTACTAGGCTCATGAATCAGAGCCTGGGTCTTAAACATAATACTAAACAGAAACATAAACATAAACCTGCTAAACATAAACTTAAATCGTATATAAAGTACTAAATTCTAATAATGGTAATTAATTAATTACATAAGTTAGTAAATATAAATCTTAAATTGAAATTGAGTTTGAATATTAATTAGAGAGGTGTTATAGTGATCCACCTAAAATTTTATAGATAATGTTCGACTCACTAAATGATACAAATTCAAGGTCCAGTTATAATTCAACCTCTCAAACATAGTAATGTGTGTGATTTCAAACACTCTCACCCGTAAACTTTCTTCTTTCTCATACAATATGCCACTGCCGCCACCGGCTGGTCTCCGGCCATTTACCATCGTCGTCGACAACTTGTTGTTCTCCTTCAACTCCGGTCACCACTGGACGACACCCTATAAACTCCAGCCGAAGCTCTTCCAACTCGTGGCTGCCTCCTCCATTCATGCTTCACAAGGAAGCTCCTCTCCCCATCGCACACAAGCACTGCAGCGGCCATCCCCTACTGCAATGGCGTTGTCCCCCACCAACCCTCTTCCGGCGTCAATGGCGGTTCCAGTCAAAACACTTTCAACCGCTCTTCACCACGATGCATCCCAGTCCGGCGTCAATGGCGTTTCCAAATGCATCACGACGCAACCCAGACCGGCGTCAATGGAGTTTTAATGGCTTCAATGGTGTTTTACGAAAGGCAACCTTCCTCACTCTCGTTGGACGGCGCATTGCTGTCTTCTCTCATCCAAGCACATGTTGCCCCCTCTCTCAAGGAGGTTTTCTCCATGTCAGCGCTGCCTGCTACGGTTGCCGGCGTCCACGCGTTGATACCCCACCATGTTGTCGGCGACTTTCCAAACAGCGGCGACGGCCACTCAGGTACTAGGTCAGTGGCTAGGGTTTTCCCCCTCCAATGGGCTTGCTAATGGGCTAGGGTTTGCCAGTCCATATGCGCACCTGTAGTTTTAGTTAATACACTCCTAGGATTCACACCCCTAGTTTCACTCAATACACCCATATTGGGTACACCCCCAGGTTTCTTTAATACACCCAAAATTAGTTCACTCTCATGTGTCATTGCCACCATATGGTACAGTTAATGCTTCTGCAGGGTCGCGAATTGGCGCACATTTTACTAGGAATGTTGAGCCTCCTCTCGTTTCCGGCCTACCGGGTACGTTGCCTGTTTTTTATTCACGTGATTCTCATGTTTTTGTTCAAGATGCTTCGTTTGTTGCATCTCCTTTGCATGCCTTTGCTTCAAGCATTGATGTCTATTGTTCCATGTCGATGATTTCTCTAGTGGATACACCACCTCTTGTTGCTGCATCAAGGCAGCCTGGCTATATCTCGACCGAAAACGATGACTCCCTTCGTCTTTCCAACAAATCGGGTACGTCATTTGTCTCTGATTCTGAAATTGTCACTTCTTCCATTGGATTAACTCCTTCATCCATTTCATCGTATGTTGTCGTGCACGATGTACTTGTACCTGCACGCACGAGATATCATAGGGATAAATCTCGAGAAAAGGTTATTATGCTTGATCATGATTCTGCCCCTGGGCAGATTGGTGCCACCAACACTGGACGGGGTGGTCACTCCCATCCCTCCGGCATACCATACATGGTACGTCCACTTATCAAAGTGAATTCCCTGCTTTCACCCCTACTTCTGGTAATGCTCCGTCTTCTTTCCCTCGCAAGTACGCACCCCACGGGTGTCTCATATGCCAAGGTCACATCCAACAAAATACAGGGGCCCTCACGGCCTAGTTCCAGTTTGCCAGAATATATGAGGCCAGTTTTAGATGGAGACGTCTTATGTAGTCAATATTGATAAGGAAATATTTCAGAGGAGGGTCTCCCTATTTTTGAAAATGGTGATTGGTAGGGTCATCATCCAGTCAGGGGAGAAACCTTATGAGCATGCACGCTTGCTTGAGACACTTTGGTCCTAATGCCAGATTCTGGATCTCAAGGTTGTTTCTTTGGGAAAGGGTTTCTTCAGTATCAACTTTCCCACTACGGAGGATAAGGACAGGATATTCAAGACCCGGTATTGGCAGTTGAGGCCAGGGGTCATTCATCTTATGACATGGTCCCCTGACTTCAATCCGAACACTTTTAGGTATTCGCTAGCCCAGGTTTGGGTTCGTCTCTCGGATCTCCCAATGGTGTATCGGGATCCTTTGATTTTGGAGGCATTGGCATTTATATTAGTTACTCTGGTGAAGATTGATAAGCATACCTTACAGGGCACGATGGGCCATTATCCCAAATTACTAGTCGAAGTGGATATGCATACCACCCCCTAGACAACATTCCTTTTTAGTTGTATGGTCACAGATATCTCGCTCAAGTCCATTTTGAGACTCTCCCAGAATTTTTCACCTCCTGCAAGATCGAGGGCCATTCTCTCGTGGTTTGTAGGAAATCTGTCAAGCGGTGTGAACGGAGGGCTTCTACCCGTCGGGGAAGGACCAAGTCTAAGAGGGGCACATATGGAGGACCCCAACTCAGCACTAGTTCGTCCGGGGAATAATTTTGAGGCCCTTTCAGATGACAACCTTGATTTCGAGCAGCATCAGGGTGACGAGTCAGACTCTAGTTCTATTAGACTGAACAACTTTCAGATGGCGCCACCTCATTTGGTCTCTTCCATCTTGGAGCACGCCCGCAGTAGATATGCTAGAACCATATCATCGCCGCTTCGACGTCCTTTCAGGGGACGGAGTGCCCTGACTTATGACTCCCTCAAGGATACTGCCAAGGAGCCTTTTATGGTAGAGGACTCTAGTTTGACAGAGTAATCGAGTGTTTCAAGGCATACCAGATGCTGGTCTAGGGAGGATTCTTGCTATCAGCCACCGATGCACGACTCGACGAGTGATCGATAATAGTGTTGTCTTGGAACATTTACGGGGTGGGGCATATTCGGATGAGGAATGCCCTTTACGAGCTTTACTGCACTCATAACCCTGACTGGGTCGCCTTCTACGAGCCTAAGGTTATGCTTTCTAGCCTTCCCTCTCGTTATTTGCAATGTTTGAATTTGGTTGTGTTTACTATTAACGATAGAGTTGCATCGGTTCCCAATATTTGGATTCTTTGTAAGCCTACTCATGTTCCTACTACATCTAGAGTTTGTCATAACTCAGATCAGATTGTTATGATTGAGACTAGGGATGCCACTCGTTCTTGGTATTTTAGTTTTACGCATGCTAGTAATTCTTATATTACTCGTCGTTTGTTCTGGTCTGATGTCTTAACTTCGATTGTTACTAGTCTCTATGTTTTGGGTGATTTTAATGTGGTGACAAGACGCATGAGAGAAGTCAGGGTTCTCTGGCTACTCCTAGAGCTTCTCTTAATTTCAGGGAATTCATGGATAAGTCGGGTTTGATTGATTTGGATACTGCTGGGTCTCAGTTCACATGGTCTACTCGCCGCGGTCCTAGGGGTTATACCATTACTAGGTTGGACAGAGTGTTAGCTAATCAGGATTTTCTGGATTTATGGGCAAGCATGGAGGTTATTGCTCTTCCCACACATAAGTCGGATCATCATCCTCTCCTCCTTACTGTCAGATTAGACTAGGTTCAGGTTCGTCGTCCAATTCGGTTCCTCAGTATGTAGTGTTAGCATGATTCCTTCAGATCAGTTGTAGAGTCTTCATGGACCCAACCGTTGATGCATTAGGATCGCTATGGGGTATCACGTATTTGCTCATTGACGATATCCTTACTACGGACTTGGACACCATCAGTTTTCAGTTGTTTGCGGATGACCAGTCATCTCCTTTCGATGCTAGTATTCTGGTTAGCTTTATGGATATCGTTGTGACTGATGCCCATAATGGTCTCCTTGTGAGTGTTCCCTCAGCGGAGGAGGTTCGAAGGGCTGTCTTTGATATGGATGCTTCGAGCGCTCCGGGTCCGGATGGATTTGGGGACTGCTTTTATCAGGGATGTTGGGACATTGTGGGCCAGGAGGTGGTTGATGCTAGGGGTGTGCACCGGTCCGGACCGGGACCGGTTTGGACCGGGACCGGAATCTTACCAAAAGGTTGAACTGGAGACCGGACCGGTCGGATCGAAATTGTTTTTTTTTTTTTTTAATTTTTTTTTTAAAATTTATGGAAGCAAGAACAAGATTGATGAATTTGTGTATGAAAATTAAAGTGTTTGCTCTTATTTACATTGTTATTAATGATCTTTTGACCCTAAAAATAAATTAAATATGTTTGTTAAATTATATATTTGTACAAAACGTAATAAGATCTCAACACATTTTCACCAATTACTTGGTTTTGAAAAATAATTGAGAGTGCATTCGTGATGACGCCGGACCGGAAAATTCCGGTCTTGGACCGGACCGGACCGGAAGACCGGAATCCAAAATTTGAACACTCCTAGTTGATGCTGTCAGACACTACTTCCTTTTCAAACTTTTACCACATGGGCTGAACTCCTATTTCATGACGCTTGTTCCCAAGACGGAAGGGGCTCGTAAAGTTGAGGAGTTCTGTATGATTGTGATGGGTAACTTCATCTTTAAGGTCATGACCAGAGTTTTATCTTCGTGTAATACCCCAGAATTTAATAATAATAGTAATATGAATTAATCAAATAAATACACAAATTATTATGTCAAAAGAAAAATTATAATATATATATATATATATATATATATATATTTACACAAAATTCATAGATGCATGCACATACAATAATTTATAGTAAACGTTTCATTTTAAGTTCTTGGCCACCAATTTTTCCTCTCATGCCTTTTTTTTTTTTTTGTTATGATAATTAAAAGAAATTAAAGTAATATGATTTTTTGTAACATTTCTAACTTGGGCAATTTTTACGGTAGTCAAATTTTACAAAGTGACTACATAGTCACTTTGTCGAATCGCGCCACGTGGCGTCGTAAACGTCGTAACGACATGCTAACTATTATAAAAGTTTAAGTTATTTATATCATTTTTTAAATTGTATTTTATTATTTACTATATTGCCCCCTTCTTTAATACAATTTACATTATTTTAAAAATTAAATAACCAACTAATTAAGTTAATTCAATTGATTGAAATTAGGTTACGTCTTGTCTCCTCCCCCAATTACAACTTCTCTCACCCTCGTCACTTCTGCAAATCATGCCGCCATTACTGGACCCACGACGGCACCCTCTGTGACATTCTGATCTACGGCGGCAACCGTAAGAACGCTATGCGCTCACGCACCACTACCACATCCGTCGTCGCTGCATTCTCATTGCCTCGTCAAGATTTTCATAACTTTTCGGTCGCCGCTTCGCAGCTTCTAGTCCCTTTCGCCGGCGATCACGACGGGAGTTTTACGTAGTTGTTGAATACTCAGGGGACTGTGATTTTTCTAAGTTTGATTTTTTGACTTCTAATTTTCTAAGTTTGATTTTTTGACTTCTAATTTTCTAAGTTTATTTTTTGACTTCTAATCAGCCGACGGCGGCTGGTAGGCGGCGCGGAAGCTGAGCGGCGGAGGCTGGCAGGCGGCGGATGATGGGTCGCAGGGAGGAAAAAAACGGATGAAATTGAAAACGCATGTATTAAATAGATTTTAATGAATTTGATTTCTTTAAGGTTTAATTTGATTTGTTTTTTTTTTGTTAATAAATTGATTTGATTTATTTTTTGTTATTAATTTTATTAATATCATAGGGTAAATATGTAATTTTAACATTACATATTTTAATTACATTAATAAATATAATAAATTATTTTATTGTATAAGGATAAAAATGCAATTTTACAATAATATATTTTAATTAATTTAATTTAATAGAAAATACAAATTTATGACACATTACGACAATACATACCGTAAAATTTACAAAAGGTAACAGGTCATCAAGTTTAAGCCTTTAGATTAGATTTTTAATGGCTTAGATTAACTGACTACGGTAGTCATTACGACATCTTACGACAACGTGACAACATGTAGGAGGTCCCTTCTAACTTACGAATGGCTTAATTCTTCACATGCAAAATTATGGTTCCCTATTACTATTTAAAACTCTTATTAATAATAATTTATTTACATATTAATTTTTTGTAACTTCATTCTTATATTAATTTATGTAAACTCTTAGTGGGGCAATGAAAGACTTATTTCTCAAGACACAACCAATATCTTAATTCTATATATTTACATACTTTTCAATGACACATGTCACATCCACACACCCTTAATTCATGCGATAATTATACAACAAAATCACTCCCTTTAATTTGCACTTTTATTGTTGAATTTTAAACTTTGATGTTATTCATTTATTTGTTATGTATTTTTTAATTTAATATATCCATTTTTTAGTTCTTTGCACATAATTAATTTATATTCAATATATAATGTAAAATTTAATTTGGTACAATCACAAAGAAAGTAAGAGTGAAAAGTTTCACTTTTAAATAGTTAAAGTTTGAGTATATCTCTCTGATAATAATCCATCAAATTTAACAAATTACTTATGAACATTCACAACTTTATTTTTTTGAATTTAATCATTAGGAATGACAATCCTATAGACTAATCTTAATCTTATATATTTACAAACTTTTCAATGACACATGTCACATCCTCACCTCCTCTACCTCAACCTCTCTCCTCTAAAATTCTCAACCTCTCTCCTCTAAAATTCTCTCATTTCAAAATTCCTTCACTCTCGTTCATTTCATCTTTTTCCTTTAATCTTAACCATTCATTTAAATGTTTAATCTTATACATTAGATTTTAATTCAATCTCCTATATAATAGGAGCTTATGTCTTTCATTTTATACAATTCATTCATTCTCGTCAAACATTCCTCAAGCCTATGTATGTAGTGAATGACACAAACTTTGTTAAAAGTATTAAGAATAATGTCAATTGGAAGTTCACCCTCATCCTAAGCAGAATTTTTCCTTATGGTGTTTCTCCGAGAGGGCTCCATCAATTTAAATGGTGGAGGATGTTGAAACTTTGGTAACCTATTTTTTTCCTTATGTGTTTCTCCGAGAGGGCTTAATCAATTTCAATTCAATGGTGGAGGACAAGCCACAAACCATAGTTTTTTTGGCTTAACCTATTCTAAATTCAATTTCAGATTTCGATCGGAGGCTTTACAAAAGTGAATTTTTTTGGCTGAGCATAGTTTTTCTCTAAGTGTTGTTTTTACCTTCAAGCTTTTTAGATGATTAATCATATGTTGCACTTTCAAGATGTATCGTATCCATTTTCTCCTGTCAAAAAAGAAAAAAATAGGCTTATGATCATTCTCCTATATGTATAGTATCCATTTTCTCCTGTCAACGTGCACTACAAAAAATGCCTCAATTAGAGACCAAAGTTTTGAGACCGGCATAAATCAGTCTCAATTTGAGACTGATCCTAAAAAAATTTGAGTTTTGAGACTGTTTTCAATTCGGTCTTTAATATTATGTTTCCAGACCGCTTAGAGACCGAATTTCAGTCTTTAAACCGAAATTAAAATTTTGATTTTGAATTTTGTTTAGATACCGACAATTCAGTCTTTAATTGGTATCAAATATTTTGAAAAGTATAATTTTAATTGACTACCAATTTTGACCGCTCGTTTAAAGACTATTTTCAATTCGGTCTTTAACATTATATTTTTCAGACCACTTAGCCACCGAATTTCAGTCTCTAAATCAAAATTAAAATTCTTATTTTGAATTTTAATTGAAATTAAAATTCTTATTTCGAATTTTAATTGAAATTAAAACTCTGGTTTTTAATTTTAATTGAAGACCGAAAATTCAGTCTTTAATTGGTATAAATAATTCTGAATCCCAAAATTTTAATTAATCGTATCAACTTTCATCGAATCTGGCTCTATGACTTTGTTCGAGAGGGAGGAATCAGAATTAGGAGAAGAGGAATTTTCGTCCATCATTGAGAGAGATAAATAAGTTGGCGATTATATCTATATTATATTAGATATTCATCCTAATATTGTATATATAGATAATTTTTAACAGTAGAGACCGCATATTTCGGTCCCAAATCAGGCATTTGTTTTTATAGACCGATGTTTTCGGTCTCGAATAGGTATCAAATTAAACTGTTTATTTTATAGAGACCGATTTTAGTGGTATCTGAACACTCCAGAAGAATATTCTTAGATAATTTTTAACAGTAGACACCGCATATTTCGGTCCCATAATCAGGTGGTTGTTTTTATAGACCAATATTTTCGGTCACGAATAGGTATTTAATCAAGCTGTTTGTTTTATAGATAATTTTTAACATAGTAGAGACCGCATAATTCGGTCCCAAATCGGTCCCAAATCACGCGGTTGTGGTTATAGACCGATATTGTCGATCCCAAATGTCACTCTCTCAATTTAAACCCACAAACTAGCTTCTAAATAGACAATTCCTTGATTTTACTCTCCAATATCAGTTTGAAGATCTCGTTTCGAATTCAACCGTAAGATTTCTCATTCCCTCTTTATTTAAATTAATGTTTTCTCATATTAATTAATTAAGTGTACGTTCGTTGATAATTTTATTTTCATATAATTAATAGATATGTATAATAGTAGTAAATAAGATAGACCACTGACGTTGTTATGATATCAAATCAAATACAGTACTAATTAGAATTAATTATTTTGAAAGACATCATAATCGTATGTGTACTATTATATATCCAATTAAACATGTTGAAAGTATGAATACATGTAAATTAGGTTTTAGAGTGAATTAATTGTCTAATATTAAATTAAAACTGTTAAAATATTTCACTCAAAATTTTTTGTACAATTTTATCTATACACATATTATAAGACTGAGTATAAGTACAATTTATTCATAATAATCAATTTAGAATTCCACAATTAATATTTTTGACTTAAGTAGTTAATACTGACAAATTAAGTTTTTATGAAATAACTGAATTCCCAAAATTTTACTTTATATGTTATACGATTCAAAGTTGATCTACTTGAAAGTCAAACAAATTAAAGATCTTGAATTAATTTCTCATAGAGCATACCCTGTTTGCTATCAAATTTTTTAGCTTTAAATTTTGGATTAACGATGGGCTCCACCACATTCTTCTCACATATCTACCAAATTAAATATTATTATTAACATTATTAATTTTAGTACAATAATGCAACAATATTTATTCTTTGAATATAATAATATAGCAATATTTATCTTATATACATATGTCAATTATGTAATCATTTTGATTTTGAGTACCTATAGATGGAACTACCGGATCGTCGGTGGATGTATTATACTCCTCGATTCATTAATGGAAGTACGAACAGTGAATTTTCCAATCAAGTTCGCAAATTTATTGATTTTGCGAAGACGAGGCCACAATATATATTTAACGATAAAATCAAGTGTCCATGTACTTTGAAGAAGTGTCAAAATAAAATATTTAAAAGTAACATTGATTTTTTAAAGTAACATTGATTTTTATCAGTTAATATATGTGGAAATGATTTAATTATTTTGGACTTCTTTAAAGTAACGTTGATTTTGAAAATTTATTATTTAAAACATATATAATAAAAAAATTAATTACATATGTATATAATTATTTTTAAAAGTTACACAAGACAATTACTTGTCAAAGTGGTGGGTGCCCATTTCTGGGCACCCATCCACCAGGGATCAATTCCCACAAAGGCCAAAATAAAATGGCCAATTAAATAAAGTGGGTGTGGGTTGGCGGTGCGGGTCGGGTCGGGTCTCCAAGGCGGGTGTGGGTTGGCGGGCCGGGTCGGGTCTCGAAGGCGGGTGTGGGTCGGGTTGGCGGTCGGGTCGGGTTGGCGATGCGGGTGTGAAGGTGGGTGTAAATAAAGAGGGTGGGTGTGGGTCAGCGGGTCGGGTTTCGGGGGCAGTTGCTGGGTAATATCTAAGACTGATGTGAGACTGTTTTAGGCCCGAAAATAAGCCGGGCCGAATCACGTTTAGGGACCGTTTTAAGACCGAATTGTCGGTCTGTCATTTAGAGACCGATCGACAATCGGTCCCTAATTTGAGACCGTGCCATAAATTCGGTCTCTCAATATTAGGTACCGATGAAATAAGGACCTCCATAAATCGGTCCCAAATTAGTCTCTAACGTGTGTTGAGACCGCCTTTACAGTCTCAAAATCGGTCTCTAATCGATGCGTTTTTTGTAGTGGTGTATTCATTTTTTCTTAATTCGACTTTCTTTCTTCTCTTTTCTCTTTTGTTTTTTTTTTCCATCTGTATATGATTGGTAGTGGTATATAATATCTATCATACCAAGAAAATACTGTAATATGTTAACTCTTTTTTCCATTTATTTTAATGCATTTGACCTATCAACCTGTCAAAAATATATTTTTATTTTTATGTAATTTCTTTTTATATTGCAGATCTGGAACATTTGTTTGAAAGTATGTCAATGCGAGAAAGTAAGTAAATCATAATGTAACTTCTGCTTATATAAATTGTACAACTGTAATTGTTGGTCCCAAAAAGGAGTGTGACACGTGTATGAGAGGGGGCGGGAATACACGTGTATGTGTGTTTCAAAAACTTTTTGCAAGTAATCAACACTTATAATCAGAGTCAAATAAGTTACACAGTATGTCAAGTCCTATGAAAATACTAAACAATGTATTCTAACAGATCTTAACAATAGGCAACTTGTATGCGGAATAAATGATAGGCCTTATTATACTCCTCAAGTAGTATGCACTCAAATACTAAAATATCAAATAGCAGTAAGCAATTATAACAACACAAAAGCTTAAGCAAGAAGATAAATGCAGTAAATAAGAACACAAGATGTATAGTGGTTCGGAGGCTAAACTGCTCCTACGTCCACTCTCCTAATTTAATAGGATAATTCCTTAATCTCTTCAGAATTAACTTATTTTTACAGTGCCAAGGTGCACTTTACTTCTTCTTCTCTTCTCTTGATTTCTTACAACCTTCTCTCGTTGCAATACTCTCAACACTTCTACGAACTCAACAATACTCTCAAACTATCTCTCAAGGTGAAAGTAGGGTTTTGTTTTGTACAAACTAAGTGTGATACCCTTTACAATTTTAAGAACAGATGTAAAGGCTAGGATATAACTTTCTAGGCTTTGGATAATCAAACAGTAAGCTTGCCTAGTGGGGACTAAAGATAACACTCACAAATGAATATGCTTAAAAGCTTTAATCTCTCGAGTGTTTTGAATAATTCTGAATGCTAAAATATTGCTAGAATGTGTATGGCTTGTGTGTCCCGTCTTATGTCCCGTAATCTTGAAATGATTCAAGATGTGGCCTATTTATAGATGAAGCAAAACTATCCGTTGGTGGAGATAGCAAGCTTATCCATAAATTTGAACTTTCAAATTGTTCATGGGCCTGTATGCAATTAGTACATGCATTCACGTCCATTCTGCATTTTGCATTCCATTCTCAGAATTTGTTATGCGCAGTGACAGGTGGCACTAATTCTTTGGTTGATATGGAATAATTCCGTCCTTTCTGCTAACGGCCTCGTACTGGGTAAGATGCCTCGTCATCCATCGTCTTTGACCATAAGTGTGCCAAGTCCAAGATATATGAATGTCCAAATTCATCATACTTGACTTTACTCAGCATATTTGTCTTCATGAGTCCTTGCCACTTTCTTCATAACACTTCAGCTTCTTGTCTTCAATGATACTTGTCTTCATGTGCTTTGTGCTTTTAGGTCATTTGTCATAGATTCAAGGAATAATCTATCTAAGAAAAATTAAAGCTCCCTAACATATATGAGCTTTTCTAACCTGAAAATCTAGACTATGGCAAATCATCATACTTGGGGTTTTACTTAGGGTTTTGGTATCAAATCAAAATCAAATTTTCTTTTATTAATATAAACCATATCCCAACAATTTCCCCCTTTTTTATGATTCCAAAACCTACTTACTTCAAAAGATCCATAGGTATTTCTTTTTCAGTAGATTTGACAAAAACAGGACAACTAGCATGTATTTTCTATACTTAGAGAATTTCACATAATAAATTCAGATAATTAACCTAAAAAGGGCTAAGTTCTCTGAGTTCTATAAAACTTGATCTAAGCAAGAATCAATTTAAAATAATTTTGCTAGAGCCTATTTTTAGACAAAATAAAATAACACAAGTATAAAGACTCAAAAAATTGTTGTACAGTGCATGAAATAGATAACCATTATCCAAATAAAGATAGCATATAATAAGAGCAGAAGATTGTAAGTTCTAGCTCTTAAGGAGCAACAATTGTCTTTGAAATTAACACATAAACATAGATAAAGAGTTCATAATAACTTGAATCTTGACTTGACCTTCAGTAGCTTCATCACTTGGCTGCATCTAACTTCTTCTTCAGGAAGGTTGAGAGTTCCTTGAACAGTGGAGTCAGCCCATATGATGCAAAATGTCTGTTCTTCAAGGCCATGACTTCCTCATTCTTCCCAATTAAGTCTTCATCCTTGACAAGTTGCACAAACTCATCAGTAATAGCTTTCCTATCAATACCATTTCCATCAGTCTTCATTGGTGGAGTCCAGAAAATCTGTTCAGGAGCCTTGACAATCACTTTTTCCTTCTGAGCAACTCCAAGAATCTTTGTGTACAGTTCTGGATAATTCTCCATCATAAAACCTTCATAAAGACCATCCATGTCTTCAAAGTCTCCCCATCTCTTAACAACAAAGAAGAGATGATCCCATACTTGATTCGCTTCTTCCCAAGCACCATTGAGTTCAGCAGGAACCCAGCTGTCAGTATGAGGGAGTCTTTTCAAGGTTTCAGTCTTTCTCTTAGCTCTGTTCTCCATCATCAGAGCATAAGAACTCTTGTAAGATTTAGAATTTCCTGGATTAAAATCTTTGTGCCTCTTCAACCTGCATTCCTCAGCATCTTTGAACATTTTAGTCCTTTCTTCAATAACCAGCCTTCTTACTCCTCTTCTGGTCTCTGCATCCTGGCCAGCTCCTTCAGCAAAGATATTTGCAACTTCTTCAAAAACAGGAATTTTGGCTTTAGCAGGTTCAGCAGCAAGCTTCTTTCTCTTCAGATTGGATTTCCTTATCTTTCCACTTCTAGTTTTGGGGCAGTCTTCCTCCTCTGTAACATCAGTGATCTCCAAAACTTTGGCTTTTCCCTTTCCTTTGCTACCTTCCCCCTTACTTTTCTCTACCCCCTTCATCAAATCTTCCCCCTTCTTCTTTTCTTCCCCCTTTTTGGCATCATCAAATGCCTCAAGGTTGATGGGGTCAGCAGGGTTGGCATCAATCTTAGCCACAGTAAGTGAGAGTTCTTGTTGATAGGTGTCCATTCTCTTCATCTGAGCAGAAATGGGGTCAACATGGCTTAGCAAAAAGGCAGAAATAGTGGAACTTACAGACTCTTCCACTTGCTTCTTCACAGCTTGATCAACTTGGGTTCTCCTCACCTTTATTATTCCGTCCAAGTTGTCTTTGAATAAATCAGAAGCAGCATTCAGTGAACTCCTGATGGTTTCTCTAATCAGTTGATCTCTTTGACTCCCCATAGACTGAGTCAGCTTTTCAATGTCCTTTGACAGCATCTGGGAAATCTCCTCCTTTTCTTTGGCAACTTCATCCTTTAGCCTCAGAATTTCCTCTCTGTCCTTCTTGATCAACTCCTTCTCAGTGTGGAAGTATATGGTAACAGCTTCTGACATGGTCTTTGATGACTCTCCAATCTTGAGGGTAGAGTCCTTCACTTCCTTTCCAACACTGTCCATCTTTTTATCAAAGGTTTCAAAACCTTTTTCAACAGCTTCTAGCTTTATGGTTGTGGAGTTTATTTTCTCTTCCAGATTCTCCACCTTGATACATAATTCCAAAGAATTATTATCAACAGTCTCTTCCAAGTTCTCCATCCTCATTGCCTTTGTGTTCAAATTGAGTAATGACTTGTGCTGGGCTTCATTTGTGGGAATGATAGTTTCATCCAAACTATCTCTGACATACTTTCCCATGTTTAGGCATAAACCTACAACATTCTCCAGTCTTTTTCTTTCAGCTTCATCAATTTGTTCAATCTGAGTGTTGAACTCATCCTGCACAGCTTTCAATCTTTCATCCTCCTTATCAATGATGCAGACTTCAGTCAGTGGAAGAGTATCTAGGTGAATTGGGAACTCCATCGAAGTTGATGGTGCTGCACCTATTGTCTCATTTTCCAAGGGCTTCTCCATAGCAGCTGGTTCCTCAGGTTTCACAGCTTCTTCTTCAGCAGTGTTGGCCTCCACTTTATCTTTCTTGGCCTCAGCTTCAGTGACTTCAGCAGGAATTGACTCAATCAACTCAGCATCATGAATGATATGATTTTCAGCAGTTTTCTCAGTTGGACTATCAACAATGACAATCTCCATAGATTCAGTGATTTCAACAGCTGGCTGTGCTTCTTTTTCAATATTTTCAATCAATTGACTTTGGTCAATTTCATCAATCTTCTCTCCTTCACTGGTTTCTCCATTCTTTATCTCTTCAATGGCAATCTCAACTCCATCAAAGAAATCTTTCTCAGCAGGCTTTTTACCTTCATTTCCTCCTTCAGTGTTGTCTTCCTCCATGGCAGCATTCTTTTCATCATTTTTGTCCTCAACTGTCTTGGACTCTTCTTCAGTCTTGTCATTACTTTTGGACATCTCTTCTATCTTGTCCTCAGTTTTCTTGGACATCTCAACATCCTCCTCCATCATGTCTTCAATGTTCAAATCAATCCCAGTAATAATGGATTGAATAGCTTCCTTCTGAATCTTAATGTTCACCAAGTTGGCAAACAACCTTTCATCTGTTTATTCAAAAGTAGATTCTACCTCAGCAAATTCTGTCAATCTTGCCTCCTCATTTTCCCACCAGTCCAGTCCCTTAGACTCAATAACTTTCCCAATGTCATACATCGATTTCTTGCTTATGTTAACAATTAATCTAAGATCATAGAAGGTTGATCTTAAATCAGGATATTTGGCAAGTTGGGGGTAAAGTTGGTCTAGGAAAAATTTGGATTCATCTCTCAAAGACATTTCATAGGTGTATTCAGGGGCTGTATTTGACTTGGGTGATGGTTGGGGTTCATAAAAAAGAATGGGTATGGGGGTATCAGACTTGTAGGCAATTTTAAGAATGGTTGGATCATTCAAGTGAGGGGTAGTTTCAATAGCTGATGGTACTGGATCATTCAAATCCAAGTTTCCAGGTGATACTCTTCCTTCTTCATCACCTTCATCATCATCATCTGAACCTTCCAGTTCAGCTTTCTCATCAACATCCATCTCTTCTTCAGAAGTATCAACATACTCCTCTTCAGTTTCTTCTCCACTTGAACTAGGGCTTGACATGGCCCTCTTCTTCTTGGACTTTGAGGTTGTCTCAATCTCCTTTCCTTTTTCTTTATTCTTGGCTTTTTCAAGAATACTGATCACCATTTGTTTTGCTTCTTCACTCTTTTGCTTGGCAGACTTAACTTGCCTCCTTGTTGAGGCTTTTGGTGACTTGATCTCCATCCCCAATCTCTTCTGAGTTCTCACAGATAATTGTCTGAACAATATCTTGGTGGTATTGAACTTAACTCCATCTTCAACAATGTCCTCAGGTCCTTTCTCGTATAAGAAAGAAGCAACTTTTGTACAGAAAGCTAGTGTTTTCTTGATAGCCACCTTCCTTACATCCACAATTTTAAACTTTGCTTTCTCTTCTGCAAGTTTCTTCAGAAAGTAACCTTTCCAGTTCATTGGCTTCTTTCCTCCATCAATGACTGCTGTCATCAATCTTACCTTGGATCTGCTGATCTGATCATAGCTCCATGTGGTGCACATCACAGTCTTTGCAACCACATCTAGCAATAATTGATAGTCCTCTTTCAGAACTCTCTTGTGTAGACCAGATTTGAGAGGTACTGGATCATCCATCCAGTGGTTGGCAACTTCTTGTTCATTATGCCTCATATACTCTTCAGGATCCTCTCCAGTACCATTCAATCCAAAGAAATCATCAAAGTCTTCTTCAGTAAACTCAAATTTTTCGGCAGTCCTTTTGGTTGTATCTGGTTCATGAGTCATAATGTAACCAGATCCTGAGCTTTTCTGAGTAAATGTGCCTAAGAACTGAGTGGTTGAAAGTTCTAGGCATGTTTTGGGAATGGCCTCGAGCCATTTCCTCAATCCAGCTTGCTCCAACCAAGTAACAATCCTTCTTGTGTGTTTATTTGCCAGATTATCAAAACACACTGTCTGCTCAAAGTGGAGCATGGTTACTTCACTCAAATAGTTCCAGTTGATGTCCAAATCAGCAGAGTTGAAGTCAACTAAAAAAAATATAGCCAATATACAGTATTAGTATGGTCAAATATCAAAATCTTTCCATATAACTACTAAATCATATGACTGAGCTATCTTTAACCAATATCTTTGTTGGGAATAAAATGATTTTGATCTAAGATACCAAAACCCCTGATTGATGATGTACAAGTTAGTTGAGATATGCTCAAGTCATTGTTCAGGCAAGATGTCCCAGAACACTTAATGTGTAGTTTGCTTAAGTTAAAATCTCAGAAATGTTATGAGATATTTGTAATCAGGATAGTTGTCCAAAGCTAGAATGTTAGGCAGCTTGATAGGTCTATAGGACAAAGTTGCTGATCCTTTCAAGACAAACTGATCAAATGGACAACCTGGCTGAAGAGTTCAAGAATACTGAAGCTGTGCTCTTAAATGCAAATGATCAAGACAGTTGAAGTACAAATAATCAAGTGGATTAAGTGTCAAAAGCTTACAGAAGACATATTCAATGAAGCATTTATTGCCAATCATGCCTGAACCAAGCATTAAAGACTTAGAGCATTAAAGAGTGAAGCATTGAATGAGTGTTGGAACATTCTAAACTGCAGCAGGAATGTTCAGGGAGCTTGTCCCATCTGACCGTTGGCTGTGTGTAAAGTTTGCCACAAATCAACCTAGGACATTGTGCAAAATTGGAAACTGACACAAGTCTTCCCAGCCGCCCTTGTCAGAAGTCAACACATTCATTCAAGCAACCATTGAAGACCTCTTTTACACAGTGGATAAAAGGATGTCAAGCTTCATAGCCGTTTGAATGGTGCTGCAAATAGACATATTTGAATTGCTAATCCCTCCAACGGTTAGTTGTTCAAATTATCTATAAATACAGAAGTGATCAAAGGAATTCGGCATCCAACTACAAGCTATCAAACTATCATCAAGCTTTCAAAAGGAAACCAAGCTGTTCACTAGAATTCCAAGTTTCCTGAATCACTTCAAGTCAGCTAAGCCAATTCTTGTAAACATCCTAGCTTAGCATTGAGATATCCTATTCCTTTACACTGTTCTTATTGTAAAGGATATCTCTATTAGTTGGAACCAAACCTCAAACCTTATCTCATTTAGTGAAGAGAGTGTTTGTTGTAGAAGTGAGGAGTTAAGGACTGTTAGTGTGAAACACAGTCTTAACTCAGAGAGATTGAGCACTAGGACTCAAGTTATCCTAGGGATCAAAACACTAAGAGAGTGTTGTTGATCAGTGCACCTTGGCACTATAAAACAAGCTAATTCCATTGAGAAGGAATTATCCTGTTCAATCAGGGAAAGTGGATGTAGGAGCTTGAGTCTCTGAACCACTATAAATTTGTGTCTCATTTACTTACTGCATTCTTAACTTCACTCCATTCCATCATATTTTCAAAGATTCATAACTCAGTAAGTAAGAAAATCTGTTTTGGACAAAGTCCCTGATAACCTGTATTTTCAGAAATCAACTTGGAGTATTTCTTTGAGTAAAGGCCAACCACATTCCGCACTTAGCAACTCTTTTAGATATTTAGCCAACTGATCACTTAATAGTAATCAGTAGGACAAGTATCTATCAAAGTTCACACTCAGGCCAGTTGTGAGACAACCTGCCTGATAGGACCAGTTTATCAAAAAGGAAAGAATTTGCATACACAAGTGCATTCCCCCCCATACACTTGTGTTATACTCCACCAAGGACCAACAAGTGGTATCAGAGCAGGGGTTCAAAGACCACTGCTTCTGAAAATCCAACTGATTTTCAAAAATCACATTTTCTGTGGTCACTGAACTGATCCAAATTTCTGAAAAACTTATCTGTGTTCATCTCCAATTACATTTGTTGAAATGGCTAACAATGCAGTTCCAGGAGATGCTGTCAACACCATCAACAATATGGGTCCAAACCAAGTCAATCATATTTCTCATCACAAACTGCCAATGTTCTCAATTGAGAACTATGATTTCTGGAAGATCAGGATGAGAGCACATCTTGCTTGCCAGCATGATGAGATGCTTAAAGTCATCACTAGAGGGCCATTCACATTCACTAAAGCAAATCCCAAGCTCACCGATGCTCAAAAAGCTGATCCAAGGGAGTTGCTGCCAAAAGATGAAGATGACCTTACAGCTGAAGAAAGAAAAAGGCACAACCTGAACTACATTGCAATGAACACATTGTACCAGACAATTCCAGATGCAGTGATGGGGAGAGTGTACCACTGCACATCAGCTAAAGAGATTTGGGATACCTTAGCACTTATGTGTGAAGGTACCCAAAAGATCAAGGAGAACAAGCTTCAAGTGGCTATCCAAAAATATGAACAATTCTCTATGGAGGCCAATGAAACTATTGATCATCTTGATGGCATGTTCACTGACATCATGAATGAAATAAACTCTCTTGGCAAGTTCTATGCCAAAAGAGAGGTTGCTTTGAAGATCTTGAGAAGTCTCACATCCAAGTGGGACATATACTCTGTCATGATGCAAAATACCAGTAATCTTGACAACATGCCAATGCAGCAAGTATTCTCTGAACTCAAAGCATATGAGTTTGATCTCAATAGAAAGAAGGTGCATGAAGAGCCATCCTCTTCAAACAAAGGTGTTGCCTTCAAAGCTGCTGAAACAGAAAAGAAGATTACTCAAAAATCCTCGCAGTCTGTTTCAAAATCTGAAATAAAGGAGGAGCTGGCACTCATGGCTAGAAGATTTGAGAAGCTCAACTCCAGATTTGGTAGATACAAGAAGTTCTACCAAGATAACAGAACCAGAAGGAGATTCAGTTCTCCTGAACATAAATCAGAGGACAAAGTCTCTGATGAAAAGAAAGAAGACATATATGCTGATAGGAAGAAATTCAGCAAAGGTGAGCCATCATCATCAAGAAGGAAGGAGTCCTCAAAGAATGATGATGAAGATGTGTGTTACAACTGCCAGAAGAAGGGTCATTTTCAGTATGACTGTCCTGACCTCAGTGCAAAAGAAAGAAAGGAAAGGCAAAACAAAAGAGATAAAAGGCTGAACAACAGGAATGCTATGGTAGCTGGAGATTCAGCAAGTGAGGAGAGTGTCTACTCTTCTGATGATGGACTGTTCTCCAACAGTGACAGTGATGAGGACTGTCAAATGGCACTTGAAGATGAAGAGGTATGCTCAACTTCCAACTTGTCAATTAACACACATGAATCTAGTGAAATCCATCTTGACTTTGAAAAGTTGTTGGAAGATTTCACCAGAATGCAAGAAGTATGCAATATGGCTCTGAGAGAAAATGAACAGTTGAGGTCTAAAGTCAAAATGTCCAATCCTCCTGAATCTGAAGTTGACATTAAATCAACTGAGTTGTATCAACAGATTATGAGAGAACATGAAGAAATGTCTTTCAAAGTCTCTGAACAACAAAAGCTGATTGATGAACAAAATCAGGCTCTAAAGAAAAGGGATTTTGATTCTAGAACTCTACAAGCTAAATTTGACAATCTCTCAAGAGAATTTGATACTCTAAAATTAAGTGAGGGGAGCTTGAAAATGAAAATGTCTGCCTTGAACAAATCTGCTAAGGCAATAGAGGAAATTCAAGGGTTTCAAAGACCATTTGCTCAAAGGGATGGATTAGGCTATAATCCATTTGAACCCTCACCTGGTCTTAGTATTGCTTCTTCAAGCAATTCTAAGATGACTTTTGTAAGATCAGTGGCACAACAAAATGAAATTGAAGTAAATCAACCACTGATCAAGGATAAGGGAAAAGGAATTTTTATACCAACTCAGGTAAACAATGTACCTAAACCCACACCTTTGGAAAAGGTTAAAGGCATTGCTTACAGGAGGAATGAGGTTCAGAAAGGTAGAACCAATGGAAGGCCAACCTATCTGAATCATCATCAGAGGAGTTGTCCAAAACATGTTCAGAAGAGGCCAACTCAAATGAGGCAACCTCAACTGAATGGATTAAGGCCAATACCCTCTGATAGGTATAAAACATTCAGGAAGCCTGGACCTTACTTGCCAAATGGAAAAGGCCATCCAAAAACTCATCCTCAAAAGTCTTACCCAGCTGCACCTAAGCTTAGTAACTTCAGGAGAAATGTCCCAAAGAAATTTACCAACTCTCCTGAACTCTACAAAGCTAACACTTATACACAAAAATCACCCAAGGCATTTAAGGGTCAAACTGTGTATGTAGATGTAAATGGAAACCAAGTCAGTCACTTTGAATCAATCAGAGTTATCAGGCAGATTTGGGTTCCAAAAGGTACAGCTAACCCTCTAGGACCCAACACTCAAAGGGTACCTAAATTTTGACTTTGCAGGACTGCAAGGACCCCAAAAGGAAGAGAAGCATCAACAAGAAAACAGCATGGTACCTGGACAGTGGATGTTCAAGGCACATGACTGGAAACAAGGAGCTTCTCTCAGACTTCATAGAAAAAGATGGTCCTTCAGTAACCTTTGGAGACAGCTCTCAAGGAATCACAAGAGGCTATGGTACATTAAACATTGGTAGTGTTAAAATTACTGATGTCTCATATGTTCTAGGCCTAAAATATAACTTGCTGTCTATAAGTCAAATCTGTGACAAAGGATATTGTGTTGAATTTGCACCAAATGAATGTACTATCAAAAACAAGTCAACACAACAGGTGCTACTAACAGGGGTGAGAAAGGGAAATGTTTATTTTGCAGATTGGAGCAAAACCCCTGAAGCAGTCTGTCTTGTTGCCAAAAGCACAAATGAGCAAAGCTGGCTATGGCACAAGAGACTGAATCACCTGAACTTCAAAACCATCAACAAGATTGCAAGAAACTCTCTAGTTAAGGGACTGCCAAATCAAGTGTTCACCAAAGAACATATATGCCAGCCATGTCAGGAAGGAAAGCAGATCAAAGCCTCATTCAAAGGAAAACCTGTCATCTCAACTGAGAGAGTCCTTCAACTATTGCATATGGATTTATTTGGGCCAATAATCCCAGTAAGTTTAAATGGAAGAAAATATGCTTTAGTTGTTGTTGATGATTTTTCCAGGTACACTTGGGTAGTATTCTTGCTGAACAAAAAGGAGACCCAAGTCAAACTACCTGAATTGATGATGAGATTGAGCAATGAAAAGGGCCTAAGTATTGTTAAGATCAGATCTGACAAAGGCACTGAGTTCATAAACTCATACATCAATGAGTACTGTAGCAAGAATGGCATCACACATGAAACTTCAGCAGCAAGAACACCTCAACAAAATGGGGTTGCTGAAAGAAGGAACAGGACCTTGAAGGAGGCAGCTAGAACCTTGATTGCTGAATCCAAACTACCTAAAAGGTTCTGGGCTGAAGTCATTAGCACTGCATGTCACACTCAAAACAGGTCCTTAATCACCAAAGGACAAGGTAAAACCCCATATCAAATATGGAAAGGTAGATTGCCCACTGTTGCTTATTTTCACATATTTGGTTGTAAGTGTTTCATCCATAATAATGGGAAAGAGCAATTGAAAGCCTTTGATAGCAAAGCTGATGAAGGAATATTTGTTGGATATTCACAAATCAGCAAGGCTTACAGAGTTTACAATTGCAAAACTCTTATTGTGGAAGAAACACCTCATGTTGTGTTTGATGAATCTATTAATGAGTTCAGGGATAGAAACCTGAATATTGATGAGATAACACAAAGAACAACCAGATTAAGGCTTCAAAGCAAGGAAACAGTGTTTGTGGAGGTTGCCCAGCCTGAACTTCATGAAAATCAAAAACTGGACAACCTACTTGATAGCAATCAACCAGTAGACAACCAACCTGAAGGAGAAATTGAACTGACTGACCCCATCCCAGTTCAAAACCAGGTAACAACTACCAATGAAGAAGCAGGCAATGCTGAGGTAGTTAATGGATCCACTATTCAAGGGGGAACCAATGAATATGTCAACTTATCTGACAATGAGGACAACACCCCTGAATATGATCCTGAACTTGATCCTTCAATTAACTTTCCTGAATTTAATGAATCTAGTGATCCAACTTCAGATGAGGACAATCCTCCTGAAAGGATCAGGTCTAGAAGGACTTGGTTGCATGACCATCCATCTAGCCTGATACTTGGTAATCCAAGTGAAGGGATCAAAACTAGAAGATTTCATGGAGAAAGTGCTCTGTTTTGTTGTTTTCTTTCAGAACAGGAACCTAAAGACATTGAGGAAGCACTACAAGACACCAACTGGATCATAGCCATGCAAGAAGAGCTGAATCAGTTTACCAGAAATGAAGTTTGGGAGCTGGTAGACAGGCCAACTCATCAAGATGTCATTGGGACTAAATGGGTGTTCAAAAACAAGAAAAATGAAAATGACATCATTGTAAGAAACAAAGCAAGATTGGTGGCCAAAGGATATTGTCAATCTGAAGGGATTGATTATGATGAGACTTTTGCTCCAGTGGCCAGACTTGAGGCAATCAGACTCTTCCTAGCATATGCAGCTCACATGAGATTCAAGGTGTATCAAATGGATGTGAAGAGTGCATTTCTCAATGGGGTGCTCAAAGAAGAAGTATATGTGGAACAGCCCCCAGGCTTTGAAGAAGGAGACAAGGTGTACAGATTAAAGAAAGCCCTCTATGGCTTAAAGCAAGCTCCAAGAGCTTGGTATGACACCTTATCACAGTTTCTTCTAGATCATGGTTTTGTCAAAGGCACTGTTGACAGAACCTTGTTCAGAATCTGTGAAGGAGATGATATTTTGTTAGTCCAAATCTATGTGGATGACATTATATTTGGATCTCCAAATGAAAAATTGTGTGAGAAGTTCTCTAAACTCATGCAAAGCAAATTTGAGATGTCCATGATGGGATTGATGAATTTCTTCTTAGGACTTCAAGTCACTCAATCAAAGAAGGGAATATTCATCAATCATGCCAAGTATACAAGGGACATGATCAAGAAATTTGGATGTGCTACAAGCAAACCAGTCAGAATTCCTATGAATACTAACTGGAAGATGGATCCTGATGAAGATGGAGAGTCAACAAACTCCACTAACTACAGAGGAACCATAGGATCACTGCTATATCTCACTGCAAGCAGGCCTGATATCACATTTGCAGTTGGAGTGTGTGCAAGATTTCAAGCAAATCCAAAGAAGAGCCATCTTGATGCTACCAAAAGGATTCTAAGATATCTCAAGGGATCTGAGAATCTTGGATTATGGTATCCAGCTGATGATAACATTGAGCTTACTGGATATTCAGATGCAGACTATGGAGGATGTAGAATAGACAGAAAATCCACCTCAGGAACTTGTCAATTCTTGGGCAGCAAGCTTATCTCATGGTTCTCCAAGAAGCAAAATACAGTTGCAACTTCAACAACTGAAGCTGAGTATGTAGCTGCTGGAAGTTGCTGTGCTCAGATTCTATGGCTCAGGCAACAATTAAGAGATTACAAAGTAGTCACAAATGAAGTGCCCATATTCTGTGACAACAATAGTGCAATTGCCATCTCACAGAATCCAGTGCTCCACACCAGATGCAAGCATGTGGACATCAAGCATCATTTCATAAAGGATCATGTGGAGAAGAAAGATATCAAGCTTGTCAAAATTCACACTGATAAGCAAAAAGCTGATATTCTGACCAAACCTCTAGCTGAAGCAAGGTTCTTGGAACTGTCAGCTGAATTAGGGTTACTTGATCCAGGCAAGATGGACAAATGAGGAGAGTAAAGCTCATATGAAGGAGGAAATTCATCAAAGTGGAACTTCAGCAAAGTTGACCAACCTCATTGAAGCTGTCAGCCACAGAGGGAAACTCAGCAAGGTTGTCCCTGGAGTGATCAGCAATGTTGGTCAGGGGATTTGTCCAAGTGGGACCCAGTCAGCAACTTTGGGACCCACTCAGGCAAAGTAATCAGGCAATTTGGTCCACACAGAAACCAAAGCACATCTCAGGATGTTTGTCCTAGTTAATTGGATAATTATTGCTATTATTAGCATTGATTAGACATTTAAGAAGTTTCTTGGTCTAAGAGTAGGCCATTTTAGGATGGAGTGTATTATAAAGATTTTTATCCTCCAAAAGGCAAATCAGCATTTAATGCAGAGATCTTAATAAGATTGCATGAATTCTTGAGCCTTCATCCAAACCATTAAAATTGCATTCAAAACTCCATCGAACCATTGAAAGTCCACTACCCCACTATATTCAAACGGTTTCTCCAATTACCCACTGTTACATTCCATTAACCAACGGTTAATAACTCTCTTCCATATATAAACTCCTAAATCTTCACTACCATCCTTACGCACCCATATTTCCAAAAATTCCTTGAAGTCTCAAAACCTCTAAACCTGCAACTTTTCTCCAAAACCTTCCTTCTCTCAAATCTATCCATGGCACCAAAACTCAAGAGAGAAGAACTTGTAGATTTCAATGATTCCTCCCTGGACATTGATTTCTCTTATCTCAGTAACCCAAACTCCTTATGGTTTGAAAAGCTGGTTGCTTTTGACAGCCTAGACAAGGAGGTTGAGCCAGTACTCCATTGGCTTAGGGAAGCAGGCCTAGAAAAATTTATTGGCACCAAGCCTGACTCATGCCTAAATCCATGTATGGCAGAATTCTTTGCCCATCTAAGATGGAAGGGCAAGAAGGGGGATGTGTGCACAAAGCTCACATATGCTGAAGAAGGTGAAGAAGAAGAAACTCAGCATACAATCATCTTCACTGCAGAAGACCTAGAAGCTAGCTTTGGGCTACCTTCTGAAGGTATGAACCCTGAATTGTACAAGGAAGAAGATGATCAGGAGTTTTATTATTCTTGGATGATAGAACCTAAAAAGGTTGTGAGTGCTCAAAACAAAAACACTTTAAAGCCAGTGTTTAGGCATTTGTTTGATTGTGTTGTAAAGAGCCTATTGAGCCACTCAGGGAGTGTAGAACAAATCAGTATGCCCAAATTAAGAGTGATGGCTGCTGTAATTGACTCTGCTGAGAAGAGAGTCAAGTTCAACTGGAAGAAATTCATTCTTGACAAAATGATGAATGAAAAATTCAAGTTCAAGGAGGTGAAACACCACAAGGTGGTGGTTGAAGGAAAACTCCAGTTCTGCACAAGAGCAAGCCTACTCTTGGAAAGATTTGCACATTACACCCACCTCCAAGCTAAGCCAAAGCCTTTTCCAGCTCAAAAGGTTATGTTTAGGAAGCTGTCTTCTAAAACAGAGAAGAGGAAGCAGGATGCAGCTTCAAAGAAGGCCATCACAACTGTACCAGCAACAAGAGCCTCTCCAAGAAAGAGGAAAGCCCAGCCACCAAAAGTTCAACCAAAGATGAAGAAAATGAAGATGATTCTGCATGAATCTTCCCCAGAAAGTCAGTCAAGAAGTGGAGGAGCCACTTCTGAGGAAATAGAAAAGGTTGCTGAGGAAGGAGTCAACCCTCCTGAAGAAGGTGAAGAAGTCAGAGAGGTTGTCCCCCTACAGCCTGAGAGCATAACTGAATTCAGAGACCTTGACCAGCCAACAAGGTATGAAAGAAAAAGAAGAATCATCAAGACCTCTGAAAAGCAAAGGTTGATGGAGGAAGAAAAGCAAAAGAAAGAGTTCTTCAAGGAGATTAGACAGGCCAGCAAGTCTAAATCCAAGTCCAAACCCAACAGCCCTGAAGCCAACTCTCCTGATATTCAATCTCAAAGAATATCTCCAAGGCAAGAAGAAGAGGAGTGCAAGACTCCTGAAGATGCACCAATCATTGCCAAAAAGGTGTACTCCCCTGAAGGTGCACCTGATAGATCAGGTATTGATGTACTGGCTGATTTGGTAAATCTTGAAGACAGACCCTTTTCCCCACTTGATCCTAGACTCCTCTCTTACACCAAACTTCTTGAAACTGCCCTTCAAGAAGGTGATCAAGTTGGTTTCCCACCCATTCCAGCCATTCCAATTACCTCTTCAGGCACAATGCTCTCAAAAGCACCTGAATCCCAACTTGCTTTGATTTCTCCTGACCCCAACCCTTCTGAACCCAACTTACCTGAATCCCATTCCAACCCTCCTGAATCCAGCTCTTCTGAAGATGAAAGTGGTGAAGAATACACTTATGAGGGGATGCTAAGGCAGATTGCCAAGGCTAATGTGGATGCACTTTACCCAGGGTTGAAGGTCTATCCTAGACTGCAGCAACAGTTCTATGATCTCAGAGCTCTTGTTGAGATCAAGGATAGAACTATGGTGGAAATAGCTCAAGCTATTCAGGACAAAGGAGCAAGCTGGTGGCAAGTTGAAGAGAACAGGCTCTTAAACTTTGCAAATGTGAAGAAATCCAGTGTGTTAACCACTGAGGCCCTGTTTTGCACAATTGTCTCAGAAAAGGTGCAAGCTGAGAAAGAAAGAATTGCACAAGGACTCAGGCACCCTGATAGTCCATCTGATAATGATGATGATGATGATGATGATGATGATCACACCAATCCCAATCCCCCTGGTATCAACTCAGCTCAGGTACATTACTTGACTTTTCATTCTGTAAAGGACTCTGATCATTCAGAGGAGTTGCCCAAAGATGGTGACTCAGTCCAAGATGCATTGGCCAAGGATGGTTCCTTTGAACTTGAGGCACAGCTTGACAATGCTGAGACTTCCATAGGAGAAGCTGGTTTGGCTAAAGCCTCATCAATGTCAGGCAAGTTGGACATTGACCAGCCTTTAGTCATTCAGGATGACTCAGTGGACTTGGGATGCCCAAGCACTGTGATCTCCCAACAACTGCCCTCTGTGGATCCTGTTGAGGATATAGAGGTGTCAGGTTTTGAAGGAGTTGAAAAGGCTGTGAGTGCTGAAAAATCAGAGGGAGGTGATGGTGAGGACTGTGTGATCACTGGTTCTTTGAGTGCACCACAAATAGAGGGAGAGGAAGTAGAAATATTGGGTGCAGCCCAATATGAGAGTCAGGCTATTCTTCAAGTCAAATCTGAACTTGATGAATCCCTTGGTGAAAGGAGGCCTGATTCTCCAGTGCATGTGAGTTTATCTCTTGAAAAGGAAGAAGAAAAGAATAAAGTTGAAAATGAGAGAAAAGGTGCTGATGTATCAGACCTTATGGGAGTAAAAGAAATAGAGGGTGATGAGGGAGTTTTTACTAACCCTATTAGTTTTGCAGATTCAGTTGCTGTTACTCTTGAACAGATTTTTGCAGATGCCTCCCTGACAGATATACCAGTTGAAGCTGACACTGATTTTCAAGCAGTATCAGAAAATGTGTCCACACTTAACCAGATCTACTTTGAACAAGCCAACACCTCTGAAGCTCACTTTCAGATGGCTACTCAGACTGCATCCATCATTGAAGAGCAGTCAGGGAAGTTGGACACACTGGTCAGGGAAGTTGAGAAGGCTCATGCAACCACTGCTGATACCCTAGATGGCCAAGGAAAGACTCTAGCCTCTGTGGAGATGAGGCTCACAGGGTCTGAAGAAGTGATCTTACCTACTATTGATGCAAGACTTTGTGGAGTTGAAACTGGACTGCAAACAGTTTCCACTGAAGTAACAAAAGCCAAAGATGCTATGGGTATATTCACTAGATCTGTGAAGAAAGAGCAGCAAGGTCTCAAAACTTTGTACAAGCACAATGTAAAGGCATTGAGAAAGACCATCAAGGATGCTTTAAGGCAGAGAACAGCAGCACAGAGAAAGAAGGCAGCAGAGTTGAAAGCTGCAATGGTGAAGGAAGCTGGTGAGAAGTTCACTGTTGAACTCATGGCCAAAGTCTCTGATCAAGTTGTGGCCAATCTCACTGAACAACTTCAGGCCAAACTTGACCAATCACTGAAAGCCACATTGGATGCCATAGTTTCTCAAAAGATGAAGCCTGTTCACACCTTTTTGAGCATGGCAGATGATAAGATGCAAAACATTCATGATGAGAATGTTTACCTACTGCAGGAATTGAAGTCCCTCACTCATTCCCACTCACATCTCTCGGTCACCATGAGTGAATTAAAGCCCCAATGTTTTGATAATGCCAAAAAGGGGGAAAGACAGAGAGCAAGGGCAAAGGGAACCTTGGTAATTGGTGAATCCAAGGGAAAGGAGAAGGCCCCTGAAGATGAGGAGGAAGCAGTAGAAGACATTGGGAAAGGCAAAGGCCCAATGAATGTTGAAGACTTAACCGAGGAAGAGCAGATTCAAATAGCTGTCAAGGAATCCATGGTGTCAGCTATGGAAAGTCAGGCAAGAAAGCTTCAAAGGCCAGGTGGTGAGTCTACAGGACTTGAACCTCAAGAGAAGGTTGCTGAAGTGAGGGGGAAAGTGACAAGGTCATCTGAAAGAAAGAGGAAGGAACTGCAAGCCTTCAATGAATTCCCAACCAGCCTGACTTTGCCATCAGATTTTCAAACTGAAGAATCTACTCCAGCAAAGAAATCAAAGAGAATGAAGAAAGCAGTCCTGATGCCTGCTATTGAAGAAGCTGAAGAGGAAGTACAGGACAAAGAGCCTGAAGAAGTAGTGCCCAAGCTTGCTGATGATCCTTCCAAATTGTTTGAAGAAGGATTTGGGAAAGATCCAGAAACTCAGGAAAAGCTAGCTCTCTTGAGAGCTAAAGAAAAAATGGATCAGTTGGTTGAGGCCAACAAAGCAAGAGATGGGAGAAGGGCAAACTTCAAAGCTCCAAGAAGGAGGGCTTCATACAGAAGGCTCAAACCTCAAATGATGCAAAGATGGGACACTCAGTACCCTCACCATGATAAGTGGGTTCCAATCTCACTGAATGATGCATGGGAGGAGGCCAAGAGAAGTTTTGTTTATGACTTCTATGTCATTGGAAAATGGCTTGGTGAGAGTGTGGAGGAAATCTTTGTTCAGTTCATGTTTGAGAACCACAGGGACCTCTACCAAAAGCTGTTTGCAGCAGCTGAGATGGCAAGAGTGGAGTTCAAGGCCCCTGGTCCAATTCTGTACATGCCTCCTAAGTTCAATGGGAACTTGATTGATGAAGGGAAGATTCTGGAGGAGTTCATCAACATCATGAAGATGGAGAAGATGAAGATAGGCCCTAGAGGCTCCAACAAGGATGTTTGGGAGCTGAAGAAGAGGGTCTGGGCTCAATATGGCATTGCTCCCCAAGATGATGGAACTCTCTGATGGATAAGTTTATCCCTTCCCTACTCTTGTTTTTATGATTGCTGATTCTGTTGTTATTTTTTTCTAGATTAGTGAGTCCTTTGATTTTCAGTCCTGTAATGGTTTATCACATCTATAAAAGGATCACTATGTTTCTATCAAAGAGATAACAACTCATTATCTCAACTAACCTATCCTGACATATATTACTTGATTTATTGTGCTAACAGTTTCTTTCAGGCAAGTTGACCAGTTCACTCTCCCTGAAGGTAATCTTTAGTTTAAGTCAAGGTCCCTTTGTAATAGGTTTTGGCATCATCAAAAAGGGGGAAATTGTTGGGAATAAAATGATTTTGATCTAAGATACCAAAACCCCTGATTGATGATGTACAAGTTAGTTGAGATATGCTCAAGTCATTGTTCAGGCAAGATGTCCCAGAACACTTAATGTGTAGTTTGCTTAAGTTAAAATCTCAGAAATGTTATGAGATATTTGTAATCAGGATAGTTGTCCAAAGCTAGAATGTTAGGCAGCTTGATAGGTCTATAGGACAAAGTTGCTGATCCTTTCAAGACAAACTGATCAAATGGACAACCTGGCTGAAGAGTTCAAGAATACTGAAGCTGTGCTCTTAAATGCAAATGATCAAGACAGTTGAAGTACAAATAATCAAGTGGATTAAGTGTCAAAAGCTTACAGAAGACATATTCAATGAAGCATTTATTGCCAATCATGCCTGAACCAAGCATTAAAGACTTAGAGCATTAAAGAGTGAAGCATTGAATGAGTGTTGGAACATTCTAAACTGCAGCAGGAATGTTCAGGGAGCTTGTCCCATCTGACCGTTGGCTGAGTGTAAAGTTTGCCACAAATCAACCTAGGACATTGTGCAAAATTGGAAACTGACACAAGTCTTCCCAGCCGCCCTTGTCAGAAGTCAACACATTCATTCAAGCAACCATTGAAGACCTCTTTTACACAGTGGATAAAAGGATGTCAAGCTTCATAGCCGTTTCAATGGTGCTGCAAATAGACATATTTGAATTGCTAATCCCTCCAACGGTTAGTTGTTCAAATTATCTATAAATACAGAAGTGATCAAAGGAATTCGGCATCCAACTACAAGCTATCAAACTATCATCAAGCTTTCAAAAGGAAACCAAGCTGTTCACTAGAATTCCAAGTTTCCTGAATCACTTCAAGTCAGCTAAGCCAATTCTTGTAAACATCCTAGCTTAGCATTGAGATATCCTATTCCTTTACACTGTTCTTATTGTAAAGGATATCTCTATTAGTTGGAACCAAACCTCAAACCTTATCTCATTTAGTGAAGAGAGTGTTTGTTGTAGAAGTGAGGAGTTAAGGACTGTTAGTGTGAAACACAGTCTTAACTCAGAGAGATTGAGCACTAGGACTCAAGTTATCCTAGGGATCAAAACACTAAGAGGGTGTTGTTGATCAGTGCACCTTGGCACTATAAAACAAGCTAATTCCATTGAGAAGGAATTATCCTGTTCAATCAGGGAAAGTGGATGTAGGAGCTTGAGTCTCTGAACCACTATAAATTTGTGTCTCATTTACTTACTGCATTCTTAACTTCACTCCATTCCATCATATTTTCAAAGATTCATAACTCAGTAAGTAAGAAAATCTGTTTTGGACAAAGTCCCTGATAACCTGTATTTTCAGAAATCAACTTGGAGTATTTCTTTGAGTAAAGGCCAACCACATTCCGCACTTAGCAACTCTTTTAGATATTTAGCCAACTGATCACTTAATAGTAATCAGTAGGACAAGTATCTATCAAAGTTCACACTCAGGCCAGTTGTGAGACAACCTGCCTGATAGGACCAGTTTATCAAAAAGGAAAGAATTTGCATACACAAGTGCATTCCCCCCCCCCCCCCTCATACACTTGTGTTATACTCCACCAAGGACCAACAATCTTGCATTTATGTCCAAGACTTATTGTGGATAGTTTTACAGAACATGTTCATAGCATCATAATACCATATCTAACAATGTTTTAAGCTTGTAATTATAATTTCTAGACACAATATATGTATGATTCTAAGATATTTAACAAGATTTTAAGTACAACAACATATATCTAACAACATATCATTTAATAAATGACTAATCCGTAAATATAGCATCTTAAGAATTTATAGCTAAAAACATAGCATGTTGTGTTTCTTGAAAGCTTGATGTATATGCATGTTCTCAAAAGATGAATATGAAAAATACTAACCCATTTCCAAAGACATTTTTTTTAAGGAGTAGAGAGCTTTGAGCAAAAACTTGAAGATGAGCTTGAGGATTCTTGAGAAAATTTTAGCTTAGGGCTTTTTCAGAAATTTTGAAAACGTAAATTGTGAAAAATTCTAAGTCTCGCTTTTATACTTCCTCAGTTGTACGTTTTTCAAAAGTATTAGGTGTAAGGCTGAGATTGAATTGATCAAAATTTATAGTTTAGATCAATTCTGTTACACCAAAGGACGCAAGTGTCGTGTCCAGTGCACAATGAGTTGCTTTTTCAGAAAATCGTGCAATTGATCATCTTTTAGCAAAAATCCCTTGTTTGTCGATTATGAGCATTAAATGCGTACTATAATGATGAACAGATTATAACTTATATGAAAAAGAAAACTTATCTACAGTCAAGTGACAACTTGACTGAATAACCCTTGACAACTTCTATTGAAGTTTCTCATGTACTTTGTCATCCTCTACGTTGTCCTTCGTAGTTTTCCTCGTACTTGTCAAGTATCTCTCCATGATTTCACTCAAGAATGCCATGTTCTTTGTCCAAATTTCCTGCATGAAAATTCTTGAAAATAATATCAGTATGTGAAAAATAAATTAATGAACTTTGACTTTGTCTCATCTAACTTATCCTTCATCTGGATTGTCCTAAGACTTCATTCTAAGTTCCCCCTTGGATTAATACTAGTATCTCTGGCATGAATAAAGTAATTCCTTATACTTTAAACATTCTCTACAGGATCTAATAAACCAAGTTCCATTGAAAGTTCCTTGAACCTTGTTTCAGCTAGGGGTTTTGTAAGAATATCAGCCTTTTGCTTATCAGTATGAATCTTTTCCCTTCTGATGTCCTTTTTCTCAACATGATCTCTTATGAAGTGATGTCTAATATCCACATGTTTACACCTTGTGTGTAACACTGGATTTTGAGTAATAGCAATGGCACTATTATTATCACAATAGATAGGTACATCTTTTGTGACAACTTTATAATCTCTTAGCTGTTGTTTGAGCCATAGGATTTGAGCACAACAGCTTCCAGCAGCCATGTATTCAGCCTCTGTGGTTGAAGTAGCTACAGAAGTTTGCTTCTTGGAAAACCATGAAATCAATTTGTTTCCTAAGAATTGACAAGTGTCAGTAGTTGATTTTCTGTCTATCCTACATTCTCCATAGTCAGCATCAGAATAACTAGTCAACTCAATGTTGTCTTCAGATGGATACCACAATCCTAAGTTCACTGTGCCTTTTAAATACCTAAGTATTCTTTTGGCAGCCTCTAAGTGACTTTTCTTTGGATTGGACTGAAATCTAGCACATACACCAACTGCAAAGGTAATATCAGGTCTGCTTGCAGTTAGATATAATAATGAACCTATTATTATTCTATATTCAGTGGGGTTGGTATCTACACCATCAATATCAGGATCCATTTTCCAATTTGTATTCATAGGGATCCTAACTGGTTTGCTATTTTCACAACCAAACTTCTTGATCATTTCTCTAGTATACTTATTTTGATTGATGAAGATTCCTTTCTCTGTTTGTTTGACTTGTAAACCTAGGAAAAAGTTCATCAATCCCATCATTGACATTTCAAACTTCCCTTGCATGAGAGTTGAAAATTTCTTGCACATATCCTCATTAGGTGAACCAAAAATGATATCATCAACATATATGTGTACTAACAGAATATCATTTCCTTCACTTATCCTAAATAAGGTCCTATCAACTGTGCCTTTCACAAATCCATTGTCCAATAGGAATTGTGATAGTGTCTCATACCAAGCTCTTGGTGCTTGCTTGAGACCATAAAGTGCTTTCTTCAATCTATACACTTTGTCTCCTTCTTCAAAACCAGGTGGCTGCTCCACATATACCTCTTCTTTAAGTACACCATTCAGAAATGCACTCTTCACATCTATTTGGTATACCTTGAATTTCATATGAGCTGCATATGCTAAGAACAGCCTAATTGCTTTTAATCTAGCTACTGGGGCAAAGGTCTCATCATAGTCTATTCCTTCATGTTGACTATAACCTTTGGAAACTAGTATGGCTTTGTTTCTAACTATAACATCATTTTCATTCTTCTTGTTCTTGTAAACCCATTTAGCTCCTACAACATCCTGATGTGTTGGTCTGTCTACCAGCTCCCAAACATCATTCCTTTTGAACTGATTTAGTTCCTCTTGCATTACTGTAATCCAATTGGAGTCTTCCATTGCTTCTTCAATGGTTGTGGGTTCTGTTTCAGAAAGAAAACAACAAAATAAAGCACTTTCTCCATGTTGTCTCCTAGTGATTACACCACTAGTAGGATCACCAATGATCTGGTCTGAGGATGAGCATCTAGCCATGTCCTTCTAGACTGATCATTTATAGACGAGTTAGTCTCATCTGGTTCAATATTTAATTCAACATAAAATTCAGGAAAATTAAAAGTTGAATCAGTTTCATATTCAGGGGTGTTGTCCATGTCATTGACATTGGTATTCTCAGGTTGAGTTCCCCATAAATCATTTGATCTTTGTACTCCCTCAGCATTACCAGCTTCTTCATTGGGAGAACTCACCTCAGGTTGAGTGGGTTCATTCAACTCAACATTGCAGTTTTCCTCAGGAGTGTTGACTTCAGGTAAGTTGTCTTTATCTTGGTTGGCTTCAGATATGTTGGATATCTTAAGGTTGTCCAAGTCAGGATAATGTACATCAATAAACATAGATTCTTTTCTTTCACCATCTCTTAGCCTTGTCACTCTTGTGTCAAATTCACCATGGGGTTTGTCTTCTTTGTTTGAGGTCATGTGCTTGAAAGAAAACTCATCAAAGATAACATGAGGTGTTTCTTCAACAATAAGAGTTCTACAATTATAAACTCTGAAAGCTTTGCTGGATGAAGAGTATCCTAGAAAGATTCCTTCATCTGCTTTGCTATCAAATGTTTTTAATTGTTGCTTCCCATTATTGTGAATGAAACATGTACATCCAAAAATGTGAAAGTAAGAAATTCTTGGTTTTCTCCCTTTGAAGAGTTCATAAGGAGTTTTTCCTTGTTCCTTTGTTAGCATGGATCTGTTTTGGGTGTGACAAGCAGTATTGATTGCTTCTGCCCAAAACCTCTTTGGAATCTTTGCTTCTGCTATCATGGTTCTTCCAGCTTCCTTGAGTGTTCTAACTCTCCTTTCTGCTACACCATTTTGTTGAGGTGTTCTAGCTGATGAAGTCTCATGAGTGATTCCATTTGTTTGACAGTAATCATTTATGTAAGAGTTGATGAATTATGTTCCTTTGTCTGATCTGATCTTCACAATGCTCAAGCCTTTATCACTGGTAATTTTCTTCATAAGTTCTGGCAGCTTTTGTTGAGTCTCCTTCTTCTTTAGCATGAATATTACCCAAGTGTATCTTGAGAAGTCATCCACTACTATTAGTGTATACTTGTTTCCACTGATGCTCACAGGGGTAATAGGTCCAAATAAATCCATGTGAAGTAATTGCAGTACTCTTGCAGTTGAGATGACAGCCTTTGTTTTGAAGGATGCTTTGACTTGCTTCCCTTCTTGACATGCTTGACAAACATGTTCTTTTGTGAATACTTCATTTGGTAGGCCATCTACTAAAGATAATCTTGCAAGTTTGTTCAAGGTCTTAAAGTTCAGATGGTTTAGAGCTTTTTGCAACTAAGCAGATATCTTTAGGGGATTTATTCCAATCTGCAAGATAAACATTACCTTTCCTTGACCCAGTTAGTAGTAACTGTTGATTTGGTTTGTTCTTAACATAACATAAGTTACTAGAAAACTCAACATTAAAACCTTTATCACAGAATTGACTTATTGACAATAGGTTGTGCTTCAGACCATAGACATATGAAACATTTGTAATACTTGTTTTTACAGTGTCAAGGTGCACTTTACTTCTTCTTCTTCTCTTCTCTTGATTTCTTACAACCTTCTCTCGTTGCAATACTCTCAACACTTCTACGAACTCAACAATACTCTCAAACTATCTCTCAAGGTGAAAGTAGGGTTTTGTTCTTGTACCAACTAAGTGTGATACCCTTTACAATTTTAAGAACAGATGTAAAGGCTAGGATATCACTTTCTAGGCTTTGGATAATCAAACAGTAAGCTTGCCTAGTGGGACTAAAGATAACACTCACAAATGAATATGCTTAAAAACTTTAATCTCTCGAGTGTTTTGAATACTTTTGAATGCTAAAATATTGCTAGAATGTGTATGGCTTGTGTGTCCCATCTTATGTCCCGTAATCTTGAAATGATTCAAGATGTGGCCTATTTATAGATTGTAGATGTTGTTAATTCTTAAATGTCTTAACATTATCAACAACATCTGAATTTGACCTTCCGAGATTTTTTCTAAGTCTTTTCTGAAATGCTACATTAAATGTTGACCTAAATGTTGTCGCATTTCTGGCAGGATCTAGAAGCTTCTACAAGGATCTGGAACCTGGAAGATTCCAGAACATTGGAGAACATGCTAGAACAGCCTGGATACATTTGGAACGACCTAGAGCAGCCTAGAAGGATCTAGAAAGATCATGGAAGTTGTGGAAGTTGAGTTTCCTAAAAAATAGGACCTCATTGTGGAAGCCTCTAGAATTTCGTATCCCACACTATAAATACCCATTGAAGGCTTCATAATTCAGTGTGCTCTATTCGATCAATATCCTAGACCGAGCGTTCATCCCTGTTAGGAAATTGTGGCCAATAGTTCTACATTTTAGTTCATGCGTTGTATACCACCCGTATGACTGTGTGTCTTCTTATCTATTGAGAGTGTAATCATTAGATAGACTAGGCATTTCGACAGTGTATAATTTATACACTTAGTTCGTTTTCTAGACTTGGCACCTGCCTCGTTTATAGTTTCGTTGTGAAAGTTATTGTTGTAACATTTCACACAACATTTGTACTTGAAGATAAGTATTGATTTTACGCCATAAAGCAGACATAGATTTTTATTTATAAAATCTATGTTAAAAGTATTTCCATTGTGTCTCGTTTGTTTTTAGTGTTTCAAGTCTTCCGCTGTGTATCTTAATTTCTGATATTCTGTTAGAGTCAGTGTTGCACTATTTGTCTCAACATTCTGTGCAACATTTATCTACTTATACTTAAACACTTCTATACACACCCCACACGCACACTTTCAGTTGGTATCAGAGCTGATACCTGACGACACTAGGTTAGATCTTTGGTCAAGTGTGTTTTTAGTTTAGTTTAGCAATGGAAACACATCACATATCCACTGCACTTAGGCCACCCGTTTTAGATGGTTCGAATTATTCTTATTGGAAGCCTAAGATGCGTATGTACATCAAGTCAATTGATGAACGTGCTTGGAGGACTGTACTTACATGTTGGGAAGCTCCAAAGAGACCAGCAGACGCAGATGGTGAAGTTCAACTCAAAAGAGAAGTTGATTGGACGGCTGATGAAATAACAACAACAAGCTACAATTCTAAAGCTTTAAATGCTATTTTTACTTCTGTTGATGTTTCAATGTTTAAAATTATATCTAACTGTTCTACTTCTAAAGATGCATGGGACAGGTTGCAAGAGCATTGTGAGGGTTCAGAAAGTGTTCGAAGGACAAAGCTTCGAATGTTGGGTACAAAATTTGAGAATCTCCGAATGAAGGAAGATGAAACCATTTCAGCCTACAATGAAAGGTTAAGTGAGATAATTAATGAATCACATTCTCTTGGTGACCCTATTTCTAATGTTAGAATAGTTCATAAGATATTAAGATCTGTTCCTAAAAGATTTGATGCTAAAATTTGTGCTATTGAAGAGGCAAAAAATACAGATACATTAAGTCAAAATGAGTTAGTGAGTATTCTTAGAACATATGAAATAAACGCTAATCAAGTTGATGAAAATGATGCTGATAAGAAAGTTGTAGTTTTTAAAGGAGAAACATTAAACATTTCTGAGTCTCAACCTATCATTACTGAAGTTGATTCTGATGAAGAATTGCTTGATGAATGTCTCAACAATCCTAACAACATTGCCTTGCTCACTAAGCACTTTAATAAGTTTCTTAAGAAATCTGTGAACAAATCTAGAAAAATTCAGCCTAAGATTCAAATCAACACATCAACACCTCAACCAGAAAGGAGGAAAGGTCAATTCACACCAAGACTATCAAAGAGTGAAGGTAAACCAAGGTATGATCCTGAATTTCGAAAATCAGTTCAATGCAATGCTTGTTCTGGTTATGGCCATTATGCAAATGAATGTGCCAATACTAGACTTAAGCAAAAACTGAATTTTAGTGCTACCTTGAGTGATGATTCTGATGATGATCTTGATGAATTAAATCAGAATGAATATTCTAATTTTACCAGAATTGATTATAATTCCTCAGATGATGATCTGGATGAAACAGATTCTGATGCTGTACCTGATGCTTCAACATCTACAGCAACATCAGAACAGAGTCACCCAGATTTGAACTGTTTTAATGGTTTAGTTGATGATGCAGGAAAAAGGAATGATGACAATGAATACCAAAAGCTGTTAGATGATTGGAAAAATCAGAAACTCACCCTTGATTCTCTGAATAAAAGGAATGAGGATTTGACAGACACAATCACCAAGCTAGAACTTATTCTTACCAAAAGAGATCTGGAAATCTGTAACTTAAAGGAGAAATTGATAAATTCTACTTTATGTTTCAAGAAATATTCCAAGAGTGCTTCTGAGGTAAATAATGTTATAGCTACTGGTAAGTCTAACAATCATGGTTTAGGTTATGATGGTACTACTGCTTCTATTTCTGATAAATTTAGAAAACCTGTGAAATTTGTTAAGGCAAATGTTGACACATCTGGTGCAACATCTGCAGAAACAGAGTCTCACAAGGTTAAGAGAAAGTATATCTGTCATTTCTGTTTCAAAATTGGTCATATTCGTCCTTACTGTATAAAGTTGTTTGAAGAACAGAAAAACTTGAAAATGCTGCATAAGAAACTGTCACATCCTGGTAAACATTTTTTGAAATCTGCATGGAAACCAAAAGCTACCTGTAATGTTGTTCATACCTCCTTAAAAGCATGTCTACCTGACTTGTGGTACTTTGATAGTGGTTGTTCTAGACATATGACAGGTCGTATTGATTTCTTATCTGATTATGTGACCTTGAATAGTGGTAGTGTTACATATGGTGGAGGTTCTAAAGGAAAGATTGTTGGTAAAGGAACTTTGAATGTTGAAGGTTTTCCTAAGCTTAAAAATGTATTACATGTTGATGGCTTACTTGCAAATCTGATTAGCATTAGTCAACTTTGTGATGATAATTTGCATGTGAAATTTGATAAAGATTCATGTTATGTTCTTAATAAAGATGAAGTTTGTGTCATGACTGGTACTAGGTCAGCTGATAATTGCTATCTTATTGGAACAAATATGTGTAACTGTTGGGATATGAATCCTAGAACAAGTCCTAAATGATGAACAAAAGATAAAAGATAAAGTTTTGATAAGCCAAAAGAAGACTTGAATATTTTCTAAGTGTTGACTAATCTAGTCTAGTTAAGTTGGAGTCATCTTGTACAGATCAGTAGAATTCAAAAGACAAGTACAATTTAAAAGAAAAGTATTTTCGAAAGATAAGTACGATTTATAAGTACTTCATATCTGTTCCTATATGTTAGGTTGTTACTGAGCTATTTAAAAGTTGTATAGAGCTCATGATTTCTATATGTAATAGATTAGATTCATTGTATAGTTTATAAGTTGACTAAGCTTGTATTATAAAAGCTTAAAGTAATGTAATAGTCTTGTTAGGTTAGATGATAGGACTAGGTTAGTTCTATTAGAAGTCTACTACACAAGAAGAGAAGACCAGTCTACTACTCAAGACAGGTGGACTACAAGACAAGTACATATACAAGTCTACTCAAGACAGGTCAACGAGAAGGTTGTACAGAAACGCGTGAAGAGATAAAGATATAGAAGTTAGTTATGGAATAACTAATTCATAACAGAAACGCGTGGATTGATAAGAAGATTCAGTTGAAGGTAGTTATCAAGAAAAGTTGGTTACAACTTACTAAGTTCTTGAAGATTGAAGTCTATAAATACCCCAAGGTATTCATTGGTAAAAGAATACTGATTACTGAAGATACTGAAGAATTACTACTTACAAACGATATTGAAGATTCAATTGAAGTTTACTCTCAGAATTGATTGAAGTTCAGAAAGATAGCCAGAAGACAAGTGAAGAATCAAGAAGGCTACTACTGAAGAACAGAGAAGTTTTTAGTTTTTGTTTGTTATTTTCAAGGTGCTAGATACTTGTAAAATTTCTAGTAAGATCGTAGACATATCTGGAGGTATAGTCTGTTGAAGATCTAAGTCTTCTTCTTGGGACTTTAAAGACAGGAATACACACTTGTACTCGATTGGAAGAGTTTAGTGGAAACATCACAACTGGGTTTGTTTAAATTGCTTAATTGGTTTAATTACTTAACTGATCTAGACTAGTTGAGTATAGAACAGAGTTCGCGTATTAAGTTGAGTATAAACTTTAATTGGGCTCATTGATAAAATTTCGTATTCCGCACATTGTGATTCTGATATATCGAAAGATTTTAGAAAAGTCTATTCACCCCCCTCTAGACATTTTCTTTAGCTTCCCTCGATATTAAACTCAACTTGGGACCAACAAGTGGTATCAGAGCAGTAGTTTACGAACTGCTGTTTCTTGATAACCGACTCAAGACTTAGGGTGAAGTCTTGGTCCTTGACTGTTTTTGTATACGTGTTCTTGATCATATTCTTGTATCATCTGTGTTTCGTGCTCCCTGTTCTTGACTTATCTGTTGTTCTTGATCATAACTCTACTTAGCACTTATTTCTTGAAATCATGTCTCTTGAGATCAGCGCTAACAAACTACCTAAGTTCCAGGTACAAGACTACGATTACTGGAAGCTAAGGATGGAAGCCATCTTCAGCTCCACTCACGACTTAATGATCTCCGTCGTTACTGAAGGTCCAATTGTGACCATGATCCCCAACACTGCTGCCCTTGATCCAAATCAACCAGTGGGTACTCTCGTCAAGAAACCAAGGTCAGAACTTACCTCTGAAGAAATGAGACAGAATAATTTGGATAGCTTGGCCAAGAATTACATCTTACACACTCTTCCTAACGAGTATCTGGGAAAAGTGTTAAAATGTAAAACTGCCAAAGAAATGTGGGATCGCTTAGCTATCATTTGTGAAGGGACATCCCTAATCAAAGAAAGCAAGCTTTCCACTGCTGTCCAAAGATTCGAATCATTTCATATGAAAGCTGGTGAAACAATAGACCAGTTGGATACTCGTTTTACCAAAATCATGAATGACTTGGAAGTCCTTGGTAAAACTTATACTCCACGTGAAATCAATCTTAGGATTCTAAAAAGCCTTGATAGTCGATGGAAGATGGTAAAAATGCTTGTTAAGAATACCCAAGATATAGACGTATGGACAGCAGAGACTATGTTTCAAACTCTAAAGGCTCATGAGTTTGATCTAGACGAAGACGAACCCATAGTAAGTAGTGACAGAGAACATGATGTATCTAAGAACGTTGCTTTTAAGGCTAGTTCGTCTAAGATAGACAGGTCTAAGACTAAGACTAGGTCTGCTTCTGTAAAAGACGAGTTAGATACTGATCTTAGTCTGAAGGATCAGGTAAGCCTCATGGTTAGAAAGTTTGATAGGCTGAATAAACGTTTCGGAAGATATAAGAAGTTCTATAGAGAGCATAGAGGGTCTGCTTCTAAGAACTCGTCTGAGACCAGACGAGACCGAAACTCGTCCGAAAGGAGAGACGAAGTCTCGAAAGGTAACAGACAAGATAGAGAGTCTGATAGTAGGAAGATTACTCGTTCTGATAGACGTGATAAACGAAGGAACAACTCTCCTATTAAAAAGGCTACTAATGATCTCGTGTGCTATAACTGTGAGAAACCAGGTCACTACATATACGAATGTCCAGACCTGAGTACTGATGATCGAGAAGAACGCAAAGCACGAAGGGAAAGACGATACAACCGTGGTAAAAAGGCAATGATGGCCAATAATGACTCTGACTCTGACTCAGACGAATTACCATCATCCTCATCTAGCTACCCGTCTGAACCAGATCACGATGAAGCATTCATAGTTGATGATGGTCTATGCTTCATGGCTAAAATCGACCAAGAGGTATCATCTGTTACTTCATTTCAATCATGTGATGAATCAGATTCTGATGAAAGTGACACTGCCAGTAGCCAAGTAGGGAGTAGTCTTCAGCACTCTACTAGTGCAGTTGAAGACGACCTCCTACTTGCCAACAAGGCATTCATTGAAGTCAGTGACGAAAACATCACCTTAAGACAAGAAATCATTGATCTTAAGGAAGCACAGTCTAAAGTAGATCCAAATACAACAGTCCTAAATGAACGCTTGCAAGAAGAGTTGAGACAACTCAAAGACAAGTGTGCATTGACAGACAAGTTGTATCAAGACCTACTTAAGACACATGCGACTGAGAAACATGAATTCAATGTCTTACAAAGTAAGCTCAAAAAACTTGAAGAACGTAATAAGTTCTTAGAAACCGAGATTGTCACTCTAGACCTTAAACTTACTGACCTGGTTAACTCGTCTAAGGTTAACCTTGAATTGTCAGATAGGTATAGGGCTCCAGCTGACAAGACAGGCATAGGTGCTGAGACATCAAGCTCGTCTACTCTAGTTCCTAAGAACCCTACTATTTTCATCTCAAGCTCTTTGACTAATGATAAAGGAAAAGAACCATTGATATACGATATTGACACACCATCAAAAGGTACTGTACCAAAACAAGCTCAAGTTAACATTCCAATTACCAAAGGTGGTAAAAAGAAAGTTAACAACAAGCCTGTTCTGTTTAAGACAAGTCAACAAAGGACTAGGAGTCGTGGACGACCAAATCAGGTCAGATACGAGGACTGGTATCCTGAGGAGACTAGTACTAGACAAGTACAGACTAGACGACAAGAGTCTAGACCTCCTTTCATAAGGCAGTCTCAACTCTACTCGTCTAGACCTAGACAGGAAGGTCCAAAATATCGTACACAACCTGTTCTATATCCTCCACCTTTGTCATATGATATCCAAGGAGAAGAAAGACCTAAACATGTCTATAAACCGTATGGACCTAATGCATATAAACCCTATTCTGACTATCATAGACAAGTGCCTGCTCAAGTAGAGATTAAGTCAAAAGGCTATCTCCAAAGAGTAGACCCGAACTCGACTGATAGGCCAGATAAGGACAACAAGGTCTTATTTTGCAACAAATATGGTCGAAAGCTTAGAAGGTCAAACTTGTTCAGGACTCCAATGTACATTTGGATTCCATTGAACTCGACTAACCCCCAAGGACCCCAATAAACAAGGAGGGTACCTAAATTATGTATTATCATCTATTGCAGGGTCGACTCGATCTATACAAGAAAGGTGGCTCAACAGGAGAAACTTGGTACATAGACAGTGGATGTTCGCACCACATGACTGGTACTAAGACTCTCTTGTCAAGCTATCGTGAGCAAGAAGGACCAAAAGTGATTTTTGGTGATAGCTCCATTGCTGTTACTAAAGGATTTGGTTACATTCGGAATGGTGACATAGAAATTCAAGACGTTTCTTATGTTGAAGGCTTGAAATACAATTTACTCTCTGTTTCACAATTTTGTGATCGTGGATACAAGGTGCAGTTCAAGAGTCAGAAATGTGAAATCATCGACAAGAAAACACACACAGTCCTACTAGTCGGCATTAGACAAGGAAGTGTGTACATAGTGAACTGGAACAGTTGTCCGAGGGACACCTGTCTACTTACTAAGAATCCTAAAGAACTTGGCTGGCTCTGGCATAGACGCCTTTGTCATCTAAACTTTAAGGTTCTTAATAAGATAGCCAGAGACTACCTTGTGGAAGGTATTCCCAATGAAGTCTACTATAAGTCACATGTATGCACCTCCTGTCAAAAAGGTAAACAGGTGAAGGGTTCTTTTAAATCTATTCCATCCCTCTCAACCAGTAGAGTTCTTGAACTTCTACATATGGACTTACATGGCCCAATAACTCCTCCAACTTTGAACGGTAGAAGGTACACACTTGTTGTGGTAGACGACTATTCTAAGTTTACTTGGGTAGTCTTCTTACACAAGAAGAGTGATACACAAACACTTTTGCCTGATCTATTGAAGAAGTTACAGGTTGAGAAGAATCAGTCAATTGTCAAGATCCGTAGTGACAAGGGTACTGAATTCATTAACTGCTATATTAAAGAATTTTGTTCTAAGCGTGGCATCCAGCACCTTACTAGTGCAGCTAGGACACCACAGCAAAATGGAGTAGCAGAACGAAGGAACTAAACTCTTAAGGAGGCCTGCAGGACCATGCTGACAGAGTATAATACGCCTCAGAAGTTTTGGGCAGAAGCTATCAACACTGCATGCCACTCACAAAACAGAAGTGCTATTAATAAAGCACTAGGTAAGACGCCCTATGAGGTATGGAAAGGTAGAAAACCCAGAGTTTCATATTTTCATATATTTGGATGCAAGTGTTTCATCCATAACAATGGGAAAAGCAAGTTGAATGCATTCGATGCTAAAGCAGACGAGGGGATATTCTTAGGATACTCCTCGACTAGCAAAGCATTTAGAGTATTCAACTACTCAACCCTTTGTGTGGAAGAAACACCACATGTGGTTTTCGAAGAATCTCAACAGGACCCGTCTACCAACAAGATCAGTGAGAAAGCTACTGAGCTAACTGTCGAAACTGACAAAGACTCAGAGGTATATGAATCCGTTCAAGCATACAATCCATTTATAAAAGCTCTCGAGTCAGACGACCAGAAGAAGGTGAGTGCTCAAGGTAACTCTACTAGACCAGTTGACATGCCTAAACTAGTCGACTCGTCTACTCCTATTAAATCTTCTGATGATAATGATGTTGACATGCATGATGCTGTACATGATATAGATGATAGTATTTTTGTTAAGAATAGAAATACATGGAAATCAGCGCATAATACTGAAAATATTATTGGTGACTCTACTGTTGGTGTGAAGACTAGACGACAACTCTTTGAGTCGCAAGAACAATCTAGTCCATCTCTGTTTTGCTGGTGTTGTTTCCTCTCATCTATCGAGCCTAAAACCATTAATGAGGCATTGGCTGATAGTAATTGGATCATTGCTATGCAATACGAGTTGAATCAGTTTGTTCGAAACGACGTCTGGGAACTTGTCGATAGACCAAAACATCATAATGTAGTTGGAACTCGATGGATTTTCAAAAATAAGAAAGATGAGAATGATGTAGTTGTTCGTAATAAGGCTAGACTAGTCGCCCAAGGCTATTCACAAGCTGAAGGCATAGACTATGATGAAACATATGCTCCTGTTGCTAGACTAGAGGCCATTCGATTGTTTCTTGCATATGCTGCCTACATGAAATTTACTGTATATCAAATGGATGTTAAAAGTGCGTTTCTTAACGGTATTCTTGTGGAAGAAGTATATGTTGAACAACCCCCAGGTTTCGAAGTCAAAGGTAATCAGGTATACAAATTAAAGAAGGCCTTATATGGACTAAAGCAAGCTCCAAGAGCCTGGTACGATACTCTTTCTCAATTTCTATTAGAAAATGGTTTTACTAAAGGCAAGGTAGACAGAACCTTGTTTAGAAGACAAGAAGGGAAAGACATTTTACTCGTCCAAATTTACGTAGATGACATCATTTTTGGTTCACCTAATAAAGAGCTGAGTGAAAGTTTCTCAACACTCATGCAAAGTAAATTTGAGATGTCTATGATGGGTGAAATGAATTACTTTCTTGGACTTCAAGTAAAACAGACCCCTGAAGGGATTTTCATAAATCAAGCAAAGTATACTAGAAATCTTCTAGACAAGTATGGTATTAAGACATGCAAGTCTGCTGGCGTACCTATGCTACCTACATACAGAATGGACCCAGACGAACAAGGTAAGTGTACTGATCAAACTCATTACCGTGGTCTAATTGGTTCATTACTGTACTTGACTGCTAGTAGGCCTGATATTGCATTTTCTGTTGGTGTGTGTGCTCGTTTTCAAGCTAATCCAAAAGAGAGTCATATGGAAACCACTAAAAGGATATTGAAATATTTGAAAGGAACCATCAATCGTGGTATATGGTATCCTTCGAATGATGATTTATCTTTAAGTGGCTACTCTAATTCTGATTTTGGTGGTTGTAGAATAGATAGGAAATCTACATCTGGTTCTTGTCAATTCTTAGGCACAAAACTCATTTCATGGTTTTCGAAAAAGCAGACAAGTGTTGCTACCTCTACTACTGAAGCCGAGTATATGGCTGCTGGTAGTTGTTGTAGTCAATTATTATGGCTTATTCAACAGCTTAGAGATTATAATATTTGTGAATCAAATGTTCCTATATTCTGTGATAGTAACAGTGCAATTGCCATTACACAAAATCCTGTTCTGCACACACGTTGTAAGCATGTTGATGTGAAACACCATTTCATACGTGATCATGTAGAAAAGAAGGATATTCGCATGGAAAAGATTCATACTGAGTTTCAAAGAGCTGATATTTTTACAAAACCATTAGCTGAGGCACGATTTCGTGAATTATGCATTAGTTTAGGGCTAATTGATTTAGATCCTACTTGCCTATAGCTGTGTACTAACCAGACAGGTACATCAAACGAAGTATGGAGACAAGATCACTAGACTAGGGCACTCGTCTACTCACGCAACAGACAGGTATACAAGGCTAGACAAGATGATCAGACAACCCGATGAGGAAGCTGGTAAAGCTGAGGGTAAAACTAAGGGAATAAACATTTAAGGGGGAATTTATGATTTCTTAAATATCCTTATGTTGACTCTTATGTGGGTCAATAGTCATCTTGTTCGAAACCTTGATCATTACTTTAGATTGATATTCATCCTACTTATTGTTATGCTACTTGTACCATCGATTACACATTGAATATGATAAGATAGGTACATGAAGACGTTCGATGTTCAGAATAGACATGCACAGACGAAGGGGGAACTCGTCTGGTGTACGTAAGCCAACTCGTCTGGTGTACGTAAGCCAACTCGTCTGGTGAAGCTTATGTCTACTCGTCTGTTCTGGATGGACTCGAACAAGACAAGCTAAGTTTTTTTAATGCTAAGTGTTTAATCAAAACGGATTAAGAATATTATAGTATTTAGGTATTGATAGAATTTGAAAAACCCTTGAATTAGATTTATACACTCTCATTTGATGTGGTGTATACATCCAGTTCTCACTCATCTACACTAGGACAGATGAGTTCACTCCTCTGTTCTAACTAAGAAAGGGCGGATTTCAAATCTTACAATATCAAATTACATACTACTCTCGGTTCCGTAACCGAATGCCAAAGGTCTTAACTGTCTTGATCAAAACCCAAATTATCACATAACTTAGTCACATTTGGGTTAATTCCTTGTTTTTCTCAAGAAGTTTTTGCATCTCTCTATTTTCAAGCAAACCAGTTACTAATTTTTTGAAGATGTCTATTCGATCTATCTTCGATCTTAGAACTAACATGCAGGTCACATTCGACCTAGGCCGGTACATCTCCGATAACAAAGTAAATGTAGAACCATCTGTGTTCTTCAAGGGCAATCACTCAGACGACGATGCTGAGATTCTGGCTAAATGCACTCGATGTGGGCTCAAACCGTATCTAGAATCATTTCCTCAAGTGGTCTTGGAGGAGGAGGTGCTAGAATTCTATGCCAACGTCATCAGACAGGGTGATGTTATTGAGTCGTTTATTGGTGAAGATCGTGTGCAAATCACTCCAGAAACGATGTTCAACCATCTACAGCTGCCCATCGGTTCAATTGACATTGATAATTATGCACTTGGACAAGAAATTCGATATTTGAGCATCTTCTGTGGCAAGAAGCTGAAACAGAAACCGGATGGCAAGTATGCTCCAGTCAAGAAGGGTGATCTTCTTAAAAAATATCGCACATTGTTGGATATTGCCAGCAAAATTCTGTTAAGTTCGACTGGTTCTCATGACTCTGTGACCTTTGTGAAGGCAAGGGTTATGGCTGTAATTTTTGACGGTATCACTGAATGCAATTGGTTCAAGCTGATTGCAGACCGCATTATGTATTTTGAGCGCAGTGTTCGAGTAGATGAAAATACTCGAAATTGGGTGGTGTCTACTGCTGTTGGTTATGGTAATAAGCTAAGTATCTTACTTCCTCTCCTAATGCCAAACAAGACGAAATGGAGCAAAGGAAAGCCGTTTCATCCTTTGAAGTTTTACTTGAAGAAAGGGGCAGTAAGGAAACAGGCTGCTGCTAGGCCATCTGCACCTAGGCAAGCCAGAATTGACCCCATGGAGGCTTTGCCATATGCTGGTGAATCTGGATCTTCAGAAGATGAGTCCGTTGAAGACAAGCCAATGGAAGCTGCACAAGACTCATCTAGTGCAGAAGACTCAGAGCAGACTCAGTCAGAAGAAGAGTCGACTCAAGAGCAGGAGTCGAGTGGACAAGTACCTGAGATGTACACTTTGGTGAGAGTCGATTCACCTACACGTCCAGCCGAGTCGAGTGTACAGGTTGGTTCTACTACTCAATCTGTTTCAATTCCTCTCTCTCTCCCATCCTCTTCTGTTCGAACCAAGGCAAGATCACATCGATCTAGGCCTAGACCTTTTCCCACAACTTCACAAGTGCTGCCAGCATATCCGCTGAGGGTTAGCCTACCTGAAAACACTCCCATAATAGATACAACTGATACTCCGACAGTTGTCATACCAAACCAAGACACATCAAAGCTTTTTGAAACCAGTCCTTTCACACCCTCTCCCTTAACAGAATATGTTGAACCCTTGATCCCATCTACTTCAGATCAGACGATAGTTGCCACTGCAACAACTGAGTTAGAGACCCCATCTACTCAGACCCCGAATGAAGCTAGATTCGAATCCTTGGTCTATTATCCCATGTGTCTAAGAGAGAAGCGAGTCCGTTCAAAGATGAGCAAGAATTTGAAGAAGCAGCTCTCATCTGTTGAAGTCGACTACTCCTCAGAACAGTTTGAGAAACTGGTTCGTATTTGTACTTGGGTGGCCTTGAAAAAGTCTGGTACAGATGATCTCTTCGAAGTCATCTTAGGAAAGGGTGGTATTTCAAACTTCATGGATTGGGAAATGGAGCAGAAGGAGAACAGTGGAGTTAGTGATCACTCAGAGCTTTTCCCAAATCATGCTATCACTGCTCTTGCGAAAAGACTACTTGGGATTTCTGATGACTTGATGAGTTCCGAATTCAAGATTGATGTTGGTGTACAGGTTCCAGATCTTGATGATGTGCAAGACATTGTGGTGATTGAAGGTGATCAAGCTGCGTTGATTAAGTCTACTGATCCAGTCTTAGATTTGGACAATGTCTCAGATCAGTTGAGAGGCATTGTGTTCAAATTTCAGATAGAACATGCTGATAGTCCAAGATCAGATTTTACTTTTATAAATCGTTATTCTGATGATTTACTGCCATTTGAACTTTGTGGATACATGAAGAAGTTGCATGCCTTATTGAAGAAGGACATAGCTATTGCTGAAAAGATGGCTCATGAAGCGAAGTTTGCTATTATCTCTTACTCTCCTCAACTTAATCTAAGAGCTATTGCTGGAAGTGTGCTTCCAGAGGTTGATCCAGTTGAAGACGAGGTCTTGGCTACTGTTCCAGCAGATCAGTTGGTAAAAGTTTTAATTCCGGCAGATGAAGTCATGCTTGATGCTCCTCATGTTGAGATTGGACAGTCATCTCATGCTATCTCAGCCGCCTCCATAGATGTGTTGAAGGACGAATTGAAAGCTGGTGTCAAAGCATCGATTGATAAGTTTCTTAAATCTGATATCAAGAAGATTCTTACTGAACAAAACAATGTCCTTGTGACAAGTTCAAAAGATTTGATAGTTGATGCAGTCAGTCAGGTGGATGAAGAATACAGACAGCATATGTTTGAGCAACTTGAGGGATTTCTTCAAGATCAAGTTGAATACTCAGAGAAGAGCTCAGTCGATTTTGCTCGCGTTCTGGCTACTGAATCCAGGAAATTGGAAAGAGTCTATAGAGCACGAATCGAAGTTGCTGATGTTCAGAGAAAAGAAGCGTATGATCAGCTTACCCAAGCACAACAAATTATCTCTGCTATAACTGATGAAAACAAGAAGTTACGTTTAACTGCTACACATTTTAAGAATGAGTTGAATTTGTCTACTCAGAAGCTAGAGTTGGTTGCGACCAAGCTGGACAAGTTAAGTCAAAACAAGTCGCATGAGAAGCAAATTGAGAAAGCTACAGATCTTATGAAGCAGGCGATGATGGAAGAAATGACTCGGTTCACTTCTCTTTTCTCTCTCAAGGCATCTGATGAAGCCTAAAAGGGGGAAGAGGCAAGTCGAGTTGAATTTGCTGCTGAAGGAGTAAAAGAGGCAAGTGCTGAACCAGAAGCTAAAGATGCTGCTGAAGCCATGCAAGATCTTAAAAGGCCTAAGAAAGGCAGAGGCAGATTGGTTAAAACTGCAGAAGCTGAGCAAGCTAAAATTGAAGATGATGAATTGAAGAAGAAGGAGAAGGGCAAGTCTATAGCGTCTCCAGAAGCTGAAGTGCAGAAGAAAATGGTATCGAAAAGGAAGTCTATTACCATTGAAGAGCCTACTACTGAAGCTGGTATTTTGAAGAAGCAGAAGATTGATGAGCCAAGTGATGAAGCTCATTATGCTAAGAAGAAGAAGATAGAAAAACACATTGAAAGTTTGTTGAAGCAGAAGCCTGATGAAGATCAAATAGAAGACAAGCTCATTGATCACTTTATTGACAAAGAACATCGTCAAGATTGGATGAAAGTGAAAAGGCAATGGGAACTTGATCACTGGATTATCAGGAAGTTTGGAGATTCTGATAACTCTGACGATCTTTATGCTATGTTTGATAAGTTCATGGAAGGACAGCATAAGATGCTATGGAACTTAATCATAAGGATATCTGCTGCTGCTAATTTTAATATTCTTGTTCCTGGTTTTCCGAAATGGAAGTGTCCTATGACGAGTTCAGGTAAAAGAGCAGATGTGAACCAGATCAAGAAGTATGAAGATGAGTTGCTAGACAATGAGAAGATTGAAGACGAAGAACATATTCAAGGAATCCATACTAGACTACTCAATGCTTTCTGTGTTCCAGATTCAGAAAGAGGTAATTTTCAAGTATAGTTTAGTTTGTTTTGATTTCGTTATTTTTGAAGTATTTGTAATATCTACTGATCTACTTCTGAATGAATGAAAAAGATAAAGTACTATTTTGATGTTTAAAGACAAGATAACTACTTAACTAGTCTACTTATAAGAAAAGATTCAAGTAGTTTTGGCTTCATCAAAAAGGGGGAAATTGTTGGGATATGAATCCTAGAACAAGTCCTAAATGATGAACAAAAGATAAAAGATAAAGTTTTGATAAGCCAAAAGAAGACTTGAATATTTTCTAAGTGTTGACTAATCTAGTCTAGTTAAGTTGGAGTCATCTTGTACAGATCAGTAGAATTCAAAAGACAAGTACAATTTAAAAGAAAAGTATTTTCGAAAGATAAGTACGATTTATAAGTACTTCATATCTGTTCATATATGTTAGGTTGTTACTGAGCTATTTAAAAGTTGTATAGAGCTCATGATTTCTATATGTAATAGATTAGATTCATTGTATAGTTTATAAGTTGACTAAGCTTGTATTATAAAAGCTTAAAGTAATGTAATAGTCTTGTTAGGTTAGATGATAGGACTAGGTTAGTTCTATTAGAAGTCTACTACACAAGAAGAGAAGACCAGTCTACTACTCAAGACAGGTGGACTACAAGACAAGTACATATACAAGTCTACTCAAGACAGGTCAACGAGAAGGTTGTACAGAAACGCGTGAAGAGATAAAGATATAGAAGTTAGTTATGGAATAACTAATTCATAACAGAAACGCGTGGATTGATAAGAAGATTCAGTTGAAGGTAGTTATCAAGAAAAGTTGGTTACAACTTACTAAGTTCTTGAAGATTGAAGTCTATAAATACCCCAAGGTATTCATTGGTAAAAGAATACTGATTACTGAAGATACTGAAGAATTACTACTTACAAACGATATTGAAGATTCAATTGAAGTTTACTCTCAGAATTGATTGAAGTTCAGAAAGATAGCCAGAAGACAAGTGAAGAATCAAGAAGGCTACTACTGAAGAACAGAGAAGTTTTTAGTTTTTGTTTGTTATTTTCAAGGTGCTAGATACTTGTAAAATTTCTAGTAAGATCGTAGACATATCTGGAGGTATAGTCTGTTGAAGATCTAAGTCTTCTTCTTGGGACTTTAAAGACAGGAATACACACTTGTACTCGATTGGAAGAGTTTAGTGGAAACATCACAACTGGGTTTGTGAGAGTGGATGTAGACAAGTTGTCGAACCACTATAAATCTTGTGTTTGATTTACTTTACAGTTTTGATTGTTTAAATTGCTTAATTGGTTTAATTACTTAACTGATCTAGACTAGTTGAGTATAGAACAGAGTTCGCGTATTAAGTTGAGTATAAACTTTAATTGGGCTCATTGATAAAATTTCGTATTCCGCACATTGTGATTCTGATATATCGAAAGATTTTAGAAAAGTCTATTCACCCCCCTCTAGACATTTTCTTTAGCTTCCCTCGATATTAAACTCAACTTGGGACCAACAGTAACCTGTCCAAACATGATGAAAATGTTCTATGGCATCAAAGATTGGGTCATGCAAATTACAGAGCAATGAAAAAGCTAATCAAAGCAGATGCAGTAAAAGGAATTCCAGAACTGAGGTTTCACAACACCAATGTATGTGGACCATGCCAAAAAGGTAAGCAGGTAAGAATGTCACACAAAATGCTGTCACATTGTACTACACATCGATGCTTTGAATTACTGCACATGGATTTGATGGGTCCTATGGAAACTGAAAGCATTGGAGGAAAGAGGTATTCCTTAGTTGTGGTAGATGATTTTTCTAGATATACCTGGGTAGAGTCTTTGAGAGACAAATCTGAAGCATTTGCTGCATTTAAAATTCTTTATAAGAGGTTCAAAAATGTGTTTAACTTGAAAGTTGGCCGTATTAGAACTGATCATGGTAGGGAATTTGAAAACAGCATGTTTAATGATTTTTGTGATAAAAAGGGTATCTTGCAAGAATATTCATCTCCTAAAACTCCACAACAAAATGCAATTGTTGAAAGAAAGAATAGAACTTTACAAGAAATGGCTAGAGTTATGCTTACATCCAAATGTCTTGCTAAGAAATTTTGGGGAGAAGCATTGAATACTGCATGTCATATTATTAATAGGGTTTTTATTCGTTCTAACACTAATCAAACACCATATGAGATTTTGAACAACAGAAAACCTAATGTGAAATATTTTCATGTATTTGGTTGTGTGTGTTATATTCTGAATGATAGGGATCAACTTCATAAGTTTGATTCTAAAAGGGATAAAGGTTTCTTTTTAGGCTATTCTAGAAATAGTAAAGCTTATAGAGTTTATAACCTTAGAACTAACACTGTTCAAGAATCTGTTAACGTTGTGTTTGATGATGATAAAGGTCTTACAGATGACAAAGATGAAGAAGATGTATCACAGGTTACTGACACTTCTGAGAATACACTGAAGTCTGAAAATGTTGTACCAAATGTTAACACATCTGGGTCAACATCTACAGAACAGTCAGCTATAAATTCACAGAATGATCAGTACATCCCCAAAACGAATCCTTCTTCAAGAATAGGCAAAAGTCATCCTTCTGACCAGATCATAGGCGATGCTACAGTTGGAGTGCAAACAAGAGGAAGAGTAAGATCAAACAAGGTAGATGTGGTAAGAACAATATGCATGTCTTCTATGTGTAATGTTGTAAATGCTGAATGCTATTTATCTGAAATTGAACCTAAGAGTGCTAAAGAAGCCTTAACTGATGAAAACTGGATTAATGCTATGCATGAAGAACTTGGTCAGTTTGAAAGAAATGAAGTTTGGACACTTGTTCCTAGACCTAGTCATACTAATGTCATTGGAACAAAGTGGATATTCAAGAATAAAACTGATGAATCTGGTAATATTGTTAGGAACAAGGCTAGGTTAGTAGCACAAGGTTACACCCAAGTTGAAGGAGTCGATTTTGATGAAACTTTTGCACCTGTTGCTAGGATAGAATCTATTAGATTACTGCTAGCTATTGCATGTTTTATTGATATTAAACTTCATCAAATGGATGTAAAGGCTGCATTTCTAAATGGCATATTGAATGAAGAAGCATATGTTGAACAACCTATAGGATTTGAAGATCCACAGTATCATGATCATGTATATAAACTTAAGAAAGCATTATATGGCCTTAAACAAGCTCCTAGAGCATGGTATGGTAGGCTTACTGACTTTCTTTTGGAATATGGATTTATTAGAGGAGAGGCAGATAGAACTTTGTTCATTAAGCACACTGAAAATGATATACTAATTGCTCAAATATATGTTGATGACATTGTGTTTGGTTCTACTTGTGATAAAATGTTGAGTAAATTTGTTGAGGCAATGACTGCAACATTTGAAATGAGTATGGTTGGAGACTTGAATTATTTTCTAGGTCTTCAAATCAAACAATGCAGCAATGGTATTTTCTTCTCCCAGAGTAAATATGCTAAGAACTTGGTTAAAAGATTTGGTCTTGAGAATTCAAAACCAATGAAAACTCCTATGGGATCTTCTTTGAAACTTTGCAAAGACAGTGCTGGAACAGATGTTGATCCAACACTTTACAGATCCATGATAGGTAGTTTACTGTATTTAACCTCTAGTAGACCAGATATTATGTACAGTGTGTGTGTTTGTGCTAGGTACCAAGCTAATCCAAAGGAATCTCACCTGAATGCTGTGAAAAGGATTATCAAGTATGTTGCAGGTACAAATGACCTTGGAATCTGGTATACTAAGGACACCAACAACATTCTGATAGGCTACAGTGATGCTGATTGGGCTGGAGATATAGATGATAGAAAGAGTACGAGTGGAGGATGTTTCTACATGGGAAACAATCTTGTTTCATGGCACAGCAAGAAGCAGAATTGTGTTTCACAATCTACTGCAGAATCTGAGTATATAGCTGCTGGAAGCTGCTGTACACAACTCTTGTGGCTGAGCAAGATGTTCCATGACTATGGTATTGAGAATGGTATACTTACAATCTTTTGTGATAATACTAGTGCTATTAACATTTCTAAGAATCCTGTACAACACTCACTCACAAAGCACATTAGCATAAGACATCACTTTATGAGAGATTTAGTAGAGAAGAATATTGTTAAGTTGGAGTATATACCTACTGAAAAACAAAATGCTGACATTTTTACTAAGGCATTAGACCATGAGAGATTCTCAATCTTGAGGAAATATCTTGGGATGAGCACTATCTGAAAAATTCGGATGGATGTTGTCACAAATGCGTCAGCATTTGGGACAACATCATGGGTTGTAAAAATTTTATAAGTTGAATTTATTTCTTACTTAGTTAAATAATTCCTTTGTAAAATATCTACGAATCTAAGAACCTTGTAGTGCAAAAATAAACATGTCTCACACCTCTCAAATGCATAAAAATGAGAATGTTATTAGCATACTAAAAGATGTACCAAATCACTGAGTAACTATGGAGCACGGAGTTCACTACTACGATGCCTTCTTTTCAAAAGGTGATTCTTTGGTAAAAACATCAATATATTTGTAATCCATTAAGTAAGTATGGGGCACGGAGTTCGCTACTACGATGTACTCTACAGGAACAATGGATCAATACAAATTAGATGCTATAACACAAAAAGAAAATTATGGTGCAACACAAATGAAGCAAATTCATGTAAAAACCGTGTTGAGGTGTTTGTAACAGTTTTGAGCACAACATTGCCTGATTCGAATTTATTTTTATTAGTAGTAATTATTTAATTATTTAATTATTTATTGAGATTTATTTTATTTATTCAATTATATAACTAACCCACGTTTTTAATTTTCAGATTATGCTTGGACTAAGTAAAGAATTCTAGAAACTTCTTAATTATTTAATTAATTAATAAAATTGATTTTTCCCACTAATTAACCATGATCTAGGTTGTGGCTAAAAATGTGGAGCACTATCACATTATTTCTGGAATAATTCGTTTTAACCTCCAACTACACATACATTCTCTCCATAAAACTCAATTAATTGTGATTTATGTTGCTAATTTGCTGATTGTCGAGCTTTGTTAAGTACACCTCTTGCAGAAATTGTGTTTGGCCGTGTATTTCCCAAAACTGCTGTATACACTCTCACACCTCGTGCCTCGAAACTCAAACCGTCCCTTTAATGGCTGGAAACCAACCTCAATCTCACTCTCACTCACACTCTGTTTCTGAAAATTCCAAACAAACTGCCCAAAATTCTCTTGAAATTCTTCCTTCAATGGCTTCGCAACAATCCAACTCCTCAAATGCCGACTCCAATGTCTCTGCAACCCCATCAACAACCGCTCCTGTTCCAACAACTACCCAAATCCCACAAGATTCGACCGTTGAACAGTTTACAAAAGCTGTCGAAGAAGTGTCTGCAACTCTTCGAACTACCGGGCATCTACCCGTGATGCAATTCGGAGATATCACTGTGGATATCTCAAGTTATTTGGCCGATCAAACTGCTCAAATGACTGCTGCAACAAAAAGCCCTAATCTTACTGTTCCAGTTTCAACGGAGGAACATGTCGAAACTGGTGTTGAAGGAGAAGCTGCTGCTGCGTCCGATTCTGAGGATGAAGAAATGGAGGACGCCCAAGCTTCTGATTCTGGTACAAACTAATCTCTCTCACTTTCTGAAGAGTCTGCTCCTATTCCCTTCAAGAAAAATGCACAGAAAGGAAAAAGACAGAGAAGCCCTGTACAAAGAAGGAGATCGTACCGTGTATTCACTCGTGTGGATTACTCTGAATCCATGAGGAAGAAGAAGAAAGTTGGAGCTGATGCTGGTGAACCCATTCAAGTGTTCACTGAATCTGATGAAGAAACCGAAGTTGCCACTGTTGCTGCAAAGAAGCCAAAGACTGTTGCTGAGAAACCAAAGAAAGCTGTTGTTGAACGAAGGAAGAAAGCTGCTGCTGATCCCAAAGGCAAAGGGAAGGCCAAAATGATCCCTGAAGAAGAACCTGCTGAATCAGACTCTGATTCTGATTTCAATGTTTGCCTAAGAGACATGCAAGAATCTCTTAAGAAGAATGCTGAGTCATTTGCTGCTGCAAAAGAGTCCACACCAGAACCTGATGATGGTGGAAGTGGAGACAGCTCATCTTCTGAGGCAACGAGCTCATCTGCTGAAGCAAAGAACTCATCCAAAAGCTCCTCTGCACATGATGGAGACACTGATCCTGATGAGGAACTGCCTTCTGAGACAGAAAATGAAGGTATCTCTGATCACTCCACTTATGTTGAGAAAAGGTTAGAAATTTATTCTAAGAGGAAGCTGTTGATTGAGAAAAGAATAAATGTGCCTGATTTTGATAGTAAGGGTATGCTTAAGTTTTTAGAGGATAGAAATCTGTTGAATGCTGTTACATTTGGTGAAGCTTTTCTTACAAACTGGTCTTATGAATTCTATGTCTGTATGAAGAAAAGTTATGGAAAAAGAAGTTCTAGGTCTTATGGTACTGTTAATTTTAGGGGGAGGGATGTGCCTTTCACTCCAGAACTTATTAATGAGTTCTTGCACACTCCTAATGTTGATGAGGATGATGATCCAGATATGGATGTTGTGATTACTGCAATCACAGGGGGTAGAAAGACTAAGTGGACTAGGAAGATGCTAGCTAGACACTTAACCTCCTTACATTCTGTTTTGTATAAGCTGATCATATACAATTGGATTCCCACTACCAACACCACCAAGATTACAAGAGACCAAGCCATTCTTATGTATAGGATTTCTATACTTAAGAAGTTCAATCTGGGACATACTATCTTTCACCATATGAGGAAATTTACTGGGAAAACTACTGGGAAAGGAAATCTGCCCTATCCAGTCTTGATTTCAAACTATCTGAAGCACCATGGCTTCACTGCTAAGAAGACTGATGTCTTGAGGGGGAGAGTGCCACTACTTGCTATTGCTCCTGCCTTATTGATTGGGGACAGAATCATTGATCTGCCCATAGTTGCTCCTGGTACTGATAGTCCACAGAGATCTTCCAGACCCTCTACTTCAGCTCAACCAGGCCCTTCCAGAACACATCAGAGAAATGCACCCCCAAATGTTGAGAACATTCGTGTCAACATTTCTGGTAATGTGTATCTTTCACAGGAATTCATCAAACTCCAACTCCAACACTTGCAGGAAACAATAGATGAACTCCAGTTCCTGAAGGACAGGTGGACCAACCTCCTTTCACCTACAACAGGGGGAGTACCACCACCATCCAACTCCAATGTGGTCATTGAGGAGATAAATGAAGATGGAGTTCCAGCTGCTGCTGATGCTGGTGTTGTACCTGATGCTGGAGGAGATGCTGCTGTTACTGATGTAGTTGCACATCTTGCATCTATTTACTTTGTGGATGAAGTTGATGAACAAGAACATTGATGAACAGGGACAAGCTACAAGACAGGGGGAGATCTGATTTCATAATGGCTGTTGTTTATGCCATTTATTCAGTTCAACCTTTGTAATTAATGTTTAAGTTTGAATTCTGAAATTCTGATACATTTGTTATTTATTTTCTTAGATGATAGGATGTCTATTACTGCAACTTGCTTAATGGTTCCACTTGATATTTGTTTACTGCCTTGCTTAATTTGTTTGCAGATTATCATGTGTCTAATATTGCAGGTTGTGTATAGTATTAGTGTCTGTTTTTGTTTTACATTATGTTTTGCTCTGATTTTATTATTTTGTTTTTTTTGTGTCATACTTAGATTCTAAGTGAATTTCTTCCAGTTCAACTTATTATCTTAGTATAGTTACTTATGTTGTGAGTAAGTGTATAGTTTATACTTATTCTATTTTGGATGAAATAGTTTTGATCCTTTGGCACGGATCATTATGAAATTATCCTTGATCTTCAGTTGATTTGATCCAACGATTACAACAGGTATTGTCTTGACTAGTGCTTAGCAATGATGTCAACCTCAACTAAGTACATAAAACTGAGTATGTATAGAAATATATGTGCATCAGGTGTGTTGTAGTCGAAAGGTCAAATTGGGGGAGATTGTAGATGTTGTTAATTCTTAAATGTCTTAACATTATCAACAACATCTGAATTTGACCTTCCAAGATTTTTTCTAAGTCTTTTCTGAAATGCTACATTAAATGTTGACCTAAATGTTGTCGCATTTCTGGCAGGATCTAGAAGCTTCTACAAGGATCTGGAACCTGGAAGATTCCAGAACATTGAAGAACATGCTAGAACAGCCTGGATACATTTGGAACGACCTGGAGCAGCCTAGAAGGATCTAGAAAGATCATGGAAGTTGTGGAAGTTGAGTTTCCTAAAAAATAGGACCTCAATGTGGAAGCCTCTAGAATTTCGTATCCCACACTATAAATACCCATTGAAGGCTTCATAATTCAGTGTGCTCTATTCGATCAATATCCTAGACCGAGCGTTCATCCCTGTTAGGAAATTGTGGCCAATAGTTCTACATTTTAGTTCATACGTTGTATACCACTCGTATGACTGTGTGTCTTCTTATCTATTGAGAGTGTAATCATTAGATAGACTAGGCATTTCGACAGTGTATAATTTATACACTTAGTTCGTTTTCTAGACTTGGCACCTGCCTCGTTTATAGTTTCGTTGTGAAAGTTATTGTTGTAACATTTCACACAACATTTGTACTTGAAGATAAGTATTGATTTTACGCCATAAGGCAGACATAGATTTTTATTTATAAAATCTATGTTAAAAGTATTTCCATTGTGTCTCGTTTGTTTTTAGTGTTTCAAGTCTTCCGCTGTGTATCTTAATTTCTGATATTCTGTTAGAGTCAGTGTTGCACCATTTGTCTCAACATTCTGTGCAACATTTATCTACTTATACTTAAACACTTCTATACACACCCCACACGCACACTTTCATAGATGAAGCAAAACTATCCGTTGGTGGAGATAGTAAGCTTATCCATAAATTTGAACTTTCAAATTGTTCAGGGGCCTGTATGCAATTAGTACATGCATTCACGTCCATTCTGCATTTTGCATTCCATTCTCAGAATTTGTTATGCGCAGTGACAGGTGGCACTAATTCTTTGGTTGATATGGAATAATTTCGTCCTTTCTGCTAAGTGTGTCAAGTCCAATGTATATGAATGTCCAAATTCATCATACTTGACTTTACTCAGCATATTTGTCTTCATGAGTCCTTGCCCCTTTCTTCATAACACTTCAGCTTCTTGTCTTCAATGATACTTATCTTCATGTGCTTTGTGCTTTTAGGTCATTTGTCATAGATTCAAGGAATAATCTATCTAAGAAAATTTAAAGCTCCCTAACATGTTTGAACTTTTCTAACCTGAAAATCTAGACTATGGCAAATCATCATACTTGGGGTTTTACTTAGGGTTTTGGTATCAAATCAAAATCAAATTTTCTTTTATTAATATAAACCATATCCCAACAGTAATGAAACATTCACATTTTCTTATATATACAAATTATACACGAAATTCTAAATCAATATTACATTTCTTTTATCATTCTATTGATTTCTCTCACTTGAATTGACATAGCCTACCAGTATAAAGAATTGTATATATAATTGACTGAAAAAATAAAAAACATGTCAAAATTTAATTATAACATAAAAAGAATACACAAATTTAGCCATAATAGAAACCCTTAAAGCTATGTTTAAGGGATTGCATAATTTAAGAAAGTCGATACAATTTTTAATTCTAAATTAAATAATCGAAAATTTTATATTTACGTATTATTTAAAGGTTATCGGATTTCCTAAAATTAAGGAATTCAAATTCCTCTTTAATTTCTTTATACTTGACTAATTTTAATTAAGGAAAATTGAATTTCATAATTTAAGTCAGATTTATATTATATATTTCATAATTAAAATCAAATTAAAAAAATTCATAAATAGATTACAAGATTCGAATTCGAATTTCTCATATAATTCAATTTTAAATATATTATTTTAATTTGCATATTTATATTAGAAGCAGTCAATTTGTATATATGTTGCTTAAATTAGGGAGGAGATACGAAAAGAGTGGTGCAAATGCGTTAAATTAAATAAGTACGACATTTAGGCATAATTATCGCCCCAAAACAATTTTAATTATTTTTAACTAATTGAGATGCCATGTTCATGAAAATATTTGCAAATAGTATCGCAATTAATAGTTTAATAATCTAGAAGAAATATATATATATATATATATATAACCACTTTAAATTATTTTAGGCTATTAAGAAAAGAAGACTTTCTATTGTTTTCAATTTTAGATGAAAGAAGATTTCATATGGCACTTTTCAAATAAATATTTAATTCGTAGAAGTGACGTTGGATACTAAAAAGTTTTATAGATTTATTTGTGAAATTGATTTCGATTTAAATGTTTGAATAATTAGCTTTCAATTATATATGTAATTAATATAATATATAGTCAATTATATATGTAATTAATATAATATATAGTGAATATCACATTTTTAGTAGATTATTTTTTAATCAATAAATTAAAATTAAAATAGCTTTATCATATATAGATTAGAAACAGTAAAATTGACAAAATTATTAAATTAGCCAATCAGACGGATGAGTCTCAGTTTTTTTTGAATTAATTGAAATATAAATTTTACATTAGTCAATAAAATTGAATATTATATTAATTTGATTGAAATTCAAAATTAAGTATACATTTGTAATATAATTAAAGAAAATTTTAATTACATTTAAATTCGATTTCTTAATTGAATTAAAGAAATATTTAATTATGATTTTATTTTTATATCCATGAACTTTTTTTTTTTTTGGTATCTCCAAATTTAAGATATTTTTAGCATTTAATGTATTAACATTTAAGGTATTTAATTCCTAAATACGTGGTGCAGACATTCCTAAATTATATATTATCATATTAATTTTATTTAAGATTTGTTATAATTATAATTATTAAACATTTCTTAATTTGTTATAATTACTAAAAGGAATCTAAATGAAATTTAATTTTAAAATGTACTTAATTCAATTAGAATATTTATGTATTTATAATTATACACATATAAAAATATACGATGTGTGTATATAAAGAAGAATAAAATAAGTAATTAATTAATGCAAATTATAATGATAAAAAAGAAATAATTATAATTATAATTATAATAATTATAGGCATATCAATATGCTTAATTATTGCAAGCATATTATATATAAATAATTATTATTTTTCGCATAATATTTTTTTTTAAAATATATAATTTAAAAGTTATTCCAAATTTATTGATAGATTTTAATTTTTTTTTAAATATTATGAATTTCATGGGTAAGAATTGGATTAAAGAAAGATCACATCTTACCTTCTTGATTTAAGAATTACAGTTATAATAAATAAGATTAATTTTCTATTACTAAAAAGAACTTAGTGTATCTATCTTGAGCTTAATTATTGAAATAAAAATTAAAGAAACAATCAATTTAAATTTGAATAGTCAACACTAATTAAAAAAAAAAAACATAAGAACACAGCTAATAAATATAAATACAATTTTGAATTTTATAATATTTCAGCACGTAAGTTTTTATTTATTTATATATTGCATTATTTAATACAATATTTTTTTATTTTAATGATTATAACCAAACATAATACTGATGCTTATTTATCGGGACTTATAATAAAGTTAAAGCTAATAATATTGGACAAGGCATCAATGACTAACATATTTTGTTTTCGGGTATTTTGATCGAAGTCTAAGAGACATAGTTGAAAGTCCTGATGTGTCGATGTCTGATTTGACAGTGATTCTTGGTGGTGAGTCTTGTGACTTTAAAATTCTTCATGTTATTTTCAAAGACTCTACACATTATCGAAGTACAAATTTTTTCTGAAAGAAATGTGGATAGTAAAGTTTTTGTTTCGAGAATAACATTGAGTGTTTTGGATGACACGACTCCTACAAAATTTCGAAGGACACAATTTCCAATTCTATTATCTTTTATAATGACGATAAATAAAAGTTGAGGTCAGTCCATTTCTATGACCTTCCAAAATCTGTCTTCAAGTATGGACAATAGTCAAGAGTCAAGAACAAGAATGAATTTGATGTTTTTTTTTTTTTTTTTTTTGTGTAAATTCAAATGGAAAAATATATAAACGTAAAACAAATGTTGTCTATAATAAATTTTTTCGCAATATGGTAATTTCGTATTGATTTATTTTATAAATAAATCTTGAGTCTATATTGTATTATTGTCTTTTATATATATATATATATATATATATATATATATATATATATGATGTAATTTATATTGCTATAATTTTTTTTTATATTTTAATAAAGGGTTAATTGCAAAAAAAAAAAAACATCACTTAACAAGTTTTTATAAATTACAACATTTTTTTTCTATGTAATTTGATACACCACATTTTTATCTTTTGCAATTAAAAGCATTTGTCAATTTTCTGACAACAATATATTAAATTATGATGTAATTATCAGAGTTGTCGATGTGCCACATAGATGTCACGAATGGTTAATAATTTTCTTTTATATATTTTAAAACGTGTTTAACTAAAAAGAATACTAAAAGAATCGTTTTAAACAAAAAAAAAAAATTGTTTTTAAAAATAAATCATAACTTAATTTAACTATTATAATTTCTTCACAAAACTAAAAAAGATAGGATCGCCTTCTCCAAATCACAGTCCACACAAAAATAATGTGAAATTTTGCATATTGTTTTTATTTAAAAGAGTTTTTAAAACAAAAATATTGTATTGATCAGTCATGGCAATTGTGTAAAACCTTAATGCGGCTTCGGTATATACATCATTCATGTGTTGGCGAAAAATAAACACATCCATCGAATTGTAGAACTTCAAAATGTGGTGTATCGAATTACAAAAAAAAAAAAGAAGAATATGTTGTAATTGATAAACACGGTAAAGTTTGTGATTTTATTTTTTTTTACAATTAACCCTTTAATAAAATAAATTTATAAAACTATACATGTTTCAAAAATTATTTTTAATTAATAAATTAAAATATAATATAAATTTATTTCAACCCCGCGTAAAACGCGGGTCTTACACTAGTATTCAAATAAAGGAAACAAACTAAAACAATACAATTAAGGTCAAATTAATGTGTTAATACCCAATTATGCCCCTTGATCTTATAAAACAATATTAATTCATTAATATAATTAAGTTTGAAATTAAAATACCATTTTCACGAATTTAATATTCTAGATTCAAATTCAAATTAAACCCCATTCCCCTTAGCAACCAATAATTACTCAACATCTACCAAAACTACCAAAATTTACTAAATAGAATAACTTCCTTTCGTATGCCCATTGACAATTCCAAAAATAAGAATTTTTTTGCAGAACAATGGCAGTTTCTTCGGTCTTTTGAATTCTGCAATTCATCGTTCAAGAATTAGGGATTTTGCAATTCATCGTTCAAGAATTAGGGATTCTGCAATTCATCGTTCAAGAACTAGGGATTCTGCAATTCATCGTTCAAGAATTAGGGATTCTGTAATTCATCGTTCAAGAATTAGGGATTTTGCAATTCATCGTTCAATTATGCCTAATTATGCCCCCTCCATCTTCCTCGACTGTCCTTTAGCCGCCTCCCCGCCACCGCCATATTCTATTGAACGCCTTTTTCAATTCCACAAACAATGATAATAGATTTTTCAAATTCTGAATTTCATCGATTTCCCCCCCAATTTATAGTTCAATCTGTGTGTATTCAATCAAATCCTAAGAAGTTAACATCTTTAGGAGACGCGCAATGAACCGTGGCAGAGACAGGAAATGTGGCGGCAGATGTGATGGAAGGCAATATGCCTCTAGAGGTTGATCGCCACGCTCTGAAGATCATTACGTCGCTCGTCGCGTGTCTGTAATATTATCAAATATCTTATAATTTGTTGTTATCACTTTGCTGGTTTTCTTTTGTTGCAATTGAATGTTGTAATTGATGTTCGATCATCCGAAATTGGATTTCTGAAGCAGTGTTTTACTAGTAATTATTCATGCGGGCATTATTCTTTGGATTTATGTAATGTTAGAAGCAGCGAAGTATTGGGCCTCTTTTACTTTTGAATTAAATGTTGTTAGGCCTTGGATGGATGAATTTGAATTGCTTCTTTTGTTTTATTCTGATTTTTTAGTTCCAACTTCTATCCCAAAAGCTCGATGCTCTATGGATATGGATTTGAATTGCTTCTCTGTTTAGGATGCATATTGATTAAGTATTTGATTTCTAAAAAAGTTATGCTCCGTGGATTTTAAAGACTTGAATGTTTATTTCACATCTACCATAGTTTGATAAAATTGCTCAATATGTTAACTTGAAAGTATTTATACAAATGCTTTGGACCTTCTTTTATGAAAGTATCCATACAAATGCTTTGGACCTTCTTTTATGAAAGTATCCATACAAGTGCTTTGGACCTTTTGTTATGAAATCCTTTAATCCAAACCCTCTGACAAAATATCTATCTTTCATTTCTAACTCTTCGGTGCGAAGAAGCTAGGTCTCGTACATCTTCAAATCAGTCTCATCAATCGCAGAGTTGGGAAGATATATACCTCATGGATTTTTTTGTGCACGAAGTCAGCTTGAAGCCAACAAGATGACTATGAACATTCAGTGCAAGGCCTGTATGCAAACTCTTATTTGCACCACTTCGGAGGTGAAATGCAAGTACATATTGAAGCTAAGCATCCAAAGGCTAATCAGATCTGTTCACTTTCTTCCCCCACCTAAAGGTTGTTTCTCAATATGAATTACATACTTGAGATGATGTCCTAGATTTTTGATGGCAAGTGTAATGAAACTTTATGAAATGTGTTGAGATCGTGATTATTCTCTCATGTAAAACACTAATTTTACTATTTTTTCAAGAATGAATATATTCAAAAATATATATATTTATGGCATATATTTGTATGTATATTGTATATTCCAAATATTTTTTAAATAAAATTAATATTTTAGAACATCTTATTGCAAATATATTATTGTGTTGCATATTATGAAGTATTATAAGTTATATGCAACATATTTTTGCATATATCATCGAGAATATGCAACAATTTTTTCATATGGAGATTTTTAGTAAATTTTTATATGCAACATATTTTTTGCATATATCACTACGAATATGCAACAATTTTTTCTATATACAACTAATTTCATGTGGAGATTAGTAAATTTTTATATGCAATATATTTTTGCATATACGCAAGAATTTTTTCCATATGCAACTAATTTGGAGTGAATTGACTAAAGAATTTTGAAATTTCAAGACAATATATAATAAAAAGAAAGATTGATTAAAGATTAATATGTAATTTCCTTTTTTTTAGATTGCCAAATTTTGAATTTTGATTTTTACTAAAGATTGATTATGATTTTAGTTGATTTTTTCCGCTAATTTCGTTTTTTTTAGCGAGATTGACTACCAGTTTTAAAGATTTTGTTTAATTGTTTTTTTAAAAGTTGAATGTTTAAGTTTGACCTTATTTATATTAAATTAATGAGAAGGGTATAGTAGTACATCTATCATCATTTAATTTTTGACCTTATTTGTATTAAAAAAAAAATCATTTTTTTTTAAAGTGTATAGGTGAAATGTCCTTTAGGGCAACTCCCCCATTTTTTTCCATTTAATTTTAATCTGATATTTTTACCACTATTTGATTTTTTCACTTTAGTTGCAAGATTATATGTCATATTGGAAATTACATTTTATGTTTGGTAATTCAACTGAAATATTAATTGTGTTGTATGTAAAAAAATAACATTAAGTATTTATTTGAATGAATCTAATTAAATTATCTTTCAATCAAGAATATTGAAATTTTGGATTATGTATGTCAATTATGAGTTGAATAGTAATTCCATCAAGTTCAAATATACCTTTTTAAATACTGAGCATAAATTTCTAGCTAAAATTTATTTTCTTACAAAAATCTCGAGTTGAAATCGAGTGAAATAAATATTTTTATTAAAATTGTGCAAATACAACTAAAAAAAATTGTGCTCTAATATCAAACAACGAACATTGAATATTAGAGTACCGTGCAGCAGTGTAATTAAATTCAATCATTAATTAATTAAATTCAATCATTAATTTCTATAATTTAAGAAACTATATACCCATAATTCTAGACTATTTCTATTTTTTAACATATTATAATCTAACATATAAACATTTATTGCGTGGAATTAAATTAAAGTAAAATTACTTAAACTAATTAAAACAAAAGATTATTTAGTTATTAAATTTATATTTTATTTTATTCTATTAAAGATTATAATTTGTATGCTTTAACATATAAGAATCATTTATTAAAAGTAACTTTGATGCGTTACTTACAGTTGTTACTCATTCTAAGTTCTAACCATTTAAATGCATATCATAACAAAGTAACGTAAAAAGAAAAAAAAAAGGATTTCATAATCTATTCAATTATAAAACTCAAAAAATTTAAGAGTATTATATTAATTTTTTTTGTTAAAAGTGTTATATCGGATGAGGAACATTGAATATTATATTAGAGTATAGTTACCGCATAATAGTGTAATTAAATTCAACCATTATTTTCCATAATTTAAGAAACTATATACTCCCTCCGATCCAAAAAGTTTGTCGCACTTGGACTTCAAATTTATTTCAAAAAGTTCGTCGCCTTTTTTATTTGTACCCATAATATACCTAAACTACCCCTATTGATTTCTACAATGTTTTTTTTGTTTTTAGAAATATATTAATGATCCTTTATTTCTTTAACATTCCCTCAAAAGGTAAGTTGACGTTTTTTTTTCTATGAATATTTTCTCTCAATATAACATTTCAATCATCTCGATTATGGAGATTTTTTATAGATCGACAATCAATGGCTCCAAAAGTTAGCATTTCAATTGACATTGACTTCAAATTAAAATTTTCATAGATCGACAATCAAAAATTATCATTAAGAAATAAAATTTCCGGAGTGGATGGAAAATGAGAAAATAGGAGAAAGTAGAATGAAAAGGGAAAAGGGAGAAATGTTTGCAGGGATTGACTACGGATGTGATAATAGGGTGGGAGTAAAGTCAAATAAGAGAGGAAAAAGAATGTGGGAAAAGAAAAGGAATAAGAGAAGGAAATGAGATAAATTAAAGAGGGGTAAAAGTGTCAAAAAAATATGTTCTTTAATTCAATACAAAATGCAAAAGGCGACAGACTTTTTGGATTGGAAGGAGTAAGAAACATGAGTTTAACTAAGATAAGGGACAATCCTAAAGACACAACTAGAAATAAAGAAAAAAAATTATAGTATTAGAATTAAGGTCAAATTCATAACCAAATAACCTATTATGCCCTTTATGCTTATAAGACACTAATAATGGATATTAAAATTAGATTTTAAATTTTAAATCAATTTAATATAAAATTAGATTTTAAATTTTAAATCATAATATCTCATAACAAAATCATTCCATGGTCAACTATCCAATCTTCGATATCTCATACCTAATCAATAATTCAATACCCAAATCCCATATGCTATACGCAATAATTCGATACCCAAATCCCATGAGCTATACGCAATAATTCGATACTCAAATTTCATATGATATACGCGATCACTGCCCCAAAAATACATAAAATCTGGCGATCATGACCGAAATTCCCAAAATACAGAAAGTTTGATCTGCAATATCTCATCCGATAATCATTCCATTATCAAGGTATGCAATTTTATTCGGTGTTGTCTTAATGCAATAATTAATAATTCGTTTAGTTCATGGTTCTTCCAAATTCATAAAGTCTGATCTTCGATATTTTCTACATCGTCACTATTTTATATTATGCGATTTAGGGCTTTATTGAAGGAGTTAATTGGAGAAGCTAATTTACAGAATCAGAGATGGAATATGCTGTGATTTTAAAGTTCGAATTCGAGGATAAAATCAAGTTGATCCGTGTTCAACAATCTTCAAAGTTCGAAGATATTGTTAATGAAATAATCGGTATGTGGCCCATATTATCGAATTCTAAGATAGGCATGTGTTATTCTGTTGGTTGCATAAATAATTGTTCTTTATCATCTGATTCTGATTTGGTTAGTTTAGTTGAATTTTGTCAGATTTCATCGGAAAAAATAGTTGAAGTTTATGTTTGTTCTACATAGTCTAAGAATTTAGTACTTGATATGCATAATTCACAAAGTTTGGGCGTTAGTTTGGCAATCAGTGATGATCGTGTTAATGCTTCTGCATCCCAAACTCAATTGTCAAATATACCTGATAATCGTGTTGACATTGTGTATGTTTTTTTTTGTTTGTTTATATGATATTTTTTTGCATATGGTTTACAATCTTAGCTTATATGCAACGTATATGTTCACATATGCCCTAAATATTTAGCATATATTTCAATATATGCATTAATAGATATGTCTTCATTACCAGAATAATGAATCTCATATTAAAATAATGCATACAAATATAAAATTAATATTAAAAGATTCTAATTTACCAATCATAATTATGGGCAATTATTACCATTACATTTCATGCAAAGTTACCACCCACAAGTTTTAATTCAATCATCATTTAATTTACCAATCATAATTATGGGCAGTTATTACCAGTTTCATTTCATGGGAAGTTACAATCCACAGGTTTTAAGTCAATCATCATTAATATAATATTATTAATTTTAAATATATCCACTACTCCCCACAATTATCTCACGTAATCCAAACCAACAATATATTTTTGACATTTTCAAACATATTGATATTCAATGGTAATTTTTTTCTATAAATAATATTATAATTACAATTTCTAAAATGAATAGTTTATTTTGATATCCACGTTTGCATAATATGTACACGTCAATATTATAATAATACTTTTTATATATAACATATATAAACAAATGATTCACGTAATAATACTATGATTATCGTAGTAATCATAAATATAGATAAAAATTGTGTATTTTGCATTCTTACTGCACATATCACAATGTGCATATTTGTTTGGCATATACGTGTGCATATATTCCATTACGATCTGTTCCACGTTATTGAATTAATTACATCATATGTTCTTTTTTTTTTTTTTTTTTTAAAGAAGCTTCTCCAATACTCCAGCTCCGTTTTAGGAAGGTTTGAAATTTCGAACGCAATTATGACCGAGATTTCCGAGAATTTAATATTTTATCAGTTCCTATTTTGAATTTAATATTTTATCTTATTAGGAAGGTTTGAAATTTCGAACGCAATTATGACCGAGATTTCCGAGAATTTAATATTTTATCAGCTCCTATTTTGAATTTAATATTTTATCTTAATTGAATATGCAAATTTCGGTTTTAATTATAAAGGAAGGTTAAAATTGTACTTTTATAAATCAAATTGTCCTCTTTCCTAACTTTTAAAATTTTTGTCTTTATTTTGAGTTTTTATAGGTGAAATATCCTATATACTAACTGTCCCTAAGAAACATATATTAAAAGTAACAGTTGATGCATAAAAGATTAAAAGTAAGGGTTGATGCATAAAAGGTGCATGAATGGTTGATGCATAAAAGGTTGATGTATACATGTCAGTAACGGTAGAATGAAGTAAATTGAAGCTCATTCTAAGGTCATATGTCAAATTTACCTAATATAACAAAAGTAACGTAAAAAATATTGTTAAATTTCATAATCTATTCAATTAGATTAGGCATAATTGTAGACTACTCCCTTCGTCCATGAAATGTAGTCCCATTTGCCTTATATTTTTTGTTTATCAAATGTAATCTCATACACTTTATGGAAACTATTACCCTTCAACCATCCCTTAATTACTCACTTTGCCATCAACTTTATTAACAAACAATTACTTTATTCACAATGGACCCCACAATACCCTACCTTTTCCTTAAAACTTGTGCCCCACCCAAATGGAACTACATTGATTTGGTGGATGGAGGAAGTATTAAATACTGAATTTGACTTTAATTCATTTCTTTTCACTATATATACATAAGATATTGTGTAATTCAATTCATTCAACAAAACAAGTTTTTAAGTCTCATTTATCTTTTAATTCATAAAATTCTCAAAATCATGTCTGAATCAACCTCTAAAAAGGTTTGTTTATTTAGTTAATATGTCGAGAGTAATATATATTTTTTTTTGTAGAAAATGTTGTCCATATACTTCCCAATTTCAGATATCAGTCAAATTAAAGAACAATGGACAATTAAAGTTAAGGTTGTAAGAGCATGGTACGTTATGAGTAGGGATTTTAGGCCTCAAAATACTTTTTATGAGTTTATTCTTATGGACGAGGATGTATTTTTTCTTATAATAATGTTTATTTATTTATTTATTACAATCTCTTCAATTTATCTTATTATAATAGTATTTGAATAAATTAATTATTAATATTTGATTTTGAATAGGGCTGCAAAATTCAGGCTATTGTACAAAAATTTCTAATTTGAAAATTTGAGAAAAAAGTTCAAGAAGGCTCAAGTTATATTATATACAAAACTTTTCAGTTGGCCTTAATAATTATGGAAAATTATTGGCAACCGAAAACCTTATATTCCAAAAAAACACAGATGTCCAACGTTGTTCGGATATAGAGTTATTAAAATCTCCATACTCTTTCAAATTGTTCCGTCTAGATGAAGCAAAATATCTTATAGGTAAAATAAATAAAAATGTTTGTATTTTTGCATTATTTATTTTTGTAATTTCTTTTATATTATATATAATTCTTTTATACGGAGTAATATTTACTCTGTCTTTTTAAGATATCATTGCTTTTGTGGTACGTATACACGGTATTGAAATTGTTGATGTCGGCTGAAGAGACGTTGAGAAGGTTAATGTTGAAGTTGAGGACCAAGGGTAACTTTATCTATTATTTTGGATTTAAATTCAACTTTATACTTTAACGTTAGTAAATAAATATTAAAAAATTTATACAGTCGTGCAAGAATGATGTTAAGTCAATGGGAGGGAATTATTTTGAAAAATTGTTGGAATACAACAAAAATAATCCAAACGAACCCATCGTTTTCATCTTGGATTATGCTAACATCCAACTCCAATATAGAGGCAATTTTTTTAAAAAAAAAATTATATTAATTTTAATGCAAATGAGATAATTTTAATTTACTGTTATACTTTAATTTTTTTAGAGAAAAATATCCAGAATTCAATGTTTGCAAGTCGAGTATCAATCAATGCTGATATTCCTGAAGTGAATGATTTTAGAAACAAGTAATACTAATTTAAATTAGATTTACATTGTTTATCTTAATATATTTATAATGGTTGATTTTATTTTATTCTAGCTTGAAATCAAGGAACATTGAGATTCCAGGTCTTGTTTATGTCTCAATTAAAACAAAGTCCGACCATTCTTCGGTGTACGATGAGATAACTAAAAATGTTGAATTAATGTCTCTCGCAAACATTTATGATGTTATAAAGGTATTTATGTTAAGAATTGTTAATTATCTTTATACTATAATTTTATCATTATCAACATTTTCAAAATTTGTTGTAATTTTTTTTTTTTTTTAAGGCCGGTTATTTTGCTGCACTTGCTACTTGCCATTCTGTAGAGTTAGGCCAGAACTGGTACTACCATGCATGCAAGCAATGCTTTAAAATGGTTTACATCTACGAAGATAAATGGAAATGTGAAGTTTGCAATTCGTACCCGGAAACTGTGAGACACTAGGTAATGCATTTTATTTGAAATCTCTATTATATGTTAATTAAATTTATAAAAAAAAATCAGTTAATTAAATCAGTACCTATTTTCACAATCCGTGTTGTTGATGATCATACTGGATCAGCCTCATTAGTTATGTTTGATCGGATTGTGAGTAAGTTGGTTGGCAAAACAGCTCTGAATATTCTCAATAAAATGGAAGAGGTAATTTAAAATTATAATAAACTATACCTAATAAATTTTCATTTTTAAAAAATTTGATTTTTTTTATATTAATTTTGATATCATATATTTTTAATTTTTTTAGAAAGAAGTCCTTGACTAATTTCTGTCTGAACTTCAAGTTTATTGGGCAAAAAATTCACATTTCAATTCCATATTCTGATTTTAACTTGGAGAATAACTACACGACTTACACAATTATAAAGCTTTGTTCTGATGGAGCAGTGATAAAAAAAATTGAATCCAAAAATTCTTCTTCAAAGGTACTTTGTACGTATTATTATATATAAAATAATATAATTTTAAATGTAGTTTTACATTAATATGTTTTTATTTTAATTGTAGGAATCTTCTGTTGATATTTCCACTATTATTAAAAGTGAAGATAATGTTGCTAATCAAAGGTAATAATATTTTTAACTCATTTTTATTCCTTTTAATACGTTTATTTTATTAAATTTTTTAATGTTGTGTGTTAATTTTATTTAATTACATCTTATTTCAGTGGAATACTTCTTCGTCAATATGTGACAACGAAGATGATTGTGTATAAATAACTCCGCAGAATATAAGAGAAAGTTAGATGAAGATGAATTTATTCTATGTGAGAGGGGTGATAAGGAATTTCAAATGTCATCTACGAAGAAGAAGTGGCAAATGATGAAGGAAAGGAATAAATTTTAGTGGTGTGAAACAATTTTATTGAATTTTTGTTACTGTTTTTTTTTTATTGAAACGACTGGGTAGTTTTCTGGTTGTCTTATGTTGTTATTTTTTTTGGATTATATTTGTTATTTGAATATCATATTGATTTTTAATAGGTTATTATAAATGACATAAATCTTGCACCATATTTAATGTGCATGTCATTAATTTTATTGATGAAGTACATTTCATTACTATTGCCTTTTTTTTATTTTTTTCCTTATGAACTACAAAGTGAAATTCTATAAATTTGAGATTATTTTTCATCTCTTATACAAAAAAATTCTATAAATGTGTCTTCAACACTGATATCAAGATATCAAGTTAGTCAAGGTACACTTTTCTTATGATCATGTATGTTTATTTATACACTAACTTATGATAATGTATATACTCTCACTTAGATCATGTATGTTTATTTATTTTATCTAGCAAAACTCATATGCATTTTATTATCATAACTTGCCATATGATCTTTTTTCTATAAACAATCTACTGTAAGAATCGCCTATCTTGACATTTCTAACTAATACTATTTTTCAATGAATATCTCAATCAAAATTTATAATAAAACTATGAAACATTAAAACTCATTCAATATTCTAAAAACTAATTTAAACAATAAACTTTCAAATGCAATACCTATCAAATCTTAAATTACCTGGAATAGTATCAATTCCATTTTTGATGTGATTTGATCAACTTCACAATATCTCTTCGTCCCGTGATTACTTGCACACTTTTTTCTTTGGACGTTCCAAAATTACTTGCACATTCTTAATATTGAAATACCCCACAAAATTAATAACTTCACAATATCATTTTATTTTCAAATTTGTCACTCATTTTTTCCATACATTTCACTTTACACATCATTAAATCAAATTTACACATCATCAAATTATCTAAAATATTCTTCCTTTATCTTACATCATCAACCACTAAATTCACTTTTCTTAAACAACGTGCCGGTCAAACTATGCAAATTATCCTGGGACGGAGGGAGTATATTGTAATAATAAGATTTTCTAAAATATTTATTTTATTTAAAAATGTTCAAAATATGCATTATACATACAAATATATATTGGGTTTATATATGCAACGAAAATTACATGTTGCGTTATATATACAAATATATGCAATAAGATGTTCTAAAATTGCATGTTGCGTTATCATCAAAACACGATAGCATCATAGTAAAAAACCTTCACATCTAACTGATTTATCAACAACTGATTAATCTTCACATGAGTAAGTGCACAATCTTCACAGCACCATAGTCAAAAACCTTCACATCTACTCTTCAAATCCACCTATTGAATGTCAAATACAATCAAATTCACAAACACCCACCTTAATCACGTGCACAAAACATAATAAATAAAAAAACACAAATTCAAAGATCAAGGGATTAGACAAGTAAACAAGAAGGATGTAAAGCATTATTTTAATTGCATATGCTCAAACTAAGCTTCTTTTTTTTAATCTTCCATGGCATGTTCAAGCCAGTATGTTCATGTGCCTCATCATCACAATCAAGTTTAGTAAATTTTCAATCTTAAACTCTCATTTATCGCTACAGCCCTGCATCATTGCTTATTACAGCATGCTAATAACAACAGTAAAAAAAATTCATACTCTCTTGTATATCCAATTAGAGGACCCAGGGCCCAGGGAAGTCTCAAGAAGATACATGCCCCAATATACATACAGCGATCAATCAAGGACACCAAATAAACATTTTTTATTGGGTGGGGGGAAAGATGAATCATTTCAGAACAATAAACATGGAAATAAAGATCGAGTTCATGGAGTCAACATGACAAAAAGAAAAAATGATTAAAACTGACGATGTCAGCAAACAAGATGACAATTAGTTTTCGAAAAATGATTAAAATTGTAAGTCCTCAAATATATTCACCTAATCACTTACCTAATCAAATATATTCATTTATTAGGTTTTCAAAGTTACTGTATACAGAATATTCATTTATTAGGTTTTAGAAAATTAGAATAAATAAAAAAAATATATAAAAACAAAAAACAAACAGAACCGGGCCAGCCCGAAAAATCGGACTTAGCCCGGCCTGAGCCCGGTTGTTCAAGTGCGCGGGGCCAATTTGGCCTGATTGTTTTTGGGCCAATGAAATTACAGCCCAGCCCATATATAGGTCAGGTGGACCGGGCCTATTTTCATAATTTTAAATTGTTTTAAGTTATGTCGTATGCATGCATATAATATATGACACGTGGTGTGGACGAAAAAGTAGAGATTTAATGCTATATATACGTATTGTGTTTATGCACTCTCATTTAGGCAAGGAAAATGAAATACTCAAATGTTGATCATGTTGCAAGTGAAGAACATGAATCAGGGAAGAAACACGAATCCTCGTTTTCGACGGCGAAAATCAACATTGTTCGGCCTCCTGCAACTGACCCTAAGGGGTTGTACATGCTCTCAAACCTGGATCAGGTAGTTCCTTTCATCATTGAGGTTATTATGGCTTACAAGAAACCTAGGTATGATAATCTTGATGTAGGTAAGATTTTGAAAGAGTCCCTTGGAAAAGTGTTGGTGGAGTTTTATCCCTTAGTAGGTAGGGTGAAAGTGGGGAGTGATGGAAAGATGGTGGTGGATTGCGACGGAGGAGAGGGTGGTGTTCCATTTGGCGAGGCTTTTCTCGACAAGGAAATGACGGTGGCCGTAGGACACATCGCCGTGATTGATCAGAATGTTGCAAGAAAGCTTGTGTATCATAACAACATACCATATGAGACTGTATTAGATGCACCACCCTTGGCAATTCAGGTATTTCAAATATTGTTTTTAAAATTCTATTTTGTCCCCCGGCCCGGACCTTTGGGATTTTCAATTTATTAATGGACCCGACTTAATTTTGTCCTATTTTCACTAGAAATTCAGAAACGACGTTGTATGGTGCAAAAGTTTCCGATTTTTCGATGGAAACAAGATTAAAATCGGATAAATTGGTAAGTTAAGGGACTAGATTTCAAAATTTTCGAACCTTAATTGTGGGACAAAATTGTAATTTAACTTACACCTGATTGGTTGATTCCATATATATCACTTTATTATCTTGGATCTGAACATTAAATGTTACTTTTGGAAATTGTAGATTTTAATTTATGGTCAAAATGAAGATAATCGGAGTATTAATTTTACAAATAATATGAAGTAATTAATGGAGTACAAAAATAGGAGGGACTTTGCGGGTCCCAAGTCCATAAATCACGAGTATCCAAACTCATTTTTTTTTAATAATCCACCTCCACACTGTGATGGGGTAATTCTAGAATTGAGCATACCCGTCCCAATCCAGCCCCGTTTATTTTTTAATTCAGGAATTTGTATTCTCTTAATTCGGAGTGTCATCAAATTTCATGTTGAAAATAGGTGACAAGATACAGGTGCGGAGGTATGATCCTAGGAGTGAGTGGCAGTCATGTGGTGTTTGATGGTATAGGATTAGCGAATTTCATGAAATCTTGGTCTGAAATTGTGAGAGGACTTCCTTTGTCAATTAAGCCACATTTGGACAGATCCATATTATCTCCAAGAAATCCTCCTAAAATCAAATCCCCCCATCCTGAGTTCTTGGAAGGGCCACTCACTCGTATACTTATACCTAATCCACTTGTAGTAAGCAGTAACCAAGTCATTTTGCTTCACCCAAGCAATGATTTCCCGACTCAGAGAACTAGCTATGCAAAACAACAACGAAAAGGAGCCCGATTTACGAGCTCCCGCAACATTTGAATTGATATCAGCATTAGCTTGGATATGTTGCACCAAGGCCAAGAAAATGGGCCCCGATGAGACCAGCCAATTCGTCACCGCAATCGATGGTCGCGACAAGTTACATCCCCCCATGCCCAAAGGGTACTTTGGGAATGGCATCGCATGGTCCTGTGCTCAGTCCAGAGCACAAGACCTTGTGAGCCAACCCATGTCTTACGCGGTGGGAATTTTGCGTGACGCCGTCGAAAAAGTGACGGAGGACCACGTCAGATCAACGATTGACTTCCATGAAGTGACGAGAAAGCCCCTGGACATGGTCAACACAATGATTATAACCAAGTGTAGTAGGCTTCCATTTTATGAGATTGATTTTGGATGGGGAGTTGCATCGCAGGTCGCCCCGGGGGCAACTGTGGAAAATAACATCGTCTTCTTTTCCCATGAAAAGGACATCAAGAATGTATTGGTTTTACTAAGCTTGCTAATTGATGCAATGAATATTTTCCAGGAGCTCATTATTAAATTACTCAACCAGCCGGCGGGTCACCGAACTCGGCCAAAATTTGAAGCTTCACAAACTCAATCTAGGATGTGATCCGTTCCAAACCGAGTTAACTCGTCAACACGAGAAAAATAAAAAAATCTACATTTTTCAGGGATTTAAGTGCTAAATACACCTTATCGATCACCAAGAAAACCCAAACACAAACACACATTTGAAGGTGTTCTTCGTATATTTCTTCATTTGGAGCAAGGATCGGAGCGTTAGCTTTTGAATTTTTCATTCTCAATCATCTATTTAAACTAAGCTTTTCTTTTCATTATCTTTTTATTTAGCGCTTTTGGTATTTAATTTAGAAAATGTTGGTATTTGTTCTAGGGCTATGTATGAACGTACTTTGGATGATGTTTATGAATTAATTTCATGTTTGTTTGGTATTTATGTGGGTTGCTCCTTCTATAATGCTTAATTTTCATTCTAAAGTATATATGTATTAAGATTAGTTTATTTTCAGTTTATTAGTTATAACTACTAATTAGTTAGTTAGTTAGTTTTAATTAAGGATTAGTATATAAAGGGTGACTTTCCCCTCTTTCTGTAATTCAGTTTCGATTCATTCATCATTTTTGTAAAACATTCATCTTCTCTTCCAAAATTGAGCTTTGTGATTCTTCCAATTCTTGTTTCTATGGCTTGATATGGTATCAGTTTTACAGCCGATCCTCGATTCCGCCTATTTCTTCGTTTTCCGGCCGTCTTCTCCGGCGAGCCTTTTTCACCTAGTTTGAGCGTTTTGCTCGATTTTATCCTCTTTTCTCTCCGATTCCGATGGCGCCCGATCCGCTTTCTCTTGACCCAGCCAAGAATCCCCTTTCGCCTCTCGCACTACATCATAACGATAATCCAGCGGTCGCCATCGCCCTCGATCCTTTAATCGGATCAAATTTTGTCAGCTGGAGTCATGCGATTAAGCGTGGCCTGAGTGTCAAGAACAAGCTTCCTTTGATTGACGGTTCGTTGCCTCAACCTATTGAAGAAGACGATCCTGCCGTTTTCGCAGCCTGGGTTCGTGCAAATGACCTGGTCTTGATGTGGATCCTCAATTCGATCTCCCCTGAAATAAAGCACACTCTGGAATACTTCTCCTCTGCACAACAGGTATGGGATAAATTAAAAATCCGTTATACTAGTTCTGATGGTACTAGAGTTTACCATCTAGAGAAAAGCCTTAGTTCTATTGCTCAAGATAATCAATCTTTGGTTGCCTATTACAATCAATTCAAGAGTTTATGGGATGAGTATCTTAGTTTTCGGCCTATCTTGTCTTGTTCTTGTGATGCTTTGAAAATATGTGTGTGTGATATCCCTAAGAAGATTTCGAAAACTCAAGAACAGGATGCAGTAATGAAATTTCTTGTTGGCCTTGATGATTCTTATTCTGCCATTCGAAGTCAACTGCTTTTATCTTCCCCTTTCCCCCCTTTGACTAAGGTTTTCTCCCTTTTATTGCAAGAAGAATCCCAGAGGACCCTTAACACTCCTCATTCTGTTAATCTTGATTCTGTGGCCATGTTTTCTAAACAGCCTATTCATAAGTCCTTTAAAGATAAGAGAAAGCCTCTCTTGTGCACCCATTGTGGGGGCACCTCACACACTGTGGATAGATGTTTTCATTTAATTGGTTTTCCCCCTGGTTGGAAGGGACCTAGAGGTTCTAGGATTAAAAATGATAACACTACCTCTGCCAATTTGGCTTTTCCTCATCCCACTAAGGAGGATCCCCTTCCATCTAACCCTTTGGTGAACCATGAATTGTTTGATCAATTTTTGAATTATACTAAGACACAGCAGCAACCACTAGCCCCTACTTCACCACATGCTGCAGCTGGAGCTTTTGTCCATCACTCTGACCAGCCACATGATACAGGTATATCTCTTTGCTCTCAATCTGATAGTTCCAATTCAAATATCTCCACTTGGATTTTGGATACAGGTGCCACAGATCACATGACCTCTGATTTTTCCTTGTTTTCCTCTACCTCTTGTAAATCTAACATCAAGATCAGCCTCCCTAATAATGCCACCTCCACTGCCACTTTTATAGGGAACATAAAATTGAGTGATTCCTTAACTCTATATAATGTTCTTTATGTCCCTGACTTCACTCACAATTTATTGTCTATATCTCATCTAACTAGATATTCTAGTTGTTCTGTGAATTTCTTGTCTTCACACTGTGTTTTGCAGGACATCCACACCAAGACAGTGATTGGTTCTGCTGAACAAACTGGAGGCCTCTACATTCTCAAGATTGCTTTATACCCTGTACACTCTGCTCTTTTTTCTAGCACTCATAGTTTGTGGCATTATAGACTAGGGCATATCTCTAATAAATGCTTGTCTACTATTGAAACTCTGAATGTAAGACCTAGAGACAAAAATCATGTTTGTAACATTTGCCCTTTGGCTAAGCAAAAGAGAAGATCCTTTCCTATTAGCACTTCTGTTTCTACTTGTGCTTTTCATTTAATACATTGTGATGTATGGGGGCCATTCTCTACTGTTTCTCATTTAGGTCACAAGTTTTTCTTGACCATTGTTGATGACTTTACTAGATGCACTTGGATATACATGTTGAGGCATAAATCTGATGTTCTGGTGTCTTTGCAAAACTTTTCTAACATGATTCTTACTCAATTCAATGCTAGAATAAAGATATTAAGGAGTGACAATGGTACTGAATTCCTATTACATGATTTCTATCATACCCTGGGTATAATTCATCAAACCTCTTGTGTGGAAACCCCTCAACAAAATGGTTTGGTTGAGAGGAAACACCAACACCTTCTCCAAGTAGCTAGGTCTCTCCTCTTTCAATCTGGCTTACCTTTAAAATTTTGGAGTGAATGTATTCTTACTGCTGCACATATCATTAATAGAATTCCTTTGTCTATTCTTGCACATAAATCTCCTTTCCAGCTTTTGTATGCCAAGAATGTTGATTATTCATACATGAGTGTTTTTGGTTGTTTATGCTTTGCTAGCACCCTCACTGCACACAGGCACAAATTTCAACCTAGAGCCACTAAATGTGTCTTTTTAGGTTACCCTTTTGGTACCAAGGGCTACAAACTCTTGGACATATCTTCTGGAAAGATATTTATCTCCAGGAATGTCAAATTTTTTGAGCATGTTTTTCCTTTTACTATTTCCACTTCACCTCTACCTGCCTCTGTTAAAAATAACACTCATTTGCATGCTCCACCTATTGATGATCAGTGTTCTGATTCTTGTGATTCCCCTTTTGTTTTTGATCAGCCTTCCCCCTTGAATGACAATCAGGTTGATCATTCTCTTGGTAGTACTGAATCTGCTCCCCCTGTTGTTATTGATCATCATGCTCCTTTAAGAAAATCTGATAGAGATAGACATCCCCCTGCATATCTTGATGCCTATCAAACTACTTTACCCCCATCCTTTTCTGGTATCACCTCTTCCTTTAAAAAGAGCAACAAATATCCTATATCTGATTTTTTGTATACAGGTAACCTTTCTACCTCTTTTCTATCATATACATCTAACATCTCTCAAATCATTGAACCTACCTCTTATAAACAAGCCATGAAAGATGTTAATTGGCAAAAGGCCATGGAAATTGAGATCCAGGCCCTTGAAAAGGCCAACACTTGGACCCTTGTCCCTCTTCCTCCCTCTAAACATACTATTGGTTGTAGATGGGTTTATAAGGTCAAATATAATTCTGATGGCTCTATTGAAAGGTATAAGGCCAGGCTTGTGGCCAAGGGTTATACTCAGCAAGAGGGAATTGATTTTTTTGACACATTCTCCCCTGTAGCTAAGATAACCACTGTTAGGATTTTGCTTGCCATTGCTATTGCTAAAAACTGGCACTTACACCAACTTGATGTTAATAATGCCTTCTTGCATGGTGATCTAGTTGAAGAGGTATATATGTCTCCCCCTCCAGGTTATCATACTCAAAATAGAGTGTGTAAACTCAATAAAAGTTTGTATGGCCTTAAGCAGGCATCTAAGCAATGGTTTCAAAAGTTATCAGATTCTCTTATTTCTGTTGGTTACATTCAATCTACTGCTGATAACTCTTTGTTTACTAAAACCACTGCCTCTTCTTTTACTGTCATACTTTGTTATGTTGATGATCTCATTGTTACTGGAAATTCTTTACATGATATTATTGCTATCAAGGATTATCTCCATGCTCAGTTTACTATTAAAGATCTTGGCTCTTTGAAATATATTTTGGGAATAGAAGTGGCCAAGAGTCCTAAGGGCCTGCATTTATGTCAAAGAAAATATGTTTTGGATCTTTTGCTTGAATTTGGTTATCTGGACAGTAAGCCTTTTACCACTCCTATGGATCAGAAACAATCTTTTATTGATGCTAATGCTACTCTTCTCACTGATCCTTCCATTTACAGGAGCATAGTAGGCAAGTTATTGTATCTAACAATAACTAGACCTGATATTGCCTATTCAGTCCATGTGCTTACTCAATTCATGAGCAAACCAACCACTGCTCACATGGCTGCTGTCCATAGATTGCTTAGATATCTTAAAAGCAATCCAGGCCAAGGCATCTTCTACTCCTCCACTAACAATTTTAAACTTCATGCCTTTTCAGATTCAGATTGGGCTAGGTGCCAAGTTACTAGGAGGAGCATTACAGGCTATGCCATATACTTGGGGGATTCCCTCATATCATGGAAGTCCAAGAAGCAGCCTACAGTAGCAAGATCTTCAGCTGAGGCAGAGTACAGAGCCTTGGCCACTACCACTTGTGAAACACAGTGGATCCTCTACATTCTTAAAGATCTTCACATCATCCATGACAAGCCTGCTGCTGTGTATACAGATAGAAAATCAGCACATGCAATGGCTCACAACCCCTGTTTTCATGACAAGTCCAAACATATTGCCATTGACATGCATTTCACAAGGGAGAAGATACACAATGGGACCATCAAGCTCATTCACATACCTTCTCAAGACAATTTGACAGATATTTTCAATAAACCTTTGCCTCCTGCATTGTTTAGTCTTTTTAAATCCAAATTGGGCCTTGTAAATATCCATGCCCCATTTGAGGGGGGGTATTAAGATTAGTTTATTTTCAGTTTATTAGTTATAACTACTAATTAGTTAGTTAGTTAGTTTTAATTAAGGATTAGTATATAAAGGGTGACTTTCCCCTCTTTCTGTAATTCAGTTTCGATTCATTCATCATTTTTGTAAAACATTCATCTTCTCTTCCAAAATTGAGCTTTGTGATTCTTCCAATTCTTGTTTCTATGGCTTGATAATATGTTTAATTTTCTCGTACTTTCCACGTTACGAATTTGGGTGGAGGGGTTTAGGTATATGAATTTTAAATTCATAATCCAAATCCACTCCACTTGTTTGGATTAAAAAGTAAATGAATGAATTTCAAACACTACAAAAAACACATCGATTAATGATCAATTAGAGACCGTATGGTGGTCTTTAAAAACATTGTACCTAATATTCAGTGACCGTATTCATGAAACGGTCTCAAATTAGAGACCATTTTTTGTCGGTCTCTAAATTATAGACCGAAATGGCGGTCTAAAAACGGTACCAAATTGTGAGTCGGTCTTTTTTTTGTGTCCTAAACGGTCTCAAATCGATCCCTAATTTTGAAACCGCATTTTACGGTCATTAAACGGACTCTAATATGGAGATGACCCGTTTAATATTCGGGTCAAAAATGGTCTACAAGATTAAGATTGTCAAATCGACTGAGTCCACCCGAATCGATCCGACCGAATCAACTAGCCCGACCCAACCGAACCGACAAGAATTAATTTTTCATCTCTCTACGAGTTCAAACTTTTAGAGGAGACGAATTTCTTTCACTACGTCATAGTTGATTGTGTTTCTATAGTCTGATGTATACATTATACTACTTTGATTATGTGGCATATATAGTAGAATGCTCCCTCCGTCCAATTTCAGTATTTAACTTTTAGGGTACGTATATTTTGGGACTATCAAATCCGAAGGGGGGGACGTTAGTTCGGAATTTCACCATCTATTTTTTACATAAACTATTAATATTTTTTAAGGGTGCGTTTGGTAGCTAGATACATAATCTGATTTTTAAGCTAGTCATATATAGCTTATATGGGCCTTAGGCCTTAGATTAGGATTTATTAAGTTGTTTGGTATTCACACATTGAAGGTGTGATTGTGTGCATGGTTCGGACTTTATTATTTTTTTTTTTGAAATCCTGGTTCGGACTTTATTGAATAGTGGAGTAAGTGAATATTACATTATTGTCCTCAGTAAAAATACAAAATACCAAAATTACCCTCGTGAAATAAATAATGTTGATATTTTGAGCCATCAACATCAGATTTTTGATGCCACCGTATCCGGTGGAGAGTTGGTACGTTTCTGGATAGATCAAGACATTATAACATCTTCATTTTACCAATATTTGGATCGATGTTTCCCATTAGACTATTTCTTGACAAGTTCAAGGAAAACGCTTCAGGAATGTTGTCAACCAATTTATTGCTTGAAAGATCGATGCGTTTAAGAAGTCCCAAAGTATTTTTTTACTCTGCTTCAACTCCTTTCCACTGAACTAATGTGTAATCAATGTAGTCGTCGCTGAAATTCGTTTGGATGCGGATTGTGGTCGCAATTGTACTATTCTTATCAACCAATGAAGTAAAATTTTTGAAGCATTGCTTACAATTTCTGATAATAAAGAAAATTGTTGTTCTATAAATTATTAAAATTATAAATTAAAACGAAGATTGAACAACTATTCTTTCGCAAGAAACAAATTTCTTGGATTATATATGTCACATATTCACACTATTGATGTGATTTTAAAAATGTTTGTATGGCTGTAAGAAATTTGGACCACGAAATTTATAATTTGTGATAAATTTTCTATTTTGAATAATTGTGTCAACAAATATATAGATTTCTTATCTTAATTGAATCGAATTCTTTAAATAAATAAAAAAAAAAATAGAGTTTGCTCTGTAATTTCAGTGAGTTAGACAAAAGCAGCAGTAAAATTGATTTCGCCCTTTGATTCGGTGGAATGGAGTTTCCTAGATGTTACAATGGGTCGAGTTGGCTTCAATCGAAAATGGCGAGGCTGGATAATGGAATGTGTTACCTCGGCAATGATTCCATTCTCGTTAACAACTAGTCCCACTGAGGAGTTCAAGCTTGAACGTGGGCTAAGTCAAGACGACCCTTTATTGCCCTTGTTTTTTCTCATTGATATATAAATAACTAGACAATAAATTACAAAACCACTTAATCCAAATAAAACATATAATCAATAATGAGCTCCTGGAAAATATCCATTGCATCAACCGGCAAGCTCAGTGAAATCACCACATTCTTGCTGTCCTTTTCATGGGAATGGAAGACGATGAGATTTTCCAAAATTGCCCCCGGGGCGACCTGCGATGCAACTCCCCACCCAAAATCAACCTCATGGCATGGAAGCCTACTCCACTTGGTGATATACATTGTGTTGACCATCCCGAGGGGCTTTCTCGTCACTTCATGGAAGTCTATCGTTGATCTGACGTGGTCTTCCGTAGTCGACGCTGCTTTGATGGCATCACACACAATTCCCACCGCATAAGACAGGGGTTGGCTCACAAGATCTCGTGCTCTGGACCGAGCACAAGACCATGTGAGGCAATTCCCAAAGTACCCTTTGGGCATAGGAGGTTGTAACTTGTGGCGACCATCAATTGGACAACAGATTTGACTCGTCTCTTCAAGGCCCGTTTTCTTGGCCTTGGTGCAACATATCCAAGCCAATGCTGATATCAGTTCAAAATTAGTTGGAGCTCGTGAAACGGGCTCGTTTTCACTATTTTTAGCTAATTCTCTGAGTCGGGAAAGCATTGTTTGGGTGAAACAAAATGACTTGGTGACTAGGAGTGGATTAGGTATGAGTATAGGAGTGAGAGGCCCTTCCAAGAACTCGGGATGGGGGAATTTGATTTTAGGAGGATTTCTCGGAGATAATATAGATCTGTCTAAATGTGGCTTAATTGACAAAGGAAGTCCTCTAGCAATTTCAGACCAAGATTTCATGAAATCCGCAAATCCTATCCCATCAAATATCACATGATTGAATCTCACTCCTAGGATCATACCTCCACACTTGTATCTTGTCACCTATTTTAAACATACAAATCAAGATTCTATTAAGATATGGGTTTGAGATCAACCCTTCAAATTTTGGTGTGTTAAAAATCTAGTAGAGTGAAATACTAGTGAAACAGAGGAATCGAACCGATTCATGGTGCAGATTTTATTAACACCATGACTCATACCAAATCTGTTTGACCAGATCCGATATAATAAAGTGATATAGGAAATCAGGTGCAAGTTAAATTTCAATTTCGTCCCACAATTAAGGAAGTTACCGCAAAAGGTCCGAATTTTTTTAAATTTAGTCCCTTAACTTACCAATTTGTCTGATTATGATCTCGTTTTCATCGAAAAATCGGAAACAACGTTACATGGTCTTAAATTTTTTGCCCCATACGTTGTTTCTGAATTTTCAGTGAAAATAGGACAAAAGTCAGATCAATTAGTAAGTTATTATACTAAATTGAAAATTCCAAAAATTTTGGATCATTTGTAGAGTTGTGGGACAAAATTGAATTTTAACCCAATCGGGTGCTAGGTAAAAAAACTACTTCTTCCGTTCAAAAACATCATTTATTGTAGAACGGACTGAATACCTGAATTGCCAAGGGAGGTACATCTAATACAGTCTCATAAGGTATCTTGTTATGATACACAAGCTTTCTTGCAACCTTCCGATCAATCACGGTGATGTCGCCTACGGCCACTGCCATTTCCTCGTCAAGAAAAGCCTCGCCAAACGGCACGCCGCCCTCTCCTCCGTCGCAATCCACCACCATCTTTCCATCACTCCCCACTTTCACCCTACCTACTAAGGGATAATACTCCTCCAACACTTTTCCAAGGGATTCTTTCAAAATCTTACAAACATCAACCTCAACAACATTATCACACCTAGTTTTCTTGTAAGTCATAATAACCTCAATGATGTAAGGAACTATCTGATCCAGGTTTGAGAGCATGTACAATCCCTTAGGGTCAGTTGGAAGAGCTCGAACAACGTCAATTTTCGCCCCGGAAAATGAGGATTTCTTCCCTGATTCATGTTCTTCTCTTCCAATATCTCCAACTTCTGAGAATTCCATTTACTTGCCTGAATAAGAAAAAGTCAATTAATACTATAAATGTGACATCTTAAATCACTAAATTGGATATAAATGTGACATGTTAAATAATTAAATTGGATATATATATATATAGAATAATACTATTAAAGCAAACTAGCATATATACCTGGAATTGGAGATACAAGCCTATATATTAATGTTATACCGATCGAATATAGCTTTTAATTGGTTTTCAATGCTTCATATATACTTACTTATTTGCGGGGAATTATATAGATATCACTTATTTGAGGGGAATTATATAGATATCACTTATTTGAGGGAAAGATATTTTTAAGTTCGTTCACCACCTCTCTACAAGTTCGGACGGACTTTTAGATGAAATTGAATTCTTTCATGGTATCAGAGCCTTCAGGTAAACGACCTGAGTTCGATTTCTGCTAGAAGCAACGTCTCCACCCATTTAAATTGTCCACTCAATGGGCCTCCTCCCCAAAGGGTTAGAGGTGATAATTCAGCTCACGAGTTGGGGGAGTTTTAGGAGCAAATTTTTTATTTCCATTATTTTTGTTAGATTTGTTGGACCCGCAATTTTTTGTCATTTTCAAATTTGCTGTTGAAAATTGAAGACATAAGACAAATTAAACTGTATATATAGATAAGGTTAACGTTGTTATTGGTACGATGGAATAATTAAGACCACAAATACTCTGTGGCTGGAAAAATAAGAACATTATAATATTAATGTTGATATTCCTTTGTATTTGAACATTACAATTGAAACAAATATCTCAATATGACCATTTCTCGATTTATCCTTGCACAGGGGTCATGCTAATCTTCGTTGTATCGTTCCAATTTTATCGATTTATCCTTGCACAGGGGTCATGCTAATCTTCGTTGTATCGTTCCAATTTTATTGAATGTCCGAAGGAACACAAATGCCTCGATATGAAACTTATAAATTGAACTATAGAGAGATATTATTTGCAAATCAATACAGAGGTAATTGCTAAATGGTGTTGGAACACAACTTTCCATTCAAGGAAATTTGAAGCTTTGTTTGTGATTTGAGTTGTAATTAATTAGCTTAATTTTCTTATAATTTTATGCTTTATTACTTAATTTTAGCTAATAAATTTGATTTGGAGAAAAAATGTGTTTTGTTAATTTTGTAAAGAAATTTGGTATTTTTAAAATAAAACACGTCCTATATCAATTGAAAGAGTTAGTCGAAAATGATATAGTAAAGATAAACAATTAAAGGTGGAAATTATTTGGTACCAACAATGAATTGTTCATGTCAGAAATTATTTAATTGTTTCTGTCCATTTATTTAATTGGAGAAAATTTGTGTTTTTATTTTATAAAAAAAAAATTAACTTTTAGAGCAAGACATGTCTAAATTATTTTATGAAATCAATTAAAGGAGTAAGACAAAAATAAAATCGTTACGATAAACAATTTATTTCATCGAAATTATTTGGTCCCAACAATAGATTGTTCATGTCCATTTATTTAATTGAAGAAAGGGGCTGCTTGAGCCACCCGCAACTTACACAAAAGCAATTGCAGCTGTGTTGTCACCTCAGCCCGGCCTGGCCCCATAAGAAAGGAAATAGGCCGGGTCATGGCCAGGTCGATTTGAACTGCAGGTCGGGTTACTTGACTCGGTCAAAACCTGAAATTTCAAAGTTCACGTAAATAATTTTAGTCAAATACCAAGTTAAGTTGACTCCGTAGTGGTGCATATGCATTCGAACCTATCTTTACTTAAGTGAGTTTAATACGTATTTTTCATATTTTTGTGATTGGAATTGCATGAGTTTACATTTGATCGTTATTATTAATTGTTCTTTAATTGTTCACTCGTGGTAATTACACTACAAAAAAAGCCTGATTTTGATACCGAAATTTTGAGACGGACACCTAATCCATCTCTAATAGATACGGATTAGATACGGATTTGTTAAAAAATCGAGATTTGAAACCGAAAATAAAATCGTCTCTCATTATAAACAGATTAGATACGACTTCTAGTTTCGAAAGTTTTAGATACGGACTAGATACGTGACTTTCAATTTCGAGAGTTTTATATACGGATTAGATACATATACCACCGTCTCTAAACAATCAATTTTTTCTCCCCAATATAAAACGAGACAAGGTGGTACACAAAATTTGCGATACGGAATCTAACCATCTCTAATCTGTATCTAATTAGTCAAATGATAAAATTAAATTAAAAAATAAATCAAAACATTATGTATATAGAGAATTAAGAAAACCTTATTTATATAGAGAATTGAGAATGAGAGAATATGTACTGGTGAATTGAGTTATATTAATTTTATTTACTCTTTTATTTAATTAATAAATAGTAAAAAAAAATTAATATATCTTCTATGTATCGGATAAATATAAATGTTAGAATTACTATGTAGATATATTTTAGGATAGATATACATATTATAATAATAATAATATTATATTATATCTTAATTCCATATGCCAACATATATATATATATATATATCAATTGATTCTTTAATCAAAATATTCCAGGAATTGATTCTCGTATATCAATTTTGTAGAATAAAAAAAAAAAGGAGGTGTCATTTAATAATTTTTTAAATTTGTATAGTATTTTTTAAAAAGATTTAGATTAAAAAATAATTCTATCATCAATTTAGAAAAAGTATCAACTATCCAAGAATTTATTCTCTAATCAACGTACGTATATCAATTTTGTTTGTATGAACGTTAGATTAAATAAAAAGAGTCATTCAATAATTTTTAAAAATTTCTAAATCTTTATAAAACTACTATTAAGACTTATAAAAAAACTTGTATAGTATTTTTAAAAAAAATTTAGATTAAAAAATAATTCTATCATCTAGAAAAAGTATAAATACGGTAAAATAGTCTAAATAGTAAAAGGGATAGGATCAATTGAGATAAAAATAAAAAATCATTTTGGGTCAAAATGAACTTGAAATAAAAATTGAAAATCTTTTTATAGAAAGTAATTTTATTTTATTTTACTAAATTTGTAAAAAATTATATTTTAAAGAAAATTAAACCTAATCCCTATGTAATAATGTCAATTTATTTCCATTTTTTGAAAATATGGCGTTTTATATAATAAATAGAGATATTATAATAATATATGGAAATATATATATTATGAAAATATATATCCATTCTTGAAAATAAGTTTATATAATAAATAGAGATATTATAATAATATTATGTTATATATTCTATATATCTTATGGAAATATATATATTATGAAAATATATATATATAATACATGGACTAATAACAATAATTCATGAATTTCTTGAGTTCTTAAGTAGGTTAATCGAAGGTGAGTGACGGCAATAATAATGTAATAATGTTGTCTCTAAGATTGACGAGGCAAGTTGTCCATCTCAAACCTTTATTATAATATAACAATTTACTTATCAATTCGCCTACTATAAATTACACATATACAAATAACTAAATTCGCATGCTAGAACACACATACACGTACACATAACTAAATTCAAGTAGGCAAACACCTTGAATCAATGTCACATTGAGTAAATCTCATACATCCGCTAGTGGTTGTCCTTGAAATGCCTTACCATAATGTCACAAGTTCAAACCCCAATTTTTAAAATTTAATTTAATTTTAGCACCTAGTACCAGTTTTTCTATATTAATAAAAGTGCAAATATTAATAACTAATTTAATTTTAGCACGTAATATAGAGACAGGCGTGCAAACAGTGATTTGATCGAAATTGAAAACGATGATGATGAGAAGGATAACAAGGATGGAGGTGAATATGATTTGCGATGAATATGATGAAGAAGAAGATGATGATTTGATCGAAATTGAAAACGATGATGAAGATGATTATGAAGATTAAACATAATTTAATTAATTTATTTTAATTCACTACAAGAAAACTGCGATTTAGCCGTGAAAATATTTGTCGCTAACTATAATATTTTCGTCGCTAACATGAGTTAGCGATGAAATAATTTTGTCGCAGGATTTGTTGCTATACGCCCGTCGCTAACGTGTTTGCGACAAAAACATTAATTTTATCGCAAATGTTTGCGATGAAATTGAGTTTCATTGCAAAATATTAGCAACGAAAATTTGAGTTTCATCGCAAAATATTCGCGACGAAAATATGAATTTCATCGCAAAATGTTTGCGAGGAAAATCAAATATTTGTCGCAAACACGTTAGCGACGGGTGTATAGCAACAAATCCCGCGACGAAATTATTTCATCGCTAACTCACATTAGCGACGAAAATATTAGAATTAGCGATAAATTTTTTTCGTGTCTAAAATAGTAGCTCCTTACTTTGTGGCTAATTTTTTTGCAATAAGTATTTTAATTTCGTTGCAAATGTTAGTGATGAAACCCATATTTTTGTCGCTAATATTTGGCTATGGATATCCGATTTACGAATTATTCTCTAAACCCACTTCCGCAATCGACCAACCCGCACCCACACCCACCCCGCCCCAACCCGTACCCATCCCACACCCGACCCGCCCCAACCGACCCTAACCCAATCGTTCTCTAAACCCACACCCTACCCGCCCCAACCCAACCTGTACCGCACCCACACCCGACCCGTCCCAACCGACCCGCACCCACACCCGACCCTAACCCAACCCGATCCGCACCCACATACCCCCCTCCCCCATTTTATTTAAATGACTATTTATTTGGTCTTGGTGGGAATCGATCCCGGGTGGGTGAGCGCCCATAGCTGGGCGCCCACCACTCGGGCAGACAACTCTTTGGTTCAGTTTTTAATATTAATTATATATGTATTCAATTTTTACTAATTTAGTTAATTTACTTATTTAATAATTTATTTTACATATATTAATTGATTAATTTTTAACTTGTATATATGTATATATTTTTGTATATATATTGTAATTTTTAAAGCAATTCCAATTGTAAAAAATCAATGTTACTTTAACAATTTCAAAAAAATAATAAATATTACATCCAATCTTCATCCTCTCATCTTTATGTCCATCTTCATTTGCATCGTCATATTTATAAATATTTTTATAAACATTCAAACTGATTTATAAGACACAAAATATGGAGAATTATTAAACATTTAATTATATAAACCGATTTTCTTGATTTAATATGCATAGTTGAAGTAGCACTCTTCCCTAATTCTTAGAGGGAATAACAATAAATAATTAATGAAATCAAGAAAACAGAAAAACATAAAACAAATTATATAGAATGATCAAATCAAAAAATATTATACCCCAAAATAAATCAAATAAAAAACTTAATATGTCAAATTAATGAGTAAAAGTAAAAGTAAATGAAATTATATTGATCCTATTATTTCAAACATCATAGTGTTGGAATCGTCTCTATTATTTCACATTGTGCATGCAGTCAAACTTTTTTCCTTTATTATGTTTAAACGACAACCTTTTTTAATTCATTAGAATTAAACATGAAAAAATCTATTTCATCACTAAAATATTAGAGACGATATATAATTTTCATTATTGTTCTGGTTATTAAGAATAAAATAAAATATTGTGTTGCTAATATAGTGATGAAATATTTTAATTTTCTCTCGAATATTAAATCCACAAAATTAATCAAGCAAATTTCAATTTTGTCGCTAAAATATTAGCGACGAAATATAATTTTCATTGTTGTTCTTATTATTAAGAACAAAATAAAATAATTCGTTGAAAGTATGGCGATGAAATATTTTAATTTTGTTGCAAATATTAATTTCAAGAAATTAGCCACAAAAAATATATTTCATCGTAAAATAATAGCGACTAAATATAATTTTCATTGTTGTCCTTATTATTAACAACAAAATAAAAGAATTAGTTGCTAGTTTAGAGATGAAATTTTTTTATTTCATCGCAAAAAATAATTTCAATAAATTAGCCACAAAAAATTATATTTCATCGCAAAATATTAGCAACGAAATATACTTTTCATTGTTGTTATGATTATTAACAACAAAATGAAGCAATTTGTTGCTATTATAGCGATAAAATATTTTAATTTCATTGCCAAAATTAATTTCAATAAATTAGCCACGAAAATTTCTATTTCATCGCAAAATATTAGTGACGAAATATAATTTTCATTGCTGTTCTGATTATTAACAACAAAATGAAGCAATTTGTTGCTAATATAGCGATGAAATATATAGATTTTGTTGCAAAATTTAATTTCAAGAAATTAGAAACAAATTTTTTTATATCATCGCAAAATATTAGCAACGAAATATAATTTTCATTGTTGTTCTGATTATTAACAAAAAATGAAGCAATTCGTTGCTAATATAGCGATGAAATATATATATTTTGTTGCAAAAATTAATTTCAAGAAATTAGCCACGAAAATTTATAATTTATCGCAAAATATTATCAACGAAATATAATTTTCATTGTTGTTCTGATTATTAACAACAAACTGAAGCAATTTGTTGTTAATATAGCGATAAAATATATAAATTTTGTTGCAAAAATTAATTTTAAGAATTTAGCGACGAAAATTTATATTTAATCGCAAAATATTAGCGACGAAATATAATTTTCATTGTTGTTTTGATTATTAATAACAAAATGAAGCAATTAGTTGTTAATATAGCGACGAAATATATAAATTTTGTTGCAAATATTAAATCTAACAATTTAGCGACGAAAATTTCTATTTCGTTGCTAAAAATTGATTTTAGCGATGAAATTTAGATTTGTCGCAAAATTTTCGTCGCTATTCCCCCTGTTTCTTGTAGTGATTTATAAAGTAAGATCGACTTTTACAATTGAAATTATTAATAACAATTTTTTTTATATATTTTTAAAGTTACAAATTAATCAATTAATTATATATGTTAAACTAATATAATAAATAAAGTGTGTAAACTATGCATAGTTCTTAATATTTTACAGCTTATTGACGGCTGTGAGTAATTACAATTTTTAGAAATTAATAAAAAAAAAAATTACATTTACAAATTTAAAAGTTACAATTTGAATACATGTAAAATAAACAACTTAATATACATATACAATTAATATTAAAAGATAAAACAAGAGAGTTATCTGTCCTAGTGGCAGATGCTCAATAATAAACACCTGCCCACCTGGGTTCAATTCCCACCTGGGTGTCAGGGTGGGGATGGTGTGGGTTTGGGTTGGGTTGGGATGGTGTGGGGTCGGGTCGGGTTCGGGCTTGGTGGGATTGGGATTAAGGCTTGAAATGGGGATTAAAGGTCAATTAAATAGTTGGAGAGGGGGGTGGGATGGGTGTCGGGTCGGGTTCGGACTTGGAATGAGGATTAAAGGCTTGGAATGGGGATTGGGTTGTTTAACTCTTCGAGACGGATTTTTGCCTTGTGATACGGATTTAGAGACGACAAAATGTCGTTTCTAATTAAGAACGAAAGTATAGACGTATTTTTGACCCGGATGTAAAACGGGTCGTTTATCGTTTAGATACGGATTTAGAGACGAAACGACATTTGAAACGGAATTTTGACCCGGATATAAAACGGGTTGTTCATCGTTTAGATACGAGAATATAAGGTGTCAAATTCCGTCTCTCATTATAAACCGAAAAAAACGGTCTCAAATCTGTCTCTTATTAGAAACGGAATTTAGAAAATCGTTCCTAACATTAGATACCATGCGATTAGGAACAGATAGAAAATGGTTCCAAAATCCGTTTCTAACTTGTTTAGATACAATAATTATGGTATCTAATCCGTCTCTAAATCTCAGTTTTTTTGTAGTGATTAATTTGTATTAATCGTTATTTAAGCTAGTAGTTGTGTTAACTAATTAATCCCTTCAAATTTCGATTATCGTGTCTATTTAGAACTCAATCAACAAACAATACTTTTACCCACCCTCTTTTTTGCGGAATTGACTCGTATACTTATCGCATTACAATAGACATCATATATATGCTTGCAGTTGGTTAATTTAAGTGTTGGTTAAGACACAAACAACTTAAGACACTAGATATCAAGAGACGAATTAACTATGAACATGGTGCATACAAGTTTTTTTTTTTTTTTTACAAGTATGATCCCCCATATATATACTAATTAATAAGAAGGTTTACGAATTCATTTTGCAATAAATTCGATCTTTTGGCGTTTTTCGATACGCTTAAGTCACTGTATATAAAAAAAATATGTACGTCGTGCATAAAATGAGACAAAGTAAAAAATTAGCTAGAAAGCAATAAATTTATCCTTTTAAAAAATTGAACATGACACGACAAATCAGTAAAACTGAAGTGATCAAAATTGAAAAAGTAAAAGGTTACAGAACCATTTATGAACTCGCGAGTAGAGTTACAAGACTATTTGCAATGTCTTTTATTAATATTATCACAATGTCTTTTTTTAATATTTTTTTACTATATATATAATTACAACTAGGTGATATGTTAATATATTAATTTATAATTGAAGATATTAATTATAGAGTTAATTTTAAATAAATACATCACATTTAGTCTCAGTATCAATTTAAGCACCACATTTACGATTATTGTAAAAAACTCCAACCTTTCATCGTGTTACAATTAGATGCGCATTTTTTTCACCGGCCAACAATTGATGATGTGACTTGTCGGAGATTGCCACGTTAGATTAAATATATAGTTTTTTTTAATTTTTTTTCTCGTCAAATTACACTTTATAGAAATAAAAATAAAACTTTATAAATGTCATGTTCTAACCTTAAAAAATCTTCTTACAACCACATTTAAATGTAATGTTATTTACTGCAATTTTCAGAGAAAAATAGGTAGACCCTTTCTAATGAAACAAGTGGATCTGGAACAAGGGGAACATGAGCAAATGGAGCAGAAGTTAGCAGAGCAAGTGCTAGTGGGTCTATGATGACCAACACCTCTACTAAAAAGAAAGAGTTGCGAACGCAAAAAAAATGGCAAACAAGGCATGGGTGTATTGATTTGCGAAGCCTCTAACACTATTTATATGAGGGTAAGTTTCTTATTTTATTAAATATATATTTCTCATAACTATAGTGTTTGTTATATTAGAGTTAGAAGAGAAGAACTTGATTGGATTTAAGAAGTAAGAAAGACGCATAAGAAGAACTCTATTGATGAGAAGACGTAGAAGAAGCGGGAGATTTATTTTTATTTTTATTTCTATAAAATGTAATCTGACATGAAAAAAAAAAGTGTAATCTAACGTGGCAAGCTCCGGCAAACCACGTCATCAATTGTTGGTCGGAGAAAAAAAAGTGCATCTAATTGTAACACGATAAAAGATGGGAGTTTTTTACAATAATCGTAAAGGTGGTGATTAAATTGATATTTGGACTAAAGGGGTTGTATTTATTTAGAATTAACCCTTAATATAGAAAGTATTTAGAGAGTATTTATTTTGATCCAACATTAAATTAATATAGAAAGTATTTATTTTGATCTTACGAAAAATTTCGATTTAGAGTTTGGTTGAACTATATTTTATTGAATGTGTTTATCATCTAAGTTATGCATAACCATCATCCGTTTTTATCAATATTGTATTGCTTAATAATACTTAATTAGTGTCTTGACTAGTGAGCAAGTGTATCCTAGTGTTTGTAGGTCCCTAGTTAAGTAGATAATATTGAGTAAGCTAATTAAGAAAACGTCTAGAGGGAGTGAATAGAGTTTTCAAAATCTTTCAATATATCAAAGTACACAATGCGGAATATCAGAATTAACAATGAGCCCTTAAGATTTATACTCAACTAATATCGAAATTTGAACTTCTGTATGAACAGTGATCTTGTCTATTCTATATGCAGATTAATCAATTAAACAAGTAATCAACTAAATACAGATAAAACAGTAAAGTAAACAACACGAGATTTATAGTGGTTCGAAAACTTGTCTACATCCACTCTCCCAACTCCAGTTGCGAAATTTTATTAACCCTTCTTGTGGCTTTAAGTCCCAAGAAATAAGACTTCGATCTTCTCGATAACACTACCAAGTGTTTTTTTGATCTAACAACTAGTTATTTACAAGTAACTAACGACTTGAACAAAACTATAAAAGAAAAACTTCTCTTAATCCAGTAGTAGCCTTCTTCAAACTTTGACTTGTCTTGTGGCTTCAACTTTCTGAACTTGAACTCTACGAGTTTCTTCTGCTTCGAATATCTCTTAGTAATCACTTCAGTATATCCAGTTTCAGTAGTCTTCAACGCTTCATAATCCTTCGATATTTATAGACTTCTGAATCTTCAAGAACAGTTTGTTATCCAACTAACTTTCTTGTTAACTTCCTCTTGTAACTGTTTATTGTTATCCTTCCACGCGTTTCTTCAGTTAATTAGTTATTCCATAACTAACTCTTCAATACACGAACTGTTGGGAATAAAATGAGAAGAGTTTTGATTTAATACCAAAACCCCCTAAGACATGCCTAGTCATAATTGATGATGTTCTAAGAATATTAGAACATATAGTATAAGACTAGATGAAAAGCTGATATGTTAGGCAGCTCTTAGTTGAATAGATGCACAATTTGAGGGGGAACATATGCTTTGAAGTCCATCAAGATCAAATCCCCTCAAGGCTCAAGTTTTGGAATGATCTCAAGTCTGCTAAAGGACAAGTATGCTGATCAAATGGAATCAGTATGAAGACAACCTATTTAAATGCCAACATGAGTTAAGATGCATCAAAGCACCAACCTACTGCTTCATAAGGCTCAGGAAAATTGTCCAAACAAATGTTCAGCAGAGTTGTCTCAGTAGAGTTAAACCAGAACAAGTGTTCTGAAGTCTAAGGAACAACTATGCTGAAGAAGTTCAAGACAACTAAACCCTAAAAGATCATCAAAGAATCATGCTAAGATCACATCCAAATGGAGCAAAGGTAAAGAGCCAAGTCATCTGAAAGAGAGCAAGCCAACTATGCTGATAAGCAAAGTCTGCTGATAGTGATAAGCAGAGTTGTCCATTTGATAAGGAATGTTGTCCTATCATTGGATCAACCTTCATAAGCCATGTTCAAGCTTAATCAAGTGAATCTTGAAGTCAGACATTGGGAAGAGTGCTGCAGAATGAAGACAAAGTCTATACAGCCGTTTATTTCCCAAATGAGGACATGTCACTATCAAGAATCTGTCTTCCAGTTTTGAAGAACTCAAGGAAGACATTTATAGCAATTTGGGGCTGCCTCTCCAACGGGCAAATCCTCAAATTTGTCTATAAATACAGAAGTGTGAAGACCATTTGAAAGCACTAAGTATCCAACCAACTACCAAGCCAACTATCCTACAAGTCAAAGTGCTTTCAAGCTTTCAAAGAGACTATCTTAGTCTTCATACACTTCATTCTAAGCTAAACTCATTGTATATCCATACAAAGCTTAGAGAGATATCCTATCCTTATACACTGACCTTCATTGTAAAGGATATCTCATTAGTTGGAACCTTACTTCAACCCTTACCCCTTTCAAGTGAGAAAGTGAGAAGGTTGTAGTAGTAGAAGTGGTAGGAGCTGACTGTTGAGAGAAGAACAGTTCAGTTCTGAGTTGAGAAGAGGGTACTAGGACTCTAGACATCCTAGGGATCAATTCACCAAGGAGTGGTGTTCTTGATCAAGTGCACCTTGGCACTATAAAACAAGTTAATTACAAGAGTGAAGGAATTATCCTGTTAAATCAGGGAAAGTGGATGTAGGAGCTTGAGTCTCTGAACCACTATAAACTCTTGTGTTGATTTACTTTCAAGTACTTTCATACACTCAACACTGCACACAAAACTAAACCTTTCAAAGATATATATCATAAACTGTGCAAAACAGATTTGGACAAGTTCCCTGAAAAACTGGACTGTTTGATTAAAGTGATTTCAGAACTTAAAGGAGTTTAAAACTAAAGGGCCAACCACTAATTCCGCACTTATAACTAACTTAGATAGTCATTCAACTAAGTACTCACTAGTACTTAGTAGCTTTATTATCTCTAAGAAGTTATACATCTTTAGCACAGTTGTCCAAGACAACATTGCTGATCTCTGGTTTGATCATATTTGGTAAAGAAATTGCATACAAGTGTATTCCCCCCCCCATACACTTGTTATATACTCCTTTCAGGACCAACACGAATATATCTTCTTACGCGTTTCTGACTTAAGTAAAACTTCCTTCTTTTATGCGCACTTGTCTTGTCTTCCATACTTAGAATATTTCAGCTTCCTTCAGCACTTGTCTTGTCTTCCAGTCTTCTTATCTTCAGTATACTTCTTCCAACAGTAGACTTCCATGAAGAACTAATCTATACTAGTCCTATCATCTAATCATAACAAGACTATTATATTACATTAAGCTTTATAATTCAGCTTAGTCACCTTAAATATATACATCATTAAGAACAAAACATATGAGCTTCTATACATCGTTAAATGCTCATCATAAAATCTATAGTGAACTCAACATAAAGTACTTATAAAACGTACTTGTCTTTTCTTCTTTCATACTTAAACTTTTCTTTCTTAACTTTGCACTCTACTGATCTTGTTCACAAGACGACTTCCATAACTAGATCAGTCAATACTTAGAAATATATTCAAGTCCACTTTTGGCTTATCAAAACTACTTCAACATCAATTAGGACTTTATATTAGGATTCATATCCCAACAATTTCCCCCTTTTTGATGAAGCCAAAACTACTTGAAATATTTAAAAGTTAGTAGATCAATTAAGTAGTTATCTTCTCAAAATATGTTATTTTTTTCATTCATTTAGTAAGATCAGATAGATTACAATTACTTAGCAAAATGAAATAGAAATAAGTAAAGTACTTACAATTACTCACTTATGTTGTCAATGTCTGGATTAGGAACATAAAATGCTTCGAGAATCCTTATGTGAATGTCCGAAGTATGATCTTCATTGTCTATCTTCTCCTTCTCGAGCAACTCTTCTTCGAACTTCTTCACCTTGTTGAAGTTGATCCTTTTTCCAGAACCCAGAAGTGGAGTTTTCCACTTAGGAAAATCAGGAATAAGTATGTTATATCCAACAGCAGTAGCAATCCTCATTATTAGATTCCATAAGTTCTTATCTTCCGCTTCCATGAACTTATCAAATACATCATACAACTCGTCTTTGATTTCTACATCTCCATACTTACGAATTATCCAATGATCTAATTCCCATTTCATCTTGACAACCTTCCAAGCCTCTATGTGCTCATTGTCAATGAACTTGTCTATTTGGGCATCTTCGATCATGTCTGGATTTGCTTTCATCTTCTGCAGCCTCTTGATGTGTTTACCTAACACTTTCTTGTTAGCATAACGATCATCTTCAAGCTTCTGCTTCTTATGGAGTGATTCAACATCTTCATCATTGATTCCAGCAAATATTTCTCCTAATACTTCTTTCTTTTTCTCAAGATCAAGTTTCCACTTAACTTGTCTTGTTCTAGGTTGAACATCTTCAGTCGCAATCGATTTGCCTTTCGCCAGCTTCTTCTGCTCTTCTGCACTTGCACTGATCTGTTCTAGATCTGCTTTCTTTACTAGTCTTCTTCTTTTCGGTCTACTAGTCTCTTGAACAATGAGATCAGTCGCAGCAGCTTTCACATCTTTTGTCTCTTCTTTCTCTTCCCCCTTTTTGGCTTCATCACTAGCCTTAAGAGTGAACAGGGAAGTGAAACGAGTCATTTCTTCCTTAACAGTTTGCTTCATCAACTCAGCAGCTCTGTTAATTTGATGTTGATGACTCTTATCTTGACTCAGCTTGTCAAGCTTAGTAGCAACCAGCTCTAGCTTTCGAGTAGACAGGTTCAACTCATTCTTAAAATGATTCGCAGTTAAGTAAAGTAACCTGTTTTCTTCAGTCATTTCAGTGATCAAAGCTCTTGCTTGCACCAATTGATTTTGAGCTTCCCTTCTTTGCTCATCAACAATGTCAATCTTAACTCGGTAGAGTCTCTCCATCTTCTTTGACTCTTCAGCCAAAACTCTCGCAACATCAACAGAACACTTCTCAGAATAATCAATCTGTCTTTGCAAGAAGTCTTCTAGCTGAGTAAACATTTCTTGTTTGAATGTAGCATCCATCTGATTAACTTCATCAACAATCAGATCCTTCGAACTTTCAACAAGAGACTTATTTTGATCCATCAAAACTTTCTGTACATCCGATTTAAAAAACTCATCAATGGATAACTGGATGACTTGCTTCAAATCATACTTCAATTCATCAAATGAAGTAGTCGGAATAGCCTGAGTTGTGTTAACAACTTCAACAGGAACAACTTCTTCCATGATGTCATCTTCATCAAGAATTTGCACTTAAAATAACTTGTCTTCCAGATCAGTAGACAAGACCTCGTCTTCTACTGCTTCAACATCTGGAACGACACTTCCAGCAATAGCTTTCAGATTGGTGGGAGGACAGTAAGGTATAATGGCTAACCTTACTTCCTTCTCTTTTCTTTCAGCAGTATCTAAATCTCTTTTCACCAATTCAACTAGTTTGGCAGTGTAAGCACACGTCTCAGACATAAAGTATTTTTCCACTTGTCTGGTGATCTGACCAATATTGCACCTTGGGCCATGTGCATGTTCAACTTGAAATTTAAACACCATTCCACGAAGTTGATGATCAGAAATATTCCCCCGATCAATGTTTGGATCAGTAGACTGCACCTCTTCTACTGGCTCAATATCTTACATCAACTCGTCTTCTACAAGATCAGTTTCCGAGACCTGCACACCAACACTCGACTTTGCTTCCGAACACAGCACATCATCGGAAATATTCAGCATCTTCTTCACCAAAGCAGTCAAGGCATGGGGTGGGAGTAGTTCAGAATAGTTCTTAACTCCACAATTCTCTTGTTGTTCCACCCATTCCTAGAATAACCTCAAATATGTCCTCAGTTGGACCTTTCTTCAATGCAACCCATGTGCATATCCTGATCAACTTCTCATACGTTTCTGAAGTTGTGTTGATCTCAACTGATGGTAACATTTTCTTCAAGTTTCTGGTCATCTGTGCACGCAGTCTCTTCTCGCGCATGCATGTCGGATAATCAACCAGGGATTCAAATCTGTTTTTGGGAGGGGTCTGAGTAAGTAGGGTCCTTAACTCAATTACTGAAGTGTCAGCTAGTGGAGTTCCCGAAACAGATGGGTTTGAAGGGTCAACATTTTCTGTTGTGGGTGTAGGAAAAGTTTGGATGGTGGTTTCTTTGGGATTTGATGTGGCTAAGTTTGGTATCACAGCTGTAGAAGTATCAGCTGGAGCATATATAGTTGTGTCTTGGCTAAGGTTCGAATTCAGAGGTTGAACATTCAATGGAGCGGTTCGGGAAACAGGTCTGGCACGAGATCGAAGTGATCTTGCCTTGGTTTTCACAGGAACATTAAGAGGAGGAGGAATGGAAGTAGCAAGAGAAGTACTAACCATTTTAGTCGACTCTACTGGTGGCGAACCAGACTCAACCATCACCAGCCTGTAAGGTTCCTCGGCCTCAACTTCCTCTTCCGAAGCTTCATCTGACTCCGTTTCTTCAAAATCATCAACCGGATCAATCATCGCCTCTTCTGACACATAGCTAACCATAGCTCCACTAGTTCCAGCCTCAGGCTCGTATTCTTCAGCACTAGACGAGACAACTTCTAACATAGCGTCTCTTGGGTTAATTTTAACTTGCTCACGCTCAAGTGCTCTTTGCTCAGCTTGTCTGTTGAGAGCCTTCTTCTTCAAATAATATTTCAGAACATGAAACAGCTTGCCCTTGCTCCTATCCGTCTTGTTGGGAGTAAGATAGGTAGAAGGATACTGAGCTTGTTTCCAAAACTCACAGTTGCAGACACCACCCATTCTCTGGCATCTGTGTCCACTCTAACATTCTTCTCAAAATACATCACTCGATCCAAGAACAATCTATATCAATTTCCATCAGTGATGCCATCATATATGGCAGCTATCACCCTTGCCTTCTGGAGAGTTACAGAATTATAACTTCCAGTTACACCAAGCAACATTTTGCTTGCGATGTCGAGAAGAGTCTTGTACTTTGGCAGCAGCTCCTTCTTTTTCACAGACGGAATCTTCCCATCACGCCCTAACTTCAATTTCTTACCACAGAAAATGCTAAGATACCTCAATTCTTGACCTGCCCCATAGGTTTCCACATTAATCGAACCCGAGGGCAAACGAAATGTTTCGAACGGAATTTCTCTGGTGATCTCCACTCGACATCCACCAACATAAGCTTCTATGGAGTCGCCTTGTCGAGTAGTAGTGGCATAGAATTCAAGAACTTCTTCTTCATATACCACTTCTAGAAAGGCCTCCAAATAAGGTCTCAGACCGCATCTGAAGCATTTGATAAGGATTTCCTTGTTGTATTCAGTATGCCTTCTGTTGAAAAACACGGAGCTTTCAACATGCACTTTGCCTTCCGAAGCATACCTTCCTAAATCAAATCTTGCTTGCATGTTAGTAGAGATGTCGAACATAGAGACAATCGACATGGTGAATAAGATGAATAAGATTCAACACACAGAATGAGAGTAGCAAGAAAGAGATTGATTTCTTGAGAATTGAAAAGTAGAGTGGATCATGAGGAGTGTTTTTAGGAAAGATCGGTTTTGATAGAACTGCCCTTTTTGAATCGACGGCCATGATTAAATTGATTGATCAAACGGCAGAAACCTTTGGTATTCATTTACGTAATCGAGAATATTATGTGATTTGGTATTGTAAACTTTGGAATCCACATTTTCTATTGGTTAGTACAGAGGAGTGTACTCATCTGACCTAGTCCAGTAGGTTTAGGCGGGAACTGGGTGTATACACCTCATTAACTGGAGTGTATTCATCCAGTTTTAGGTGTTCCAAAATTTCTCATTAACAAATTACAATAATACCCTTAATGTACGTTTAAACACTTAGTGAATTTTAAGATCACACGAGTGCTTATATGGTATGTTTGAGTTCATCAGAACAGATTAGTAGACTTCATCTGCACTAGACGAATTCCCCCTTCGACTGTGCTTATCTGTCTGATTGTCGAACATCATCATGTACATATCTTATCTTGTCCGACGAATGAGAGTAGATACAAGTAGTAGAATGAAATAATTAACATGAATATCAATCAATTACAGAATTTCAAGGTTTTGATCAAGATGACTTTTAACACACTTAAGAGTCAACATAAGGATATTTAAGAAATCATAGATTCCCCCTTAAATGTTTATTCCCTCAGTATTACCCTCAGCTTTACCAGCTTCCTCATCGGGTTGTTTGGTCATCTTGTCTGACCTTGTATACCTAACTTGTTGACGAGTAGACGAGTGCTCTGTTTCTGAAGTAACTTGTCTGATCTCCTTACTTCTTTATGATGTACCTGTCTGGTTAGTACACAGCTATATACAGGTAGGGTCAAGATCAATTAGTACTAGACTAATGCATAATTCTCTAAAATGAGCTTCAGCCAATAGTTTTGTAAACATGTCAGTTCTTTGAATATCAGTGTGAATCTTTTCCATGCGAATATTTTTCTTTTCAACATGATCACGTATAAAATGATGTTTCACGTCAACATGCTTACAACGTGTGTGTAGAACAGGATTTTGTGTAATAGCAATAGCATTGTTACTGTCACAAAATATGGGAACATTTGATTCAACGATATTATAATCTCTAAGTTGTTGAATGAGCCAAAGTAGTTGACTACAGCAGCTACCAGCAGCCATGTATTCGGCTTCAGTTGTGGAAGTAGCCACACTGGTCTGCTTTTTCAAAAACCATGAAATAAGCTTTGTGCCTAAAAAATGACAAGAACCAGAAGTAGATTTCCTATCTATTCTACAGCCACCAAAATCAGAATCAGAGTAGCCACTTAGGGATAAATCATCATTCGAAGGATACCATATACCACGATTGATGGTTCCTTTCAAATATTTCAGTATCCTTTTAGTGGTTTCCATGTGACTCTCTTTTGGATTAGCTTGAAATCGAGCACATACGCCAACAGAAAATGCAATATCAGGTCTACTAGCAGTTAAGTACAGTAATGAGCCAATTAGACCACGATAATATGATTGATCAGCACTCTTACCGTTCTCGTCTGGATCCATCCTGTAGGTGGGAGCATTGGTACTCCAGAAGATTTGCAAGTTTTAATACCATACTTGTCTAGTAGATTTCTAGTATACTTGGCTTGATTTTTGAAAATCCCATCGGGAGTTTGTTTTACTTGAAGTCCAAGAAAATAAGTCATCTCTCCCATCATTGACATTTCAAACTTACTTTGCATGAGTGTTGAAAAACTTTCACTCAGCTTTTTGTTGGGTGATCCGAAAATGATATCATCCACGTAAATTTGAACAAGTAGGACATCCTTACCTTCTTGTCTTCTGAACAAGGTTCTATCGACCTTGCCCTTGGTAAAACCATTTTCTAACAGAAATAGAGATAGAGTATCGTACCATGCTCTTGGAGCTTGTTTCAATCTGTATAAAGCTTTCTTCAACTTGTACACTTGGTTGCCTTTCACCTCGAAACCTGTAGGTTGTTCTACATACACTTCTTCCGCAAGAATACCGTTAAGAAATGCACTTTTAACATCCATTTGATATACAATAAACTTCATATAAGCAGCATATGCAAGAAACAATCGAATGGCTTCTAGTCTAGCAATAGGTGCATAAGTTTCATCATAATCTATGCCTTCAACTTGTGAATAGCCTTAGGCTACTAGTCTAGCCTTATTTCTTACAACTACATCATTCTCATCTTTCTTATTCTTGAAAATCCACTGTGTGCCAACTACATTATGGTGTTCTGGCCTATCGACAAGTTCCCAGACGTCGTTTCGAACAAACTGGTTCAACTCGTCTTGCATGGCGATGATCCAATTACTATCAGCTATTGCCTCATTAACGGTCTTAGGCTCAATAGAAGAAAGGAAACAACACCAGCAAAATATAGATGGACTCGGCTGTTCTTGCGACTCAAAAAGTTGTCGTCTAGTCTTTACACCAATAGTAGAGTCACCAATGATATTTTCAGTATCATGGGCAGATTTCCAAGTTTTTCTAGTCTTAGCATGTATACTATCATCATCTAAATCAACTACGACATCATGCATTTCAACATCATTTGTATCAACAGATTTAATAGGAGTAGACGAGTCGACTAGAGCAGGCATGTCAACTGGTCTAGTTGACTTACCTTGAGCACTTACCTTCACCTTTTCATCTGACTCGAGGGCTTTCATAAATGGATTGTAGGCTTGAACAGATTCGTACACATCTGATTCTTTGTCAGTTTCAATTGATAAATCAGTTACTTTCTTACTGATCTGGTCGGTAGACGAGTCCTGTCGAGATTCATCGAAAACAACATGTGGTGTTTCTTCCACACATAGAGTAGAGTGGTTGAATACTCTAAATGCTTTGCTAGTCGAGGAGTATCCTAAGAATATCCCCTCGTCTGCTTTAGCATCGAATGCATTCAACTTACTTTTCCCATTGTTATGGATAAAACACTTACAACCAAATATATGGAAATATGAAATTCTGGGTTTTCGACCTTTCCATACCTCGTAGGGCGTCTTACCTAGTGCCTTATTTATAGCACTTCTGTTCTGGGAGTGGCATGCAGTATTGATCGCCTCTGCCCAAAACTTTTGAGGAGTATTATACTCGGTCAGGATGGTTCTGCAGGCCTCCTTGAGAGTTCTATTCCGTCATTCAGCTACACCGTTTTGTTGAGGTGTCCTTACTGCACTAGTAAGGTGCTGGATACCACGTTTAGAACAAAAATCTTTGATATAGCAATTGATGAACTCAGTACCCTTGTCACTACGGATCTTGACAATGGACTGGTTCTTCTCAACTTGTATCCTCTTCAACAGATCAGGTAGGAGAGTCTGTGTATCACTCTTCTTGTGTAGGAAGACTACCCAAGTGAACTTAGAATAGTCGTCTACCACAACAAGCGTGTACCTTCTACCGTTCAAAGTTGGAGGAGTAATTGGACCATGAAGATCCATATGTAGTAGTTCTAGGACTCTACTTGTTGAGAGAGTTGAAATGGACTTAAAGGAACCTTTTACCTGTTTACCTTTCTGACAAGCATCGCATACATGTGACTTGTAATAGATTTCGTTGGGTATACCTTCAACAAGGTAATCTCTTGCAATCTTATTAATTACCTTAAAGTTCATGTGACAAAGGCGTCTATGTCAAAGCCAACTGGTCTCTTTAGGATTCTTACTAAGAAGGCAAGTATCCCTTGGACAGCTATTCCAATTCACAATATATACGATGCATTGTCTTATGCCGACGAGCAGTATAGTATGAGTCCTCTTGTCTATAATCTCGCACTTCCGGCTTTTAAACTGCACTTTGTAACCTCGATCACAGAATTGTGAAACAGATAATAGATTATATTTCAAACCTTCTACGTAGGATACGTCTTGTATCTCTACATCTCCATTTCTGATGTAGCCAAAGCCTTTTGTAATGGCCATAGAGCTATCACCAAATATAACCTTGGGTCCTTCTTGCTCGCAGTAGCTCGATAGAAGAGCCTTAGTACCTGTCATGTGGTGCAAACAACCACTATCAATGTACCAAGTTTCTCCTACTGAGCCACCTTTCTCATACAAGTCGAGTCGACCCTGCAATGATGATATTTAATAACTTAGGTACCCTCCTTGTTTATTGGGGTCTTGGGGGTTAGTAGAGTTCAGAGGAATCCAAATGTGCATAGGAGTTTTGAATAAATTAAACCTCTTAAGCTTCCTACCATGCTTCTTACAAAATAAGACCCTGTTGTCCTTGTCTGGCCTATCATCAGACTTTGGGTCTACTCGTCTGAGGTAGCCTTTTGACTTAACCTCTACTTGAGTAGGCATGGGCCTTTCATAGTCCGAATAAGGTTTGAAAGCATTTGGGCCATACGGTTTATAGACATGTTTAGGTATTTCCTCTCCTTCAATGTCATATGATACAAGTGGAGGATATAAGACAGATTGAATACGATATTTTGGAGCAACCTTCCTAGGCCTAGACGAGTAGAGCTGAGACTGCCTTATGAAAGGAGGTCTAGGCTCTTTCCATCTAGTTTGTACTTTTCTAGAACTTGTCTCTTCATTATACCAATCCTCGTATCTGACCTGGTTTGGTCGTCCACGATTAGTGGTCCTCTTTTGACTTGTTCTAAACGGAACAGGTCTGTTGTTAGCATTCTTTTTACCACCTTTGGTAATTGGAGTGTTAACTCTAGTCTATTTGTGTACAACACCGTTGGATGTTGTTCCTACATCATATTCCATTGATCTTTTGCCTTTATCATTTGTCAAAGAGCTTGAACCAACATCAGTAGGGTTCTTAATGACATGAGTAGGCGAGTCAGGTGTATATGCACCCAACACAGTCTTGTCATCTGGAGCTCTATACCTATCTGACAGTTTCTGATTAATCACTGAGGATTTAACCAAGTTAGTAAGTTTAAGGTCCAGATTTACGACCTCAGTCTCTAAGAACTTATTGCGTTCTTCAAGCTTTTTGCACTTGTTATTTAAAACATTGAATGAATTCGTCTCAGTAGCATGTGTCTTAAGTAGGTCTTGATACAACTTGTATGTCAATGCACACTTGTCTTTGAGTTGACTCAACTCTTCTGTCAAGCGTTTGTTTAGGAATGTTATATTAGGATCTACTCTAGACCGAGCTTCTTTAAGATCAATGATTTCTTGTTTCAAAACGATGTTCTCGTCGCTGACTTCAATGAATGCCTCGTTAGCAAGTATGAGGTCTTCTTCAGTCATACCAGTAGAGTGATGAAGACTACTCCCTACTCCACTATCGACAGTATCACTTTCATCATAATCCGATTCATCACATGATTGAAAAGAAGTTGCAAATGATACCTCTTGTTCAATTTTTTCCATAAAGATTAGGCCAACATCTACTATGAACGCTTCTTCTTCTTCATGATTAGAAGGGTAACTAGATGAAGACAAAGGCAACTCGTCTGAATCCGTCTCAGAGTCATCATTAGCCATCATTACCTTCTTACCCCTGTTGTATCTTCGTTCACGCCTTGCTTTACGTTCTTTTCGATCATCAGTACTCAGGTCCAGACATTCGTAAATATAATGACCTGATTTCTCACAATTATAGCAAAGTAGATCGTTAGTAGACTTTTTCTCAAGAGAATCATCCCTTCTCTTATCTCGTCTATCAGAGTTCCTATCTCGCCTGTTTCCTTTCGAGACACCAGCTCTCCTTTCGGAAGGGTTTTGATCTCGTCTGGTCTCAGACGAGTCCTTGTTACCAGAACCTCTAAAGTCTTTGTAAAAGCGCTTATATCTACTGTATCGGTTGTTCAGTTTGTCGAACTTCCTAACCATAAAATTCATCTGATCTTTCAGACTTAGATCAGTCTTATCTAATTCGTCCTTTATACTAGCAGACTTAGTCTTATACTTAGACCTGTCTATTCTAGAGCTCTTAGACGAAGTAGACTTAAAAGTAACATTTTTCGACACAACATTCTCTCTATCACTACTGGCTATAGGATCATCCTCATCTAGTTCGAACTCATGAGCTTTAAGAGTTTGGAACATTGTCTCAGCAGTTCATTCATCAATGTCCTCAGTATTCTTAATGATCATTTTGACCATTTTCCATCTAGCATCAAGACTCTTAAGAATTCTCAAATTAATTTCACGATTAGTATATGTTTTGCCGAGCACTTCCAAATCATTCATAACACGTGTGAAACGAGTATCTAACTGGTCAATGTTTTCACCAGCCTTCATCTTAAATGATTCGAACCTCTAAACAGCAGTGGATAACTTACTTTCTTTGATCAAGGTAGTTCCTTCACAAATCATAGCAAGTCGATCCCACATTTCTTTAGCAGTCTTACATTTTAATACTTTTCCCAGATACTCGTTGGGAAGGGTATGTAAAATATAGTTCTTGGCCAAACTGTCCAGATTGTTCTGTCTCATTTCTTCCGAAGTGAGTTCTGACCTTGGTTTTAGGACGAGTACGCCAACAACTTTTGATGGTTCTAATGCAGCAGTGTTTGGAATCATCGTCACAATCGGTCCTTCTTTTATGACGGACACCATCAGATCATGAGTTGAGCTGAAAATGGCTTCCATCCTGAGTTTCCAGTAATCATAGTCCTGAACAGAGAACTTAGGTAGTTTGTTAGCACTTATTTCCATAGCCATGATTTCAAGAAGGTTAAATCAAGATATAGCAAGAAAATCAAAGATACAGGAAATATCAAGAACAGTGATAATAACAAGTACAATCAAGAACCGAGACTTCCCTCAAAGTCTATAGGGGTAATCAAGAAACAGCAGTCCAATGAACTACTGCTCTGATACCACTTGTAGGTCCTTAGTTGAGTAGATAATATTGAGTAAGCTAAGAAAACGTCTAGAGGGGGGTGCATAGACTTTTAAAAATCTTTCAATATATCAAAGTACACAATGCGGAATATCAGAATTAACAATGAGCCCTTAAGATTTATACTCAACTAATATCGAAATTTGACCTTCTGTATGAGCACTGATCTTGTCTATTCTATATGCAGATTAATTAATTAAACAAGTAATCAACTAAACACAGATAAAACATTAAAGTAAACAAAGTAAACAACACGAGATTTATAGTGGTTCGACAACTTGTCTACATCCACTCTCACAACTCTAGTTGCGAAATTTTATTAACCCTTCTTGTGGCTTTAAGTCCCAAGAACTAAGACTTCGATCTTCTCGATAACACTACCAAGTGTTTCTTCGATCTAACAACTAGCTATTTACAAGTAACTAGCGACTTGAACAAAACTATAAAAGAAAAACATCTCTTAATCTAGTAGTAGCCTTCTTCAAACTTTGACTTGTCTTATGGCTTCAACTTTCTGAACTTGAACTCTGCGAGTTTCTTCTGCTTCGAATATCTCTTAGTAATCACTTCAGTATATCGAGTTTTAGTAGTTTTTCAGTAGTCTTCAACGCTTCATAATCCTTCGATATTTATAGACTTCTGAATCTTCAAGAACAATTTGTTATCCAACTAACTTTCTTGTTAACTTCCTCTTGTAACTGTTTATTCTTATCCTTTCACGCGTTTCTTCAGTTAATTAGTTATTCCATAACTAACTCTTCAATACACGAACATATTTTCTTACGCGTTTCTGGCTTAAGTAAAACTTCCTTCTTTTATGCGCACTTGTCTTGTCTTCCATACTTAGAATATTTCAGCTTCCTTCAGCACTTGTCTTGTCTTCCAGTCTTCTTATCTTCAGTAGACTTCTTCCAACAGTAGACTTCCATGAAGAACTAATCTATACTAGTCCTATCATCTAATCCTAACAAGACTATTATATTACATTAAGTTTTATAATTCAACTTAGTCACCTTAAATCTATACATCATTAAGAACAAAACATACGAGCTTCTATACATCGTTAAATGCTCATCATAAAATCTATAGTGAACTCAACATAAAGTACTTATAAAACGTACTTGTCTTTTCTTCTTTCATACTTAAACTTTTCTTTCTTAACTTTGTACTCTACTGATCTTGTTCACAAGACGACTTCCATAACTAGATCAGTCAATACTTAGAAATATATTCAAGTCCACTTTTGGCTTATCAAAACTACTTCAACACCAATTCAGTTTGTACATTTATTTGAGGTTGAGAGGTTGAAGGTCTGTTCCCTAATGGGTTTTCTTGCATTTATATTTTTTACTTCTTGTCCACGATTTCTATGATCACCAGCCATATTGTTTTGGCACTCCAGGTATGAAGAATCTTTTAACAGATTTATTGATGAGATCAATTATGTTGCTGCATATGAACGGCTACAGGAATTCGTCAAGTCTGAATTGACTATTCTTATTTAAAGTCTTGCAGATCACGTGGTCTATACAAAAGGAATTAAGGTTTGCTGTAATATGTGTTAGGGATAAGGATTACCCCACCAGTCTCAGAATGAACCTGGCCATCGCCACCGGAAAAGAAGTCAAAATTCAAATTAGGTGAAAAAATTTGCTTTTAATTTCAAGATGAGTATTTGTGATAATTGGGAAGAAGTAAGAGGTGTCCTCAAGTCCCACTGCCATCAAATTAGTTAGATGGTTACAGGGAAGCTGCCAGTTTACTACGTTAGGAAATTCTTTGGGGAAAAATTCTGTTCAGAATGAAGAAAATAGGAGAGCTCTCGAAGGTGAAAAATCCAATTGGGTTTGCCATGAATACAGATTGAAAAGAAATTTTTCTCATCATAAACCAGCTAAGGTAATTAATTAATTAATTTTCTAACATTATAAAGATAGTACAATAATTGTTTTTTATAGGTCTATTTTTCTTATATCTGCCACATTTAAAATAAAATTGTTCTTGAATCAGGCTGATCAAACTTTGGTTAGGGAAGAATATTTCTTGTGTTGTGATAATTTGACGAAATAGGTTATAAGGTGTTGTGAGATAACAAAGTACAATGTTAACTTTCCTTTCTAATGTTCAAGAAAGCAAATATCAAAGTTGGATTAGTTAATAGTTTGCTTGGATTAGATATCCAAAGATTATATATTTATTTTATTGTACAATGTAGGGAGATTATGAAAGCAGTTGTCAATATCAGTTGTTGGGGTTTATTGTTTTTTTTTTTGTTTTCTAGTTATATAATTATTGAATGTGGGGATATAGTGTATTTAAGGTTTCATCTACGAGTTGTTGTGGTTTATTGTTCTATTAATTTAAATGATATTATAAGTGATAAACATTGGATGATAGTGATATTGTGTCTATGTTAATTGTGACTTCTGTAAATTTATTTTCATGATTTTGTTTATTGAATTTTGATTGTAGACAATAAATATGTATTTTAAAAGTTTCAATAGTTGGGGGTGTGATTGAAAAAACTAATACGACACTGTATGTGAACTAATAATATATATATTTTTCGAGTATTATGCTATTCAACGAGATTTTCAAAAGCATATTTAATTGAAGTCAAATTAGATTTTTGTTCATATCTCTAGTGTTTGTGTATGTTTGGGCTGAAATGCTACTAAATACTTATATATCTTCTCTACGTTTGTTTAAGTTTGTGGGTAATAAGTGTCAAACAATGGGTGAAAGTGAAGTTATTTGACATTGTTAATATACAAATTAGTTAGAATGATTTTTTTCTTCTATATGGTACATGAGTGACAAATAATGGTGTTTCTATGTTCATGTTGATTGTTATTTTTGTAAATTTTCATTATTTACAGAAAACAATTCAAACTTAATAAAAATCCACAATAAGAGAAGTTGGGTATATATATTTATTTAATAAGGGTGGTTTAGACATTTTTATTAGTATAAATTTATATACAAAAATTAAATGAGTTCATTTATAAGAAAGGTGGGTGTCAATGTGCAGCCCCTTATTAAAATTGTCACCAATTATTAGTGACAATAAATTTTTCACTAAATATTTAAAATAATTAATGACGAAAAATAGTATCGTCATGAAAATATATGTTTTTATGACGTTGAATATCGTCATTAATTATTATTAAAATAGTCATCAATTATTATTGTGATGAAAATATATTGTTAATAAATATTTTGAATAAATTAATGATGAAATATAATATCGTCATGAAAAAATATTTTTTATGACGTTAAACGTCGTCATCAATTATTATGAAAATCGTCACCAATTATTAGTGTGATGAAAATATTTTGTTACTAAATATCTTGAATAATTAATGACAAAAAATAGTATTGTCATGAAAATATATGTTTCTGTGACGTCGAATATCGTCATCAATTATTATTACAATCGTCACCGGTTAATTTTCTGACGAAAACATTTTGCCACAAAATATTTTGAATAATTAGTGATAAAAAATAATATTGTCATGAAAATATATGTTTCATGACATCGAATGTCGTCATCAATTATTATGAAAATCGTCACCAATTATTAGTGTGACGAAAATATTTTGCCACTAAATATCTCGAATAATTAATGACGAGTATTGTCAAGAAAATATATGTTTCATGACGTCGAATGTCGTCATCAATTATTATGAAAATCGTCACCAATTATTAGTGTGACGAAAATGTTTTGTCACTAAATATCTCGAATAACTAATGGCGAAAAATAGTATTGTCATGAAAATATATGTTTCATGACGTCGAAAGTCGTCATCAATTATTATGAAAATCGTCACCAATAATTAGTGTGACGGAAATATTTTGTCACTAAATATCTCGAATAATTAATGACGAAAAATAGTATTGTCATGAAAACATATTTTTCATGACGTCGAATAGCGTTATCAATTATTATTAAGATTGTTACCAATTACTATTGTGAAAAAATATTTTGTCAGTAAATATCCTGAATTATTAATGACGAAAAATATTATCGTCATAAAAATATATTTTATGTGACGTTGAATATCGTCATCAATTATTATTAAAACCGTCACCAATTATTATTGTGACGAATGTTTAGCATCGTCAAGAAAAAAAAAATCATGATGTCGAATTTCGTCACCATTTATTACTAGAATTGTCACATATTATTATTGTGACATATTTATTAACATCGTCACGAAATATACAAATTTGTGACGAAAAAAATTATATGTGGTGACGAATTTTAATTTTGTCACAATTTGTAGTACTTTAATGACGAAAATTAAATTTTGTCGCGTTCAAGTAACATTTTGTGACGATTTTTGTGTCGTCGCAAAAAATTTCGTCACGAAATGTGTATTTTTCTGTAGTGATGTTGTGGGACAAAATTGAATTTTAACCTAGTCGGGTGCTAGGTAAACCCACTATTCCCTCCGTTCAAAATTAAAACATCATTTATTGTAGAACAGAGTGATCGTATTTGAAATACAAGATCGATCGAATACCTGAATTGCTAAGGGTGGTACATCTAATATAGTCTCATATGGTATCTTGTTATGATACACAAGCTTTCTTGCAACCTTCCGATCAATCACGGTGATGTCGCCTACAGCCACCGCCATTTCCTCGTCGAGAAAAGCCTCGCCAAACGGCACGCCACCCTCTCCTCCGTCGCAATCCACCACCATCTTTCCATCACTCCCCACTTTCACCCTACCTACTAAAGGATAATACTCCTCCAACACTTTTTCAAGGGATTCTTTCAAAATCTTACAAACATCAACCTCAACAACATTATCACACCTAGTTTTCTTGTAAGTCATAATAACCTCAATGATGTAAGGAACTATCTGATCCAGGTTTGAGAGCATGTACAATCCCTTAGGGTCAGTTGGAAGAGCTCGAACGATGTCGATTTTCGACGCGGAAAACGAGGATTTCTTCCCTGATTCATGTTCTTCTCTTCCAATATCTCCAAATTCTGAGAATTCCATTTTACTTGCCTGAATAAGAAAAAGTTAATTAATACTATAAATGTGACATGCTAAATCACTAAATTGGATATATATATAGAATAATACTATTAAAGCAAACTAGCATATATACCTGGAATTGGAGATACAAGACTATATATTGTTATACAGAATATAGCTTTTAATTGGTTTTCAATGAGTACAGTAATTTGGGGATGGCAAAATGAGTACAGTAACTTTTCAGACTCACTTACAATTATTTAAGTATCACAACTTGAGCTAATTTAAGGCTGTACCCACGCGCACACACAATCTATATAAATACTGTTGGGATATGAATCCTAGAACAAGTCCTAAATGATGAATAAAAGATAAAAGAAGATAAAGTTTTGATAAGCCAAAAGAAGACTTGAATATTTTCTAAGTGTTGACTGATCTAGTCTAGTTAAGTTGAAGTCATCTTGTACAGATCAGTAGAATTCAAAAGACAAGTACAGTTTTACATGTTATTAAAAGATAAGTACGATTTATAAGTACTTCATATCTGTTCATATTTGTTATTCGTATATGTTAAGATTGTTTTTGAGCTATAATTATTGTATAGAGCTCATGATTTCTATATGTAATAGATAGATTCATTGTATAGTTATAAGTTGACTAAGCTTGTATTATAAAAGCTTAATGTAATGTAATAGTCTTGTTAGGTTAGATGATAGGACTAGATTAGTTCTATTAGAAGTCTACTGCACTAGAAGAGAAGACTAGTCTACTACTCAAGACTGGTGGACTACTAGACAAGTACATCTACTAGACTACACAAGACAAGTTAACTTGAAGTTAGTTACAGAAACGCGTATTGAAGTTAAATTGAAGAATTAGTTATGGAATAACTAATTAACTGAAGAAACGCGTGGAAGAATAAAAGAATCAGTTAGAAGGCAGTTTTCAAGAAAGGTTGTTACACAACTAAAAGTTCTTGAATTTGAAGTCTATAAATACCCCAAGGTATTTATTGGTTAAAGACTACTGAGATATTGAGAATTACTACTGATACGATTACAAACGTTATTGAAGATTATTGAAGTTTACTCTCAGAGTTGATTGAAGTTCAGAAAGATAGCCAGAAGACAAGTGAAGAATCAAGAAGGCTACTACTGAAGATCAGAGAAGTTTTTAATTTTGTTTTGTTATTTTCAAGTTGCTAGATACTTGTAAATCGCTAGTAAGATCGTAGACATATCTGGAGGTATAGTCTGTTGAAGATCTAAGTCTTCTTCTTGGGACTTTAAAGACAGGAACATACACTTGTACTCGATTGGAAGAGTTTTAGTGGAAACATCACAACTGGGTTTGTGAGAGTGGATGTAGACAAGTTGTCGAACCACTATAAATTGTTTGTGTTTGATTTACTTTACAGTTTTGATTGTTAAATTGATTAATTGGTTTAACTACTTAACTGATCTAGACTAGTTGAGTATAGAACAGAGTTCTCGTATTAAGTTGAGTATAAACTTTAATTGGGCTCATTGATAAAATTTCGTATTCCGCACATTGTAATTCTGATATATCGAAAGATTTTAGAAAAGTCTATTCACCCCCCTCTAGACATTTTCTTTAGCTTCCCTCGATATTAACTCAACTTGGGACCAACAAATACACATATATATACAATAAAAATTTATATGCAATATTACACATTCTTCTAACAAAATTTGCGTTACTTCCAAGTTGATCTATATTACTATAATAGAAAATGTGTGTTGCTGTAAAGGTAAATATTGTTACTTAGTAACGCATATTTGTATTTATAATAGTAACATATATTTATCTTTATACATAATATGGTTTACATAACTCTACTAATTATTATATTTTTTTAATTTACGTGTTCACCTATATGTGAAAGTTATTTCGGAATGGAGGGAGTATAAGTTTTTGTCATATGAATGACCTTTAGGGCATGACACCGCCCGTGAAGTTCAGAGTACGATCGATGTTGATAATTGAAGACATAAGACAAACTGTATATATAGATAAGTTTAACGTTGTTATTGGTATGATGGAATAATTAAGACCACAAATACTCTGTGGCTGGAAAAATAAGAACATTATAATATTAATGTTGATATTCCTTTGTATTTGAACATTATAATTGAAACAAATATCTCAATATGACCATTTCTCGGTTTATCCTTGCACAGGGGTCATGCTAATCTTCGCTGTATCGTTCCAATTTTTATCGGAGGTCCCCGAAGGAACACAAATGCCTCAATATGAAACTTATAAATTGAACTATAGAGATAATGATTAAAAAGGGCTTATCCAGAGAGATATTATTTGCAAATCAATACAGAGGTAATTGCTAAATGGTGTTGGAACACAATTTTCCATTCAAGGAAATTAGAAGCTTTGTTTGTGATTTGAGTTGTAATTAGCTTAATTTTCTTATAATTTTATGCTTTATTACTTAATTTTAGCTGATTTGGAGAAAAGTTGTGTTTTGTTAATTTTGTAAAGAAAGTTGGTATTTTTAAAGTAAAACACATCTTAATTAGTCTATGAAATCAATTGAAGGGGTGAGACGAAAATGAAGCCGATAAACAATTAAAGGGGGAAATTATTTAATTGAAGAAAGGGGCTGCTTGAGCCACCCGCACCTTACACAAAAGCAATTGCAGCTGTGTACGTTGTCACCTCAGCCTGGCCCCATAAAAAAGGTAAATAGGCCGGGTCGATTTGAACTGCAGGTCGGGTTACTTGACTCGGTCAAAACCCGAAATTTCAAAGTTCACGTAAATAATTTTAGTCAAATACCGAGTTAAATTGACTCTGTAGTGGTGCATATGCATTGAAACCTATCTTCTCTTAAGTGATTTTAATACGTATTTTTCATATTTTTGTGATTGAAATTGCATGAGTTTACATATGATCGTTATTATTAATTGTTCTTTAATTTGTATTAATCGTTATTTAAGGAGTAGTTGTGGTAACTAATCCCTTCGAATTTCGATTGTCGTGTCTATTAATTTAGAACTAGACTAACAAACAATACTTTTACACATCCTCCTTTCTGTGGAATTGACTCATATACTAATCGCATTACAATAGACCTAGTATACATAAGCGCTAATTTAAGTGTTGGTTAAGACACGAAGAACAACTTAAGACACTCGTTATCAAGAGACGAATTAACTATTGCACGGTGAACATGGTGCATAGAAGTATTTTTTTTTTCCACAAGCTATATCACCCATATATATACTAATTAATGAGAAGGTTTACGAATTAATTTTGCAATAAATTCGATCTTTTGGATATAAAAAAAATATATGTATATCGTGCATAAAATGAGTCAAAGTAAAAAAATAAGCTGGAAAGCAATAAATTTATCCTTTTCAGTAAGACTGAAATGATCAAAATTGAAAAAGTAAAAGGTTACCGAACCTTTTATGAACTCGAGAGTAGAGTTACGAGACTATTTTGCAATGTCTTTTTTTAATATTATCACAATGTCTTCTTTTAATATTTTTTGACTATATATATAATTACAACTAGGTGATATGTTAATACATTAATTTATAATTGAAGATATTAATTGTGTAAAGTATTTAGAAGTATTTATTTTGATCCAATGTTTCAATTATTAAATTAATATAGAAAGTATTTATTTTGAGCTTACGAAAAATTTCGATTTAGAGTTTGGTTGAACTGTATTTTATTGAATGTGTTTATCAATCATCATCGGTTTTTATTAATATTGTATTGCTTAATAATACTTAATTAGTGTCTTGACTAGTGAGCAAGTGTATCGTAGTGTTATATGCATGTGATGAGAACCACAAAATCAAATTGTAAATTCGACGAATTCCTGACTTGGGCTAGCAAGAACGACGATTGTAAATTCAGATTTGCTAGAACATAATTCTTTTTTCCTCCTTTATTACGATTTCTTTCATCCCTATATAAAGGGGTATACAACTAACCGCCTAAAAAAGCCCTAATCTCACTAATAGTTGTGGGCCACTGAAATAAGAAAGCCCAACACAATTAGGCAAGTAAGATACGAGGCCCAATAGAATTAACAACAAACAATACTAAAAAGGACCAAAATTGACAATTCCTTTTGGCCTGCTAAACTCGTTCACCCTTCAATCCGGCTCTCGATGGTAAATCCTGAGTCCATGACTACTATCATTCGCATCAGCATGATAGGAAATAGTTTATGCGACGTCTATACGTTATCACGTAATTATAATGCATGCGTCTAATTCTTTTGTTGGTGTTTGATGCACAAAAAAAAAACAATAAATTCGCTAGAAGGAGGGGTCGAACCTCCGACCTTGTGGTTAACAGCCACACGCTCTAACCAACTGAGCTATTCCAGCTGTCAATTTTCTACTTTAATTTAACTATAATCTCCATGATTACTCGTAACTACTTCTATAATTTATTTTGTTAATTAAAGGTAACATGTAAAAATAAAAATTAGTAAAAAGGAATTTTGTTAATATCTATATATAATAACAAAATGTTATATCATAAATAAAAAGTAGTTCTCAAAACTCTTCTTACATGTATCTTCTTCTAACTTTTCATTATGTCCCTAAATTAATGTTTATAATAATTATAATTATGTCTAACAATTTCTTATTTCATCCGTTCATCTTCTTTTTCTAATCTTCTCAGAATTTTCTCTTCTTCCACTTTAATCGTCCAAATTATAAAGAGAAATAAAAAATAAGAAAATACGTACACAAATGAGGAGAGGAGATTCACTGCTCTGATTGCCGAAAGTGGTAGGTTTATGATAATTATCTTATGCTCTTTTCGTTTTGATAAAAAGATGTTGAAAGTTGATGAAGCTTGGATGCACATTCGGCTAAGAAATGGGCGTTGATTTTTTACAAGATCAAATGATTCACCGGGTTAAAACGATTTTGTTATTAGACAAGTAATCCCATGAAATTCCTTTATGTTTTTTGTTAGAAGCATTTGTTATATATGTTTAATTGTTTTGGATATTAGTAAGAATTCAAAATTTGTACAAAATGTATACTTGAGCTTAGATATAATTTTGCTTTCCAAAAAAAAAAAAAAAAGCTTAGATATAATTTTGACCGATTCACTTATAAAGAATTGGGCCTCATAACTATAGGCCTAATCAACATTACGACCAGCAGTCCATTTCAATAAGTTTGGGCGATTTAAATTGGGCCCATTTAGGCCGTTTGAGGCCCAAAATAGCAAGTATTTTGAAAGGCATTGGCTATATACCCCTCCATATTAATGTAAAATACCAAATTTATCCTTTTAGTAAATATATCAAAGATAAATACACCCCCTAACCCTAACCCTAAAAATGCAGCCTCCTCCCCTCAATTCTGCTGCCGTCGCCGTCAGCCACCCCTCCGGCGGCCGTCGCCCCTCAAATAAATTTAAAAAAAAAAACCCTAAAAATAAAAAAAAAAACTCAACAACCCAAAGTCTACCAAAAACACTTCCGTCGACACTAGTTTGTCGTCCAAACACACTTTCGTTGGTAAGGTCTAGTCGAAAGAAAATTAAAAAAAAAAGTAAAAAAATTTGAAATTTTCGACAAAATGGATCGACCAAAAAGACTCCCGTCGACACTGGTTTGTCGACCAAACACACTTTCGTTGGTAAGATCTATTTGAAAGAAGAAAAAAAAGTAAAAAATTTTGAAATTTTCAATAATGATGGATCGACAAAAACGACTCCCGTCGACACTGGTTTGTCGACGAGAGTGTTTTTGGGCAATTGATTATAACCGGAAAAAAAAGCTGCAGTTGATTATTTTCGACTCATCGATGTTTGGGTGGGGGAAGGCAGGGCTGAAATAAATTAAAAAAAAAAAACTTACATGGGACGACGGCTGGAGCTGGGCCGCGCGCAGGGAGGCGGCGGCGGCGTGGGCCGCGTGCAGGTGGAGCGGGTAACGCGCGCTGGGAGGCGGCTGGGGAGGGGGCCGCGCGCTGGGAGGTGGCTGGGCGCAGGGAGGTGGCTGCGTTGGGGGCGGCGCGAAGGAAGGCGGCTGAGGCGGCGCAGTCACCGACGGCGGTGGAGAAAATTAGGGTTTTTTTTTTTAGAAAAGAGGAAGAAGAAAGATGGGGAAAAGTGATATTAAATTTTGAATGTGGGAGTATATTTAACACTTCCTTTTTAAGAAAAGGGTAATTTAGGTAATTTTTGGGGAGTACATTCAACATTTACCATATTTGGGGGAGTACATTAATCTGGGGAGTATACTTAACAGAGCTGGAGGGGTATATAGCCAACGCCTTTTTATATCACTCTCGAATTGATTCCAATGGGCATAAGGTCCATTAAATTGATCAATTAATTTGGGGGTCTGACTATTTACACCTCCATTTCAGATGGATGCAACCAACCCACCTCTCATTTAATTAATATAATAATCATTTAAAAAACAAAAAATACCCTTAACTAAAATATTGTGTACTAAATGCACCCTCCTTACTGAACGTACCCCTATTGTCATTTATTTCTCATTTTTCCTCAACCAATACTTACAACCGCCGTCGACACGTATTCGCTAACCACCAAACCAAAAAAATCCAACAAATACTTAGAAAAATTACAGATTTTTTTTTATAAATTTCGCCTAACGAGTGTCGACCATATACACTCCCGTCGACAACGTTTTGTCGACCAAAGTGTATATACCCGACATTGGTTGGTCGAAAATAATTTTTTTTTTAAAAAAAAATTGACAGCTTAATGTCGGTTAAATCCCTTGTCGAGAACCATTTGTCGACGAGTTGTGTATTTTGTGACATTAAGCTGTCGAAAAAAAAAAGATAGAGAGAGAGAGGGTTTTTGCAGAAATTTGTAGAAAACCCTAAAAAAATGGGGGGTGGGAACCTGGGGATGGGGGTGGCCGGCCGGCATCTGGGGATGGGGGCGGTGGCGAGGTCGACGGGAGAGGGAGAGAGAGGCCGCGCCGGAATCGAGGGGAGAGGGAGAGGGAGGCTGCGCCGCGTGGTCGACGCAAAAAATGGAGGTGGCCGCGCGGGGCCGGGAATCGAGGGAGGGGACAAAAAATACAAAAAAAAATAGAGGGGCCGTCGTGGCTAGGCCGCGGCGGCGTGAACTAGGCAGGGGCGCGGCGGCGTGGGCGAGGCAAGGGGCGCAGCGGTGTGGGCGTCGGACGATGGGAACGGTGGCGTGGGCGCCATACGATGGTGCGGTAGCGACTGGTGTGGGGGTGGGTTGGTGGGGAAATTGAATGGAGAAGATTAGGTTTTGGTGGTGGGTTGTGGGTAGTAATAGGATTTTATGGAGATAAGGGCATTTAAGACAATTAAAGGGGGTGTGCTCAATTTTATGGGAAGTGTATAAATTGGGGGAGTGCATCCATCTGAAATGGAGGTGTAAATAGTCAGACCCTTAATTTGGCCATGCAACCATACTCTCTCTCCAATCACGTAGGCCCATCAAGTATATGCATAGATGTTTCTCAATGGGCCACTGTATCAATTAATTAAATGGCCATAAATTGATGGTCCAAATAATTTTCATCTTTCAATTTTTTTCTCATTTCGACTACTTCTTAATTTCTTCTTTCGATTGACTTCACAATATAAATGAAGCGTGTTTTGCACCAAAAGTGCTCTATTTCCTATAAAAATCGCAAACAAAACCATTTTTTCAAATCAAGTGCAATTAGTCAATTTAATGTAAATAATGCACGAAATCCTATAAAATTATACTCAATAAGTATGTGAATTTCGAGCAATTATCACACTAATCACTAGGTCTCTTGATGTTTAGGGCAGGCACAAGCCGACTCGACTACGTTTGTCTATTAGATGGATCCCTCAGGATCCGGACTGGTATAAGATCAACATAGACAGCAGGGCAACATCCTCTCCAGGTAGTTTGCATGCAGGGGTGGTGTTTAGGAACTTCAGGGGGTTCTTTGTTGCGGCTATTGACCAAGAGGTTGATTGGGGTATTCCTTTTGAGGCGGATTTAGCAGCGGCTCTCATTGCTATTCAGTATGCCCATGCCCAAGGCTGGCGGTTCTTATGGATCGAGTCGGAATCCAGTCTGACAGTTAGCACTTTGACGAGCTCTACATCTTCTGTCCCTTGGCGTCTACAAGGTCTCTAGAGTCAGGTTTATCCTCTTACCACAGACATGCATATTCGGTATTCTCACACTTTTAGAGAGGCCAACTAGGGGGCTGATGCAGTGGCCAAGACGAAGTTTAACTACATTTGGAGGGACTATCCTCCAAATTTCTTACTTACTTTCTTGCATAAAGATTTGTATACCATTTTTTACAGACATTGATTGTTAGAGGAGTTTACTTTTTTCCTTCACCTGGGTTTTGTCCATATGGAGAGTTTTCCCATGCAAGGTTTTAACGGCACTCCAGCTTTGATTCGGGGGGAATTTACACGTTTTAGGGGCACATGTGAAGTGTATTTTGATATGGATTTCATTGAATTATGCATGGAATATGATTGTTTAAGCCGAAATGAGAGAAAGGTTGTGTTTTGTCAATTTTGTAGGAAATACGATAGAAATTAGAGCAAAACACCAACCATACTTTAATGGATCCGGTAGAAGAGTGCACGTTTGGATTCGTCTCGAAAAACGGATTAGATTAGCCGAAGGAATCGAGTCAATCCGACACCCGAGGTAAAAGATAGACACGAAACGAGAAAAGGGCCGAAATCGAAGAACAAGGCACGGCCGTGCACCTTGCTCGAGGAAAGACACCTCGAAACCGAGGCATTTTCACCCAAAACATGCTAAGGAAAATGCACGGCCGAGCACCCTTCTCGGCCGTGCTCGAGTCGAGCCAAAACGGGGGCACGATCGGGCACCATTCTCGAAGAAACGCACGTCGAAACTGAGGCATTTTGAGCTAAGGACACTGCACGGCCGAGCACACTTCTCGGCCGAGCTGTAGCCAAGAAGAAAATCCAAAGGGCACGGCCGAGCTTGCTTCTCGGCCGAGCACCAGTTGAAGGCCACGGTCGAGCACCTCGCTCGAGCAAATGCATCTCGAAACCGAGACTTTTTGGCCATGACACGCATCAATTGAGCACGGCCGAGCACTACTCTCGACCGAGCACCCCAGTTCCCCTGTTCCGCACATCTCGGCCGAGCAACCCCCGATCATCTTTTCGCCGAGCACGGCCGAGCCGCCTGCTCGGCCGAGCCTCCCCTTACCAAAACCCAAATTTCGGTGCCCACTTCACATTTTGGCCATTTTTTAGGGACCAACTTGCAATTATGCCCTCCAAACCCTTCCCAAACACTATATAAACTTCCTTTCTTGAAATCCAAGCCATTTCACCCCCAAATTCCAAAATTCCACACACACTTTCACACACTTCAAGGTGTTTTGACAATTTCTCTCCCAATTCTCCATCAATTCAAGGAAGGAAGGATGCAATAGTTCCCAAATTTCATTCCACATCACAATCTAGACTAAGCCTTCTTATTCTCTTTCTTTTTTATTTAGTTTTTACTTTTGGATTTTGTAATTTCATTATGATTGTAGTTGGCTAAGCACTTTGTGATTCTAAAGCCATGTAAATAATTTTGTTGAAGTTTATGAATTAATGTTTTGCTTATTTGGTGTTTTTGTGGCTTAATTCTATTTGGATGCTTGATTTTCATTGCAAAGCATGTCATTAGTGTACAATGATGATATGTTAATCTTAGTTAATTGAATTAGGTTGAGAAATCTACTTTGATTAATTGATTGCAAGCATCTAACCTAATTTTATTGTGAGATTGAAAGATAAACAATGATTAGGAAGATGTGTGATGATCTTAGGAGCTTGATTGGGTCTTATTGTGCAACTTAGGTAGAGATACTAGGTTGTGTAGTATTTCCTTTGAATTACTTGGATCGAAAGGACTTTTAATTCATTATTACGTGGTCAATCTTATAGACAAAGCATAAACACCACTTAGGTAGATAATTAGTCATAGATGGATACACTAGTGTTGCATGTGCTTTAGGATCCACTTTTCTCATTTGAGTTTTCACCCATTTTTACTTTCATTTCTTGATTCGTATGCTATTTGATCGATTTCGTCTTTGCTCTTTGTTACTTATTCGTGACACTTGGTAGGTAACGTTAGAGTAAAACATCATATTCAAAATTTCGATCACGTCTACTTAGAATTCAACTAGCAAACTCCACTTTTACGCTTTAACCTCCCTGTGGGATCGACCTCGTGCTTATCACGCTACAATAGACGTCGTACACTTGCGGTTGTTTATTTAGTGTTGCATAACGCGTGTATCAAGTTTATGGCGCCGTTGCCGGGGAGGTTTTTATAAGCTCTAGAGTGTAGGCTAAGAGAGTTTTAGTTTAGACAATTTATTTGCTTTCTTTATTTGCAAAAATCCAAAAATATTTGTGTTTGTTACCTTGAGCTTATTTGTATATCTCACTCTTGTTCGTTCTTTTGATAGACATGGTTTATGATCACACGATCTAGGAGGAACCACCAAGACGTGCTACCTTTAGATCCGGAGATTGAGGCCAATTGTCGAAGAAGGAACGCCGAAAGGAGAAGACTAGAGTTGGAAAGAATGAATCAACGGGAGAATCCGGTTGTAGAAGAAGTTGAGGAGGAGGTTGAGAATCAAGGGGTTGATGGATTTGAGGAACCGAATGGGAATGGGGGAAATCGACCACAAAGGGTACTAAGAGATCATTTCCGCCCAATTCCGAGGCCATATGGAGGAGCGGGTCGAGAACCCGTAGATGCTCACAATTTCGAACTCAAGCTGGCCTTGATCATGATGGTTCAAAACAACCAATTTGGAGGGTTGTCAAAGGAGGATCCTAACCTCCATTTATCTCAATTCTTAGAGATAAGTGGAACGGTTAAGATCAATCGTGTCCCTCAAGACTACATCCGTCTCCAATTGTTCCCATTCTCTCTACGTGATCGTGCTAAGCAATGGTACATGTCTCTTGATTTAAGGACAATCGAAAATTGGGCCGATCTTGTAGATGTTTTTCTTATGAAATACTTTCCTCCAAGCAAGACCATCAAGATATGAGGAGAGATTTCATCATTTATGCAAGATGAGGATGAGTCCTTAGCCGAAGCATGGGAGCGCTTCAAAGATTTGATTAGAAGTTGCCCACAACATGGTTTCTCAAGAGACCAATTGATTTGCTATTTCTACAATGGGATGGACCATCGAACGAGAGGGATGGTAGATGCCTCGGCCGGTGGAGGTTCTTTGCTAGGAAAGACGACGGATGAGGGTTATGTGCTTCTAGAAGAAATGGCGAAGAACGGAAATCAATGGCCATCCGAGAGAAGGCAAGCCCGGAATGTTGCTTCCACTAAGGAGTTGGATGATTTTGCTACTCTATCCAACAAGATGGACAAGTTGACTTCGATGATGGCGGCCAAGTCATTAATGGGACTGTTGGGAATAAAATGATTTTGATTAAGATACCAAAACCCCTGAATGATGATGTTCAGACTAGTTGAGATATGCTCAAGTCAAGCTCAGGCAAGCTGTCTCAGTGCACTTTAGTATGTAGAATGCTTAAGTAAAAATCTCAGAAATGTTATGAGATTTTAGTGATCAGGATAGTTGTCCAAAGCTGGAATGTTAGGCAGCTTGATAGGTCTATAGGACAAAGTTGCTGAACCATTCAAGACAAGCTGATCAAATGGACAATTGAGCTGAAGAGATCAAGAACAATAAAGCTGTGTTCATAAATGCAAAAGATCAAGACAGTTGAAGTACAAATGATCAAAAGCATTGAATGCAAAAGAAAAATTCAATGAAGCATTTATTGCCAATCATGCCTGAAACAAGCATTGAAGACTTAGAGCATTAAAGAGTGAAGCATTGAATGAATGCTGGAACATTCTAAACTGCAGCAGGAATGTTCAGGGAGCTTGTCCCATCTGACCGTTGGTTGTGTATAAGAGTTTGCCACAAATCAACCTAGGACAATGTGCAAAATTGGAAACTGACACAAGTCTTCTCAGTCGCATTTGTCAGAAGTCAACACATTCATTCAAGCAACCATTGAAGAGCCCTTTTACACAGTGGATAAAAGGATGCCAAGCTTCTTAGCTGTTTCAATGGTGCTGCAAATAGACATATTTGAATTGCTATCCCTCTAACGGTTAGTTGTTCAAATTTGCCTATAAATACAGAAGTGATCAAAGGGATTCATCATCCAACGACAAGCTATCAAACTATCATCAAGCTTTCAAAGGAAACCAAGCTGTTCTCTAAGAATCCCAAGTTTCCTGAATCACTTCTTTTTAGCTAAGCCAATCTTTGTAAACATCCAAAGCTTAGCATTGAGATATCCTAAGCCTTTACACTGTTCTTATTGTAAAGGATATCTCTACTAGTTGGAACCAAACCTCAAACCCTTATCTCATTAAGTGAAGAGAGAGTTTGTTGTAGAAGTGAGGAGTTAAGGACTGTTAGTGTGAAACACAGTCTTAACTCAGAGAGATTGAGCACTAGGACTCAAGCTATCCTAGGGATCAAAACACTAAGAGAGTGTTGTCATTTACTTACTGCATTCTTAATTTCACCTTGGCACTATAAAACAAGCTAATTCCATTGAGAAGGAATTATCCTGTTCAATCAGGGAAAGTGGATGTAGGAGCTTGAGTCTCTGAACCACTATAAACTTGTGTGCCATTTACTTACTGCATTCTTAATTTCACCTTCATTTAAACATATTTTAAAGAAACATAACTCAGTAAGTAAGAAAATCTGTTTTGGACAAAGTCCCTGATAACCTGTCTTTTTCAGAAATTAACTTGGAGTATTTCTTTAAGTCAAAGGCCAACCACATTCCGCACTTAGCAACTCTCTTAGATATTTAGCCAACTGATCACTCATTAGTAATCAGTAGGACAAGTATCTATCAAAGTTCACACTCAGGCCAGTTGTGAGACAACTTGCCTGATAGACCAGTTTGTCAAAAAGAAAAAGAATTTGCATACACCAGTGCATTCCCCCCCCCCCCCATACACTTGTGTTATACTCCACCAAGGACCAACAAGTGGTATCAGAGCAGGGGTTCACAGACCACTGCTTCTGAGAATCATTGATTTTCAAAATCTCACTCTTTGTGGTCACTGAACTGATCCAAATTTTCTGAAAAATCTACTTATATTTTCCTTTGTCTATCTGTATAAGAATGGCTAACAATGCAGTTCCAGGAGATGCTGCCAACACCACCAACAACATGGGCCCAAACCAAGTCAATCATATTTCTCATCACAAACTGCCAATGTTCTCAATTGAGAATTATGATTTCTGGAAAATCAGGATGAGAGCACATCTTGCCTGCCAGCATGATGAAATGCTCAAAGTCATCACAAGAGGACCCTTCACCTTCACCAAGCTCAATCCCAAGGTCACTGATGCTCAAAAAGCAGATCCAAGGGAGCTGTTACCAAAGGATGAGGATGAGCTGACAGCAGAAGAGAGAAAAAGGCACAACCTGAACTATATTGCCATGAACACCTTGTACCAGACCATTCCAGATGGAGTGATGGGAAGAGTGTATCACTGCACCACAGCAAAGGAGATCTGGGATACCCTTGCACTTATGTGTGAAGGTGCTCAAAAGATAAAGGAAAACAAGCTTCAAGTGGCTATCCAAAAATATGAGCAATTCACTATGGAGCCAAATGAAACTATTGATCATCTTGATGGCAGATTCACTGACATCATGAATGAGATGAACTCCTTGGGCAAGTTCTATGCCAAAAGAGAAGTTGCCTTGAAGATTCTGAGAAGTCTCACATCAAAATGGGATATATATTCTGTCATGATGCAAAATACCAGCAATCTTGACAACATGCCAATGCAGCAAGTATTCTCTGAACTCAAAGCATATGAGTTTGATCTCAACAGAAAGAAAGTGCATGATGAGCCATCCTCCTCAAGCAAAGGTGTTGCCTTCAAAGCTACTGAAACAGAGAAGAAAATTGCTCAAAGATCTTCTCAATCTGTTTCAAAATCAGAAATGAAGGAGGAGCTGGCACTCATGGCTAGAAGATTTGAGAAGCTGAATTCCAGATTTGGTAGATACAAGAAGTTCTACCAAGATAACAGAACCAGAAGGAGATTCAGCTCTCCTGATAACAAATCAGAGGACAAAGTCTCTGATGAAAATAAAGAAGACAGATATGCTGATAAGAAGAAATATAGCAAAGGTGAACCATCATCATCAAGAAGGAAGGAGTCCTCAAGCAAGAAAAATGATGATGAAGATGTGTGTTACAATTGCCAGAAAAAGGGTCACTTTCAGTATGATTGTCCTGACCTAAGTGCCAAAGAAAGAAAAGAAAGGCAAAACAAGAGAGACAAGAGGATGAACAACAGGAAGGCCATGGTAGCTGGAGAATCAGCAAGTGAAGAAAGTGTCTACTCTTCTGATGATGGACTGTTTTCCCACAGTGACAGTGAAGATGACTGCCAAATGGCATTTGAAAATGAAGAGGTATGTTCATCTTCCAATATTTCAATTAACACACATGAATCTAGTGAAATCCAACTTGACTTTGAAAAATTGTTAGAAGATTTCACCAGAATGCAAGAAGTATGCAATATAACACTGAGAGAAAATGAACAGTTGAGATCTAAAATTAAAATGCCCAATCTTCCTGAATCTGAGGTTGACATTAAATCATCTGAGTTGTATCAGCAGATTATGAGAGAACATGGAGAAATGTCTCTCAGAATCTCTGAACAACAAAAGTTGATTGATGAACAAACTCTGACTCTAAAGAAAAAGGATTTTGAACTTAGAACTCTTCAAGCCAAATTTAACAATCTCTCAAGTGAATTTGATACTCTGAAATTAAGTGAGGGGAGCTTAAAAATGAAAATGTTTGCCTTGAACAAATCTGCTAAGGCAATAGAGGAAATTCAAGGGTTTCAAAGACAATTTGCTCAAAAGGATGGATTAGGCTATAATCCATTTGAACCCTCACCTGGTCTTAGTATTGCTTCCTCAAGCAATTCTAAGATGTCTTTTGTAAGATCAGTGGCACAACAAAATGAAATGGAAGTAAATCAACCACTGATCAAGGATAAGGGAAAAGGAATTTTTATACCAACTCAAGTGAACAATGTCCCTAAACCCATACCTAAGGAAAAGGTTAAAGACATTGTTTACAGGAGAAATGAGGGTCAGAAAGGTAGAACCAATGGAAGGCCAACCTATCTGAATCCTTATCTGAGAAGTTGTCCAAAATCTGTTTAGAAAAGGCCAACTCAAAAGAGGCAACCTCAACTGAATGGATTAAGGCCAATCCCCTCTGATAGGTATAAAACATTCAGGAAGCCTGAACCCTTCTTGACAAAAGGAAAAGGCCATCCAAACCCCTATCCACAAAGGTCTTTCCAAGCTGCACCTAAGTCTAGTAACTTCAGGAGAAATGTCCCAAGGAAATACACCAACCCTCCTGAACCTTACAAGACCAACACTTATGCACAGAAGGCACCCAAGGCATTTAAGGGTCAAACTGTGTATGTAGATGTAAATGGAAACCAAGTCAGTCACTTTGAGTCAATCAGAGTAATCAGGCAGATTTGGATTCCAAAAGGTACAGCTAACCCTCTAGGACCCAACACTCAAAGGGTACCTAAATTTTGACTTTGCAAGGCTGCAAGGACCCCAAAAAGAAGAGAAGCATCAACAAGAAAACAGCATGGTACCTGGACAGTGGATGTTCAAGGCACATGACTGGAAACAAGGAGCTTCTCTCAGACTTCATAGAAAAAGATGGTCCTTCAGTAACCTTTGGAGACAGCTCTCAATGCATCACAAGAGGCTATGGTACATTAAACATTGGTAGTGTTAAAATTACTGATGTCTCATATGTCCTAGGCCTAAAATATAACTTGCTGTCTATAAGTCAAATTTGTGACAAAGGATATTGTGTTGAATTTGCACCAAATGAATGTACTATCAAAAACAAATCAACACAACAGGTGCTACTAACAGGGGTGAGAAAGGGAAATGTCTATTTTGTAGATTGGAGCAAAACCCCTGAAGCAGTTTGTCTTGTTGCCAAAAGCACAAGTGAGCAAAACTGGCTGTGGCACAAGAGACTGAATCACCTGAACTTCAAAAACATCAACAAGATTGCAAGAAACTCTCTAGTTAAAGGGCTGCCAAATCAAGTGTTCACCAAAGAACACATATGCCAGCGATGTCAGGAAGGAAAGCAGATCAAAGCTTCATTCAAAGGGAAACCTGTCATCTCAACTGAGAGAGTTCTTCAACTACTGCATATGGATTTATTTGGGCCAATAATCCCAGTAAGTATAAATGGAAGAAAATATGCTTTAGTTGTTGTTGATGATTTTTCCAGGTACACTTGGGTAGTATTCTTGCTGAACAAAAAGGAGACCCAAATCAAGCTACCTGAATTGATGATGAGATTGAGCAATGAAAAGGGCCTAAGCATTATCAAGATCAGATCTGACAAAGGCACTGAATTCATAAACTCATACATCAATGAGTATTGCAGCAAGAATGGCATCACTCATGAAACTTCAGCAGCAAGAACACCTCAACAAAATGGGGTTGCTGAAAGAAGGAACAGGACCTTGAAGGAGGCAGCAAGAACCTTGATTGCTGAATCCAAATTGCCTAAAAGGTTCTGGGCTGAAGCCATTAGCACTGCATGTCACACTCAAAACAGGTCCTTATAATTAATCACCAAAGGACAAGGTAAAACCTCATATCAAATATGGAAAGGTAGATTGCCCACTGTTGCCTATTTTCACATATTTGGTTGTAAGTGTTTCATCCATAATAATGGGAAAGAGCAATTGAAAGCTTTTGATAGCAAAGCTGATGAAGGAATATTTGTTGGATATTCACAAATCAGCAATGCTTACAGAGTTTACAATTGCAAAACTCTTATTGTGGAAGAAACACCTCATGTTGTGTTTGATGAATCTATTAATGAGTTCAGGGATATAAACCTGAATATTGATGAGATAACACAAAGAACAACCAGATTAAGGCTTCAAAGCAAGGAAACAGTGTTTGTGGATGTTGCCCAGCCTGAACTTCATGAAAATAAAAAACTGGACAACCTACCTGATAGCAATCAACCAGTAGACAACCAACCTGAAGGAGAAATTGAACTGACTGACCCCATCCCAGTTCAAAACCAGGTAACAACTACCAGTGAAGAAGCAGGCAATGCTGAGGTAGTTAATGGATCCACTATTCAAGGGGGAACCAATGAAAATGTCAACTTATCTGACAATGAGGACAACACCCCTGAATATGATCCTGAGCTTGATCCTTCAATTAACTTTCCTGAATTTAATGAATCTAGTGATCCAACTTCAGATGAGGACAATCCTCCTGAAAGGATCAGGTCTAGAAGGACTTGGTTGCAAGACCACCCATCTAGCCTGATACTTGGTAATCCAAGTGAAGGGATCAAAAAAAGAAGATTTCATGGAGAAAGTGCTCTGTTTTGTTGTTTTCTTTCAGAACAGGAACCTAAAGACATTGAGGAAGCACTACAAGACACCAACTGGATCATAGCCATGCAAGAAGAGCTGAATCAGTTTACCAGAAATGAAGTTTGGGAGCTGGTAGACAGGCCAACTCATCAAGATGTCATTGGAACTAAATGGGTGTTCAAGAACAAGAAAAATGAAAATGACATCATTGTGAGAAACAAAGCAAGACTGGTGGCCAAAGGATATTGTCAATCTGAAGGGATTGATTATGATGAGACTTTTGCTCCAGTGGCCAGACTTGAGGCAATCAGACTCTTCCTAGCATATGCAGCTCACATGAGATTCAAGGTGTACCAAATGGATGTGAAGAGTGCATTTCTGAATGGGGTGCTCAAAGAAGAAGTATATGTGGAACAGCCCCCAGGATTTGAAGAAGGAGACAAGGTGTACAGATTGAAGAAAGCTCTCTATGGCTTAAAGCAAGCTCCAAGAGCTTGGTATGACACCTTATCACAGTTTCTCCTAGATCATGGCTTTGTCAAAGGCACTGTTGACAGAACCTTGTTCAGAATCTGTGAAGGAGATGATATTTTGTTAGTCCAAATCTATGTGGATGACATTATATTTGGATCTCCAAATGAGAAGTTATGTGAGAAGTTCTCCAAACTCATGCAAAGAAAATTTGAGATGTCCATGATGGGATTGATGAATTTCTTCTTAGGACTTCAAGTCACTCAATCAAAGAAAGGAATATTCATCAATCAGGCCAAGTATACAAGGGACATGATCAAGAAATTTGGATGTGCTACAAGCAAACCAGTCAGAATTCCTATGAATACTAACTGGAAAATGGATCCTGATGAAAGTGGAGAGTCAACCAACTCCACTAACTACAGGGGAATCATAGGATCCTTGCTATATCTCACTGCAAGCAGGCCTGATATCACATTTGCAGTTGGAGTATGTGCAAGATTTCAAGCTAATCCAAAGAAGAGCCATCTTGATGCTGCCAAGAGAATTCTAAGATACCTCAAGGGATCTGAGAATCTTGGACTATGGTATCCAGCTGATGACAACATTGAGCTTGTTGGGATATGAATCCTAGAACAAGTCCTAAATGATGAATAAAAGATAGAAGATAAAGTTTTGATAAGCCAAAAGAAGACTTGAATATTTTCTAAGTGTTGACTAATCTAATCTAGTTAAGTTGAAGTCATCTTGAACAGATCAGTAGAGTTCACATAAAAAGAAAAGTATTGTTTATATTTAAAAGATAAGTATGATGTATAAGTACTTCTTATCTGTTCATAGTTGTATATGTTAAGATTGTTTTTGAGCTATAATTACTGTATAGAGCTCATGATATTTTTTATGTAAAAGATTAGATTCATTGTATAGTTATAAGTTGACTAAGCTTGTGTTATAAAAGCTTAATGTAATGTAATAGTCTTGTTAGGTTAGATGATAAGACTAGAATAGTTTTATTGGAAGCCTACTGCACAAGAAGAGAAGACCAGTCTACTACTCAAGACAGGTGGACTACAAGACAAGTGCATCTACTAGACTACACAAGACAAGTTAACTTGAAGTTAGTTACAGAAACGCGTATTGAAGAAGAAATTGAAGAATTAGTTATGGAATAACTAATTAACTGAAGGAACGCATGGAAGGATAAGAAGAATCAGTTAGAAGTTAGTTTTCAAGAAAGGTTGTTACACAACTGAAAGTTCTTGGAATTGGAGTCTATAAATACCTCAAGGTATTCGTTGGTTGAAGACAACTGAAATATTGAGAATTACTACTTACACACGTTATTGAAGATTCAAAGTGAAGAAACTACTCTCAGAGTTGATTGAAGTTCAGATAGAAGCCAGAAGACAAGTGAAGAATCAAGAAGGCTACTACTGAAAATCAGAGAAGTTTTTAGTTTTTGTTTTGTTACTTTTCAAGGTGCTAGATACTTGTAAAATTTCTAGTAAGATCGTAGACATATCTGGAGATATAGTCTGTTGAAGATCTAAGTCTTCTTCTTGGGACTTTAAAGACAGGATCATACACTTGTACTCGATTGGAAGAGTTTAGTGGAAACGTCACAACTGGGTTTGTGAGAGTGGATGTAGACAAGTTGTCGAACCACTATAAATCTTGTGTTTGATTTACTTTACAGTTTTGATTGTTTAAAATTGCTTAATTGTTTTAACTACTTAACTGAACTTGACAAGTTGAATATAGAATCAGAGTTCTCGAAAATAAGTTGAGTATAATCTTGAATTGGGCTCATTAATAATTTCGTATTCCGCATATTGTACTTTGATATTTCGAAAGATTTTTGAAAAGTCTATTCACCCCCCTCTAGACATTTTCACTAGCTTACTCGTTATTAACTCAACTTGGGACCAACAGAGCTCACTGGATATTCAGATGCAGATTATGGAGGATGCAGAATTGACAGAAAATCCACCTCTGGAACTTGTCAATTCTTGGGCAGCAAGCTTATCTCATGGTTTTTCAAGAAGCAAAATACAGTTGCAACTTCAACAACTGAAGCTGAGTATGTAGCAGCTGGAAGTTGCTGTGCTCAGATACTTTGGCTCAGGCAACAATTGAGAGATTACAAAGTAATCTAAAATGAAGTGCCAATATTCTGTGACAACAATAGTGCAATTGCTATCTCACAGAATCCAGTGCTCCACACCAGATGCAAACATGTGGATATAAAGCATCACTTCATAAGTGATCATGTGGAAAAGAAAGATATCAAGCTTGTCAAAATCCACACTGATAAGCAAAAAGCTGATATCTTGACTAAACCATTGGCTGAAGCAAGGTTCTTGGAACTTTCAGCTGAATTGGGCTTGCTTGATCCAGGTAAGATGGAGGAATGAAGAAAGGAAGCTCATGAGAAGGGGGAAGTTGATTAAATTAAACTTCAGCAAAGTTGACCAACCTCACTGAAGCAGTCAGCCAAAAAGGGAAACTCAGCAAAGTTGCCCTTATGATGTTCAGAAATGTTGGTCAGGAGCTTTGTCCAAGTGGGACCCAGTCAGCAATGTTGGAACCCACTCAGGCAAGTTAATCAGGCAGTTTGACCAAGAAGGAAGTCAAAACACACCTCAGGATGTTTGTCCAAATTAATTGGATAATTTTTGCTATTTTTGGCATTGATTAGACATTTAAAAGAATTCTTGATCCTAGAGTAGGCCAATTTTAGGATGGCGTGTACTATGAAGATCTTTGCCTCCAAAATGGCAAATCAGCATTAAATGCAAAATCTTAATTAAGATTTCATGAATTCTTGAGCCACCATCAAGACCATTGATTTTCATTCAAAGATCCATCAAACCGTTGAAAGCCCACTACCCCACTATATCCAATTGATCTTTCAAAAATACCCACGGTTATATTCTATTAACCAACGGTTAATAAATTTCATTCATATATAAACTCCTCAATTTTCACTGTCTTCCTCACGCACTCATACTTTCCAAACCCTTAGGATTTTCTAAACCTCTCAACCTGCAACTTTTCTCCAAAACCTTCTTACTCTCAAAAATCATCTATGGCTCCCAAAATCAAAAGAGAAGAACTTGTAGATTTCAATGATTCCTCCTTGGACATTGATTTTTCTTACCTTAGCCACCCAAACTCCTTATGGTTTGAAAAGCTGGTTGCCTTTGACAGCCTAGACAAGGAGGTTCAGCCAGTACTCCATTGGCTTAGGGAAGCAGGCCTGGAAAAGTTTCTTGGCACCAAGCCTGATTCATGCCTAAATGCAGTTATGGCAGAATTCTTTGCCCATCTAAGATGGAAGGGCAAGAAGGGTGATGTGTGTACTAAGCTCACATATGCTGAGGAAGATGAAGAAGAAGAAAGCCAACACACAATTATCTTCACTACAGAGGATCTGAAAGCTAGCTTTGGGCTACCTTGAGAAGGCCTGAATCCAGAAATGTACAAAGAAGAGGATGATCAGGAGTTCTATTACTCTTGGATGATAGAACCTAAAAAGGTTGTAAGTGCTCAAAACAAGAACACTTTAAAGCCAGTGTTTAGGCACTTGTTTGACTGTGTGGTGAAAAGTTTGTTAAGTCACTCTGGGAGTGTTGAACAAATCAGCATGCCAAAGCTCAGGGTAATGGCTGCTGTGATTGACTCTGCTGAAAAGAGAGTCAAATTTGACTGGAAAAGTTTTATTTTGGACAAGATGATGAATGAGAAATACAAGTTTAAGGAGGTGAAACACCACAAGGTGGTGGTTGATGGAAGACTCCAGTTCTGCACAAGAGCCAGCCTGCTCTTGGAAAGATTTGCTCATTACACTCATCTACAAGCAAAGCCAAAGCCTTTTCCTGCACAAAAGGTGATGTTTAGAAAAATGTCTTCTAAGACAGAGAAGAGAAAGCAGGAGGCTGCCTCCAAGAAAGCTGTTGCAATTGTTCCAGTCACAAGAGCCTCTCCAAGAAAGAGGAAAGCCCAGCCACCAAAAGCTCAGCCAAAGATGAAGAAGATGAAGAAGATTCTGAATGAATCTTCACCAGAAAGTCAGTCAAGAAGTGGAGGAGCCACTTCTGAGGAGATAGAGAAGGTTGCTGAAGAAGGAGTCAACCCTCCTGAAGAAGGTGAAGAAGTCAGAGAGGTTGTCCCCTTACAGCCTGAAAGTGTAACAGAATTCAGAGATCTTGACCAGCCAACAAGATCTGAAAGAAGGAAAAGAATAATTAAAACTTCTGAGAAGCAAAGATTGATGGAAGAGGAGAAAAAGAAGAAAGAATTCTTCAAGGAGATCAGGCAAGCTAGCAGATCTAACTCCAAATCCAAATCAAAGCCCAACAGCCCTGAAGCCAACTCTCCTGATATTCAATCAGAAAGAATATCCCCATCAAGGCATGAAGAGGAGGAGTGCAAGACTCCTGAGGATGCCCCAATCATTGCCAAGAAAGTTTACTCCCCTGAAGGTGCCCCTGATAGATCAGGTATTGATGTGCTGGCAGATTTGGTTAATCTTGAGGATAGGCCTTTTTCCCCACTTGATCCAAGACTTCTTTCCTATACCAAACTTCTTGAAACTGTTCTTCAAGAAGGAGATCAAGTTTCTCTCCCACCCATTCCAGTCATTCCAATTACCTCTTCAGGCACATTGCTCTCAAAAGCACCTGAATCCCAACTTGCTTTAAGCTCTAACCCTTCTGAACCCAACCTTCCTGAAATCCAGTCCACTCTACCTGAATCCCATTCCAACCCTCCTGAATCCCAAACCAACTCCTCTGAAGATGAAAGTGGTGAAGAATACACTTATGAGGGGATGCTAAGGCAGATTGCAAAGGCTAATGTGGATGCGCTATACCCAGGGTTGAAGGACTATCCTAGACTGCAGCAACAGTTCTATGATCTCAGAGCCCTTGTTGAGATCAAGGATAGAACTATAGTGGAAATAGCTCAAGCTATTCAGGACAAAGGGGCAAGCTGGTGGCAAGTTGAAGAGAACAGGCTCTTAAACTTTGCAAATGTGAAGAAATCCAGTGTGTTAACCACTGAGGCCCTGTTTTGCACAATTGTCTCTGAGAAGGTGCAAGCTGAGAAAGAAAGAATTGCACAAGGACTCAGGCACCCTGATAGTCCATCTGATGATGATGATGATGATGATAACACCAATCCCAACCCTCCAAGCCTCAACTCTGCTCAGGTACATTACTTGACTTATCATTCTGAAAAGGACTCTGATCATTCAGAGGAGTTGACCAAAGATGGTGACTCAGTCCAAGATGCATTGGCCAAGGATGGTTCTTTTGAACCTGAGGCACAGCTTGACAATGTTGAGACTTCCATGGGAGAAGCTAGTTTGGCTAAAGCCTCATCAATGTCAGGTCAGTTGGACATTGACCAGCCTTTAGTCATTCAGGATGACTCAGTGGCCTTGGGATGCCCAAGCACTGTGATCTCCCAACAACTGCCCTCTGTGGATCCTGTTGAGGATATAGAGGTGTCAGGTTTAGGAATGGAAGGAGTTGAAAAGGCTGATAGTGGTAAAAACTCAGAGGGAGATGATGGTGAGGATTGTGTGATTATAGGTTCCTTGAGTGCACCAATCATAGAGGGAGATGAAGTAGAAATGTTGGGTGCAGCCCAATATGAGAGTCAGGCTATTCTTCAAGTCAAATCTGAACTTGATGAATCCCTTGGTGAAAGGAGGCCTGATTCTCCAGAGAATGTGAGATTATCTGCTGAAAGTGAAGAAAAGAATTTAGTTGAAAAAGAGAGAGAGGGTGCTGATGTATCAGGCCCTATGGGAGATAAAAAGAATGAGGGTGTTGAGGGAGTTTTTACTAACACTCTTAGTTTTGCAGATTCTGTTGTTGTCACAATTGAGCAAATTTTTGCAGATGCCTCCCTGACAGATATACCAGTTGATGCTGACACTGACCTTGAAGCAGTCTCAGCAAATGTGTCCACACTAAACCAGATTTACTTTGAGCAGGCCAACACAACTGAGGCTAACTTTCAGATTGCTACTCAGACTGCTTCCATTATTGGAGAACAGTCAGAGAAGTTGGACACACTGGTCAAGGAGGTTGGTAAGGCACATGCAGCAACTATTGATACTCTTGATGGCCAAGGAAAGACTTTAGCCTCTGTGGAGATGAGACTAACTGGCTCAGAAGAGGTAATTTTGCCCACATTGGATGCAAGAATATGTGGAGTTGAAACTGGACTGCAAACAGTTTCAACTGAAGTGACAAAGGCCAAGGATGCTATGGTAAAATTCACAAGATCTGTGAAGAAAGAGCAGCAGGGTCTCAAAGATATGTACAAGCATAATGTGAAAGCCTTGAGAAAGACAATCAAGGATGCTCTAAGGCAAAGGACAGCAGCTCAGAGGAAGAAGGCATAAGAATTAAAAGCTGCAATGGTGAAAGAGGCTGCTGAAAAGTTCACTGTTGAACTCATGGCCAAAGTGTCTGATCAAGTTGTGGCCAATCTCACTGAACAACTTCAGGCCAAACTTGATCAATCACTGAAAGCCACATTGGATGCAATTGTTACTCAAAAGATGAAGCCAGTTCACACCTTTTTTAGCATGGCAGATGATAAAATGCAAAACATTCATGATGAGAATGTTTTCCTACTGCAGGAGTTGAAGTCCCTCACTCATGCTCACTCACATCTCTTTGTCACTATAAGTGACTTGAAGCCCCAGTGTTTTGATAATGCCAAAAAGGGGGAAAGAGAGAGAGCAAGGGCAAAGGGAACCTTGGTGATTGGTGAATCCAAGGGAAAGGAGAAGGTTCCTGAGATGGAGGAAGAAGCAGTAGAAGACATTGGGAAAGGGAAAGGCCCAATGAATATTGAGAATTTGATTGAAGAAGAGCAGATTCAAATTGCTGTTAAAGAGTCCATGATGTCTGCAATGGAGAGTCAGGAAAGGAGGCAACAAAGGCCTGGTGGTGAGTCAGCTGGACTTGACCCCAAAGAAAAGGTTGCTGAAGTAAGGGGGAAGGTGACAAGGTCATCTGAAAGAAAGAGGAAGGAATTGGAAGCCTTCAATGAATTCCCAACCAGCCTGACTTTGCCTTCAGAATTTCAGTCTGAAGAATCCACTCCAGTAAAGCAATCAAAGAGGTTGAAGAAAGCAGCCAAGCTGCCTGCCATTGAAGAAGAAAATGTTGAAGAGGAAGTACAGGACAGAGAGCCTGAAGTGGTTGTGCCCAAGCTTGCTGATGATCCTTCTAAGTTGTTTGAAGAAGGATTTGGGAAAGATCCAGAAACACAGGAGAAGCTAGCTCTTCTAAGAGCTAAAGAAAGAATGGATCAGTTGGTTGAGGCCAACAAAGCAAGAGATGGAAGAAGGGCAAACTTCAAAGCTCCAAGAATAAGGGCTTCTTACAGAAGACTCAAACCTCAAATGCTGCAAAGATGGGACACTCAGTACCCTCACCATGATAAGTGGGTTCCAATCTCACTGAATGATGCATGGGAGGAGGCCAAGAGAAGTTTTGTATATGACTTTTATGTCATTGGAAAGTGGCTTGGAGAGAGTGTGGAGGAAGTCTTTGTTCAGTTCATGTTTGAGAACCATAGGGACCTCTACCAAAAGCTGTTTGCAGCAGCTGAGATGGCAAGAGTTGAATTCAAGGCCCCTGGTCCTATTCAGTACATGCCTCCCAAGTTCAATGGGAACTTAATTGATGAGGGAAAGATACTTGAAGAATTTATCAACATCATGAGGATGGAGAAACTGAAGCTTGGCCCTAGAGGAACCAACAAAGAGATCTGGGAACTGAAGAAAAGAGTATGGGCTCGGTATGGCATTGCTCCTCAAGATGATGGAACTCTGTGAAGGATAAGTTCATCTTTTTCCCTATTCTGCTGATATGATTTCTGTTGTTATTTTGCTATTCTAGACTAGTGAGTTCCTTTTGATTTTCAACTCTGTAATGGTTTATCACTTATATAAAAGGATCACTATGTTTTATCAAGAGATAACAACTCATTATCTCAACTAACCTATCATGACATGTCTTACTTGATTTATTGTGCTAACAGTTTCTTTCAGGCAAGTTGACCAGTTCACTCTCCCTGAAGGTAATGTATAATATAAGTCAAGTTCCCTTTGTAATAGGTTTTGGCATCATCAAAAAGGGGGAAATTGTTGGGAATAAAATGATTTTGATTAAGATACCAAAACCCCTGAATGATGATGTTCAGACTAGTTGAGATATGCTTAAGTCAAGCTCAGGCAAGCTGTCTCAGTGCACTTTAGTATGTAGAATGCTTAAGTAAAAATCTCAGAAATGTTATGAGATTTTAGTGATCAGGATAGTTGTCCAAAGCTGGAATGTTAGGCAGCTTGATAGGTCTATAGGACAAAGTTGCTGAACCATTCAAGACAAGCTGATCAAATGGACAATTGAGCTGAAGAGATCAAGAACAATAAAGCTGTGTTCATAAACGCAAAAGATCAAGACAGTTGAAGTACAAATGATCAAAAGCATTGAATGCAAAAGACACATTCAATGAAGCATTTATTGCCAATCATGCCTGAAACAAGCATTGAAGACTTAGAGCATTAAAGAGTGAAGCATTGAATGAATGCTGGAACATTCTAAACTGCAGCAGGAATGTTCAGGGAGCTTGTCCCATCTGACCGTTGGTTGTGTATAAGAGTTTGCCACAAATCAACCTAGGACAATGTGCAAAATTGGAAACTGACACAAGTCTTCTCAGCCGCATTTGTCAGAAGTCAACACATTCATTCAAGCAACCATTGAAGAGCCCTTTTACACAGTGGATAAAAGGATGCCAAGCTTCTTAGTTGTTTCAATGGTGCTGCAAATAGACATATTTGAATTGCTATCCCTTCAACGGTTAGTTGTTCAAATTTGCCTATAAATACAGAAGTGATCAAAGGGATTCATCATCCAACTACAAGCTATCAAACTATCATCAAGCTTTCAAAGGAAACCAAGCTGTTCTCTAAGAATCCCAAGTTTCCTGAATCACTTCTTTTTAGCTAAGCCAATCTTTGTAAACATCCAAAGCTTAGCATTGAGATATCCTAAGCCTTTACACTGTTCTTATTGTAAAGGATATCTCTACTAGTTGGAACCAAACCTCAAACCCTTATCTCATTAAGTGAAGAGAGAGTTTGTTGTAGAAGTGAGGAGTTAAGGACTGTTAGTGTGAAACACAGTCTTAACTCAGAGAGATTGAGCACTAGGACTCAAGCTATCCTAGGGATCAAAACACTAAGAGAGTGTTGTTGATCAGTGCACCTTGGCACTATAAAACAAGCTAATTCCAATGAGAAGGAATTATCCTGTTCAATCAGGGAAAGTGGATGTAGGAGCTTGAGTCTCTGAACCACTATAAACTTGTGTGCCATTTACTTACTGCATTCTTAATTTCACCTTCATTTAAACATATTTTAAAGAAACATAACTCAGTAAGTAAGAAAATATGTTTTGGACAAAGTCCCTGATAACCTGTCTTTTTCAGAAATTAACTTGGAGTATTTCTTTAAGTCAAAGGCCAACCACATTCCGCACTTAGCAACTCTCTTAGATATTTAGCCAACTGATCACTCATTAGTAATCAGTAGGACAAGTATCTATCAAAGTTCACACTCAGGCCAGTTGTGAGACAACTTGCCTGATAGACCAGTTTGTCAAAAAGAAAAAGAATTTGTATACACAAGTGCATTCCCCCCCCCCCATACACTTGTGTTATACTCCACCAAGGACCAACAGGGACCTAGTGATGATCAATATGAAGAGGCCCATTATATGAACAATCAAAGGGACCGTCAATTTCGAGAAAGAGGTTGGAATGAGAGGCAAAACCCTCCTAATCCAAATCATTACCATCCCGGGTTGAGGCAACATGAGAACTTCTCCTATGCTAACACAAGGAATGCTATCATCCCACCTCCAAATTTTAATGTTAGAGATGGAGCCATTGTGGAGTCTTCATCAAAGTTGTCATTGGAGGATATGTTTGGTGCTTTTATGGGGGAAACAAAGAACTTCATGAGAGAGACTAGGGAGAATGCAAACATAACTCGGCAAAGACTTGATGAACAAGGGGAAATGATCAAGAACGTGGCAAGTAATGTGAAAGCCATAGAGAAGCAAGTGAGTCAACTTTCTAATGTCATCGGTAGTCAACACACTCCGGGGTAATTTCCTTCAAACACGGAGCTCAACCCCAAGGAACATTGCAAGGCTATTAAGCTAAGAAGTGGGACGAGCTACGATGGGCCAAAGATGCCACAAGAGGAGGAAATGGTAATGGCACCCGAGGATGTCGACAAAGAAGATGGACAAGAGAAAGAAAGGCAAGAGGAGATAGTGAGGGAAGAAGAGAAAATAGAGGAGAAGAAGAGTGAGGAGGCAATCCCTCCTCAAGACAAAGGCAAGAATGTGGTACCTCTCCCATACCCTCAAAGGTTGAAGAAGAAGGGCTTGGACAACAAATTTGCTAAGTTTGTAGAGATGTTCAAAAAGATCCACATCAACATTCCCTTCGCCGAAGCTCTAGAACAAATGCCCCATTACTCCAAGTTCTTGAAAGAAATTATGTCAAACAAGAGGAAGATGGTGGAGTATGAAACGGTGCACTTGACCGAAGAGTGTAGCTCAATCATTCAAGCAAAGCTACCTCAAAAGCTTAGAGACCCCGGATCCTTCACCTTACCATGTGTAATTGGAGATGGAGATACATTTAAAGCTTTGTGTGATTTGGGAGCTAGCATTAATCTTATGCCTTTGTCCATATTCAAGTCACTTGGTTTGGGGAAACTTACACCAACCACGATGAGCCTTCAATTGGCGGATAGATCCATGACTTACCCCTTGGGTATAGTAGAGGACGTGTTGGTTAAGATTGATAAATTCATATTCCCGGTGGATTTTGTGGTGTTGGATATGGAGGAGGATAAGTATATTCCACTCATCTTGGGAAGGCCATTTTTGGCAACCGGTGGAGCTATCATTAATGTGAGGAAAGGGGAGTTGGAGCTTCAAGTGAACAACGAGAAAGTGTTGTTCAACATCTACAAGGCCATCAAGTTTAGAGATGATGAGGATGAGGTCTATGAGTGCAACATGATCAATAATGTGCAAGCTTGTGTGGATATGCACATGGAAAAGAGCAATTCAAAGGATCCACTTGACTTTTGCATAAGAGAATCTCTTAACTCACTCTCTTCTATTCCCTTTGATTTCAATTTTGATGAGCTTAATGATGTAGAATTGTTTGAATATATGTCTTCTCTTGATGTTTTGAAGGAACTTCCAATCAAAAAGGAGGAGAAATTCATGGAGATACAACAAGAAGCCAAGTTTGGGGGGGTTTTACTTGAAGAGTGTCAAAGATTTCCTCACAAAAATCTTGACACTTGGCCCTCATGTTACACATTGGAAGCACCAAAGGAGGAAGCTAAGGAGAAACCAAAAGCTCAAGAGAAGGGGAGGAAGCTTGACTTGAAACCACTTCCGGAGCACTTGAGATATGCTTATCTTGAACAAGGTGACCTCTTTCCGGTTATTGTTTCTTCACACTTGCATGAGCTTGAGTTAGAAAAATTGCTTAGGGTGCTTAGAACTTATAAATCGGCGATTGGTTGGGATATTTCGGATTTGAAGGGTATACCGGCTCATATTTGCATGCATAAAATTAGACTAGATGAGTCTATTAAGCCGAAAGCCCAAGGTCAAAGAAGATTGAACCCCATAATGCAAGATGTAGTAAGAAAAGAAGTGTTGAAGTGGTTAGATAATGATATAATTTTTCCCATAAGTGATAGTGAGTGGGTGAGCCCAACACAAGTGGTACCTAAGAAGGGGGGTATGACCATTATTAAAACCGAAGCCTTAGAGGACATTCCTTCTAGGACCATTGTGGGGTGGAGAGTGTGCATTGATTATCGTATGTTGAATAGTGCCACTAGGAAAGATCACTTCCCTTTGCCTTTTATTGATCAAATGTTGGATAGGATGGCGGGATACGAGTATTATTGCTTTCTCGATGGTTACTCGGGATACAATCAAATTTTGATTGATCCCAAAGACCAAGAGAAATCAACTTTTACTTGCCCTTATGGTACTTTTGCTTTTAGAAGAATGCCATTTGGATTGTGCAATGCTCCCGCCACCTTCCAACGATGCATGATGGCTATTTTTCATGGTATGATTGAAAACATAATGGAGGTATTCATGGATGATTTTTCCGTGTTTGGTTATTGCTTTGATACATGTCTACGTAACCTCTCTTGTGTTTTATAAAGATGTATAGATACCAACTTGGTGCTTAATTGGGATAAATGCCACTTCATGGTGAAGGAAGGGATTGTGCTTGGGCACAAGGTTTCGGCAAAAGGGCTTGAGGTGGATAGAGCGAAGATAGTGGCTATTGAGAGGCTACCCCCACCAACCAATGAGAAGGCGGTTAGGAGTTTTCTTGGGCATGCCGGGTTTTATAGAAGATTTATCAAGGATTTTTCAAAGATAGCCAAGCCCATGTGTGCATTGTTGGAGAAGGGAGCCACCTTCATATTTAGTGAAGAATGTGTGAAGTCGTTTGAAATCTTGAAAGAGGCCTTGATCAAAGCTCCCGTGTTGGTGATACCCGATTGGAGCCAACCATTTGAGATCATGTGTGATGCTAGCGATTATGCCATTGGAGTGGCTTTGGGCCAAAAGAGAGACAAGCTCTTTCGAGTGATCTACTATGCAAGCAAAACATTGAATCCGGCTCAAAGGAACTACACCACAACGGAGAAGGAGATGCTAGCCGTGGTGTATAGTTTCGACAAGTTTAGAGCCTATTTGGTTGGAGCCAAAACTATTGTGTACACGGATCACATGGCTTTAAAGTACTTGGTTGAGAAGAAGGAGGCTAAACCGAGGTTGATACGATGGGTGCTCCTTTTACAAGAATTTGACGTGGAGATAAGGGATAGGAAAGGATGTGAAAATGTGGTAGCGGACCATCTTTCAAGGCTTGAGAATGTGGAGGAAAAAGATATCCAAGTCCCTATCAAAGAGTGGTTTCCCGATGAGCAAATCCTTGCCATCAAAGAAACATGTCCATGGTTCGCCGATTTTGTGAACTACATAGCCACCGGAACACCACCACCAAACATCTCATACCATCAAAAGAAGAAATTCTATCATGATGTTAAGTTCTATGTTTGGGAGGATCCGTTTCTTTATAGATGGTGTTCGGATATGGTCATGAGAAGGTGCTTAGGGGAAGATGAGTGGGAGAAAGTGATTGAAGAGTGCCATTCATCTCCTTATGGAGGTCATTTTGGAGCAAATAGGACGACTCACAAGGTTCTTCAAAGTGGTTTCTATTGGCCATCCATTTTTAAGGATTGTGTAGCTTTTGTGAAGAAGTGTGACAAGTGCCAAAGGATGGGAAATATCTCAAAGAGGCATGAGATGCCTATGAAGAATGTAATTGAGGTGGAGCTTTTTGATGTATGGGGGATTGATTTTATGGGACCATTCCCCACCTCTCATGGATTTTCTTACATCCTATTGGCCATTGATTATGTCTCTAGGTGGATTGAGGCCATTCCAACCACTACAAATGATGCCAAGGTGGTCCTCAACTTTTTGAGGAAGAATATTTTTACTCGTTTTGGTACTCCAAGAGCATTAGTGAGTGATGGTGGTTCACACTTTTGCAACCGATGGCTTGACCAACTTTTGACAAAGTATGGAGTAAAGCATAGGGTGACCACACCATATCACCCTCAAGCTAATGGGCAAGCGGAGCTTGCTAATCGAGAGGTGAAGCAAATCTTGGAGAAAACCGTGGGGTTAAAAAGGAAGGATTGGGCTATCAAGTTGGATGATGCTCTTTGGGCATATCGAACCGCCTACAAGACACCCTTGGGCACATCTCCTTACCAACTTGTGTATGGTAAATCTTGCCATCTACCCGTGGAAGTGGAGTTGAGGACTCGTTGGGCCATCAATGAGTTGAATCTTGATCTTAAGGCATCCGGAGAAAGAAGGAAGATGATGCTTAATGAGCTTGATGAATTTAGGAATGGAGCCTTTGAGAACTCCAAAATTCACAAAGAAAGAGCTAAGAGATTTCATGACAAGGTGATTGAAAGAAGAGAGTTTCAAGTTGGAGAGCAAGTCCTATTGTTCAACTCAAGGTTGAGGTTATTTCCGGGCAAGTTAAAGTCAAAGTGGTCGGGGCCCTTTGTGATTAAGAATGTGACGCCCATGGGAAATGTAGAGCTTATTAGTAAGGATGGAACAACTTTTGTGGTGAACGGACAAAGAATGAAGCATTACTTTGGGAACGAGCAACTTCGAATGGTGGAGTCGCTTCGTTTGGATGAGGCTTGAAAGAAGAAACAACCGTCCGGCATAGGACGTTAAAAATAGCGCTTCTTGGGAGGCAACCCAAGGTTTTATTGCTTTGTGTTTTTAATTGCTTTAGTAGTGTTGATAGCTTAGTTACTTTGTAGGAATGGATGAAGAATACTATGGACATCATATCTTGAAGACTGGAGAAGGAAACAAAACCAACTTTGGAGTGGAGGAAGCAAGTGTTGCAATGGTGATCTTTGAGGAAGCATTGGGTGTGCAAGGAGGGAGGTAACAACTTGTAGCCCCAAACTTAGAATTTATACATAGTAAAATTCTAAGTTTGGGGGAGTTATTTTTCTTTTATTTTTCTACTAGTTGTTACCCTTGCACCGGTTCGTCTTTCTACTTATGTCAAATTTTGCACCGGCGCACACTTAGCTTTCACATGTTTATATTGGTTAAGTTGGTTTTGATCATATGTTGGGTAGTAGACATTTGGTGAAATGTGAGCATGAATAGTCATTGGAATCCATTGTCGAGTAGTTGTGGTGATATCTATTTGCTTTGAATGTATGTATGATTGGTGTTGGAGAATAGTATCATGTTGTGTTCATATTTGTGATCTTTGATAGCATGGATGCATGATGTATTGTTGTTTGGGAACATTTGATGATTGTGAGAGTCCTATTGAATAAACCGGTGAGAATTGAGCCTTAAATCGAGCATGTAATCCGGTTTAGTTCATTTGAGAGTGGACTAAGTTATTGCTAGTGATCCTAGAACTTGCCCAAGTTCTTGTTTGAAAGCATGATTGTGTGAAACTTTGTGATGTGATATAGGCCATCTTGTTCTAAAAGAGTCACTTAGCCAAAATTTCCAAAAACCGAAGTAATTTTCCGTAGTTAGCCCCTTGAGCTCAATTCCTCATTTTCTTGGCAAACTACAATGTTAACCACTTAGCCTTTTTGAGCCTTTTGATTCCTACATCTAGTGGAGGATAAAAGACAAAGTGGAAAACATGTGCTTGAATGAATATCTTTGGTGAAAAGAAAAGTTGGAAAAGTTGAAAGAAGAAAAAGAGAAAGATGAAAAGAAAATCAAGGAAAAGAAAAGAGGGACAAAGAGCCCCAAAAGCTTGAAAATAAAAATGGTTCAAAAGATGAGGTGATGAATGCTTGAAAAAGAATGGAAAAAGAAAAGTGAGGATGAAGTTTGTAAGCTTTGAAAGTGAAAGCACACATTGTAAAACAACAAGCTTTGTCCTCCACTAGAAGAGTCACAATTCCCAAATTCATCCTACCTTGTCCAAAGAGCCAATGTTACATCCTTGATAAAGTCATATTGATCACATTGTTGAGCATTTGAGTGTGTGTAGAAAGTAGAAGTTGGGCAAGCATATGGTGATTGCATAGCATAACTTGGTTGATGAGTGCATTAATGTCCTTAATTTGTTTGTGTGTTTGAGAGAAACACTTTGTCATGTGAGTAGAGGACTTGTGCATTTGGATTATGTTTCCCATTCACAATGTGTTGTGTATTTGTGCATTCTTTGATCCATGAGTGTGAATTGCAATAGTGAGCTTATGACCTTCATTGAGAAATGCACTTTGAGGAGAGATATCACTACATCCTACTTTGCATGTGTGAATTACATTGAATATTCCATTGTGATCATTCCACCCTCATTGTTTTAAGTGCTTAGTTGTTTGAGGACAAACAACATTTTAAGTTTGGGGGGGGGGGGGGGTTGATTCGGGTGGAATTTACACGTTTTAGGGGCACATGTGAAGTGTATTTTGATATGGATTTCATTGAATTATGCATGGAATATGATTGTTTAAGCCGAAATGAGAGAAAGGTTGTGTTTTGTCGATTTTGTAGGAAATACGATAGAAATTAGAGCAAAACACCAACCATACTTTACTGGATCCGGAAGAGGAGTGCACTGTTGGATTCTTCTAAAAAAATGGAGTAGATTAGCCGAAGGAATCGAGTCAATCCGACACCCGAGGTAAAAGATAGACACGAAACGAGAAAAGGGCCGAAATCAAAGAACAAGGCACGGCCGTGCACCTTGCTCGAGGAAAGACACCTCGAAACCGAGGCATTTTCACCCAAAACATGCTAAGGAAAATGCACGGCCGAGCACCCTTCTCGGCCGTGCTCGAGCCGAGCCAAAACGGGGGCACGATCGGGCACCATTCTCGAAGAAACGCACGTCGAAACTGAGGCATTTTGAGCTAAGGACACTGCACGGCCGAGCACACTTCTCGGCCGAGCTGCAGCCAAGAAGAAAATCCAAAGGGCACGACCGAGCTTGCTTCTCGGCCGAGCACCAGTTGAAGGCCACGGTCGAGCACCTCGCTCGAGCAAATGCATCTCGAAACCGAGACTTTTTGGCCATGACACGCATCGATTGAGCACGGCCGAGCACTACTCTCGGCCGAGCACCCCAGTTCCCCTGTTCCGCACATCTCGGCCGAGCACTCTTCTCGGCCGAGCAACCCCCGATCCTCTTTTCGCCGAGCACGGCCGAGCCGCCTGCTCGGCCGAGCCTCCCCTTACCAAAACCCAAATTTCGGTGCCCACTTCACATTTTGGCCATTTTTTAGGGACCAACTTGCAATTATGCCCTCCAAACCCTTCCCAAACACTATATAAACTCCCTTTCTTGAAATCCAAGCCATTTCACCCCCAAATTCCAAAATTCCACACACACTTTCACACACTTCAAGGTGTTTTGGCAATTTCTCTCCCAATTCTCCATCAATTCAAGGAAGGAAGGATGCAATAGTTCCCAAATTTCATTCCACATCACAATCTAGACTAAGCCTTCTTATTCTCTTTCTTTTTTATTTAGTTTTTACTTTTGGATTTTGTAATTTCATTATGATTGTAGTTGGCTAAGCACTTTGTGATTCTAAAGCCATGTAAATACTTTTGTTGAAGTTTATGAATTAATGTTTTGCTTATTTGGTGTTTGTGTGGCTTAATTCTATTTGGATGCTTGATTTTCATTGCAAAGCATGTCATTAGTGTACAATGATGATATGTTAATCTTAGTTAATTGAATTAGGTTGAGAAATCTACTTTGATTAATTGATTGCAAGCATCTAACCTAATTTTATTGTGAGATTGAAAGATAAACAATGATTAGGAAGATGTGTGATGATCTTAGGAGCTTGATTGGGTCTTATTGTGCAACTTAGGTAGAGATACTAGGTTGTGTAGTATTTCCTTTGAATTACTTGGATCGAAAGGACTTTTAATTCATTATTACGTGGTCAATCTTATAGACAAAGCATAAACACCACTTAGGTAGATAATTAGTCATAGATGGATACATTAGTGTTGCATGTGCTTTAGGATCCACTTTTCTCATTTGAGTTTTCACCCATTTTTACTTTCATTTCGTGATTCGTATGCTATTTGATCGATTTCGTCTTTGCTCTTTGTTACTTATTCATGACACTTGGTAGGTAACTTTAGAGTAAAACATCATATTCAAAATTTCGATCACGTCTACTTAGAATTCAACTAGCAAACTCCACTTTTACGCTTTAACCTCCCTATGGGATCGACCTCGTGCTTATCACGCTACAATAGACGCCGTACACTTGCGGTTGTTTATTTAGTGTTGCATAACGCGTGTATCAAGCTTCTGGTTCGACTTGTGAGCTTATGATTTTAGATTTTCTTTTTTCTTTTATTTTCCATACCTTTTTATTGGCCATATTAAAATTCAATCCATATCTTCTTCAAAAGGCTACTTAGGACCGTTTTAGGTATCAGCGCTCGGGCCATTGCTCGTTTGTTGCGGTCTTCTATGAGAAGCTCCTAGAGTTTTGCACACATTGCCACAATATTGGACACTCTCTAGCTGACCACAGGAAGTCGAAGGGTCAACAGGAACATGGGAAGGGTCATCGGGGGGATCGGGGTCGTTAGGCTCAGGACGATCAAGGTCGTCAGGACCAAAGGATGAGAGGTCACGGTCGTACTCGTTCTCGCCGCCACCGCCAGGGCGAGAAGAGCAATGGGGCCTCTATATTCCCTATAGGCACTACTGACCCCACTTTAGCCCTAGTTACTACTACTACCCCGCCTTTAGAGGTACACTTGGAAGGGGAGGACCATATTATAGAGGATCGGCAGGATCCGATTATGAGGACGACCTACTCAGTTCAGTTGAATAACTCTCTTGGGGCGCTCTCCGAGAAGAACTTAGACACAACACTTACCAGAAACCGTCCTTTTGAAGAGCAGCCGGAGATTGAGGACACTTTACAGGATGAAGGTGGTCACCACCGGCCTGTCACACGGTGGGTCGTGGCAGCCCGGAAGGCCGCTACTAGAGCAAAGGGTTACACTTCCACTAGGGTGCTTTTTCAGCCAAAGCATACTATTAAGAAAAATTACGAGCCCTTACTCGTCTCCGGGAATGGGTTAATAAGCCTGCTTTCATTGAGGAGCTGAATAGAGGACGAAGTGTCCCATAGTGTGATTCCCTCAGGGATACAACTAATGCACCATTTATGGTAGAAGACTCCAGTTTGACTAAGCTCACACGGATTGTCGAACAAACTAGGCGTTGGTCTGGGAAGGGTCCACCTCAACAGCCGCCGGATGGTTCAGCTGACTCTAACACTTCAGAGGTTAGGCTGTCCCTTCACAATCGTTGGTTAGATATGCTGGACGATTCAGATTGAATTTTTTATCACGAAACACTTGTATTTGTTTTACTTTCGCTATTCTACCTTAGATTTTGTTTTTAGAGGGGTACTGTACCTTTTTCCTTACCTCGAGTTTTGTTCCTAAGGAGGAATTTTTCAGACAAAATTTTAACTTTGACCTCTAACTTAACTTGTGAACTTATGGTTTTAAATTTTATTTTCTTTTATATATCAGTGCCTTTTATTGCCCCAAGTACATAAAGTATTACACACAAGTTTTTTATTAAATTTAATATTCATTGAATTAATCACTGGGAGGCTGCGATTGAGCATAAATACATATGAATATCGTTTCTTCTAGTCGATGGATCACGTGTTAGCTATCTCATTCCCACCAAAAAAGACGCGGATTCCCCACGCCTGTCAAATGCAATTAATGTGAACATTAAATTAACAATATGCCTTAATTACCCTTGTAGGTTATGCACACAAGTCAAACAAAAACTACTTCCCATGTTTTATTATTATTTGAATATTTTTCAAATATTTTCTTTTATTATTATTTAAATATTTATCACCTATTCATTACTTTTTTAAAAAAATCTTCATTAAACATCTATTATTGACCTCTCATGCCATTATTTTTTACATACAAATAAAATATTACATTTTCAATAAAATAGAAATACGTTAATATTCTTCATAAAAGTCAATTTTATCACATTTAATAATAATAAATAATTCTACATAAAAACTTGTGCAAACGTATAAACGTTCATTAATAATGGAATAAAATAGAGGGAATATATTTTATTATGTCGGAAGCACAATTAGTCTTCTCAAATGGGCCATCTGTAATTATCTATATCTATATATACTCCCTCCGTCCGTCTATAAGTTTTCCATTTTACCATTTTGGTCCGTCTGCCTATAAGTTTCTCATACCCTTTTTGGTAAGTACTTTTTCTTACACATCACTTTATATCTTACTTTTTCTCTCTATCTCTCTCATTCTTCCAATCACATCACTTGTACTATATCTATTATTTAATCAATTTTCTTAATTTATGTGCCAAAAAGTAACGCGAAGCTTATAGACGGACGGAGGGAGTATATAATAACAAGATAGTCTGACCAAAGTCAATTCCCGCTCAAATTGTATGTGGGCCCAGCTGTTCTTTTTTTTAAAAAAAGGGCGCGGCTAAAGGCACCCGGATTTCCTATGAGTACACCCACAGAGAATTTTTTTTGTCACAGGGGTGGTGCGAAAAGACGTTTTTACCCCTCTGATAGTTTTTTTTTAAAAAAACGCCGGATGAGTACACCCATCTATTCCGATTCACACGCGATTCACCATTTCACATACGAATCATTCTGATTCCCACCATCAACACCAAAACATCAAAAATCCTAAAAAATTAAAAAATTTCAACAACAAAAATAAAATCTTCACATGTTCGAAAATTTTAACAAAACAAAGTTGAGATGTTCGAAAATTTTACCAAAACAAACCCAATATGTTCTAAAAAAATTTCAAAACAACTTAGATTTGTTCGGAAAAAAAATTCGAACATCTTGTTCGAATTTTTTTCCAAAACAAACTCAAGTTGTTCGAAAAAAATTTCAAAACAAACGCAATATGTTCGAAATTTTTTCCAAAACAAACTCGATATGTTCAAAAATAATTCCCGAACTACTAAAAACCTTAATTTTCCTAAATTTTCAAAACCCTAATTTTTTAAAAAACTGTAAAAATTGAAAAAAAAAAAAAAACTTACCTTCGAACGGCGGCGGCGTGGGTAGCTGGGTTCGATGAAGGGGAGTGGGAGGGGTTGCGGCCGCGAACGGCCGCAAAGGGAAGGGGAAGGGGCTGCGGCTGCGAACGGCCACGAAGGGGAGAGGAAGGGGCTGCGGCCGCGAAGGGGAGAGGGAGGAGCTTCGGCCGCAAACGGCCGCGAAGGGGAGAGGGAAGAGCTGCGGCCGCGAACGACCGCCAAGGGGAGAGGGAAGAGCTGCGGCCGCGAACGGCCGCGAAATGGAGAGGGAGGCGTGCGCGGCGCAGCGAGGCAAAGGCGGTGGCGTGGGCGACGGCGGCACTGTGCGAGCGGCCGCGTGGAAGGAGGCGGCAGCGTGGGCGTGGACGGCGCTGTCGTCTTCAAGAGAGTGGAGGAGGCGGAGGAAATGGGTAAGGTGGGTGTACTCTTTCAAAAGATTTTGAGAATGGGGAGGATTTAGGGTTTTAATAGGACGGAGGGTATTTTTGTATTTTCCACGTGGGTGTCCTCATCCATTTTGTGGGTGTCCTCATCGCGTGGGTGTCCTCATAGGATCCTTGGGTGCCTTTAGCCGCGCCCAAAAAAAAATTGATGCTGAGGGCCCAACTGTTCTAATTATTGTCTGTGGGCCCAATTAAACGGAAGCAAATGACCCAATTGTTCTAATTACTGTCTATGGGCCCAATTAAACTGAAGTAAATGACCCGACTATTATAATTCTAGATTTGTAGTATAAATTTTAGGCTATATCACTTCTGAAGACATTCTTTATTCGCCGTCATTAACATATTTAAAATATACAATTTATTTTTTTTGAGTATTTTATAATTTTAAAAAAATAAATATTTTAGTGACATTCTATTTATGAGTATTATTGTTTGAAAGTATATGGTTTAATATTGTTTAATTAATTATCTGACTTGCATCTATTTTATTTAATTACATTTATTAAAATTTTAATCTACTATAAATCTTATAGTGATATATACACACGTATAAATTCTATAATATAAAGTTAAATTACAATCTACTTAAATTTTAAAACAAACCCATATGATTATAACTATTAGAATTTTAATTATTAAAAAAATATTTGTAATTACGCATACACTTATAGATTTTAATTATTAAAAAACATTTGTAATTACTTTGTGTATATTTGATTATTTGTACATATATTTTTGTTTCCCAAGATCATATATAGATTTTAATTATAAGTTAAAATTTGTATGAGATAGTTTCATAAATCTTATTTCGTAAATTTGAATTTTAATTAATTACTTTGTTTCGTTAGAAGTTTTCATCTTTTCATTTAGACGTCTCACATAAAGTTTCTCATTTCATTTTTTTAATATATTGTGTCCCACCTTTTTTACTCTTAATTTCTTCTACACTCCATTTTATTTCCTCTCTTCAATCATATCAATTTTACTACATCTCATTTTATATTAATGTTCTTCAAATTCTGTGATAATTAGACGTTAGACGGATGAAGTAATATTCTATCAATAATTATAAGTGAAAATAGATTAAAAAAGATGTAACCGAAGCTTTATTCACATGAAATCAATGATATATATATAGTCTCACATAGTATTATTTTTCTTTAAATTTTATAAAATTCAACCATTGAAAGTTTTTCTTTAAATTTTATAAAATTCAACCATTGAAAGTTTTAAATCACACTAATGAAGTAATATTCTATAAATGATCAATTGAAATTTATTAATAATTAATCCGTGCAACGCACGAGAGAATTACTAGTATATATAAAAATACAATAGTTTCCTTAAAAATTTTCCCGCCCATTTATTTTTACTATTTCTGAAAGTAAAAATTCTATACCCATGAGGGCCATGACAGCCCTGACATGAGTAGGCTACAAGTCAAGGCCATTGTCTTCAAATTTTAAAATAGCTGGTTTAGTTTTTTTTTTTTTTTTTAATGATTTGGCACAAGTGCCCATAATAATGTTTTCGAAAAGAATAAATTTGCTCAAATGTATGGGATATTATGGTTGTTAGATTTTCTATGTGTTATTTTTATTGTTTTTCTATATTATTTAATTCAATGAAATTCATATTCAATTAATTTGTATTCCGTATTTGATACTCTCTTATTTTCTGGAAAATTAAAATTTCGTTTTTGTTTTCTCTTATTCAGAAACCGTTAATTATGACACTGTAATTGTTATTTCAAATTATAATTAGTAATGAATTGTGTTCCTTTTTTTTGTTTATTAGTAGTAATTATGTATGCAACTTTAATTTAATTTTCTCATTATAAAGAATTATTTTACTCACTTAAAAAAATTTGAAATCACAATCCAGTTTAATTGTTCTGGAAAAAAAAAAGTCAAACAATTTGTATGTTAAATTCAACTGTTATTTTTCAAAAGATATAATAGCTTTTAGTAAATTAATATTTTTCATTAAATTTGTATTGCTATATTTCAAACTTTATAAATGCTTTAAGTAAAAAAAAAAATATTTTCCATTAAATTTGTATTGCTATTTTCAAACAGTATGAATATATCTTTTAAGTAAATTTAACTGCTAGATCTTATTTTATATTTTAATTGAATTGACAAATCAGCATAAATAAGAACAATACCAGCTTATTATATAATTCTCCAGTATTTTGTTAAAATTGAGTCTTATTATTAAATTAAAATTACACAAATTCATGAATTTTATAATTTAATAAATGAAATTAGTTTTTATGTCCAAGACTAACTCATATAAAATTTTATTTTATTAGTAAGCCGAGCATCGCTCGGGTAAAATTACTAGTATACAAATAAAAAATGTCCAACTACTACGTACCCTCTAGCTTTTCTTGTCCGTTGGTTTCTTTCTATTTTTTATTAATGTATTATTTGCACAGAGTTATATTATCTGAATCTTGAGAATTAAAGTTTGAGAAAATGGTGAAGGCTCCTTATATTGATAAAGATATATGGACTGAGGAAAGGTGCGTGGAGTGAAGAAGAAGACAACAAATTGAGGGCTTATATTCACAGATACGGCCACTGGAACTGGAGATTGCTTCCCAAATTTGCTGGTAATTCGTTTTTTCATACTCTTAGCTTTTGGACATGAGTTTTAATGTAATACTTGTTTGTTAAGGAGTAATTATATTATATTATGAAAGATAAATGTTTAATTAAGATAATAAAGACGTCTCATTGGAGTGGGGCACAAGTTTTAAGAATAAGATAGATAGAGTAGATAAAGGGCTAGTCTTGGGTGAGACCGTCTCACAGAATGAGATTCATGAGACGACTTTTATATATAAAAAGTGATAATGTTTGAGCAAAAAGTGATAGTCACTTTTGTTAAAAATATTATCACATTTTACTTAAATATTATCACTTTTTTTACACACCAAAATCTGGAAAAAAAAAAAATAGGTTATCCTATCCAAAATTTTGAAATATGGGTTAAAAGGATCTGTCTCACAGAAAAAGATCCGTGAGACGGTCTCACACAAGTTTTTGCCGTAGATAAAATAAGGGTATTATACGATATTGTGAGGTCCATTGTGGCAAATTGAGTAATTAAGTGATGATTGAAGGGTGATAGTTTTCATAAAGTGTATGAGACTACATTTGATGAACAAAAAATATAAGACAAATGAGACTACATTTAATGAACGGATGGAGTACTATTTTATGTATGAGTCATTAAGTAAGGGGCTAGCTAGTCTTATGTGAAATATTGCATACATGCATTTCATCCCAATTAGACTAAGTCAAAACCCTAAGCCCATTTAGTTCAAAAGTCAAATTAAGACAATTTTAAAAAATTCACAAGTCATAAGCTCGGATCCGGGTTACCCGCATTTGACCCACAAATTTTAATCTAATTTACCTTAATTGTTCAATATTGCATATATATAATATTGCATATAAGTTTTTGTGTTTAGCAAGGGACACAAAAAATGGGAAAATGTGTCAAAAGTAGAGGAGGAAGTGAGTATTAGTTTTAACACTTTTTACTGTCCAGTCTACATTAGCTCTCTCCGTTTTAAACAAAAAAAAAAAAAAATTAAAATATTTGTCATTCTTTATTTTTCAAAAATATTAATGAATGTTTTTTTAATTTTATTCTTCTCTTATTTTTTGTAATAGGTTCATTTAATAAGGTATAATAATTAAAGTTTTTTATTTAATTCTAAAAAAAGACAATATTCCCTTTTCTTAGTTTAAAAAAAAATGAATATGAAAATTTATTTGAAGCAGATGGGGTAATAAAAAAAAGTAGTACAGTAATATTTAAGATGTGGTTGGAAGAATATTTTTTTAATAGTGTGCAATATATTTTTAGGTCTTGCTAGATGTGGCAAGAGTTGTAGATTGAGATGGGTGAATTACCTAAAACCTGGTGTCAAACGAGGGGTTTTCAGTCAAGAAGAAAGAGATGTTGTCGCTAAACTTCACCAACAACTCGGGAACAAGTATGATTTTCTAGTCACCCTAATTCTACTCTTGTTTATTAAAGGCTCATCTAGTAGATATGTTAGAGATATGTATATTGAGGTTTTAAATATCTTAACTCACACATATTAAATTGAAAATAATGTATCTTTTAGTCATTTATTATGCATACAATGGAGTGTTTTTTTACGTATCACGTAAGACATTTATCTATTTTAAATTTGAGATATTCTATTCATGTTCATTAATGGAGTTTCTTCATATAATAATACATATTTCTCTCTATTTATATAATAACGTCTTTTGTTTACATAGTAACATATAGTATAATTTCAATATTTTATATGTGTTATTATATGGCTAAATTTGTGACTTGTATCATTGTGTATGTCTAAATTCAGATGGTCTGCGATTGCAGCGAAATTGAGTGGAAGAAGTGACAATGATATCAAAAACTATTGTCAAAGACATATTTATGAAAAAGGTGAAAGAAGAGGAAAATGTTGGCAAGAGGGATATATGATATTTTAGTAGTAGTAGAATAAGTCCCTATACATGAAAAACAATGGCTAGAGAGTGAGTGGAGAGTGGTGGGGAGGGGGAAAGGGGTAGCAACCGGCCAACATATCAGGCCTTCTGAGAGTTCCCAAGTGAGGCAGTATAGTTTCCACAGCCATAGGAACCCAGCCTTTAGAGTAATCACTATGCCAAATTATGCTTTTTACAGCAGTTGAATAACAGCGGTTAGTTTTAGAACCGCTGTTAAATCTTCAAAAACCGTTGTCATATGTATCTTTTTTCAGAACCGCTGTCATAGGTTCCATTTGTGCACTGATAGACAGCGGTTTTTCGTAACCGCTGTGATATGTTTTAATAGCTTCTCTTATGGAATATAATCAAATTAATCTTTAAAAATAATTAAATAAAATAAAAAAATATGATAATATTTTTTTAAATTACCTATTTTTTTTATGAAATACAATTAAATTCTCAAAAAATAAATATATTAAAAAAATCAATTAAAAAATAAATATGGTAATTAATCTTCAAAATTGTATTTGATTATTTCATATTCTTAAGATTTTATTTAGATTTAATTGATTTATTAAAAAAATTAATTTTAATTTAATTATTTTTTAAGTTTTATCAATTAAGAAATATATAATGATTAACACAATATACTTATTTTGATTAAACAACTATATAAGTTTAAAATATTTGTTCCTATATATTATATTATTAATAAAAAAATCATTAAAATTTATAAAATATCAGATCCTATATATATTATATTATTATTAAACAAATTAAGAAAATCTAATATTTTTCTTGTCTTTTGATCTCTCCCCAAGCGCCCCTCGTTATGTGAGAGCAGCCGCTGTTAGAGATATAAACTGATCATTCATTTCTTCTGTTGGTGTGGAATTTGATTGTTAGATTTCATGAAATCAAGGAGTAGTTCTAAAATGTTAGAGAAAAACATAAGAAACAAATTAAAGAATTAGGAAAAATCTAGAAAGAAAATCATGGTAGTTCATAAACAAATAAAAAAGGAAGATGTATGAAAACTCTCCTAATCATTCTCTTTCTCTAATGTTTATTAATATGCCTCAATCATATGAAGTTGATTTGTTCTCTTTACTCAATTTATGAGAATCATATTTTTCTATACATGAAATACATAATATATATATATATATTATGTATATATATTCTCTTTTCTTGAAATAGAAAAATATGAGATTGCACTCACCTATAATTTAGGTTGGTGGGTCATCCCTTATAAGTGCAGATTATTGTTGATGGATTTAAATTCTGATGATAAAAGAATTTATTTATATAATATTATTGTAAATGTGAAATATTTCTTATAAATTTTTGGGTTATTAATGAAGAATTTTTAATAGAGTTTAATCACTAGAAAGGACAATCCTATAGACCAATATTCAAATAAAGGAAACAAACTAAAACAATACAATTAAGGTCAAATTAACTTGTTAATACCCAATTATGCCCCTTGATTTGAAATTAAATCCTCATTCCCACATGCAGCAACCGATAATTACTCTTTAAAAACCATAATTAATTTATAATTTAAATTCCACTTTCCCTAAAATTTTGAAGTTACTATTTCATTTCATTATAATTCTCAACCATAACCCTAGCTTGCTCCCAGCCGCCGCCGGCCGCGGTCGCTTTTACCACTGTAACTCTCACCATGTTTTCTGGATCGTCGTCCGCCGCCGTCCGCCGTCTTTATGGGCCGAAACCCTAACAGCCTTCGCCGTGGATGTGTCTCTGTGACTCCGCCATTCACCAGATCGGCCGCCATTCTCCCAACCGCATCCTCTGTGCCCTGTAGTAGAGCAGCCGTCGTTCCCCGCCGTCGAAGCTCCTCTGCGTGCAGCCAAAGTCGTCGCCGCTCGCAGCCTGTTGCAGGGCCGCCACGTCGCGCCACCCACTTTGTGTTCGGCGCCGCCTCTACTCGCCTGAAGAAGCCGCCCTGCAATTGTGCCGCCTGGCCTTCTTTTTCTTTTTTTCCCTTAATTGCTTCTCCCACGGCGGCGGAGGCTCCGCATCGATCCTTCTAGCAACCTTTACTTCCCCTGTAAGTTACATCAATTCTGTTAATTTGTCGAACATTATTGTCAATGTGTGTGCCATATTGCAGAAAAGTATATCAGTGAGAAAACTACTAAGAAGAATATAAGTTGTTGAATTACAAAGTGGTTATTTGCCTAGCTTATTAGTTTCTGTAGGCATATTATTTGTTAGAAACTTTACCAGTTTTCCTGCTTGGTGGCATTTTCTAATGTGAACAGTGTAATATTTTTCTTGTTTTATTATTCAATGCAGAGCCCTCTCCATTGCATACTACAACAATTGTGGAGAAATGCACCCTTAAACTGGTTGATGAGTATAAGCATATGTTGACCCAAGCCACGGAGCCTATGTCAACCTTTTTAGAGTATATAACGTATGAAGATCTTTCTCTCATACAGTTTATATGTGTCTCTAGTTAATGTATGGATCTATACACTTGTTCAAACGTTTGAATTTCATATCCTGTATCTGTACTGCTAAAGTCTTAACCATTGTGCATATGCGCTAGACAATTTGCATTTATTTTCATTTTAGTCAAGTGGAGCAAACTAAGTTCAATTTTGTAATTTTAGCATACAATTGGTTTAGGTTGATATTCTCTTGGTCATCCAATTTTGACTTTTGATCCAAAAATTAATCATCAAGTCCAGTAGTATTTCTTACTAGGACTCTTCTATATTATATTGAAAGAAAATAATCATTTGAAATTTGAAGTCCGTAAAAAATGATTATAATTGAAAACTGTTTTAGTTTTTGAAATGTGAGAAATTGAGATAACATTTGATAGTGCCGGGTCCACCATGCAGACATGTACTAATAATATGTTGGAGTTCTGGTCGATGGTTTCATCAAATTTGCTACTACTTGATGGCTTTAGTATGTTTTGATTGTCCTTTCTGTTGTATATTACTTCAGTCTATGAGTTTAGAATATGATATAAGAATTGTTGAATATAATGAATTTTTTTACCTAGTGCTTTATGGTGGGCACAGTTTGTACACCTAATGATTATAATTTGAAAACTATTTTTCGACTGACTTCTCATTCTTGACTGAGATCATTGTTTATTGCTTAGATATGGCCACATGATTGATAATGTTGTGCTGATTGTAACTGGAACGTTGCATGAGAGAGATGTTCAGGAACTGTTGGAGAAATGCCACCCTTTAGGGATGTTTGACAGGTATGAGGTATCATACCTTGATCAACAATTTAGTCTGTCTGCTATATAATGTTATATATTAACTATTTATTTTCCACAGCATTGCAACTCTGGCAGTTGCTCAGAATATGAGGGAGCTTTACAAACTGGTCCTTGTTGACACACCCCTGGCTCCATATTTCTCTGAGTGCATCACTTCAGAGGTTCTGCTACACCCTTTTTTTTCTTTTTTTTTTGTTCTTTTTCTGTACTGTAAGCTACTAATTTTGGTGTCATGTTATGTGAGTATTTGCAATCATAATTCTACGTTTTGAGTGGATGTAGATTGAAAAGTACTAACTTTGTATACATATATAGTCTGAGTCTGGGGTGGGTTGTTCTCAATTATGTATACATATGACCAAACTTCAAAACATGACTGAATTTTTTGCCGACTTTTGAAAATGGAAAAGGCTCAACTGTTGTGGATGAGAAATTAATCTGTGGTTATGTTTATTGATTGATTGCTTCTTGTTTTGGAATTTTAATGTGGTTAGATGAAACTGGGAAGCAAGTTAGAAGCGCCGTAAGGCTTTAGAATTTCAGCAATTGCGTTCAAGGTACAATACTCTCTTTCCGGTTGGATTCCTTTGTTGTAAATTGCATTTTTATGGCGTATTCTGGAAATATGAGATTGATTATAATTGTATGATAACAATTGGGGAAATCAAAATGCCTCAATTTCAATATAATGACTGAATTAGCTGTCTCTTACTTCTACACAGTTGTTTGTTGCTTCTTTAATATAGTTGCTTATAAAAATACCACAAATGCCAACACGTAACATAAGCCAAATGTTCTAAAATTACTAACTTGTTAGTGTTTATTTGATATTATTGAGATTTACGATTTTACGTCTGTTCAGTTGAAAAAAAGATCAAAGGAGCTGACTACCTGTAAAATTAAGTGTTATGGATGCCTTATTGACAAGTCCTGATGTCTGACAGTTTGATTTTCTTTATGTAGTTTCAAACTACTGCACCTAAGAGTTGTTTTATGCGGCCGCTTGGAGGTATCCTTGCCCCCAAGAGAAAGCCTCATAGCTTCTGGTAATCCCTTTGTTGATATGGACAATCTCAGTAGATAGCTTTTTGACATTATAGAGGAGGAACCTGGTCAACCTCTTAAGGTTGTTTTCAACAAAATTTCATCGGAGACAATTGCAGCTGCAAGCTTGGGACAAGTTTATCGAGCCACTCTCCGATCATCTAAAGAAGATGTTGCAATTAATTATTGTTTCAAATTCTATGTTCAATTGATTTTCCTTTCTCTACTTTGATTTTAAAGTTTTTGTAGCTCTTGCATATATTCTTTATATTTTTTTAATCTTATGGAATAATACATTGACTATATGCAACATAATATTTGAATATCTTATTGACTATATGCACTGTTTTTTTACATATATGCTTACATATTTGCATATTTTAAATAGATGATATATATTGTTAAATATATATATATATATATTATCTAAAATGTAATTACACAACAATTGAATATATAGTTTATTTATTTAAAAATAAAATTCATAGATTTTATAATATAAATAAAGTGAAGTAATATTATATTATTAAATTGACCCGTTCAAACCCAAAGAATCATATCTATATTAATTTTTTAAAATAAAATTAATATTTTAGAACATTTTATTACAAATATATTGTTCTATTGCATATTGTCACGTATTTTAAGTTGTATTTTAAGTTATATGCAACATATTTTTGCATATGTCAACAAGAATATGTAACAATTTATTGCATATATGTTTTTAAATCTGCATATAAAGGAATGATATATAACCAACCACCATCTATTTTTTTATGGAACATATTAGTAAGTTGTCACCAAATCATTATCCACATAATCAATTAATATAATTATATTAAAATAAATAATTGAAATTTATTAATATATTTTAAAACAAAATACAAATCTTAAACTTTCAAATAGATTTTTCTAATATCTTATCTCTAATTTTACTTCCATAAAAAGTGGAAAACATCTCCCAAACTTAAAACATCACAAAAATTATATATATATATTTTGGCAATTGACTTTCTCCAAATATATACATTATAAAATTTAATTAGAATACTTATTTGATATAACTATGGAGAATTTTCATTTATATGCACAAGAACAGAATTAACAACTAATTAGATAAAGTTCTGGAAATGAATTTTGAATTCAAAATGCAATTCCTCAATCCCGTGATTCATGTGCAGGTTAGAGTTGTCAATTAAATTTTCAAATATGGAAAGATGACTAATTAACTAAAACAGATTTTTAAGAATTTAATAAAGGGAAGGGCAGTTTAGTATATTTATCAACCATTTTGACCTTATTTGAATTAAAAAAAAAACATGTCTTTCTATATTTTTTCTATGTGTGAAATGGTCTTATGAGAAACTGCCCCTTTTTAATATTCATAAATCATTGATACAACAAAATCCCATAAAAAGAAAAGGGGGTAAAACATAAAAAAAAATATATATATATATAATAAGTATAAAAATTAAAAGGGGTAAAACGCGTATAATATTTTTCATTGATGTATGAATATTTACCTCAAACAAAATTATTTATTCTCAAATTATTTTGATCAAATTAATAAAAAAATAATTTTATTTGAGATAAATATTTATAACAAAAAAAGAGAAAAAGCGTATCTATAACAATAAGAGTTTATTGCTGCTTAGGTGCAATTTTCACCACCCAACTCTATGTAGGTGCTACTTTTTTGAAAAGTTTATTTTAGGTGCAAAAACAATGTGAAAGACCCAAATTGCCCTTACTTAAATTTTCTCTCTCCTTACACATTCCCACCCTCCTTACACAATTGCAGATTGGTCCAATCATCAAGATTAAATTTTCTCTCTCCTTACACATTCCCTCTTCTCCTAAATCCCCTTCAAAGAATCTGATTAGATTTTGATTTATCATCAAGTTAGGCATCTGTAACGGAGCACCGCCACGAGGAAGTCGAAGCGGCCCGCCCTAGCCTAGCACCGGTGAAGACCCCCACCATGGCCGCCGCCCTTGAACCTCCATGGCCGCCGCCCATCTCCGCCCTTGAAGACGAGGCTCCCCTGTTGCCGCCGTTGTGGAAGAGCTTGCAGGAACCATCGTCGACGAGCCTCCCCCATCGATTTTCCCTTCGTCGTGGTGGCTCCTTGAAGGAGACGAAGTCGCCGCCATTTTGCCGGAGACTGGAAGAAGACGAAGGCACCCGTCGCGATCTCCTTGAAGAAGATGGTGCCCTTCGCCATGGCCGACGAAGCCGCCTCCATGGCCGACGTGCGGCGACCGTGGTGGGGCGGCGATCTGAATAAAACGAAGCCGCCTCCATGGCCGACGTCGCCGATCTGCTTCGCCGGAATTTTCTCAGACACAGCGCCGCCGCCCACCTGTTCACGCCTCCGACGCTGTGCGGCTCGCCGGAATTTTCTCAGACGGCGGCCTCGCCGGAGGTTCTCCCACCGCCACTCCGACAATCTGCATCTTCGATCGCCGCCCACCTGTTCTCGCCTCCGACGCCTCGCCGGAATTTTAATAAGACGGCGGCCTCAAAATTGCTAGGGCATGGACTAGGGTTTCCTCACCCCATTGGGCCTGTTAGTGGGTTTTTTTTTTTTTTTTTTTGAATTTGATTTTTTATAGATGCAAAAAAATTATACGTTGATGCAAATTATATTTGCTCATTGATGCAAATGTTATTTTTATATTTATTTTGTATTTTTTTTTATTTTGTGAGTTTTATATTGTTTTTTAATTTTTTGTGCATTTATTTTCGAATTTTTTGTTATTTTTCACACATATTGTTTCCCAAAAAAAAATAATATGCATCAATGTTTAAGTTTTTTGTATATGCTTGACTCTGTTTGTTTTTTTTTTTTCCATTATTTCACAATTCAACCAAAATAAGCTCAATTTTTTTTAAAAAAAAATACAAAACTAAATTCTCAAAAAATACAAAGAAAAATTCAACAACGAAAAAAATAAATTTGCATCAACGACGGTAAATTATTTGCATCATCGGAGAAATTATTTGCATCAACAAATAAATTATTTTGCATCAACGAATAAATTATTTGCACCAAAGGAGAAAATATTTGCACCAACAACAGTTCCACTAAAGTGTAGGTGCACATTGGGGATTAGAAAAAGTGGGTGTTTTGATTGAAAAAGTGGATGCACATTAGGGGTGGGAAACCTAGCCCAGGCCCAATTGTCAAAACCCTAACCCTAACCTTAGCCCTCCACCACCACCCCACGTTGGCTGCCGCCGCGCGCCCACCCCCACCTTCGTCCTCCGTCGCCGCGCGCCCACCCCCACCTTCGTCCTCCGTCGCCGACCGGCCGGCCCCCACCTTCGTCCTCCGTCGCCGACCGGCCGGCCCCCACCACGAACTTTCTTCGCCTTCGCCACGCACAGATCAAGGCTCCCTTCATCTTCGTCTTCGTCGGAGTGCTGCAGATCGGCGGCCATGGCGTCTTCGTCGGAATTACAGACGGGCGGTGGCCATGGCGTCTTCGTCGGAGAAAAGCACAGCAGCGACGGTAAGCCACGGCGACGGACTTCGTCTTCCCCGGCGGCCATGGCGAAGCAGCGGAGCTTGATGCAGACGGGCGGCGACCGTGGTGGGGCGGCGATCTGAAGAAGACGAAGCCGCCTCCATGGCCGAGGTCGCCGATCTGCTTCCGTCGGAGGCGAAACTCGGTCGCCGGAGGTTCTTCCACCCGCAACTCCGACGAAAATGGAAGGGAGAAGGTAATGTTTTCTTTTTTTTTGGGAGACAATGAGTTGTGGAGAGAGAGAGGGAGTGGGAAGAAGATATGAGATGACATCTTTCTTACTTTCCTCCTCTATAAGGGCAAGAATGTAATCTTCACACCCAAATATCACCTATAAGAGATTTTTTTATTTTATAGCACCTAATGGGTTTTTCAAGGTCCAAAAGACACTGGCAATTTTCACCACCCAACTCTATGTAGGTGCTACTTTTTTGAAAAGTTTATTTTAGGTGCAAAAACAATGTGAAAGACCCAAATTGCCCTTACTTAAATTTTCTCTCTCCTTACACATTCCCACCCTCCTTACACAATTGCAGATTGGTCCAATCATCAAGATTAAATTTTCTCTCTCCTTACACATTCCCTCTTCTCCTAAATCCCCTTCAAAGAATCTGATTAGATTTTGATTTATCATCAAGTTAGGCATCTGTAACGGAGCACCGCCACGAGGAAGTCGAAGCGGCCCGCCCTAGCCTAGCACCGGTGAAGACCCCCACCATGGCCGCCGCCCTTGAACCTCCATGGCCGCCGCCCATCTCCGCCCTTGAAGACGAGGCTCCCCTGTTGCCGCCGTTGTGGAAGAGCTTGCAGGAACCATCGCCGACGAGCCTCCCCCATCGATTTTCCCTTCGTCGTGGTGGCTCCTTGAAGGAGACGAAGTCGCCGCCATTTTGCCGGAGACTGGAAGAAGACGAAGGCACCCGTCGCGATCTCCTTGAAGAAGATGGTGCCCTTCGCCATGGCCGACGAAGCCGCCTCCATGGCCGACGTGCGGCGACCGTGGTGGGGCGGCGATCTGAATAAAACGAAGCCGCCTCCATGGCCGACGTCGCCGATCTGCTTCGCCGGAATTTTCTCAGACACAGCGCCGCCGCCCACCTGTTCACGCCTCCGACGCTGTGCGGCTCGCCGGAATTTTCTCAGACGGCGGCCTCGCCGGAGGTTCTCCCACCGCCACTCCGACAATCTGCATCTTCGATCGCCGCCCACCTGTTCTCGCCTCCGACGCCTCGCCGGAATTTTAATAAGACGGCGGCCTCAAAATTGCTAGGGCATGGACTAGGGTTTCCTCACCCCATTGGGCCTGTTAGTGGGCTTTTTTTTTTTTTTTTTTTGAATTTGATTTTTTATAGATGCAAAAAAATTATACGTTGATGCAAATTATATTTGCTCATTGATGCAAATGTTATTTTTATATTTATTTTGTATTTTTTTTTATTTTGTGAGTTTTATATTGTTTTTTAATTTTTTGTGCATTTATTTTCGAATTTTTTGTTATTTTTCACACATATTGTTTCCCAAAAAAAAATAATATGCATCAATGTTTAAGTTTTTTGTATATGCTTGACTCTGTTTGTTTTTTTTTTTTTCCATTATTTCACAATTCAACCAAAATAAGCTCAATATTTTTTTAAAAAAAATACAAAACTAAATTCTCAAAAAATACAAAGAAAAATTCAACAACGAAAAAAATAAATTTGCATCAACGACGGTAAATTATTTGCATCATCGGAGAAATTATTTGCATCAACAAATAAATTATTTTGCATCAACGAATAAATTATTTGCACCAAAGGAGAAAATATTTGCACCAACAACAGTTCCACTAAAGTGTAGGTGCACATTGGGGATTAGAAAAAGTGGGTGTTTTGATTGAAAAAGTGGGTGCACATTAGGGGTGGGAAACCTAGCCCAGGCCCAATTGTCAAAACCCTAACCCTAACCTTAGCCCTCCACCACCACCCCACGTTGGCTGCCGCCGCGCGCCCACCCCCACCTTCGTCCTCCGTCGCCGACCGGCCGGCCCCCACCTTCGTCCTCCGTCGCCGACCGGTCGGCCCCCACCTTCGTCCTCCGTCGCCGACCGGCCGGCCCCCACCACGAACTTTCTTCGCCTTCGCCACGCACAGATCAAGGCTCCCTTCATCTTCGTCTTCGTCGGAGTGCTGCAGATCGGCGGCCATGGCGTCTTCGTCGGAATTACAGACGGGCGGCGGCCATGGCGTCTTCGTCGGAGAAAAGCACAGCAGCGACGGTAAGCCACGGCGACGGACTTCGTCTTCCCCGGCGGCCATGGCGAAGCAGCGGAGCTTGATGCAGACGGGTGGCGACCGTGGTGGGGCGGCGATCTGAAGAAGACGAAGCCGCCTCCATGGCCGAGGTCGCCGATCTGCTTCCGTCGGAGGCGAAACTCGGTCGCCGGAGGTTCTTCCACCCGCAACTCCGACGAAAATGGAAGGGAGAAGGTAATGTTTTCTTTTTTTTTGGGAGACAATGAGTTGTGGAGAGAGAGAGGGAGTGGGAAGAAGATATGAGATGACATCTTTCTTACTTTCCTCCTCTATAAGGGCAAGAATGTAATCTTCACACCCAAATATCACCTATAAGAGATTTTTTTATTTTATAGCACCTAATGGGTTTTTCAAGGTCCAAAAGACACTGGAACGGAAATGCCCCTAACAATAACAGTTAAAATTAATATATATATATATGATCAAATTAATAAAAATAAAATAAAGAATTTTATTTAAGATAAATATTTATAAACCAATAGAATTTTACTTAAACAAACAAAGGCTGGAAGTAGAATCCGAGCGAGGTTGAATTAAAAAAAGGAAGATTAAATACCAAAATTTATTTAATCTTATAGATAAGTTTAGATATAATTCAAATTTAATTATTAATAGTATATGTTTATAAAATAAATTTGATATTTTAATTATTATATGCTTATAAAATAAATTTAATATTTATTTAAAATAATTTCTAGATTTTATTATTCTCACATAAATATAATCAATATTATCAAGTAGATATAATTATATTATATATAACCGTCCCACCCTGTAAATGTTAAGTGAGAGTGTGCGGTTAACCATTAAAGAAGACGCCGGTTGCGCACATTCCATATACTTTGGTCTTCTTCATTCCACATACTTCAACGACCCCTCATTTGTTTCCTTATTCACCTCGTCGCAATACGTGTCCACCTACCGTCCGTCGTCCCTCATCATCTTCTCTTCCACCCGCAAGTTCTTTCACTACCCAAGTTTAAGGTTTCTCTCACTCTTTTTTTTTTTTTGTATGTTTTTTTCTTATAGATTCATTCCACATATTTGTGTGCGCAGTTGTTCCTTCTTCACCTTGTCGCAATACATTGTCCATCTACAGTCCGTCGCCCTCATCATCTTCTCCTTCACCCGCAAGTTCTTTCATTAGCCAATCTCCAGGTCTCTCTCAATCACATTTTTTTTTATGTTTTTTGCTTATATAGTTTTTGAGAATAACAACTTGTTTCAATATTAGGAGCACTTGGTTCTTGAATCCACTAGAGACGGTTACATGGTAATTGTTGGAGAGGACCTACACACATACAGTGTTTTTATAAGGGTCGGATTGGTGGAGTAAGGACAAAAGTAGTTTTCAACGAATATGGACAGCCTGTATGGAATAATGGTGCTAAGTTGGAAAGCTACATTTGTGTTATTGTAAGAGAATCATAACGCTATGCTTGTAAGTACGTTAACATCCTCTTATGAACTTTGTTTACTTTTTTTTGTTAGTATCTTATAGGCTTATTGACATATACTCGCTGCAATTAATGGTAATTTTTGTACTTTACAATCACATTATATTTATTAATTAATTAACTTTTTGTCCCTTATAATATTTTATGTGCTTGTAATTAATAGTTTGTTGAAAAAACTTACAGGAAAGCTCAAATTGACGACGTACGGTCGGAGAAGAAAGCACGTGTGTTGGGAGGGATTGCTAATTAATAAATTTATTGTAATAGTGGCTTAGTTGAATTTATATATATACATAGATGTGTCGTATATTGAACATTAATTATGATGATTGGTGGATTTTGTAAGGAATTTTAATTTCATTCACAATTAATCAATTTATGGTTTTTTAGCTTTTGTATTTTATTTTTATTAATTTAGCCAATGAAAATTTCATTATTTTTTTTAAATATTGGATATATACAACAGCAATAACAGTGGCTAAAAACCGCTGTAGTAATTCAAAACAACAGCGGTTAAAAACCGTTGTAGTAATTCCAAACAACAGCGGTTAAAAACCGCAGTAGTAAATTCAAACAACAGCGGTTCATAACCGCTGTCATAACTAATAAAACCGCTGTCGTAAATATTGTAAGGTGTTAAAACCGAGGACATACCACAGTGGTTTTGATGGAATAACAGCGGTTGATAACCGCTGTTGTATATAGATACGACAGCGGTTAATAACTGCTGTCTATCAGCGCCCTCTTTCTACAGCGCTTTGTACCACAGCGGTTGCTGATATCAATTTACAGCGGTTTTTAACCGCTGTCTATCAGCTTATTTGGCATAGTGAATGGTAAGCAGGTTTTTGACAGCCGAACCTCCGGTGGGAGGGGGACTTATTCCAAAAGACGAGAGATGACAGGAACGAGCGGAGAGGGCTATTCTACGTTCTTTGTTAAGAACTTCCCAACGGAGAGTATCGTGGGCACTTTGTTCTAGAGCTTTAGAAGACTGGGCAAAGTGCATGATATTTTCCGGCCTAGAAAGCTGGACAAAGAAGGAAAGCCTTTTGCTTTTATTCGTATGGAGACAGTGCCGGATGGGGAAAAATTGTTTGAAGAAATGAAAAACGTATGGATAGGAAGCTACACAATCAGAGCCATTATTCCAAAGTACCAACGTGAACAAATGCTTGATGAGCCGAAACCACAACCGAAACCACCGAAACCACAGCAAAAATACGTTATCAGCAATGGAGCCTGGAGAAGCAACATCTTCTTTGCCAGGGCCCTAAAGGGAGCGACGGAGGAAGGGGGGGGGGGGGTTGCAAACGAGACCGAGGAACATCTCACCCAATTCCAAACGACTGGGGAGGAAAAGGAGTGGCTAAAGGACTGCCAAACGGGGTATATGAAAAGACGCTTTTCCTGGGAAGAGCATGGGGAAGAAATACAGAGTGAATGCAGTGGGAAACTCAAACTAATATACATGGGTGGTAATCTACTACTAATCCAAAGCGAGTGAGAAGCTCAAACGACAGAGGTAATAGCAGGTTTTGACGAATGGGCAGCCTTTTGGTTCGAGTGGTGGAGACCCTGGAGAGAAATAGACGTCAACCAGTACAGATTGGTTTGGACTAGATGGTACGGGGTACCGCTACATGCATGGAATATGAGATTTTTTTCAGTGGCGTGCGCGAAAATAGGAATCGTGGCAAAAGTGGATGATTCATACAAAAAAAGTAATAGCCTCAAGTCGATTAAGGTTCTAGTCTCCATAGGGATGAAATCAATGGAGGGCCTATTACAGGCCAGAATTGACGGTAAGCTCTGCACATTGAAAATAGTTGAAGAGAATACGTGCCCCTGTTCCTGGGCCTCTATCGGAGACTGCTCGTCGTCGCGCTCTGAATCATATTGGTCGGAAGGGTACGAGAATTCCGATGGCGGCCAGAGTGATTCCGAGGGGCCGGCATCGGCAATATGCCTTCAGGGTGATGGAAAGGAAGGTGAAAGGAGAAACCTCGAAGAAACCCTAGACGCCGCTTCGTATTCGGTGGGCCAGGCTGTACTCCCAGACAATTTCGATCTTTCGCCAGTCCCAAAGACGGCTAATAATGAGGATTGCATGGGGAACGATCAGACGCGGGAAACGGAGTACCACCATCAATTGGGTGGACCCTACTAGAGGATATTGGAAACTGAAGGTGATAGAAAAGGAGAGCGTGAAACAGAGGAAAGAGAACCAACCAACCCTGACCAGGAAGATGGGCCTGGATATTCAACAAACCTGGCCCACAACGTGACCCATCTTGAAAATAGAAAAATTGGTGGGCCCGAAACTGTAACAAAATTAATTCTTGAAACAGGGACATTAACAGGTTTGGAAATAAAGGGCACAGAGCAAAATCAGGCCCAAGAGGGCATGAGCGGCCCAAATTCGAATGGGCCACCAAATTGCGAAGGGAGACAGGTGGAGGCACGGAGTGAGTGCAGCAAGGATCACACACAAGAACATATCTGTGTGTCGTATTGCGAAACTTCGAAACCAAAACCACAAATTAACCCTAGCCCAATCACCCTGTTAAGGAAGCCGTGCACCAAAGGAAAGAAACCTGGGAAAGCTGTTAAGGCGCTCAACAAACATTTAGAAAGAGAGAAATGGCTTGAATTCATCCAAGACATGAAAGATGGCGAGGAACCCAACAAACTCGAATTGAGAAGGAATGCGAAACAACGACAAGGTACGAAAGATGCGAGGGGAACCAATATGGAAAAGGGGGCGGAAAAATTGTGGGAACTTGGGAAAAAAATTGGCCTTTCTAGCTCGATGGGAGACGCGACTATGGTGCAGAGGTTCAGAGATTTGAACGGGGCAAACGAAAGCGCGAGCACAACATGCAAGGGAGTCACGAACAGAGTTTCCTTATGAAGGTACTGACACTGAATGTAAAGGGCTTGGGGAGTTCGGTTAAGAAAAAAGAAATTCAAGCGCTAATTCGGAAACACAGAGTTGATGTATGTTTAGGGCTGTAAATGATTCGAGCCGAGCCGAACGCGATGTTGTTCAAGCTTGTTTGATATATTATCGAGCTTTGAAATTAGTGTTTGATCTTGTTTGATAATTAAACGAGCCGAGCTCTAACGAGCTTTATTCGAGCCGAACACGAGCCGAGCTCGAGTAGTTTGACATTTTTACACTAAATTTATCTTTTTTTACTTATCGAGCTCGAGCTGGAGCCGAGCTTTGGACCATACCAAACGTAAATTTATGTTCAAGCTTGTTTGATATCTATGTCGAACTGAGCTCAAACGAGTTTTTACCGAACGATCTCGAATCGAGTATCGAATAGCTTGGTTTGATTTTCAGCTCTAAGTATGTTGTATCCAGGAGACGAAGATGGAATCTATGACAGACCGTAGCTTCAAGGAAATATAGTAAAACCTCTATAAATTAATACTCTATAAATTAATAACCTTTCTAAAATAATAAAATCTTCCGGTCCCGACTTGGGCCTTTGTAAAAAATCATCAAATTCGATAAGATAATAATATAATAATTTTTCGGAAAATCCCTTTATAAATATTAGGTCCCATTAAAACTCTAAATTAATAATTCATAAATATTACAATTATTATAAATATTGTGGTAATTTGCTAAAATATGAATGTATTGTTACTTGATTTTTCTTAAAATTTAAATCTAATTGGATTTTATCTCTAACTTTTTTAATTGCAGCCAAGAGTTCCGGTGTCGAGTTCTCTAGCAGCAACAAAAAATTGTGAAGAGTTGTTGTCGCGCTCAAAGCCTCCTTTCTCGTGACAGGTTCCAACGATATTGAATCATCTTCAACTTCATCATTAGTAGGATCTTCAATAATATTAGCAACAATTTCCTCTAAACTTTGAGCCGTTGAACATTCATCATTTTTACCCGAATAGTCCACCAATTTGTTGACGTCCATGTCATTGTGATAACCAACATCCTTGACCATATTGAGATTTATATTGTAGTATATGTTTCATTCATCATGCATGAATATATTTAAGTGCAACAAATTAATGTAAACATGTATACAATGAATTGATATTATACATGAATATATTTAATTAGTTACAAAGAATTGGTTGATGCATGAATATAATCAATGAAACATGTATGCATTCATTTATTTTTAATACATATGCACTAAATTTGCTGAATTTAAAAAGTCTCTCTTTTAATTAATAAATATTAATTTATCGATATATTAATATCTCTTTAAATTAATAAAATTGCATGGTCCCAAGGTTATTAATTTATAGAGGTTTTACTTTAAGTGGTTCAGGGAACTATGGGTGGGCAGCTCGAGACGCGCTCGATAGGGCAGGGGGTCTCCTCACCTTTTGGAATCAGGACAAATTCTGTTGTACAAGCTCCTGGGATATGAGTGGAGCATTGGTAGTAAATGGCCTCTGGGGAGCAGAGAGAACTAACTGTTGTATCGTAAATGTATATGCCCTATGAGCTTTGAACGAGCGAATTGAGTAATGGGATAGACTTCATATCATCACACGACAAAACAACAATGTGTGTATGTGTATCCTAGGGGATTTTAACTCAATTAGACACGAGAATGAGAGAGCAGGCACCAATGAACACGTCAACAAGAGTGATATCCGCAGCTTCGATGAATTCATCAACAATAGCCTGCTCACGGACCTGCCACTACACGGGAGAAAATTCACATAGTACAAGCCCAATGGACGATGCAAGAGTAGAATTGATTGTATTCTCATTAGCGACCATTGGATGCAGAAATCGCAACATTCGGTTCAAAAAGGGCTACCCAGGTCAGTTTCCGATCATTGCCCACTACTTCTAGAAACTAAAGTTATTGATTGGGGACCTAAGCCATTCTGAATTATAAATGCATGGTTTTCACATCCGAGCTTCAAAGAGTTTGTATCAAAGGCATGGCAGAGCTACCAAGTGGAGGGTTGGGGTGGATATGTGGTGAAGGAGAAGCTGAAGTTACTGAAAGAAGACCTGAAATTATGGAACAAGGAAGTTTTTGGGATGGAAGGAAAAATCGAAGGGATCAGACAGGAAATCCTACGGCTGGACACCCTAGACGATGTATTCGGGTTAGACGAAGAGGAGGTTTTACTAAGAAAAGAGAAGACAACTGAACTGTTGTTAAATATGAACAAAAGAGGCAGCCTCATGGCCTAAAAAGCACGTACAAAATGGTTGAAAGAAGGCGACATTAACACCCGTTTTTTCCACAAGGTAGTGAATCAACGCAGGAAATCTAATGAAATTATTGGAATGCAGATAGAGGGGCAATGGACTGAAGTACCTGATACAGTCAAGCAAGAGGTCAAGAATTTCTTTGAGAAGCAATTCAAAAAGAACAGTGGGATTAGACCAACAGTGGTCGCTGGATTCGTTGAAAGAGGGGTCAGCGCAGCAGATAACGAGATGCTCACTCATATTTTCACTGAGACAGAAATTAAAGAGGCGATATGGAGCTGTGAGAGCACGAAGAGCCCGGGGCCCGACGGATTCAATTTCAAATTCATTAAGGAATTGTGGGAAGTGGTGAGAGTGGATTTCCTTAGAATGATGGCAGATTTCCCTGAGAACGGCAGAATTGTGCGGGGATCAACCCCTCCGTCATAGTCCTAATCCCGAAAAAGGAGGACGCTTGCTCCCTCAACGACTACAGGCCAATATCTCTTATCGGATGCGCCTACAAAATCCTTGCAAAAGTTCTAGCAAGCAGACTTAGCAAGGTCATGGACAAGATCATATCTGAAAACCAGTGTGCCTTCATAAAAGGACGAAACATACTAGACGGAGTAGTGATACTAAACGAGGCAATCGAGGAAGCAAAGAAAGGAAAGCTAGAAAGGATATTTCTCAAGGTTGACTTTGCCAAAACATACGATTCGGTGGACTGGTCCTTCCTAAATTTGATGATAGAACAATTAAAGTTTAGTGCAAAATGGAGAACGTGGATTATGGAATGTGTGTCAACTGCGTCGGCCACAGTCATGGTCAACGGGAGTCCATCTGGTGAGTTCAAGTTGGAACGAGGGCTGAGACAGGGGGACCCGTTATCCCCCTTTCTTTATTTAATTGTGGCAGAGGGTCTGAGTTCTCTTGCGGACAAAACAGTGGTGAATGGTCTACTTAAAGCAGCTGATATAGGTAGGAGTAAAGTGACGGTATCTCACCTACAGTACGCTGATGACACGGTATTCTTGGGGGCTGCAAATATCGAAAACGTATGGGTAATGCGCGGAATATTGAAGAATTTTGAAGTTCTGTCGGGTCTGAAAATTAACTATAACAAATGCTGCCTTATGGGAATCAACGTCGAGCCGACTAGACTGGAAATTATGGCTAACATTCTACAGTGTGCGGTGGGAACAACTCCCTTCACGTACCTAGGCACTAAAGTGGGATCGAGGCCAGGCAGGACAGTGGAGTGGGAGCACCTGTCACAGAAAATAAAAAGAAAACTGAAATCCTGGGAGACTAAGACGATCTCGTTCGGCGGAAGGATAACCCTCCTCAAAGCGGTTTTAACGTCAATTCCAGTTTACCACTACTCCTTCTATCTATTACCAAAACAAACACAAAAAGATCTTACATCTGTGTGCTGCTCATTTTTATGGGGAGGTAAGGGAAGTGTGAGGAAACTGGCGTGGATCAAATGGAAAACACTATGTAAATCAAAACAGGGGGGGGGGGGGGGCTCGGGATTAGAGATTTCTGTAGTTTCAATATGGCTTTGATAGGGAAATGGTTATGGGAATATCTAAATAACAGGGACAGTCTGTGGGGTAAGGTGATTAAATCTTTGTACGGGGAGTTAGAGGAGAGCAGTGAGGGTCTCATAATCCCAGGGAGAGGAGAGAGAGTGTCAAAATGGTGGAAGGACGTGGTTTCTTCAGGGGCTGGGACGGGGGGTAAGTGGTTTGGGGATAATTTAGTTAGAGTCATAGGGGACGGGTCGGACACTCGATTTTGGGAAGATAAATTGGTGGGAGAATCGAATCTAAGAACTAAATTCCCCAGATTATACAGACTAAATATGGATAAGGGTAGAGTCATTAGGGAATTGAGAAATTGGGTAGGGGGTGTATGGGAGTGGAATTGGGTGTGGTCGCGGACACTGCTGGATAGAGAAAGAATTATGCTAAATAATTTGATTGAACTTGTCAACAGGTGTACATTATCGGAAGGCGAACAAGATGGGTGGCGTTGGAACCTGAGCGCGACTGGGAAATGTACTACAAATACGGCGTACAAGATTCTGCATTCCGGAGGGGACGAAGGTAATGCAGAAGAGATCGGAGGAAAGGACCTGGCCTTGCTCTGGAGAAACTCGGCACCATTCACTAAATCGGCAATGGCATGGAGATTGTACATGGACAAATTACCAACCCGGGACAACTTGAGAAGAAGGAATATATATACTTAATTCGGAAGAAGAGGCAAGGTGCACGGGGTGTGGGGAAACGGGCGAAACCGCAGCCCACCTATTTCTCGATTGCAGCCTACCCCTGCAGGTATGGACTGATATCTTAAAGTGGATGAACATAACTTCAGTTTTGCTAAACAAAATCAAAGAACACTTCTCACAATTTGCTAACCTGCTGGAGTCAAAGAAAGATAAAGTAGTGATGGCTGGATTATGGATTTGCATAGTATGGGGTATTTGGCGTCAAAGAAATCTGGTTATTTTTTACAACGAAACATGGAACAATGAGAAACTAGTAGATGAGATAAAGGGTCGATTTTGGAGCTGGTGCTCGTCAAAGGATTTAATCAGGCAAGGGACAAGCTTCAGGGACTGGCTGACGGAACCATATCGATGCTTGGAGACATAGATATCGAAGTGTAACTTAGACAGATGGAGCGATGAGAAACATATGGGCCTCACATAAGAAATCAAGATTGCCGCCTTATTCTTCAATTAACTTCTTTTCTAACTTGGATACTGTACTGGTTATTCTGTTCTTCTGCTATTTTTGGGTACTACTTGTACCATGTAAAATTCTTTGTTGCTTCTTAATATAAGTTTTTCTTTACCGACCAAAAAAAAAATGTTGGCAAGAGGCTGAAGTTTCCAAGGGAAAAAGAACTTCACGAGTAATGCATCACAAAATTATTATTGATGAATTATTCATTTTGGAATCATCAAGCTCCAATTCAGTGGTTTCTAATACTGCTTTTGAATGGGACTTGAATTTCTGATTATCAAGTAGGTATTACTCCGTATTACTTTTTTTCTCATTTATTCGATCTCTGTATTTCATCAAACACGCTAGTTATTGCAAAATTGCATCCTACTAAATCCTGGATTGATGGATGGGATAATGTTGGATAAATTAACTCACCCCTCCCCTATGATTAATAATCCCACATATGCATGAAAGATAGTACAAAATTGTCGGGCCTTGCATTAATCCCGGGCCATAATCAATCAAACCAAACGTTTGATCCGTTGGGAATAAAAAGTCAATCAAGCCTAATCCAACATAATCAAGCAAACCAAACTAGGCCTGAAAGTACATCTCTCATATTTAGCCAATTGCATGTCAATTTAATTTATCTGGACTGTGGATTCGATGTAAATTTAAACAAGAACAAATTAAAAAATGACCTTAAATTTATCTAGTAGATAACCAAGATAATTAAGAACAATTAAATAATGAACAACAACGATTTTACGTGGATTGATCAAATTAGTGATTTACGTCCAGGAGAGGATCAGAATAGTTTTCACTAGATCAACAAGCAAGATTACAAGTTTACAAGCTTTCTTGTTCCAAGAATTAGAACAACACCTACTAACTCTCCAAGATAACCACTTGCTCTTTGTTTTTCTTTCAATTACACAGTCCCTCATTCAAGCACTCTTAGGTCATGTTTAATAGCTTAAATTAAATCTAAATTAATTATATATCATTTTTATTGGTTGTTTGATAACTTAGATTAAGGGTAGATTATGCTTTAAAATTTAGATATCATCTTAATCTTAGAAAACCAGTCTTTGCTATCAAACATGCCCTTAATTGACTAAAGCTTCAATTAGTTGATCTAACAATGATATAACTGCATTGGTGGAATATATGAGATCATATGTAGAAGTTAGTTGTAACCACCCAAGATATCTAACATAATTATCTTTAACAGAAAACTACTTTATGGACAACTCTCATGAAAACAACAATGGAAACTCTCACGAGTCCAACTCATCTGAACCTTCCATAGATAAAACACCATTGGACCAAATCAGTTGACAAATTCTCATTTGACTCTAACTGGCAAACACTCAATCGATGAAATCAAGTTCCATGCCACCAAGATAATGTTAAGACTCTGATACCACTTGTTGGTCCTTGATGGAGTATGACACAAGTGTATGGGGGGGGGGGAATGCACTTGTGTATGCAAATTCTTTCTTTTTAAAACAGTTTGATCTAATCAGGAAGGTTGTCTAACAACTATCCTGAGTGAACTTCAATAGATACTTGTCCTACTGAAAACTTATGAAGTAATCAGTTGGATAACTATCTAAAAGAGTTGCTAAGTGCGGAATGTGGTTGGCCTTTTGAAAGAATACTCCAAGTTAATTTCTGAAAGCAAACAGTTGATCAGGGAGTTTGTCCAAAACAGTTTTTCTTGACTTACTGAAATTGACTCTTTAAGAATTATTAATTGTAAGCAATGTAAGTAAGAAAATGAGTGCAGAAGGTAAATGACACAACAATTTATAGTGGTTCAGAGTCTCAAGATCCTACATCCACTTTCCCTGATTGAACATGATAATTCCTTAACAATGGAATTAGCTTGTTTTATAGTGCCAAGGTGCACTGATCAACAACACTTCCTTAGTGCTTTGATCCCTAGGATAATCTGAGTCCTAGTGCTCAATCTCTCTGAGTTAAGACTGTGTTTCTCAATAACAGTCCTTAACTCCTCACTTTTACAACAAACACTACTTCACTCAATGAGGTAAGGGTTTGAGGTTTTGGTTCCAACTAATAGAGATATCCTTTACAATAAGAACAGTGTAAAGGCTTTAGGATATCTCAATGCTAAGCTTGGATATTACAAGGAATGGCTTAGCTTTTGAGGTGATCAGGAAACTTGGGATTCTTAAGAACAACTTTTGGTTTCCTTTGATTGCTTGATGATAGTTTGATAGCAGATAGTTGGATACTTGAATCCTTAGATCACTTCTGAATTTATAGAGCAATTTGATCAACTATCCATTGGAGAGATAACATTTCAAATTGTCTATTTGCAGCTTCCTTGAAACGGCTATGGAGGGCAACCTTCTATTATCCAGTGAGTAAAAGGCTCTTCAATGGTTGCTTGAATGAATGTGTTGACTTCTGAAAAATGCTGCTGTAAAGACGTGTGTCAGTTTCCAAATTTGCACACTTCCCAAGGTTGATTGTGGCAGACTTTGTACTCCACCAACGGTCAGATGGGACAAGTGCCCTGAACATTCCTGCTATAGTTGGAATGTTCCAACATTCATTCAATTCTTCAGTCTTTAATGCTTCTAAGTTTTCAATGCTTTGTTCAGGCTTGTTGGCAATAAATGCTCCATTAAATTTGTCTTCTGAGTGATCATCATTCAATGCTCTTGATCATTAAAACATCAAAGGCTGATCTGAAGTAGCTCTTATCAGTACAATGTAGCTTGTCTTCTTATCTTTGATTACTCAGCCATGTTGTCCTCTTCAGCAATCTTGTTTCTATGAAGTCAGTAGACTTGTCTTAACATACTAACACTTAACAAGCTGCCAACATTCCAGCTTTGGACAACTATCCTGAACTATAAATCTCACAACATTTCTGAGATTTAAACTGAAGCAATTTTACTGTCTCAACTATCCTGAGACAACTAGACTGATGCATACTAATGTGTATCTCAACTAATCTGACCATCATCAATCAGGGGTTTTAGTATCTTAATCAAAATCATTTTATTTCCCAACAAGAGAGATGATAGATAATACCAAGAAGGTTTGGAGATCAAGTTTCTTGAAAGAAGTCAGCCCAAGAAGAAAGTTTTAAAGGTTTATGAGAAGAAGAGCCAAGAGGCTACAAAACTTGTTTGGGACATTTTAGGCAAGTGCAAAGGTGAAGTAAATAGGGCCAAGCCTCATTACGTCAAAAGAAAAAAAGTTTTTTTTCAGCTCTGAAGAAGAAAAGGAAACCCATGAAAAATAAAAAAAGTTTTTTGTCATGATGAGAAAGTCTATCTCTTGGAGGAGATAAAGTCCCTGAACCAAGCACAAGCTCAACTATCTATCACTATAAGGTTGTGTTTGGATGGAGGGATTTAGGTATGGATTTTAAATCCATGATCTAAATCCACTCCACCTGTTTGGATTAAATGAATGGATTTCAAATATTTAGCATCTTTTTTAGTTACAATTGAGAGGATTTCAAATCCTCACTAAAACTGTGTCATTTGAAATTCATCTAATTTTAAATCATTTCATCCAAATGCAACCTAAGTGATTTGAAGCCCCAGTGTTTTGATCATGCTAAAAAGGGGGAAAGGAAAAGAGTAAGAGCTAGAGCTAAAGGTGACTTGAAAATTGGTGGAAGTTCAGAATCAAAGTCTAAAAAGCCTGAAGTTCAAGGGAAAGGGAAGCAAGTGATGAACATTGAAGCCCTAACTTAAGAACTCAATGGCATCCATCCAAGAAGATCAAGAAAGATGGCAACAAAGATCATGTGGTGAATCAGCAGGTTTGGACAAGCAAGTGGAAAGAGATGTCCAAGTAAGGGAGAAAGTGAAGAAGGAAAAGAAGAGCAAGAGAAAAGAAGAGAAGAAACCTTCACTGAGTTCCCAAACAGCCTGAGCCTGCCAGCTGAGTTTCAGTCTGGGGATGAACCTATCTCCAAGAAGTCCAAGACTGCTGAAGTTGAAATGGCCAAGAGTCCTGAAGAAAGAATGCCAGTCTTAGTTGATGATCCTTCCAAACAGTTTGAAGTAGGATTTGGGAAGGACCCTGAAACTTAGAAGATGTTTGTCATGGATAGAGTAAGAGAGAAAATGGAAGAACTGATGGAAGCCAATAGAGCAAGGGATAAAAGAAGAGTACAGTTTATTATGTCAAGGAGAAGGAGGGCAACCTACAACAAACTGAACCCAGAGTTGTTGCTCAGATGGGAAACCAAGTATCCCTATCTTGACAAATGGGTCTCAATTCCCCTGAATGACTAGTGGGAGGAAGACAAGAGAGGATTTGTATATAACTTTTATGTTATAGAAAGGAGGTTGGGTGAAGATGTGGAGAGCGTATTCAGTCAATACATGTTTGACAACCACAAAGATCTTTACCAGAAACTCGTTGCCTTAGTAGAGATGGCACGAGTTGAGTTCAAAGCACCTACTCCAATCCTCTATATGCCCCCAAAGTTCTTAGGAGGCTTCATTGACCAACACAAGATTCTGCAAGAGTTTATAGAGATCATGAAGATGGAGAAGCTGAAGCAAGGACCCAAGGGATCAAACTAAGAGATCGTTGACCTAAAGAGAAGAGTTTGAGCACAGTACGGGGTGGTGCCAGCAGATGATGATCTCTGAAAAGGATACGTTTTCCTTTAAATATGTTCAGAATAGTTAACCTTTTTCAAATTTTCATGCACTGTATTCTTCTCCACTAAATCTCTCATAAAGTGATGTCTAATGCTAATGTGCTTAGTGAGTGAGTGTTGTACTGAATTTTTAGATATGTTTATGGCACTAGTATTGTCACAAAAGATTGTAAGTATATCATTTTCAATTCCATAGTCATGAAACATCTTACTTAACCACAATAGTTGTGTGCAACAACTTCCTGCAGCTATGTACTCTGACTCAGCTGTGGATTGTGAAACACAATTCTGTTTCTTGCTGTGCCATGATACAAGATTGTTCCCCATGTAGAAACATCCGCCACTCGTACTCTTTCTGTCATCTATATCTCCAGCCCAATTCGCATCACTGTATCCAATCAATGTGTTTTTGGTGTCCTTAGTGTACCAAATTCCAAGTTCACTTGTACCTGAAACATACTTGATAATTCTTTTCACTACATTCAGGTGAGATTCCTTTAGATTAGCTTGGTACCTAGCACAAACACACACACTATACATAATGTCAGGTCAACTAGAGGTTAGATAAAGTAAACTACCTATCATGGATCTATATAATGTTGGGTCAACATCCTTTCCAACACTGTCTTTGCAAAGTTTCAAAGTAGAACCCATAAGTGTTTTCATAACTTTTGAGCTTTCAAGACAAAACCGTTTGACTAAGTTTTTAGCATACTTACCTTGAGAGAAGAAAATACCATCCTTACATTTCTTGATTTGAAGACCTAAAAAGTAATTCAAGTCTCCAACCATACTCATCTCAAATGTTGTTGTCATTGCTTCAACGAATTTGTTCAGCGTTTTATCACAGGTTGAACCAAACACAATATCATCAACATATATTTGAGAAATAAGTAAATCTTCTCCAGTGTGCTTAATAAACAAAGTCATATCGGCTTCTCCTCTAATAAAACCATATTCTAAAAGAAAGTTTGTAAGTCCACCATACCATGCTCTAGGAGCTTGTTTTAGACCATACAATGCTTTCTTTAGTTTGTACACATGATCCGGGTATTGTGAATCTTCAAAACCTTTAGGTTGTTCTACATATGCTTCTTCATTTAAAATGCCATTTAGAAATGCAACTTTTACATTCATTTGATGAAATTTAATTTCAACAAAACATGCAATTGCTAGCAATAATCTAATAGATTTTATCCTAGCAACAAGTGCAAAGGTTTCATCAAAATCAACACCTTCAACTTGGGTGTAACCTTGTGCAACTAACCTAGCTTTGTTCCTAACAATGTTTCCAAACTCATCAGTTTTATTCTTATAAATCCACTTTGTTCCAATGACATTAGTGTGATTAGGTCTTGGAACAAGTGTCCAAACTTCATTTCTTTCAAACTGATTAAGTTCATCATGCATAACATTTATCCAATTTTCATCAGTTAGTGCTTCATTCACATTTGTAGGTTCAATTTCAGAATAGTAACACTCTGCATTCACAACATTGCTAATAGAAGACATGCATATTGTTCTTACCACATCTACCTTATTCGAACTTATTCTTCCTCTTGTTTGCACTATAACTGTAGCATTGTCTATGATCTGGTCAGAAGGATGACTTTCCCCTATTCTTGAAGATGATTTGTTTTGGGAACATACTGATCATTCTGTGAAATTACAACTGACTGTTCTGTAGATGTAGCTCCAGATGTGTTAACATTTGGTGCAGAATTTTCAGACTTCAGTGTATTCTCAGAATTGTCATTTACTTGTGATACATCTTCTTCATCTTTGTCATTTGTAAGACCTTTATCATCATCAAACACAACATTAACAGATTCTTGAACAGTGTTAGTCCTAAGGTTATAAACTCTATAAGCTTTACTATTTATAGAATAAGCCTAAAAAAGAAACATTTATCACTTTTAAAATCAAACTTATGAAGTTGATCCCTATCCTTCAAAATATAACACACACAACCAAATACATGAAAATATTTCACACTTAGTTTTCTAACATTCAGAATCTCATAAGGTGTTTGATTAGTGCTAGATCGAGTATAAACTCTATTAATAATATGACATGCTGTATTCAATGCTTCAACCCAAAATCTTTTAGAAAGACTTTTAGATAAAAGTATGACTCTTGCCATTTCTTGTAAAGTTCTATTCTTTATTTCAACAATTCCATTCTATTGTGGAGTTTTAGGAGATAAATATTCTTGCAAGATACCTTTCTTATCACAAGAAGAATCATTAAACATGCTGTTCTCAAATTCCCTACCATGATCAGTTCTAATACGGCCAACTTTCAAGTTATACACATTTTTTAACCTTTTATAGAGAACTTTAAAAGCAGCAGATTTATCTCTTAAAAACTCAATCCAAGTATATCTAGAAAAATCATCTACCACAACTAAGGAATATCTTTTACCTCCAATGCTTTCAATTTCCATAGGACCCATCAAATCCATGTGCAACAATTCAAAGCATCGATGTGTAAAACAATGTAACAGCACTTTATGCGGCCTTCTTACCTGCTTACCTTTTTGGCATGATCCACATACAGTGGTTTTCTGGAAATTCAGTTCTGGTAATCCTTTAGCTCCATCTGATTTTATTAGTTTCTTCATTGCCCTGTTATTTGCATGCCCTAATCTTTGATGCCATAAGACATTCTCATCATGTTTTGACAAATTACAAATATTTGTTCCAATAAGGTAACAATTATCAGCCGACCTGGTACCAGTTATTAAACAATCATCATCTTCATTAAGAACATAGCATGATTCTTTGTCAAATTTTACATGCAAATTATCAACACAAAGTTGACTAATACTAATCAGATTAGCAAGTAAGCCATCAACATGCAAAACGTTTTTAAGCTTAGGAAAACCTTCAACATTCAAAGTTTTGTTTCCTATTATCTTTCCTTTTGATCCACCACCATATGTAACATTACCACCATTCAAGGTCACATAATCAGATAAGTGGTCTATTTGTCCTGTCATATGTCTAGAACAACCACTATCAAAATACCATAGACCAGGTAAACATGCTTTCAATGATGTGTGAACAATATTACAGGTAACATTTGATTTCCTAGCAGATCTCTGAAAATGTTTCCTAGGATGTGAAGACATTCTAGATAACATAAATTTATTTTTCACATCTTTAACCATTTTCAAGCAAAAGGGACGAATATGGCCATATTTAAAGAAATAATGACAAATATACTTCTTTTTTTACCTTGTGACAATCTTTTTGTGCAGATGTTACATCAGATGTGTTCGCATTTGCCTTCACAAATTTCACAGATTTTCCAAAATTTTCAGAAATAGAAGCAGTTTCACCATCATAACCTAAACCATAATTATTAGATTTACCAACAGCTATAACATGATTCACATCATAAGCACTCTTAGAAAATTTTATAAAACTCAAAGTAGAGGTGATCAATTTCTCCTTCAGTTTACAAACTTCAAGATCTCTTCTGGTAAGTAAGACTTCTAGCTTGGTGATTGTGTCTTTCAGATCCTCATTCTCTTTATTCAAAGAATTCAGAGTGATTTTCTAAGAGTTCCAATCATCTAAAAATTTATTATATGTCTCATCATCAATCATTTTTCCTGCATAATCAACAAAACCATTAAAACAGTTCAAATATGGGTGACTCTGTTTTGATGTTACTGCAGATGTTAAGACATCAGGTGCATCATCCAGATCATCATCTAAGGAATCATCATAATCAATTCTGGCAAAATGAGCATATTCATTTTCAATTAATCCATCAAGATCATCATTATCTGATTCATCCCTTAAGGTAGCACTAAAATTCAGTTTTTGCTTCAGTCTGGTATTGACACATTCAATTGCATAATAGTCATATCCAGAACATGCATTGCATTGAACTGATTTTCTAAATTCAGGATCATACATTGGTTTACCTTCACTTTTTGATGGTCTTGGTGTGAATTGACTCTTCCTCCTCTCTGGTTGTGGTGTTGATGTGTTGATTTGGATCTTAGGCTGAATGTTTCCTTTAGATTTATGCATAGACTTCTTAAGAAATTTATTAAAATGCTTTTTAAGAAGGGCAATGTTGTTAGGATTGTTAAAGCATTCATCAAGCAATTATTCATATGAATCAACCTCAGTAATAATAGGTTGACTCTCTGATTTGTTTGATGTTTCTCCTTTAAAAACAACAACTTTCTTATCATCTTTAGTTTCATCAACTTGATTAGTGTTTATTTCATAGGTTATAAGAATACTCACTAATTCATTTTGACTCAACTTATCAGTGTCTTTTGCCTCTTCATTAGCACAAATTTTAGCAACAAATCTTTTAGGAACAGACCTTAATATTTTATGAACTACTCTAACATTAGAAATAGGGTCACCAAGAGAATGTGATTCATTGATAATCTCACTGAACCTTTCGTTATAAGATGAAATAGTTTCATCTTCCCTACATATTCGAAGATTTGTCCCCAACATTCGAAGCTTTGTCCTTCGAACACTGTCTGAACCTTCACTATGCTCTTGCAACCTGTCCCATGCATCTTTAGAAGTAGGACATTTAGATATAATTTTAACCATAGAGGTATCAACAGAGGTAAAATAGCATTTAAAGCTTTAGAATTGTATCCTGCTGTTGTTATCTCATCAGTCGTCCAATCAACCTCTTTCTTGAGTTGAATTTCACCATCGGCATCTGCTGGATTTTTTGGTGCATTCAATGAAACAAAGCTTACAACTTAGAATCCCAAGTTTCCTGATCACTTCTAGCTAAGCCAACCTTGTAAAATCCAAGCTTAGCAAAGAGATATCCTAACCCTTTACACTGTTCTTATTGTAAATGATATCTGATTTAGTTGGAACCAAACCTCAAACCCTTACCTCTTAAGTGAAGTAGTGTTTGTTGTAGAAGTGAGGAGTTAAGGACTGTTAAGAGAAAATACAGTCTTAACTCAGAGAAGTTGAGCACTAGGACTCAGATTTTCTTAGGGATCAAAGCACTAAGTTAGTGTTGTTGATCAGTGCACCTTGGCACTATAAAACAAGTTAATTCCAGGAGTTAAGGAATTATCCTGTTCAATCAAGGAAAGTGGATGTAGGAGCTTGAGCCTCTGAACCACTATAACTTGTTGTGTTCTTTACTTACTGCATTCTTTCATTAACACACACTACACACAAAGCTTTTCTTGAAAGAGTTTATTTCAGCAAAATTAAGTAAAACAGATTTTGGACAAAGTCCCTGAAAGCTGGTGTTTTTCAGATATTAATCAAGGAGTATTTTTAAAAAGAAAAGGCCAGCCACATTCCGCACATAATAACTCTGTTAGATAGTTGTCCAACTAATTACTTCATAGTTTTCAGTAGGTTGATTATCTATCAAAGTTAACTCACTCAGAGAAGTTGTCAAACAACCCTCCTGATAGGTGAATCTGTTTAAAAAATAAAAAATTGCATACACAAGTGCATTCCCCCCCCCCCCATACACTTGTGTCATACTACATAAAGGACCAACATTTTCCAACTGAGATATCCTTTACAATGATGAACAATGCTTTAAGGATAGGATATCTCTCTAAGCTTAGATATGTAATTGGCTTAGAATCTTTGATCACAGAAGGTTATATGAGTATGGGGGAAACAAGTAATTCAGATGAGTAGGCTTTCTTGATGCTGCCAAGAGAATCCTAAGATATCTCAAGGGATCTGAGAATCTTGGATTGTGGTATCCAGCTGATGACAACATTGAGCTCACTGGATATTCAGATGCAGACTATGGAGGATATCGAATTGACAGAAAGTCCACCTCTGGAACTTGTCAGTTCTTGGGCAGCAAGCTTATCTCATGGTTCTCCAAGAAGCAAAATACAGTTGCAACTTCAACAACTGAAGCAGAATATGTAGCAGCTGGAAGTTGCTGTGCTCAGATACTTTGGCTCAGGCAGCAACTGAGAGATTACAAAGTCATCTCAAATGAAGTGCCAATATTCTGTGACAACAATAGTGCAATTGCTATCTCACAGAATCCAGTGCTCCACACCAGATGCAAGCATGTGGATATCAAGCATCACTTCATAAGGGATCATGTGGAAAAGAAAGATATCAAGTTTGTCAAGATCCACACTGATAGGAAAAAAGCTGATATCTTGACTAAGCCACTAGCTGAAGCAAGGTTCTTGGAACTATCAACTGAATTAGGCTTACTTGATCCAGGCAAGATGGACAAATGAGGAGAGTAAAGCTCATATGAAGGAGGAAATTCATCAAAGTGGAACTTCAGCAAAGTTGACCAACCTCATTGAAGCTGTCAGCCACAGAGGGAAACTCAGCAAGGTTGTCCCTGGAGTGATCAGCAATGTTGGTCAGGGGATTTGTCCAAGTGGGACCCAGTCAGCAACTTTGGGACCCACTCAGGCAAAGTAATCAGGCAATTTGGTCCACACAGAAACCAAAGCACATCTCAGGATGTTTGTCCTAGTTAATTGGATAATTATTGCTATTATTAGCATTGATTAGACATTTAAGAAGTTTCTTGGTCTAAGAGTAGGCCATTTTAGGATGGAGTGTGTTATAAAGATTTTTATCCTCCAAAAGGCAAATCAGCATTTAATGCAGAGATCTTAATAAGATTGCATGAATTCTTGAGCCTTCATCCAAACCATTAAAATTGCATTCAAAACTCCATCGAACCATTGAAAGTCCACTACCCCACTATATTCAAACGGTTTCTCCAATTACCTACTGTTACATTCCATTAACCAACGGTTAATAACTCTCTTCCATATATAAACTCCTAAATTTTCACTACCATCCTTACGCACCCATATTTCCAAAATTCCTTGAAGTCTCAAAACCTCTAAACCTGCAACTTTTCTCCAAAACCTTCCTTCTCTCAAATCTATCCATGGCACCAAAACTCAAGAGAGAAGAACTTGTAGATTTCAATGATTCCTCCCTGGACATTGATTTCTCTTATCTCAGTAACCCAAACTCCTTATGGTTTGAAAAGCTGGTTGCTTTTGACAGCCTAGACAAGGAGGTTGAGCCAGTACTCCATTGGCTTAGGGAAGCAGGCCTAGAAAAATTTCTTGGCACCAAGCCTGACTCATGCCTAAATTCATGTATGGCAGAATTCTTTGCCCATCTAAGATGGAAGGGCAAAAAGGGGGATGTGTGCACAAAGCTCACATATGCTGAAGAAGATGAAGAAGAAGAAACTCAGCATACTATCATCTTCACTGCAGAAGACCTAGAAGCTAGCTTTGGGCTACCTTCTGAAGGTATGAACCCTGAATTGTACAAGGAAGAAGATGATCAGGAGTTTTATTATTCTTGGATGATAGAACCTAAAAAGGTTGTGAGTGCTCAAAACAAAAACACTTTAAAGCCAGTGTTTAGGCATTTGTTTGATTGTGTTGTTAAGAGCCTATTGAGCCACTCAGGGAGTGTAGAACAAATCAGTATGCCCAAATTAAGAGTGATGGCAGCTGTAATTGACTCTGCTGAGAAGAGAGTCAAGTTCAACTGGAAGAAATTCATTCTTGACAAAATGATGAATGAAAAATTCAAGTTCAAGGAGGTGAAACATCACAAGGTGGTGGTTGAAGGAAAACTCCAGTTCTGCACAAGAGCAAGCCTACTCTTGGAAAGATTTGCACATTACACCCACCTTCAAGCAAAACCAAAGCCTTTTCCAGCTCAAAAGGTGATGTTTAGGAAGCTGTCTTCTAAGACAGAGAAGAGGAAGCAGGATGCAGCTTCAAAGAAGGCCATCACAACAGTACCAGCAACAAGAGCCTCTCCAAGAAAGAGAAAAGCCCAGCCACCAAAAGCTCAACCAAAAATGAAGAAGATGAAGAAGATTTTGCATGAATCCTCACCAGAGAATCAGTCAAGAAGTGGAGGAGCCACTTCTGAGGAAATAGAAAAGGTAGCTGAGGAAGGAGTCAACCCTCCTGAAGAGGGTGAAGTATTCAGAGAAATTGTCCCCCTACAGCCTGAGAGCATAACTGAATTCAGAGACCTTGACCAGCCAACAAGGTATGAAAGAAAAAGAAGAATCATCAAGACCTCTGAGAAGCAAAGGTTGATGGAGGAAGAAAAGCAAAAGAAAGAGTTCTTCAAGGAGATTAGACAGGCCAGCAAGTCTAAATCCAAGTCCAAACCCAACAGCCCTGAAGCCAACTCTCCTGATATTCAATCTCAAAGAATATCTCCAAGGCAAGAAGAAGAGGAGTGCAAGACTCCTGAAGATGCACCAATCATTGCCAAAAAGGTGTACTCCCCTGAAGGTGCACCTGATAGATCAGGTATTGATGTACTGGCTGATTTGGTCAATCTTGAAGATAGACCCTTTTCCCCACTTGATCCTAGACTCCTCTCTTACACCAAACTTCTTGAAACTGCCCTTCAAGAAGGTGATCAAGTTGGTTTCCCACCCATTCCAGCCATTCCAATTACCTCTTCAGGAACAATGCTCTCAAAAGCACCTGAATCCCAACTTGCTTTGATTTCTTCTGACCCCAACCCTTCTGAACCCAACTTACCTGAACCCCAGCCAAGCTTACCTGAATCCCATTCCAACCCTCCTGAATCCAACTCTTCTGAAGATGAAAGTGGTGAAGAATACACTTATGAGGGGATGCTGAGGCAGATTGCCAAGGCTAATGTGGATGCACTTTACCCAGGGTTGAAGGACTATCCTAGACTGCAGCAACAGTTCTATGATCTCAGAGCTCTTGTTGAGATCAAGGATAGAACTATGGTGGAAATAGCTCAAGCTATTCAGGACAAAGGAGCAAGCTGGTGGCAAGTTGAAGAGAACAGGCTCTTAAACTTTGCAAATGTGAAGAAATCCAGTGTGTTAACCACTGAGGCCCTGTTTTGCACAATTGTCTCAGAAAAGGTGCAAGCTGAGAATGAAAGAATTGCACAAGGACTCAGGCACCCTGATAGTCCATCTGATAATGATGATGATGATGATGATGATCACACCAATCCCAATCCCCCTGGTATCAACTCAGCTCAGGTACATTACTTGACTTTTCATTCTGTAAAGGACTCTGATCATTCAGAGGAGTTGCCCAAAGATGGTGACTCAGTCCAAGATGCATTGGCCAAGGATGGTTCCTTTGAACCTGAGGCACAGCTTGACAATGCTGAGACTTCCATAGGAGAAGCTGGTTTGGCTAAAGCCTCATCAATGTCAGGCAAGTTGGACATTGACCAGCCTTTAGTCATTCAGGATGACTCAGTGGACTTGGGATGCCCAAGCACTGTGATCTCCCAACAACTGCCCTCTGTGGATCCTGTTGAGGATATAAAGGTGTCAGGTTTTGAAGGAGTTGAAAAGGCTGTGAGTGCTGAAAAATCAGAGGGAGGTGATGGTGAGGAGTGTGTGATCACTGGTTCCTTGAGTGCACCACAAATAGAGGGAGAGGAAGTAGAAATATTGGGTGCAGCCCAATATGAGAGTCAGGCTATTCTTCAAGTCAAATCTGAACTTGATGAATCCCTTGGTGAAAGGAGGCCTGATTCTCCAGTGCATGTGAGTTTATCTCTTGAAAAGGAAGAAGGAAAGAATAAAGTTGAAAATGAGAGAAAAGGTGCTGATGTATCAGACCTTATGGGAGTAAGGAAAGAATAAAGTTGAACAGATTTTTGCAGATGCCTCCCTGACAGATATACCAGTTGAAGCTGACACTGATCTTCAAGCAGTATCAGCAAATGTGTCCACACTTAACCAGATCTACTTTGAACAAGCCAACACCTCTGAAGCTCACTTTCAGATGGCTACTCAGACTGCATCCATCATTGAAGAGCAGTCAGGGAAGTTGGACACACTGGTCAGGGAAGTTGAGAAGGCTCATGCAACCACTGCGGATACCCTAGATGGCCAAGGAAAGACTCTAGCCTCTGTGGAGACGAGGCTCACAGGGTCTGAAGAAGTGATCTTACCTACTATTGATGCAAGACTTTGTGGAGTTGAAACTGGACTGCAAACAGTTTCCACTGAAGTAACAAAAGCCAAAGATGCTATGGGTATATTCACTAGATCTGTGAAGAAAGAGCAGCAAGGTCTCAAAACTTTGTACAAGCACAATGTAAAGGCATTGAGAAAGACCATCAAGGATGCTTTAAGGCAGAGAACAGCAGCACAGAGAAAGAAGGCAGCAGAGTTGAAAGCTGCAATGGTGAAGGAAGCTGCTGAGAAGTTCACTGTTGAACTCATGGCCAAAGTATCTGATCAAGTTGTGGCCAATCTCACTGAACAACTTCAGGCCAAACTTGATCAATCACTGAAAGCCACATTGGATGCCATAGTTTCCCAGAAGATGAAGCCTGTTCACACCTTTTTGAGCATGGCAGATGATAAAAATGCAAAACATTCATGATGAGAATGTTTATCTACTGCAGGAATTGAAGTCCCTCACCCATTCCCACTCACATCTCTCTGTCACTATGAGTGAGTTGAAGCCCCAATGTTTTGATAATGCCAAAAAGGGGGAAAGACAGAGAGCAAGGGCAAAGGGAACCTTGGTAATTGGTGAATCCAAGGGAAAGGAGAAGGCCCCTGAAGATGAGGAGGAAGCAGTAGAAGACATTGGGAAAGGCAAAGGCCCAATGAATGTTGAAGACTTAACTGAGGAAGAGCAGATTCAAATAGCTGTCAAGGAATCCATGGTGTCAGCTATGGAAAGTCAGGCAAGAAAGCTTCAAAGGCCAGGTGGTGAGTCTACAGGACTTGAACCTCAAGAGAAGGTTGCTGAAGTAAGGGGGAAGGTGACAAGGTCATCTGAAAGAAAGAGGAAGGAACTGGAAACCTTCAATGAATTCCCAACCAGCCTGACTTTGCCTTCAGAATTCCAATCTGAAGAATCTATTCCAGCAAGGAAATCCAAGAGAATGAAGAAAGCAGTCCTGATGCCTGCTATTGAAGAAATTGAAGAGGAAGTACAGGACAAAGAGCCTGAAGAAGTAGTGCCCAAACTTGCTGATGATCCTTCCAAACTGTTTGAAGAAGGATTTGGGAAAGATCCAGAAACTCAGGAAAAGCTAGCTCTCTTGAGAGCTAAAAAAAAAATGGATCAGTTGGTTGAGGCCAACAAAGCAAGAGATGGGAGAAGGGCAAACTTCAAAGCTCCAAGAAGGAGGGCTTCATACAGAAGGCTCAAACCTCAAATGCTGCAAAGATGGGACACTCAGTACCCTCACCATGATAAGTGGGTTCCAATCTCACTGAATGATGCATGGGAGGAGGCCAAAAGAAGTTTTGTTTATGACTTCTATGTTATTGGAAAGTGGCTTGGTGAGAGTGTGGAAGAAATCTTTGTTCAGTTCATGTTTGAGAATCACAGGGACCTCTACCAAAAGCTGTTTGCAGCAGCTGAGATGGCAAGAGTGGAGTTCAAGGCCCCTGGTCCAATTATGTACATGCCTCCTAAGTTCAATGGGAACTTGATTGATGAAGGGAAGATTCTGGAGGAGTTCATCAACATCATGAAGATGGAGAAGATGAAGATAGGCCCTAGAGGCTCCAACAAGGATGTTTGGGAGCTGAAGAAGAGGGTCTGGGCTCAATATGGCATTGCTCCCCAAGATGATGGAACTCTCTGATGGATAAGTTTATCCATTCCCTACTCTTGTTTTTATGATTGCTGATTCTGTTGTTATTTTTTTTAGATTAGTGAGTCCTTTGATATTCAGTCCTGTAATGGTTTATCTCATCTATAAAAGGATCACTATATTTCTATCAAAGAGATAACAACTCATTATCTCAACTAACCTAACATGACAAATATTACTTGATTTATTGTGCTAACAAGTTTCTTTCAGGCAAGTTGACCAGTTCACTATCTCTGAAGGTAATACTTAGTTTAAGTCAAGGTCCCTTTGTAATAGGTTTTGGCATCATCAAAAAGGGGGAAATTGTTGGGAATAAAATGATTTTGATCTAAGATACCAAAACCCCTGATTGATGATGTACAAGTTAGTTGAGATATGCTCAAAGTTGTGTTCAGGCAAGTTGTCCCAGAGCATTATATGTATAGTATGCTTAGTATGCTTACGTTAAAATCTCAGATATGTTATGAGATGTTAGTAATCAGGATAGTTGTCCCAAGCTGAAATGTTAGGCAGCTTGATAGGTCTATAGGACAAAGTTGCTGATCTTTTCAAGACAAACTGATCAAATGGACAACCTGGCTGAAGAGTTCTAGTATACTGAAGCTGTGCTCATAAATGCAAAAGATCTAGGCAGTTTGAAGTACAAATGATCAAGAGAATTAAATGTCAAAAGCTTACAGAAGATACAATGAAGCATTTATTGCCAATTATGCCTGAACCAAGCATTAAAGACTTCGAGCATTAAAGAGTGAAGCATTGAATGAGTGTTGGAACATTCTAAACTGCAGCAGGAATGTTCAGGGAGCTTGTCCCATCTGACCGTTGAATGTGTGTAAAGTTTGCCACAAATCAACCTAGGACAATGTGCAAAATTGGAAACTGACACAAGTCTTCCCAGCCGCCTTTGTCAGAAGTCAACACATTCATTCAAGCAACCATTGAAGACCTCTTTTACACAGTGGATAAAAGGATGTCAAGATTCAAAGCCGTTTCAATGGTGCTGCAAATAGACATATTTGAATTACTAGGACTCAAGTTATCCTAGGGATCAAAACACTAAGAGAGTGTTGTTGATCAGTGCACCTTGGCACTATAAAACAAGCTAATTCCATTGAGAAGGAATTATCCTGTTCAATCAGGGAAAGTGGATGTAGGAGCTTGAGTCTCTGAACCACTATAAATTTGTGTCTCATTTACTTACTGCATTCTTAACTTCACTCCATTCCATCATATTTTCAAAGATTCATAACTCAGTAAGTAAGAAAATCTGTTTTGGACAAAGTCCCTGATAACCTGTATTTTCAGAAATCAACTTGGAGTATTTCTTTGAGTAAAGGCAACCACATTCCGCACTTAGCAACTCTTTTAGATATTTAGCCAACTGATCACTTAATAGTAATCAGTAGGACAAGTATCTATCAAAGTTCACACTCAGGCCAGTTGTGAGACAACCTGCCTGATAGGACCAGTTTATCAAAAAGGAAAGAATTTGCATACACAAGTGCATTCCCCCCCCCCCCCATACACTTGTGTTATACTCCACCAAGGACCAACATGACTGATTTAGTTGACATTGAAGATAGGCCATTCTCCCCTCTTGATCCCCGACTTTTGTCCTACACCAAACTTCTTGAAACTGCTCTTCAAGAAGGTGATCAATTTACTCTCCCACCCATTCCAGCCATTCCAATTACCTCTTCAGGAACATTACTCTCAAAAGCACCTGAATCTCAACTTATCTTAAGCTCTTCTGAACCCAATCCTTCTAGATCCAACCTACCTGAATCCCAGCTCAACCTACCTGAATCCAAATCCAACCCTCCTGAATCCCAAGTCAACTCTTCTGATGAAGAAGATAGTGGTGAAGAGTACACCTATGAAGGGATGTTGAGGCAGATTGCAAGAGCCAATGTGGATGAGTTATATCCAGGATTGAAGGCATATCCTAGGCTGCAACAACAGTTCTATGATCTCAGGGCACTTGTTGAGATCAAGGATAGAACAATTGTGGAGATAGCTCAAGCTATCAAGGACAAGGGAGCTAGCTGGTGGCAGGTTGAAGAAAATAGGCTATTACATTTTGCAAATGTAAAGAAGACCAGTGTGTTAACCACTGAGGCCTTATTCTGCACCATTGTTCATGAAAAGGTGCTTGCTGAAAGAAAAAGAATTTCACAAGGGATCAAGCATCCAGACAGCCCATCTGATGATGGCAATGATGATGATGATGACAACACCAATCCCAATCCTCCTGGCCTCAACTCTGCTCAGGTACATTACTTGGCCTATCATTCTGTTAAGGACTCTGATCATTCAGAGGAGTTGACCAAAGATGGTGACTCAGTCCAAGATGCATTGGCCAAGGATGGTTCTCCTGAACCTGAGGCACAGCTTGACAATGTTGAGACTTCCATGGGAGAAGCTAGTTTGGCTAAAGCCTCATCAATGTCAGGACAGTTGGACATTGACCAGCCTTTAGTCATTCAGGATGACCTAGTGGCTTTGGGATGCCCAAGCACTGTGATCTCCCAACAACTGCCCTCTGTGGATCCTGTTGAGGATATGGAGGTGTCAGGTTTAGGAAAGGAAGGAGTTGAAAATGTGATAGTGATGAAAAATCAGAGGGAGATGGTGAGGATGAGTGTATGATTACTGGTTCCCTGAGTGCACCAATTATAGAGAGAGAGGAAGTAGAAATATTGGGTGCAGCCCAATATGAGAGTCAGGATATTCTTCAAGTGAAATCTGAACTTGATGAATCCCTTGGTGAAAGGAGGCCTGATTCTCCAGTGAATGTGAGTTTATCTATTGATAATGAAGAAAAGAAAGAAGTTGAAAATGAGAGTATAGGTGCTGATGAATCAGGCCTATTGGGAGATAAAAAGAATGAGGGTGTTGAGGGAGTTTTTACTAACACTCTTAGATTTGCAGATTCAGTAGCTGTCACCATTGAGCAAATTTTTGCAGATGCTTCTCTTACAGATATCCCAGTTGATGCTGACATTGACCTAGAAGCAGTCTCAGCAAATGTGTCCACCTTGAACAAGATCTACTTTGAGCAAGCAAATGCAACTGAGGCTAGCTTGCAAATTGCATCAAAAACTGCAACATCCATTGAGCAACAGTCAGAGAAGTTGGATACTTTGGTCAGGGAAGTTGGGAAAGCACATGCTGCAACAGTAGACACCTTTGATGACCAAGGAAAAACTCTTGCCTCTGTGGAGATGAGGCTCACTGGCTCAGAGGAAGTAATCTTGCCAACACTGGATGCAAGGATTTGTGGTGTTGAAACTGGACTGCAAACAGTTTCAACAGAAGTAACAAAAGCCAAAAATGCAATGGGAAAATTCACAAAATCTGTCAAGAAAGAGCAGCAAGGCCTCAAAGATTTGTACAAGCATAATGTGAGAGCCTTGAGAAGAACAATCAAAGATGCATTAAGGCAAAGGACAGCTGCACAGAGAAAGAAAGCTGAAGAATTGAAAGCTGCAATGGTGAAAGAGGCTGCAGAGAAGTTCACTATTGAACTTATGGCCAAAGTGTCTGATCAAGTTGTGGCCAACCTCACTGATCAACTTCAGGCCAAACTTGATCAATCACTGAAAGCCACTTTGGATGCCATTGTTGCTCAAAAGATGAAACCTGTTCACACATTCTTAAGCATGGCAGATGACAAAATGCAAAACATTCATGATGAGAATGTTTATTTGCTGCAGGAGTTGAAGTCCCTCACTTATACTCACTCACATCTCTCTGTCACTATGAGTGACTTGAAGCCCCAATGTTTTGATAATGCCAAAAAGGGGGAAAGAGAGAGAGCTAGGGCAAAGGGAACCTTGGTGATTGGTGAATCCAAAGGAAAGGAGAAGGTCCCTGATGTAGAGGAGGAGGCAGTAGAAGACATTGGGAAAGGCAAAGGCCCAATGAACATTGAAAACTTGACTGAAGAAGAGCAAATTCAAATTGCTGTCAAGGAATCTATGATGTCAGCCATGGAAAGTCAGGCAAGGAGGCTTCAGAGGCCTGGTGGTGAGTCTGCAGGTCTTGATCCCAAGGAGAAGGTTGCTGAAGTAAGGGGGAAAGTGACAAGAGCATCTAAAAGAGAGAGGAAGGAATTGCAAGCCTTCAATGAATTCCCAACTAGCCTGACTCTGCCATCAGAATTTCAGTCTGAAGAAACAACTCCAGTAAGGAAATCCAAGAGGTTGAAGAAAGCAGTCAAGCTGCCTATTATTGAAGAAGAAGAAGTTGAAGAAGTAGAACAGGACAAAGAGCCTGAAGTTAGAGTGCCCAAGCTTGCTGATGATCCTTCTAAGCTATTTGAAGAAGGATTTGGAAAGGATCCAGAGACACAGGAGAAACTAGCTCTTCAAAGAGCTAAAGAGAGAATGGATCAGTTGGTTGAGGCCAACAAAGCAAGAGATGAGAGGAGGGCAAACTTCAAAGATCCAAGAAGGAGGGCTTCTTACAGAAGGCTCAAACCACAAATGCTGCAAAGATGGGACACTCAGTACCCTCACCATGATAAGTGGGTTCCAATCTCACTGAATGATGCATGGGAAGAGGCCAAGAGAAGTTTTGTATATGACTTTTATGTCATTGGGAAGTGGCTTGAAGAGAGTGTGGATGAAGTCTTTGTGCAATTTATGTTTGAGAACCATAGGGACCTCTACCAAAAGCTGTTTGCAGCAGCTGAGATGGCAAGAGTTGAATTCAAGGCCCCTGGTCCTATTCTGTACATGCCTCCTAAGTTCAATGGGAACTTAATTGATGAGGGAAAGATTCTAGAAGAGTTCATCAACGTTATGAGGATGGAGAAGATGAAGCCTGGCCCTAAAGGAACTAACAAGGATATCTGGGAATTGAAGAAAAGGGTATGGGCTCAATATGGCATTGCTCCTCAAGATGATGGAACTCTCTGATGGATAAGTTCATTTCTTTCCTATTTGCTTTTATGATTGTTGTTATTCTGCAGTATTAGACTATTGAGTCCTTTTAATTTTCCGTAATGCTCTTTGATTTATATAAAAGGATCACTATGTTTCTATCAAGAGATAACAACTCATTATCTCAACTAACCTAACATTACATATCATACTTGATTTATTGTGCTAACAGTTTCTTTCAGGAAAGTTGACCAGTTCACTCTTCCTGAAGGTAAAGAATAGTATAAGTCAAGTTCCCTTTGTAATAGGTTTTGGCATCATCAAAAAGGGGGAAATTGTTGGGAATAAAATGATTTTGATTTAGATACCAAAACCCCTGATTGATGATGTTCAGATGAGTTGAGATATGCTCAAGTCTAGTTCAGACAAATTGTCTCAGAACACTTGAGTAAGTAGAATGCTTAAGTTAAAAATCTCAGAAATGTTGTGAGATTTTAGAGTTCAGGATAGTTGTCCAAAGCTGAATGTTAGGCAGCTTGATATGTAGTAAGTTTCTAGGCCAAAGTTGCTGAACTTGCAAGACAAGCTGACCAAGTGGACAACTGAGCTGAAGAGATCAAGAATGTTAAGGCAATGCTCTTAAATGCAAATGATCAGAACAATTAAAGTGAAAATGATCAAGAGCATTGAATGTCAAAGCTCACAAAAGACACATTCAATGAAGCATTTATTGCCAATCATGCCTGAACCAAGCATTGAAGACTTGAAACATTAAAGAGTGAAGCATTGAATGAATGTTGGAACATTCTATATTGCAGCAGGAATGTTCAGGGAGCTTGTCCCATCTGACCATTGGTTGAGTGTAGCTTCTGCCACAAATCAACCTTGGGAAATGTGCATATTTGGAATCTGACACAAGTCTTCTCAGCCGCATTTTTCAGAAGTCAACACATTCATTCAAGCAACCATTGAAGCGGCCTTTTACACAGTGGATAAAAGGTTTCCAAGCTTCATAGCCGTTTCAATGGTGCTGCAAATAGACATATTTGAATTGCTATCCCTCCAACGGTTAGTTGTTTAAAATTGCCTATAAATACTGAAGTGATCAAAGGGATTCATTATCCAACTACAAGCTATCAAACTATCATCAAGCTTTCAAAGGAAACCAAGCTGTTCTCTAGAATCCTAAGTTTCCTGAATCACTTCATCAAGCTAAGCCAATCTTTGTAATCATCCAAAGCTTAGCATTGAGATATCCTAAGCCTTTACAACTGTTCTTATTGTAAAGGATATCTCTATTAGTTGGAACCAAACCTCAAACCCTTATCTCATTTAGTGAAGAGAGAGTTTGTTGTAGAAGTGAGGAGTTAAGGACTGTCATTGTGAAAAGCAGTCTTAACTCAGAGAGATTGAGCACTAGGACTCAGATTTTCCTGGGGATCAAAACACTAAGAGAGTGTTGTTGATCAATGCACCTTGACACTATAAAACAAGCTAATTCCATTGTGAAGGAATTATCCTGTTCAATCAGGGAAAGTGGATGTAGGAGCTTGAGTCTCTGAACCACTATAAACTTGTGTGCCATTTACTTACTGCACTCTTTATTGCACTTATTCAATCATATTTCAAAGAGCAAAACTCAGTAAGTTAAGAAAAACAGTTTTGGACAAAGTCCCTGAAAGCTGTGTTTTTCAGAAATCAACTTGGAGTATTTCATTGAGTAAAAAGGCCAACCACATTCCTCACTAAGCAACTCTCTTAGATATTTAGCCAACTGATCACTTAATAGTAATCAGTAGGACAAGTATCTATCAAAGTTCACACTCAGGCCTGTTGTGAGACAATCTGCCTGATAAGACCAGTTTGTTAAAAAGAAAAGAATTTGCATACACAAGTGCATTCCCCCCCCCCATACACTTGTGTTATACTCCACCAAGGACCAACAAGTGGTATCAGAGCAGGGGTTCAAAGACCACTGCTTCTGAAACTGATTTTCAAAAATTCACATTATTTCTGTGGTCACTGAACTGATCCAAATTTCTGAAAAATCTATCTGTATTTTCCTTTGTCTATCTGTATAAGAATGGCTAACAATGCAGTTCCAGGAGATGCTTTCAACACCATCAACAACATGGGTCCAAACCAAGTTAATCATATTTCTCATCACAAGTTGCCAATGTTCTCAATTGAGAACTATGATTTCTGGAAAATCAGGATGAGAGCACATCTTGCTTGCCAGCATGATGAAATGCTCAAAGTCATCACCAGAGGACCATTCACCTTCACCAAGCTGAATCCCAAAGTCACTGATGCTCAGAAAGCAGACCCAAGGGAGCTATTGCCAAAAGATGAGGATGAGCTGACAGCAGAAGAGAGAAAAAGGCACAATCTGAACTACATTGCCATGAACACCTTGTAACAGACAATTCCAGATGCAGTGATGGGAAGAGTGTATCACTGCACCACAACAAAGGAGATCTGGGATACCCTAGCACTTATGTGTGAAGGTACCCAAAAGATAAAGGAAAACAAGCTTCAAGTGGCTATCCAAAAGTATGAGCAATTCACTATGGAGCCTAATGAAACTATTGATCATCTTGATGGCAGATTCACTGACATCATGAATGAGATGAATTCTCTGGGCAAGTTCTATGCCAAAAGAGAAGTTGCTTTGAAGATTCTGAGAAGTCTCACATCAAAGTGGGACATATATTCTGTCATGATGCAAAATACCAGCAATCTTGACAACATGCCAATGCAGCAAGTATTCTCTGAACTCAAAGCATATGAGTTTGATCTCAACAGAAAGAAGGTGCATGATGAGCCATCTTTCTCAAGCAAAGGTGTTGCTTTCAAAGCTGCTGAAACAGAAAAGAAGAACACTCAAAGATCTTCTCAAAATGTTTCAAAATCTGAAATGAAGGAGGAAATGGCACTCATGGCTAGGAGATTTGAGAAGCTCAACTCCAGATTTGGTAGATACAAAAAATTCTACCAAGACAACAGAACCAGAAGAAGATTCAGCTCTCCTGATAACAAATCAGAGGACAAAGTCTTTAATGAGAAGAAAGAAGACAGACATGCTGATAGAAAGAAGTACAGCAAAGGTGAACCATCATCATCAAGGAGGAAGGATTCCTCAAGCAAGAAAAGTGATGATGAAGATGTGTGTTACAACTGCCAGAAAAAGGGTCACTTTCAGTATGATTGTCCTGACCTGAGTGCCAAAGAAAGAAAAGAAAGGCAAAACAAAAGAGACAAGAGGCTGAACAACAGGAAGACTATGATAGCTGGAGAATCAGCAAGTGAAGAGAGTGTCTACTCTTCTGATGATGGACTGTTCTCCAACAGTGACAGTGATGATGACTGTCAAATGGTATTTGAAAATGAAATGGTATGTTCATCTTCCAACTTTTCTATTAACACACATGAATCTAGTGAAATCCACCTTGACTTTGAAAAGTTGTTGGAAGATTTCACCAGAATGCAAGAAGTATGCAATATGGCATTGAGAGAAAATGAACAGTTGAGGTCTAAAATTAAAATCTCCAATCTTCCTGAATCTGAGGTTGACATTAAATCAACTGAGTTGTATCAGCAGATTGTGAGAGAACATGGAGAAATGTCTCTCAAAGTCTCTGAACAACAAAAGCTGATTGATGAACAAAGTATGATTCTAAAGAAAAAGGATTTTGACTTTAGAACTCTTCAAGCTAAATTTGACAATCTCTCAAGTGAATTTGATACTCTTAAAATAAGTGAGGGGAGCTTAAAAATGAAAATGTCTGCCTTGAACAAATCTGCTAAGGCAATAGAGGAAATTCAAGGGTTTCAAAGACCATTTGCTCAAAAGGGTGGATTAGGCTATAATCCATTTGAACCCTCACCTGGTCTTAGTATTGCCTCATCAAGCAATTCTAAGATGACTTTTGTAAGATCAGTGGCACAACAAAATGAAATGGAAGTAAATCAACCACTGATCAAGGATAAGGGTAAAGGAATTTTTATACCAACTCAAGTAAACAATGTCCTTAAACCCATACCTAAGGAAAAGGTTAAAGGCATTGCTTAAAGGAGAAATGAGGTTCAGAAAGGTAGAACCAATGGAAGGTCAACCTATCTGAATTCTCATCAGAAGAGTTGTCCAAAATCTGTTCAGAAGAGGCCAACTCAAATGAGGCAACCTCAACTGAATGGATTGAGGCCCAACCCCTCTGACAGGTATAAAACCTTCAGGAAGCCTGAACCTCACATGCCAAGAGGAAAAGACCATCCAAGCTCCTATCCTCAAAGGTCTTACCAAGCTGCACCTAGGTCTAGTAACTCCAGGAGGAATGTCCCAAAGAAATTCACCAACTCTCCTGAACCTTACAAGGCCAACACTTATACACAGAAGGCACCCAAGGCATTTAAGGGTCAAATTGTGTATGTAGATGTAAATGGAAACCAAGTCAGTCACTTTGAGTCAATCAGAGTAATCAGGCAGATTTGGGTTCCAAAAGGTACAGCTAACCCTCTAGGACCCAACACTCAAAGGGTACCTAAATTTTGACTTTGCAGGGCTGCAAGGACCACAAGAAGAAGAGAAGCATCAACAAAAAAACAGCATGGTACTTGGACAGTGGATGTTCAAGACACATGACTGGGAACAAAGAGCTTCTCTCAGAATTCATAGAAAAAGATGGTCCTTCAGTAACCTTTGGAGACAGCTCTCAAGGAATCACAAGAGGTTATGGTACATTAAACATTGGTAATGTCAAAATTACTGATGTCTCATATGTCCTAGGCCTAAAATACAACTTGTTATCTATAAGTCAAATTTGTGATAAAGGATATAGTGTTGAATTTGCACCAAATGAATGTATTATCAAAAATAATTCAACACAACAGGTGCTACTAACAGGGGTGAGAAAGGGAAATGTTTATTTTGCAGATTGGAGCAAAACCCCTGAAGCAGTTTGTCTTGTTTCCAAAAGCACAAGTGAGCAAAGCTGGCTGTGGCACAAGAGATTGAATCATCTAAACTTCAAAACCATCAACAAGATTGCAAGAAACTCTCTAGTTAAAGGGCTACCTAATCAAGTGTTCACCAAAGAACATATTTGCCAGCCATGTCAGGAAGGAAAGCAGATCAAAGCTTCATTCAAAGGAAAACCTGTCATCTCAACTGAGAGAGTTCTTCAACTACTGCATATGGATTTATTTGGTCCAATTATCCCAGTAAGTTTAAATGGAAGAAAATATGCATTAGTTGTTGTTGATGATTTTTCAAGGTACACTTGGGTAGTATTCTTGATGAACAAAAAGGAGATCCAAGTCAAGCTACCTGAATTGATGATGAGATTGAGCAATGAAAAAGGCCTAAGTATTGTCAAGATCAGATCTGACAAAGGCACAGAATTCATAAACTCATACATCAATGAGTACTGCAGCAAGAATGGCATCACTCATGAAACTTCAGCAGCAAGAACACCTCAACAAAATGGTGTTGCTGAAAGAAGAAACAGAACCTTGAAAGAAGCAGCAAGAACATTGATTGCTGAATCCAAACTGCCTAAAAGGTTCTGGGCTGAAGCCATCATCACTGCATGTCACACTCAAAACAGGTCCTTAATCACCAAAGGACAAGGTAAAACCCCATATCAAATATGGAAAGGTAGATTGCCCACTGTTGCTTATTTCCATATATTTGGTTGTAAGTGTTTCATTCATAATAATGGGAAAGAACAATTGAAAGCTTTTGACAGCAAAGCTGATGAAGGAATATTTGTTGGATATTCACAAATCAGCAAGGCTTACAGAGTCTACAATTGCAAAACCCTTATTGTGGAAGAAACACCTCATGTTGTGTTTGATGAATCTGTTAATGAGTTCAGGGATAGAAACCTGAATATTGATGAGATAACACAAAGAACAACCAGATTAAGGCTTCAAAGCAAGGAAACAGTGTTTGTAGATATTGCCCAGCCTGAACTTCATGAAAATCAAAAACTGGACAACCTACCTGGTGGCAATCAACCAGAAGACAACCAACCTGAAGGAGAAATTGAACTGACTGACCCCATCCCAGTTCAAAACCAGGTAACAACTACCAGTGAAGAAGCAGGCAATGCTGAGGTAGTTAATGGATCCAATATTCAAGGGGGAACCAATGAAAATGTCAACTCATCTGACAATGAGGACAATACCCCTGAATATGATCCTGAACTTGATCCTTCAATTAACTTTCCTGAATTTAATGAATCTAGTGATCCAACTTCAGATGAGGACAATCCTCCTGAAGGGATCAGGTCTAGAAGGACTTGGTTGCATGACCATCCAACTAGCCTGATACTTGGAAATCCAAGTGAAGGGATCAAAACTAGAAGATTTCATGGAGAAAGTGCCTTGTTTTGTTGTTTCCTTTCAGAACAGGAACCAAAAGATATTGAGGAAGCACTACAGGACACCAACTGGATCATAGCCATGCAAGAAGAGCTGAACCATTTTACCAGAAATGAAGTATGGGAGCTGGTGGATAGGCCAACTCATCAAGATGTCATTGGTACCAAATGGGTGTTCAAAAATAAGAAAAATGAAAATGACATCATTGTGAGGAACAAAGCAAGACTGGTGGCTAAAGGATATTGTCAATCTGAAGGGATTGATTATGATGAGACCTTTGCTCCAGTGGCCAGACTTGAGGCAATCAGACTCTTCTTAGCATATGCAGCTCACATGAGATTCAAGGTGTATCAAATGGATGTGAAGAGTGCATTTCTCAATGGGGTGCTCAAAGAAGAAGTATATGTTGAACAGCCCCCAGGATTTGAAGAAGGAGACAAGGTGTACAGATTGAAGAAAGCCCTCTATGGCTTAAAGCAAGCTCCAAGAGCTTGGTATGACACCTTATCACAATTTCTTCTAGATCATGGTTTTGTCAAAGGCACTGTTGACAGAACTTTGTTCAGAATCTGTGAAGGAGATGATCCATGATGAGAAGTTGTGTGAGAAGTTCTCCAAACTCATGCAAAGCAAATTTGAGATGTCCATGATGGGATTGATGAATTTCTTCTTAGGACTTCAAGTCACACAGTCTAAGAAAGGAATTTTCATCAATCAGGCCAAGTATACAAGGGACATGATCAAGAAATTTGGATGTGCTACAAGCAAGCCAGTCAGAATTCCTATGAATACTAACTGGAAAATGGATCCTAATGAAAGTGGAGAATCAACAAACTCCACTAACTACAGAGGAATCATAGGATCCTTGCTATATCTCACTGCAAGCAGGACTGATATTACATTTGCAGTTGGAGTGTGTGCAAGATTTCAAGCTAATCCAAAGAAGAGCCATCTTGATGCTGCCAAGAGAATCCTAAGATATCTCAAGGGATCTGAGAATCTTGGATTGTGGTATCCAGCTGATGACAACATTGAGCTCACTGGATATTCAGATGCAGACTATGGAGGATGTCGAATTGACAGAAAGTCCACCTCTGGAACTTGTCAGTTCTTGGGCAGCAAGCTTATCTCATGGTTCTCCAAGAAGCAAAATACAGTTGCAACTTCAACAAATGAAGCAGAATATGTAGCAGCTGGAAGTTGCTGTGCTCAGATACTTTGGCACAGGCAGCAACTGAGAGATTACAAAGTCATCTCAAATGAAGTGCCAATATTCTGTGACAACAATAGTGCAATTGCTATCTCACAGAATCCAGTGCTCCACACCAGATGCAAGCATGTGGATATCAAGCATCACTTCATAAGGGATCATGTGGAAAAGAAAGATATCAAGCTTGTCAAGATCCACACTGATAGGCAAAAAGCTGATATCTTGACTAAGCCACTAGCTGAAGCAAGGTTCTTGGAACTATCAGCTGAATTAGGCTTACTTGATCCAGGGAAGATGGAGGAATAAAGGAAGGAAGCTCATAAGAAGGGGGAAGTTCATTAAGTTGAACTTCAGCAAGGTTGACCAACCTCACTGAAGCAATCTGTCAAAAAGGGAAAATCAGCAAAGTTGTCCCTAGTGCATTCAGCAATGTTGGTCAGGATGTTTGGCTTAGTGGGACCCACTCAGCAACTTTGGGACCCACTCAGGAATGTTGGTCAGACATATTGACCCTACAGAAGTCAAAACACATCTCAGGATGTTTGTCCGAGTTAATTGGATAATTATTGCTATTTTTAGCATTGATTAGACATTTAAAAGGTTTCTTGATCTAAGAGTAGGCCATTTTAGGATGGCGTGTGCTATTAAGATCTTTGCCCCCAAAATGGCAAATCAGCATTTAATGCAAAATCTCCATTAAGATTTCATGAATTCTTGAGCCATCATCTAGGCCATTGATTTGCATTAAACATTCTTTTAACCGCCTACCCCACTTTATCCAAATTGGTTTTAACCTTTACCCACTGTCACTATCTATTAACCAACGGTTAATAAATTCCCTTCATATATAAACTCCTCGATTTTTACCTTCTTCCTTACGCACTCATATTTTCAAATTCACAAACTTTTGAAAACCTCTCAAAACCTGCAACTTTTCTCAAAAAAAAAAAAATCCTTTCTATCTCTCAGAGTTATTCATGGCTCCCAAAATTAAGAGAGAAGAACTTGTAGATTTCAATGACTCCTCTTTGGACATTAATTTCTCCTATCTTAGCAACCCAAATTCTCTTTGGTTTGAAAAGTTGGTTGCTTTTTACAGCCCAGACACAGAAGTTCATCAAGTCCTTCAATGGCTAAGGGAGGCAGGGCTTGAGAAATTCCTTGGCACCAAGCCTGATTCCTGCCTGAATCCATTCATGGCAGAATTCTTTGCCTATCTCAGATGGAAGGGCAAAAAGGGTGATGTATGCACCAAGTTGACTTATGCTGAGGAGGATGAAGCCTGGCCCTATCTCAGGCAAGGAGGCTTCAGAGGCCTGGTGGTGAGTCTGCAGGACTTGATCCCAAGGAGAAGGTTGCTGAAGTAAGGGGGAAAGTGACAAGAGCATCTGAAAGAAAGAGGAAGGAATTGCAAGCCTTCAATGAATTCCCAACTAGCCTGACTCTGCCATCAGAATTTCAGTCTGTAGAAACAACTCCAGTAAGGAAATCCAAGAGGTTGAAGAAAGCAGTCAAGCTGCCTATTATTGAAGAAGAAGAAGTTGAAGAAGTAGAACAGGACAAAGAGCCTGAAGTTAGAGTGCCCAAGCTTGCTGATGATCCTTCTAAACTGTTTGAAGAAGGATTTGGAAAGGATCCAGAGACACAGGAGAAACTAGCTCTTCAAAGAGCTAAAGAGAGAATGGATCAGTTGGTTGAGGCCAACAAAGCAAGAGATGAGAGGAGGGCAAACTTCAAAGCTCCAAGAAGGAGGGCTTCTTACAGAAGGCTCAAACCAAAAATGCTGCAAAGATGGGACACTCAGTACCCTCACCATGATAAGTGGGTTCCAATCTCACTGAATGATGCATGGGAGGAGGCCAAGAGAAGTTTTGTATATGACTTTTATGTCATTGGGAAGTGGCTTGAAAAGAGTGTGGATGAAGTCTTTGTGCAATTTATGTTTGAGAACCATAGGGACCTCTACCAAAAGCTGTTTGTAGCAGCTGAGATGGAAAGAGTTGAATTCAAGGACCCTGGTCCTATTATGTACTTGCCTCCTAAGTTCAATGGGAACTTAATTGATGAGGGAAAGATTCTGGAAGAGTTCATCAACATTATGAGGATGGAGAAGATGAAGCCTGGCCCTAAAGGAACCAACAATGATATCTGGGAATTGAAGAAAAGGGTATGGGCTCAATATGGCATTGCTCCTCAATATGATGGAACTCTCTGATGGATAAGTTCATTTCTTTCCTATTTGCTTTTATGATTGTTGTTATTCTGCAGTATTAGACTAGTGAGTCCTTTTAATTTTCTGTAATGCTCTTTGATTTATATAAAAGGATCACTATGTTTCCATCAAGAGATAACAACTCATTATCTCAACTAACCTAACATGACATATCATACTTGATTTATTGTGCTAACAATTTCTTTCAGGAAAGTTGACCAGTTCACTCTTCCTGAAGGTAAAGAATAGTATAAGTCAAGTTCCCTTTGTAATAGGTTTTGGCATCATCAAAAAGGGGGAAATTGTTGGGAATAAAATGATTTTGATTTAGATACCAAAACCCCTGATTGATGATGTTCAGATGCGTTGAGATATGCTCAAGTCTAGTTCAGACAAGTTGTCTCAGATCACTTGAGTAAGTAGAATGCTTAAGTTAAAAATCTCAGAAATGTTGTGAGATTTTAGAGTTCAGGATAGTTGTCCAAAACTGAATGTTAGGCAGCTTGATATGTAGTAAGTTTCTAGGCCAAAGTTGCTGAACTTGCAAGACAAGCTGACCAAGTGGACAACTGAGCTGAAGAGATCAAGAATGTTAAGGCAATGCTCATAAATGCAAATGATCAGAACAATTAAAGTGAAAATGATCAAGAGCATTGAATGCCAAAGCTCACAAAAGACACATTCAATGAAGCATTTATTGCCAATCATGCCTGAACCAAGAATTGAAGACTTGAAGCATTAAAGAGTGAAGCATTGAATGAATGTTGGAACATTCTAAATTGCAGCAGGAATGTTCAGGGAGCTTGTCCCATCTGACCGTTGGTTGAGTGTAGCTTCTGCCACAAATCAACCTTGGGAAATGTGCATATTTGGAATCTGACACAAGTCTTCTCAGCCGCATTTTTCAGAAGTCAACACATTCATTCAAGCAACCATTGAAGCGGCCTTTTACACAGTGGATAAAAGGTTTCCAAGCTTCATAGCCGTTTCAATGGTGCTGCAAATAGACATATTTGAATTGCTATCCCTCCAACGGTTAGTTGTTCAAAATTGCCTATAAATACTGAAGTGATCAAAGGGATTCATTATCCAACTACAAGCTATCAAACTATCATCAAGCTTTCAAAGGAAACCAAGCTGTTCTCTAGAATCCCAAGTTTCCTAAATCACTTCATCAAGCTAAGCCAATCTTTGTAATCATCCAAAGCTTAGCATTGAGATATCCTAAGCCTTTACAACTGTTCTTATTGTAAAGGATATCTCTATTAGTTGGAACCAAACCTCAAACCCTTATCTCATTTAGTGAAGAGAGAGTTTGTTGTAGAAGTGAGGAGTTAAGGAATGTCATTGTGAAAAGCAGTCTTAACTCAGAGAGATTGAGCACTAGGACTCAGATTTTCCTAGGGATCAAAACACTAAGAGAGTGTTGTTGATCAGTGCACCTTGGCACTATAAAACAAGCTAATTCCATTGTGAAGGAATTATCCTGTTCAATTAGGGAAAATGGATGTAGGAGCTTGAGTCTCTGAACCACTATAAACTTGTGTGCCATTTACTTACTGCACTCTTTATTGCACTTATTCAATCATATTTCAAAGAGCAAAACTCAGTAAGTTAAGAAAAACAGTTTTGGACAAAGTCCCTGAAAGCTGTGTTTTTTCAGAAATCAACTTGGAGTATTTCATTGAGTAAAAAGGCCAACCACATTCCGCACTAAGCAACTCTCTTAGATATTTAGCCAACTGATCACTTAATAGTAATCAGTAGGACAAGTATCTATCAAAGTTCACACTCAGGCCTGTTGTGAGACAACCTGCCTGATAAGACCAGTTTGTTAAAAAGAAAAGAATTTGCATACACAAGTGCATTCCCCCCCCCCCCCATACACTTGTGTTATACTCCATCAAGGACCAACACATAGCATCTACTCAAGTAATAACAAAATTGAGATGTAAATCAAAATCAACCAGGGAGTATTTAATTAAATAAACATAATCAATATAAGGTTTCACGTCCTCGGGCTAGAATAAAGAAATTAGCTAAACATAATCAACGAAACAATACAACCAAAAAGATAATTCATCGTTTGAGTATTAAAAAGGAGAAAATTAACAGTGTAATGATCAAACCCAAATTACAATCATCCAGGTTTTTTTTCTCCCTTTGCACTCACGCCAAATGCCTATTTTTCCCAGCGTTGACTCTCTCCTTCACAAAACGGCGGCTGTGTGTATGTGTGTGTTTCTCCCAAAACCAAATTCTTGGCCCATTCTCATTTTTTTAGCTTTCTCTTCCTTCCAAAGCCCATCAAAATGGGCCCAACTTGATACTTCATCATCACAGCCACAAAATGCTGACCGCCAATAATTCTGCCGTGGCTCAATATTGGGCCCTTTAATGTTAGATCAATTTCTCTTCACACAAGTCCATCAATGTACTTTTAAAATGTTTCAATTTCTCATGAATTAAATCAGAAAATAAAAATATCAAAGTAATTGAAGTCACAAAATAATGAGTCGGAGAATGCACTAAAATACCAATTTAATTCACTTAGAATATCCAATTAAAGCACAAAAATAATGCAATAATCCCGACTCATCAAATCCCCCCACACTTGAACCATTGCTTGTCCTCAAGCAACAATTACAATCAAAGAGAACAAAATATCACATCAACAACCCAACCAACACCACTTATTTGAATGTTCAACTAAGATTAACAAGAATGCTTTCACACAATTCTAGCACTTGAATTTGCCTTTTGAGCCACAAACAAAAGTAACTTATCCCTCTTGTGCAACTAAGACCTTCTATTCACACCTAAGCATGAGAATCTCATCGATTAATGGTTACTCCAAGTGCATCCACAATTACCCAAAAAAAACTTGATTTTGGTTCTTCGATTCAACTCTCCATCAAAGTACAAAAAATAGTGGTGGCAGTCTCCTTTTTTTTTTTTTTTTTTTTGCGACTTTTATTCCGGAGTTGGAATTTTTCAAATTTCAAACGAGGTCCGCAGCTCCTCTCTACTTTTCGGGTTTTAGCTCTTTTGGTGTTATTGATTTTTTCGTTTAAACACATGAGCCCCCTCAAGTAGGTAGCTGTTTCAGCCCCTCGTTATTTTTTTCATTTCAATTGCTTTTCGACTCAACTCCTTTTTCTTTTCCTCCAACCACAATGATTTCAATTTTTTTTTCAACTACGCCAACCAACTCGGATTTTCCTTCTTAAGAGAACAAAAATAAATTTCCCCAAAATACAAGAAATCTAGGACTACTTCAGCACCAAAATAACCGAAAATCAACTCGATTCCATCACTTAAATATGAATATCAAATCCAGTCACCATTTAGGATAAAATACCCAAGGTCATAGCATATTTAACAAAAAGAACAAAAATTCCAGCCACTGGACTCATGCAAATACTCATGCCATCAAGTTTCAAACACTCAAGCATACGATATAATTCACCAATATATACAAGAATCAGAAAGGCATGAACCACTTGATACAAATCATCTCCTCCCACACTTAAATAGGTGCTAGTCCCTTAGCACTAAAGCAAGAGATACAAAAGGTAAACACCATATAAAAATGAAAAGCAGAGTGGAACGAGGGTACCCGATTCTAAGGTGGTGGCGTAGTACTGCAACAAATGTGAAGCTAAAGAGTGAGATATGTGGACGTGGGATACGACTTTTGTGCAGCTGGACTGAGGATGAGTTTTGTAAGTTGGGCTTCTATACTGGGCCGAGAGTGTCTTTATAATTTGAGGGCCTGAACAACAAAACTTATCAAATAAATTAATTGTGCAGGCCCAAAGTTAAATTCACTACAAAGCCCAACTATATACTCTTCTACAAATGACTCAGCCCACTACACCTGACAGAAGATGGGTTAACGATCAGTAAAAGGAATAGAAAATAGAAAAAAAAATTAAAACAAAAGCAAAGCAAAGCAAAATAAACCAATCATTGGGTTGCCTCCCAATAAGCGCCTTTTCTTAACGTCGTTGGCTCGACGTCCAACTTCTCTTTCACGTAATCGGAGTAGAATAATTCTCTCTATGTAATGGCATTTTACATTGCGAAACGATGTTCTCTCCAATCAGGTTCTCATTCCAAGATATCCATTGCTTGTCGATGTAAAGCTCGTTCAATAATTTGGCATATCTAGGATTTTGCTCTTTCGGCTCAACTAGTGGTGTGTTGATCTCAACCCTCCGAAAGACATCGACTAGTTGCTGCTCCTTGGCATCTTTCTCGACCTTTTTTAGCCTAGATAGAAAGGGAACTACATTAATAATAACAGGATCGAATTCATGAGATTTTACCTTATTTTTCTGTTCTAGTACACTGACACTGAGGGGGTCAGTGTTAGTGAAAACTACATCCTGTTTTTTCTGTATAACTTCTTCCTCACTCTCAACTGGCTCGTCTCGTGCCTCAATCTGCTCACTAGGTTCCTCGAGTCTTTCCTCTATGTCGATTCGGCTGAGCTCAACAACATCTTCCACTAGATTTTCACTCCATTGTGTTTGCATTTAGGTTATGACATTCGTCATTTGACTCAATTGAACCTCCAAATTCTTTCGCATAGACTTTGAGTCCCTTATGTGTGTTTGTGTATTTTGATGAAATTCCTCTGTATTGGCTTCTATGGACTTCAACAAATCAGCCAGTGATGGTTCAAAGCTCCTCTCACCACTGTTTTGTTCATCCACCAAGCTCGTATGTGTCAACTGGTTTTCCCGTTGAAAATTCAACGTGTTCAACTCTATAGTTTTCAACAAATCTTCAAATGAGGGTTCAGATTTTTGCTCAGAGTTAATCCATCCACCATTATCATAAGTCCTCTCATAATTTCTAAATAGTTGAGGCCTTTGATCATGGTATGGTTTCCAATAATCGTCAGCGGAGTAAGTGCCTTGATAGTTCTCATACCTGAAATCATACATAGTTGAAAAAAATAGAGGAAATAAACTTGAAAATAATTTCTAGAACCTGAACAGGAAGACACTGAGGAGGTCAGTGTTAGCAGAAATATGCTAAACAGAAACAATGAAATAACAACAGCGAGCGTGAATTTTTTTCAGAACTTTCAGATTTTTTTTTTTTTTTTGGAATTATACAGAATTTTTTTTTGACAGAAATTAAAAACACAAAAAAATTCAATCAAATTTACAACCATTCCCCGGCAGCGGCGCCAAAATTTGGTGTGCTGTCGCTGGCACCCAAAAATAATTCCTTAGCTACCCACTAATATAGTAGGGCAAGTAAGGGTCGATCCACAGGGAACGGTGTAATTTAATTGAATTTAATTTGTGTACGAAAGCAATTAAAAAGGGTGGAGTTGATTGGTAGGCTAACAAACTACTAAGAAGCAACAAATAATAAATTGTAAATATAAAATCAACGAGACCCAAATAATGTGAATGATCTAGCCCTCGGATAGCTTCCCCTCAATTAATTATACCAATTTAATCAACGACCCTGGTAATCTCAATCTAATCTCAAATCTTATCCCTAAGCTAGTGGTACGACCAAACTAACTCGAATTGTTTCTTACGTTTAATTAATCGGCAGGTACGACCCCCAAATAATCTATCCCTACGAATAACCCTAAAACATGTATCTAAGGTTCAACTCGAGGAACGTTGAAAGTGTGTGTGGGGTGGTATCTAGTGTTTAAGTAAAAAACAGAACAATGTTACACTGAATGTTGTGACAATTAGTGTAGCATTAACTCTAACAGAATGTGAATAAGTAAACACAGTACACAGCGGAAGTCTAAAACACTAAAACACAATACGAACACAATGGAATAATTTTTAACATAGATTTTATTAATAACAAAACCTATGCTAAGCCTTACGGTGAAAAGTAACTTAGTTCCTAAGTTATACAAAAATGTCGTGTGAAATGTCTCAGCAATTACTTCAACATTCCACAAACGGAAACTACAATCGAGGCAGGTGCCTGAATCCGCAAACAGACTTAAGTGTAAAACACTGTCTAAAGAACTAATCTAATCTTGTGATTCACTCTCACTCGATTCAAGACTAGAACAAAGTACACTGGAAGGCGGTATCCCTCGGCGTACGTTAAATGACACAACTACTGACCATAACTCCTAACTAGGGTTGAACGCTCAAGGAGGTGTTACTCGAATAGTGCATACTTTGAAATGAAAGTTTCTGGCGGTATTTATAGAGAAATACACAGCTTCTAGATCCTTCCATTATGAGATCCTATTTTTTAGGACCTCAACCTCCATGATCTCTCTAGATCTTTCTGCCATGTTCCAGGTCATTCTACAATGCTCTAAACTCTTCTATCACGTTCTGCAACCTTCTGGACTCTTCTATGTTCCAGACTCTTGTAGAACCTTCTGGAATCGTTCCTGAATGTGAGAGCATTTAGTACAACATTTAATGTAACATTTCAGAAAAGACTTAGAATAAATCAAGGAAGGTCAAATTAAGATGTTGTTGATAATGTTAGAGCATTTAAGAGTTAACAACATCTACAATCTCCCCCAATTTGACCTTTCGACTACAACACACCTGATGCACATATATTTCTATACATACTCAGTATTATGTATTTAGGTGAGTTGAACTCCAAAGCTAAATACTAGTCAAGACAATACCTGTTGTAACCGTTGGATCAAATCAAAAAGAGATCAAGAATAATTTTACTAAGATCCGTGCCATAAGATCAAAGTAATCTTATTCAAAACCAAAACAAGCATAAACAGTACACTTGTTTACAAAACATATTAACTTTTACAAAAAATCAAAGATTAAACCAGAGCATATAAGGGTATATACCAGATTAGTTCTAAGACCTATGTAAGACTCAAAAAACAGACAAACACAAACAAACAAGGACTAAACAATATAATCAGAGCAGACAAAACTAAAAAAAATAAACTAAACAAGGCATATTCATCATGCAGTAAGCAATTAATGATAGGAAAACAAATTAAGCAATAAGCAGTAATCAAATATCATTAGTGCAAACTAATTTAAGCAAGATAAATATAGACAACCTATCAACTAGAAACAGTAAATATTGTATCAGAATAAACAGAATTTAAACTTAAACATAACAGAATAACAAAAACAAAAGTAGGACTGAAAATGGCATGAATTGCTATAACAATAGCAGCAGTATCAAGGTCCTGCACATGTGCCATCTGTACTTCAGTACTCCCCCTGTCTTGCATCATCTGTTCTAGATATCAGCATAGAGAATTTACATATCCTCATAATCTTCAGCAGCATCTGCAAACTTGTCTTCATCAGCCTCCTCTGGTTCCTCAATGAAACAAGTTGATGCAAAGAGTGCAACAACATTGTTAGCAGCAGCAGTTCCTCCATTCTCTGTAGCAGGAGCAGCATTAGGTACACCTTCAACATCTTCAGGATTCAGCTCTTCAATAACAACTCCAGAAGCTCTAGCTGAAGTGGAAGGTGGTACTCCCCCTGTTGTAGTGGAAAGTAGCCTGGTCCACTTGTCTTTGATGAACTGGAGCTCATCAATCTGGTCCTGTAAGTGCTGTAACTGCAATAATATAAAAGATCTGGGAACAGAAAAAGTGGTGTCAGTGTTACCACCAATGTTCTCAGCATCTGGTGCAGCATTAGATGCAGCTGTGTTCTGTTCAGGTCTCTGTGCTGGTTGAGGTTGAGGTTGTGGTTGAGCAGGAGCTGGTCTTTGAGAAGAACTTCCAGGATTGTGCAAGGGCAGATCTTTCACTCTTTCACCAATGAGCAAAGCAGGTGAAATGGTGTATAAAGGAACCTTACCTCTAAGAACTTCAGTCTTCTTAGGGCTAAAACCATGCATCTTCAAGTATGAACATATAAGCACAGGGTATGGAAGGTTTCCTTTATCAGAAATATCACCACTAAACTTCATCATGTGGTGGAAAATGGTCAATCCCAAATTAAACTTCCTCAAAACCACTATCCTATAAAGCAAGATTGCTTGATCCTTTGTCACTTTGGTAGAGTTGGTGGAAGGTATCCAGTTATAAACAATCAATTTGTGCAACACAGAATAAAGAGAAGTAAGGTCTTTGGCCAACATTCCATTCCTCCATCTAGTCAATAAACCACCAGTCATAGAAGCAGTAACAACATCCAAATCAGGTTCATCATCATCAAGAACTGGTTCTATGCCTAAGAAATCATTGATCAATTCTGGTGTAAATGGAACTATACTCCCCCTAAACTGTACATTCCCATACCAACGGGAACTCCTCCTACCATTACTCTTCCTCAGACAAGCATAAAACTCATACACCCAATCAGAAACAAAAGTATCACACAAGTTCAGAGCTTTCATCAACTTTCTATCCTCTAAGAATTGAATCAAATTCTTACTCTCAAAATCAGAAATATGAATTCTCCTTTCCATCAACAATTTCCTCCTAGACAACCTAGTTATCTTATCAACCAATCCATCAATATCAGAATCTACTTCAGTTTCAGAATTACCTTCCTCAGAAGTAGTGTCCTTTGAGCTTGGTTCTTTCACCTCTTCAGAGCTTGATTCAGAGCTTGATTCCCCTTCCTTTTCAGAGCTTTTGTCAGAAGCTGCACTGCTTGAATCACTTCCATCATCAGGTTCTGGTGCTGGAGCACTTGATTCAGCATGTGAGGCAGCATTCTTCTTCAGGGCTTGTTGTATATCCCTGAGACAAATCTCCATTTCAGAATCAGAATCATGTTCTGGTTCTTCAGGCATTGTTCGAACAGCATCAACCTTTGCCTTTCCCTTCCCCTTAGGATCAGCTTTCTTCTTAGTTGGCTTCTCAATCACCACTTCTTCTTCAGATTCAGAGAAGACCTGAATTGGTTCAGCAACATCACCACCTAGCTTCTTCTTCTTCCTCAAAGAGTCTGAGTAATCAACTCGAGTAAAAACTCGACCTGATCGTCTTCTTGGAACTGGGCTCCTCTTTCTCTTCTTCTCTTCAGCATTCCTCTTGAAAGGAATCGGTTCAGAGTCGGATTTCGAGATGTCAGAGTCGGTTTTGTCGGATTCTTCAGCATCCTCCATTTGAGCGTCCTCATTGTCGGATGTCTCCGCATTCGACGGCTCCTTTGACTCAGCAACAGGGGATTCTTCAATCTCCTTTTCAGTCTCCCCCATAGAGGCAGCAGTCGGGGCCTCTGTTTCAGCGTTAGGGCTCGGAATTTGGGGCTTTTCGGCTGTGGATGAAGAAGGTGCAGTAGTGATCACTTCTTGGGTGCGCAAGTAGTGAGAGATGTCAATGGACATATCACCAATCGTGAGGATGGGTGGATTAGGTGATCTCATCGATTGAGAAAAATTCTCAACCGCCTGGCTCAGCTCGGAGAGTGTAGCTTGGTTTGGGATGTGGATGGTTGTCGGAGTAGCTGGAGTGGGTGTGACGGTTGTGGCAGTTGGGGGTGAATTTTCGTGTGAAGCAGCCATGGAAGCTAGAGTATGCAGATTAGAGAGGGATGAAGATGACGGTTGTGAGTTGGGAGAGTTTGGTTTCTGTGAGTTTAATTTCTTGTTTCCTGCCATTTAAACCAAGAATTCGAAAAGAACCAACACAAGAATCGAGATAAACACAAAATATCTTATAACAAAATCTGTGTTGGGATATGAATCCTATAAACAATATTCTAGTTGATGAAAGTATGTTTTGATGGCCAAAAGCAACTTAAAGTTAGTGATATATGTGGTTCTAAGTCATCTTAACTGAGTCATCTGAGTATAAGCTTACTAATCTGATGAGAAACTTAAATTAAGATTACTGATCTTAATGCTAACTAAAATAAGTTTACTGATCTTATTGAGTAATATTTAGAGTAAAATTACTGATCTTAACTGAGTTATGTGAAATAAGATTACTGATCTTAGTGTGGAAACTGAGAATATTTTTAGTGATCTTATATGATATATTTGAAATCTGAGTTACTGATCTGATGTACTTACTGATCTGATATGTAAGTTACTGATCTTAAGTGTTTACTGATCTTAGATATTTACTGATCTTATATGAAAGTTATTGAACTTACATGTGTTACTGATCTTATGAGTTACTAATCTTATTGGTTACTGATCTGATATATGAACTGTTAGGAACTAAGCTGATGTTTTGTATTGTATAGACAGCTTATAGTATAGGACTTAGATATACTCATCTGTATATAGTTCAGTTGATGTATAGATAGGTTTTATATATGTAAAGTTGTATTTTGTTGTATTCAGATTTGTAAAGTGCAGAACAGTAAAATCAGAACACTAGATTAGAACTAGATTAGAAGAAGATCAGAAGACTAAAGAAGACTATGAAGACTCAGAGGACTACTTCAGACTAAGAAGACTTCAAGAAGAGTTGAAGAAGAGCTTAGAAGAAATCTGGAGAAGTTTTGAACAGTTTTTGGTTACTGTGCTGATTAAATCAGAAGAGTAAAAATCAGCAGAGTAAAATCCGAAGAGTAAAAATCAGAAAAGTAAGTTACTGTGCTGATTTGGTGAAATTGAAGAATAAGTTTGGAAAGCTTATTTAAGGTGTAACTGAAGATATATTGAAGAGATGCTGACTTAAAAAGAAGTTACAAAGTCGGTTACAAGAAGAAGTTACAAAAACAGTTTTAGAGTTAGTTGAAAGTTAGTTCACAAACTGCTAACTGTCATACTAAATTCTATAAATACTGTATGATCTCCTACTTGAAGAGACTACTGCTACTACTGAAGCAATTACTGATCTTAGAGAATTCAAGAGCAAGTCTACAAGCAAGAAATCACAGAGTTAAAGGAGATTGAAGGAAAAGAAGCCACTGAATTGAAGAGAAGAATCAAAGGCTATTCAAAGAGAAGTTTTACTTTTCAAGTTAAAGTTTGTATTTTGTAAAACAAGTGTGCTAGTTACTTGTAGAATTACTAGTAGATCGAAGATATACCTGGAGGTATAATCGAAAAGATCAAAGTCTTAATCTTGGGACTTTAAGCCACAAGAAGCTCAAGAAGAGTAATAAAACTTCACAACTGGGATTGTGAGAGTGGATGTAGACATTTGTCGAACCACTATAAAATTCTGGGTTCTTTACTTTACTGTTTGTTATTTGTTTGAATTGTTTAATCAAGAACATTAAGAATTAACAAAGATAAAGATCTAGATAAAAGTTGAGTATAAACTAGCAAGGCCCATATTATTCTGAAAGTACTGATCTGAGCTGAGTAAGCACAGTATAGTACATAAGAAGACTAAATTCCGCATTGCATATTCTGATATTTTGAAAGATTTTTGAAAGTCTATTCACCCCTCCCCTCTAGACTTTCTTAGCTTACTCAATCTTAACTCAACTTTGGGACCAACAAGTGGTATCAGAGCAGTAGTTCATTGGACTGCTGTTTCTTGATAACCTTACAGATCGTGAGGGATATTTTACTGATCTTACTGCTATTTCTTGATACTTGTTACTATCTGAATACCTGAAATCTATCTGCTATACTACTGATCCTATTTGTCTAATCAAACATGGATGACACTAATGTGAACAAGCTGCCTAAGTTCAAGATTGCAGATTATGACTACTGGAAGCTTAGGATGGAGGCCATCTTTAGCTCAACCCATGATCTGATGGTGTCTGTGGTGACTGAAGGACCAATTGTCATCATGGTGGAAAACACTGCTGTTCTGGATCCATCTAAACCAGTTGGTGCACTGGTCCCTAAACCCAGGTCAGAACTAACTTCAGAAGAAATGAAACAAAACAATTTGGATAGTCTTGCCAAGAACTATATTTTACATACCTTACCAAATGAGTATCTTGGTAAAGTATTAAAATGTAAGACTGCAAAACAGATGTGGGACAAACTGGCTATTCTTTGTGAAGGTACTACACTGATCAAAGAAAGCAAGTTATCCACTGCTGTCCAAAAGTTTGAATCATTTAAAATGAAGCCAGGAGAATCAATTGATGAGTTAGATACTCGATTTACCAAAATTATGAATGATCTTGATGTATTGGGAAAAACTTATACTGAAAGAGAGATTAACCTGAGAATCTTGAAAGCATTGGATGAAAGGTGGAAAATGGTCAAGATGATCATTAAAACCACACAAGACATTGATTCTTGGCCAGCAGAAACTATGTTCCAAACACTTAAGGCACATGAGTTTGAGTTAGATGAAGAAGATCCTATTTCTGTGATTCATAAGGATAAGGATGTCTCTAAGGACACAGCTTTCAAAGCCTCTACTTCAAAGGGGTCTAAATCATCTAAGACTAAGGCTTCGAGCATAAAAGATGAACTAGATGGTTCTGATCTAAGTCTGAAAGATCAGATGAGCCTTATGATCAAAAGATTTTATAAACTGAACAAGAGGTATGGCAGGTACAAAAGATTCTATAAGGAATCTAAGGGTTCTAATAACAGGGACTCTTCTGTGAACAGAAGGGATCAAAACTCCTCTGAAAGAAGGGATGAGATCTCTAATGAAAACAGGAGAGACAGGAACTCATCTGAAAAGAGAGACAGAAAGTATTCTGATAAGAAAGACAGGAACTCAATTGACAAGCATGACAGGAACAGAAAGCATTCTCCTCCTAAAAGAATTTCTAACAATCCTGTATGCTATAATTGTGATAAGCCAGGTCATTATGCATATGAATGTCCTGATCTGAGTTCTGAAGATCGAGAAGAAAGGAAAGCCAGAAGAGATCGAAAATATGCAAAGGGTAAGAAGGCAATGGTGGCTTACAATGACTCTGATTCGGAATCAGAAGAGTTACCATCAACTTCATCTGACTACCCCTCTAGCAATGAAGATGAAGCTTTCATAGCAGATGATGGACTGGCAATGATGGCCAAAATAAATGATGAGGTATCATCTGTTAACTCATTTCAATCTTGTGACAATTCTGACACTGATGAAAGTGATGCTGCTGTTAGCAGTGTAGGAAGTAGTCTTCATCATTCCCAAGGAGTGACTGAAGAGGACCTTCTACAAGCTAACAAAGCATTCATTGAAATTAGTGATGAGAATATATCTTTAAAACAAGAAATCATTAAGCTAAAAGAAGCTCAGTCAAAAGTGGATCCTAATATAGCTGTCATAAATGCAAGACTATCAGAAGAGTTGTCTCAACTCCAAGAAAAGTATGCATCCATTGACAAACTATATCAGGGTATGCTTAAAACTCAAGCCAAAGAGACTAATGAATTCAATGAGTTAAAGATTAAATGTGAAAAACTTGAAGAGCGCAATAGATTCTTAGAATCTGAAGTAGTGAGCCTAGATCGAAAGCTATCTGGGATGATTAACTCTACTAAGATTAATCAAACTATCTCAGACAGATATAGAGCTCCAAATGATAAAACAGGAATAGGTACTGATCTGCCTAGTCCATCTACTTCAGAATTTAAGAACACTAATGGAGCTAGTACAAGTTCTTTGCAACTAGATAAAGGAAAAGAACCTATGTCTTATGATGATGATCCAAAACTCAAAGTACAGTCTAAATACATCCCTCCTACTACCAAGAATGGTAAAATGAAGAATGTATTAAGACCAGTACAGTCAAGACCATACCAGAAGAGTTATACTCCTCTGACCAGATCAGATCAGTCCTGGAATCAGAAGAGACAAACTCAGAACAGTAGGTCAAGACAAGCACAGGCAAGTTGGGAACAGCCTAGACCTCCTTTCATAAGGCAGTCTCAGCTGTATTCAACTAAACCTAGGAGATTTGTGCCTCATTATCATAATAAACCTGTTCTTTATCCTCCACCTTTATCTTATAATATCATTGGTGAGGAAAGACCAAAGCAAATTTATAAGCCTTATGGTCCACATGCTTTTAGACCATATTCAAACTATTACAGACATACTGATCTTACTGAAAAAGGGATAGAACCAAGGAAAGGCTATCTCAGAAAAATAGATCCTAAGTCTGCTGATAATTCTGAACTGGTTAATAAAGTACTGTTCTGTGATAAATTTGGAAGGAAACTGAAGAGGTCCCACTTATTCAAATCCTCAATGTTCATTTGGGTGCCTCTTACTGCTACTAACACTCAAGGACCCCAATAAATAGTGGGTACCTAAATTGCATGTGTATAGAACTGTGCTAACATTTCAGGTACTGATCTTATACCAAGAGAAAGATAAAGCAGAAAGTAAGAGCAGTACATCAAAATTCAACAGTCAGAAGAGACAATCCAATGTCAGATCACTAAAACAGGTAACAAGGTTACTAAAGTGACCTTAATCCCAATGAGGAAGCTGGTAAAGCTGAGGGACACTGAGAATATACATTAAGGGGGAATCTGTGATTTCTTAAAGATCCTTTTGTTGACTCAGATCACTAAGTCACTTTAGCATAAAACCTTGATATGATCATTAAATTAAAACATATTGTTACTAATCTGTTCTGTTTTTCACTTATATTTCATGAACTAACACTTCTACCAAGGTGAAACAGGCACAGAAGAGGAATTCTCCATTGAAGGGGGAACTGATCTGATTACAAAATTGAAGAAGTCTACTAATCTGATCTGATTACAGACTATAGCAGTCTACAGATATATTCTGATTAATACATTGACTTGTCTACAGAACTGTACTGATTACAAAGTTTCTTTGTCTACAGTACTGATCTGATTACAATTCAGTTATTCTACAGAACTAATCTGATTACTGACTAATCTGTCTACAGAAAGACTTGTTTACTACTAATCTGTCTACAAGAAATCTACTGATCTGACACAGTACTGATCTGAGGATTACTGTGCTGATATCAAAAAGATGAAATCAGGGAATTTGGGTACTGATCTGAGGATTACTGTGCTGACCCATCTATTGATCTGAAATCTACTGTGCTGATTCATCTACTGATCTGATTTCTAAAAAGGTTACTCAGCTGATCACAGTACTCAGCTGATCCAGATAAGTGAAATTTTCTTTAAATATAAGTAAGAAAATGAAGTGAAATAGCTTTGGAAACTACTGTGCTGATTTGCATCAGAACAGTCTTTTGGTTTAGATTACTCTAAGTCAAATATTGTTCAAATTTTTAGATTACTAATAGAGAAGATTAATACAATCTTCTATTTCTAACCTAAAAATTGTGGTGTATTTATCAAACACTAGTTGGCTCCAAAAAATTAAGAATGTTACTAGAATGTGAACAGTTATTGTTTAACTCGAATTTCGAGATCTAATCCCAACCATTCTTTGTAATAATCTAATTCAATCCTAGCCCTAGATTGGTTTTGAATTTAATAAAATCTATCACACTTCATCTTCTTCATACTTACGAATTCATTTCTGGAAATATCTTAACCTCTTAACTTCTGCAAAATTTGATTTCTACAAAAATCTCAAATGGCAACTGTCAATATTATCAATGAAGCTAACCAAGTGGCAGGAACTTTTGATTCGAATTTATGGATGCGAAAGAAAGGAATTTTCGTGGAGAACGATGTCTACTTCAATGGCAGACACAGTGCAGAAAATCAAGCTATCTTAACCATGTGTGAAGAATGCGGACTACGGAAGTTTCTGGAGTCATTTCCCGTAAATGTCTACGAACCAGAAGCTGTAGAATTTTATTTACAACTCCAAGGAGACAAAAATGGTGTTCACTCCATGCTTCCTGGACACAAAGTCACCATTACAAGGGACATTCTTGAAGTAATGTTGGACTTACCACAAGGTCCAGTAGATATTATGACCTACAAAGCTGGAGAAGAAAAGAAGTGCGTAGGAAGATGGTCAGGAGTTGAAACAGAGACCTTGACGAATTTGAAGAAGGATGTACTTCCTACTGGGTTACAGTTTTTAATGGATATTGCAGGAAAATGCTTGTTAGGGCAACATCATAGCCAGGATGCATTATCGAGTTTCAAAATTAGAATTATGGCTGCAATCATCGACAGAGTGGATGGTGATTGGCAAGGATTCTTCCTGGAAAGGCTAATGACTGAAAAGGAAAAGGTTTTGTTTGATGAGGACACTTTGGAATTCTCACTGAAATCAAAGTTAGGGTTTGGAAACAAGCTGAGTTTCTTGCTGCCTCAGCTGGTGAAGAAGCCTTATTGGAGTAATCCCAAGAAATTCCATCATGGGAAGTTCTTGATGAAGAAGGAGTCGGTTCAATTTGAACAAGAGAACCCCTTGGAACACTCTCAAGAAATTGAAGCAGAGGAGTCTGGAGCTTCAATGTACCAATCGGAGGATGATCAAACTGAAGTTAGATCAAAATCAAGGCATGATCCGAGCAGTACTACACTGAGGAGAGGAAGATCTGCTACAGCTCCCTCGGAACCAACAGTTCGTTTTGTGGAAACTGTGGCGCAGTCAAGCTCAGATGAGCCAGAGGTTAGTGTTCCTAGTCCTGTTGCTATTCATAAGAGGACTAAGTCAAGGAGTGTTAGGAGGAAGTTGGTTGTTGTCTCCCCTACCCCTTCTGACTCTGAACCAAGTCAACCTGAACCCCAAAACCCTCAACCTTCATGTTCTGGAGGATCAGATCACTACTTTTCTGAGATTCAGAACACTCCCCATTCATCACCTCAGCTCACTACCTTTGAGCCTATTTCAATTCCTACCCCTCAACATCAAACTTCACATCAACCTTCACCATATCACTCACCAACACAGGTTCATGCTCACTCTACTGAACATGAATTTGAACCTTCTACTGAACCAATTGATATTTCATCTTCTCCTGAACCTGAATTTATTGCTCCTAAGCCTGCTGATTTGATGGAGTACACTATCTGTGATAAGGAAGATAGAATTAGGATTGATTTAAGGATAGCACTGTTGAAACAATTTCCTGGATTAGATGAGAGCTCTGTTGAGTTTGAGAAACTCCTTAGGATAGGCACTTGGGTGTATCTTAAGAGGAGTACTTTGAAGGAAAGTTTAGCTATCATGGAAGGAATGGGAGGTGCTTCAATCTTTGATGATTGGGAAGCAGAACAGATGCAAGCAGCTGGTGTTAACTCTTTTCTTGAGTTGGTCACTCCAGAAGCTGTTGTACTTCTTGTTGAGAGATTAACTGGGATCAAATACACTGTTGAGAAAATTGCAACTCCTATCTCTGATGAGGATTTATTCAGTGAAGAGAAAGGTGTTGATGAAACTGAAGCTGCTGAAGAAGATTTTATGGAAATTGATGAAGACATTGTCAATGCAACAGAAGTGTTTGAGAACACTGTTGTACTTGAAGAAACTGTTGTGATTGAGAAAACTGATGCTGTTGACACTCAGGATGTAAATGCTGAAGAATTGGAAAGCATTCCTATTCAATCTACTGATCCTATTGAGGATGTGCAGGAAGAGATCAGAACAGATCATGTTGAGAAGGATTCTGATATTTCTGAGTTTGAAATGCTGAAAAAGCAGAATGCTGAACTTCAAGCAAAGTTGGAAGCTGCTATTCAAATGTTTCAAGAAGTTACTGAAAGGATGAACAAGATGCATTCTGAACACTCTTATGAGAAGGTAATGGAGTATACAATGTCCAAGATTTTTGACCTTCATAGAGTACAAGAGAAGAATTTGTCTCAGGTGTTGCATACAAAGCTGGAGCAACACATATCTTCCCTGAAGGAGTGGCACGATGAAGCCAAAAAGGGGGAAGACAGGACAAGACAAGTGATGGAACAAACACAGTCACAACAAGCTCAGCTGGTTGTAAGTCAAGATGAATTAAGAGCTGAAATTCATATGTTAAATGAAAAGCTGAAGCAAAGAAAGCAACAGAAGCAACAAGGTCAAGAGATTGTTGAGAAAAGACCTGAAATTGCTGGAAGTTCAAGTCTGAAGAAAAGGAAACTAGTGTTGTCTGATGAAGAACAACAAGAGGAAGCTGAAAGAATGACTTAAAGTTAGTGATATATGTGGTTCTAAGTCATCTTAACTGAGTCATCTGAGTATAAGCTTACTAATCTGATGAGAAACTTAAATTAAGATTACTGATCTTAATGCTAACTAAAATAAGTTTACTGATCTTATTGAGTAATATTTAGAGTAAAATTACTGATCTTAACTGAGTTATGTGAAATAAGATTACTGATCTTAGTGTGGAAACTGAGAATATTTTTAGTGATCTTATATGATATATTTGAAATCTGAGTTACTGATCTGATGTACTTACTGATCTGATATGTTTACTGATCTGATATGTAAGTTACTGATCTTAAGTGTTTACTGATCTTAGATATTTACTGATCTTATATGAAAGTTATTGAACTTACATGTGTTACTGATCTTATGAGTTACTGATCTTATTGGTTACTGATCTGATATATGAACTGTTAGGAACTAAGCTGATGTTTTGTATTGTATAGACAGCTTATAATATAGGACTTAGATATACTCATCTGTATATAGTTCAGTTGATGTATAGATAGGTTTTATATATGTAAAGTTGTATTTTGTTGTATTCAGATTTGTAAAGTGCAGAACAGTAAAATCAGAACACTAGATTAGAAGAAGATCAGAAGACTAAAGAAGACTATGAAGACTCAGAGGACTACTTCAGACTAAGAAGACTTCAAGAAGAGTTGAAGAAGAGCTTAGAAGAAATCTGGAGAAGTTTTGAACAGTTTTTGGTTACTGTGCTGATTAAATCAGAAGAGTAAAAATCAGCAGAGTAAAATCCGAAGAGTAAAAATCAGAACAGTAAGTTATTGTGCTGATTTGGTGAAATTGAAGAATAAGTTTGGAAAGCTTATTTAAGGTGTAACTGAAGATATATTGAAGAGATGCTGACTTAAAAAGAAGTTACAAAGTCGGTTACAAGAAGAAGTTACAAAAACAGTTTTAGAGTTAGTTGAAAGTTAGTTCACAAACTGCTAACTGTCATACTAAATTCTATAAATACTGTATGATCTCCTACTTGAAGAGACTACTGCTACTACTGAAGCAATTACTGATCTTAGAGAATTCAAGAGCAAGTCTACAAGCAAGAAATCACAGAGTTAAAGGAGATTGAAGGAAAATAAGCCACTGAATTGAAGAGAAGAATCAAAGGCTATTCAAAGAGAAGTTTTACTTTTCAAGTTAAAGTTTGTATTTTGTAAAACAAGTGTGCTAGTTACTTGTAGAATTACTAGTAGATCGAAGATATACCTGGAGGTATAATCGAAAAGATCAAAGTCTTAATCTTGGGACTTTAAGCCACAAGAAGCTCAAGAAGAGTAATAAAACTTCACAACTGGGATTGTGAGAGTGGATGTAGACATTTGTCGAACCACTATAAAATTCTGTGTTCTTTACTTTACTGTTTGTTATTTGTTTGAATTGTTTAATCAAGAACATTAAGAATTAACAAAGATAAAGATCTAGATAAAAGTTGAGTATAAACTAGTAAGGCCCATATTATTCTGAAAGTACTGATCTGAGCTGAGTAAGCACAGTATAGTACATAAGAAGACTAAATTCCGCATTGCATATTCTGATATTTTGAAAGATTTTTGAAAGTCTATTCACCCCTCCCCTCTAGACTTTCTTAGCTTACTCAATCTTAACTCAACTTTGGGACCAACAAGTGGTATCAGAGCAGTAGTTCATTGGACTGCTGTTTCTTGATAACCTTACAGATCTTGAGGGATATTTTACTGATCTTACTGCTATTTCTTGATACTTGTTACTATCTGAATACCTGAAATCTATCTGCTATACTACTGATCCTATTTGTCTAATCAAACATGGATGACACTAATGTGAACAAGCTGCCTAAGTTCAAGATTGCAGATTATGACTACTGGAAGCTTAGGATGGAGGCCATCTTTAGCTCAACCCATGATCTGATGGTGTCTGTGGTGACTGAAGGACCAATTGTCATCATGGTGGAAAACACTGCTGTTCTGGATCCATCTAAACCAGTTGGTGCACTGGTCCCTAAACCCAGGTCAGAACTGACTTCAGAAGAAATGAAACAAAACAATTTGGATAGTCTTGCCAAGAACTATATTTTACATACCTTACCAAATGAGTATCTTGGTAAAGTATTAAAATGTAAGACTGCAAAACAGATGTGGGACAAACTGGCTATTCTTTGTGAAGGTACTACACTGATCAAAGAAAGCAAGTTATCCACTGCTGTCCAAAAGTTTGAATCATTTAAAATGAAGCCAGGAGAATCAATTGATGAGTTAGATACTCGATTTACCAAAATTATGAATGATCTTGATGTATTGGGAAAAACTTATACTGAAAGAGAGATTAACCTGAGAATCTTGAAAGCATTGGATGAAAGGTGGAAAATGGTCAAGATGATCATTAAAACCACACAAGACATTGATTCTTGGCCAGCAGAAACTATGTTCCAAACACTTAAGGCACATGAGTTTGAGTTAGATGAAGAAGATCCTATTTCTGTGATTCATAAGGATAAGGATGTCTCTAAGGACACAGCTTTCAAAGCCTCTACTTCAAAGGGGTCTAAATCATCTAAGACTAAGGCTTCGAGCATAAAAGATGAACTAGATGGTTCTGATCTAAGTCTGAAAGATCAGATGAGCCTTATGATCAAAAGATTTTATAAACTGAACAAGAGGTATGGCAGGTACAAAAGATTCTATAAGGAATCTAAGGGTTCTAATAACAGGGACTCTTCTGTGAACAGAAGGGATCAAAACTCCTCTGAAAGAAGGGATGAGATCTCTAATGAAAACAGGAGAGACAGGAACTCATCTGAAAAGAGAGACAGAAAGTTCTAGTTGGAATAATGTACGTGTGATTAAGGCTTGATTTAAAGAAAATTCTAGATTGAATGGATAATGCTCCACAAATTCAACCACAAGTAAATCATGGGTGAGTTAGTGGGGTAAAATCTTAATTAATAAATTAATTAAATTAAGAATATTCTAGAATTAATTAAAAAAAAATGTATAATCTGAAATAATAAAAGGAACGTGGTTAGTATAATTATAAATAAATAAAATAAATTCCCACAATTAATTAAATAATTACAACTTATAAAAATATAATTGAATCATGTAATGTTGTGCTCAAGGATTTGACATACACCTCAACATTGGTTTTTCACAGGTTTTACCTATCCAATGTAGCCAATTTTTTCAGCATTTTTCTCTTCATTGCATTTCTTCTTTTTGTGTTACAGCATCTAATTCGTATTGATCCATTGTTCCTGTAGAGTACATCGTAGTAGCGAACTCCGTGCCCCATACTTACTTAATGGATTACGAACCTCTTGATGTTTTTACCAAATTCACCTTTTGAAAAGAAGGCATCGTAGTAGCGAACTCCGTGCTCCATAGTTACTCAGTGAATTGGTACATCTTTTAGTATGCTGTAACATTCTCAATTTTTCAAGCTTTTGAGAGGTGTAGTAACTGTCTATTTTTGCACAAACAAATTTCAGATTCAAGAATATTTTACAAATGAATTATTCAACGAAAATAAGAAATAAATCAAATCTATAATAACTATACCACCTTAGGCTGTTGTCCCAAATGCTACCGCATTTGTGACAACATCCTCTCAAGAATTATTCAGATATTACACATACCAAGAGATTTCCTCAAAAATGAGAATCTCTCATGGTCAAGAGTCTTAGTAAATATATCAGCATTTTGATTTTCAGTAGGCACATATTCCAACTTAACTATGTTCTTCTCCACTAAATCTCTCATAAAATGATATCTAATGCTAATGTGCTTAGTGAGTGAGTGTTGTACCGGATTCTTAGATATGTTAATAGCACTTGTGTTATCACAGAAAATTGTGAGGATATTGTTTTCAATTCCATAGTCATGAAACATCTTACTTAACCACAATAGCTGTGTGCAACAACTTCCTGCAGCTATGTATTCAGACTCGGCAGTGGATTGAGAAACACAATTTTGTTTCTTGCTATGCCAAGACACAAGATTGTTCCCCATGTAGAAACATCCTCCACTCGTACTCTTTCTGTCATCAATATCTCCAGCCCAATCCGCATCACTGTATCCAATCAATGTGTTGTTGGTGTCCTTAGTGTACCATATCCCTAGTTCACTTGTACCTGAAACATATCTGATAATCCTTTTCACTGCATTCAGGTGAGATTCCTTTGGATTAGCTTGGTACCTAGCACAAACACACACACTATACATAATGTCAGGTCTACTAGAGGTTAGATAAAGTAAACTACCTATCATGGATCTATACAATGTTGGATCAACATCCTTTCCACCATTGTCTTTGCAAAGTTTCAAAGTAGAACCCATAGGTGTTTTCATTACTTTTGAGTTTTCAAGGCCAAACCGTTTGACTAAGTTTTTAGCATACTTACCTTGAGAGAAGAAAATACCATCCTTACATTGCTTGATTTGAAGACCTAAAAAATAATTCAAGTCTCCAACCATACTCATCTCAAATGTGGCTGTCATTGCTTCAACAAATCTGTTCAGCATTTTATCACAGGTTGAACCAAACACAATGTCATCAACATATATTTGAGCAATTAGTAAACCTTCTCCAGTGTGCTTAATAAACAAAGTTCTATCGGCTTCTCCTCTAATAAATCCATACTCTAAAAGAAAGTCCGTAAGCCTACCATACCATGCTCTAGGAGCTTGTTTTAGACCATACAATGCTTTCTTTAGTTTGTACACATGATCCGGGTATTGTGGATCTTCAAAACCTTTAGGCTGTTCTACATATGCTTCTTCATTTAATATGCCATTTAAGAATGCAGCTTTTACATCCATTTGATGTAGTTTAATATCAATAAAACATGCAATTGCTAGTAATAATCTAATAGATTCTATCCTAGCAACGGGTGCAAAAGTTTCATCAAAATCAACACCTTCAACTTGGGTGTAACCTTGTGCAACTAACCTAGCTTTGTTCCTAACAATGTTTCCAGACTCATCAGTTTTGTTCTTATAAATCCACTTTGTTCCAATGACATTAGTATGACTAGGTCTTGGAACAAGTGTCCAAACTTCATTTCTTTCAAACTGATTAAGTTCCTCATGCATAGCATTTATCCAATTTTCATCAGTTAATGCTTCATTTACATTTTTAGGTTCAATTTCAGAATAGTAACACTCAGCATTCACAACATTGCAAATAGAAGACATGCATATTGTTCTTACCACATCTACCTTATTCGATCTTATTCTTCCTCTTGTTTGCACTCCAACTGCAGCATCGCCTATGATCTGGTCAGAAGGATGACTTTTCCCCATTCTTGAAGAAGGATTCGTTTTGGGAACATACTGATCATTCTGTGGAATTACAACTGTCTGTTCTGTAGATGTTGCTCCAGATGTGTTAGCATTTGGTGCAACATTATCAGACTTCAGTGTATTCTCAGAATTGTCAGTGACTTGTGATACATCCTCTTCATCTTTATCATCTGTAAGACCTTTATCATCATCAAACACAACATTAACAGATTCTTGAACAGTGTTAGTCCTAAGGTTATAAACTCTATAAGCTTTACTATTTCTAGAATAGCCTAAAAAGAAACCTTTATCACTTTTAGAATCAAACTTGTGAAGTTGATCCCTATCATTCAGAATATAACACACACAACCAAATACATGAAAATATTTCACACTTGGTTTTCTAACATTCAGAATCTCATAAGGTGTTTGATTAGTACCAGATCGAATATAAACTCTATTAATGATATGACATGCTGTATTCAATGCTTCAGCCCAAAATCTTTTAGAAAGATTTTTAGATAAAAGCATGACTCTTGCCATTTCTTGTAAAGTTCTATTCTTTCTTTCAACAATTCCATTTTGTTGTGGAGTTTTAGGAGATGAATATTCTTGCAAGATACCTTTCTTATCACAGAAATCATTAAACATGCTATTCTCAAATTCCCTACCATGATCAGTTCTAATACGGTCAACTTTTAAGTTAAACACATTTTTGAACCTTTTATAGAGAACTTTAAAAGCAGCAAATGTTTCAGATTTATCTCTTAAAAACTCAATCCAAGTATATCTAGAAAAATCATCTACCACAACTAAGGAATATTTCTTACCTCCAATGCTTTCAGTTTCCATAGGACCCATCAAATCCATGTGCAACAATTCAAAACATCGATGTGTAGAACAATGTGACAGCATTCTATGCGGCACTCTTACCTGTTTACCTTTCTGGCATGATCCACATACAGTGGTATTCTGGAAACTCAGTTTAGGTAGTCCTTTGATTGCATCTGATGTGATTAGTTTCTTCATTGACCTGTAATTTACATGTCCTAATCTTTGGTGCCATAAGACATTCTCATCATGTTTTGACAAATTGCATACATTAGTTCCAATAAGATAACAGTTATCTGCAGACCTAATACCAGTCATTACACAATCATCATCTTCATTAAGAACATAGCAAGACTCTTTGTCAAATTTTACATGCAAATTATCATCACAAAGTTGACTAATACTAATCAGATTAGCAAGTAAGCCATCAACATGCAAAACATTTTTAAGCTTAGGAAAACCTTTAACATTCAAAGTTCCTTTTCCTATTATCTTTCCTTTTGATCCACCACCATATGTAACATTACCACCATTCAAGGTCACATAATCAGATAAGTAGTTTATTTGTCCTGTCATATGTCTAGAACAACCACTATCAAAATACCATAGACCAGGTAAACATGCTTTCAAGGATGTGTGAACAACATTACAGGTAACTTTTGATTTCCATGCAGATTTCACAGAATGTTTCCTAGGATGTGAAGACATTCTGAATGACTTAAATTCAGCTCTTAAATCTTTAAACATTTTCAAGCAGAAGGGACGAATATGACCATATTTAAAGCAATAATGACAAATATACTTCCTTTTAACCTTGTGAGAATCTGTTTGTGCAGATGTGACACCAGATGTGCTAGCATTTGCCTTCACAAATTTCACAGGTTTTCTAAAATTTTCAGAAATAGAAGCAGTTTCACCATCATAACCTAAACCATAATTATTAGATTTACCAGTAGCTATAGCATCATTCACTGTAGAAGCACTCTTGGAAAACTTTTTGAAACTTAAAGTAGAGTTGATCAATTTCTCCTTCAGTTTACAAACTTCAAGATCTCTTCTAGTAAGTAAGACTTCTAGCTTAGTGATTGTGTCTTTCAGATCCTCATTCTCTTTATTCAAAGAATTCAGAGAGAGTTTCTGAGAGTTCCAATCATCTAACAATTTCTGATATGTCTCATCATCAATCCTTTTTCCTGCATCATCAACAAAGCCATTAAAACAGTTCAAATCTGGGTGACTCTGTTTTGATGTTACTGTAGATGTGAAGACATCAGGTGCAACATCAGAATCTGTATCATCCAGATCATCATCTGAGGAATCATTATAATCAATTCTGGTAAAATGAGCACTTTCATTTTCATTAAACTCATCAAGATCATCATTATCAGATTCATCACTCAAGGTAGCACTAAAATTCAGTTTTTGCTTCAGTCTGGTATTGGCACACTCATTTGCGTAGTGTCCATAACCAGAACATGCATTGCATTGAACTGATTTTCTAAATTCAGGATCATACCTTGGTTTACCTTCACTCTTTGATGGTCTTGGTGTGAATTGACTCTTCCTCCTTTCTGGTTGTGGTGTTGATGTGTTGATTTGGATCTTAGGCTGAATGTTTCCTTTAGATTTATGCATAGACTTCTTAAGAAATTTATTAAAATGCTTTGTAAGAAGAGCAATGCTGTCAGGATTGTTAAGGCATTCATCAAGCAATTCCTCATCCGAATCAACCTCAGTAATGATAGGCTGATTCTCAGATTTGTTTGATGTCTCTCCTTTAAAAACAACAACTTTTTTATCATCTTTAGCTTCATCAGTTTGATTAGTGTTTATTTCATAGGTTCTAAGAATACTCACTAATTCATTTTGACTCAACTTATCAGTATCTTTTGCTTCTTCAATAGCACAAATTTTAGCATCAAATCTTTTAGGAACAGACCTTAATATCTTATGTACTACTCTAACATTTGAAATAGGGTCACCAAGAGAATGTGATTCATTAATAATCTCACTTAACCTTTCGTTGTAGGATGAAATGGTTTCATCTTCCCTCATTCGGAGATTCTCAAACTTTGTCCCCAACATTCGAAGCTTTGTCCTTCGAACACTATCGGAACCTTCACAATGCTCTTGTAACCTGTCCCATGCATTCTTAGAAGTAGAACAGTTAGATATAATTTTAAACATAGAGGTATCAACAGAAGTAAAAATAGCATTTAAGGCTTTAGAATTATATCCTGCTGTTGTTATCTCATCGGCTGTCCAATCAACTTCTTTCTTAAGTTGAATTTCACCATCGGCATCTGCTGGATTCTTTGGTACGTCCCAACCTGTAAGAATAGTCCTCCAAGCACGTTCATCAATTGACTTGATGTACATACGCATCTTAGGCTTCCAATAAGCATAATTTGAACCATCTAAAACGGGTGGCCTAAGTGCTGTGGATATGTGATGTGTTTCCATTGCTAACATAAACTAAAACACACTTTAAGCAAGGATCTAACCTAGTGTCGTCAGGTATCGGCTCTGATACCAACTGAAAGTGTGTGTGGGGTGGTATCTAGTGTTTAAGTAAAAAACAGAACAATGTTACACTGAATGTTGTGACAATTAGTGTAGCATTAACTCTAACAGAATGTGAATAAGTAAACACAGTACACAGCGGAAGTCTAAAACACTAAAACACAATACGAACACAATGGAATAATTTTTAACATAGATTTTATTAATAACAAAACCTATGCTAAGCCTTACGGCGAAAAGTAACTTAGTTCCTAAGTTATACAAAAATGTCGTGTGAAATGTCTCAGCAATTACTTCAACATTCCACAAACGGAAACTACAATCGAGGCAGGTGCCTGAATCCGCAAACAGACTTAAGTGTAAAACACTGTCTAAAGAACTAATCTAATCTTGTGATTCACTCTCACTCGATTCAAGACTAGAACAAAGTACACTGGAAGGCGGTATCCCTCGGCGTACGTTAAATGACACAACTACTGACCATAACTCCTAACTAGGGTTGAACGCTCAAGGAGGTGTTACTCGAATAGTGCATACTTTGAAATGAAAGTTTCTGGCGGTATTTATAGAGAAATACACAGCTTCTAGATCCTTCCATTATGAGATCCTATTTTTTAGGACCTCAACCTCCATGATCTCTCTAGATCTTTCTGCCATGTTCCAGGTCATTCTACAATGCTCTAAACTCTTCTATCACGTTCTGCAACCTTCTGGACTCTTCTATGTTCCAGACTCTTGTAGAACCTTCTGGAATCGTTCCTGAATGTGAGAGCATTTAGTACAACATTTAATGTAACATTTCAGAAAAGACTTAGAATAAATCAAGGAAGGTCAAATTAAGATGTTGTTGATAATGTTAGAGCATTTAAGAGTTAACAACATCTACAAACGTATTCAAGAATTAAAACAATAGGATAAATTAGACCATGAATACGAGACGCTCGTTTCATGCAACCTAAATGTTACTTCTCCCTAAGGTGTTCTGCCTTAGTTGTTACAATTCCCAAAATATTATAACAATTACGGATTACAATTTATGGGATAGCTAGAATTGATATAGGAATAAAATTGGGTGATCAATCCTATTAAACTCCTGACTCAAACATGCATAGCATCTACTCAAGTAATAACAAAATTTAGATGTAAATCAAAATCAACCAGGGAGTATTTAATTAAACAAACATAATCAATATAAGGTTTCACGTCCTCGGGCTAGAATAAAGAAATTAGCTAAACATAATCAACGAAACAATACAACCAAAAAGATAATTCATCGTTTGAGTATTAAAAAGGAGAAAATTAACAGTGTAATGATCAAACCCAAATTACAATCATCCAGGTTTTTTTTCTCCCTTTGCACTCACGCCAAATGCCTTTTTTTCCCAGCGTTGACTCTCTCCTTCAAAAAACGGCGGTTGTGTGTATGTGTGTGTTTCTCCCAAAACCAAATTCTTGGCCCATTCTCATTTTTTTGGCTTTCTCTTCCTTCCAAAGCCCATCAAAATGGGCCCAACTTGATACTTCATCATCACAGCCACAAAATGCTGACCGCCAATAATTCTGCCGTGGCTCAATATTGGGCCCTTTAATGTTAGATCAATTTCTCTTCACACAAGTCCATCAATGTACTTTTAAAATGTTTCAATTTCTCCTGAATTAAATCAGAAAATAAAAATATCAAAGTAATTGAAGTCACAAAATAATGAGTCGGAGAATGCACTAAAATACCAATTTAATTCACTAAGAATATCCAATTAAAGCAAAAAAATAATGCAATAATCCCGACTCATCACTCGCCCGCCGCGAGCTCCAACTCCGCCTCCTTGTCCTCGTGTTTGGCCAACAGCCACTCCCACTCATTCCATGCGAACTCGCTCTCAAGATGGGATCTTCAAAATCAAACACCCACTTGATACCTCCCTCCTTACCACCAACACTCTTCTCGTTGCGGTTCACTCTAACTCAGAACCGAAAGGCTTCTCCTCAGCTGCAAAATCTCTGCATTGGCTAGCAGCAATGGATGGTGAACTTCAAGCTCTACAAAAAAACAAAACTTGTGACCTTGTTCATCCTCCTCCTGGTGCCAATATTGTAAGCTCTAAATGGGTTTTTCGCACAAAATTTCTAGCGGATGGTTCCATTGATCTTCACAAAGCCCGTCTGGTCGTCCAAGGTTTCAGTCTACTTCCTGGTTTTGACTATGATCATACCTTTAGTTGATCCTCTTCATCCAAACCATGTATGCAAACTCAACAAAGACCTTTATGGCCTTAAGCAGGCTCCTCGCGCGTGGTTTCAACGCTTCTGTGATTTTCTGCTCGCTCTCGGCTTCACAAAGAGCAAATCTGATACCTCGCTTTTGATCTTCACCTCAGGTCGTACAATTCTTTACCTCCTCGTTTATGTTGATGATATAATTGTTACTAGAAATGATCAAAACTTCATCACCCGTCTTATTTTCAGGATCAACAAAGAATTCGCAATTAAGAATCTTGGTCGCCTAACGTACTTCTTAGGACTGGAAGTCTCCTACACTGCCCGCGGTCTCTTTCTCGGCCAAACAAAATATGCCACTGACATCCTTACGCGCGCTAACATACTCGAATCCTAACCGGTTGCAACACCTCTCTCCTCGACTGAACTTCTTCGCATCGACGAAACTCCCTTTCCTGATCCAACCTTTTTCCGCTCCCTGGTCGGCGCCTTACAATACTTGACTATTACACGACCAGACCTCTCATTTGCAGTAAACATTATCAGCTAATTTCAAGCCAAACAAACAATCGAACACTATCAAGTCGTTAAACGCATTCTTCGTTATATTAAGGGTACTATGGATCTTGGATTATCCTTCTCTTCTGGTTCCACCACCTTGCTCGCATATTCGGATGCAGATTGGGCTCGATGCCTCGATACTCGGCGCTCTACCTTTGGTTATGCCATCTTCCTAGGTCCAAATATGTTCTCCTGGGCTGCTAAGAAGCAACCTACTATCTCGCGATCAAGTTGTGAATCTGAATGCCGTGCCATGGCGACCACTTCCTCGGAAATCATGTGGTTATGATCGCTTCTAAAAGAACTTCATACTTTGCCTAACAACCTCCAACACTTTTCTGCGACAAAAAAAGTGCCATCTTCTTATCTCAAAATCCAGTCGCTCACAAACGAGCGAAACACATTGACTACCATTTTGTTCGAGAATTAGTCACTTTTGGGCGCCTCATCACTCGATTCGTTCCCTCTGCTTTCCAACTCGCATATATTTTTACAAAGAGTCTTACTTGTCCCTTGTTTGATTTCTTTAAACACAAGTTTTGCGTCATTTCGCATTCGCTTCGCTTGAGGGAGAATATTAGTTTAGATTAGTAAGAGTTAATTTATAATGGTAGTTTGTTGGGAATAAAATGATACATGTTTTGATTAAATACCAAAACCCCCTGAGACATGCCTAAGTCAAGATGATTGTGTTCAAAATATGATAGAACACATAGCATAAGGCTAGATGAGAAGCTGATATGTTAGGCAGCTCTTAGATGATTAGATGCACACTGTGAGGGGGAACCTATGACTTCAAAATGATCAAGATCAAGTCCCCTCAAGGCTCAAAGTCTGGAACAAACTCTAAGGACAAGAAAACTCCATATGAAACCAAAGGCCTTGATCAGGAGAGTTGTCCAGAAGAGTGATTTCTATGCAAGAAGAAGATTGCAAAGCTCAAAAGGACAAAATTAGTCAAAAACTCTGATCAGGAGAGTTGTCCAGAGAAGTGAACTCTGTACAAGCAACAGCTCTGAAGCTAAAAGGCCAAACATGCTGATCAGGAGAGTTGTCCCAGGAGAGTTGTCTCTGCAAACTTGAACCAGAACAAAAGGTCAACCATGCTGAAGAAGCTAGAGACAACCATACCCTAAAAGAACCTCATTGAAACATGCTAAGATCAACTTAAAGTGAAAGAAAGGGAAAGAGCCAAGTCATCTGAAAATGAGCAAGCCAACCTTGCTGAAAGGTAAAAATGCTGATAGTGATAAGGAGAGTTGTCCAGTTGATAAGGAATGTTGTCCTATCATTGGATCAACCTTCAGAAGCCATGTCCAAGTCCTAACAAGAAGTCAAACATTGGGAAAAGTGTTGCAGGAAGAAGACAAAGTCTTACAAGCCGTTTATTACCCAAATAAGGACATGTCGCTATCAAGAATCTGTCTTCCAGTTTGAAGAACTCAAGGAAGACATTTATAGCAATTTGGGGCTGCCTCTCCAACGGGCAAATCTCCATTTTGTCTATAAATACAAGGAGTGTGAAGACCATTGAAGCACCTCAACCTTGACAAGAATATCCAACTATCCTACAAGTCAAAGTGCTTTCAAAGCTGTCAAAGACTATCTTAGTCTTCAAACACTTCTTCTAAGCTGAACCCAATTGTATATCCATACATAAGCTTAGAGAGATATCCTATCCTTATACCTTGATCTTCATTGTAAAGGATATCTCATTAGTTGGAACCTTACTTCAATCCTTACCCCTTTCAAGTGAGAAAGTGAGAAGGTTGTAGTAGTAGAAGTGGTAGGAGCTGACTGTTGAGAGAAGAACAGTTCAGTTCTGAGTTGAGAAGAGGGTACTAGGACTCTAGACATCCTAGGGATCAATTCACCAAGGAGTGGTGTTATTGATCAAGTGCACCTTGGCACTATAAAACAAGTTAATTCCAAGAGTGAAGGAATTATCCTGTTAAATCAGGGAAAGTGGATGTAGGAGCTTGAGTCTCTGAACAACTATAAACTCTTGTGTTGATTTACCTTACAAAGTACTTACATTCATTCAACACTGCACACAAAACTGATCCTTCAAAAGATACATATTCAAAGACTGTGCAAAACTGATTTGGACAAGTTCCCTGAAACTAAACTGGACTGCATTGGATTGACAAAGTGATTTCAGAAACTTAAGGAGTCTAAACTTAAAGGGCCAACCACTATTCCGCACCTATAACTCCCCTAGATAGTTATTCAACTAAGTAGTCAATAGTACTTAGTAGTTTGATTATCTTAGTAGAGTTTATCTTTTTCAGCAGAGTTGTCCAAGACAACCTTGCTGAGCTCTGGTTTGATCATAAGTTGAAAAGATTTGCATACAAGTGTATCCCCCCCCCATACACTTGTTATATACTCCTTTCAGGACCAAAAATTGGTATCAGAGCAGGGGTTCAAAGACCACTGCCTCTGAAAATCCATCTTGATTTTCAAAAATTCACATATTTGTGTGGTCACTGAACTGATCTCTATCTGAAATCTATTACTTGTTGATAACTGACTATTCTTGAGATATGGCCAACAACAATGCTGTTCCTCCACCTGCTGTTCAAGGATTGGACAACATGGCCACAAATCCAGTCAATCACATTTCACATCATAAATTGCCCATGTTCTCAATAGACAACTATGATTTCTGGAAAATTAGAATGAGGGCTCATCTTGCATCTCTTCATACTGACATGTTAAGAGTAATCACAAGAGGACCTTTTGTGTTTACCCAAACTAACCCCAGGGTAACAGATGAGCAAAGAGCAGATGTAAGGGAACTGATTCCCAAAGATGAAGATGACTTCACTGCTGATGAAAAGAGGAAGGATAACTTGAACTATCTTGCAATGAACACCCTCTATCAAACAATTCCAGATGCAATCATGGGAAGAGTCTACCACTGCACCACAGCCAAAGAAATTTGGGATACCCTTGCTGAAATGTGTGAGGGTACAGAAAAGATCAAGGAGAACAAGCTCCAACTTGTTGTGCAAAAATTTGAGCAGTTCTCAATGGAAGCTGATGAGTCCATTGACAAATTTGCTGGTAGATTCACTGATGTGATGAATGAAATCAACATCCTTTGGCAAGGTGTACTCCAGGAGAGAAGTTGGATTAAAGATCTTGAGAAGTCTCACTCAAAAGTGGGATGTCTATGCTGTGATGATGCAGAATACCAAAGATCTCTCTTCCATACCCATGCAACAAATCTTCTCAGAACTCAAAGCCTATGAGTTTGACCTCAATAGAAGAAAACCTGTTGAGGAACCTTCAAATCCTACTAAGGGAGTGGCATTCAAAGCCAAAGCTGCTGAACCTGAAATGCAACCCACTCCGAGATCATCAAAGTCAGTCTCAAAGACTGAAATGAAGGAAGAACTAGCCTTGATGGCTAGAAGGTTTGACAAGCTGAACACAAGGTTTGGTAGATACAAGAAATTCTACCAAGACAACAAATTCAGGAGAAGATACAACTCCCCTGAAGATCAGGCCAAGGACAAAAAGCCTGAAGAGAAAAGATCAGAGGACAAGTACTCTGATAGGAGAAGGTCCAGTAGAGCTGACCCCTCATCATCAAAAGGAAGAGATGAATCCAAGAAGGATGATGATGAAGACCTGTGCTACAATTGCAAAAAGAAAGGGCACTTCCAGTATGACTGCCCTGAACTGAGCTCTAAAGAAAGAAGAGAAAGACAAGCTAAAAGAGACATAAAGTTCACCAATAGAAAAGCCATGATGGCTGGTGAAGAATCTGATAGTGCTGAAAGCTTCAACTATTCTGATGGACTGTTCTCAAACAGTGATGATGATGATGATGATGATGATGTGTGCAACATGGCTCTTGAGGATGATGAGGTATCCTCCACTTCTAGCTCACCATCATTTTTATCACAGAACACTAGTGAAGTCAACTTGAAACTTTCCTTTGGGAAGTTGATGGAAGATTTCACTAGATTACAAGAATTTCATGACAACTGTGTGAGAGAAAATGAGAGATTGGCTATTGAACTTACCAAAAACTCTGAGATAGCTGTTGATGTCAAATCTACTGAGTTGTATCAACAAGCCTTGAGAGAGCTAAAGGAAGCAAATCTCAGGAAAGTTGACCAACAAAAGGAGATTGACAATCAACTACTTTCTCAGAAAAGAAAAGACTTTGAACTAAAAATTCTAAATGCCAAGTTTGAAAATCTCTCACATGAATATAATATTCTTAAATCAAGTGAAGAGAGCCTGAAATTAAAGATGTCTGCTTTGAACAAGTCCTCTAGAGCAATAGAGGAAATTCAAAGTTATCAAAGACCTATGGCTCAAAGAAGTGGATTAGGTTTTGATCCATTTGAATCTTCACCTTGTCTCAGTGTTGCTTCTACAAGTAACATTAAGAAAATCTTTGTCAAATCAGTGGAACAACAAGCTGAAAATGAAATAATTCAACCACTGAACAAAGGAAAGGGCAAGATGAATGAAATGCCTACTCTAGTGCTTCAGGAGACTAGACCTAAACCTTTGGAAAAGGTCAAGGCTCCTGAACACAAGAGGAATGTTGGTCAGTAGAGTAGACCCAATGGAAGGGCAACTCTCCTGAACAATGTTCAGAGGAGTTATCCAAGGTATAATCAGCCTAGGCCAACTCATCTGAGAAAGCCTAAGCTGAATAGACCTAAGGAAAACTATCCTCAAAGGCAGAATAAAATGAGACAACCAAAACCCTTCATGCCAAAGGGTAATGGTCATAAAAATGCCTTTCCTCAAAGATTCCATCAAGCTGCACAAAGGACTCATAAGTTCAGGAGAGTTGACAACTCCCCTGAAACTTCTAGAGTTAACACATTCACACATACTTTCCCCAAGGCATTCAAAGGAAAGAAAATGTATGCACAAGGAAAACAACTTAGCCACCTTAAATCAATCAGGGTAATTAGGCAAGTCTGGGTTCCAAAAGGTACAGCTAACCTCTCAGGACCCAAAACTCAAAGGGTACCTAAACCTATCTAATTGCAGGTACCAGTGGGCCACAGAAAGAGGAGCATGAACAAAAAGACAGCATGGTACCTTGACAGTGGGTGCTCAAGGCACATGACTGGAAACAAGGAACTCCTCACTGATTTCATTGAAAAAGAAGGCCCAAATTTCACTTTTGGAGACAGCTCACAAGCAACAACAAAAGGTTATGGTACTTTGATGATTGGTAACATCAAAGTAACCAATGTATCTTATGTAGCTGGTCTCAAATATAACCTCCTAAGTATCAGTCAATTCTGTGATAAAGATTTTAAAGTTGAGTTCTCAAGTGGAAAATGCTTAATTAAGGATCAAACTCAACAAACTCTATTGACTGGAACTAGAAATGGAAATGTGTATTTTGCAGACTGGGACAAGTCTACTGATGCTGCATGTTTCATTGCTAAGTGTACTAGTGAACAAAGCTGGTTATGGCATAAGAGGCTAAACCATCTAAACTTCAAATCAATGAACAAACTTGCTAGAAATGCATTAGTTAAAGGACTACCTAATGAGGTTTTCATAAAAGAACATGTGTGTAAACCATGTCAAGAGGGAAAACAGATTAAAGCCTCATTCAAAGGTAAACCAGTCATTTCTACTGAAAGGGTACTTGAACTTCTACATATGGATCTTTTTGGACCAATCACCCCTTCAAGTATAAATGGTAGAAAATACACATTGGTTGTAGTAGATGACTTCTCTAGGTTCACATGGGTAGTATTTCTCCTTAGTAAGAAGGAAACACAGATTAAACTACCTGAACTTCTCAAGAGACTGTCAAATGAGAAAAGCCTTAGCATTATCAAGATAAGATCTGATAAAGGCACTGAGTTCATAAATTCATACATCAATGAGTAATGCACATCTAATGGAATAGCTCATGAAACCTCAGCAGCTAGAACTCCCCAACAAAATGGAGTTGCAGAAAGAAGGAATAGAACATTAAAGGAAGCTGCAAAAACCTTAATTGCTGATTCAAATTTACCTAAGAGGTTTTGGGCTGAAGCCATAAACATAGCATGCCATACTCAAAATAGATGTTTAATTACTAAGGGGCAAGGCAAAACCCCCTATGAACTCTAGAAAGGAAGAATGCCTAAAGTGTCATATTTTCATATATTTGGTTGTAAGTGTTTCATTCACAATAATGGGAAAGAACAGTTAAAAACCTTTGATAGCAAAGATGATGAGGGAGTATTTCTTGGATACTCTCAAATCAGTAAAGCTTTCAGAGTTTACAACAAGAAAACCCTTATAGTGGAAGAAACACCTCATGTTGTGTTTGATGAATCTGTCTTTGAGATCAGGAATGATAATTTGGAACCTGAAGAAATCACACAGAGGACAACCAGATTGAGCCTAAAAGACAAAGACACTGAATTCATAGATGTTGTCCAAGCCAATCTACCTGAATATACTATATTGGACAACAATCCTGAAGGCAACCTTCCTGAGACAAATCCTGCTGATGGAAATGGTGAACTGAATGACCCAATCCCAGTTCACATCCAGGTAACAACTACCAATGAAGAAGCAGTTCCTGCTGAGGTAGTTAATGGGTCAAATAATCAAGGGGGAACTCAAAATGTTGAAAATGCCAATGTCCCTGACATTGAGGACAACACCCCTGATTATGATCCTGAATTAGATCCTGCACTAAATTATCCTGAATTTTATGATCAAAATGACTCAACCTCAGTAGAGGACAACTCTACTGAAGGGATCAGAAAAAGAAGAACTTGGTTGTATGACCATCCTACTGATTTGATACTTGGTGACCCAAGTATAGGAGTCAAAACCAGAAGTTTTCATGGTGAAAGTGCTATGTTTTGTTGTTTCTTGTCAGAACAAGAACCAAGTGATATTGAAGAAGCACTTCAAGATGCCAACTGGATCACAGCCATGCTGGAAGAACTGAATCAATTCACTAGAAATGAAGTATGGGAGCTGGTGGATAGACCTTCACATCAAGATGTTATTGGAACCAAGTGGGTATTCAAGAACAAGAAAAATGAAAATGATGTGATTGTCAGAAACAAAGCAAGACTAATGGCAAAAGGTTACTGCCAGCATGAAGGCATTGACTATGATGAGACATTTGCACCTGTGGCAAGGCTAGAAGCAATAAGGCTTTTCCTAGCCTATGCAGCCCACAAGAGGTTCAAAGTGTACCAAATGGATGTCAAAAGTGTCTTTCTGAATGGAGTCTTGAAAGAAGAAGTCTATGTGGAGCAACCACCAGGTTTTGAGATTGGAAACCAAGTATACAGGCTGAAGAAGGCTCTATATGGACTCAAGCAAGCCCCTAGGGCTTGGTATGACACATTGTCACAATTCCTCTTGGATCATGGTTTCTCCAAGGGAACTGTAGACAGAACCCTCTTCAGAATCTCTGAAGGAGAGGACATCTTGCTTGTCCAAATTTATGTAGATGACATAATTTTTGGATCCCCTAATGAGAAACTGTGTGAGAAATTCTCCAAGCTCATGCAAAGCAAGTTTGAGATGTCCATGATGGGGTTGATGAACTTCTTTTTGGGTCTACAAGTCAAGCAATCAAAAGAAGGAATCTTCATCAACCAAGCTAAGTACACCAGAGAGATGATCAAGAAGTTTGGGTGTACATCAAGCAAGCTAGTGAGGATCCCAATGAATACTAATTGGAAGATGGATCCTGATGAAAGTGGTGTTCCAACCAACTCCACTGAGTATAGAGGAATCATTGGATCACTCTTCTATCTCACTGCCAGCAGGCCTGACATCACCTTTGCAGTAGGCGTTTGTGCAAGGTTTCAAGCAAATCCTAAGAAAAGTCACCTTGAGGCTGCAAAGAGGATCTTGAGGTATCTCAAAGGCACTGAAAATCTAGGCCTTTGGTACCCTGCTGATGACAACATTGAGTTAACTGGTTACTCAGATGCTGATTATGGAGGATGCAGAATTGATAGAAAATCCACTTCAGGAACTTGTCAATTCTTGGGCAACAAACTTATATCTTGGTTTTCCAAGAAGCAAAACACAGTGGCTACCTCCACCACTGAATCTGAATATGTTGCTGCTGGAAGTTGTTGTGCTCAAATTCTTTGGCTGAGACAACAACTCAGAGACTACAAAGTCAACTCTACTGAAGTGCCAATATTCTGTGACAATAACAGTGCAATTGCAATATCTCAAAATCCTGTATTGCACACAAGATGCAAACATGTGGATATCAAGCATCACTTCATTAGAGATCATGTGGAGAAGAAGGATATCAAATTGGTAAAGATCCACACAGATCATCAAAAAGCTGATATATTAACAAAACCACTTGCAGAAGCAAGGTTTCTGGAATTATCAACAGAGTTGGGTCTTCTTGATCCAGGGAAGTTGGACAAATAAATCCAAAGAAGTTCATTCATTAAGGGGGAAATAAACTCAAACTTCAGCAGACTTGGTCAAGTCTACTGAAACTCAGAAAAGATGACCTTACTTCTTCAGGACACTTGTCCCTTGAAATTCAGGACACTTGTCCACAGCTCTTCAGGACACTTGTCCATGTAGGGTCAGATAAGTTGTCTTGGCTATCAAACCAAATCTTGGTCTGATAAGCACCTATTTTAGGTGATCATTGTCTATTTCGAAATCTGTCCCATTGAAATACAGTTTTCACCTTTTTGGGATTTAATTTGTCTCCCACCCAAAAGGTCACTTTCCATGCATTAAATGCTAAGATTTAACTCTTGTTTGCATTAAACTTTTTGGGACATGATCTATCTCGAAAAACCCCCAGCCTTAAACAAACATTAAAAACCACCCACGTTTTGAATAAAACAGTTCTTTCACTGTTACATTGGTTTTTGACCATTGGATCAAAACTGGCCAACTCCCCTGAAATCAATCCTAGCCGTTCATTTTGGATTTCCATTTTTGTTCACCTTTGAATTGCACCAAGACCTCACCAACTCATTGACAAACATTCTTTTTAGAATATTCACAAGTCTTAATTTCTTCCCCAAGTATTCGAAACCCTAGCTCTAAATTTCTTCAAACACTCTCAATCTCTATCAAACTTTTCTCTGTAACTTTCAAATGGCCCCCAAAGTTAGACCAGAGATGCTCATTGATTTCTCCAACAAGGCTCTAGACCTTGATTTTGGTTACTTGAGCAACAAAAACAATCTTCATTTTGAGCCCATAGTATCTTTTGAGAGTGAAGATCCTGAAACTACACCAACTCTAAGATGGCTGAGAAGAGCTGGTTTGCAAAAGTTCATGGAAGAAAGACCAAGTTCATGCTTGGAAAGTTACATGGCTGAATTCTTTGCCTTCCTCAAGTGGAGAGGTCAACCTGCAAATGGTGAAGTTTCCACAAGTTTGTCATATACTGCAGAAGGAGAGGAAGAAGAGAGATTTCATAGAGTGAAATTCTCCTCAGAAGATCTGGAAGGAGCTTTTGGATTGCCTTATGAGGGAAGGAATCCAGAAGTTTATGGTACTGGCCATGAAGATGAAATAGCTCAAGAATGGCTATTGGTTCCAGGCCCCATTTATTCAACACAAAACAAAGAAGACTCTCAAGCCAAAATTTCTCAACCTCTTTGAGGTAGTTGCTAAGAGTCTCTTGAGCAATACTGGAAGCTTGGAGCAGGTCAGCCATCCAAGAATCAGAATCATGGCTGCTGTGATTGATGCTAGTGACAAAGGCATCAAATTTGATTGGAGGACCTTCATTATGTCTGAGATGATGAAGGAAAAGGCTAAATTCAAAGTAAAAGCTCACAACAAGGTTGTGCTAGAAGGGAAACTCAAGTATTGCACCAGGGCAAGCTTGTTAATTGAGAGATTCTCCCATTACTCTCAGATGCAAACATTTGCAAAGCCCCTCCCAGCCCAAAAGATCCTGTTCAGGAAGCTCAGCAAGAAAACTGAGCAAAGAAGGATGCTTATGGCCAAACCTGCTGAAGAACAGGTTGAAGAAAAGCCTAAGATGAAGAAAAGAACCAAGGCCAGGGCTGTCAAAACAAGGAAAATGTCTCAATTGTCTTCAAGAGAAGCCTCAGGAGCATCAGCTGAAGTTGATGAGGTGGCAGAAGAGGGAGTAAGTGTACCTTCTGACCACTCAGAAGAGTTGAGGCTGAAGTATAATGAGACAAGGCAGAAGAAGAAAGGAGATACGAGGATCAGGGAAGTTGTCCCTGAGAAGGATGGTGAAGGAAGTGGGAGCAGTAGGGCCAGCAAGAGAAGGGTCAAACCTACTGAAAAGGTGTTGGAGCTGCAGGAAGAAAAGTCACTTCAATTGGCTCTAAGAGAGAGCAGAGCTGAAAGAAGGACCAAATCTAGGTCAAGGACCAACTCATCTGGTTCTGGAACTCCAGAATCCAAGGTCCCTAAAGGTCAATCTATAGAGACCAACATCCCTGAGTTTCAGAATCCTGAGCCCAACTCCCCTGAAACCCATGTTACCCCTTCCAACCAACCCATTACCCCTGTAGATCTCACTAAGAGATACTCTCCAGAAGGGAGTGTGCAAAGAAGTGGCATTGATGTGCTTGCAGAGTTAGCAGTAGATGAGACAAGACTCCTGTCTCCCCTTGACTCATCCATGCTCAATTATTCAAAGCTCTTAGAACATGCACTCAATGAGCCAACCCCCCTGAGTAAAGCCCCTTCAGACTCATTGCTCTCAAATCAACTAAAGCACCTTCTACTGCACCAAACCCTTCTGAAGCCAACATCCCTGAATTAAACCTCCCTGAAGCCACTATAGGAGAACCCAGAGCCAACTCCCCTATAACCCAAAGTCCCCATTCAAGTGGAGATGAGGAGGAGTATACTTATGAAAGTATGCTCAGAGGAGGAGCAAAGGCTACTGTGGACAGTTTGTATCCACAACTTGCTGAATTACCAAGAATTCAGAAGATATTTCATGATCTAAGGATGCTTGTTGATGTAAAAGACAAGTCTATGAAGGAGATATCACAAGTCATCCAAGATAAGGGTGCAAACTGGTGGCAAATAGAGGAAAACAGATTGCTAAACTTTGCTGGAGTTTCAAAGACAAGATTTCTCATTGATGAGGAAATTTTTGCAAAGCTGGTAGCTAATAAAATTAAGGAGGAGAAAGAAAGGAAAGCTAAGGGAATCAAACACCCTAACAGTAGCTCAAATGATGATGATTCCCCTGATAATCCCTCAAACCCTTCAAACCCCAACCCTCCTGAAACCCCTCAAGCCAACCTCCCTGAACCTTCTCAACCCAAGTCTTCTGTAGCAGATAGACTTTCAAATCCTCCTAGAACCTATCATAGGAAAGGCTCTGTATCCTCAGAGGTGTTGACCAAGGGTGGTAACACAACCAAAGACACATCTGCCAATGAAGGTTCTTCTAAACCCAAGGCACAGCCTAAAGATGTTGAGGTTCCTATGCTAGAGGCTGGTTTGATTAAGACCTATTCAGTGTCAGAAGAGTTGGACACTGATCAGCCCTTAATCATTCAGGATGACTCAGTGGCTGTTGATATAGGCACTGTGATCTCCCCACAACTGCCATCTTTGAACCTTGTTGAAGGTGGAGATGTTGCAGGTTTAGGAGAAGGAGTTGAAAAGGAGAAGTTAGTGGAAAAATCAAAGGGAGTAGTAGATGAGAGAGATGTGGTGATCACTAGAAAAGTGAGTGTACCACCAAATGAGGGTGATATAAGTGAGGAAGGGCAGGCTATTCTTGAAGTCAAATCTGAACTTCAGGAATCCCTTGATGAGAGGAGGTCTGTTTCTTTAAGTGAGGAAATTATTAAAGAAGGGAGAAAAGAAAGAGTTGAAAATGAGAAGAAGACTGCTGATGTATCAGAGTCTTATATAAAAGAAATTGAGGGTGATGAGTGTCTATTTCCTAACCTGTTTGATCTATCTAATGTTGCAGGTATTTCCCTTGACCAAATTTTTGCAGATGAGTTATTAACAGATGCACCTATCCAAGTAGATACAGGCTCAGCTCAAGCCCTGCTTGGAATGCAATCAGAGAAGTTGGACTCCTTGGCTCATCAAGTCCAATCTGCTAATGCTGAAACTTCAGGAGCATTGAATGAGCAAGGAAGGACCCTAGCATCTGTAGAAATGAGGCTCATTGGCTCTTAAGATGTTGTGCTCCCAACTCTGGAAGCAAGGATTAGTGGTGTGGAAACTGGCCTCCAAACCATTTCCACTGAAGTACAAAATGCCAGATCCACCATGGAAGCCATCTCAGAGGAGGTCAAGAAAGAGCAAAAGCTGCTGAGAGACAATCATAATGCCAATGTCAAGGCTCTCAGGCTAACTGTCAAGCAAGCTCTTGGAAAGAAGACTGCATTGCAAAAGAGAAGAGCTGAAGAGCAAAGGCTAGCTATGGTGAAAGCAGCCTCTGAAAAGTTTTCCCAAGAGGTATTGGCCAACATTGCTAAAGGTGCAGTGGCCAACCTCACTGAGTTCCTCAAAGCCCAACTTGACGCATCCCTGAAAGCAACCTTGGAGGAGGTTGTTCAACAAAAGATGAAGCCTGTTCTAGCTTTTCTTAGCTTGAGCAGTGATAGGATGCAGAATATACATGATGAAAATGTATATTTGTTGGAGGAGATGAAGTCCCTAAACCAGGCCCAATCCCTAATGGCCACAACAATGAGTGAGCTAAAACCCCAGTGTTTTGATGCTGCCAAAAAGGGGGAAAGGGAAAGAGCTAGAGCAAAAGGTGCCTTGGTAATTGGAAGCCCAGTTCAAGGAAAAGACAAAGCTGCTGAAGGAAAAGGAAAAGAGCCTGCAGTGCTAAACTTGGAAGAATTGGATGAAGAAGAGCAATTAGCACTTGCATTGAAGAATTATATGGCCTCAGCTCAAGAGGAAAGAGTGAGGTTACAACAAAGACCAGGTGGTGAGATGTCTGGTTTGGACAAAGGTGTCCAAACTAGAGGAAAGATCAAGAGGGCAAAAGGAAAGAAAAGGTACCAAAGCTACTGAAGATGTGGAAGCCTTATATGAAGACGGTTTTGGACCTGGACCCAAGAAGACAAAGATTGTAGTACTGAATGATCCATCAAAGCTGTTTCATGAAGGGTACGGCAAAGACCCTGAAACACAACATAAATTGGCCATGATGAAGGCCCAAGAGAAAATGGATCTGTTAGAGGAAGCACAAAGAGCAAGAGACAAGAGAAGAGCTAACTTTCAGAAACCAAGAAGAAGGAGAGCAACCTACAGCAAGATGAAGCCTCAGCTTTTGGTCCCAATGGACACTAAATATCCACACTTGGATAAATGGGTGCCAATTCAGCTGAATGATACATGGGAAGAGGCTAAAAGGGAGTTTGTCTATGACTACTATTTCATTGACAAATGGAATGGTGGAGATGCCAACTCTGCCTTTGCTGAGTTCATGATAGAATACTACAGAGAGTTGTATCAACAACTACTTGCAGCTGCTGACATTGGAAGAATTGAACTCAATGCTCCCAAGCCTATCATCTACATGCCTCCAAAGCTTGATGGATGGATTGACCAAGCAAGGATCCTAAGGGAGTTCACAGAAATTCTGAAGTTGAACAAGATGACCCTTGGACCCAAAGGAACCAACCAGGAAGCCATGGAACTCAAGAAGAGAGTGTGGGCACAATATGGGATGAACCCACCTCCTGAGGATGATCTTTAAATGGCTAAGTCTTCTGACTCTTTCTGGATAGAAAACTATCTTATCTGAAGATATTTTTGCTAAGTGGTCAAATCTGCTGAAGTTTGGACAAGCCTGCTGATGTGATGTGCATTGATATGCTGATTGCTCTAACATGTTTTGGATTGCTCTGATACAAGAATTGATGTGTTCTACTTTGATATCTGGAATATTTTGTATTAGCTCTGATACTTGAAGTAGTTTGTTTTGCTCTGATCCTATGTTTAGTATGTATTTGTAGTGAAATGTTATCTTGAATTCATGCTCTGATAAGTTATCTTCAACTATCAACATGCCTGTAATGATTTTTATATGAATGATAGTTGAACCACCTTTGAATCAAGATACATTATTGCAGAAATCTCTCTATGCCTATCCTTGAAACCTACTTGCAACAAAAACAGTGAATACACTAACACATTGTCTTTTCAGGAATATTGACCTTAGTCATGTCTTCTGAAGATATATGTAATAGGTGTAGACAAGTCACTTTTGCATAGAATGTGTAGGTTTTGGCATCATCAAAAGGGGAAATTGTTGGGAATAAAATGATACATGTTTTGATTAAATACCAAAACCCCCTGAGACATGCCTAAGTCAAGATGATTGTGTTCAAAATATGATAGAACACATAGCATAAGGCTAGATGAGAAGCTGATATGTTAGGCAGCTCTTAGATGATTAGATGCACACTGTGAGGGGGAACCTATGACTTCAAAATGATCAAGATCAAGTCCCCTCAAGGCTCAAAGTCTGGAACAAACTCTAAGGACAAGAAAACTCCATATGAAACCAAAGGCCTTGATCAGGAGAGTTGTCCAGAAGAGTGATTTCTATGCAAGAAGAAGATTGCAAAGCTCAAAAGGACAAAATTAGTCAAAAACTCTGATCAGGAGAGTTGTCCAGAGAAGTGAACTTTGTACAAGCAACAGCTCTGAAGCTAAAAGGCCAAACATGCTGATCAGGAGAGTTGTCCCAGGAGAGTTGTCTCTGCAAACTTGAACCAGAACAAAAGGTCAACCATGCAGAAGAAGCTAGAGACAACCATACCCTAAAAGAACCTCATTGAAACATGCTAAGATCAACTTAAAGTGAAAGAAAGGGAAAGAGCCAAGTCATCTGAAAATGAGCAAGCCAACCTTGCTAAAAGGCAAAAATGCTGATAGTGATAAGGAGAGTTGTCCAGTTGATAAGGAATGTTGTCCTATCATTGGATCAACCTTCAGAAGCCATGTCCAAGTCCTAACAAGAAGTCAAACATTGGGAAAAGTGTTGCAGGAAGAAGACAAAGTCTTACAAGCCGTTTATTACCCAAATAAGGACATGTCACTATCAAGAATCTGTCTTCCAGTTTGAAGAACTCAAGGAAGACATTTATAGCAATTTGGGGCTGCCTCTCCAACGGGCAAATCTCCATTTTGTCTATAAATACAAGGAGTGTGAAGACCATTGAAGCACCTCAACCTTGACAAGAATATCCAACTATCCTACAAGTCAAAGTGCTTTCAAAGCTGTCAAAGACTATCTTAGTCTTCAAACACTTCTTCTAAGCTGAACCCAATTGTATATCCATACATAAGCTTAGAGAGATATCCTATCCTTATACCTTGATCTTCATTGTAAAGGATATCTCATTAGTTGGAACCTTACTTCAATCCTTACCCCTTTCAAGTGAGAAAGTGAGAAGGTTGTAGTAGTAGAAGTGGTAGGAGCTGACTGTTGAGAGAAGAACAGTTCAGTTCTGAGTTGAGAAGAGGGTACTAGGACTCTAGACATCCTAGGGATCAATTCACCAAGGAGTGGTGTTATTGATCAAGTGCACCTTGGCACTATAAAACAAGTTAATTCCAAGAGTGAAGGAATTATCCTGTTAAATCAGGGAAAGTGGATGTAGGAGCTTGAGTCTCTGAACCACTATAAACTCTTGTGTTGATTTACCTTACAAAGTACTTACATTCATTCAACACTGCACACAAAACTGATCCTTCAAAAGATACATATTCAAAAACTGTGCAAAACTGATTTGGACAAGTTCCCTGAAACTAAACTGGACTGCATTGGATTGACAAAGTGATTTCAGAAACTTAAGGAGTCTAAACTTAAAGGGCCAACCACTATTCCGCACCTATAACTCCCCTAGATAGTTATTCAACTAAGTACTCAATAGTACTTAGTAGTTTGATTATCTTAGTAGAGTTTATCTTCTTCAGCAGAGTTGTCCAAGACAACCTTGCTGAGCTCTGGTTTGATCATAAGTTGAAAAGATTTGCATACAAGTGTATCCCCCCCCCCCATACACTTGTTATATACTCCTTTCAGGACCAACATAGTTACTTGTTAGTTTCAACTATCATCAACTACCTTCTTCACTATAAACTACTCTATATATACTTCTCAATCTACATCTAACTCTCTCAATTGAGAAAGCATTCTTACTTTATAGAGTATATATATATATATATATATATATATATATATATATATATATATATATATATATTCCTTTTACAATTTGGTCAAGTAATTAAGAGTGTATTCAATAATTTAGTTATATATATATATATACTAGATAATCTCCTTTGTATTACGCGGAATGCTCATAAAATTAATATTCATAGTATATACTTTACGGCTCAGATTCTCTGTTGCACTTTCCTGTTTCATCTACTATTCCATACTCTAGATTAATGACATGTGTAATTTACTAATATAATATAGATCTTGATTAATTAAGGTTAGTCCTTATTTGTTTAAGCAAAATTCCATAAAAAATCACTATTGATTTATAAATATTTTACTCAAATAAAATTTCTAATTTTATTAATTTATTCATATATATTAATTTTAAGATATTTAATTAATTTCACAATACCATAAAAATATAATATTTAACACAAAATTACATATCGTTATTTTTTAAATTCTATCGATACAATAAAAAAAGAATTTTATTTTAAATAAATATTTATAAAAAAATTCATATAACAGTAAATTTCACAATCCCTTGATTTAAAATTTCTTAGTTTATTAATTTATACTTTCTCAATTCACAAAATCTAGTCTCATTTACCTTATTTAATTTGTCCGTTCATAAAATCTAGTTTCATATTTCGTACATTGTATGGTAAAGGTCAAGTTATCCTTACCATTTCACCATCACTTAATTACTCAAATTGCAATTCAATTTTATTTACAAACAATCATTTTATTCACAATTGATCTCATAATACCCTACAATACAGTCAATACTTTTTTTTTTTTTTAAATATGTGTCCATTTCAACGGGGCTACGTTTTGTAGAAGTAGGGAGTATATATAAAGAGTATAATTAATATTTTAAAACAATTATAAATAGTAAGAGTAATTTTGTATAAACTTTATTTTTCGTAATTCCAATACTTATAATATAAGTATTAATACTAATTATTGAATTAACATATAATAATAAAAGTTAGATACTCCTAATTTTATTTTATTAAGATGGATGGATATGGAGTATATTTTAGGTAAAAAAAATTCTAAAAATTGAATCTTGTTTGTAGGCCATTAGCATAATAATATAATTAATTATTTACTTATAATTAGTATTGTGATAGTCCAACCTTTTAAAAAATAAATTTGAAGTAAATATGCAACTCATTGTAATGTTAACACATGTGATGAATTAATTAGGAGATGACACATAAGTAAATTGAATGAGGATCGAGATGACACATAATCCAGATGAATGAGGAAATGACATATAATCAATTTAAACTTCTATTTACAATTTGACCAAGTAATTAAGAGTGTATTCAATAATTTAGTTGTGCAGATAGCCTCACAGTCCATCCATACAGCTTTACGCCACTGTCGGTGAATTCAATGTTATGCAGTCGAGTCTTAATAAGTCTTTTTCCTTTCTTTTTTTTTTTTTTTTGTCTTTTCCCTATTAAAAGGGCATGCATCATCACTTTAAAAATTACTTTTGAGTTTCTTTCTTTAATTTGCTCTACAACTAGCTAGTATGTGGAAGCTGAAGATTGCTGAGGGTAACGGCCCCCATTTATACAGCACCAACAACTTTGTCGGAAGGCAAACTTGGGAGTACAATCCGAATGGCGGAACACCCCAAGACCACCAAGAGCTTGACAAGGCTCGTCGTGAATGGGAACTCAATCGGAGAAAAGGGTATCGTTGCTCCGCTGATTTGTTCATGAGGATTCAGGTACGTGCAATTGATGCACAATTAATACTTTTAAAAGTTAGATAGTTTTTACTGATAGGGACAAATGGAATACATGTTTGTAAAACAAATAATATTTTTTAAAAATATACCTGAGTTGTACGATGCAAACTAATACTTCTTGTTATGGACAGCTTAAAAAAGAAAGTGGAATTGAAGTTTTGAGCATTCCCCCTGCTAGAGTTGGAAAACATGAAAAAATAACTTATGAAACTGTAACAATTGCTGTGACGAAAGCACTGCGATTGAGTCGCGCGATCCAAGCAAGAGACGGACACTGGCCTGCTGAAAATGCTGGCCCTATGTTCTTCACTCCCCCTTTGGTAAATATTTCAAGCAATGGTTATTTTGAGTTTTAAAAATGTAGTTTTGATTTTTAAGATTTTACGTTTATTTTACTTTATGATTTATTTGGATCAATTGGATGAACAAATAATAGACGGATACTATTTATCAAATTTTCAAAACTCTGATTTTAAAAATTGTTTTTTAAGTCACTTAAAATCTAAAATTACATATATATTAGCACAATAATAGATCTATACTATTTAAACTGTTGTAACAATAAAAGGGAAAATACTGTCTCTATCAGAATCAACACTAGATTGAGTAGATGACACGTGATTATTTCTATATGTTTACTTTTTTATTTTTATTTTTTTGGAATTCTATATTTGGTTAATAAATTTAATATCTATCTTACAGGTCATTTCTTTGTACATAAGTGGTGCAATCAACACAGTATTGACATCAGAACACAAAAAGGAGATAATCCGCTACATTTACAACCACCAGGTACAAATTGTAATTACAAATAACTAATTGTAAATATAGATAATTGAGATAAATAATAAGAAAATTTTACTTCTCTATAATTTAATCAGTACCGGCCAATATCATTTCTACCTTTCAGAATCAAATTAATTAAAATTAAACTTATTAAAATTTAATTTAATTTTGAACAAAAATAAACAAACTCTTAAAGTAAATTTCCACAAAGTCTTATCTTACAAATTTATATGGTCCATCCGTCCGCTTATAAGTTTCTTATAACATTTTTGGTTAATATTTTTTAATTTTTACACTTCTTTTTATATTTATTTTTTATCTATATCTATCGATCACATCACTTGTATAGTTGTATTATATATATATTATTTAATCATTTTTTTTTTATTCATGTGTAAAAAGTAATAGAAAATTTATATACAGACGAAGGGAATTATTATTATGTAATCATTATATGGTATGTTATCAAATTATGTCAATACATTTCTTATGTTTTATATAAGTTTCCATCGTGAGAATAAAGAGTTTGAATTTTCTGAATTATATTCAGCGCGCTTATCAAATTTTACATTTAATATAATTTTTTGTGTCACTCTAATTAGATACGGATTAATGTATAAAATTTTAGGTTGGGTTTGAATGGTGGAATTTGATTTGAGGAGGTATTTCAAATGAAAGGATTTAAAAATAGATGGATTTCAAATGACATGGTTTTAGTCTCCTCAATTTTAATTAAAAAATGTGTGAGTTAAAATCTAAGTATTTAAAATTCATTTATAATCCAAACAAGTGGAGTGGATTTGGACGGTGGATTTAAAACTCATATATCAAATCCCTCCATTCAAATGGAGCCTTAAAATAAATGAAGTTATAAATGTTGAACGGATGCTCTTTATTAAATATGAGATCGTCTTATGCAATACTCTCTTTATAGAATGATGACGGTGGTTGGGGATTTTACGCGGAAGGGCAGAGCACGATGATAGGATCTGCCCTTAATTATGTTGCTCTTCGATTATTGGGAGAGGAACCAAATGATGGAAACAGCGCCGTTGCAAGTGGCCGCCGGTGGATTCTCAACCACGGCGGTGCTACTGGAATTCCTTCTTGGGGCAAGACCTATCTTTCGGTACTTATATATGTCTCTTAACTTTTTTCACTATTTAATACTATAAGTACAATAATTTTTCACTATTTAGTACAAGTATAATAATTTTTCACTATTTAATGTAAGTACAATAATTTAAATATCTCGTTGAAAATCGAAAGTTATTAATTTTTCACTATTTAATATAAGTACAATAATTTTACTACTCTTTGACTATATTTATAATTTTCACTTTTTTTTACTGTTCATTTTTTATTTAATTTTTACTTTCTAAAATAAAACACTCCAACACATTATTTTATTAATTTTATTTTTACTTTATCTTCATCTTGAACTTCCATTTTTTACATATACAATAAATTTAATTCTCAAACAAAGATTAAAAAAAATGGAAGGAGGGAGAGTATTTTATAAAATTGTGTTTAATTTTTTGAAAGCCGGTAAAACACTAAAATTTATATGAAATATTTCATACGTGAAATATAGGTAATTAAAGTAAATTTGGAGAAAAGATTTGCGGGTTAAACTTAACAAAAATATATTTTTTTGCTTTTAGGTATTGTTTTACTTTACGACCAAAATTTTATTACTACGTGATCAAAATATTGTCACTAAAAGGTCAAAAGTGTACTACTACGAGTCCAAAAATATTATGGACACTTAGTTTTTTGATCGAATTTACCATAATATTTTTGAACTTTTTATATAGTAACATATTTTTTGCCTTTAGTAGTAATATATTATACTATTACAAAATCAAAATATGTTATTATATGGTCAGAAATATTGTGTTACTATAAAGCCAAAACTATGTTACCGTAAAACATAATTATTGTTATTACAAGGTCAAAAGTGTATTACTACAGGTCTAAAAATATTTTGAACAATTAATTTTCAAGGCGAATTTTTTTGACATATAGTAGTACACTTTTAGTATTTTAGTGATAATATTTTGGTCTTGTAGTAACAATATATTGACCATATAGTAAATCATCTATTTCCGATCTGCAAATTTTTTGAACGATTCGAGTAGTTACCTTTGAATTTTTTTTTAACATTTAAAATATTTCCATAATTCACATATTTTATGTATGAAATATACTCCCTCCATTTTTTATTAAGTGTCACTTTGTCTTTTTTAATATTTTTAAAATAAGTGTCATTCTACACTTTTTTGTTTAATTTTGACAGTTTTACCCTTATACATTATACTCTCTCCCTTTTATTTACCTTGATTTAAGCTTTTTCCCTTTTGAATATAGTACTATAGCATAAATCATGAATAAACCTTAATTATTGTATACATGAATATCACCTACAATATTGACCACATTCATTACTAAACATAAATTTAATATTAAAATTAGTTATCATTAATGAAGGGTAAAATGGTCCATGATTATATATCTTAATTTGTTGAAAATTGTTAAAATGACACTTAATTAAAAGTAGAGGGAGTATTAAAGTGTAAATTTGTTGTAAAAACAGAAACAGCGAGAAAAAAGTAAATTAAAGAAAAAAATAGGTAGGTGCAAGAGTAGAAATTAATGTATGTGTGTCTCATTAAAGGAGCCGTTCCACCACGGAATTCAATAACTTCATGAATCCAGACACAGTCGCTTTCTCATCGATAGTTGCTTTCTTTTTTCCCATTTTTTTTTAAGGAAAGGTTTGCCACAAGTCAGGCCAAAAGTTGACCCACTCTATCATAATTATAATTTATACATATAAAAAGATATCTTCATATATTTTTAAAATATTTAAATATTGATGAGCACACTATATATAGATTTTTTTTTTTTGAAGAATGAAGATGTTCTATTCAAGAAGCTTTTAAATTTTGGCCATGTTTGATTTGGAATTGATCAATCTGTATTTGAATTGATCATTTTTAATTGGGTTGGGTCTGCTATGGACTTGAGTGCATGTTGTGCACCCTAGTTCATGTTGCACTTTTCAGTTTACTGACTTACACTTTTGGTAAATGGTGTTGCTTGCACTCTTCAATTATTAAATTGTATAATAATATTTTTAATAATAATTGAAAAGTGCAACACCATTTACCAAAAAATGTAAGTCAGTAAAATTGAAAAGTGCACATGGACTAGGGTGCACAGCATGGACTCGAGTGCATACTAGACTTTACCTTTTTAATTCAATCTCTATCAATCTTTTTTAATCCAAATAAAAATTCAAATACTAAATTCACTCTTATAATACATCTACACATCTATTTTTAGACAATCACACCATTTTTTTTTCCTTTTTAATTACTCTTTTTTTTTTTAAATGAGCAAAAGGACATCATATATTGATACTCATAATCAGAACATAGTTCTCAACAAAACAAAGGTACCAGGAGTACCTAAATCAAAACTAGATAGGAAAACAAACATGTCGAGAAATCTACGTGTTGTGAAGTCTCAAGGTCACGTAGAAATCAGAAACTGTGAACAATGAGATATGATCACCGTTGAATTGGTGAGTGGGAATGACTTGTATTTATAGAAGTAATTAGAGTATAACCTAATTACATGATTTTAGGAAAAGATAAATACAAAAGATAAATATAACAAATATGTCATATATACAAGGAATGTTTTGACTATTCCTTAATATCCCTCGTCAAGCGATGCGTGGGATGAGGAAAAACGCAGAGCTTGGATCGAAGGAATTCAAACGTTGGGCGAGGAAGGCTCTTCGTGAAGATGTCGGCGAGCTGGAGATGTGTGGGGACGAACTGTGTGAGTAGCTTGCCAGAGGTGACGAGCTCGCGAACAAAGTGACAATCAATGTCGATGTGCTTTGCCCGTTTGTGTGCCACTGGATTTTGGCTGAGGAATAGGGCGCTGTTGTTGTCGGAGAGGAGAACGGGGCGAGCTGGTAACGGAACGCGGAGCTCGCGGAGCACAGAGGTTAGCCAAACAACCTCGGCAGCTGCATTGGCTAAGGCACGATACTTCGATTCACAGCTGGAGCGAGCAACAGTGGGCTGCTTCTTGGCACTCCAGGACACCAGATTTCCACCTAAGAAAACTGAATAACCATAGGTTGATCGGCGAGTTTCTGCACAACGAGCCCAATCTGCGTTCGAGTAGGCAACCACAGAGGAGTGTGGTCGTCGAGTGAAGGAAAGGCCAAAGTTGACAGTGTGCTTAACATAGCGAAGAATCCTCTTTACTGTCGAGACGTGGTCGCTGGTCGGCGCCTGGAGAAACTGGCTGACATGATTTACCGAGAAGGATAGATCAGGTCGAGTAATGGTGAGATACTGGAGGGCGCCTACCAAGGAGCGATAAAGAGTTGGATCCGAAAAAGGGTCACCAGTGCTGAACAGGGTTTCGCCCGCGGCCAAGGGAGTGGCAATGGGCTTGGAGTCTTGAAGTTCGGCTCGCTCAAGAACTCCACGAGCATATTTGGACTGCCCGATGAACAGCCCAGAAGGGGTGTAAGAGATTTCCAAACCCAAAAAGTAATTAAGGCGACCAAGATCTTTGAGTGCGAACTCCTTGTTCGCCCTAGCAATAAAGCGAGCAACAGTGACGGGGTCATTCCCAGTGACAATGATATCGTCCACATACAAAAGTAGATAGACGACCGAGGAACCCTGAAATAGGTAAAACAGCGAGGAGTCAGACTTGCACGCCTTGAAGCCAATGTCGAGCAGGAAGGAGCTGAACCGCTGAAACCAGGCCAAGGGGGCCTGGCGAAGACCATATAGTGCCTTTTTTAGTTTGCAGACATGATCCGGGAGCCGAGGATCGACAAAGCCAGGAGGTTGAGCCATGAAGACTGGTTTCTGGAGATACCCGTTAAGAAAAGCGTTCTTGACATCCAACTGATGGAGGGGCCAATTGTTTTGAACAGATAGAGCCAAAATAACACGAACAGTGGTCGCCTTGACAACCGGACTAAAGGTGTGCGAGAAGTCTGTGCTAGGGATTTGGTTGAAACCCTGAGCGACCAGTCGGGCTTTGTGTCGTTCAATGGAACCATCCGATTTGTACTTTGTTCTAAAGACCCATTTGGAACCAACAATGTTCGCATCCTGAGGGCGAGGAACAAGATCCCAAGTTTTGTTAACTCGCAAAGCATCAATTTCTTCCTGCATGGCGGCCAACCAAAATTCACTCGGAGCACGGGCATGGAAAAGCATGGAGAGACCAGTTTCAGTTATATGGCGATGATTTCGCTCGGCGCGACCATTCTGCTGGGGTGTGTAAGGGCATGCCACTCGATGTAATATTCCATGGTCGGTCATGAAGGTGCGAACAGTCTTGTTAACGAACTCAGTACCACCATCACTATGAAAAACTTTTAGAGATGTCGAAAATTGGGTGCATACAAACTTGTGAAATGCGACTAATGTAGCAAAAAACTCAGATTTCGCACGGAGAGGATATATCCATGAGAAACGAGAAAAGTCATCGACGAACACAGCATAATAGCGAAAACCAGAAAGCGCAGTTACGAGGGCGGGACCCCAAAGGTCGCAATGAACTAAATCAAGAGTAGCAGAAGCACGTTTTTCATTAATGTGAAAAGACAAACGTTTACTCTTGGCCAACTGGCAAGAGGTGCAAACAGTAGGGTTCGGTAAAACGAAATTAACATATATATGCCCTAATTTATTTAAATCCTTAATAATATCAAAAGGAACATGTCCCAAACGAGAATGCCATAAATCGAAGGAGGCGCGAGCAGCATCGGGCTTCTTCAAGGCAGCGACCAAAGCTGGGAGCGCCCGTTCCAACACATACAACCCCTGTTCACAACGCCCCTGAGCCACCACCTCCTTGGTAGCCCGATTCTGAACAACAAATGTCTTGTCGAAAAGCAAACATCAACTGGAAAGTCAGACGTGAGCTTGCTAATAGATAAAAGATTCTTATTGATATGAGGAACAACAAGAACATCTAGAAGACCAATATCCTTAGAGATTGAATGCAAACCAACATGAGAAATCCGTAGTGAGTGACCATTACCAACAATAACCTGACCATTACAAGAATATGGAGCTGAAGAGTCCAGATGCGAGGTACTGGAAGTCATATGAGCTGAGGCTCCTGAGTCAACATATCAATCCGAGGAGACCGGCGAGGAGACTGTGCAAGCCGAGTGAAAGGCTTGAGCAAGGTTGGCGGATGGGTCCTCGGACAGGCGGGCAGATGGGCGAGCAGGGAGACGAGGATCTGGTCCGCGAACAAAACGTTGAGGGCATTTGGTGGCATAGTGCTCGCCACGACAAATTTGGCAACGAGGGACGTAGGATTTCCGCCCTCCGCGACCACCAGAGAAGTCGGAGCGACCACCACGAGAGAACCCAGAAGGGTGACCACCAGTATGGTCGCGAGTGTTTGAGCGAGCAGAGGGTTGATCGCGAGCATAAAAGACAACTGGAGCGGGTTCGGCGAGATCAGACTTGTTCATGATCTCAAAGGCAATTGCGTGATGTAGTAAGTCACGGAAAGCAGGCACAGGTGAGAAGGCCATTCTAGTGTCGACAAACCCGCTGAATTTGGGGCCAAGACCCTGTAGAAACCAGTGGAACATGTAAGATTTGTCCACTGGTTTGCCAATGGCGGCAAGTTGGTCGCACAATGCCTTAAAGCACCGACCGTAGTCGACAACAGAGAGAGAGTCACGCTTGAGGAGAAGGAGCTCCTCACGAAGTTGGGTAATTCGTGACTGGGAAGAGTGACTGAAAGCATCCTCCAGAGCAAGTCAAGTGTCACGGGCCGTGTCATATTGAACGACCTCGGCCAGGGTTTCTTCATTGAGAGAGGAGAGGAGAAGGTCAAGTACTTTCTGATCCTTCGATTTCCAGGCAGTGAAGGTCGTGTGAGTGGCGGCAGGGGGGGCGGATGTGCCATCCACAAGGCCATAGAGATCGGCACAAGTAAGCATCGGGACAACCTGCTTCTTCCATAGGAGATAATTGGAAGAAGAGAGTTTCACTGTAACCATATGAATAAGGACATTCATAGGGATAGAAGAGTCTGTCATTGAAGGGAGATGATCGAGGGGGACAAGCTCGATGATAGGTGAAGTGGCGGTAGCACAGTGGCGGTTGCGACGGTAGAGAGGGAGAAGGAGAAATTTGGGTTAGGGTTTAGGATCGTGTTTAGGCTGATACCATGTGAACAATGAAATATGATCACCGTTGAATTGGTAAGTGGGGAATGACTTGTATTTATAAGAGTAATTACAGTATAACCTAATTACATGATTTTAGGAAAAGATAAATAAAACAAATATGTCTTATATACAAGGAATGTTTTGACTATTCCTTAATAGAAACAATAGAAACAGATGATAACCCAACAACTAAGAAATTAGATGACTCCCCTCATCATCTGATACAAGTCTTGTTATCTTTTTCTAGTTTTTTAGATAACACTCACAAAATAAAAACGAGCAGAATAGAGCATATAAGAACAAAAGATCAGCTTCCAAGGTTCTTGCAACAATGCTTTGAAGTAGGAGTTTCAGTTTTATTTTGTCGGAATCCGAATTGATATTCTGAAATACCTTGTTATTGCGCCATCTCCAAAATACGAAAACGAAGCAGATCCCCAACAAGTTCATATTATACTTGGTGGTGTAATGGAGTACAGACCCCAAACCACGTACATACCACATTGAGTTAATTATTTTGCAGGCAAGGAATAACTGTGAAGTAGTCTCTGTTTCCTCCACGCACAATGACGTCCAGCTGACATCATCTATATATTCTGGATTACTTTCCTCTTCGTTTGAATTCTTGTCCCTTACTCGCCCTGTCCACCGCCGCTTTGGTTTCGGTAGCATATGCGGCACTTGTTTTGAAGTGCCAGTGCTTGCCCGCAGACAACCGCCATTTATCGTCAACCCCTTGCTACAAAGAGTACCTGTTAATATATATGAGAACAATTTATTAACCAAAATGAGTTCACGTTCTTCAAGTAAATCCATATGCCAGTTTCAAATCCACTCCCACCTCCCCATAGAATTAATAAGTGAATTTTTGTCTAGACTGAGGACATACAATCTAGGAAATTGCACTTTGAGTGCTAGCTCTCTCACCAACCCACTTCCCATCCCAAAACTTTATGCTACTCCCATTCCCCGGCCAGTTGAACCACCTACCCTTTTGTCCCGAAACTGTTTTAATAGAGTGTATAATGAGTATTTCGACACCCATTTTGCACCTAATAGTAATGTTAAAAAAACATTGAACATAAATGTTTTAAGTATACGGTAATTTACTAATTAAATTTTTTGATTTGCCTAAAGAAAAAAAACATGCTCGGATCAAATGAACCGCCCACGGCTCGTCAGACCACATTTAACCTAGCCCATTATGTCAGTTGAATCAATGAATCAGACAAAATAGGCACGATTTTATATGAGTCTGTACTCTACTCTGTAATTTTTGAGCTCAGTCCATACTAAATTTTGGGCGCCCAAATTGGTGGATCTAGGCCTAGGCCTTCTTGAGTCCGTCTGGCTACACAAAACCGAAAAGGAGAATGCGTTATTTATATCTAAATTTTTGTTTTTACACAATTATATCATGCATTCATGGTTTATATAAACATCATCGTCAACTTAATTAATTGGATTTTACTAATTCAGGTCCTTGGAGTGTATGATTGGGGTGGTTGCAACCCACTTCCCCCAGAATTTTGGTTATTTCCTTCGTTTTTACCTTTTCATCCAGGTACCTTATAATTTTTTTTTTTTAAATCTACTTATTTTATTTTCCCTATGGATCTAACATTGTTTGAATTTTTTTCTTAAATTAATAAATGCAGCAAAAATGATGCTTTATTGTCGCACAACTTACATGCCCATGTCATATCTGTATGCTATAAAATACCATGGACCTCTCACACCCTTGGTTTTATCCCTTCGTCAAGAATTACACGTCTACCCCTATCATCAAATTGACTGGAATAAGGCACGCCATGATTGTTGTAAGGTCTGTTCTCAATTTTTTTAATATTATACTTGGAATTATTTTAATACTTAATTGTTCCCATTAGGATTAATTAATTTCATGCAAATTTAAGTACATCATTAATTTGTTTTATTCAATTAATTATTAACGTTGGGTGTGTGCTACAGGATGATCTTTACTATCCTCACACGTTGATACAAGATTTACTGTGGAATACTCTCAACTATTGTGTAGAGCCACTTATGAGGCGTTGGCCATTGAATAAGATTAGACAAAAAGCAGTTGATATGACACTTAAACATATGCGTTATCAAGCTGAGGAAGCTAGATATATCACTAGCGGATGCATTGAAAAAGTATGCACTTTCTAACTCCAAGAAAAATATTATCGTCTCGTAATTTTTACCTATTTTTAAAAACGTCCAAAATTACTAAAATTTTAGTTTACGTTACATAACTTCTTTAATTGCTTAGTTTACGTCCAATTTTAACTGGAGTTATAAAAACGACGTCGTTTTGGTCACTCCAACGTAAATGAGACGTAAATTTGAACAATTAAAGAAGTTATGAGACGTAAACTAATTTTTTAATTAAAATGAAACGTTGTGCGTAAAGATAAAAGTACTTTACAAATAGTGCAATTCATTTTTTTTTCTTGAAAATGACAAAATTTTATTAAGGTTATATAAGATATATCATGTGAGATTAGATACCATGTGATTAGAAACAGATAGAAAATAGTTTCTAACCTATTTAGAGATAGTGTTTATGTAGGTATCTAATTCGTCTCTAAATTTCAGTTTTCTTTTGTATAGGTATACCCATCATCATTACAAACATAGAAACACTTACGATAATCACATATCTAGCTCACACACAAATTTGGCTCTCTAGCTCTTCCAATCCTGTAAAAAAAATTGGTTTCCTCTCTCAATCCTAGAAAGAAACACGTACAATTCACTATTATAATTAAGATTAATCTAACATTTCAATTATATGCACCCATTTTTAATTCGAACAATATTGTATATACAGAGTCTACAGATGATGTGCTGGTGGGCACACAATCCCAATGGAGATGAGTTCAAGCATCATCTAGCTAGGCTTCCCGACTATCTTTGGCTCGCAGAAGACGGCATGAAAGTGCAGGTACACTGATAGAAGTCCATGCAGTTCCATAACTTTCTAACTTTTTTGAATTGAAAATGGTTCTAAAAAAATTAAATGTACTAATTGTTATACCTAGTCAAAAAAGTCAATCTTTGACAAGTCGATCCTAGTCACCAGCTTGCGTGGCGAGAACCAGTCAACAAAGTCGTGCGACGACTAGTCAACGAGATGAAGAAAATGTAATAAAAGTAATGTATTTAATATAATTAAGTGCTCGCCCAAAGAGGTCGGCGAGCACATGCTTAGTGAGCTGCTCGCCCAAAGATGTTGGCGAGCAGATGTTTATTTAGCTATGAGAAGACAAGTGTTGAAGCTTTGGGAGACATCATAAGACATGGCGACCAGGTCCTCCGGCGACCACCGTGACGGCATCTCAGCGAGCAGGTTTTGTCGACGGGCAGGTTTTCCGGACGAGCAGGTTTTCCAGCTCCTCGGCATCTCGCCGAGGACGACCACCAGAGGCGGTTTAGCATTAAATGCGCCATCCCATCACCTTTTCGGGCAGAAAGAAGGGTCCATTATGGAGGCGCCACGTGTAAAGGGCGGGCAGCCCCAAAAACCACTATATAATGCCTAAAAGGCTCATTTGTAAGACCTAAGTAACATTTCCTACCAAATCCTTCAACCCTAAGCAATAAACACTCCCAAGCTCAAAGTTTTAGCTTCTCTAAGAAGCTACTTTCTTGTGTTCTTCTTTGTTCTTCATACTTTTGATCATTAATCATCATATTAATCCGTATAAACACGTAATAAAACCCGATAATCATATATGTTTGTATCGTGCTAACGAATAGTCCACATCCGAGTCATCCTTACAAAAGCACCTACAACATTTGGCGCTAGAAGGAGGGGATCCTTTTACGTGTTCTACAACTCAGTTTCAACCGATCATCGAACAATCGGCGTGCAAACTCTTTGTTTCAGGTTTTAATCGGTAGATCTACCTTTTAAAGCTTCGTTTACGTATTTTAGTGTTCTTCGTGTTCTTGAAAAATTTCGGTTTTCGAGACATATTTTGGAGTTTGATCTCTTTGTAATTGTGTTTTCAAGCTTCTTCTGTTGTTACTTTGCTAAGAATAGTAGTTGTAATAGCACGTTCTTCTGCGTAAGAACTTTAATCTTTTGTTTTAAAGCGTCGAAGCTTAGAACAGTCCTATCTTTGTAACCTTTTTAGGAAAGACACTCTTTAAACGTTGTCTCAGCACTCTCATCTTGACGGAACCCCACCGCCCGGAGGGAACGAACACCCTCCACCGCCGGCGGCTCCGTCGCCAAATCCTTTCGTAAATCTAAATTTGGGGGACATCATGAAGGATCCCCCGCACTTGAAAGAGTTCTCTGATTTCCTCCTAGAAAAGAGAAGACTGATCGAAGTGGAGGAGGCGGAGAAGGCCAAGGACCAAGATTTCGACAGAGCCCGCAAGGCAAAGGCCAGGGCCAACGTGAATGATGAGGACGACCGTTCCTATCACTCATATTCTGTTCGTCCCCAAGACAAGGGGAAAAATGAAGTTCCCGAACGATCCCACAACAGCCATACAGGGGATTCGTACGCACGAAACTCTGTCTTCAACCGAGTGGGCGAAAAGGTCCCGAGGGCTCCTCGCCCTGTGAATTTTGATCTCGGGCGACGACCACAGAGACCGTGGTGGAAAGAAAGGAGACAGGGTCTTCGCCCTTGACCGAGTGGGCCCGGGCTCGCGAGCTCCATCTAGGAGTTATCGCAGCCACCATTCGGAGAGACATTCCCCCAAGCGATCACACCATGGTGATCACCCGGCCGCATCTCACGGGAGCCGACGCGACGAGGTCGTCGTCCCCCGACCACAGATAGCCGAGAAGGGGCAATTCGCACAGTTCCTCGAAACACAAAAGTTAATGAAGTTGGAGATGGAGACCCTGCGAGCAGAGGTGGTCGCAACAAAGCAAGGAACTTCCCCACCAGTCACTCTGCCCACTCCACCTTTAAGTGTTATGATTCTCACCGCCCCAATTCAAAGAAAGATTCCGATGCCTTCTATGGCGGCATACGACGGGACGTCCGACCCTAGGGTGCATTTGTCCAAGTATGCAAGCTACATGGCCTCAATCGGGGCAACGGACGCTACACAATGCAGAAATTTCTCCCTGACCTTGGGAGATCGAGCTCATCGCTGGTACACCACTTTGGGTGCCGGATCCATCACCTCTTTCATAGAGCTGGGACAACAATTCTTGACTCACTTTGGGTCTATTGCTGCTCGCCCAGCCTCAAAGCAACGTTTGGCCAACGTTCGCCAGACACTGACCGAATCGGGCAAAGACTTTATCGAGCGCTTCGATAGGTTGGTGATCGATGGAGAAGCTGTAAATGACGAGACAAAGTTGATCTCGGCTATTTCCGGTCTAAGGATAGGTTCCAAGCTCTGGGAATCTATGCACACCTCTGGGAATCTATGCGTCGGGCGGGAAATTTTATCCAAATGGAAGAGATAATGGACGCCGCCAAGGCTAACGAGCAGCCTGAAGCGGCCAAAAGAGTCTGGCCAAAGAAAAATTCCAACACTGGGGAGCCTTCCCAGCCAAAGAAGGCGACCACTCAGGGCGGCAGTGCTCGCCTATCAAATTTCAGACCCTTCGAGGAGTCTCCTGAGATTCTTCAATTCAGGGAGGCCCTCTTTGTTGACCCCAGGGGTATTTACGATGCGATCAGGGGAAATAATCTGCTCCCCCAAGCTAAGCCAATGCATACAAATGACAACAATTTGGATGGTAGTAAATTCTGCAACTACCACAACTCAATCGGCCACCACACCAATGGGTGTCGAGACTTGGTGAGAAATCTGTTCAAACTGTACAACGAGGGCAAGCTCGCCTAGTTCATCAAATTCGGGGATGAAAATGGCGACAACAGGGGCAAGAAACGTCGCGACGATAGCAACGACCTTCGCCAGCAGCTGAATCGCCAGAAACTGACCCCCTCATGCCAAACACTCTGACGGGCGACGTCGACAATGTGGGCGGGGGATGTTTTATGATAGAAGGTCCCTTGGGGGGAACTAAATCTGGAACTGCTCTGTCTGTTCGCCGATAGCAGAGTGAAATGCGAGCACGCAACAATGTCCATCAAGTGTGCGTCGCTCCGGCTGCCGAGCAGCCTCCATCCCACCAAGTCGTTTTCACAGACGACGACCTGAACGGCGTGGTGCAACCGAACAACGATGCTTTGGTCATCACTAGAAAAATCATGGGAACGAACGTCCATCGCATGATGGTCGACACCGGGGCATACACCAACATCCTTTTTAAGCATACTCTTGATGCCCACGGCGGCTATGTTGCATACGTCGAGCCTTGCGATGATATTATCATAGGGTTTGGAGACACTCGCTCCCATCCAATTGGGAAAATCAGACTATCTTTGGAACTGGCGTCAACAAAAGAGCCAACAATGCATTGCACCCGGCAGCTCGACTTCATGATCGTCGACATGCCGTCATCATATAATGTTTTCCTCGGCCGACCTTTCTTCGACGAGTTCAAGGCGGCCGTTTCTACATATTACTACTGTGTAAAATTTCTAACCCCGACGGGAGTTATAACCGTCAAGGGCGATCAGACGCGGGCGAGGGAGTGTCTCGTCCGTTTTGCTAAGCGTCACTCTAAAGAAAGTACTATGATTGGCCAGTATATTGAGTGTCAAAAACAAAAAGAACAAATGAACTACCTAGAGGGTTTTCCCAGCAAGTATCAAAAAATCGAAGTTGGGGAGTCTAGTCGACCTTTCGACGACCACCAAGTGGAGGCGAACGAGCACGCCTCCATGGAAGTGGACGACCACACCCAAATGGAGATTGACGAGCAAATAGATTCGGGCAACGACCAGGTTCCAGAAAACATTCCAGATCTGGAGCCTAGGTTAGGCTTTGAGCCAGAGTTCGGAATCGAGGATCCTCGTTGGAAGGAGCCTAAAGAGCGGGCAACTTCAGCGGAGGACCTTGAAACTATTCACCTAAACGAGGCTCGTCCAGAACTCGAGGTATTCTTAGGTTCGAATTTACCAGTACATTTGCGGTCCGATATGATCGCATTTTTGAAAGAAAACATTGGAGCTTTCGCCTGGTCGCACGAAGATATGGTGGGCATCGATACAAACCATGCTTGCCACAAATTGAATATTGATCCAACAAGAAGACCCATCACCCAAAAACGAAGAAAATTTGGGCCTAATAAATATGCGGCTATGGCGGTCGAAGTCAAGAAATTGATCGACAACAAACTAATCGAGAAAACTGGAACTGATCCTAAGTGGTTGGCAAATCCAGTGCTCATCAAGAAAACGACCGGGTCGTTGAGATTGTGTATAGACTTCACAGATCTAAACGATGCATGTCCGAAAGATCACTTTCTGATGCCCCACATCGATCATCTGGTAGATAATACAGCGGGGCACGAGATGTTAACTTTCACGGACGCTTTCGCGGGATACCATCAGATTGCTATGCATCCCGTTGACCAGCGACATACAACTTTCATGACGGCAACCGACATGTACAGTTGGAAAAGAATGCATTTCGGTTTGAAAAACGCGGGGCAACATACCAAAGACTGGTAAATAAGATGTTTGAGAAACACATCGGCGAAATGGTGGAGGTCTACATCGACGACATCATTGTCAAAAGCTTACGGAAAGAAGATCACCTACACCACCTTGCCATGACATTCGATATTTTGAAGGAGTACAACATGAAATTAAATCCGAAAAAATGCAGTTTTGGAGTTAGCTCCGGAAAATTTCTGGGGCACTTGGTTAGCCAGCGGGGCATCGAGGCGAATCCGAGTAAAATTCAAGCACTCATCGAGATGCAAAGCCCAAGGAATGTGAAAGAAGTACAGAGGTTGACAGGATGTCTGACATCGCTGAACAGATTCATTGCACGAACGGGCGATCGTTGCAAACCTTTTTTCGATGCTTTGAAAAAATGGAGGTTCGAATGGACCGACGAGTGTGAAAGAGTTTTCGAAAAGCTGAAGGAATATCTATCGGATCCGAAGGTTCTATCTAATCCAGTCCCGGGTGAAATTTTGTATCTCTACTTGGCGGCCACTGACTGTGCAATCAGTTCAGTGCTCGTCCGAGCAGAGGGGAGCACACATCGGCCAATCTACTATGTAAGTCAATCACTGAGAGATGCGGAGTTGAGATACACTCCAATGGAAAAATTGGCGTACGCTTTGGTCATGAGCGTTAGAAAGCTAAGGCAGTACCTGTTCGACCACGAGGTGGTCGTCCTCACGACTTTTCCTCTTCTGCGAGCACTGCATCGTCCGGATACCACTGGAAGACTTTTGAAATGGTCGGTGGAAATCGGGCAATTTGGGCTCACCTACGCGCCCAGAACGGCAATCAAGGGACAAGTTTTGGCAGAATTCATTGTGGAACTTACTTTCCCGAATAAACTGGACAAGGAAATCGAGCTTCCTTGGACACTGTTCGTCGATGGCTCTTCGACGAGCACCAAAGCAGGGGCGGTAATCGTCCTCACCAGCCCAGGCGGACAAACTTTTGCCTCGACGATCGAGTTCGAGTATCGGGCAACCAACAACGAGGCAGAGTACGAGGCTCTGGTCGCGGGAATCAAAATGGCTATGGCCGTGGGCGCCAGAAAACTGAAATTTTTTTCTGACTCTCAGCTAGTGGTTTGTCAAATAACGGGCGAGTACGAGGCTCGCGGCGACCAGATGTTGAAATATCAAGACTTGGTGAAAGGATTGCTCGAGCAATTCGATCAGTTTCACATCGAGCAAATCCCTAGAGAGGAGAATACGCAAGCAGACGCTTTAGCTCGGCTGGCCACTTCAGAGGGGGAGGCAATATTTTCAGAAGCAACCATCACTAAGATTTCTTCCCCATCAGTGAGCAGAAGTCAAATTTTGCAGGTTGAAGCGACCAGCGACGAGGACTGGAGGACGCCGATCACCAAGTACATCAAGACCGGCGAGCTCCCGGAAGATAAAGTAAAGGCGACCAGACTACAACTCAGGTCGGCAAGGTACACTGTGTTCGGCGACCAGCTGTACAAACGAGGTTTTTCAATGCCTTTGTTGAAATGCCTTGGAGATGATCAAGCGAAGATCGTCATGCATGAAATCCACGATGGAGTATGTGGAAATCACACAGGGGGGCAAGCACTCGCTTTAAAGATCATGAGGCAGGGCTATTTCTAGACTACCCTAAAAAAGGACGCAATCCACTACGCGTAGACGTGCAAGAGATGTCAAGCCTTCATTCCCGCCATTCACTCACCACCAGACGAGCTCACCTCGGTGTATAGTTCTTGGCCTTTCGCGAAGTGGGGGATTGACATCATCGGACCTTTCCCACCAGCTGCAGGGGGAGTAACTTTCGTCGTAGTAGCATTCGATTACTTCACCAAATGGACAGGTCACCACTTTTCGAGTGGCAAACTATGATGAGCTGTTGAATAACGATGCACAGCTCTCCGACTTAGACTTCCTAGAAGAGCGAAGACTAACGGCGGATGAGAAGAATGTGGTATATAAGCAAAGATCAGAACGCTACTACAACACCAAAGTACGTGCTCGCCAATTTACTATCGGCCAGCTCGTACTTCGGCGGGCGACGGAGCAGTCCATTGGCATACTTGGCCCGACTTGGGAAGGTCCGTACCGAATCACGCGCACACTCCTGAACGGATCATACGAGTTAGAAGACCTCGAAGGCAAGTCGAGCAGATACCCGTGGAATGCGGTCAAATTAAAGAAGTATTATCAGTAAGTTTTTAAATTCCGTACATTTGTATAGTTTGTATCTAGTTATCATTTAAATACATGTCAACTTTAAATTCCATCAAGTGTTAGGAAAATTTTAGAAATTTTAGATAAGGCTCTGCGTAGCCAACTAAGAAAGGAGTTCAACCGACGAATGGTTAACTCTAAAAGACGAGCTCTCTTTCTTAGAGATGCTCGCAAGGTAGTGACAACGACGATCACTATCTAACAAACAAAGGAGTTCAACCGACAAATGGTTAACTCTAAAAGACGAGCTCTCTTCCTTAGAGATGCTCGCAAGGTAGTGACGACGACGATCACTATCTAACAAACAAAGGAGTTCAACCGACGAATGGTTAACTCTAAAAGACGAGCTCTCTTCCTTAGAGATGCTCGCAAGGTAGTGACGACGACGATCACTATCTAACAAACAAAGGAGTTCAACCGACGAATGGTTAACTCTAAAAGACGAGCTCTCTTTCTTAGAGATGCTCGCAAGGTAGTGACGACGACGATCACTATCTAACAAACAAAGGAGTTCAACCGACGAATGGTTAACTCTAAAAGACGAGCTCTCTTTCTTAGATATGCTCGCAAGGTAGTGACGACGACGATCACTATCTAAAACATACGAACACAAACCAATGAAAGACAAATTTAAAAGACAAGTACGTATTAAAAGATACTTGCAAAAAATAATCAAACATGAATTGAAAGCAGTGAAGAGGACGATCACTCAAAATAAACGAACACATCATAGGCAAAAGAAATTCCATTCATTTAAAAGCCTTGAAGGCTGAAAATTACAAAAGAGGCCCTAGTGGCCAAACAGATAAAAATTACAAAATAAAAAGGTTTAATCTTCAACCTCTACAACAGCAACCTCCTCGTCGGCAGCCTCCTCCTCGGTAGGAGCACCTTGCTCGCCTTCAGCAACCTCCTCGGCCGGAGCAGTCTGCTCGCCCTGTTCAGCCGCGCTCTCGAAAAGGACAGGAACAACCAAGAGGCGAGGAAACATAAGCCCCATTTCCAAAAGCTCAAGTAGAGGAAGAGAGATACCAGCAGCAGGTTCTTCCTCCACAACAAGGTTATCAATGAAACCGCCGAACTCACTCACGTCCACTTCTGGATGAACTTTTTTGAAGTGACGAACAAGTTCATAGGCTGTGAGCGCCACCGCAAAAATTGCCGAAGATTCGGCAAGGTAAAGGTTATCATCTCGCTCTTTCTTCACGGCGATCAGTTCTCGGCGAAGAGCAGCTAAATCATCCTCAGCAGATGAGAGGTTGTCCTGAGAAGCGGTCACCTCATCGCGAGCAGCAGCAAGCTCGTTGGATTTCACAGATAACTCGTCCTCGGCAGCTTTGAGGCGAGCACGGAGACCTTCGATCGTTTGAAGATCTTCTTGATATTTCCTCCGAACAGTAGTAAGTTGGGCCTCAGTATCGGCCAGCTTCGCCTTAGTGTCGGCTAGCTTCACCGCAGAGTGGGCCAATTCTTTCTCGAGGCCAGCTTTTGCCTTGTTCAGGTGAACGATCGTCGCGCTCTTCTCCTCGTTCATCTTTCGATGTTCGAAAATCTGGATAGAAAGCTGCTCAGCCGCATAAGATGCGCGGCTAGTGGCGACGGCGATCAATCTCGCGTTCTCGCCGGAGTTATGGCTGCTAACCTCGTCGACATACTTTGTAGTTAGCGATCGGGGCAAGTTCTTCAATGCCCTGATCGCAACCTGATCCAGCTCATCATCGTCGGTGAGGTCCCGCGACCGGTAAAAGTTGAGGAGATCCTCATTGAAGTTTTCGCCGAAAGGGTGCTCGGCAATCCTAAGAACAAAACAAAGATGATCAGTAAAGATACTTCTGAAAAATATTCAAAGACATTTTTTAATAAGCTTACTTGGCAACCCTTTCGGCATTCCAGCTGAGAAGAGTGATTTCCTCAAGGGCCCTTTGCTCGGCCGAGGAGCTTGTGGCAACTTCCACCGTCCGTTTGATTTTGCGAGGAGGGGACGCCCTCTTGTGAGATGCTTTCTTGGGGGGTGGCGATTTGGCCCTCGGCGGGGATCTCCTCGGCAAGATCCTCTGCTCGGTAGCAGTTGGGCGATGACCCCCTCGGGCCGGTTTTGCAATTTTCTTCGGAGGAGCCTCCGAGGACTCCGGTGGTTTTCTCTTGTTGGAGCCCTCAATGATCCCGCGTTCGCGACTAGCTTTCGCTGCTCGCAATACCTTGCTCACCATGATTCGATCGAGTTCGATGGTCGGAGGAAGGTATGTTATAACTTTTTCAGGAACCACTACTAAGAGCAAAGAGTCAGTTTTTGGCAAAGAAAAGGAAATTTTAAAGACTTAGAGATATTTTGGTACCTGGAGGAAACTCTCGAGTGAAGTGGTGAGGAGGTACTCTGAGGCCTGCTCGCTCTCGCATACACTCCCTGTTTAGAAAGCGGCACGACCTTTCCAAGTAGCAACGATTAGCTACACAGCAAATGTGGTATTATAATATGGGTGACAGACGGTCCTCGGCGGTCTTCGCGCGAGCAGTTTCACCTACAAAAGCGAGGAGTTATTCAGTATAGACAAGAACGAGCAGAAATTAAAGACATACCACGAATTCTTTGATAGTCGGTCGCGATGGGAATGCGAGCAGAGGATCCATCTGGCCTCGCTGCACTTTTCCAATCCCCGGCTACCCACCACCAGTTGGTCTTCCAATCTCGGATCTTATTGGGGACCCCTTCGACCAATTTGAGGTGGTCGCGGCTTTTCACATAGTACCAGCCGTAACCCACTTTCTTCCCGGCTTCGGCCGCTTGAAGGAGATAGTTGATCTCTTTCGGACTCAACCATGTGTTCCGACAACCATTCTCGACCGCCTCCAGGCCGAACACCGTGAGGAGTCCAATGATGTTCGACCACCCATTCGGCAACGCTTGAGAAGGTGCCACCCCTAGGAAATGTAAGAAGTTTGTAATTCCGGGGTGTAGGGGGAATCTCAATCCTGCCTCCATCATCCCAATATTGACGGCGACCACCCCCTCCGGCGGCTGGTCGGCCCTCTCATCTTTGTGAGGAACAAAGAAACAGACCTCGGTCGGAACTTGATAATTTTTCCGGGAATTTTGTAGCTGGGCCGAGGAGACGGTGCTCGCATACTTACTGGCTTCATACCTTGATTCGTATGCCTCTCGGTATGTGCGAGGAATCTCTCTAGGCGGGTACTCGCTATAATACTGATAAAAGGCCTTCATCGACAGCTCGTCGCCATCCAGGTCTTCTCGACCACTCAGGATATCTTTAATGCTCGCTGCGTAGCGAACAACCTCCTCGTACTCCTCGCGGAGACTGCCTGTCAAAGTCTCTTCAACTCGGGCCGGGTCGAGCTGCTCGCCAGCCACCTCATCTTGGTCTTGGTCGCTCAGATCGGATCTAGTCCCCTCATCGTCCTCCTCGGCATCGTTGCCGGCATCGTCCCTCTCGGACTCATCAGTCTCGTTGGCAACAGCAACGCCGACCACTTCTAACATTTCTCCCCAACTATCCTCCGAGAGGAGGGGAGGACCAACATTAATGGAATCATGGGAATGTACCCTGGAATCCGAAGAGGCAGCCCTCTCCACTAGGGCTAGACGAGCACACTCGCCGGAAGGGCTAGCACCATTGTCTGAAGGCAGCGGGCCACCACCGGAGCCACCACCAACCTCCATTTTTTCTCAAGAAATGGGGGAAAAGAAGATTTTTTAAGAAGAAAAATGTGAGTTTACCTTTTTGCCGATCGGAAACCACCCAGATGTCGCCGGAAAAGCTTGAAGGACGGCTTTGAAGAAACTCGAGAAGAAATTCAAAACGTGCAAAGAGTGAAAAGTATTCTCAAGAGGTATGAGGTCCTATTTATAGGCAAACTTATTCAGGGACCTGTGTGCAAAAAACGGGGTTAATTTTGAAAATTTCCCAAAAAATTGGGCCCATTCCCGAAATCGAGGCGATAAAATGGGCGTCACGCGCACTGTTCAAATTTTCGGCGCCGATCACGCGCCTGACACATATCAAATTAGTCATCAAAACTAACGCTTCGAAAAGCGTGCTCGGCGTGGGAAACGAGGCGACTGCCTCCAACTTTCGTCATCAAAGATCTCAAAATTGATTTGTTTGTCGGAGACGGGTCCGCCTTTTTTAGAGGCCGATCATACTGCTCGCCTTACCATTCTACGAATACAAAGAAAGGCGACCAGGGGGCAAATGTTATACCTAGTCAAAGAAGTCAATCTTTGACAAGTCGATCCTAGTCACCAGCTTGCGTGGCGAGGACCAGTCAACAAAGTCGTGCGACGACTAGTCAACGAGATGAAGAAAATGTAATAAAAGTAATGTATTTAATATAATTAAGTGCTCGCCCAAAGAGGTCGGCGAGCACATGCTTAGTGAGTTGCTCGCCCAAAGATGTTGGCGAGCAGATGTTTATTTAGCTAAGAGAAGACAAGTGTTGAAGCTTTGGGAGACAGCATAGGACATGGTGACCAGGTCCTCCGGCGACCACCGTGACGACATCTCAGCGAGCAGGTTTTATCGACGGGCAGGTTTTTCGGACGAGCAGGTTTTCCAGCTCCTCGGCATCTCGCCGAGGACGACCACCAGAGGCGGTTTAGCATTAAATGCGCCATCCCATCCCCTTTTCGGGCAGAAAGAAGGGTCCACTATGGAGGCGCCACATGTAAAGGGCGGGCAGTCCCAAAAACCACTATATAATGCCTAAAAGGCTCATTTGTAAGACCTAAGTAACATTTCCTACCAAATCCTTCAACCCTAAGCAATAAACACTCCCAAGCTCAAAGCTTTAGCTTCTCTAAGAAGCTACTTTCTTGTGTTCCTTCTTAATTTGTTCTTCATACTTTTGATCATTAATCATCATATTAATCCGTATAAACACGTAATAACCCCCGATAATCATATATGTTTGTATCGTGCTAACGAATAGTCCACATCCGAGTTATCCCTACAAAAGCACCTACAACACTAATTCAGTTTTTTCTTTTTTGGTCCACAAAAGTTAAGTGATAATTCTATGTTTCTAATTTAGAGTTTTGGAAGTCAAATATGGGATTGTGCTGTTGCCACTCAAGCCATTATTGCTAGTGGCATGGTAGAGGAATATGGAGATTGTCTGGAGAAAGCAAACTTCTACATAAGAGAATCTCAGGTTCATTTACATGTACAAATTAAATTTATACATTGTCAAGTCAGCGGAATTTGCCGGATAATAATCGTGTTATAAAATTGTAAAATTTTTAAGGATATAATTGGTATGGTGAATGACCCATTCATGTAATCACCATTCCTTATTCCTTAATGGAATGGTGATTCTCAAAAGTATATCCATCCTATGAATTTAGGTATGGAATTAAACTTTTACTATGTAATAAATAAATAAAACTAATAATAATAATAATATTAATAATAATAATAATAATATTATTATTATTATTATTTAATAATTAAAAATAAAAATGTTAACATAATATATAATCTCAAAAATAAAAATATGATAAATTTAAAAAATCTAAATAATACCACGTAATACATTAAATTTTAACATAATATTAAATTATAAATATATAAATATAAAAAATAATTTAATAATTTCCAAAAATATAAATAACATATACAATATATTATTTTTAATAATATAAAACAATAGTATAATAATTCTTGATAACATATGTAATTATATTAATTTTAATTTATTTAATAGCAAAGAAAAATTCTAATTTAAAAATAAAAAAATTATTTAAAATACACATTTATTATAAATAATAAAATTAAATAAAACAAAACTTACAAATATATATTATTAATAATAACTCTATCACTAGTAATAATTATTAAAATATTGATAATAAAAATAATATATTTTTAACAATAATTAATAATAATATTATTAATATTAAATAATAATATTATTAATATAAAATTATAATATATTTTTAACAAGACTTAATAATAATAATTTAAAATAAATTTATAGAATACTAATTTTCATTCCTATATCCATTCTATGTTATATCAATCATTAGAATGATCATTCTTATGTCATTCCATTCAAACCTTCATTTCATTCCGTCATACCAATCATGTTGCGTACCTAATTATAAATTTAAAAATAGGAAAATGTTGTGACATAATTAATTATTGAATATCGATATGTGTGGTATTAAAAAAAAATAATCAACGTCCTATAATATTGAGGGCGATAAAAATTCAGAAGAGTGGAATACTAGTGGAACGGAAAAATCAAACCATTTATTATTAATCTGAATTATTGATGTGAATATTAATTAAGATAAAGGCGAACCCAAAGGGCAACTACAAGAGCATGCATCGTCACTTCACAAAAGGTGGATGGACTTTTTCTGATCAAGATCATGGGTGGATTGTTTCAGACTGCACGGCCGAAGCACTAAACGTACTCTTCTACTTTTAAAATTAATTTTATTTTTTTAACATGCATAGTTTATCATAGCCACTTTTTATAACCCAAAATAAAGTTAATTCACTCTGTAAAGAATAGTTTGAAAACTCAACTAACAGTTCCCACGACAACTTTTTATTTAAAAGTTGTGAGAGTAGTTTTAAAAATAAGTGATTTTAAAATTACTGAGTTTGTGCACTACCAAAACCTAGTTAATTTCGTTGTAAATTTTTATTCAGAATGGCACAAATACTCATAATGAGAATAAATTATGAGTCATTTTGTTTGATAGTTTTTGATACACCTTATAGTGAGAATGAAAATTAATTAATATTGATTACACCTTAGCTACTTTGATTATCCAGTAGTAAATAGTACTCTCTCCGTCCTCGAAAAGTTTGCGGGGAATTTTGGGCACATGGTTTAAGAAAAAAGTGTAATGATGAAAGTGTTGAGGGGTAATTTTATAAACTTTTATATATAAAGTAAATAAATTAAGTAGGTGGGTTGAGTGTATGGTGGGTTTCAAAAGTAATAACATAAATGGTAAATATTTGTATATTTTGAGGATGGGTATTGTGATGATTATTTCTATTTTTGGGTATGCAAACTTTTACAAACAAAAAAGGAAAGTATGAAAACTTTTCAGGGACGGAGGGAAGGGAGTAATATTTAACGAATTTCCATTCATTCTCATTCCCAGGAAACAACTATTTAATTCCCTCGTTCCGCTTTAAGCTTTATATTTACCTATATCACTACAAAAAAAATCTGATTTTGATACCATTGATTTAGAGACAGGTCGATATCCAATCTGTTTCTAATAGGCACGATTAGAGATTGATTTTCATTTATTTTTTGTTTCAAATCTCAATTTTTTACAAACTTGTATCTAATCCATACCTATTAGAGAGAGATTAGATATCCGTCTCTAAATTAATGGTATCAAAATCAGACTATTTTTTCATTCATTTCATTTCCATTACTTTAAAATTTAAATGGCAAAAATTACTATTTCCCTCTACCTTTTTTCATTCACATCTCTCTACATTTTTTTCTTTCTTTCTTCATTCCACATTTTCTTCTTCGTACGTCTCTCTACTTCCACTATTTCGTATAAAAAGTAAAGAAAAAGTTTATGACGGGACGGACCGGGTGAGTATATGTTTTTTACAAAGTGGGTATAATTTTATTTTTCATCATGTACGTTTCATGCTAGGTTTTTGAATTTATCTATATTAACTACTGTTGCAGACTTGCAGTGTTTGCTTTTGTTATCAAAAATGCCAAGTGAAATTTCCGGAGAGAAGACTGATGTCGGCCGATTGTACGAGGCTGTGAATGTGCTCCTTTATTTACAAGTAAATATACATAAACTCTCCAATTTTCTTGAATTGCTTAATTTTATTATTTTTTGTTAGCTTTTTGTTCAGAATAACAAGTTGCTAGCTTTTTGTTCAGAATCCAAAGAGCGGTGGTTTTTCTGTGTGGGAACCCCCAATTCCGCAACCATATATGGAGGTACGTACCATTATATTGTACGTTAATAATCGCTTTAATTAATAAAAAAATTATAATTTAAAAACACTACAAGAAAAATGGCATTTTATGGAATGTTAATTAGTAATAAATTAGATTTCACTACATTGTTCTATTAGTGTATTAAAATTAGTGTACTAATAAGTCACTTTTCTTGTAGTGAAAGGAAATTGATTTTTTTTTTTTTGTCTTATCCACGAAGGTTTTGAACCCCTCAGAGCTCTTTGTTGACATTGTGGTTGAGAAAGAGTAAGAATATTATCTTAGCTCTCAATTTTAGGTAGCCATTATACATAATTATATTACTAACTAAAATTTGAGGAAACTGGATCTTATTTAGACATATAGAAACCACTGGTTCTATAATCGAAGCTCTTGTATCATTCAAGTGTCAACATCCACAGCACCGCAACACAGAAATCGACATCTCCATCGCCAAAGCTTCAACTTTCATCGAACAAACACAATGGTCAGATGGTTCATGGTGAGCAAATTTCTAGTTCTCAAGGATTTAAATAATTTAATGTGGTTGCACACTTTCTATATTTATTTGTCCCATAATATTTGTACATTCAAAAAATGAAATTTCTTCATAAATTACCCTACACTCACTGTATTCACATATTTACACAAAACGTCATTACACAAAATCTCATTACTTTTACACGCAATACAATCATTTATTTTATTCATAAAACTTTATAAAATTACCCATCAATACTCCACTAATAACACTTTTTTTTTAGTTTGTGTGTCCACTTTTTGGTGAAAACATTTTAAAAAGGAGGAAGTAATTATAAATAGGTCTGACCCAAAAAAAAATTTAAGTATTTTTTATGTCCTATTAGTGCATTTTAAAAAAAAACTTGCAATACTTGTATTATTATCAAATTATAAAAATCAACTCTTTAAATATCAAAATGTAGAAATAAAATCATTAACAAATTTATCAACTTTTTTGAAAAAAAATATTTGAACTACTACGAATTGAAGAAAAATATAAATATTTCTAAACATACATACGTTATTTATTTAAGTATCACAGATATTATACTCTGTATATTACTATATATATTTATATACGGAGTATATCATATGACTTTGGTTTTTTTCACTTTTATATAAAATTTGAATTTATATTATATATATAAATGAAGTTAAATAGACTGTCTACTAGATTTAAAAGACATGTGATAAAGCTAGAGTTCAACCTATTTAATTAAATGAACTTTTAAAAGAGTTTGACCCTGACTTGTTTATTAAATGAGTCGAGCTGAACTTTAATAGGCTAAGTCGTAGGTCCATGTCGAATAGCTGACCCATTCCCGGTCACCATTAATGATATGTATTACAATATAAATATGTAAAATGTATCACGACTCATATATATGTATTACTATAGGTATGGCTATTGGGGAATTTGCTTCGTCTATGGAACATTCTTTGCTCTACGAGGATTAGTAGCTACCGGAAAGACTTATGAAAATAGCGAAGCTGTTCGAAAAGGTGTCAGTTTTTTGTTGGCAATACAAAATGAAGAAGGTGGATGGGGAGAAAGCTTTCAATCCTGTCCAACCATGGTAACTTAATTAACTTTGTATATTTTAAGGGATATAATCTTTTTTTTTTTTCGTATTTTTTCACTTTTTACAAAATGGTCTTAAAAAAACATAAACGTATGAATCTAGTTTCAACATGTGACAGTGACTGTCATTTTCAGGGAAATTGTTGACTTAAAATGACAAGTTTTAAAATTTTTATAACTTTAGTGCAAAATTGATACATAAAAAAATACAATAAAACTGGGCATAATGCATATATGATCTAGTATCCCAACCAATAGGTTTTAACCAATAGTATAATTATTATTTAAAAAAAATAAATACATGATAATTTAATGGCTGGAAATAGAATACTAGATGACATAGAATGGAAATAAATTATTTGACCCACCATAAAGGAAAAAATAACCTAGTGCTAACATTAATTTAATCAATATAATATTGTGACAGAAATATACACCGCTGGATGGAAATCGGACAAATTTTGTACAGACGTCATGGGGAATGCTTGGTCTCATGTACGCTGGACAGGTTGGTACTTCCCGCTGACGTTTAAATTTTGTGTAAAAAAATCTTTTTATTTTTTGAAATTACTTCTAATTACTCCCCAATCCCTTTATATTTGAAATGTACGTAGTTTCATTGGGTAATATATGAGATAAAAAAAAAAAATAAGGGTATTGTAGGGTTGATTAGAAATAAAGTTGATGACAATTTGATTAATTATATAATAAATGAAGGGTGATGATTTTCATAAAGTGTATGAGATTACATTTTATGAACGGAGTATATAAGACAAGTGAGATTACATTTCGTGGACGAAGGGAGTATATTTATTAAATCATCACCTTCACTTTGATTGGAAAGAAAAATACTCCTTCCATTTTTTAATAAGTGTCACTTTAACATTTTAACTATATTTAAAATAAATGTCATTTTGAGTTTTTTTTTTCTTTAATTTGGACTAACCCTTATTTCAATTAATATAGTAGAAAAAATCATGGAGAAGCCTTAAATATTGTTTATATCAAAATTAATTTAGTTTATGAACTCAACTTACATTTTTTACCACATTTTTTATTAAACAAAATTTATATATTAAAATTAGTTATAATTAATGAAGGGTAATATAGACCACAATTTATAATCTTAATTTATTGTAAAAAGTCAAAGTGACGCTTATTAAAAAAATGGAGGGAGTATATAAGAAAAATATACATTTCGTGGATGAAGGTGGCTCAATGGCTCCTGTTCTGGAGGCTCAGTACGAGGGATATATCGTAGCTCAGAAGATGTGCTCATAAAATTTAACATGTCACAAAATATATATGTAGGTCTCGAACGAGTTAAGACTTTTGACCAAATCGATTTTTCGTGGACAACTGAGGTGTTAAACTTAAGAACAAGTCAATTGGACAGCTACCAAAATAAGTTATGTTTTGTGAAAAGTGTGTAGACCCTTAAGACGAACGCGGTTGTCTAAAAATCATTTTTATACTTAAAAAAACTCTTGATTAAAATATATCAAATTCACTTGACTTTGGTGTACAATTTAGTTGTGAATTAGCAGTTTGATAAATATGAAATATGCATGACAAGTGTAGAATTAATAAGAAACTATCCGTGCTAATAAAAATATAGAGATTATAGTGGTACGAATCCCAATTTACATTCACTCTCAAAGTCATTGTCATGTGTCATGCTAGGAGTTTAGTTGAGATCTGAAGTGAACATTCCTTCTCTCTTACAAGGAGTCGAGTATAATTTTTTTAGACATAATTCTTCTATTGACTTAGCTCAGTAACACAAGTGTTGTTAACAAAGACAATTGTGTACTTCATATCATTCAATTGATCGATGTTGCTTGATTCTCAACAATGGTCTTCACTTTAAGTCTTCTGTCTAGTCTTCTCTTCGAGTCTTTTGACCTTCAATCTTTGAGTAGATCACCTTTCTTGAACTTGTGCGTGTTTAACTAGATGGGTTAGAACTCAGATGACAGTTGAGTTATCCCTTAACTGCTGAACTTATCGACTAAGACTAAACTAGATAGTTTATCTATATACTCCCTCCGTCCGGCCACCTATAAGCTTCACGTTACTTTTTGGCACAAAAATTAACAAAAATTAAGAAAAGTGATTAAATAATAGATATAATGTGATTGAGAGAGGAGAGAGATAGAGAGAAAATTGTAAGAAAAAATGCTTACCAAAAAAAGGTATGGGAAGCTTATAGACGGACGGACAAAAATGGTAAAATGGAAAATTTATAGGCGGACGGAGGGAGTATATAGGTTCAACTTTCAGTCCTACTACAAAGTGTTTCGGCAAAATTATTAAAATTAATACAAATTTTCCAACAATGTATATACAACCAGTGGTGGGATATATAGAGACATCTCTGTGATATATAATAACCAACAAAGATGCACAATTAATTGAAAGGATATGTGAGTTTTCCCAAAAAATAAGGACGGAGTCGAGGAAAATGGACACAACCAAACATATCAAATGGGCTTTAAGCACCAAGCAGTGGCATACGGATGTGATTAGTTACATATTTGAACTGCCATTTTCTTGTGTGTGGGGTTGTGGTTGGGCAACTAATGCCACAAAGAAGTAAAAAATTGGACTCAATGCCAAAATTTCACCCCCATAAATTTTTAATTGACGCATTAAACTATTTATCTACCACTAATTTAAATTACTTAATCATTACTTTCCTTGATATGATTCTCTTTTAATATATTTATAGAAAAATATTAAGAGCTCTTACATAAATATTGATATGATGAACCAGGCAGAGAGGGATCCTGGGCCTCTACACAAAGCAGCAAAGTTGTTAATTAATGCACAGATGGATGATGGAGATTTCCCTCAACAGGTAATAATTTTACCTCTAAAATAAGCCTACAGATAACCTCTTTCAATGTTGGTATTTAGAGAGTAATGGTGCGTTTTTATGGAACCAACCACATATATAAATCACTTTTACATTTTAGCATGTATAAGTATTTTATGTATGTGGTTGGTTCCATAAGAAATCCACTTTTAATTTGATGCAACACTTGTGTGAAGTATTTCACAAATATAACTATTTAAGGTAATTTTTTAAAATTTGTGGATTGTAAGTAGGTGGTTTACTACATGACTAATATATTATTACTCTAAGACAAAAATATTACTACTAAAAAATTAAAACTGTACTACTACATCTCAAAAAAAAATTGAAAATTTTGCTCAAAAAATTAAGTGTTCAAATATATATTTTGATTTGCAGTAGTACACTTTTATCCTCGCAGTGACAATAATCTGGCCTTGTACGTACTAGCATATTATTTTTGACTTTATAGTAATATATTTTGACTTTGTAATAACACAAAATATTTTACTATTAACGGTCAAAAATATGTTACTATAAAAAGTTAAAAAATGTTCTGACAAATTCGACCAAAAAATTAAGTGTTCAAAATATTTTTGAACTTATAGTAGTACACTTTTGACTTTGTAGTGACAATATTTTGGTCATGTAGTGACATAATTTTGGATATGTAGTAAACAATACCTGAAAGCGTAAGTATATATTTTAGTTATGTTGACCCACATTCAACTGGGTTCGACCCACAAATTTTTATTCTAAATTTACTTTAATTATCTATATTTCATGTATAAAATATTTCATATAGTTTTTTTTTTATATATAATTTGTCACATAGGAAATTTAATTTGTAAATGATTACAGGAAATTGCAGGTGTATACATGAAGAACTGCATGTTGCATTATGCACTATTTAGGAGTATTTTTCCTCTGTGGGCCCTTGGAGAGTACCGTAAACGAGTCTGGCCATGATAAGGAATGAAACGCGGACATTGCAGAAGTTCACAATAATGTATTGCAAGTAGAGGGGCTTTGATTTCGAGGAGGGCACTTTTTTATATGCAAAAGATTGTTATTCGGAATTGGGTATCCATAAACTGAAATTGTATTTAATTAAAATTGAATAAAATTTATAATAACTTTAATATCCTTAGAACATGAATGAATGGTATGACTGAATGAAATGAACTCATGGATAAAATGAAGGTTCGAATTACCATTTTCATAATTGGTATTGACTATAAAGGAAAAAATATTATTCATTGATTTGATTTCATTCTCGTGATTGATATAATAAAATAAAATGCAAAACAATAAAATACCCTTCAATATATATTTTATAGAAACATATTAAATTAGTGAATATGCGCCGCTATTATCTTAATAACAAATTTACATTAATAATCTTTCATTTAAAAAAAATGGTGAACATTTACGCATTATTATAAGATCTAATTCTATATAAATGATTTTTAACCTATGTTTTACACATAAGATCTTATTTTATATAAATAATTTTCAACTTATATTTTATTATAGAATGTTTCTTTTTTGTTGGTTAGTAAAAAAATCAACCAACACAAATATGTAAGATAAATCATAATACCAACTCCATCAATTATATGTTTAAAAAAAACTTACTAAAATCTAAAATTAGTCAATATGAAAAAAAAAAAACACAACTTATCCTTTAACTATAAAAAAATTTAAGACAAATTCCCTTAAATATCACTAGGGCTGGCAAATCGTGCTATCGTGTCGTGTTTTGTGTCGACACGATAGTGACACGACACGATAAGGCCAAACACGAACACGACACGATAAGAATATGTGTCGACACGACACGAACACGATAATTTTCATGTCGTCACGACACGACACGATAATTTTCGTGTCGACGTGACACGACACGATAACGACACGATAAGAAAATAAATTAATTTAAAATTGTATTAAATATATAAAAAGTAATATATTTATATAAATATAAAAAATTATCGTGTCATTATCGTGTTATTATCAGATACGTGTCATTATCGTGTCGTGTCATATCAGGTAAATAACAGGTTAACGGGTTGTTAACAGGTTAATGGGTTACCTGTTAATTTTATCGTGCTTAACGGGTTGACACGAACCCGACACGAAATTTTCGTGTCGTTATCATCCAAATGTATGATGAGTTGTTGGTTTGGTTAGCAGATATCAATTCAATTCAGAACAGACACTGGTGACAGTGTAAGGGATTGTAAGATATCATAAATGTACTACAGATTAATTTGAACCTGAAAGGGTATATATACATGTATTATCCATTATGCAAGTAGAGCTTGTGGCAAGTGCATCTGTAAGTACGAGAAATAGTTTGGGTAAGAAATTTATTGAAACTTTTGGAAATGTAAGCAGTCCATTAGAAGTTGTAACGATTCATCATGGAATCAAACACTCCAGTAAGAGTTGTAGCGATTCACTATGGAATTGAACACTCCAGTGGGAGTTGTAACGATTCATTGTTGAATTAAACGCTCTAGTGGGAGTTGTAGCAATTCATTGTGGAATCAAACACTCTAGTGGGAGTTGTAACGATTCACTGTGGAATCAAACACTCTAGTGGGATAGTTGAAACAATTACACTACCTTGGGAGTTATAATGATTCACACTCTAGTGGAAGTTGTGGTGATTTACTATAGAATCAAACACTTAAGTGGGAGTTGTAGTGATTCATTGTAGTAATCAAAGTATTTAAAGCTTAGACTCGAGATTCCGAGTTTCATAAAAAACCAAACAAATGAAATACAAAGTTTTGACTTTGTGGAAACTTTGAAAGAAGAAAAGATGATTCTTAAATGCATGACTACTCACTCGATGTTTGCACATCCTATTGTCAAACATATTCCGGAGAGATGTTTTGACATCTAAGGTTTTGAGTTTGTGTGGATTTGAACATAGCGCGTTGTAGTTGTTAATGTTGTTGAATATTTATGTATTGTGAATTATATGATACTTCATATAATAGTATGTCGACAAGTAGTGATTGACTCTCTCATACGAGCAATTGCCTTTGACATCGAGGCATATGCATAGATGAGATTATTTAGGAATAATCGTAATAGATTTTACCACAAATCTATTTAACTTGTTATGAAGCTAAATCAGTGGATTTTCTGGACAATAGTGGGAGTAAATTCAAGTTAAGTGTCGAGGATACACTTGAACTGTGATTTATACGATGTAAAATAAAAGAATGACATACGCTTTCATCCTGGGAAGTTAAGACATCGTGACATGTGTTTCATACCACATGTGCTAAGATGACCATAAGGAAATGAGAAAGGTATCCCTATTTTCTCATTGTATGAGGCCTTTAGGGTTAAGAAATCCTATAATAAGTACCCTTACGTCTTTTTACTATATTCTTAAGTCTTCACTCTAATGTTTCTAACTTTCTATTTTAGCATGTTACCAATATATATAAGTTATATGATCATGCGAAGCATGTCTAGGAAAACAACTATAGTGGAAGTCTGGATATATTACTGTAAAAGGAAGGACGTCTTTATTAACATGTTCTATTGTGATTCATTGACCATTCAATCAATTTTCACTACAAAATATTGGTCAAAAGGCAACGGCGATTAGCAAGGGCAGGGTACCGTTGCCAATTGGCAACGGATTTGGCAACGGGCAGAAAAAAGGCAACGGGGGTGGGTGCCCTTGCCTTTTGGCAACGGATAAGGCAACGGGAGTGGGCCCCGTTGCGAAAAGGCGACGGATTATAACGCCCTTGCCTTTTGGCAACGGTAAAGGCAAGGGCGTGTTCTGCACTGGCCAAAAGGCGACGGGAGTGGGCCCGTTGCGAAATGGCAATGGGGCCCCACTCGCTAAATGGCAACGGCAGTGGGCCCGTCGCCTTTACCGTCGCCGTAGGTGAATTAAAACCCACCCCTTCTTCCAGAATTACAGAAGCTGCGGCGCACACCTCCATTACAATTCCTTAAAAACCTCCAAACTCAACATCCAATCTCGTTTGCAAATCGAACTCGGTTCTTGGCCATTTGTGTTCTACACTTTGACGGGAGCATTTCTACGGTAATTTTTTTCGTTTTCATTGGTTAAATTTGAAGTTATATGTATATATATATAGTTTTAGTATATATATGTATATATGTTGTATGTATATATACAATTGTTGAAAATATATATATATATATATAATTTTATTTTTAGAATTGTTTGAAATTAAATGTTAATTTTTATGCATGTGTTAATTGTTATAATTTTATTGTTAATTATATTGTGTTATGTATTATATGTATGTTTTAATTAAATTATATGAATTTATTTGTTAATTAGGATGTTAGAATTATATTGTGTTATATATATGTATGGTTTAATTAAGTTATATGAATTTATTTGTTAATTAGGGTGTTAGAATTATATTGTGTTATGTATATATATGTATGGTTTAATTAAGTTATATGAATTTATTTGTTAATTAGGGCGTTAGAATAATTATTAGAATATATTTGAAATTATATTAATTAATTTTATAAATAGAGTTGGAGATGAGACGTTGGTTGTTTGTGTGTTGTAGACGTTGATTGACATGAATTATTCAAGTCGTAGTTGGATGTATAGTCCAAGATGAGTGAATGGGATTATGAACCCCAGATTTGTTAGTGGAGTAAATGGATTTATTGAAGCTGCCACTAGTAATCCGAATTCGATTTGGGAAGGAAAAATTAGGTGTCCTTGTTCGAAAGCTAGATGTCGAAATCAAACTTATAGAGATCCTAATGAAGTGAAATCTCATTTATATCAAAATGGTTTTACACTGAATTATTATAATTGGATTTATCACGGGGAAGAGAGTTGGGGTCCACGTCCATTTCAAAACACTAATGAATTTGCGTCAACTTCAAACGACGTTGACCCAACGGGACCTAGTTCGTACCACACTATGGTAGAAGAGTTAATGGGTTGTCCAAACATTGATTTTGGAATAGACGTGGAAGAGGAGGCACTTAATGAAGAACCCCCTAACGAGAATGCGGCACAGTTTTACGGCATGCTTCGTGCAGCGGACCAAGACTTGTATCCTGGTTGTGAATCTCATTCGCATTTGTCATTGAATTCCATATTGTTGAACATTAAAACGGAAAACAGATTGTCTGAAAGGGGATACAATTAGGTCATTGAGTTGATTCGTGAGATTTGTCCTCCCGAAAATAAGGTTCCCAAGAAATTTAACGACACCAAACATTTGATGAGTGGGATGGGTCTTCCGGTAGAAAGGATTGATTGTTGTGCACAGAATTGCATGTTATTCTGGGGTGCAGACAGCGAACTAGATTTTTGTAAGATTTGTGGTCGATCACGGTATAAGCCGAGTAGGGTTGATGCAGATGGTCGGTTGAAAAAGAAACGCCCGGTTAAGGAGATGTTCTACTTTTCGATAATTCCTCATTTTCAAAGATTGTACATGTCCAAGGCCACTGCGAAGGATATGACATGGTATGCCTCGTGCGCTTCTGATGACTCTGGTGTTATGCGTCACCCGACAGACTCGTTGGCTTGGAAGTATTTGAACCGTTCGTATCCTGATTTTGCATCTGAAATTAGGAATGTTAGGTTGGGCTTGAGCACATATGGTTTTGCACCGTTTGGAATGACGGGAAAACAATATTCGTCATGGCCAGTTATACTTACTCCGTACAATCTACCCCCGTGGTTATGCATGAAGGATCAATTCATATTTCTTTCAATTCTCGTGCCCGGTCATAAAAGTCCGAAGGACAAACTTGATGTGTTTTTGCAACCACTGATAGCAGATTTGAGATTTTTATGGGAAAATGGGGTGCAAACTTACGATATTGCTAGAAAGCAAAACTTTTTGATGCGAGCTACATTTATTTGGACCATTAGTGACTTCCCAACATACTCAATGTTGTCTGGTTGGAGTACAGCCGGAAGGCTTGCTTGTCCATATTGTGGAGAGTACACCGATGCATTCTATTTGAATAAAAGTCGAAAGCAGTCGTGGTTCGACAACCACCGAAAGTTCTTACCACTTAATCACACGTGGCGAACGAATAAAACTGCATTCATGGCCGGAGTAGTAGTCACAGATGATCCACCGCCTATTCGAACGGGTGCAAGTCTCCTACACGAAATTTATCATTTGGGATATAGAAAGGTTACAGAGGAGGGTGCTGAGGCCCACAACAAAAAACTTTCTGGAGGGTGGAAGTGGAAAAGCATTTTCTGGGAGTTTCCGTATTGGAGTACCTTGTTGATACGACACAATTTAGACGTGATGCATATTGAGAAAAATGTATTTGATAACATATTCAACACGGTGATGAATGTGGAGGGGAAAACAAAGGACACGTCTAAATCAAGAGATGAGCCGAATGATTATTGTCGTCGTCCCTATCTCAAGAAATGTCCACGTACATCAAAGTATCCTAAGGCTTCTTTTTCGCTTGATAAGAAGCAAAAGGATGTTATTTGTAAGTGGATAAGTGAGTTGAAGTTTCCAGATGGATATGTGTCTAACATGTCCCATTGTATTGACTGATCTAAATTGAAATTGTATGGAATGAAGAGTCATGATTGTCACGTGTTTATGCAGAGATTACTACCGATTGATTTTTACAAAATTTTGCCGCTCAATGTATGGAAAACAATCACTGAGCTTAGTCTATTTTTTAAGGAGTTGACTTCTACAACCATCACAGTTGACAACATGACTCGACTGGAAACAGATATCCCAGTCATCGTGTGCAAGTTGGAACGTATCTTTCCACCCAACTTCTTCAACTCTATGGAACATCTACCTGTGCACCTTGCATATGAAGCAAAAGTGTGCGGTCTAGTTCAATACAGATGGATGTATCCATACAAGAGGTAATTTAATTAATTTCTCATACGATTCTTCAAATTATATGAACTTACGATTCTTAAAATTTAATCAGGTATCTTCGCACCTTGAAATTAAGTGTGGGTAATAAAGCATGTGTTGAAGCTTCGATTGCAAATGCATATTTAACTAAAGAGGCGTCAATGTTTTGTTCTCACTATTTCGAGGACCATGTTACGACAAGGATACACAATGTACCTCGTAATTACGATGGTCGGGACGAAGTACACGAGTATGTCGAGGGAACTTTTTCCATATTTAAGGCGCCTGGAAAACGATTTGGAAAGCCTAAGAAAAGATGGATTTTAGACGAGGAGAAAAAATTTCTCATACGTACGTATTGTTGAATTGTGATGAGGTGCAACCATATGTTCAGTAAGTCAATCTGACCAAAATGTTTGTCAATCAAATACTTAGTGTTGACATGTCTTATTAATCTTATATCGATCGTACGTAGGCTATTCATGCAACAACTTCAAGTTCTTCAACCAAATCTCTCGGCCGCTAAATCAGATTTAAGGCTACAAGATGGATTTGCGTCGTGGTTTGAAGAAATTGTAGGTTATCTCTTAAAATAACGATCTGTGTAAAGTATTAAGTTATATAAATTCTCACATTAATTCGGCTTATATATATAGGTGAAGATAAATCCCGTCGAGAACATGTTTTTATACGATCTTTCTGCCGGTCCATCTAGTCAAGTTCTTACGTACGCAGGGTATTACGTGAACGGGTACAAATTCCACACTATGGCTTATGGTGCATCTAGAGCAACATCAAACAGTGGGGTCTGTATTAAGGGAAAAAACTATGATGCGGATGAGGAAGATTTCTATGGGAAACTCGAGGAAGTAGTCGAATTGGACTATCAGGGGTACCACGAGAAGAAAGTGGTTTTGTTCAAGTGTCAGTGGTTTGATCCCTCAAACAATGGGACAAAAGTTCATCCTAACTACAAGCTCGTGGAGCTTAATCAGAGGCGATCTTACGGCCGGTACGATCCATTCGTACTAGCAAGTCAAGCCACACAAGTCTACTATTGTCCATACCTTGGACCCCGTACTGATTGGATATTTGTCTGCAAAGTCAAACCGAGATACTTGGTGGATGCAAAAGATACTACTAAAGATGAAGTTCTCGCGTGGCAAGAGGATAACATAGAGACTCGAATGATTGTGCAAGTAGATGATGATCCTGTCATGTTAACTGATGACACCGGTACAATGATGGAAGTGGCAGAATATGAAGAAGATGAAGAAGAAGATGGAGAAGAAGACGGAGAAGAAGATGGAGAAGAAGACGGAGAAGAAGACAAAGATGAAGCTGAAGATGAAGATGAATGATGTTGTTAATTATTAGACAATGTTATCTAACATTAATTTTATAAAATATTAATTCCTTAATTATATTACTTATTTATATTCTAGTGTTAATCGTTACAGTGATGTTCATATATAGTGTTTTTTAATAGTTACAAAGTTCAACGTTAATAATGTTTTAATGTTCATTTTGACAGATGAGTGGACATGGTCATGGGCATGGTCGTAGATATGGTTCTTCTGGTCAGGGTTCTGGTCAGGGTTCTTCTGGACAGGGGCGAGGTAGAGGTAGAGGTAGAGGTAGAGATAGAGGAGAGTCGGTGGATGAGACACCGACTGTGCACATACCACAGGGTTTATATATGCCCAATATGACCCAGATACTACAGTTGCCCAGATGCTCGGAATGAACCCCAATTCCTATTACACTCAGGTGCCTCATGCACAGGAACCATCCCCTCCACCGACACATTCGCCCGTTCGACCTCCGTCTGTCGGGACACAGGCCAGCATGTCGACTGATGCACCCGATAGTTGCATTTTACTGTGGATCTACCTTGATACGTAAGTATATATATTATATTTAATTTTCATTAGACGTATGTATAATATGTTTATTAATAATTTTTTTATTTTTATAAAATACTTGTACCAGGTTGATGCCTTCAAATTTAATTTCGAGAACGATCAGATCGATTATGTACAGGAATATGGAGGTTGGTGCACACGCCTTTGCCAAGGTATCACCTGGCACGATACAACGGTGGTGGGAGACATTCCAGGTATAAAGTCACTTTACATTAACATTTTGTTATTTTGTTATATTAATTCATTAATTAATTTTTTTTTTTTGCAGACCGAGGTCAGGTGGGACCCTCAAGTCACATCTACTGAAGAGGTGTACAGGCTCTTTATTCAAAGAGCAGCAAGTCGGTACACTGGCATGTTATCAAGAGTCAAGAAAGCGTGGGTGAAGGAGAAGAAGATCGAGACCGAGATGGGATGTCAATGTTTGGAACGACTTAGTTCGTCACTAGAACGATCCTGACACAATTAAGAAGAGCGAGCAGTGTCGTAAGAACCGCTTATCCGAGCCTGGAGGTCCAGGTACTGGCTATGGTACTCATAAAGGCGGAGCTCGTGGAGCAGCAGAGGTCGCACGACGCATTGTAAGTATTTGTGGTCAATTATAATTAATTTGAGTTAATTATTTATTTTACTCATACGTATATGTCTTCAATTCAAAATACAGGAGGAGAAGATGGGACGCCCTGCCCACGAATTGGAGATAGTTGAATATTACCACCATTACGAAAACGGCACATACAGTTATGGTTATATGGGTGATATACTTGTAAGTGTGTACATATATATATACATTACATTATATAACAAATATATATTTAATTGTACTTGAAAATATATGAAATAACTTTTAAATGTGCACGTATAGGACCAGATACAAGAGGAGTTGAACAATCATTCAGGAGATCCGTCAGATGAACCTACTTCAGAGGATGGTTCTCAGGGCCCACCTATACCCGACATGTCTGAATTGTACTTGAAGAAGGTCGGCAGGTCTCATGGACGGAGGAGCGCTTGCTCAAACATTTTCAGGAACAAATGCAACCGATGATGGGACAGATCCCTTAGATGGGTCAGATGGGTAGGATGGGCCAGACGGATGGGATGGGTTAGGTGGGTCAGATGGGTGGGATGGGTCAGATAGGTGGGATGGGTCAGGTGTGTTGGTCCAGAAACGAGTATATGACAAGTGTAGGGGAGGGGGGGGGGGGAATACACTTGTATGCAAATTCTTTTCAAACTTGATCAAACCAGAGTTCAGCAAGGTTGTCCTGCACAACTCTGCTGATGAGATTAACTCTTCTAAGATAATCAAACTACTAAGTACTATTGAGTACTTAGTTGAATAACTATCTAGGGGAGTTATATGTGCAGAATTAGTGGTTGGCCCTTTAGTTTAAACTCCTTTAAATTCTGAAATCACTTAAGCAATATAGTCCAGTTTTCAGAGAACTTGTCCAATACAGTTTTTGCACAGTCTTGAATATATGTCTTTTGAAAGATCAGTTTTGTGTGCAGTGTTGAATGTATGAAAGTACTTGAAAGTGAAACAACATAAGAGTTTATAGTGGTTCAGAGACTCAAGCTCCTACATCCACTTTCCCTGATTTAACAGGATAATTCCTTCACTCTTGGAATTAACTTGTTTTATAGTGCCAAGGTGCACTTGATCAAGAACACCACTCCTTAGTGAATTGATCCCTAGGATGTCTAGAGTCCTAGTACCCTCTATCAACTCAGAACTGAACTATTCTTCTCTCAACAGTCAGCTCCTTCCACTTCTACTACTACAACCTTCTCACTTTCTCACTTGAAAGGGGTAATGGTTGAAGTAAGGTTCCAACTAATGAGATATCCTTTACATTGAAGGTCAGTGTATAAGGATAGGATATCTCTCTAAGCTTTGTATGGATAAACAATGAAGTTCAGCTTAGATGAAGTGTTTGAAGACTAAGATAGTCTTTTGAAAGCTTTGAAAGCACTTGCTAACTTGTAGGATAGTTGGCTTGGTAGTTGGTGCTTCAAATGGTCTTCACACTTCTGTATTTATAGACAAATTTGAGGATTTGCCCGTTGGAGAGACACTCTCAAATTGCTATAAATGTCTTCCTTGAGTTCTTCAAACTGGAAGACAGATTCTTGATAGTGACATGTCCTCATTTGGGTAATAAACGGCTTGTAAGACTTTGTCTTCATTCTGCAGCACTCTTCCCAATGTCTGACTTTAAGATTCACTTGTTAAGACTTGGACATGGCTTCTGAAGGTTGATCCAATGATAGGACAACATTCCTTATCAAATGGACAACTCTGCTTGTCACTATCAGCATACATGCTTATCAGCATAGTTGGCTTGCTCTTCTTCAGATGACTTGACTCTTTCCCTTTGCTTCATGTAGATGTGATCTCAGCATGATTTAATGAAGTCTTTTAGGGTGTAGTTGTCTTTATCTCTTCAGCATAGTTGACTTTCAAGCTTCAGAACATTTTGTTCTGGTTTAATTGTGCTGAGACAACTCTTCTGGACAACTCTCCTGATCAGCATACTTGGCCTTTGAGCTTCAGAACCTTTGTTCTTGTTTTGATTGTGCAGAGACAACCTCTCTGGACAACTCTTCTAATCAGAGCATTTGAATATACTTGGCCTTTAAGCTTTAGAACCTTTGTTCTTGCTTTAATTGTACAGAGACAACTCCTCTGGACAACTCTCCTGATCAGCACACTTGGTCTTCAATAGACTTAGTGATTGTTCCAGAATTTGAGCCTTGAGGGGACTAGATCTTGATGGTCTTCAAAGCATATGTTCCCCCTCAAATTGTGCATCTAATTATATAAGAGCTGCCTAACATATCAGCTTCTCATCTAGCCTTATTCTATGTTCTAACATTCTTAGAACATAATCATCTTGACTTAGGCATGTCTCAGGGGGTTTTGGTATTCAATCAAAATATTTATAATTTTATTCCCAACAATTTCCCCCTTTTTGATGATGCCAAAACCTATACATTTTATGCAAAAGTGACTTGACTACACCTATTACATTTATCTTCAGAAGACATGACTAGGGTCAATTTTCCTGAAAAAGAATGTGTTAGTGTACTCACCATTCATGTTGCAATTAGGTTTCAAAGATAGGCATAGAGAGATTTCTGTAAAAATAGGCATAGAGAGATTTCTGTAACAGTGTTTCTTGATTCAAAGATGTTCAACTATCATTCATTCAAAAGTACATTGCAAGTATGTTGATAGTTGAAGTTAACATATCAGAGCATGGAATCAAAATACTATTACATCAGAGCATATACTAAATACTTAATAACATCTAGATCTTCAAGTATCAGAGCAAAAATTTATATTAGATCAGAGCAAACAGATTTTCAAAACATCAGCATTCTTGACCAGACTTCAGCATAGATGACCAATTAAACATATCTCCAGATAAGATAAGTTTTTTCAACCACCAAAATGGTCAGAAGACTTAGCCATTCATAGATCATCTTCTTTAGGTGGCACCATCCCATATTGTGCCCACACTCTTCTTTTCAGCTCCATGGCTTCTTGGTTGGTTCCATTGGGTCCAAGGGTCATATTGTTCAGTTTGAGGATCTCTAGAAACTCTCTCAGGATCCTTGACTGGTCAATCCATCCTTCAAGTTTTGGAGGCATGTAAATGATAGGCTTGGGAGCATTGAGTTAAATTATTGCAATATCAGTAGCTGCAAACAATTGTTGATACAGCTCTCTGTAGTATTCTATCATGAACTCAGCAAAGGAAGAGTTGGCATCTCCTCCATTCCATCTGTCAATGACATAATAATCATAGACAAACTCCCTTTTAGCCTCTTCCCAAGTATCATTCAGCTGAATTGGCACCCATTTATCCAAGTGTGGATATTTGGTGTCCATGGGAATCAGTAGTTGTGGCTTCATTTTGCTGTAGGTTGCTCTCCTTCTTCTTGGCTTTTGGAAGTCAGCTCTTCTCTTATCTCTTGCTCTGTTGGCCTCAATCATCAAGTCCATTTTCTCTTGGGCCCTCATCATGGCCAGTTTCTGTTGAGTTTCAGGGTCTTTACCATACCCATCATGAAACAACTTTGATGGATCAAGAGCTAAGACAGCTGTCTTCTTTTTGGGCTCAGGTCCAAATCCTTCAGCAAACAATTCTTCAATATTTTCAGTGGACTTGGGATCTTCAGCACTCTTGTCAGTTTCAGAAGATTTATCCTTTTCAGCACCCTTGGATACTTCAGCAATTTTGTCTTTTTCAGCAGTCTTTGCCTTTTTGGAAGTAGGCTCATCATCATCAATTCTGAACTCAGGGGGCAGATCAAGGCTGTTGGGAAAATCAGTGAATGTTTCAATTTTTCTTTTGTTTCCTTTGGCCTTCTTAATCTTTACTCTAGTTTGGACACCTTCAGCATCCTTGTCCAAACCAGACACCTCTCCTCCTGGTCTTTGCTGTAGCCTAACTCTTTCCTCTTGTGCTGAGGCCATTGAGTTCTTCAAGGCAATTGCTAACTGCTCTTCTTCATCCAATTCTTCTATGTTCAGGACTGCTGGCTATTTTCCTTTTCCTTCAGCAATTTTGTCCTTTCCCTTAACTGGGCTTCCAATGACCAAGGCACCTTTTGCTCTTGCTCTTTCCCTTTCCCCCTTTTTGGCAGCATCAAAACACTGGGGTTTGAGCTCACTCATTGTTTTAGCTATCAGGGATTGGGCTAAGTTCAGAGATTTCATCTCTTCCAACAAATATACATTCTCATCATGTATATTCTGCATCTTATCACTGCTGAAGCTAAGGAAAGCTAGAACGGACTTCATCTTTTGTTGGACAACCTCCTCCAAGGTTGCTTTCAGAGATGCATCAAGTTGGGCCTTAAGAAGCTCAGTGAGGTTGGCCACTGCATTTTCAGCAATGTTGGCCAACACTTCTTGGGAAAACTTTTCTGAGGCTGCTTTCACCATAGCAAGCCTTTGTTCTTCTGCTCTTTTCTTCTGCAGTGCAGTCTTTTTGCCAAGTGCTTGTTTGACAGTTAGTCTGAGAGCTTTGACATTAGCATTATGATTATCTCTCAGCAGCTTTTGTTCCTTCTTGACCTCCTCTGAGATAGATTCCATAGTGGATTTGGCTTTTTGAACTTTAGTGGAAATGGTTTGGAGACCAGTTTCCACACCACTAATCCTTGCTTCCAATGTGGGTAGCACCACATCCTCAGAGCCTATTAATATCATCTCTACAGATGCTAGAGTTCTTCTTTGCTCATTCAATGCTCCTGATGTTTCAGCATGAGCAGATTTGACCTAATAAGCCAAGGAGTCCAACTTCTCTGATTGCATTCCAAGCAAGGCTTGTGCTGAGCCTGTATCTACTTGGATAGGGGCATCTGTCAAGAACTCATCTGCAAATATTTGGTCAAGGGAAATACCTGCAATGTTAGACAAATCAAACATGTTAGGGAATAAACACTCATCACCCTCAATTTCTTTTGCATAAGACTCTGATACATCAGCAGCCTTCTTCTCATTTTCAACTTTTTATTTTCTTCCTTCATTTAAAATGTCCTCACCCAAGGAATCAGGCCTTCTTTCATCAAGGGATTCTTGAAGTTCAGATTTGACTTCAAGAATAACCTGTCCTTCCTCACTTATACCACCCTCTATTTGTGGTACACTCACTATCTTAGTGATTACAACCTCTCTGTTGGTCCCTGAACGAGTAGTGAATGGGATTAAAGTCTAGAGGGGAGGGGTGAATAGACTTTAAAACTTTTTCAAACAGAGTTGGGAACCTCTTCTGATTGCTATGTCAACTGGACTGCAAGTCTGCTGGTCCAGATGACTATAGTGATCTGACTGAAGAGGTTATATGCGGAAATATGGTGGCCCTGGTTTATACTCGTTCTTGTAACTTGTTTTACTTAATGAAACTACTCAGCTGATGCTGGTTTGAAAGTTATGGCCTTGTTTTGAAGAGTGTTGAAATCACAGTATGCACTATATAACAATGAATGTAAAAGCAGAAATGTAAAGTGCAGAAAGTAAATAACACCGGATTTATAGTGGTTCGGATATACGATCCTACGTCCACTCTCACGTCCTAACGTGATGTTTAATCCCTTTAATTTCCACAAATTACAAGGGTCTTGTCCTTTATAGTCCCAAGATTAGGACTTTGAGATCTGAGCCGTCCTAACAGCTGCGGTCTCCACAAGTGATTGTAAGCACTTGCACTTTGGGGGGGTTTCAAAAACTTTAACCTTTCGGTGAGGGTTTGGGGTTTTTGAGATGTATCCAACTAATGGTTCAAGCTTATAATTTGCTTAACCACTATGCCTAAAACAACTGATATACAATATGAACAGGTTTCAGGTTCTTAAGGGTTGGATATGAAGCACTTAAGAGCTATGGATAATCTAATGGATTTCTGGCCCTTGGAGAACTCTTAGAGCAATGTGGCTTTTTGCTTGATTGCTTGCTTAACTTGTGAATTCTCTCTTGTAGCTTCTGTGTTTAGTGATTCCTCATCCTCATGTATTTATAATGGAGATTGGGTGCAACTAGCCGTTGGAGTTGACTAGCCGTTTGAGCAATCTTCCGATAATAGCTTAATTCCTTGATTCCAGCCGCTTGATTGCTTCAATCCTGGGATCATGTCAATCTTCTAAATAAGGTAGGTCTTCGTTTGAATTGCAAGATGACTTGGGAATCAGCCGAGTCCTAGAAGAGCACATAGTCTTCTGATCTGTACTTCTAGTCTTCTGACTACTCTTCTGGCCTTAGGTCTTCTGTCTTCTGATATCAGACGAGTACTACTCTTCTGATCTGGAAATACTTTGTACTGCTTTAGGCCATCTTCAATCTGGGACTCCATCAGATAAGTAGGTATACAAGCACCTTAACATATCTGGTCTTCAAGGATCTTCTAGTCTTCATGTCTTCTACTCTTCTCATCTTGAGGATAGGCATGTAAGCCATGACTGTGCTGATCAACTGCTATCAATACAGTTGATCACACAAGACTAGTCTAAGCTGTTCTATACAAGTCAGCTGATCCTATTACATTTATAAACTCTAAGTGTTTTGGCCATCAAAACTATTCTAACATCAAGTGGGGCTTAGGGTGAATTTATATCCCAACAATTTCCCCCTTTTTGATGAAGCCAAAACTATATATATGATAAATGCTCTTAATAAGATAAGATAGGAGTTTATAAACTTCATAAAAACTGAAGTATCTGATGAAGACAATGAGAGTTTGTCTTGAAAGCAAAGAGAACTACACTTGAATATATAGAACTTTTACAGATTACAAGTAATAGTTTCTTAAAGCTTTGAAAGTGGTCTTCATCAGGTCTTCTGATCTTCAGATGCGGAAGGCAAGGTACAGACGAGATCGAACTTCTTCCATGTGCTGCAGGTCTGTAACATTCTCCTCTTCATAGATCTTCTCTAGGATCCTTTTGACTTCAATGAAGTTTGTTCTTCCAGAATCCAGAGTGGGAGGATCCCATTTGGGTTCTTCAGGAGTTAGGATTCTGCAGTTGTCAAGTTCTTTGGCTGTCTTGATTACTTCTTTCCAGAACTCTGGATCTTCAATGTTCATGAATTGGTTGAACTGGAAGAATTCATCTTCATAGGTTGGGAGAGGGCCAAATTTTCTTACAATGTGGTGTTGAATTTGCCATTTCTTCTTTAGAGGGTACCACCTTGGTAGCTTGTCTTGAAGGGTTAGATAGTCCACATAGTTGCTATCAAACACCAGAACTTTATCTTTCTGTGCCAGAGCATTTTCTTTCAGTGCTTTCTCCTTGAGAACTTTCCTGAGTTTGGCTATCTTCCTGTCAAATTTGGCTTTGACTGCTTTCGCATCTTTTAGCTTCTTTTGTTTAAGCTCTTGATCTTCAAGCTCTTTTCTTTTCTTCAACTCTAAAGCCTCTTTCTCTTCTGCAGTAGGCTCTGCTGGAGTTGACTTCTTGCTTGACTTCTGAGCTTGCTCATCTGTTTGCTCATCTGCCTTCCTTTTCCTAGTCATCCTTTTCTCGGAAACTTGTTCTGTAGTGGCAGTGATCTGCTGACCAGATGCTTGAGTGGGAGCTTGAATGTCTTCTTGAGCAATTACTTTGCCTTTGCCTTTCTTGCTCTTGATTTTGCTTGATAAATCACCCAAGGTTTCATTCAGCTCATCTTGAGATACTACCATTACAGCTTGTTGTGCAGTAGTCTTCTCAAGAGCTTTTATCAATACATCTTCCCCCTTTTTGGCTTCAGCAAGCGCAGCCGCAAAAGGCTTCATGGCATTCAGAATCTCCACTCTAAGAGTTTGTTGAAGAGCCATGGCGTTGACTCTGCCAACATGAGTCAGATGAGTGATGCTGTGGTCTAGAATCTGAGCATGAGAGTTGGAGGAGGAGGCAGCTTCTAGTTTAGCTGTAATTGCTTCCAGTTTGGTTGCTGTCTCCTTCAGCTGAATCTGAAGTTTTTCATTCTCTGCTGTAGCTGATTGGAGAAGAGCTCGACCTTCAGTAGCTCTTGCTTCAGCATCTTCAATTCTTTTCTTGTAGGTGTTTTCCATGCGGTTGACCTCATTGGTGTAGAGATCAGCAAACTTGGTGGAATGGTCACCTGCCATCTTCAGAATGCTGGTCAGATACTCACTTATCTGATCGTGAAGAGATTCTCCAAACTTGTCTTCAATGTCAATGATCTGGTTATGAAGACGAGTTCTCTGCTCCTTGACTGCCTTTTCAACATATCTTCCAAGCTGTAGGCCTAAACCCTTTTCAAAGTGTAGGTCTATGGCAGCCTTGACCTGTGAGCATATGTCTGCTGTATAGTCAGCTGTTGAAGTAGAAGTCGAGGCAGTACCTTGAGGCTTTGGATGCACTGTCAGGGCTTTGCCTCTGTCTTCAGCTGAAAGGTACTCTTCATTGAGAAATGAGGTAGTGGCCTTAACCAGGTGGGACATGATGGTGTCTCCTTTGTCAATGAAGTGAGGTAGAGTATCCTTAGGCATGAAGTGATCAGGAATAGTGATTACTTCTCTTTCAATCTCGGTTCTGTCAGCTGGTTCAGCTGAGTCTTCCGCAGGAATAGACGCAGCTGAGTCATTCGTTTTTGCTGTGCCATCTGTCTGTTGACCTGATATGCCTTCTGGAATAGAGGCATCATTAGGTGGAATTCCTAGAATTCTGTGGCATACTGCTGTAAAGGCTTCTTCGGGCAGCAGTTGAGCAAAAGATGTAACTTGAGCAACTTCTTTTTGCTCCATTTCCCAGTCGAGGAAATTAGCTTTTCCTCCCATTCCTTCCATGACTTCAATAAGGTCATCCACATCATCTCTCCTGAGTTCAATCCAGGTGCAGATTCTGAGAACTTGTTCGAACTGAACTGATTCCTCATCAATACCAGGAATAGTAGACTTGAGCAGGTTTGCTATCTTCATCCTCATTATCTTCTCCCTTGTGCACATAGGATAGTGTACCATTCTGGATTGAGGTTGAGAGGTACCAGCTGGAGCAAGGTCTGCTGGTGCCATGTCTTCTGGAACAGAAGAAATAATGATGGTAGGAGTTTGAGTATGTGGGGTAGTTTCCTCTGCTGTGTGAGTATCAGCAGGGATTTGGGAAGTGATATGTTCTTGATCTTTAGTCGTCTGTTCATCAGCAGGGGTTTGGGTCTGCTGGTCTGGTATGGTGCCTTCATGAAGATCAGTAGAAGTTTGAACACGTGGATCTTGAACATCAGCAGGGTTAGGCAATAGGGTTTCAGGGGTTGAGGTGGGTGGAGCTTGTTCCTCTGCTGTGTGAGTATCAGCAGGGATTTGGATATCAGTGTTTGAGTGGTCAGATGAGGTGGAGTCATCAGAAGGGTTGAAGGATGCAATCGGGGCTATTAGAATGGGAGTAGGAAGCCTCGATTTCTTGGACTTTTTGTTGAAAGAAGAATTATTCTTCTTTCTCTTCTGACCCTTCGACAATTTAGAAGGAGTAAATGAGGGAGAGGACTTAGAGGTACCTGCCTTCTTCAAGGGAGAGGCAGTGGGAGTGGCATCTGAATCAGACGGGGAGATGAGCCCAGATCTGATTAGATATCGTCTTTGTGCTAAGGTCTGATTGTCATCATCATCATCCTCAGCAACCTTCTTCTGAACCTCTTCTTTGGTTGGCTCCTCTTCTTCTTCGGCAGAGTTATGATCAGATTCTTGTGCTGCCTTCTCAGCCAACAACTTCCTCTTCTCTTCTTTTAACCTTTCTGCTTCAGCAAGAGCTTCCTTTCTCAAATAATATTTGGAGATGTGAAAGGTCTTATGAGGTCCCATCTTGTACTTCTTTGGGAGAATATCTGGAAGGATGATGCTCAGCTTGTTGACAAAGCTGACTGTAGCTGCTACCTTCCATACCTTCGATTGTAAGTCCAAAGTGACTTTCTTTGCCTCAAGAGCAATTCTTTCTAAGAATAGTCCTTGCCAGTCTCCATCGATCTGATCCCAGATTGCAGCCATTACTCGAACCTTTAAAGTAGTAACAGCATCATGACTAAATGTGTTACCAAGTAACATTTTTCCTGCAATATCCAACAAGGTTTGGAATTTTGGTTCAAGTTGGGATTTCTTGAGTCCAGTTGCATCAGTAGCCTTGATTCTTCCACCAGTAAACATCTCCATATACTCCTTTTCTCTATTCAAGATGTAGTTGGAGATATTTATTTTCCCCCTTGACAGGCCAAACAATTCCTGAAGAATTTCCCTTGTAACCTTGACTTTGTGTCCATTCATGACACTTTCAACATGAGAACCCTTCATCACGGCGTTTGCATAGAATGTCAGAACGTCTTGTTCATAGACATTTGTTGGAGCTGCTTCCAGAAAGTCTCTGAGTTTAAGATTGACGCACCGAAGCAATATCTCCTTGTTCTCATCTGAGTGTTTGCCTTTGAAAAACAGGGCATTCTCCGTAAAAATCTTCCCTTCCTTGGACCATTTTGCAGCATCCAAGGTGCCAGTGTTCTTGGTCTTCTCGTCGTAAATTTCAATGATTGCCATAGTAGAGTCTGAGTGTTAGGGTTTGAGGGCTTGAAAGAAATTTGCAGAACGAGAGAGAGTAATGTGATTAATTGAGTAATATGAGCGACAGGGATTGGAAGAGGTTTTAGGGGTGTGAATATATACTCCAGAAAATCTTGATCTAACGGTCAGATTTGGGTTTGATTTTGGAGTAGAGCCCAAGATTTCCTTCTTTGATTTCTTAAATTTGCCGGCTGGTTATGCCATTTGGCAGTATTTGATTTGCTGGCATTATGGTACTTGAGTATTAATGACATCATTACCAAAAATAGCCGTTGAGACTAATTTATGGTAAGAATTGATCATCAAGGCCGTTTTCTATAAGAAAATTGCATTCCTTATATAAGCCAATTTGTTTAATTACATTCAGGAATAACTCTAGAATGAATTACATGATCAAGACTAGTCATTATACTCTAAATTTGTGTGATTTGATCAGCAGAGTGAGGTCTTCTGAGTTCTTCAAGATGTCTGCTGATTGTCTTTGAAAAGTCTTCTGGTCAGCTGAGTTGGTCTTCTGATCAGCTGAGTAGAGGAAACGGTGTTTGCTGTGATGATCCAACCTGGATGGATCCTTCCAGCTTTATTGTGAGTGATGATCCAACCTGGTTTGATGGATCTTTCAGCTCCTTCTTTAAATCAAGTGGAGCTAGTCTAGACATAGTCCCACTGATTTAAATGTTTCTCACCATCGGATGTTCCTCATCATCAGATGGGATGTAGCATCTAATGTGCTCTTGTTGAATTTCTTCGCTTCTCTAGAAGGGGAAGGAAGGTTGAGGGGTGCTTCAATGGAGTTGAAGAGAGGGCCATGGACGCAGCCTTCATGTTCTGTTTAGACACAGTAGCTTTTGATAATAAGTTCTTCATGTAGAACTTCTTCCTGGAGAAGAAGCTCTGCTTGCTTGCTACTTTGTCCTCTGCATCTCTTCCTCCTTTAGCTTTCAACAAGAACGTCTCTTCTTCCTTTAGCTTTCATGAACATACTCATGTTGAGTAAGCCATGGATCTGCATCATCTTCATTTTCTGGACAAATCTTCATCTCCTTCACCCAAGATTTTGGTTGAAGAATGATCTCCGTTCCATCTCTTCTTTCAATTGTCTCCATACCTGAAACAAGAAAAGTGTTAGATGTTTTGTGTTCTTAGGTGTTCTCATAACTTCTCCTTTTATAGGGGTAAAAATGAGGTAGTGGAGAGAAAAATGAAAAAACTATAGAGGTGATAGGTCTGAATTTCTGAAAAGTGATTTCTTAAGATTGGCAGTGAGTTTCTTGATCCAAGGGTGCACATTTAAAGATATTCAGACTTTATCTAATGGAATGCAGAAATTATAAATTTTGTCCATGAGTTATTTGAAATCCGTACTGTGCATGCATACTGTTGAGTCGGTGAGGATGGTGTATTAATCCAGCCAAGTATGACTCAGTTAGTATACTGTATTTATGTATATGAATAAAGTATTTTATGAAGAATAGTTTATTAATATACATAGTTATACATTGCTTAGAGTAAGGAGATCAAATAGCTTTGTTCAAGTTTGCTATATATATATATATATATATATACTATGCAATGCAGTTTTTAGAGTATTTCATCAAGGATTCTTAAGGTATCATTGATTCCCCCTTGATTAGATAACTCTATGTTTTCCCTCAGCTCTATCTGTCTTCATTGGGAAAGAACTTACCTGAAGATGAGGGTGTCTATTCACCTCATCTGATTCTCCTAGTCTGCTGCACTTGGGTCAGCTGAGGTTTTCAGCTGATCTTTCCTTCTTCATGTGCTTGGGTCCAGGAGTCCTAAGCTGTAACATAAGGTCTTGAACCTTTCTTCAGCTAGGGGCTTAGTCAAGATGTCTGCTCTTTGGATATCTGTGTGAATTTTCTCCATCTTGATGTCCTTCTTTTCAAGGTGATCTCTTATGAAGTGGTGTCGAATGTCGACATGCTTGCACCTTGTGTGGAGGACTGGATTTTGAGTGATGGCAATGGCGCTGCTGCTATCACAATAAATAGGGACTTCTCTTGCCTCTACATTGTAATCCTTGAGTTGTTGAACTAGCCAGAGCAGCTGACTACAACAACTACCAGCTGCCATGTATTCTGCTTCAGTGGTGGAGGTTGCAACTGAGGTTTGCTTCTTAGAGAACCATGATATCAGCTTGTTTCCTAGAAATTGACAGGTTCCTGATGTGGACTTCCTATCAATTCTGCATCCTCCAAAGTCTGAGTCAGAATAGCCACTTAATTCTAGATTGTCATCAGCAGGGTACCATAGTCCTAGGTTGACTGTTCCTTTTAGGTACTTGAGAATCTTCCTTGCTGCTTCTAGATGACTTTGCTTTGGGTTTGCTTGAAACCTAGCACATACTCCTACAGCGAATGTTATGTCTGGTCTGCTGGCTGTAAGGTATAGTAGAGATCCAATCAGTGCTCTATATTCAGCTTGATTAACTGCCTTTCCGGACTCATCTGGTTCCATTTTGAAAGATGTCATCATAGGAATCCTTGCAGTCTTGCTTTGTAGAGCTTTGAATCTTTCTAGCAGACTCTTGGTATACTTGGACTGGTTGATGAAGATCCCTTCTGGACTCTGCTTGACTTGAAGTCCTAGGAAATAATTCATCTCACCCATCATGCTCATTTCGAATTTTCCTTGCATAAGTTCAGAGAACTTCTTGCACATTTCTTGATTGGGTGATCCAAATATAATGTCATCTACGTATATTTGTACCATTAAGATGTCTTCTCCTTCTTGTATTCTGAAGAGAGTTCTATCAACTTTGCCTTTTGTATATCCATTGTCAAGTAGGAATTGTGACAATGTGTCATACCAAGCTCTAGGGGCTTGTTTTAGACCATAGAGAGCCTTCTTCAGTCGATATACTTGATCACCTTTTTCAAATCCTGGAGGCTGCTCTACATATACTTCTTCTATCAGAATACCATTTAGAAAAGCACTCTTGACATCCATTTGATATACCTTGAAGCCCATATATGATGCATAAGCTAGAAATAGTCGAATGGCTTCTAATCTGGCTACTGGTGCAAAAGTTTCATCATAGTCAATCCCTTCAGATTGTGAATATCCTTTTGCAACTAGCCTTGCCTTATTTCTAGTTATCACATCATTTTCGTCCTTCTTGTTCTTGAATACCCACTTTGTTCCTACTACATTGTGGTTTTCAGGACGATCTACCAATTCCCAGACTTCATTTCTTTCGAATTGGTTTAGTTCTTCTAGCATTGCAGTGATCCAATTGCTATCTGTCATTGCTTCTTCTATGTCAGCTGGTTCAATGTTGGACAGGAAAGCACACCAGCAGAACATAGATGATTGAGAATTCTGATTCAGTTGTCTTCTGGTCTTGACACCTGATTCTGCTCCTCCTAAGATGAGGTTTGATGGATGGTTGTTCCTCCATGCACGCCTCACTGGAGTATCTGCATTGGATGAGTTTGGATCCTCATCTGATCTAGTGCCATCAGGAGGGTTGACTTGATTAGGTCGATCATCATCTGTATCTTGAGTGTCAAAGAGATCATTCCCCCTGGCATTTCGGATTGGTGCATCTTGATTCTGGTCAGCTTGTCCTGCTTGAGTTTGAGATCTAGTGACAGGTCTATGAGGCTTATCTTCCTCTGGTTCTTCAGGGAAAGGTTCATTGACTTCAATGAACTCATCTGGTTTGGACTTGATCACTAGATGTCTCATCTGATCTGCAGCTGAGTTTGTTTCTACTGCATTCTTTTCACACGATTCATCAAAAACAACATGAGGTGTTTCTTCCACAAGAAGGGTTCGTTTGTTGAGTACCCTAAATGCTTTGCTAGTTGAGGAGTATCCTAAGAATATCCCCTCATCTGCTTTGGCATCAAAAGCATTCAACTTACTCTTCCCATTGTTGTGAATGAAACACTTACAACCAAATATATGAAAGTAAGATACTCTAGGTTTTCTTCCTTTCCACAGTTCATATGGAGTTTTCTCATGTATTTTATGAATACCTGACCTGTTTTGAGTGTGACAAGCTGTGTTGATGGCTTCTGCCCATAGCTTCTTGGGAGTAGAGAATTCAGCAAGGAGTGTTCTGGCCGCTTCTTTGAGTGTTCTGATTCTTCTTTCAGCTACACCATTCTGTTGTGGTGTTCTTGCTGCACTTGTCTCGTGCTGAATACCATTAGAAGTACAATAGGCAATTATATAAGAGTTAATGAATTCAGTGCCTTTGTCACTTCTAATTTTCACGATTGGTTCTCCTTTCTCTACTTGGATCCTTTTCAATAGTTCAGGGAGCTTCTGCTGTGTTTCACTCTTCTTGTATAGGAAGGTAACCCAAGTAAACTTGGAATAATCATCTACAACAATAAGAGTGTACTTCCTCCCTGTTAAAGTGGTTGGAGTGATTGGTCCAAAGAGATCCATGTGAAGCAATTCAAGAACTCTGCTGGTTGATGCTGTCTTCTTGGTCTTGAAGGAGACCTTTGTTTGCTTTCCTTGTTGACATGCATCACAAACCTGATCTTTACAGTAGAGTTCATTAGGCAGACCATCAACTAAGGATTCCCTTGCTAACTTGTTCATAGTCTTAAAGTTCAGATGGCTAAGACGTTTGTGCCATAGCCAGCTGACATCTTTAGGGCTCTTCACAAGCAGGCATGTATCCTTAGGACAGCTGTTCCAATTTGCAAGATACATACTTCCCTTTCTAGATCCTGTTAGAAGGTTTTGTTTTGTTCTTTTATCACTTATGAGACATTCATCTTTAGAGAATTTAACTGAATAACCAGTGTCACAAAAATGAGAAACAGATAATAGATTAAACTTAAGACCTTCTACATATGATACGTCATGTACCTCAATGTCACCATTTCTAAGAGTGCCATATCCTTTTGTGTTACCGTGCGCGTTATCACCAAAGAAGACTTTTGGACCTTTCTTTTCTGTGTAGTTGGTCAGCAGGTTTTTGGTTCCTGTCATATGGGTTGAGCATCCACTATCTATGTACCATATCTCTCCTGCTAGGCCTCCTTTTCTGTATAGGTCCTTCCTTTCCTGCAAGAAGGGTTAAGTCTTAGGTACCCATTTTGTTTTGGGTCCTTGGGTGTTAGTACTACCCTTGGGAACCCACATATACATTGGTCGTTTGAACAACCTTGAGCACTTGAGTTGTTTCCCTCGGGCATCACAGAACCAAATCTTACCAGTTAACACCTTAGACTGATTTAATTTGTTGTTTGTGTCAGCTAAGTAATAGTCAAATGGTTTTCCTTTATAGGAGTGAACATACAATATCTTTTGACTAGTTACATTCGGCTTGGGTGCATTAGCTGGTCGATGCACACGATTATATGAACTATACTCTTCTGTTCTCACAATATCATAAGAGATAGGGGGTGCAAAGAGAACAGATTTGTTTGAAGAAGGCTTCTTCTTCTTGGCCGGAGCAGCATACAGCTGAGACTGTCTCAGCCGAGATGGTCTAGGCTGTTTGCTGTTCCTCTGTACAGGCTTGGGGTTAGCTTGTCCTTTACCATTTTTGGTTTTGGGATAGTTAGCCTTAGCTGGTACAGATGCCTTATGGTTCATATTGAGTTCATTGTGTTTAGAACACTCACCCTGTTCATGTGTCTGAGTAGTGCACTTATTAGGTGTACTACCCCCAGCTTGAGAGGATGTTGATGGATTAAGTTCATAGCCTAAACCCATCTTATTGCCATTTGATCTATAATATTCAGAGATACTTTCAATAGTAGTCGAAGCTTTATTGAATTCTGATATCTTTTGATCTAGGCATTCCTTCTCCTTTTCTAAGATCTTATGTGTTTGGAAGAGATCATCGAACTTAGATTGAAGTATACGAAATTCTTTAGTTTCTAAGGCTTGAGTTTCTAACATCCCCTCATACAACTGAGTTGTTGTGGTATTTTCTTCCTTAAGAAGTTCCACTTCTTTGGTCAACCTTTCATTCATGGTGACTAACTCAGGGGTGTTGTCAAACTTAACCTTTTTCAACCTAGCAATTTCTTTCCTTAAATCCTTATTCTCCTCTTCCACTTCTATAAAGGCTCTAGTGGCAATATCCAGATCACCTTTTACCTTTCTTAAAGATTGATAATAGGTGTCTTCTGATTCGCCTTCAGATGAGTTTATGTCATCTGTTTGTGAGAAAATAGGTGAATGGAAAGTAGTAGTATAAGAGTTAACCTCATTTTTTCCTATGGCCATCATAGCTAGATCGTCTGAATCATCTGAGTAGATTTGACAGTCTGGTGATGTAGGTAGTTCATCACTTTGATATTCAGAGTCTTCAGTCAGCATTGCTTGCTTATCTGAAGTTCTTCTCCTTGGCCTTCTTTCTTCTTTGTCGTCCAGCTCAGGGCATTCATAGACATAGTGTCCTGGTTTGCCACAGTTGAAGCAAGATCCAGGTTTCTGATTTGAGTTGCCTCTCCTTGGAGGGGTGGCATCTCTTCTTCTAGATCCTCGGTTGTCAGATGACTCCACATCCTTTCTAGGATATTTTTCTGGTGTTCTTTCTCTGGAACCTCTGGAAGGTGATCTTGCTCTTCTATCTTTGTAGTTTCTATAGAACTTTCTATATTTGCTGTTGAGGGTGTTCATCCTTTCAAATCTTTTGATCATAAGAGCCATTTGCTCTTTCAGGCTCATGTCTGATCCTTCACAGTCTTCTGTTTTCAGAGAGGTCTTGCCAGATGAGGTGCTTGCAGCTTTTGTATTGGCTGCCTTGAAGGCTACAGTCTTGGAGGTAGATGGAGTTGCAGTTGGCTCATCACTTCCTGAGTTCTCTTCTCTTTCAAGATCATATTCATGGGCTTTTAGGTTCTGAAATAGAGTTTGTGCAGACCATTTCTTGATATCTTGAGTATATTTGATGATGGTCTTCTTGAGTCTCCATTTCTTGGTTAGAGAATCTAAGATCTTTAGATTTTTCTCTCTATTTGTGTATTTCTTGCCCAGAGATTCTATCTCATTGATGATCTTGGTAAATCTGTTGTCTAACTGATCAATAGACTCTTCTGGTTGCATCTTGAAGTGTTCGAACTTCTTGACTGCTGTAGATAACTTGGATTCTTTGATCAGCTCAGTTCCTTCACAAAGAAGTGCCAATGCCTCCCACATCTCTCTGGCTGACTCACAATGGATTACCTTTGCAATGTACTCATTTGGAAGAGTTTGCATTATGTAATCTTGAGCAATGCTATCAAGGTTTGATTGCTTCATCTCTTCTGGTGTGAGATCCTTCATGGGCTTGGGAACCAGTTCTCCAACTGGGACTTCTGGATCACCATTTGCAGTGTTGACTGTCATGATGGTGATCGGGCCTTCTGTGATTACAGACCACATCTTGTAGTGGACTGATGTGAGATTTTTCCTCATCCTGATCTTCCAGTAATCATAATCCTCCACTGAAAACTTAGGCAACTTACGCATATTAGCACTCATGCTGTATGAGTTTTCGAAAACAAGTTTTTCAAAAAGAAAAGATCTGTTCCAGAGGACTACAGAAAGACTCCCTCAAGTCTTCTGATAATCTAGAGACAGTAGTCCGGTAGAACCACTGCTCTGATACCACTTGTTGGTCCCTGAACGAGTAGTGAATGGGATTAAAGTCTAGAGGGGAGGGGTGAATAGACTTTAAAACTTTTTCAAACAGAGTTGGGAACCTCTTCTGATTGCTATGTCAACTGGACTGCAAGTCTGCTGGTCCAGATGACTATAGTGATCTGACTGAAGAGGTTATATGCGGAAATATGGTGGCCCTGGTTTATACTCGTTCTTGTAACTTGTTTTACTTAATGAAACTACTCAGCTGATGCTGGTTTGAAAGTTATGGCCTTGTTTTGAAGAGTGTTGAAATCACAGTATGCACTATATAACAATGAATGTAAAAGCAGAAATGTAAAGTGCAGAAAGTAAATAACACCGGATTTATAGTGGTTCGGATATACGATCCTACGTCCACTCTCACGTCCTAACGTGATGTTTAATCCCTTTAATTTCCACAAATTACAAGGGTCTTGTCCTTTATAGTCCCAAGATTAGGACTTTGAGATCTGAGCCGTCCTAACAGCTGCGGTCTCCACAAGTGATTGTAAGCACTTGCACTTTGGGGGGGTTTCAAAAACTTTAACCTTTCGGTGAGGGTTTGGGGTTTTTGAGATGTATCCAACTAATGGTTCAAGCTTATAATTTGCTTAACCACTATGCCTAAAACAACTGATATACAATATGAACAGGTTTCAGGTTCTTAAGGGTTGGATAGGAAGCACTTAAGAGCTATGGATAATCTAATGGATTTCTGGCCCTTGGAGAACTCTTAGAGCAATGTGGCTTTTTGCTTGATTGCTTGCTTAGCTTGTGAATTCTCTCTTGTAGCTTCTGTGTTTAGTGATTCCTCATCCTCATGTATTTATAATGGAGATTGGGTGCAACTAGCCGTTGGAGTTGACTAGCCGTTTGAGCAATCTTTCCATAATAGCTTAATTCCTTGATTCCAGCCGCTTGATTGCTTCAATCCTGGGATCATGTCAATCTTCTAAATAAGGTAGGTCTTCGTTTGAATTGCAAGATGACTTGGGAATCAGCCGAGTCCTGGAAGAGCACATAGTCTTCTGATCTGTACTTCTAGTATTCTGACTACTCTTCTGGCCTTAGGTCTTCTGTCTTCTGATATCAGACGAGTACTACTCTTCTGATCTGGAAATACTTTGTACTGCTTTAGGCCATCTTCAATCTGGGACTCCATCAGATAAGTAGGTATACAAGCACCTTAACATATCTGGTCTTCAAGGATCTTCTAGTCTTCATGTCTTCTACTCTTCTCATCTTGAGGATAGGCATGTAAGCCATGACTGTGCTGATCAACTGCTATCAATACAGTTGATCACACAAGACTAGTCTAAGCTGTTCTATACAAGTCAGCTGATCCTATTACATTTATAAACTCTAAGTGTTTTGGCCATCAAAACTATTCTAACATCAAGTGGGGCTTAGGGTGAATTTATATCCCAACACTCTCTTTCATCCTCTACTCCGTCTGATTTTTTGACTAAACTTTCCTTTTCAATACCTTCACATAGACCTGCAACATCTTGTTGGGATGTAAATTCACCCTAAGTCCCACTTGATGTTAGAATAGTTTTGATGGACAAAACACTTAGAGTTTATAAATGTAATAGGATCAGCTGACCTTGTATAGAACAGCTTAGACTAGTCTTGTGCGATCAACTGTATGTATATCAGCTGATTAGCACAGTCCCGGCTTACATGCGCTTCCTCAAGATGAGAAGAGTAGAAGACATGAAGACTAGAAGATCCTTGAAAGCCAGATAAGTTAAGGTGCTTGTATACCTACTTATTTGATGGAGTCCAAGTTGAAGATGGCCCTAATGCAGCACAAGTAGTTACCAGATCAGAAGAGTTCTACTCGACTGATATCAGAAGACAGGATCACAAGGCCAGACTAGTAGTACAGATCAGAAGACTAAGTACTCGTCCAGGACTCGGCTGATTCCCAAAGTCATCTTGCAATTCAAATGAAGACCTACCTTATTTAGAAGATTGACATGATCCCAGGATTGGAGCAATCAAGCAGCTGGAATCAAGGAATCAAGCCAACATGGAAAGATTGCCCCAACGGCTAGTCAACTCCAACGGCTAGTTGCAAGCAATCACCACTATAAATACAAGAGGATGAGAAATCACAAGTACGAGATCACAACGAGAGAATTCAACAAGCTAAGCAAGCTATCAAGCAAAAAGCCATACTGTTCTAAGAATTCTCCAAGAGCCAGAAAACCATCATAATATTTATAGCTCTTAAGTGATTTCTATCCAACCCATATTGTATACTCATTGTTTTAGGCATAATGGTTAAGCAATTTATAAGCTTGAACCATTAGTTGGATACCCTTCATAAACCCCAACCCTCACCGAAAGGTTAAAGTTTTTGAACCCCTCAAAGTGCAAGTGCTTACAATCACTTGTGGAGACCGTAGCTGTTAGGACGGCTCAGATCTCAAAGTCCTATCCTTGGGACTATAAAGGACAAGACCCTTGTAATTTTTGGTAAATTAAAGGGATTAAACATCACGTGTGGACGTGAGAGTGGACATAGGATCGTATATCCGAACCACTATAAACCCGGTGTTATTTACTTACTGCACTTAATATTTTTGTCATTTCATTTATCTTTATATAAGGCATACTGTATTTGCAACTGTCTTCAAAACAAGGCCATAACTTTCAAACCAGCATCAGCTGAGCATTTTCATTAAGAAAAACAAGTTAACACTTTCTTAAGAAACTAAAAGAACGAGTCTAATCAAGGCCTACCATAATTCCGCATATAACCTCTTCATTCAGATCACTATAGTCATCTGGACCAGCAGACTTGTAGTCCAGTTGACATAGCAATCAGAAGAGGTTCCCAACTCTCTTGAAAAAGTTTTAAAGTCTATTCACCCCTCCCCTCTAGACTTTAATCCCATTCACTACTCGTTCAGGGACCAATAAGTGGTATCAGAGCAGTGGTTCTATCGGACTACTGTCTCTAGATTATCAGAAGACTTGAGGGAGTCTTTCTGTAGTCCTCTTGAACAGATCTTTTTCTTTTGAAAAACTTATTTTTGAAAACTCATACAACATGAGTGCTAATATGCGTAAGTTGCCTAAGTTTTCAGTGGAGGATTATGATTACTGGAAGATCAGGATGAGGAAGAATCTCACATCAGTCTACTACAAGATGTGGTCAGTAATCACCGAAGGCCCAATCACCATCATGGCAGTCAACACTGCAAATGGTGATCCAGAAGTTCCAGTTGGAGAACTTGCCCCCAAGCCGATGAAGGACCTCACACCAGAAGAGATGAAGCAATCAAATCTTGACAGCATTGCTCAAGATTATATCATGCAAACTCTTCCAAATGAGTACATTGCAAAAGTAATCAATTGTGAAACAGCTAAGGATATGTGGGATGCTCTAGCACTTCTCTGTGAAGGAACTGAGCTGATCAAGGAAAGTAAGCTATCAACAGTAGTCAAAAAGTTTGAACATTTCAAGATGCAGCCAGAAGAGTCTATTGATCAGTTAGACAATAGATTTACCAAGATCATAAATGAGATTGAGTCCCTAGGCAAAAAGTATACAAATAGATATGGTCTACTCAAACTTTGTTTCAGAACCTCAAAGCTCATGAGTATGATATTGAAAGAGAAGAAAACTCAGAAAATGATGAGTCTACTGCAACCCCATCTACCTCCAAGACTGTAGCTTTCAAGGCAGCAAATACAAAAGCTGCAAGCACCTCATATGGCAAGACCTCTCTGAAAACAGAAGACTTTGAAGGATCAGACATGAGTCTGAAAGAGCAAATGGCCCTTATGATCAAAGATTCGAAAGGATGAACACTCTCAACAGCAAATATAGAAAATTCTATAGAAACTACAAAGATAGAAGAGCCAGTTCACCCTCCAGAGGTTCCAGAGAAAGAACACCAGAAAGACATCCTAGAAAGGATGTAGAGTCATCTAACAGCCGAGGATCCAGAAGAAGAGATGCCACTCCTCCAAGGAAAGGCAACTCAAATCAGAAATCTGGATCATGCTTTAATTGTGGCAAACCAGGACATTATGTCTATGAATGCCCTGAGCTGGATGACAAAGAAGAAAGAAGGCCAAGAAGAGATAGAAGAAATTCAGATAAGCAAGCAATGGTGACTGAAGAATCTGAATATCAAAGTGATGAACTTCCTACATCACCAGACTGTCAAATCTTCTCAGATGATTCAGATGATCTAGCTATGATGGCCATATGAGAAAATAAGGTAAATTCCTACACTACTACTTTCCATTCACCTATTTTCTCACAAACAGATGATATAAATTCATCTAAAGGCGAATCAGAAGACACCTATTATCAATCTTTAAGAAAGGTAAAAGGTGATCTGGATATTGCCACTAGAGCTTTTATAGAAGTGGAAGAGGAGAATAAGGATTTAAGGAAAGAAATTGCTAGGTTGAAAAAGGTTAAGTTTGATAACACCCCTGAGTTGGTCACAATGAATGAAAGATTGACCAAAGAAGTGGAACTTCTTAAGGAAGAAAATACCACAACAACTCAGTTGTATGAGGGGATGTTAGAAACTCAAGCCTTAGAAACCAAGGAATTTCGTATACTACAATCTAAGTTCGATAACCTCTTCCAAGCACACAAGCTCTTAGAAAAGGAGAAGGAATGCCTAAATCAAAAGATATCAGAGTTCAATAAAGCATCTACTACTATTGAAAGTATCTATGAATATTATAGATCAAATGACAATAAGATGGGTCTTGGTTATGAACTTAATCCATCAACATCCTCTCCAGCTGGGGGTAGTACACCTAATCAGTGCACTACTCAGACACATGATAAGGGTGAGTGTTCTAAACACAATGAACCTAACATGAACCAAAAGGCATCTGTACCAGCTGAGGTTAACTATCCTAACACCAAAAGGGGTAAGAGACAAGTTAACCCCAAGCATGCATAGAGGAACATCAAACAGCCTAGACCATCTCGTTTGAGACAGTCTCAGCTGTATGCTGCTCCAGCCAAGAAGAAGAAATCTTCTTCACACAAATCTGTTCACTTTGCACCCCCTATCTCTTATGATATTGTGAGAACAGAGGAGTATGGTCCATATAATCGTGTGCATTGACCAGCTAATGCACCCAGGCCGAATGTAACTAGTCAAAAGATAATGTATGTACACTCCTATAAGAGGAAACCATTTGACTACTACTTAGCTGACACAAATAACAAATCAGACCAGTCCAAGGTGTTAACTGGTAAGATTTGGTTCTGTGATGCCCGAGGGAAACAACTCAAGTGCTCAAGGTTGTTCAAACGACCAATGTATATGTGGGTTCCCAAGGGTAGTACTAACACCAAAGGACCCAAGACAAAATGGGTACCTAAGACTTAACTTTTCTTGCAGAAAATGAGGGACCTATACAAATGAGGAGGTCTAGCAGGAGAGATATGGTACATAGATAGTGGATGCTCAACCCATATGACTGGAACCAAAGACCTGCTGACCAACTACACAGAAAAGAAAGGTCCAAAAGTCTTCTTTGGTGATAACGCGCACGGTAACACAAAAGGATATGGCACCCTTAAAAATGGTGACATTGAGGTACATGATGTATCATATGTAGAAGGTTTAAAGTTTAATTTATTATCTGTTTCTCATTTTTGTGACACGGGTTACTCAGTAAAATTCTCTAAAGGTGAGTGTCTCATAAGTGATAAAAGAACAAAACAAAACCTTCTAACAGGATCTAGAAAATGAAGTATGTATCTTGCAAATTGGAACAGCTGTCCTAAGGATACATGTCTACTTGTGAAGAGCCCTAAAGATGTCAGTTGGCTATGGCACAAACGTCTTAGTCATCTGAACTTTAAGACTATGAACAAGTTAGCAGGGGAATCCTTAGTTGATGGTCTGCCTAATGAACTCTACTATAAAGATCAGGTTTGTGATGCATGTCAACAAGGAAAGCAAACAACGGTCTCTTTCAAGACCAAGAAGACAACATCAACCAGCAGAGTTCTTGAATTGCTTCACATGGATCTCTTTGGACCAGTCACTCCAACTACACTTACAGGGAGGAAGTATACCCTCATTGTTGTAGATGACTACTCCAAGTTTACTTGGGTTGTCTTCTTATACAAGAAGAGTGAAACTCAGCAGAAGCTCCCTGAACTATTAAAGAGGATCCAAGTAGAGAAAGGAGAACCTATTGTGAAAATTAGAAGTGACAAAGGCACTGAATTTATTAACTCTTATATTATTGCCTATTGTACTTCTAATGGTATTCAGCATGAGACAAGTGCAGCAAGAACACCACAACAAAATGGTGTAGCTGAAAGAAGAGTCAGAACACTTAAAGAAGCTGCAAGAACACTCCTTGCTGAATTCACAACTCCTAAGAAGCTATGGGCAGAAGCCATCAACACAGCTTGTCACACTCAAAATAGGTCAGGTATTCACAAAATTCATGAGAAAACCCCATATGAACTGTGGAAAGGCAGGAAACCTAGAGTATCCTACTTTCATATATTTGGTTGTAAGTGTTTCATTCACAACAATGGGAAAAGTAAGTTGAATGCTTTTGATGCCAAAGCAGATGAGGGGATATTCTTGGGATACTCCTCAACTAGCAAAGCATTTAGAGTATTCAACAAACGAACCCTTCTTGTGGAAGAAACACCTCATGTTGTTTTTGATGAATCTTGTGAAAAGAGTGCAGTACAGACAGACTCAGCTGTAGATCAGATGAAGAAACTAGTGATCATGTCCAGGTCTGATGAGTTTATTGAAGTCAATGAACCATTTCCTGAAGAACCAGAGGAGGATAAACCACACAGACCAGTCACTAGATCACAAACTCAAGCTGAGCAAGCTGTCCAAAACCAAGATGCAACAATTCCAAATGCAAGGGGGAATGATCTCTTTGACACATAAGATACAGATGATGATCGACCTAATCAAGTCAACCCTCCTGATGGAACTAGAACAGATGAGAATCCAAGCTCATCTAATGCAGATACTCCTGTGAGACATACATGGAGAAACAACCATCCATCAAACCTCATCTTAGGAGGAGCAGACTCAGGTGTCAAGACATGAAGACAACTGAATCAGAACCCCCAATCATCTATGTTCTGCTGGTGTGCCTTCTTGTCCAACATTGAACCAACTGACATAGAAGAAGCAATGACAGATAGCAATTGGATCACTGCTATGCAAGAAGAATTAAACCAATTCGAAAGAAATGAAGTATGGGAATTGGTAGATCGTCCTGAAAACCACAATGTAGTAGGAACAAAGTGGGTATTCAAGAATAAAAAGGACGAAAATGATGTGATAACTAGAAATAAAGCAAGGCTAGTTGCAAAAGGATACTCACAATCTAAAGGAATTGAATATGATGAAACCTTTGCTCCAGTAGCCAGATTAGAAGCCATTCGACTGTTTCTAGCTTATGCATCATATATGGGCTTCAAGGTATATCAAATGGACGTCAAGAGTGCTTTTCTGAATGGTATTCTGGTAGAAGAAGTGTATGTAGAACAGCCTCCAGGATTCGAAAAAGGAGATCAAGTATATCGACTGAAGAAGGCCCTCTATGGTCTGAAGCAAGCTCCCTGAGCCTGGTATGACACATTGTCACAATTCCTACTTGACAATGGTTACACAAAAGGCAAAATTGACAGAACACTTTTCAGAATACAAGAAGGAGAAGACATTCTAATGGTGCAAATATATGTAGATGACATTATATTTGGATCACCAAATCAAGATATGTGCAAGAAGTTCTCTGAACTTGTGCAAGGAAAATTCGAAATGAGTATGATGGGTGAGATGAATTACTTCCTAGGACTCCAAGTCAAACAGAGTTCAGAAGGGATCTTCATCAATCAGTCCAAGTACACCAAAAGCCTATTAGGAAGATTCAAAGCTCTACAAAGCAAGACTGCAAGAATTCCATTGATGACATCCTTTAAAATGGAACCAGATGAGTCTGGACAGGCAGTTGATCAAGCTGAATATAGAGCACTTATTGGATCTCTACTATATCTTACAGCTAGCAGACCAGACATAACATTTGCTGTAGGAGTATGTGCTAGGTTTCAAGCAAACCCAAAGCAAAGTCATCTAGAAGCAGCAAGGAAGATCCTCAAGTACCTAAAAGGAACAGTCAACCTAGGACTATGGTACCCTGCTGATGACAACCTAGATTTGAGTGGTTACTCTGACTCAGATTATGGTGGATGCAGAATAGATAGGAAGTCCACATCTGGAACCTGTCAATTCCTAGGCAACAAGTTGATATCATGGTTCTCAAAGAAACAAACATCAGTTGCAACCTCCACCACTGAGGCAGAATATATGGCAGCTGGAAGTTGTTGTAGTCAGCTGCTCTGGCTAGTTCAACAACTCAAGGACTACAATGTAGAGGCAAGAGAAGTCCCTATCTACTGTGACAGCAGCAGTGCCATTGCCATCACTCAAAATCCAGTCCTACACACAAGGTGCAAGCATGTCGACATTCGACACCATTTTATAAGAGACCACCTTGAAAAGAAGGACATCAAGATGGAGAAAATTCACACAGATATCCAAAGAGCAGACATCTTGACTAAGCCCCTAGCTGAAGAAAGGTTCAAGACCCTATGCTATAGCTTAGGACTCTTGGATCCAAGCTCGTGAAGAGCATAAGATCAGCTGAAGGCCTCAGCTGATACAATTGCAGCAGACTAGGAGGATCAGATGAGGTGAATAGACACTCTCATCTTTAGGTAAGTTTTTCCCGATGAAGACAAATAAAGCTGAGGGAAAACATAGAGTTATTTAATCAAGGGGGAATAAATGATACCTTAAGAATCCTTGATAAAATACTCAATCTTCTGCATTGCATAATATATATATATATATATATATATACATACAGAAGACATGAACAAAGTTAATTGGTATCTATACTTAAGCAATGTATGCATACGTATAATAATAAACTATTCTTCATAAAATACTTTATCATTATACATACATACAGTATACTATTGAGTTATACTTGGTTGGATTAATACACCATTGGTTGGATTAATCCTCACCGACTCAATAGTATACATGCACTGTACGGATTCCAAATAACTCTTGCTCAAAATTTATAATTTCTTCATTCCACAAGATAGAGTCTGAATCTCTTTAAATGTGAACCCTTAGATCAAGAATCTCATTGTTGATCTTAAGAAGTAACTTTTCAGAAATTCAGACCTATCAACTCTATAGTTTTTGTCATCTTTTACTCCACCACCTCATTTCTACCTCTATAAAAAAAAGGGAAAGTTATGGGAATACCTAAGAACACAAATTACTAACTATTATTCTTGTTTCAGGTATGGAGAGAATCGAAAGAAGAGATGGCATGGACATCATCCCTCAACCAAAGACTTGGGTAAAGGAGATGAAGATTTGTCCTAAAGATGGAGATGATGCAGATCAGCATACTTGGCTTATCCAACATAAATATGCCTATGAAATCTAAAGAAAGAAGAGACGTTCTTGTTGAAAACTAAAGAAAGAAGAGATGCAGAGGACAGAGTAGCAAACAAGCAGAGCTTCTTCTCTAGGGGAAGTTCTACATGGAGAGCTTGTTACCAAAGGCCACTTTGTCAAACCATATCAGGAAAACCCAGTTCCTGTCTCTCTTTTCAAACTCCATTGAAGCACCTTTCAATCTTCTCCTTCCTACAAGTGAAGCGAAGAAATTCAACAAGGACACATTAGATGCTACATCCCATCTGATGATGAGGAACATCCGATGGTGAGGAGCATTTGAGCCAGTGGGATTTCATCTAGACTAGTCCCACTTGGTTAAAAGAAGGAGCTGAAAGATCCATCAAATCAGGTTGGATCATGACAGCTGAAGGATCCATCCAACCAGGTTCAATCCTCTACTCAGCTGATCAGAAGGCCAACTCAGCTGAGCAGAAGACTTTCAAGGAAAATCAGCAGACTTCTCGAAGAAATCAGAAGACTTCACTCTGCTGATCAGATCACTTTATTTTAGAGCATAATGACTATCTTTGATCATGTAATTCATTCTAGATTTATTCCTGAATGTAATTAAGGAAATTGGCCTATATAAGGAATGAAATTCACTTATAGAAAACGGCCTTGATGATCAATTTCCGCTAAAATTCAGTCACAGCGGCTAGTTTTGGTAATGATGTCATTAACACTCAATTACTATTTTGCCAACAAATCATCGATTGACACATGGCAAATTCAGCCGGCAAAATTAAAGGAATAAGGCGAATTCAAAGAAGGAAATCTTGGGCTCTACTCCAATCTTGAACCGAATCTGACCGTTGGATCAAAGTTCTTGCTGGAGTATATATACAAACCCTTAAACCTCTTCCAAACTACTTTCGCTCACAATACTCAATTACTCTCAAATCACTCTCGTCCTGAATACTCTTTCCAAGCATCCCTATCCTCAAAACTCAACATCCAGAATGGGGATCATCAAAGTTTACGATGAGAAGACCAAGAGTACCGGCACTTTAGATACTCAAAAGTGGTCTAAGGAAGGAAAAGTTTTCACTGAGAATGCTATGTTTTTCAAGGGCAAACATACACCTGCGAACAAGGAGATCCTTCTTCGATGCATCAATCTCAACCTTCGTGATTTTCTGGAAGCAGCACCAACAAATGTTTATGAACAAGATGTGTTGACGTTCTACGCAAACGCAGTGATGATGGATTCTCATGTTGAAAGTGTCATGGGTGGACACAGAGTTGAGATCTCAAGAGAGATTCTTCAAGAATTGTTCGGCTTATCAAGGGGAGAGATAGACATCTCTACCTACATTATGGGAAGAGAAAAGGAGTATATGGAGATGTTTACTGATGGAAGGGTCAAGGCTGAGGATGCCTCTGGGCTTAAGAAATCTCAACTCGACCCCAAATTCCAAACCTTGATGGATATTGCAGGCAAGATGTTGCTTGGTAACACTTTTAGCCATGATGCTGTTACCACTTTAAATGTTAGAGTTATGGCTGCAATCTGGGATCAGATTGATGGAGATTGGCAAGGGCTATTCTTGAATAGGATTGCTCTTGAGGCCAAGAAGGTTACATTGGACCTCCAATCAAGAGAATGGAAGGTAACATCGACCGTCAGCTTTGTCAACAAGCTGAGTGTTATCCTTCCAGAAGTACTCCCAAAGAAGTACAAGATGGGTCCTCATAAGACATTCCACACCTCCAAGTATTACTTGAGAAAGGAGGCCCTTGCTGAGGCAGCAAGGTTGAAGGAAGAAAAGAAGAAGAGGTTAGCAGAAGCATCCTCTAAGGATGTTGTTAAGGAAACAGAAGAGTCTGTTCATGACTCAGCTGAAGAAGAAGAGAGACCTTCCAAAGAAGAGGCTCAAAAGAAGGCTGCTGAGGACGATGATGATGATAATCAGACCTTGGCACAACGAAGAATCCTGATCAGATCTGGGCTCATCTCCCCATCTGATTCAGATGCTACTCCCACTGCCTCTCCTTTGAAAAAGGCAGGTACTTCTAATCCCTCTCTCTCTATCTCACCTTCTAAATTGTCAAAGGGTCAGAAGAGAAAGAAGAATAATTCCTCTTTCACCAAAAAGACAAAGAAATCGAGGCTCCCTACTCCCATGAGCATAGCCCATATTGCATCATTCAACCCTTCTGACGATTCCAACATATCTGAACCTCCACACACTGATACCCAAATCCCTGCTGATACTCATACAGCAGAGGAACAAGCCCAGCATCAACCAACTATTGAACCACAACTGACTACCCCTGCTGGTACTCAACCTGAACATATCACTTCCCAAATCCATGCTGATACTCACACAGCAGAGGAAATTGTCCTTGCCACTCAATCCCCTATCCTCACTACCCCATCTGCACCAGAAGACTTGGCACCGACAGACCTGGATCAAGTAGGCCCTTCTCAACCTCAATATAGCATGGTGCACAAGGGAGAAGATAATGAGGATGAAGATAGCCAACCTGCTCAAGTCTACTATTCCTGGTATTGATGAAGAATCAGCTCAGTTTGAACAAGTACTGAGAGTCTGTACTTGGATTGAGCTCCGAAGAGATGATGTGGATGACCTCATTGAAGTCATGGAGGGAATGGGAGGAAAGGCTAACTTCCTCGACTGGGAAATGGAGCAAAAATAAGTTGCTCAAGTTAGTTCATTCACTGAGATATTGCCCACATAATCTCTGACCAGGGTATGCCAAAGGATTCTAGGAACCCCCTCTGAGGCCCCCTGTGCACCAGACTCAACTGCAGACGATACAGTTGAATCAGTTGAAATTGAAGCAAAGGAGAGAGAAGTGGTGTCTGTTCCCTCTTACTTCTTTCCTAAGCATGAGCTTGATCACTTCATCTATCAACCTCATCAAAGGAACGGTCACTTATTTACTAGTCTGGTTGATGTCACAACAAACTTTCTTCAAGAAGGTTATCTCTCTACTGAAGAAAAGGGAATGGACCTAGTTGTCTACAATCCGCCATTCATCCCTATTCTTCCCCAGGAAGCTCAAGGTATTACCTCTCCATCTACTTCATCTATAGATATTCGAGCAGATGTGTGTGCTCAGGTCAAGGAAGCAATCGACACAAAATTCGCCAAAGGGCTAGGCATGCAGCTGGCCAGATTTGTAGAAAAGGCCATTCATGAGCAGAAGGCTCATCTCTCCGAACAAATCCTTGACATAGATGACAAGTTCGGTGAAGCACTTCATAATCAGCTAGAGGAGTATCTCAACTTGGAAATGAAGAAATCAGCGGACAGAACCAAGAAGTTTACTGACCTCTATGCAAATGAGATTAACCTCTTGGAGAGTTCTTACAAACTCAGACTAGATGATGCTGAAGCAAGAGCCAATGAAGGTCAAACCCTTCTTAAGTCAGCTGCCGCAGAGAATGAGAAACTGCAGACTCAGCTGAAGGAGACATCAGCCAAATTGGAAGCACTTACAGATAAACTTGAAGCTGCCTCCTCCTCCAACTCTCATGCTCAGATTCTAGAGCACAACATTACTCATCTGACCCACATTGGCAAAGTTAATGCCATGGCTCTACAGCAGACTCTGAAAGTGGAAATTCTGAATGCCATGAAGCCTTTTGCGGCTGCATTTGCTGAAGCCAAAAAGGGGGAAGATGTATTGATAAAAGCTCTATAGAAGACTACTGCACAACAAGCTGTAATGGTAGTATCTCAAGATGAGCTGAATGAAACCTTGGGTGGTTTAAAAAGCAAAATCAAGAGCAGGCAAGGCAAAGGCAAAGAAATTGCTCAAGAAGACACCCAAGCTCCCACTCAAGCTCCTGCCAAGAGTCTACAGATCACTGCCTCTGTAGAACAAGTTCCTGGGAAGAAGATGACAAGGAAAAGAAAGGCAGATGAGCAAGCTCAGTCAAGCAAGAAGTCAAGTAAGAAGTCAGCTCCAGCAGAGCCTACTGCAGAAGAGAAAGAGGCTTTAGAGCTGAAGAAAAGAAAAGAGCTTAAAGCTCAAGAGCTTAAGCAGAAGAAGCTAAAAGATGCGAAGGCAGTCAAAGCCAAATTTGAAAGGAAAATAGCCAAACTCAGGAAAGCAATCAAGGACAAAGCAAAAGAAGACAATGTCAAAGACAATACCCTGGTGTTTGATAGCAACTATGTGGATTATTTAGCCCTTCAAGATGAGCTACCAAGGTGGTATCCTCTGAAGAAGAAGTGGCAAATTCAACACCACATTGTAAGGAAATTTGGCCCTCTCCCAACCTATGAAGATGAATTCTTCATGTTCAATCAGTTCATGAACATTGAAGATCAAGAGTTCTGGAAAGAAGTAGTCAAGACAGCCAAAGAACTTGACAACTGCAGAATCTTAACTCCAAAAGAACCTAAATGGGATCCTCCCACTCTGAGCTCCGGAAGGACAGACTGGATTGAAGTCAAAAGGATTCTAGAGAAGATCTATGAAGAGGAGAATGTTACAGACCTGCAGCACATGGAAGAAGTTCGAACTCGTCTGTACCTTGCTTTCCGCATCTGAAGATCAGAAGACCTGATGAAGACCACTTTCAAAGTTTAAAGAAACTATCACTTGTAATCTGTAAAGGCTCTATATATAATCAAGTATTAGTTCTCTTTACTTACAAGACAAACTCTCATTGTCTTCATCAGATACTTCAGTTTTATGAATTTTATAAACTCTTATCTTATTTATTAAGAGCATTTATCAAGTATAGTTTTGGCTTCATCAAAAAGGGGGAAATTGTTGGGATGTAAATTCACCCTAAGCCCCACTTGATGTTAGAATAGTTTTGATGGCCAAAACACTTAGAGTTTATAAATGTAATAGGATCAGCTGACCTTGTATAGAACAGCTTAGACTAGTCTTGTGTGATCAACTGTATGTATATCAGCTGATTAGCACAGTCCCGACTTACATGCGCTTCCTCAAGATGAGAAGAGTAGAAGACATGAAGACTAGAAGATCCTTGAAAGCCAGATAAGTTAAGGTGCTTGTATACCTACTTATCTGATGGAGTCCAAGTTGAAGATGGCCCTAATGCAGCACAAGTAGTTACCAGATCAGAAGATTTCTACTCGACTGATATCAGAAGACAGAAGCACAAGGCCAGACTAGTAGTACATATCAGAAGACTAAGTACTCGTCCAGGACTCGGCTGATTCCCAAAGTCATCTTGCAATTCAAACGAAGACCTACCTTATTTAGAAGATTGACATGATCCCAGGATTGGAGCAATCAAGCAGCTGGAATAAAGGAATCAAGCCAACATGGAAAGATTGCCCCAACGGCTAGTCAACTCCAACGGCTAGTTGCAAGCAATCACCACTATAAATACAAGAGGATGAGAAATCACAAGTACGAGATCACAACGAGAGAATTCAACAAGCTAAGCAAGCTATCAAGCAAAAAGCCATACTGTTCTAAGCATTCTCTAAGAGCCAGAAAACCATCAAAATATTTATAGCTCTTAAGTGATTTCTATCCAACCCATAAGAACGTGAAACCTGTTCATATTGTATACTCATATTTTTAGGCATAGTGGTTAAGCAATTTATAAGCTTGAACCATTAGTTGGATACCCTTCAAAAACCCCAACCCTCACCGAAAGGTTAAAGTTTTTGAACCCCTCAAAGTGCAAGTGCTTACAATCACTTGTGGAGACCGTAGCTGTTAGGACGGCTCAGATCTCAAAGTCCTATCCTTGGGACTATAAAGGACAAGACCCTTGTAATTTTTGGTAAATTAAAGGGATTAAACATCACGTGTGGACGTGAGAGTGGACGTAGGATCGTATATCCGAACCACTATAAACTCGGTGTTTTTTACTTACTGCATTTAATATTTCTATCATTTCATTTATCTTTATATAGTGCATACTGTATTTGCAACTGTCTTCAAAACAAGGCCATAACTTTCAAACCAGCATCAGTTGAGCATTTTCATTAAGAAAAACAAGTTAACACTTTCTTAAGAAACTAAAAGAACGAGTCTAATCAAGGCCTACCATAATTCCGCATATAACCTCTTCATTCAGATCACTATAGTCATCTGGACCAGCAGACTTGTAGTCAAGTTGACATAGCAATCAGAAGAGGTTCCCAACTCTCTTGAAAAAGTTTTAAAGTCTATTCACCCCTCCCCTCTAGACTTTAATCCCATTCACTACTCGTTCAGGGACCAAGACATCTCCACCTTCAACAAGGTTCAAAGATGGCAGTTGTGGGGAGATCACAGTGCTTATTTCAGCAGCCACTGAGTCATCCTGAATGATTAAGGGCTGATCAGTGTCCAACTCTTCTGACACTGAATAGGCCTTAACCAAACCAGCCTCTAAGTTAGGAACCTCAACATCTTTAGGATGTGCCTTGGGTTCAGAAGAACCTTCATTGGCAGATGTATCTTTGGTTGTGTTACCACCCTTGGTCAACACCTCTGATGAAACAGAGCTTTTCCTATGATAGGTTAAGAGGGGAGTTGAAAGCAGATTGGATTCAGAAGGGTTGGGGTTGGTTTCAGGAAGGTTGGGTTTTGAGGGGTTTGATGGATCATCAGGGGAATCATCATCATTTGAGCTACTATCAGGGTGTTTGATGCCCTTAGCTTTTCTTTCCTTCTCCTCAATGATCTTCTCCTCTACTAACTTTGCAAAAACTTCCTCATCAATGAGAAATCTTGTTTTTAGCACACCAGCAAAGTGTAGCAGTCTGCTTTCCTCTACTTGCCACCAGTTTGCACCCTTATCTTGGATGACTTGTGATATATCCATTATTGTTTTGTCTTTAACATCCACAAGCATCCTTAAATCATGGAATGTCTTCTGAATTCTTGGAAATTCAGCAAGTTGTGGATACAAACTGTCCACAGTAGCCTTGGCTCCACCTCTGAGCATACTCTCATAAGTATACTCCTCCTCATTCTCATTAGATGGAGAACTTTGGGCTATAGGGGAGTGGGCTGTGGTTTCATTAATTGGAGCTTCAGGCAAATTGAGTTCAGGAGGGTTGGCTTCAGAAGGGTTGGGCTCAATTGAAGGTTCCTCAGTTGCTTTCAAGAGCAATGATTCTGAGGGGGCTTTGCTCAGGGGAGTTGGCTCATGAAGTGCATGTTCTAAGAGTTTGGAGTAATTTAGCATAGATGAATCAAGAGGGGACAGGAGCCTTGTCTCATCCACTGCTAAGTCTGTTAGCACATCAATGCCACTTCTCTGCACACTCCCTTCTGGAGAGTATCTCTTAGTAAGATTGACAGGGGTGATAGGCTGGTTGGAAGGGGTAACATGGGTTTCAGGGGAGTTGGGTTCAATATTTTGGGTTTCAGGGATGTTGGCTTCTAAGGGTTGGCCTTCAGGGATTTTGGACTTTGGGGTTCCAGAACCAGAAGAGTTGGTCCTGGACTTAGATTTAGTCCTACTTTCAGCCCTACTCTCCCTTAGAGCAATTTGAAGAGATCTTTCTTCCTGAAATTCCAGCACCTTCTCAGTGGGCTTGGCTCTCCTCTTGCTTGCCCTAATGCTTCCACTGCCTTCCACTTCTTTCTCAGGGACAACTTCCCTGGGCCTCTTATCACCTTTCTTCTTCTGCCTTGTCTCATTATACTTCAGCCTCAACTCTTCTGAGTGGTCAGAAGGTACATTCACTCCCTCTTCTGCCACTTCATCAACTTCAGCTGATGTTCCTGAGGCTTCTCCTGAAGATATTTGAGACACTTTCTTGGTTTTGATAGCCCTGGCCTTAGTTCTCTTCTTTAATTTGGGCTTTTCTTCAATCCTTTCAGCAGGATTGGCCATTATCAACCTCCTTTGCTCAGTCTTTTTGCTGAGTTTTCTGAACATGATTTTCTGGGCTGGGAGGGGTTTGGCAAAGGTCTGCATCTTAGAGTAGTGAGCAAACTTCTCAATTAGCAAACTTGCCCTGGTGCAATATCTTAGTTTTCCTTCCATCACAACCTTGTTGTGAACTCTTACTTTGAATTTTGCCTTTTCTTTCTTCATCTCAGACAAGATGAAAGTCCTCCAATCAAACTTGATGCCTTTATCACTGGCATCAATAACAGCTGCCATAATCCTTATCCTTGGATGACTGACCTGCTCCAAACTGCCAGTGTTGCTTAGCAAGCTTTTGGCAACTACTTCAAACAAGGTCAAGAACTTTGGCTTGAGGGTCCTCTTATGTTGAGTAGACGATAGTGGCCCTGTAGTAATAAGCCATTCTTGAGAAATCTCTTCTTCAAGCTCATTACCATAAAGTTCTGGATTTCTTCCTTCTGAAGGCAGACCAAAGGCAGCATCAACATCTTCCTCAGAGAATTTTACTCTGTGAAATCTTTCCTCTTCTTCACCATCTGCAACATAGGACAGTCTTGTGATAACCTCACCATCTTCAGGTTTCCCTCTCCATTTAAGAAATGCAAAGAACTCAGCCATGTATGATTCAAGACAAGAATCTGGCCTTTTTTGCATGAACTTTTGGAGACCTGCCCTTCTCAACCATCTCAAGGTTGGAGTAACATTAGGATCCTCACTCTCAAAAGAAAGGATTGGCTCGAATGTGAGGTTGTTTTTGTGGCTCAGATAGCCAAAATCAAGATCAAGTTCCTTGTTGGAGAAATCAACAACCATATCTGGTTTTGCTTTGGAAGCCATTGAAGGTTACAGAGAGAAAAATTTGAGAGAGTTTGAGAGTGTTTGAAGTAGATGGGAGCTAGGGTTTCGAATACTTGGGGAAGAAGTGTTTGTGGGGGATCTTAAGACTTGTGAATATTCTAAAAAGAATGTTTGTCAATGAGTTGGTGAAGTCTTGAGGCAATTCAACGGTTAACAAAAATGGAAATAAAAAATGGACGGCCAGGATTGACTTCAGGGGAGTTGTCCAATTTTGATCCAATGGTCAAAAACCAATGTAACAGAGAGTAATTGGTTTTATTCAAAACGTGGAGGTTATTTAATATTAGTTAATGGTTGGGGAGTTTTCAAGGTAGATCATGGCTTGAAAAGGTGTAATGCAAACAAGAGTTAAATCTTGGCATTTAATTCATGGAAAGTGACCTTTTGGGTGGGAGACAAATTAAATCCCAAAAAGATGATATCTGTATATGGAATGGGACAGATTTCGAAATAGGCAATGATTACCCAAAATAGGTGCTTATCAGATCAAGATTTGGTTTGATAGCTAGGACAACTTATCTGACCCCACTAGGACAAGTGTCCTGAAAAGATGTGGACAAGTGTCCTGAATTTCAATGGACAAGTGTCCTGAATGATTTAGGTCATCTCTTCTGAGTTTCAGTAGACTTGACTAAGTCTGCTGATCTTTAATATCAGTTCCCCCTTAATTAATAGCCTCCTTTGGACTCATTTGTCCAACTTTCCTGGATCAAGAAGACCCAACTCTGCTGATAGTTCTAGAAACCTTGCCTCTACAAGTGGCTTTGTTAATATATCAGCTTTTTGATGATCTGTGTGGATTTTTACCAACTTGATATCCTTCTTCTCCACATGGTCTCTAATGAAGTTGATGCGTCGAAAAAGAACGCTTACAGATATAGGCCGTTCTCTTACGAGCACTATTAATCACGATCTTAATCACTCGTTCGCCTTTTAGCAATCTTCGCGTAAATCTTCTCGTAAGTCCGAAATTGACCTGCAAAAGTACACCGGAGGGGGCCTCCGGCGTAGAAGCTCCGACGCTCAAGTCAGATTCGATCGTAGGCGAAATGAAAGAGGAATTCCCCTGTATATCTAGGGAAATTCCAGAGAATATAGTGGAGTTTCTTCTCCAATCAGTGTATATTTTGTATGAAAGTATGTATTCTGTAGAAACGTATCTGTATCGTAAAGAACTTAATCCAGAATATGGAAAATAACCTTCTTTATATACCTGGCCCCTCTCTGCGGAGAGGGGATGACTTCTTCTCCCTATATTCTTGGTCCATTCCCAAGAATCCAGCTTCCAAGCCCCTGAAGAATCGGGCTTTCCCCTGAAGACTCGGTTTTGGAGCATATCATCCCCTATTTTCGTGGGTTTGACTCACTCATTTATCTTGACTAGGAAAGAGTGATTACGCGTTCCATATGTGGGCCTGATCTTTTCAGGCCCAAAGGCTATTAATTTCTCCGTATATGGGCCAAAGGCCCAATTCCCCTGATTCCTCTAATTTCCCTACTCGAGCCCAGGGGGTGTATTAATCCTGTTTCTTCAGTATATTAACCTAATCACAACTATCATAACTTATCCCGTTTCCACGTGTCGACTCCTCCGAGAGCGACATATTTATCTACATCAACCACTCCCCCATACTCTCGTAAAATACCTCAAATTTATGAGAGTAGGAAATAACAAGATGAATTAACCTGAACACCCCTTCGTACAGATCCTCGCCACCTTTCCTTCAATACTCTCTTCCATTCCTGGATACACCCAAGTTCAAGTTTCAGAGAGTGTATCATGTCGCCCTGGGAAATTATATCCCTCTCTGAAACCCTTGAGCCCTAGGGAGCTCAAAACTCTTTAAAAATTCCCCACTTCAGGGATATTAGGTGTTATGGCTCGTACTCTGAACCTTAAGGACTCTTAAGTGGCTAACACTTATCACTCAGAAACTCTCAGCCATATCCTAGCTCAATATGGTTTAGATCTCAAACCTCTCGGACTCTTTAAATGATTTACACTCCTCAAAATCTCCAACTATACCTTGGCTAGTTCAATCAAGGTGGTTCATACACTGAACCTCAAAATCTCATAAGTGTTTCTCATTTACAATCTCATGAGTCTAGTCGCGCGATCTTAAATCGAAACAGTTCATCTCTTTAATCTCAGAATTGTGAGGGGCTCTCTAATTCCCCTCGGCCTCACTCTCCGATCGTAAGAAACTTTAATCCTGCTTTTATACCTCTGAGTTTTCCTTTGGATGGCTAGGGTCCTATATCCCTAGTTTTGAAAACCTCTTATGACTCTGGATGTCATCTATTTCCCTCAAGCCTCGAGGGATATAATGGGTAGAGCTTCTTCTTTAATCATTTTGGGAACTGGACACCTGTTGGGTCATAGAATTACCAACACCATTTTCTGTTTCATATCAAGGACTCTCGCAAATATATCAGGAGTTGGCTTCATATCAAGAACCCACGCAAATATCCCTCATCTTGAACGTTTTTCGACTTTCCGTGTTTTATCTCTGGCCCCTGAAAGCTCCTCAAAGGCCCCTATCCCTCTTTCCCCAGTGAAACCTTCCACTGGGTCAGTTGCTAAACGTATAAGGTCTTCTACTAAGAAGGCCCTAGTTTCCACTCTGCCTCCTGCCTCTGATGCTTCCAAAAAGAAGAAGTCCAAAACCAAGTCCTCTTTACCTTCTTCGGCCAATGCTACTCTTGATGCCCCTGGGGATATCAGTGTTGATCACCTCATGGCCTTCATAGATCGACATACTCCTATCCCTGCTGCCGAAGCCCTTAATGCTCCGTCCTCAGAGGACTGGATTGTGCATTCCGCTCAGAGTTTTACACTGGTAGATTCTCAATGTACATATTGCTTTGAATGATTAATAGGAGAAAATATAGACATCTTACTTCTTGATGTTGTTTCTTGTGGAGTTTGGTCTTCTATTCTCCAATGTGTCTGAACGAGCCCTTCAGTCCCTTCAACTGGTGGATGATCTCCACAGCCAAGTAGAGTTGGAGAAGGTGAAAAAGGATATTCTCGAAGCGGAGTTACATGACGCTAATCAGAGGTGTAAAGTACTCTAAACAACGCTTTCGGGGGAGATTTCTTCGCTGAAGAAAGAGTTTGGTAAACTGGTTGAACAGCTGGAGGTTACTCTTCCTCAGGCTGGTATGAAATTGTGCATAGATTCCCTGTTTACCTCTGCCGCAGGTCAGAAATTTCTAGGTACCTTGCATCGGGAGTGGCTGAAGGCCTTTCTCCAAAGTAGCAGCTTTTTGGGGGCGATGGGTGCATATATCCCCCATTTCATTGATCATGGATTTTCCAACGCCGTGGCTGAGCATTCTGCTCCCGGATTTAATGGTCAGTATACTCATGCCCTCCGGTTGGAGGAACTGGACACTCCCCCTAAGTTCCCTGGAGATGCTAAGGAAGACATCAATATTCCCTGGTGGTTACCTGGGATGAGGAAGGCGGTCTTGGAGTTGAAGGGTGCTGCCCTGAAATTGGATGATCTTACACCGGCGAAAGATATGGCCTTCCCTATTCATGTGGAAAACCCAACTCCAGTAGCTACCGTGGCAGCAGGTGCTCTGACGGAGAAGGCAGAGGGAGGCGATTCCAGTGGGCGAGCTGAGGAGGCAGGAGAAGGTTCCGAGGGGAAGAATGATGTTCCCCTCTCTTCATAACTTTAATTCCCTGATAACACTTTGGTACTTTTAAAACACTTTTTATTTTGTTAAGGCCTTTAAGGCCCCTTTTGGTATTTTCCGGAGACTCCACACTCCGGGGTTTTTCTGTGGAGGGCTTAGGCATGGTGCCTTAAGTCTTGAATATTTCTGCTTTTCTTCCGCTTAATATCGTACCTGCACATTTATCACTTGCCATGCATATATATATATATATATATATATATATATCTGACTCTTGTTATTAGAGGTGTAACGTAATATTCGTCCTGCTTGTGAATTTAGCATGTTTTTATCATTTTCTTGACACGTAAAGGCTCTAAAGCTCCTAGAAGAACCTTAATGAGAAGATAGGATTCATATCCCTGCACTTAGTAATCTGGTAAGGCTTCTATTTTCTCCCTTAGTACTAGGGTTTTTAGAGATTATATCCTCCAGAGGTTAGGCTCTTAGGGATCATCTTTTCCCTTAGGCTGTTTATACTCGTAAGAGTTAGTTTATACTCGTAAGAGTTGTTTATACTCGTAAAAGTTAGTTTATACTCGTAAGAGTTCGTTTATACTCGTAAGAGTTAGTTTATACTCGTGAGAGTTGTTTATACTCGTAAGAGTTAGTTTATACTCGTAAGAGTTGTTTATACTCGTAAGAGTTAGTTTATACTCGTAAGAGTTCGTTTATACTCGTAAGAGTTAGTTTATACTCGTGAGAGTTGTTTATACTCGTAAGAGTTAGTTTATACTCGTAAGAGTTGTTTATACTCGTAAGAGTTAGTTTATACTCGTAAGAGTTCGTTTATACTCGTAAGAGTTAGTTTATACTCGTAAGAGTTCGTTTATACTCGTAAGAGTTAGTTTATACTCGTAAGAGTTGTTTATACTCGTAAGAGTTAGTTTATACTCGTAAGAGTTCGTTTATACTCGTAAGAGTTAGTTTATACTCGTAAGAGTTCTTAGGGATTATACTCTCCCTGAAGTTAAAGTGTTTATACTCGTAAGAGTTAGTTTATACTCGTAAGAGTTCGTTTATACTCGTGAGAGTTCGTTTATACTCGTGAGAGTTAGTTTATACTCGTAAGAGTTAGTTTATACTCGTAAGAGTTCTTAGGGATTATACTCTCCCTGAAGTTAAAGTGTTTATACTCGTAAGAGTTGTTTATACTCGTAAGAGTTGTTTATACTCGTAAGAGTTAGTTTATACTCGTAAGAGTTAGTTTATACTCGTAAGAGTTGTTTATACTCGTAAGAGTTCATTTATACTCGTAAGAGTTTGTTTATACTCGTAAGAGTTGTTTATACTCGTAAGAGTTTGTTTATACTCGTAAGAGTTTGTTTATACTCGTAAGAGTTTTGAGAGTCGCTAGGGATAGGGTTTATCGACGAGTTAATCATGTCTTCCGCTACTGTACCCCCTACTCCCCCTAGCTTTAGAGGCTGTCGTGGATAGAAACTTTAGGAATTGTTCCTAGGCATTTTCTATTCGAATCTTTATGAGCTGGTGTAAGTCTCTTTATCTTGCAATATCTCTATCATGTTATGTTTTAGTTTCCAAAACACATTCGTTATTTCAGCACTCATTATGCGGACCCCTAACAGTTATCTCATGCAAAGAATCACATGAATATCTCAAAACATCATATCTTATTAAATTCACAAACAATAAATGCAAGTCATACCTGACTCATGTCACCTGCCTTACCCCCTCTACCGAGAGGGTAAAATTACCCATCGAATTTCTCAGGGACTCGACGTCCCTCAACTGTTCACACGTGTACTCTTATCTCTGATATACCTCAAGGTCTTGGATACTCAACTCAATTTTAGGGAAACTCTTTCATTATGTTCTGGTTCAGCTTAAGAGTGACATGTAAATCTCCAGGCTCCTTTCGTACTGAGGTTTAATAGGATATGATCCACATGTGTTTCCCTTAACAACAAAATAAATAAATGATTAATCATTTGGTAATTGGCATATTAATCATATCTTACCCTCTGTATCTCCTACTCCCCCTAGCTTTAGAGGTTATCGTGAATGAAGATCTTTAATCACATAACTTTAGGTGTTTTCTTTTCGAATCTTCGTATGTTGGTGTAAATCTCGCTGTCTCTTCCAGTGAGGTTTATATAAACCTCGCAATTCCTCAAGGTGAGGTAAACCTCGCAGGTTCTCTAATCTTCTCTTGGCCTCGCGATCTTATAGTGTCTTTCGCTCCTGAATTAGGGTACCTGTAGGTTTATTCTGTCCCCTTTTCAGGGATATTACTTTCAGTCCTCCAGGGATATGGTCTTTGACCTTGGCCGTTCAGGGGTATTGCCCCACGGATATACTAAGTTGACTTCATAGCCAGTCAAGTATTCTCCATCTTTGGTCTTAGGCATCTTAGCCATCAATTTCCTGGCTATCGGAACATAACAATCACAAGTAATATGAATTAACTTATTACCTCAATATTCGTCTTCGCAATTGCGCATATCTCTCGTACGTTTACAACTCCTCGAGCAGGTCGAGGTTTAGCTTCATTGCACATGGTCTTTTCCTGAACTTCCAGCTTCTCAACGTTGTTTGGTTTCGCTCTTTAGGATCTCGAATCTCATAATAATCTGGGGGTTCTCCAAGGTTCCCCTGAACTCACTCTTTATTCTCATTTGTAATCCTGCTCCCTCGGGCTACTCAAGCACCTCTAGAATCTCCAACTCCTCCTCATGGGATCATTGTTTATCAACTCTAATTTTCAGGCTTATTATTTCACTTTATTTAGGGCTGCTGGCCCTAAAACCCCTCAAACGCTCAAATCATGTTTCATCACTCTAAAAGAATCATCTCATGCAATATTGAAAATTCATTATCTTTTCGAAAATAAAACTTCATAGCATCGAACCAACAAAACAGATCAACTCCCACTCTAAAAGTAAAAAATAAGTGGATCATGCTCTCTCAAATAGTCTCTTCAAATGAAAATTACAATGAATATTCAATTCTCCACGTTTCATCATAAATGAGTATTTCTAGTACATGCAAGCTTCAAGGTCCTAAACGAGGACATAACTCAAGACATATCCTTGTTTAAAGATAAAAAGGTAAGAAGTAGCACTTTTCATTTTTTGATCTCAAGGACCTGAATAAGCTCAATCTATAATTTGAAATCATATCTAAAGTATAGAAACATGTCAATCATACACAATTTGAAAATAGTTATGCTAGCTTTCGTTTCTAGAACCATAGTCATCATCAATTCTCCCACATAAAGTAGTCATAGAACTCAACATATGAATCACCTACTCATGCTTCTAAGATTTCAAGTAATTCTCAATTCCAATATCATTTATAAAACATCTACATAAATCAATCGTGTAAGCTTAAGGGGACCCTTCTTAATTCAACGGAAAAGAGTAGCCTCGTATCATATATGTCAATTTCTTAAAGACATGCTCATAATAATATCTACAAGAATTAACACTTGTACTAACCAGTGGTACTAATGTACTCAACATATCTCTGCTAGCCCTCACGGACCTGGGCTCTTAGGTCCTGGCCAATTTATGTTCATATCTCTGGTAACCCTCATGGACTCTTAGGTCCTGGCCAATTTATGTTCATATCTCCGGTAACCCTCATGGACTCTTAGGTCCTGGCCAATTTATGTTCATATCTCCGGTAACCCTCATGGACTGGAATACGTCATATCTCTGCCAGCCCTCGGGGACTGGAATACTCTATATCTCTCCAGAACCTCTTGCGTTTTCAGCACTCCCAGAGTTCTTAAGGATTTCTGGGCTGGACCTCCTCAAAATTTCTCGAAACAAAAAGGTTAAATAACAATTTGTACCAAGATTTAGTACGTGTTTTGTCAATATTCTAATGCTCATTCAATAAAAGGTGTATTCTCGTGCGAATCTTTCCACATATACAATACGTCTCATATTTTCGCAACATATTGATTGAAACGATTAACATCCACGCTAAACTAAAAAGATTTACATCCTTCTCCACATCATTTATGCAAGTCATAGCATATAATAGTTTATCTCGATCCTATCTATCACAGATAAATTATTCTTCTCACTCACATTCATGCATATTGACGAGTCTCATTCAAGTATCAGATTAGTATCAATCAATTAGCCAAGACAATGCATGCTACCTCATATATCACATTTTTCAACATAATAGTCAGAAAATGACTGTTGATGCAAATATTATCACAATCACTTTTTATCAGACTACACACATGTTCTCATTATAGACTTATATTTCCTATACAAACTAATTTTTTCAGAAGTACTTAACACTAGATCATCAACAAAAACGTCTTTCAAGTGATATTTCAATTTCAATTTACATAAAGAGTGCAGAGATACCTCCCTTAAGTTATCAAATACTCGAAAAGACTTATGAGATTCCAGGTATATGTTCACCAAACCCTCGAAAAGACTTGTGAGATTCCAGGTATATGTTCAGGTCATTTCTGACCTACAGCCTCAGTCGCCCTCGGGAAGGCTATAGGGGCTGGAGTGCCCTGGACAACCATCACCTTCTCCCTGGATCGTGTTATTATAACATTCAGTTGTTCAGTAGTCAATACCAGCAATTCTGAACCTGTAGCTGCTGGAGGTATCTCCCTGCTAGGTCCACTCCCGAGGGCTCCAGACATGTCACCCTCAGTAAGGATAGGAGTGTCTAGAGTCTCTTCCCTCAGATTCTGGACTTCTATTGGTGTAAGGGGCGGATTTTCCCCTGAAGGAACGAATGCGAGTCATTTTCCTGAACTTTCAACCAAATTCTTCGGAGGGGGAGGAAGGAAAATAGGTAGTGGAGTTCTTCCTCCCACTGGAATTCCCAATTCAGGTCGTATAGGGGAGGAAAATATATTCTTTCCCTCTTTAGTAGTTCGTCTAACAAGCTCATGTTCACCTCCAATAGTTAGGAAATAAATCTCACGTCTTAGATCTAGTTTCCCACAGACGGCGCCAGTTGATGCGTCGAAAAAGAACGCTTACAGATATAGGCCGTTCTCTTACGAGCACTATTAATCACGATCTTAATCACTCGTTCGCCTTTTAGCAATCTTCGCGTAAATCTTCTCGTAAGTCCGAAATTGACCTGCAAAAGTACACCGGAGGGGGCCTCCGGCGTAGAAGCTCCGACGCTCAAGTCAGATTCGATCGTAGGCGAAATGAAAGAGGAATTCCCCTGTATATCTAGGGAAATTCCAGAGAATATAGTGGAGTTTCTTCTCCAATCAGTGTATATTTTGTATGAAAGTATGTATTCTGTAGAAACGTATCTGTATCGTAAAGAACTTAATCCAGAATATGGAAAATAACCTTCTTTATATACCTGGCCCCTCTCTGCGGAGAGGGGATGACTTCTTCTCCCTATATTCTTGGTCCATTCCCAAGAATCCAGCTTCCAAGCCCCTGAAGAATCGGGCTTTCCCCTGAAGACTCGGTTTTGGAGCATATCATCCCCTATTTTCGTGGGTTTGACTCACTCATTTATCTTGACTAGGAAAGATTGATTACGCGTTCCATATGTGGGCCTGATCTTTTCAGGCCCAAAGGCTATTAATTTCTCCGTATATGGGCCAAAGGCCCAATTCCCCTGATTCCTCTAATTTCCCTACTCGAGCCCAGGGGGTGTATTAATCCTGTTTCTTCAGTATATTAACCTAATCACAACTATCATAACTTATCCCGTTTCCACGTGTCGACTCCTCCGAGAGCGACATATTTATCTACATCAGAAGTGGTGCTTAATTGATGTCCACATGCTTGCATCTTTTGTGCAATACAGGATTATGTGATATTGCAATAGCACTGTTGTTGTCACAGAAGATAGGCACTTCAGTAGAGTTGACATTGTAGTCTCTTAATTGTTGTCTCAACCAAAGGATTTGAGCACAACAGCTTCCAGCAGCAACATATTCAGCTTCACTAGTAGAGGTGGCCACAATGTTCTGCTTCTTAGAGAACCAAGAAATGAGCTTGTTCCCTAGGAATTGACATGTCCCTGAGGTGGACTTTCTGTCAATTTTGCATCCTCCATAATCAGCATCTGAGTAGCCAGTTAACTCAATGTTGTCATCAGCAGGGTACCAAAGGCCTAGATTTTCAGTGCCTTTGAGATACCTCAAGATCCTTTTTGCAGCCTCAAGATGGCTTTTCTTAGGATTTGTTTGAAACCTTGCACAAACACCTACTGCAAAGGTGATGTCAAGTCTGCTGGCAGTGAGATAGAGGAGTGAGCAAATGATTCCTCTATACTCAGTAGAGTTGGTTGAAATACCACTCTCATCAGGATCCATCTTCCAATTTGTGTTCATTGGGATCCTTACTGGCTTGCTAGTTGTACACATAAACTTTTTGATCATTTCTCTGGTGTACTTGGCTTGGTTGATGAAGATTCCTACTTTAGATTGTTTGACTTGAAGTCCAAAAAAGAAATTCATCAGACCCATCATGGACATCTCAAACTTGCTTTGCATGAGCTTGGAGAACTTCTCACACAGCTTCTCATTGGGGGATCCAAATATGATGTCATCCACATATATTTGGACAAGCAAGATGTCCTCTCCTTCAGTGATTCTGAAGAGGGTTCTGTCCACAGTCCCTTTGATGAAACCATGATCCAGGAGGAACTGTGACAGTGTGTCATACTAGGCTCTTGGAGCTTGCTTGAGTCCATATAGAGCTTTCTTCAATCTGTAGACTTGATTTCCAATCTCAAAGCCAGGTGGTTGCTCCACATAGACTTCTTCTTTCAAGATTCCATTCAGAAAGGCACTCTTGACATCCATTTGGTACACTTTGAACCTCTTGTGGGCTGCATAGGCTAAGAACAGCCTTATTGCTTCTAGCCTTGCCACAGGTGCAAAGGTCTCATCATAGTCAATGCCTTCTGATTGACAATAGCCTTTTCCCACTAATCTGGCCTTGTTTCTGACAATCACATCATTTTAATTCTTCTTGTTCTTGAACACCCATTTGGTTCCAATAAAATCTTGATGTGAAGGTCTATCCACCAGCTCCCAAACATCATTCCTGGTGAATTGGTTAAGCTCTTCTTGCATTGCTGTGATCCAGTTTGCATCCTGAAGTGCTTCATCAATGTCCTTTGGTTCCTGTTCTAATAAGAAACAACAAAACATAACACTTTCACCATGAAAACTTTTGGTTTTGACTCTTATACTTGGATCACCAAGTATCAGATCAGTAGGATGGCCAGACAACCAGGTCCTTCTTTTTATGATCCCTTCAGTAGAGTTGTCCTCTACTAAGGTTGAGTCACCAGTATTATAGAATTCAGGATAATTGAATGCAGGATCTAATTCAGGATCATATTCAGGGATGTTGTCCTCAATGTTTGGAACATTGGCATTTTCAACATTTATGGTTCCCCCTTGAATATTTGATCCATTAACTACCTCAGCAGAGCCTGCTTCTTCATTGGTAGTTGTTACCTGAGTGTGAACTGGGATTGGATCATTCAGTTCACCATTTCCTTCAATGGGGTTTGCTTCAGGAATATTGCCTTCAGGATTGTTGTCCAGTGTTGTGTTTTCAGGGAGATTGGTTTGGACAACATCTATGAATTCAGTGTCCTTGTCTTTTAGGCTCAATCTGGTTGTTCTTTGTGTGATCTCTTCAGGGTCCAAGTTTTTGTTCCCGTTCTCAAAGATAGATTCATCAAACACAACATGAGGTGTTTCTTCCACAACAAGGGTTTTCTTGTTGTAGACTCTGAACGCTCTACTGAATTGAGAGTATCCAAGAAATACTCCCTCATCAGCTTTGCTATCAAATGCTTTCAACTGCTCTTTCCCATTATTGTGAATGAAACACTTACAACCAAATATGTGAAAGTATGACACTTTAGGCAATCTTCCTTTACAGAGTTCATAGGGGGTTTTGCCTTGCCCCTTAGTAATCAAACATCTATTCTGAGTATAACATGCAGTATTTATGGCTTCAGCCCAAAACCTCTTAGGTAGATTAGAATCAGCAATTAAGGTTCTAGCAGCTTCTTTTAGAGTTCTATTCCTTCTTTCTGCAACTCCATTTTGTTGAGGAGTTCTAGCTGCTGAGGTTTCATGAGATATTCCATTTAAAGTGCAATACTCATTGATGTATGAATTTATGAACTCAGTGCCTTTATCAGATCTTATCTTGATAATGTTAAGGCTTTTCTCATTTGACAGTCTCTTTAAAAGTTCAGGCAGTTTGACTTGTGTTTCCTTCTTATTAAGGAGAAATACTACCCATGTGAACCTAGAAAAGTCATCTACTACTACCAAGGTGTATTTCCTTCCATTTATGCTTGAAGGGGTAATTGGTCCAAATAAGTCCATATGTAAAAGTTCAAGTACCCTTTCAGTGGAAATGACTGGTTTTCCTTTAAATGAGGCTTTAATCTGTTTTCCTTCTTGGCATGGTTTACACACATGTTCTTTAATGAAAACCTCATTAGGCAGTCCTTTAACTAATGCATTTCTAGCAAGTTTGTTCATTGATTTGAAGTTCAGGTGGTTTAGCCTTTTATGCCATAACCAACTTTGTTCACTAGAGCTCTTAGCAATGAAACATGCAACATCAGTAGACTTGTCCCAGTCTGCAAAATACACATTTCCTTTCCTAGTTCCAGTCAATAGAGTTTGTTGAGTCTTATCCTTTATTAAGCATTTTCCACTTGAAAACTCAACATTGAAGTCTTTATCACAGAATTGACTGATACTTAGGATATTATATTTGAGACCAGCTACATAGGACACATTGGATACTTTGATGTTACCAATCATCAAAGTACCATAACCTTTTGTTGTTACTTGTGAGCTGTCTCCAAATGTGACATTTGGGCCTTCTTTTTCAATAAAGTCAGTGAGGAGTTCCTTGTTTCCAGTCATGTGCCTTGAGCATCCACTGTCAAGGTACCATGCTGTCTTTTTGCTTATACTCCTCTTCTTGTGGCCCAATGGTACCTGCAATTAGATAGGTTTAGGTACCCTTTGAGTTTTGGGTCCTGAGAGGTTAGCTGTACCTTTTGGAACCCAAACTTGCCTAATTACCCTGATTGATTCAAGGTAGCTAAGTTGTTTTCCTTGTGCATCAACATACACTGCCTTTCCCTTAAATGCCTTTGGGAAGGTGTGTGTGAAAGTGTTAACTCTGTAAGTTTCAGGAAGGTTGTCAAATCTCCTGAACTTATGAGTTCTTTGTGCAGCTTGATGAAATCTTTGAGGAAAGGTCTTTTTATGACCATTACCCTTTGGCATGAAGGGTTTTGGTTGTCTCATTTTATTCTGCCCTTGAGCATAGTTGTCCTTAGGTCTATTCAGCTGAGGCTTTCTCAGAAGAGTTGACCTTGGCTGATTATATCTTGGATAACTCCTCTGAACATTGTTCAGGAGAGTTGCCCTTCCAATGGGTCTACTCTGCTAATCAAAATTCCTCTTGTGTTCAGGGACTTTGGCAATTTCCTTAGGTTTGGGCCTAGTCTCCTGAAGCACTTGAGTAGGCATTTCATTCATTTTGCCCTTTCCTTTGTATAGTGGCTGAATCATTTAATTTTCAGCTTGTTGTGCCACTGATTTGACAAAGATTTTCTTAGTGTTACTTGTTGAAGCAACACTAAGACAAGGTGAAGATTCAAATGGATCAAAACTGTAGATGTTGTTAATTCTTAAATATTGGAGAACATGCTAGAACAGCCTGGATACATTTGGAACGACCTGGAGCAGCCTAGAAGGATCTAGAAAGATCATGGAAGTAGTGGAAGTTGAGTTTCCTAAAAAATAGGACCTCAATGTGGAAGCCTCTAGAATTTCGTATCCCACACTATAAATACCCATTGAAGGCTTCATAATTCAGTGTGCTCTATTCGATCAATATCCTAGACCGAGCGTTCATCCCTGTTAGGAAATTGTGGCCAATAGTTCTACATTTTAGTTCATACGTTGTATACCACCCGTATGACTGTGTGTCTTCTTATCTATTGAGAGTGTAATCATTAGATAGACTAGGCATTTCGACAGTGTATAATTTATACACTTAGTTCGTTTTCTAGACTTGGCACCTGCCTCGTTTATAGTTTCGTTGTGAAAGTTATTGTTGTAACATTTCACACAACATTTGTACTTGAAGATAAGTATTGATTTTACGCCATAAGGCAGACATAGATTTTTATTTATAAAATCTATGTTAAAAGTATTTCCATTGTGTCTCGTTTGTTTTTAGTGTTTCAAGTCTTCCGCTGTGAATCTTAATTTCTGATATTCTGTTAGAGTCAGTGTTGCACTATTTGTCTCAACATTCTGTGCAACATTTATCTACTTATACTTAAACACTTCTATACAACCATACCGCACACTTTCAGTTGGTATCAGAGCTGATACCTGACGACACTAGGTTAGATCTTTGGTCAAGTGTGTTTTTAGTTTAGTTTAGCAATGGAAACACATCACATATCCACTGCACTTAGGCCACCCGTTTTAGATGGTTCGAATTATTCTTATTGGAAGCCTAAGATGCGTATGTACATCAAGTCAATTGATGAACGTGCTTGGAGGACTGTACTTACAGGTTGGGAAGCTCCAAAAAGACCAGCAGACGCAGATGGTGAAGTTCAACTCAAAAGAGAAGTTGATTGGACGGCTGATGAAATAACAACAGCAAGCTACAATTCTAAAGCTTTAAATGCTATTTTTACTTCTGTTGATGTTTCAATGTTTAAAATTATATCTAACTGTTCTACTTCTAAAGATGCATGGGACAGGTTGCAAGAGCATTGTGAGGGTTCAGACAGTGTTCGAAGGACAAAGCTTCGAATGTTGGGGACAAAATTCGAGAATCTTCGAATGAAGGAAGATGAAACCATTTCAGCCTACAATGAAAGGTTAAGTGAGATAATCAATGAATCACATTCTCTTGGTGATCCTATTTCTAATGTTAGAGTAGTTCATAAGATATTAAGATCTGTTCCTAAAAGATTTGATGCTAAAATTTGTGCTATTGAAGAGGCAAAAAATACAGATACATTAAGTCAAAATGAGTTAGTGAGTATTCTTAGAACATATGAAATAAACACTAATCAAGTTGATGAAAATGATGCTGATAAGAAAGTTGTAGTTTTTAAAGGAGAAACATCAAACATTTCTGAGATTCAACCTATCATTACTGAAGTTGATTCTGATGAAGAATTGCTTGATGAATGTCTCAACAATCCTAACAACATTGCCTTGCTCACTAAGCACTTTAATAAGTTTCTTAAGAAATCTGTGAACAAATCTAGAAATATTCAGCCTAAGATTCAAATCAACACATCAACACCTCAACCAGAAAGGAGGAAAGGTCAATTCACACCAAGACTGTCAAAGAGTGAAGGTAAACCAAGGTATGATCCTGAATTTCGAAAATCAGTTCAATGCAATGCTTGTTCTGGTTATGGTCATTATGCAAATGAATGTGCCAATACTAGACTTAAGCAAAAACTGAATTTTAGTGCTACCTTGAGTGATGATTCTGATGATGATCTTGATGAATTAAATCAGAATGAATATTCTAATTTGACCAGAATTGATTATAATTCCTCAGATGATGATCTGGATGAAACAGATTCTGATGCTGTACCTGATGCTTCAACATCTACAGCAACATCAGAACAGAGTCACCCAGATTTGAACTGTTTTAATGGTTTAGTTGATGATGCAGGAAAAAGGACTGATGACAATGAATACCAAAAGCTGTTAGATGATTGGAAGAATCAGAAACTCACCCTTGATTCTCTGAATAAAAGGAATGAGGATTTGACAGACACAATCACCAAGCTAGAAGTTATCCTTACCAAAAGAGATCTGGAAATCTGTAACTTAAAGGAGAAATTGATAAATTCTACTTTATGTTTCAAGAAATATTCCAAGAGTGCTTCTGAGGTAAATAATGCTATAGCTACTGGTAAGTTTAACAATCATGGTTTAGGTTATGATGGTACTACTGCTTCTATTTCTGATAAATTTAGAAAACCTGTGAAATTTGTTAAGGCAAATGTTGACACATCTGGGTCAACATCTGCAGAAACAGAGTCTCACAAGGTTAAAAGGAAGTATATCTGTCATTACTGTTTCAAAATTGGTCATATTCGTCCTTACTGTATAAAGTTGTTTGAAGAACAGAAAAACTTGAAAATGCTGCATAAGAAACTGTCACATCCTGGTAAATAGTTTTTGAAATCTGCATGGAAACCAAAAGCTACCTGTAATGTTGTTCATACCTCCTTAAAAGCATGTCTACCTGATTTATGGTACTTTGATAGTGGTTGTTCTAGACATATGACAGGTCGTATTGATTTCTTATCTGATTATGTGACCTTGAATAATGGTAGTGTTACATATGGTGGAGGTTCGAAAGGAAAAATTGTTGGTAAAGGAACTTTGAATGTTGAAGGTTTTCCTAAGCTTAAAAATGTATTACATGTTGATGGCTTACTTGCAAATCTGATTAGCATTAGTCAACTTTGTGATGATAATTTGCATGTGAAATTTGATAAAGATTCATGTTATGTTCTTAATAAAGATGAAGTTTGTGTCATGACTGGTACTAGGTCAGCTGATAATTGCTATCTTATTGGAACAAATATGTGTAACTTGTCAAAACATGATGAAAATGTTCTATGGCATCAAAGATTGGGTCATGCAAATTACAGAGCAATGAAAAAGCTAATCAAAGCAGATGCAGTAAAAGGAATTCCAGAACTGAGGTTTCACAACACCACTGTATGTGGACCATGCCAAAAAGGCAAGCAGGTAAGAATGTCACACAAAATGCTGTCACATTGTACTACACATCGATGCTTTGAATTACTGCACATGGATTTGATGGGTCCTATGGAAACTGAAAGCATTGGAGGAAAGAGGTATTCCTTAGTTGTGGTAGATGATTTTTCTAGATATACCTGGGTAGAGTCTTTGAGAGACAAATCTGAAGCATTTGCTGCATTTAAAATTCTTTATAAGAGGTTCAAAAATGTGTTTAACTTGAAAGTTGGCCGTATTAGAACTGATCATGGTAGGGAATTTGAAAACAGCATGTTTAATGATTTCTGTGATAAAAAGGGTATCTTGCAAGAATATTCATCTCCTAAAACTCCACAACAAAATGGAATTGTTGAAAGAAAGAATAGAACTTTACAAGAAATGGCTAGAGTTATGCTTACATCCAAATGTCTTGCTAAGAAATTTTGGGGAGAAGCATTGAATACTGCATGCCATATTATTAATAGGGTTTTTATTCGTTCTAACACTAATCAAACACCTTATGAGATTTTGAACAACAGAAAACCTAATGTGAAATATTTTCATGTATTTGGTTGTGTGTGTTATATTCTGAATGATAGGGATCAACTTCATAAGTTTGATTCTAAAAGTGATAAAGGTTTCTTTTTAGGCTATTCTAGAAATAGTAAAGCTTATAGAGTTTATAACCTTAGAACTAACACTGTTCAAGAATCTGTTAATGTTGTGTTTGATGATGATAAAGGTCTTACAGATGACAAAGATGAAGAAGATGTATCACAGGTTACTGACACTTCTGAGAATACACTGAAGTCTGAAAATGTTGCACCAAATGTTAACACATCTGGGTCAACATCTACAGAACAGTCAACTGTAAATTCACAGAATGATCAGTACATTCCCAAAACGAATCCTTCTTCAAGAATAGGCAAAAGTCATCCTTCTGACCAGATCATAGGCGATGCTACAGTTGGAGTGCAAACAAGAGGAAGAGTAAGATCAAACAAGGTAGATGTGGTAAGAACAATATGCATGTCTTCTATGTGTAATGTTGTAAATGCTGAATGCTATTTATCTGAAATTGAACCTAAGAGTGCTAAAGAAGCTTTAACTGATGAAAACTGGATTAATGCTATCCATGAAGAACGTGGTCAGTTTGAAAGAAATGAAGTTTGGACACTTGTTCCTAGACCTAGTCATACTAATGTCATTGGAACAAAGTGGATATTCAAGAATAAAACTGATGAATCTGGTAATATTGTTAGGAACAAGGCTAGGTTAGTAGCACAAGGTTACACCCAAGTTGAAGGAGTTGATTTTGATGAAACTTTTGCACCTGTTGCTAGGATAGAATCTATTAGATTACTGCTAGCTATTGCATGTGTTATTGATATTAAACTTCATCAAATGGATGTAAAGGCTGCATTTCTAAATGGCATATTAAATGAAGAAGCATATGTTGAACAACCTATAGGATTTGAAGATCCACAGTATCCTGATCATGTATATAAACTTAAGAAAGCATTGTATGGTCTTAAACAAGCTCCTAGAGCATGGTATGGTAGGCTTACTGACTTTCTTTTGGAATATGGATTTATTAGAGGAGAGGCAGATAGAACTTTGTTCATTAAGCACACTGAAAATGATATACTAATTGCTCAAATATATGTTGATGACATTGTGTTTGGTTCTACTTGTGATAAAATGTTGAGTAACTTTGTTGAGGCAATGACTGCAACATTTGAAATGAGTATGGTTGGAGACTTGAACTATTTTCTAGGTCTTCAAATCAAACAATGCAGTGATGGTATTTTCTTTTCCCAGAGTAAGTATGCTAAGAACTTGGTTAAAAGATTTGGTCTTGAGAATTCAAAACCAATGAAAACTCCTATGGGATCTTCTTTGAAACTGTGCAAAGACAGTGCTGGAACAGATGTTGATCCAACACTTTACAGATCCATGATAGGTAGTTTACTGTATTTAACCTCTAGTAGACCAGATATTATGTACAGTGTGTGTGTTTGTGCTAGGTACCAAGCTAATCCAAAGGAATCTCACCTGAATGCTGTGAAAAGGATTATCAAGTATGTTGCAGGTACAAGTGACCTTGGAATCTGGTATACTAAGGACACCAACAACATTTTGATTGGCTACAGTGATGCTGATTGGGCTGGAGATATAGATGATAGAAAGAGTACGAGTGGAGGATGTTTCTACATGGGAAACAATCTTGTTTCATGGCACAGCAAGAAGCAGAATTGTGTTTCACAATCTACTGCAGAATCTGAGTATATAGCTGCTGGAAGCTGCTGTACACAACTCTTGTGGCTGAGCAAGATGTTCCATGACTATGGTATTTAGAATGGTATACTTACAATCTTTTGTGATAATACTAGTGCTATTAACATTTCTAAGAATCCTGTACAACACTCACTCACAAAGCACATTAGCATAAGACATCACTTTATGAGAGATTTAGTAGAGAAGAACATTGTGAAGTTGGAGTATATACCTACTGAAAAACAAAATGCTGACATTTTTACTAAGGCATTAGACCATGAGAGATTCTCAATCTTGAGGAAATCTCTTGGGATGAGCACTATCTGAAAAATTCGGATGGATGTCGTCACAAATGCGTCAGCATTTGGGACAACATCATGGGTTGTAAAATTTTATAAGTTGAATTTATTTCTTACTTAGTTAAATAATTCCTTTGTAAAATATCTACGAATCTAAGAACCTTGTAGTGCAAAAATAAACATGTCTTACACCTCTCAAATGCATAAAAATGAGAATGTTATTAGCATACTAAAAGATGTACCAAATCACTGAGTAACTATGGAGCACGGAGTTCACTACTACACTACTACGATGCCTTCTTTTCAAAAGGTGATTCTTTGGTAAAAACATCAATATATTTGTAATCCATTAAGTAAGTATGGGGCACGGAGTTCGCTACTACGATGTACTCTACAGGAACAATGGATCAATACAAATTAGATGCTATAACACAAAAAGAAAAATTATGGTGCAACACAAATGAAGCAAATTCATGTAAAAACCGTGTTGAGGTGTTTGTAACAGTTTTGAGCACAACATTGCCTGATTCGAATTTATTTTTATAAGTAGTAATTATTTAATTATTTATTGAGATTTATTTTATTTATTCAATTATATAACTAACCCACGTTTTTAATTTTCAGATTATGCTTGGACTAAGTAAAGAATTCTAGAAACTTCTTAATTATTTAATTAATTAATAAAATTGATTTTTCCCACTAATTAACCATGATCTAGGTTGTGGCTAAAAATGTGGAGCACTATCAAATTATTTCTGGAATAATTCGTTTTAACCTCCAACTACACATACATTCTCTCCATAAAACTCAATTAATTGTGATTTATTTTGCTAATTGTCTTTTTCGAGTTTTTGTTAAGTACTGTATTTGCAGAAACTGTTCTTTGGCCGTGTATTTCCCAAATTTACTACATACACTCTCAAAAACCTACCTTGGAAATCCAACCGATTCTTCTTAATGGCTGGAAACCACCCTCGATCACACTCTCACTCACACTCTTCTCCTGAATCTTCCAAACAAACTGCCCAAAATTCTCTTGAAATTCTTGCTTCAATGGCTTCGCAACAATCCAACTCCTCAAATGCCGACTCCAATGTCTCTGCAACCCCATCAACAACCGCTCCTGTTCCACCAACTACCCAAATCCCACAAGATTCGACCGTTGAACAGTTTACAAAAGCTGTCGAAGAAGTGTCTGCAACTCTTCGAACTACCGGGCATCTACCTGTGATGCAATTCGGAGATATCACTGTGGATATCTCAAGTTATTTGGCCGATCAAACTGCTCAAATGACTGCTGCAACAAAAAGCCCTAATCCTACTGTTCCAGTTTCAACGGAGGAACATGTCGAAACCGGTGTTGAAGGAGAAGCTGCTGCTGCATCCGATTCTGAGGATGAAGAAATGGAGGACGCCCAAGCTTCTGATTCTGGTACAAACTCATCTCTCTCACTTTCTGAAGAGTCTGCTCCTATTCCCTTCAAGAAAAATGCACAGAAAGGGAAAAGACAGAGAAGCCCTGTACAAAGAAGGAGATCGTACCGTGTATTCACTCGTGTGGATTACTCTGAATCCATGAGGAAGAAGAAGAAAGCTGGAGCTGATGCTGGTGAACCCATTCAAGTGTTCACTGATTCTGATGAAGAAACCGAAGTTGCCACTGTTGCTACAAAGAAGCCAAAGACTGTTGCTGAGAAACCAAAGAAAGCTGTTGTTGAACGAAGGAAGAAAGCTGCTACTGATCCCAAAGGCAAAGGGAAGGCCAAGATGATCCCTGAAGAAGAACCTGCTGAATCAGACTCTGATTCTGATTTCAATGTTTGCCTAAGAGACATGCAAGAATCTCTTAAGAAGAATGCTGAGTCATTTGCTGCTGCAAAAGAGTCCACACCAGAACCTGATGATGGTGGAAGTGGAGACAGCTCATCTTCTGAGGCAAAGAGCTCATCTGCTGAAGCAAAGAGCTCATCCAAAAGCTCCTCTGCACATGATGGAGACACTGATCCTGATGAGGAACTGCCTTCTGAGACAGAAAATGAAGGTATCTCTGATCACTCCACTTATGTTGAGAAAAGGTTAGAAATTTATTCTAAGAGGAAGCTGTTGATTGAGAAAAGAATAAATGTGCCTGATTTTGATAGTAAGGGTATGCTTAAGTTTTTAGAGGATAGAAATCTGTTGAATGCTGTTACATTTGGTGAAGCTTTTCTTACAAACTGGTCTTATGAATTCTATGCCTGTATGAAGAAAAGTTATGGAAAAAGAAGTTCTAGGTCTTATGGTACTGTAAATTTTAGGGGGAGGGATGTGCCATTCACTCCAGAACTTATTAATGAGTTCTTGCACACTCCTAATGTTGATGAGGATGATGATCCAGATATGGATGTTGTGATTACTGCAATCACAGGGGGTAGAAAGACTAAGTGGACTAGAAAGATGTTAGCTAGACACTTAACCTCCTTACATTCTGTTTTGTATAAGCTGATCATATACAATTGGATTCCCACTACCAACACCACCAAGATTACAAGAGACCAAGCCATTCTTATGTATAGGATTTCTATACTTAAGAAGTTCAATCTGGGACATACTATCTTTCACCATATGAGGAAATTTACTGGGAAAACTACTGGGAAAGGAAATCTGCCCTATCCAGTCTTGATTTCAAACTATCTGAAGCACCATGGCTTCACTGCTAAGAAGACTGATGTCTTGAGGGGGAGAGTGCCACTACTTGCTATTGCTCCTGCCTTATTGATTGGGGACAGAATCATTGATCTGCCCATAGTTGCTCCTGGTACTGATAGTCCACAGAGATCTTCCAGACCCTCTACTTCAGCTCAACCAGGCCCTTCCAGAACACATCAGAGAAATGCACCCCCAAATGTTGAGAACATTCGTGTCAACATTTCTGGTAATGTGTATCTTTCACAGGAATTCATCAAACTCCAACTCCAACACTTGCAGGAAACAATAGATGACCTCCAGTTCCTGAAGGACAGGTGGACCAACCTCCTTTCACCTACAACAGGGGGAGTATCACCACCATCCAACTCCAATGTGGTCATTGAGGAGATAAATGAAGATGGAGTTCCAGCTGCTGCTGATGCTGGTGCTGTACCTGATGCTGGAGGAGATGCTGCTGTAACTGATGTAGTTGCACATCTTGCTGCTATTTACTTTGTGGATGAAGCTGATGAACAGGAACATTGATGAACAGGAACAAGCTACAAGACAGGGGGAGATCTGATTTCATAATGGCTGCTGTTTATGCCATTTATTCAGTTCAATCTCTGTAATTAATGTTTAAGTTTGAATTCTGAAATTCTGATACACTTGTTATTTATTTTTTCTAGATGATAGGATGTCTATTACTGCAACTTGCTTAATGGTTCCACTTGATATTTGTTTACTGTCTTGCTTAATTTGTTTGCAGATTATCATGTGTCTAATATTGCAGGTTGTGTATAGTATTAGTGTCTGTTTTTGTTTTACATTATGTTTTGCTCTGATTTTTTATTATTTTTGTTTTGTTAGTGTCATACTTAGATTCTAAGTTAATTCTTCCAGTACAACTTATTATCTTAGTATAGTTACTTATGTTGTGAGTAAGTGTATAGTTTATACTTATTCTATTTTGGATAAAATAGTTTTGATCTTTTGGCACGGATCATTATGAAATTATCCTTGATCTTCAGTTGATTTGATCCAACGATTACAACAGGTATTGTCTTGACTAGTGCTTAGCAATGATGTCAACCTCAACTAAGTACATAAAACTGAGTATGTATAGAAATATATGTGCATCAGGTGTGTTGTAGTCGAAAGGTCAAATTGGGGGAGATTGTAGATGTTGTTAATTCTTAAATGTCTTAACATTATCAACAACATCTGAATTTGACCTTCCGAGATTTTTTCTAAGTCTTTTCTGAAATGCTACATTAAATGTTGACCTAAATGTTGTCGCATTTCTGGCAGGATCTAGAAGCTTCTACAAGGATCTGGAACCTGGAAGATTCCAGAATATTGGAGAACATGCTAGAACAGCCTGGATACATTTGGAACGACCTGGAGCAGCCTAGAAGGATCTAGAAAGATCATGGAAGTAGTGGAAGTTGAGTTTCCTAAAAAATAGGACCTCAATGTGGAAGCCTCTAGAATTTCGTATCCCACACTATAAATACCCATTGAAGGCTTCATAATTCAGTGTGCTCTATTCGATCAATATCCTAGACCGAGCGTTCATCCCTGTTAGGAAATTGTGGCCAATAGTTCTACATTTTAGTTCATACGTTGTATACCACCCGTATGACTGTGTGTCTTCTTATCTATTGAGAGTGTAATCATTAGATAGACTAGGCATTTCGACAGTGTATAATTTATACACTTAGTTCGTTTTCTAGACTTGGCACCTGCCTCGTTTATAGTTTCGTTGTGAAAGTTATTGTTGTAACATTTCACACAACATTTGTACTTGAAGATAAGTATTGATTTTACGCCATAAGGCAGACATAGATTTTTATTTATAAAATCTATGTTAAAAGTATTTCCATTGTGTCTCGTTTGTTTTTAGTGTTTCAAGTCTTCCGCTGTGAATCTTAATTTCTGATATTCTGTTAGAGTCAGTGTTGCACTATTTGTCTCAACATTCTGTGCAACATTTATCTACTTATACTTAAACACTTCTATACAACCATACCGCACACTTTCAAAAACCTAATCCACTTCTTTGAGCCATAGGTCTTTGATAACTCTGAATTTCCTCTATTGCTCTAGAGGATTTGTTCAAAGCAGACATCTTTAATTTCAGGCTCTCTTCACTTGATTTGAGAATGTCATACTCATGTGAGAGATTTTCAAACTTAGCTTGAAGAATTCTTAGTTCAAAATCTTTTCTCTTTTGAGTAAGTAGTTGAGCATCAATCTGTCCTTGTTGGTCAACTATCCTGAGATTTGCTTCCTCAAGCTCTCTCAAGGCTTTTTGATACAACTCAGTAGATTTAATATCAGCTATTATCTCAGCAGGTTTTGAAAGCTCAATTGAAAGTCTTTCATTTTCTCTCACACAATTATTATGAAATTCTTGTAATCTAGTGAAATCTTCCATCAACTTTCCAAAGGAAAGTTTTAAGTTGACTTCACTAGTGTTCTGTGATAAGAATGATGGTGAGCTAGAAGTGGAGGATACCTCATCATCCTCAATAGCCATGTTGCACACATCATCATCATCATCAATGTTAGAGAATAGTCCATCAGAAGAGTTGAGGCTTTCAGCACTATCAGATTCATCACCAGCCATCATAGATTTTCTGTTGGTGAACTTCCTGTCTCTTTTGGCTTGCCTCTCTCTTCTTTCTTTAGAGCTGAGTTAAGGGCAATCATACTGGAAGTGCCCTTTCTTCTTGCAATTGTAGCACAGATCCTCATCATCATCATTCTTAGATTCATCTCTTATTTTGGATGATGAAGGTTCAGCTCTACTAAACCTTCTCCTATCAGAGTACTTGTCCTCTGATCTTTTCTCTTCAGCCTTTTTGTCTTCAGCCTGTGCTTCAGGAGAGTTGTACCTTCTCCTGAATTTGTTGTCTTGGTAGAATTTCTTGTATCTACCAAACCTCGAGTTGAGCTTGTCAAACCTCCTTGCCATAAGAGCCATTTCTTCCTTCATTTTAGCCTTAGAGACTGACTTTGATGATCTTGGAGTGGGTTGCATTTCAGGTTCAGTAGCTTTGGCTTTAAATGCCACTCCTTTGACTGGTAGGGAAGTCTCTTCTGCTGGCTTTCTTCTATTGAGGTCAAACTCATAGGCTTTGAGTTCTGTGAAGATTTGTTGCATGGGCATGGTAGAGAGATCCTTGGTGTTTTGCATCATAACAACATAGACATCCCACTTTTGAGTGAGACTTCTCAGGATTTTCAAGCCAACTTCTCTTTTGGAGTACACCTTGCCCAATGAGTTGATTTCATTCATCACATCAGTGAATCTACCAACAAACTTGTCACTGGATTCTTCAGACTCCATTGTGAATTGTTCAAACTTCTGCACAACAACTTGGAGCTTGTTCTCCTTGATCTTTTCTGTACCCTCACACATCTCAGCAAGAGTGTCCCAAATTTCTTTGGCAGTTGTGCAGTGGTAGGCTCTACCCATGATTGCATCTGGAATTGTTTGGTAGAGGGTGTTCATGGCAAGATAATTCAGATTATCTTTCCTCTTTTCATGAGTAGTGAGGTCATCTTCATCTTTGGGAATCAGTTCCCTTATATCAGCTCTTTGCTCATCTGTCAATCTGGGGTTAATTTGAGTAAACACAAAAGGACCTCTTGTGGTTACTCTCAGTGTATCAATATGAAGAGATGCAAGATGAGCTCTCATTCTGATTTTCCAGAAATCATAATTGTCTATAGAGAACATGGGCAGTTTGTGATGTGAGATGTGGTTGACTGGATTTGTGGCCATGTTGTCCAATCCTTGAACAACATCATTAGGAACAGCATTGTTGTTGGCCATGGCTTAAGAATAAGATGTCAGTCAAATGATAAGATTTCAGATAGATCAATTCAGTGACTACACCAAATATGTGATTTTGAAAATTAAGATGGATTTTCAGAAGCAGTGGTCTTTGAACCCCTGCTTTGATACCACTTGTTGGTCCAGAAAGGAGTATATGACAAGTGTATGGGGGGGGGAATACACTTGTATGCAAATTCTTTTCAAACTTGATCAAACCAGAGTTCAACAAGGTTGTCCTGGATAACTCTGCTGATGAGATTAACTCTTCTAAGATAATCAAGCTACTAAGTACTATTGAGTACTTAGTTGAATAACTATCTAGGGGAGTTATATGTGCGGAATTAGTGGTTGGCCCTTTAGTTTAAACTCCTTTAAATTCTGAAATCACTTAAGCAATATAGTCCAGTTTTTAGAGAACTTGTCCAATACAGTTTTTGCACAGTCTTGAATATATGTCTTTTGAAAGATCAGTTTTGTGTGCAGTGTTGAATGTATGAAAGTACTTGAAAGTGAATCAACATAAGAGTTTATAGTGGTTCAGAGACTCAAGCTCCTACATCCACTTTCCCTGATTTAACAGGATAATTCCTTCACTCTTGGAATTAACTTGTTTTATAGTGCCAAGGTGCACTTGATCAAGAACACCACTCCTTGGTGAATTGATCCCTAGGATGTCTAGAGTCCTAGTACCCTCTATCAACTCAGAACTGAAATGTTCTTCTCTCAACAGTCAGCTCCTTCCACTTCTACTACTACAACCTTCTCACTTTCTCACTTGAAAGGGGTAATGGTTGAAGTAAGGTTACAACTAATGAGATATCCTTTACAATGAAGGTCAGTGTATAAGGATAGGATATCTCTCTAAGCTTTGTATGGATAAACAATGAAGTTCAGCTTAGATGAAGTGTTTGAAGACTAAAATAGTCTTTTGAAAGCTTTGAAAGCACTTGCTAACTTGTAGGATAGTTGGCTTGGTAGTTGGTGCTTCAAATGGTCTTCACACTTCTGTATTTATAGACAAATTTGAGGATTTGCCCGTTGGAGAGGCAATCTCAAATTGCTATAAATGTCTTCCTTGAGTTCTTCAAACTGGAAGACAGATTCTTGATAGTGACATGTCCTTATTTGGGTAATAAACGGCTTGTAAGACTTTGTCTTCATTCTGCAGCACTCTTCCCAATGTCTGACTTTAAGATTCACTTGTTAAGACTTGGACATGGCTTCTGAAGGTTGATCCAATGACAGGACAACATTCCTTATCAAATGGACAACTCTGCTTATCACTATCAGCATACATGCTTATCAGCATAGTTGGCTTGCTCTTCTTCAGATGACTTGACTCTTTCCCTTTACTTCATGTAGATGTGATCTCAGCATGATTTAATGAAGTCTTTTAGGGTGTAGTTGTCTTTATCTCTTCAGTATAGTTGACTTTCAAGCTTCAGAACATTTTGTTCTGGTTTAATTGTGCTGAGACAACTCTTCTGGACAACTCTCCTGATCAACATACTTGGCCTTTGAGCTTCAGAACCTTTGTTCTTGTTTTGATTGTGCAGAGACAACCTCTCTGGACAACTCTTCTGATCAGAGCATTTGAATATACTTGGCATTTAAGCTTTAGAACCTTTGTTCTTGCTTTAATTGTGCAGAGACAACTCCTCTGGACAACTCTCTTGATCAACACACTTGGTCGTCAATAGACTTAGTGAAAGTGTGTGGTGTGGGGTGTATGTATAGAAGTGTTTAAGTATAAGTAGATAAATGTTGCACAGAATGTTGAGACAAATAGTGCAACACTGACTCTAACAGAATATCAGAAATTAAGATACACAGCGGAAGACTTGAAACACTAAAAACAAACGAGACACAATGGAAATACTTTTAACATAGATTTTATAAATAAAAATCTATGTCTGCATTATGGCGTAAAATCAATACTTATCTTCAAGTACAAATGTTGTGTGAAATGTTACAACAATAACTTTCACAACGAAACTATAAACGAGGCAGGTGCCAAGTCTAGAAAACGAACTAAGTGTATAAATTATACACTGTCGAAATGCCTAATCTATCTAATGATTACACTCTCAATAGATAAGAAGACACACAGTCATACGGGTGGGATACTTCGTATGAACTAAAAGGTAAGACTACTGGCCACAACTCCTAACAGGGATGAACGCTCGGTCTAGGAGATTGATCGAGTAGAATACACTGAATTATGAAGCCTTCAATGGGTATTTATAGTGTGGGATACGAAATTCTAGAGGCTTCCACATTGAGGTCCTATTTTTTAGGAAACTCAACTTCCACTACTTCCATGATCTTTCTAGATCCTTCTAGGATGCTCCAGGTCGTGCCAAATGTATCTAGGCTGTTCTAGCATGTTCTCCAATGTTCTGGAATCTTCCAGGTTCCAGATCCTTGTAGAAGCTTCTAGATCCTGCCAGAAATGCGACAACATTTAGATCAACATTTAATGTAGCATTTCAGAAAAGACTTAGAAAAAATCTCGGAAGGTCAAATTAAGATGTTGTTGATAATGTTAAGACATTTAAGAATTAACAACATCTACAATCTCCCCCAATTTGACCTTTCGACTACAACACATCTGATGCACATATATTTCTATACATACTCAGTTTTATGTACTTAGTTGAGGTTGACATCATTGCTAAGCACTAGTCAAGACAATACCTGTTGTAATCGTTGGATCAAATCAACTGAAGATCAAGGATAATTTCATAATGATCCGTGCCAAAAGATCAAAACTATTTTATCCAAAATAGAATAAGTATAAAATATACACTTACTCACAACATAAGTAACTATACTAAGACAATAAGTTGAACTTGAAGAAATTCACTTACAATCTAAGTATGACACTAACAAAATAAAAAAATCAGAGCAAAAATATAATGTAAAACAAAAACAGAACTAATACTATACACAACCTGCAATATTAGACACATGATAATCTGCAAACAAATTAAGCAAGGCAGTAAACAAATATCAAGTGGAACCATTAAGCAAGTTGCAGTAATAAACATCCAAGAAAAATAAATAACAAGTGTATCAGAATTTCAGAATACTTAAACATTAATTACAGAGATTGAACTGAATAAATGGCATAAACAACAGCCATTATGAAATCAGATCTCCCCCTGTCTTGTAGCTTGTCCCTGTTCATCAATGTTCCTGTTCATCAACTTCATCCACAAAGTAAATAGATGCAAGATGTGCAACTACATCAGTAACAGCAGCATCTCCTCCAGCATCAGGTACAGCACCAGCATCAGCAGCAGCTGGAACTCCATCTTCATTTATCTCCTCAATGACCACATTGGAGTTGGATGGTGGTGGTACTCCCCCTGTTGTAGGTGAAAGGAGGTTGGTCCACCTGTCCTTCAGGAACTGGAGTTCATCTATTGTTTCCTGTAAGTACTTGAGCTGCAATTTGATGAATTCCTGTGAAAGATACACATTACCAGAAATGTTGATATGGATGTTCTCAACATTTGGGGGTGCATTTCTCTGTCTTGATCTGGATGATTCTGGATGATCAGAAGTTGAGGGTCTTTGCTGATGTTCAGTAGTTGAAGGCCTGTGCTGATGATCAGTACCAGGAGCAGTCAAAGGCAGATCAATTACTCTATCCCCAGTGAGTAAGGCAGGAGCTATGGCCAGTAATGGTACTCTCCCCCTCAACACATCAGTGTTCTTGGCAACAAAGTCATGATGCCTCAAGTAATTTGAAATCAGAACAGGATAGGGTAGGTTGCCTTTTTCAGAAACTTTTCCAGTAAATCTCATCATATGGTGAAAAATTGTGAGGCTTAAATTGAACTTCTTAAGCACAGAGATCCTATACATAAGAACAACTTGGTCTTTTGTGATCTTAGTGGTATTTGTAGTGGGAATCCAGTTGTAGATAATGAGTTTGTACAACACAGAATGTAGGGAAGTGAGGTCTTTGGCTAGCATCTGTCTAGTCCACTTAACTACCCTACCACCAGTTATAGCAGCAATAACCACATCCATGTCAGGTTCTTCATCCACCTCAACATTGGGAATATGCAGAAATTCATTTATCAACTCAGGAGTAAAAGGTACATCCCTCCCCCTAAAGTTTACAGTCCCATACCACTTAGATGATCTCCTACCAGTACTCTTTTTCATGCAAGCATAAAATTCATAAGCCCAATTTGTCAAGAAAGATTCACCAAAATTCACAGCATGCATCAAATTCCTTTCCTCTAAGAAACTAACCATGCCTTTACTTTCAAAATCAGGGATATTAATCCTCTTCTCTATCAGTAGTTTCCTCTTAGAATAAATAGCCAACCTATTTTCTAGAGTCTCAAGAGAATCAGAATTACCTTCCTCTTCAGAAGCAAGGTCATTAGAGCTTGATGTGGAGACTTTAGCAGAGCTTTCCTTCGATCTGCTTTCTGCACTGGAAGAGTTATCACCACTGCCATCATCTTCAGGTTCTGGTGCAACTTCCTTTGCAGCAGCAAAATGCTCAGCATTTTTCTTAAGAGAGTTCAGTATATCTCTTAAACACACATCAGAGTCAGAATTGGAATCTGATTTTGCGGGTTCATCTTCAGCAATCATCTTGGCCTTCCCTTTGCCTTTGGGATCAGCAGCAGCTTTCTTCCTTCTTTCAACAACAGCTTTCTTGGGTTTCTCAGCAACAGTCTTTTTAACTTTCTCAACAACAACAGCAGCTTCCTCTTCAGAGTCTGTGAACACTTGGATGGGTTCAGCAGCTTCAGCTCCAGCTTTCTTCTTCTTCCTCATGGATTCAGAATAATCCACACGAGTGAACACACGGTATGATCTTCTTCTTTGAACTGGACTCCTCTGTCTTTTTCCTTTCTGTGCATTCTTCTTGAAAGGAATGGGAGCAGATTCATCAGAAACAGAGAGTGAAGAGTTTGTACCGTCTTCAGAGATGTTTGCATCCTCCATTTCAACATCTTCAGGGTCGGAAGTAGCAATAGCTTCTTCTTCAGCAGTAACTTCCTCATTTTCAGCTTGCGAGGTGTGAACAGTAGGTGATTTAGGGCTTTTTGAAGCAGCAGCCATTTGGGCGGTTTGATCAGCCAAATAGCTTGAGATATCCACTGTGATATCTCCAAATGTCATCACGGGCAGATGACCTGTTGTTCGAAGAGAGTCAGACACTTCTTCGATAGCCTTATTGAACTGTTCGACAGTTGCATCTTGAGGAATGTTGGTTGTTGGTGGAACGGTTTGAGGAGCAGTTTGAGGAGTGGGAGTGGTTGTTGATGGAGTTGCAGAGACATTCGAGTCAGCATTTGAAGCGGTAGAGTTTTGTGAAGCCATGGAAGCAAGAATTTCGAGAGGATTTGTGCGAGAGTGAGATGAGGTTTTCGAATCAGAGAGAGATTGTGAGGAATTCGAGTTTGTTCCAGCCATTTAAGTTAGGCGGTTGGAATTTCAAGATAAGGATGGAAATTTGCACACACTTCTTTGAGATATACACAACCAAATAACAATTTTGCAATCTTAGTACTCAACACAATCAGAAATCACAATTTAGCAAATAAATGACATCTTATGTTCGATATTTATAGAGAGAGTAATGTAGTTGGAGGTTAAGAAAAATAAAACAGAAGAATTAATCTAGAATTTTCGAAAGTGCTCCACATTATTAGCCACAACCTAGATCATGGTTAATTAGTGGGAAAAAAATCAATTAATTAATTAAATTAATTAAATAATTAGGAAGATTCCAGAATTAATTTCGCATAATCTGAAAAAAAAATAGATAAGGGTCAGTAATTAATTAAATAAATAAACTTAATTTCAATAAATAATTAAATAATTACACAGATAAAAATAAATTCGAATCAGGCAATGTTGTGCTCAAAACTGTTACAAACACCTCAACACGGTTTTTACATGAATTTGCTTCATTAGTGTTGCACCATATTTTTCTTGTGTTATAGCATCTAATTTGTATTGATCCATTGTTCCTGTAGAGTACATCGTAGTAGCGAACTCCGTGCCCCATACTTACTTAATGGATTACAAATATGTTGATGTTTTTACCAAATATCACCTTTTGAAAAGAAGACATCGTAGTAGTGAACTCCGTGCTCCATAGTTACTCAGTGTTTTGGTACATCTTTTAGTATGCTAATAACATTCTCATTTTTATGCATTTGAGAGGTGTGAGACAAGTTTATTTTTGCACTACAAGGTTCTTAGATTCGTAGATATTTTACAAAGGAATTATTTAACTAAGTAAGAAATAAATTCAACTTATAAAATTTTACAACCCATGATGTTGTCCCAAATGCCACCGCATTTGTGACAACATCCATCCGAATTTTTTTTTTTTTCAGATAGTGCTCATGCCAAGAGATTTCCTCAAGATAGAGAATCTCTCATGGTCTAAGGCTTTAGTAAAGATATCAGCATTCTGTTTTTCAGTAGGTACATACTCCAACTTAACAATATTCTTCTCTACTAAATCTCTCATAAAATGGTGTCTAATGCTAATGTGTTTTGTGAGTGAGTGTTGTACAGGATTTTTAGAAATGTTAATGGCACTAGTATTATCACAAAAGATAGTAAGTATACCATTCTCCATACCATAGTCATGGAACATCTTGCTCAGCCACAAGAGTTGTGTGCAGCAGCTTCCAGCAGCAATATACTCAGATTCTGCAGTGGATTGTGAAACACAATTCTGTTTCTTGCTGTGCCATGATACAAGATTGTTTCCCATGTACAAACATCCTCAACTCGTACTCTTTCTATCATCTATGTCTCCAGCCCAATCAGCATCACTATAACCAATCAAAATGTTGTTGGTGTCCTTAGTATACCAGATTCCAAGGTCACTTGTTCCTGAAACATACTTGATGATTCTCTTCACAGCATTCAGGTGTGATTCCTTTGGATTTGCTTGGTACCTAGCACAAACACACACACTGTACATAATATCTGGTCTACTAGAGGTTAAATATAGTAAACTACCTATCATGGATCTGTAAAGTGTTGGATCAACATCTGCTCCAGCACTGTCTTTGCAAAGTTTCAAAGTAGATCCCATAGGAGTTTTCATTGGTTTTGAATTCTCAAGACCAAATCTTTTAACCAAGTTCTTAGCATACTTACTCTGGGAAAAGAAAATACCATCTCTGCACTGTTTGATTTGAAGACCTAGAAAATAGTTCAAGTCTCCAACCATACTCATTTCAAATGTTGCAGTCATTGCCTCAACAAATTTACTCAACATTTTATCACAAGTAGAACCAAACACAATGTCATCAACATATATTTGAGCAATTAGTATATCATTTTGAGTGTGCTTAATGAACAAAGTTCTATCAGCTTCTCCTCTAATAAATCCATATTCCAAAAGAAAGTCAGTAAGCCTACCATACCATGCTCTAGGAGCTTGTTTAAGACCATACAAAGCTTTCTTAAGTTTATATACATGATCAGGATATAGTGGATCTTCAAATCCTATAGGTTGTTCAACATATGCTTCTTCATTTAATATGCCATTTAGAAATGCAGCCTTTACATCCATTTGATGAAGTTTAATATCAATAAAACATGCAATAGCTAGCAGTAATCTAATAGATTCTATCCTAGCAACAGGTGCAAAAGTCTCATCAAAATCAACTCCTTCAACTTGGGTGTAACCTTGTGCTACTAACCTAGCCTTGTTTCTAACAATATTACCAGATTCATCAGTTTTATTCTTGAATATCCACTTTGTTCCAATGACATTAGTATGACTAGGTCTTGGAACAAGTGTCCATACTTCATTTCTTTCAAACTGACCAAGTTCTTCATGCATATCATTAATCCAGTTTTCATCAGTTAAGGCTTCTTTAGCACTCTTAGGTTCAATTTCAGATAAATAGCATTCAACATTTACAACATTACACATAGAAGACATGCATATTGTTCTTACCACATCTACCTTGTTTGATCTTACTCTTCCTCTTGTTTGCACTCCAACTGTAGCATCGCCTATGATCTGGTCAAAAGGATGACTTTTGCCTATTCTTGAAGAAGGATTTGTTTTGGGGATGTACTGATCATTCTGTGAATTTACAGCTGTCTGTTCTGTAGATGTTGACCCAGATGTGTTAACATTTGGTGCAACATTTTCAGACTTCAGTGTATTCTCAGAAGTGTCAGTAACCTGTGATACATCTTCTTCATCTTTGTCATCTGTAAGACCTTTATCATCATCAAACACAACATTAACAGATTCTTGAACAGTGTTAGTTCTAAGGTTATAAACTCTATAAGCTTTACTATTTCTAGAATAGCCTAAAAAGAAACCTTTATCACTTTTAGAATCAAACTTATGAAGTTGATCCCTATCATTCAAAATATAACATACACAACCAAATACATGAAAATATTTCACACTTGGTTTTCTGTTGTTCAAAATCTCATATGGTGTTTGACTTGTGCCAGAACGAATAAAAACCCTATTAATAACATGACATGCAGTATTCAATGCTTCTCCCCAAAATTTCTTAGCAAGACATTTGGATGTTAGCATAACTCTAGCCATTTCTTGTAAAGTTCTATTCTTTCTTTCAACAATTCCATTTTGTTGTGGAGTTTTAGGAGATGAATACTCTTGCAAGATACCCTTTTTATCACAAAAATCATTAAACATGCTGTTTTCAAATTCCCTACCATGATCAGTTCTAATACGGCCAACTTTCAAGTTAAACACATTTTTGAACCTTTTATAAAGAATTTTAAATGCAGCAAATGCTTCAGATTTGTCTCTTAAAGACTCTACCCAGGTATATCTAGAAAAATCATCTACCACAACTAAGGAATACCTCTTTCCTCCAATGCTTTCAGTTTCCATAGGACCCATCAAGTCCATGTGCAGTAATTCAAAACATCGATGTGTAGTACAATGTGACAGCATTTTGTGCGACATTCTTACCTGCTTACCTTTTTGGCATGGTCCACATACAGTGTTGTTCTGAAGATTTAGTTTTGGAATCCCTTTTACTGCGTCTGCTTTGATTAGTCTGTTCATTGATCTGTAATTTGCATGACCCAATCTTTGATGCCATAGAACATTTTCATCATATTTTGACAAGTTACACATATTTGTTCCAATAAGATAGCAATTATCAGCTGACCTAGTACCAGCCATAACACAAACTTCATCTTTATTAAGAACATAACATGAATCTTTATCAAATTTCACATGCAAATTATCATCACAAAGTTGACTAATGTTAATCAGATTTGCAAGTAAGCCATCAAAATGTAAGATGTTGGGAATAAAATGATTTTGATCTAAGATACCAAAACCCCTGATTGATGATATACAAGTTAGTTGAGATATGCTCAAGTCATTGTTCAGGCAAGTTCTCCCAGAACATTTAATGTGTAATATGCTTAAAATAAGATCTCAGAAATGTTATGAGATATTAGTAATCAGGATAGTTGTCCAAAGCTGAAATGTTAGGCAGCTTGATAGGTCTATAGGACAAAGTTGTTGATCTATTCAAGACAAACTGATCAAATGGACAACCTGGCTGAAGAAGTTCAAGTATACTGAAGCTGTGCTCATAAATGCAAAAGATCTAGGCAGTTTGAAGTACAAATGATCAAAAGAATTAAATGTCAAAAGCTTACAGAAGATGCATTCAATGAAGCATTTATTGTCAATCATGCCTGAACCAAGCATTAAAGAGTGAAGCATTGAATGAATGTTGGAACATTCTAAAACTGCAGCAGGAATGTTCAGGGAGCTTGTCCCATCTGACCGTTGGCTGTGTGTAAAGTTTGCCACAAATCAACCTAGGACATTGTGCAAAATTGGAAACTGACACAAGTCTTCTCAGCCGCATTTGTCAGAAGTCAACACATTCACTCAAGCAACCATTGAAGACCTCTTTTACACAGTGGATAAAAGGATGTCAAGCTTCATAGCCGTTTCAATGGTGCTGCAAATAGACATATTTGAATTGCTAATCCCTCCAACGGTTAGTTGTTCAAATTGTCTATAAATGCAGAAGTGATCAAAGGAATTCAGTATCCAACTACAAGCTATCAAACTATCATCAAGCTTACAAAAGGAAACCAAGCTATTCTCTAGAATTCCAAGTTTCCTGAATCACTTCAAGTTAGCTAAGCCAAATTCTTGTAAACATCCTAGCTTAGCATTGAGATATCCTATTCCTTTACTCTGTTCTTATTGTAAAGGATATCTCTATTAGTTGGAACCAAACCTCAAACCTTATCTCATTTAGTGAAGAGAGTGTTTGTTGTAGAAGTGAGAAGTTAAGGACTGTTAGTGTGAAACACAGTCTTAACTCAGAGAGATTGAGCACTAGGACTCAAGTTATCCTAGGGATCAAAACACTAAGAGAGTGTTGTTGATCAGTGCACCTTGGCACTATAAAACAAGCTAATTCCATTGAGAAGGAATTATCCTGTTCAATCAGGGAAAGTGGATGTAGGAGCTTCAGTCTCTGAACCACTATAAATTTGTGTCTCATTTACTTACTGCATTCTTAACTTCACACCACTCAATCATATTTCAAAGATTCATAACTCTGTAAGTAAGAAAATCTGTTTTGGACAAAGTCCCTGATAACCTGTCTTTTCAGAAATTAACTTGGAGTATTTCTTTAGTCAAAGGCCAACCACATTCCGCACTTAGCAACTCTTTTAGATATTTAGCCAACTGATCACTCAATAGTAATCAGTAGGACAAGTATCTATCAAAGTTCACACTCAGGCCAGTTGTGAAACAACTTGCCTGATAGGACCAGTTTATCAAAAAGAAAAGAATTTGCATACACAAGTGCATTCCCCCCCCCCCATACACTTGTGTTATACTCCACCAAGGACCAACAAGTGGTATCAGAGCAGGGGTTCAAAGACCACTGCTTCTGAAAATCCAACTGATTTTCAAAATCACATTTTCTGTGGTCACTGAACTGATCCAAATTTCTGAAAAACTTATCTGTGTTCATCTTCTATTACATTTGTTGAAATGGCTAACAATGCAGTTCCAGGAGATGCTGTCAACACCATCAACAATATGGGTCCAAACTAAGTCAATCATATTTCTCATCACAAACTGCCAATGTTCTCAATTGAGAACTATGATTTCTGGAAGATCAGGATGAGAGCACATCTTGCTTGCCAGCATGATGAGATGCTTAAAGTCATCACTAGAGGGCCATTCACATTCACTAAAGCAAATCCCAAACTCACTGATGCTCAAAAAGCTGATCCAAGGGAATTGCTGCCAAAAGATGAAGATGACTTTACAGCTGAAGAAAGAAAAAGGCACAACCTGAACTACATTGCAATGAACACATTGTACCAGACAATTCCAGATGCAGTGATGGGGAGAGTGTACCACTGCACATCAGCTAAAGAGATTTGGGATACCTTAGCACTTATGTGTGAAGGTACCCAAAAGATCAAGGAGAACAAGCTTCAAGTGGCTATCCAAAAATATGAACAATTCTCTATGGAGGCCAATGAAACTATTGATCATCTTGATGGCAGGTTCACTGACATCATGAATGAAATAAACTCTCTTGGCAAGTTCTATGCCAAAAGAGAGGTTGCTCTGAAGATCTTGAGAAGTCTCACATCCAAGTGGGACATATACTCTGTCATGATGCAGAATACCAGCAATCTTGACAACATGCCAATGCAGCAAGTATTCTCTGAACTCAAAGCATATGAGTTTGATCTCAATAGAAAGAAGGTGCATGAAGAGCCATCCTCTTCAAACAAAGGTGTTGCCTTCAAAGCTGCTGAAACAGAAAAGAAAATTACTCAAAGATCCTCTCAATCTGTTTCAAAATCTGAAATAAAGGAGGAGCTGGCACTCATGGCTAGAAGATTTGAAAAGCTCAACTCCAGATTTGGTAGATACAAGAAGTTCTACCAAGATAACAGAACCAGAAGGAGATTCAGTTCCCCTGAACATAAATCAGAGGACAAAGTCTCTGATGAAAAGAAAGAAGACAGATATGCTGATAGGAAGAAATTCAGCAAAGGTGAGCCATCATCATCAAGAAGGAAGGAGTCCTCAAGCAAGAAGAATGATGATGAAGATGTGTGTTACAACTGCCAGAAGAAGGGTCATTTTCAGTATGACTGTCCTGACCTCAGTGCAAAAGAAAGAAAGGAAAGGCAAAACAAAAGAGATAAAAGGCTGAACAACAGGAAGGCTATGGTAGCTGGAGATTCAGCAAGTGAGGAGAGTGTCTACTCTTCTGATGATGGGCTGTTCTCCAACAGTGACAGTGATGAGGACTGTCAAATGGCACTTGAAGATGAAGAGGTATGTTCAACTTCCAACTTGTCAATTAACACACATGAATCTAGTGAAATCCATCTTGACTTTGAAAAGTTGTTGGAAAATTTCACCAGAATGCAAGAAGTATGCAATATGGCTCTGAGAGAAAATGAACAGTTGAGGTCTAAAGTCAAAATGTTCAATCCTCCTGAATCTGAAGTTGACATTAAATCAACTGAGTTGTATCAACAGATTGTGAGAGAACATGAAGAAATGTCTCTCAAAGTCTCTGAACAACAAAAGCTGATTGATGAACAAAATCAGGCTCTAAAGAAAAAGGATTTTGACTCTAGAACTCTACAAGCTAAATTTGACAATCTCTCAAGAGAATTTGATACTCTAAAATTAAGTGAGGGGAGCTTGAAAATGAAAATGTCTGCCTTGAACAAATCTGCTAAGGCAATAGAGGAAATTCAAGGGTTTCAAAGACCATTTGCTCAAAAGGATGGATTTGGCTATAATCCATTTGAACCCTCACCTGGTCTTAGTTTTGCTTCATCAAGCAATTCTAAGATGACTTTTGTAAGATCAGTGGCACAACCAAATGAAAATGAAGTAAATCAACCACTGATCAAGGATAAGGGAAAAGGAATTTTTATACCAACTCAGGTAAACAATGTACCTAAACCCACACCTTTGGAAAAGGTTAAAGGCATTGCTTACAGGAGGAATGAGGTTCAGAAAGGTAGAACTAATGGAAGGCCAACCTATCTGAATCATCATCAGAGGAGTTGTCCAAAACCTGTTCAGAAGAGGCCAACTCAAATGAGGCAACCTCAACTAAATGGATTAAGGCCAATACCCTCTGATAGGTATAAAACATTCAGGAAGCCTGGACCTTACTTGCCAAATGGAAAAGGCCATCCAAAAACCTATCCTCAAAAGTCTTACCCAGCTGCACCTAAGCTTAGTAACTTCAGGAAAAATGCCCCAAAGAAATTTACCAACTCTCCTGAACTCTACAAAGCTAACACTTATACACAGAAATCACCCAAGGCATTTAAGGGTCAAACTGTGTATGTAGATGTAAATGGAAACCAAGTCAGTCACTTTGAATCAATCAAAGTTATCAGGCAGATTTGGGTTCCAAAAGGTACAGCTAACCCTCTAGGACCCAACACTCAAAGGGTACCTAAATTTTGACTTTGCAGGACTGCAAGGACCCCAAAAGGAAGAGAAGCATCAACAAGAAAACAGCATGGTACCTGGACAGTGGATGTTCAAGGCACATGACTGGAAACAAGGAGCTTCTCTCAGACTTCATAGAAAAAGATGGTCCCTCAGTAACCTTTGGAGACAGCTCTCAAGGCATCACAAGAGGCTATGGTACATTAAACATTGGTAGTGTTAAAATTACTGATGTCTCATATGTTCTAGGCCTAAAATATAACTTGTTGTCTATAAGTCAAATTTGTGACAAAGGATATTGTGTTGAATTTGCACCAAATGAATGTACTATCAAAAACAAATCAACACAACAGGTGTTACTAACAGGGGTGAGAAAGGGAAATGTTTATTTTGCAGATTGGAGCAAAACCCCTGAAGCAGTCTGTCTTGTTGCCAAAAGCACAAATGAGCAAAGCTGGCTATGGCACAAGAGACTGAATCACCTGAACTTCAAAACCATCAACAAGATTGCAAGAAACTCTCTAGTTAAAGGGCTGCCAAATCAAGTGTTCACCAAAGAACATATATGCCAGCCATGTCAGGAAGGAAAGCAGATCAAAGCCTCATTCAAAGGAAAACCTGTCATTTCAACTGAGAGAGTCCTTCAACTATTGCATATGGATTTATTTGGGCCAATAATCCCAGTAAGTTTAAATGGAAGAAAATATGCTTTAGTTGTTGTTGATGATTTTTCCAGGTACACTTGGATAGTATTCTTGCTGAACAAAAAGGAGACCCAAGTCAAACTACCTGAATTGATGATGAGATTGAGCAATGAAAAGGGCCTAAGTATTGTCAAGATCAGATCTGACAAAGGCACTGAGTTCATAAACTCATACATCAATGAGTACTGTAGCAAGAATGGCATCACACATGAAACTTCAGCAGCAAGAACACCTCAACAAAATGGGGTTGCTGAAAGAAGGAACAGGACCTTGAAGGAGGCAGCTAGAACCTTGATTGCTGAATCCAAACTGCCTAAAAGGTTCTGGGCTGAAGCCATTAGCACTGCATGTCACACTCAAAACAGGTCCTTAATCACCAAAGGACAAGGTAAAACCCCATATCAAATATGGAAAGGTAGATTGCCCACTGTTGCTTATTTTCACATATTTGGTTGTAAGTGTTTCATCCATAATAATGGGAAAGAGCAATTGAAAGCTTTTGATAGCAAAGCTGATGAAGGAATATTTGTTGGATATTCACAAATCAGCAAGGCTTACAGAGTTTACAATTGCAAAACTCTTATTGTGGAAGAAACACCTCATGTTGTGTTTGATGAATCTATTAATGAGTTCAGGGATAGAAACCTGAATATTGATGAGATAACACAAAGAACAACCAGATTAAGGCTTCAAAGCAAGGAAACAGTGTTTGTGAAGGTTGCCCAGCCTGAACTTCATGAAAATCAAAAACTGGACAACCTACCTGATAGCAATCAACCAGTAGACAACCAACCTGAAGGAGAAATTGAACTGACTGACCCCATCCCAGTTCAAAACCAGGTAACAACTACCAATGAAGAAGCAGGCAATGCTGAGGTAGTTAATGGATCCACTATTCAAGGGGGAACCAATGAATATGTCAACTTATCTGACAATGAGGACAACACCCCTGAATATGATCCTGAACTTGATCCTTCAATTAACTTTCCTGAATTTAATGAATCTAGTGATCCAACTTCAGATGAGGACAATCCTCCTGAAAGGATCAGTTCTAGAAGGACTTGGTTGCATGACCACCCATCTAGCCTGATACTTGGTAATCCAAGTGAAGGGATCAAAACTAGAAGATTTCATGGAGAAAGTGCTCTGTTTTGTTGTTTTCTTTCAGAACAGGAACCTAAAGACATTGAGGAAGCACTACAAGACACCAACTGGATCATAGCCATGCAAGAAGAGCTGAATCAGTTTACCAGAAATGAAGTTTGGGAGCTAGTAGACAGGCCAACCCATCAAGATGTCATTGGAACTAAATGGGTGTTCAAAAACAAGAAAAATGAAAATGACATCATTGTGAGAAACAAAGCAAGATTGGTGGCCAAAGGATATTGTCAATCTGAAGGGATTGATTATGATGAGACTTTTGCTCCAGTGGCCAGACTTGAAGCAATCAGACTCTTCCTAGCATATGCAGCTCACATGAGATTCAAGGTGTATCAAATGGATGTGAAGAGTGCATTTCTCAATGGGGTGCTCAAAGAAGAAGTGTATGTGGAACAGCCTCCAGGATTTGAAGAAGGAAACAAGGTGTACAGATTGAAGAAAGCCCTCTATGGCTTAAAGCAAGCTCCAAGAGCTTGGTATGACACCTTATCACAGTTTCTTCTAGATCATGGTTTTGTCAAAGGCACTGTTGACAGAACCTTGTTCAGAATCTGTGAAGGAGATGATATTTTGTTAGTCCAAATCTATGTGGATGACATTATATTTGGATCTCCAAATGAAAATTTATGTGAGAAGTTCTCTAAACTCATGCAAAGCAAATTTGAGATGTCCATGATGGGATTGATGAATTTCTTCTTAGGACTTCAAGTCACTCAATCAAAGAAGGGAATATTCATCAATCAGGCCAAATATACAAGGGACATGATTTAGAAATTTGGATGTGCTACAAGCAAACCAGTCAGAATTCCTATGAATACTAACTGGAAGATGGATCCTGATGAAGGTGGAGAGTCAACAAACTCCACTAACTACAGAGGAATCATAGGATCACTGCTATATCTCACTGCAAGCAGGCCTGATATCACATTTGCAGTTGGAGTGTGTGCAAGATTTCAAGCCAATCCAAAGAAGAGCCATCTTGATGCTGCCAAGAGGATTCTAAGATATCTCAAGGGATCTGAGAATCTTGGATTGTGGTATCCAGCTGATGACAATATTGAGCTCACTGGATACTCAGATGCTGACTATGGAGGATGTAGAATTGACAGAAAATCCACCTCAGGAACTTGTCAATTCTTGGGCAGCAAGCTTATCTCATGGTTCTCCAAGAAGCAAAATACAGTTGCAACTTCAACAACTGAAGCTGAGTATGTAGCTGCTGGAAGTTGCTGTGCTCAGATTCTATGGCTCAGGCAACAATTAAGAGATTACAAAGTAATCACAAATGAAGTGCCCATATTCTGTGACAACAATAGTGCAATTGCCATCTCACAGAATCCAGTGCTTCACACCAGATGCAAGCATGTGGACATCAAGCATCATTTCATAAGGGATCATGTGGAGAAGAAAGATATCAAGCTTGTCAAAATTCACACTGATAAGCAAAAAGCTGATATTCTGACCAAGCCTCTAGCTGAAGCAAGGTTCTTGGAACTGTCAGCTGAATTAGGGTTACTTGATCCAGGCAAAATGGAAAAATGAGGAAAGTAAAGCTCATATGAAGGGGGAAGTTCATCATAGTTGAACTTCAGCAAAGTTGACCAACCTCACTGAAGCTGTCAGCCAAATAAGGAAACTCAGCAAGGTTGTCCCTGTAGTTCTCAGCAATGTTGGTCAGGGAATTTGTCCAAGTGGGACCCAGTCAGCAACTTTGGGACCCACTCAGGCAAAGTAATCAGGCAATTTGGTCCTCACATAAACCAAAGCACATCTCAGGATGTTTGTCCTAGTTAAATGGATAATTATTGCTATTATTAGCATTGATTAGACATTTAAGAGGTTTCTTGGTCTAAGAGTAGGCCATTTTAGGTGGAGTGTGTTATAAAGATTTTTAACCTCCAAAAGGCAAATCAGCATTTAATGCAGAAATCTTAATAAGATTGCATGAATTCTTGAGCCTTCATCCAAACCATTAAATTTCATTCAAAACTCCATCGAACCATTGAGAGTCCACTACCCCCACCATATTCAAACGGTTTTTCCAATTACCCACTGTTACATTCCATTAACCAACGGTTAATAAATCTATTCCATATATAACTCCTAAATTTTCACTACCATCCTTACGCACTCATATTTCCAAAATTCCTTGAAGTCTCAAAGCCTCTAAACCTGCAACTTTTCTTCAAAACTTTCTTTCTCTCAAATCTATCCATGGCTCCAAAACTCAAGAGAGAAGAACTCGTAGATTTCAATGATTCCTCTCTGGACATTGATTTCTCTTATCTTAGCAACCCAAATTCCCTTTGGTTTGAAAAGCTGGTAGCCTTTGATAGCCCAGATTCAGATGTTCAACAAGTCCTCCATTGGCTGAGGGAGGCAGGGCTAGAAAAATTCCTAGGCACCAAGCCTGATTCCTGCCTAAATCCATTTATGGCAGAATTATTTGCTTATCTAAGGTGGAAGGGCAAGAAGGGGGATGTGTGCACAAAGCTCACATATGCAGAAGAAGATGAAGAAGAAGAAAGCCAACACACAGTCATCTTCACTGCAGAGGATTTAGAAGCCAGTTTTGGGCTACCTTCTGAAGGCATAAATCCAGAAGTATACAAGGAAGAGGATGATCAGGAATTCTATTTCTCTTGGATGATAGAACCTAAGAAACTTGTAAGTGCTCAAAACAAAAACACTTTAAAGCCAGTGTTTAGGCATTTGTTTGACTGTGTTGTAAAGAGCCTGTTGAGCCACTCAGGGAGTGTTGAACAAATCAGTATGCCTAAATTAAGGGTGATGGCTGCTGTGATTGACTCTGCTGAGAAGAGAGTCAAGTTCAACTGGAAGAAATTCATTCTTGACAAAATGATGAATGAAAAATTCAAGTTCAAGGAGGTGAAACACCACAAGGTGGTGGTTGAAGGAAAACTCCAGTTCTGCACAAGAGCAAGCCTACTCTTGGAAAGATTTGCACATTACACCCACCTCCAAGCTAAGCCAAAGCCTTTTCCAGCTCAAAAGGTGATGTTTAAGAAGCTGTCTTCTAAGACAGAGAAGAGGAAGCAGGATGCAGCTTCAAAGAAGGCCATTACAAGTGTACCAGCAACCAGAGCCTCTCCAAGAAAGAGGAAAGCCCAGCCACCAAAAGTTCAACCAAAGATGAAGAAGATGAAGAAGATTTTGCATGAATCTTCACCAGAAAGTCAGTCAAGAAGTGGAGGAGCCACTTCTGAGGAAATAGAGAAGGTTGCTGAGGAAGGAGTCTCCCCTCCTGAAGAAAGTGTGGAAGTCAGAGAGGTTGTCCCACTGCAACCTGAAACAATCACAGAATTTAGAGACCTTGACCAGCCAACAAGGTATGAAAGAAAAAGAAGGATCATCAAGACCTCTGAGAAGCAAAGGTTGACGGAGGAAGAAAAGCAAAAGAAAGAGTTCTTCAAGGAGATTAGACAGGCCAGCAAGTCTAAATCCAAGTCCAAACCCAACAGCCCTGAAGCCAACTCTCCTGATATTCAATCTCAAAGAATATCTCCAAGGCAAGAAGAAGAGGAGTGCAAGACTCCTGAAGATGCACCAATCATTGCCAAAAAGGTGTACTCCCCTGAAGGTGCACCTGATAGATCAGGTATTGATGTACTGGCTGATTTGGTCAATCTTGAAGATAGACCCTTTTCCCCACTTGATCCAAGACTTCTCTCATATACCAAACTTCTTGAAACTGCTCTTCAAGAAGGTGATCAAGTTGTTTTCCCACCCATTCCAGCCATTCCAATTACCTCTTCAGGCACAATGCTCTCAAAAGCACCTGAATCCCAACTTGCTTTGACCTCTCCTGACCCCAACCCTTCTGAATCCAACCTACCTGAATCCCAGCCAAGCTTACTTGAATCCCATTCCAACCCTCTTGAATCCAACTCTTCTGGAGATGATAGTGGTGAATACTATACTTATGAGGGGATGTTGAGACAGATTGCAAGAGCCAATGTGGATGCATTATATCCAGGTTTGAAGGATTATCCCAGGCTGCAACAACAGTTCTATGATCTCAGAGCTCTTGTTGAAATCAAAGATAGAACCATTGTGGAAATAGCTCAGGCTATTCAGGATAAGGGTGCCAACTGGTGGCAGGTTGAGGAAAATAGGCTGCTACATTTTGCAAATGTAAAGAAGACCAGTGTATTAACCACTGAGGCCCTATTTTGCACCATTGTCCATGAAAAAGTGCTTGCTGAAAGAGAAAGGGTAGCACAAGGAATCAAGCATCCTGACAGTCCATCTGATGATGATGATGATGATGATCACACCAATCCCAATCCTCCTGGTATCAACTCAGCTCAGGTACATTACTTGACTTTTCATTCTGTGAAGGACTCTGATCATTCAGAGGAGTTGACCAAAGATGGTGACTCAGTCCAAGATGCATTGGCCAAGGATGGTTCTTTTGAACCTGAGGCACAGCTTGACAATGCTGAGACTTCCATAGGAGAAGCTGGTTTGGCTAAAGCCTCATCAATGTCAGGCAAGTTGGACATTGACCAGCCTTTAGTCATTCAGGATGACTCAGTGGACTTGGGATGCCCAAGCACTGTGATCTCCCAACAACTGCCCTCTGTGGATCCTGTTGAGGATATAGAGGTGTCAGGTTTAAACATTGAAGGAGTTGAAAAGGCTGTGAGTGCTGAAAAATCAGAGGGAGGTGTTGGTGAGGAATGTGTGATCACTGGTTCCTTGAGTGCACCACAAATAGAGGGTGAGGAAGTAGAAATATTGGGTGCAGCCCAATATGAGAGTCAGGCTATTCTTCAAGTCAAATCTGAACTTGATGAATCCCTTGGTGAAAGGAGGCCTGATTCTCCAGTGAATGTGAGTCTATCTTTTGAACATGAAGAAGAAAAGAATAAAGTTGAAAATGAGAGAGAAGGTGCTGATGTATCAGACCTTATGGGAGAAAAAGAAATAGAGGGTGCTGAGGGAGTTTTTACTAACACTGTTAGTTTTGCAGATTCAGTTACTGTTACTCTTGAACAGATTTTTGCAGATGCCTCCCTGACAGATATACCAGTTGAAGCTGCCACTGATCTTCAAGCAGTATCAGCAAATGTGTCCACACTTAACCAAATCTACTTTGAACAAGCCAACACCTCTGAGGCTCACTTTCAGATGGCTACTCAGACTGCATCCATCATTGAAGAGCAGTCAGGGAAGTTGGACACACTGGTCAGGGAAGTTGAGAAGGCTCATGCAACCACTGCTGATACCCTAGATGGCCAAGGGAAGAAGAAGTGATCTTACCTACTATTGATGCAAGACTTTGTGGAGTTGAAACTGGACTGCAAACAGTTTCAACTGAAGTGACAAAAGCCAAAGATGTTATGGGTATATTCACTAGATCTGTGAAGAAAGAGCAGCAGGGTCTCAAAACTTTGTACAAGCACAATGTAAAGGCATTGAGAAAGACAATCAAGGATGCTTTAAGGCAGAGAACAGCAGCCCAGAGAAAGAAGGCAGAAGAGTTGAAAGCTGCTATGGTGAAGGAAGCTGCTGAAAAGTTCACTGTTGAACTCATGGCCAAAGTATCTGATCAAGTTGTGGCCAATCTCACTGAACAACTTCGGGCCAAACTTGATCAATCACTGAAAGCCACATTGGATGCCATAGTTTCCCAGAAGATGAAGCCTGTTCACACCTTTTTGAGCATGGCAGATGATAAAATGCAAAACATTCATGATGAGAATGTTTATCTACTGCAGGAATTGAAGTCCCTCACCCATTCCCACTCACATCTCTCTGTCACTATGAGTGAATTGAAGCCCCAGTGTTTTGATAATGCCAAAAAGGGGGAAAGACAGAGAGCAAGGGCAAAGGGAACCTTGGTGATTGGTGAACCCAAGGGCAAGGAGAAAGTCCCTGAAGTTGAGGAGGAAGCAGTATAAGACATTGGGAAAGGCAAAGGCCCAATGAATGTTGAAGATTTAACTGAGGAAGAGCAGATACAAATAGCTGTCAAGGAATCCATGGTATCAGCTATGGAAAGTCAGGCAAGAAAGCTTCAAAGGCCAGGTGGTGAGTCTACAGGACTTGAACCTCAAGAGAAGGTTGCTGAAGTGAGGGGGAAGGTGACAAGGTCATCTGAAAGAAAGAGGAAGGAACTGCAAGCCTTCAATGAATTCCCAACCAGCCTGACTTTGCCATCAGAATTTCAATCTGAAGAATCTACTCCAGCAAAGAAATCAAAGAGAATGAAGAAAGCAGTCCTGATGCCTGCTATTGAAGAAGTTGAAGAGGAAGTACAAGACAAAGAGCCTGAAGAAGTAGTGCCCAAGCTTGCTGATGATCCTTCCAAATTGTTTGAAGAAGGATTTGGGAAAGATCCAGAAACTCAGGAAAAGCTAGCTCTCTTGAGAGCCAAAGAAAAAATGGATCAGTTGGTTGAGGCCAACAAAGCAAGAGATGGGAGAAGGGCAAACTTCAAAGCTCCAAGAAGGAGGGCTTCATACAGAAGGCTCAAACCTCAAATGCTGCAAAGATGGGACACTCAGTACCCTCACCATGATAAGTGGGTTCCAATCTCACTGAATGATGCATGGGAGGAGGCCAAGAGAAGTTTTGTTTATGACTTCTATGTCATTGGAAAGTGGCTTGGTGAGAGTGTGGAGGAAATCTTTGTTCAGTTCATGTTTGAGAACCACAGGGACCTCTACAAAAAGCTGTTTGCAGCAGCTGAGATGGCAAGAGTGGAGTTCAAGGCCCCTGGTCCAATTATGTACATGCCTCCCAAGTTCAATGGGAACTTGATTGATGAGGGGAAGATTCTGGAAGAGTTTATCAACATCATGAAGATGGAGAAGCTAAAGCCTGGCCCTAGAGGAACCAACAAGGAGATCTGGGATCTAAAGAAGAGAGTTTGGGCTCAGTATGGCATAGCTCCTCAAGATGATGGAACTCTATGAAGGATAAGTTCATCCCTTTCCCTAATTTGCTGTTATGAAGTCTGTTGTTATCTTTTTTTTTACTATTCTAGATTAGTGAATCCTTTTGATTTTCAGCCCTGTAATGGTTTATCACTTCTATAAAAGGATCACAGTGTTACTATCAAAGAGATAACAACTCATTATCTCAACTAACCTATCCTGACATATATTACTTGATTTATTGTGCTAACAGTTTCTTTCAGGCAAGTTGACCAGTTCACTCTCCCTGAAGGTAATATTTAGTTTAAGTCAAGGTCCCTTTGTAATAGGTTTTGGCATCATCAAAAAGGGGGAAATTGTTGGGAATAAAATGATTTTGATCTAAGATACCAAAACCCCTGATTGATGATATACAAGTTAGTTGAGATATGCTCAAGTCATTGTTCAGGCAAGTTGTCCCAGAACATTTAATGTGTAGTATGCTTAAAATAAGATCTCAGAAATGTTATGAGATATTAGTAATCAGGATAGTTGTCCAAAGCTGAAATGTTAGGCAGCTTGATAGGTCTATAGGACAAAGCTGCTGATCTATTCAAGACAAACTGATCAAATGGACAACCTGGCTGAAGAAGTTCAAGTATACTGAAGCTGTGCTCATAAATGCAAAAGATCTAGGCAGTTTGAAGTACAAATGATCAAAAGAATTAAATGTCAAAAGCTTACAGAAGATGCATTCAATGAAGAATTTATTGCCAATCATGCCTGAACCAAGCATTAAAGACTTAGAGCATTAAAGAGTGAAGCATTGAATGAATGTTGGAACATTCTAAAACTGCAGCAGGAATGTTCAGGGAGCTTGTCCCATCTGACCGTTGGCTGTGTGTAAAGTTTGCCACAAATCAACCTAGGACATTGTGCAAAATTGGAAACTGACACAAGTCTTCTCAGCCGCATTTGTCAGAAGTCAACACATTCACTCAAGCAACCATTGAAGACCTCTTTTACACAGTGGATAAAAGGATGTCAAGCTTCATAGCCGTTTCAATGGTGCTGCAAATAGACATATTTGAATTGCTAATCCCTCCAACGGTTAGTTGTTCAAATTGTCTATAAATGCAGAAGTGATCAAAGGAATTCAGTATCCAACTACAAGCTATCAAACTATCATCAAGCTTACAAAAGGAAACCAAGCTATTCTCTAGAATTCCAAGTTTCCTGAATCACTTCAAGTTAGCTAAGCCAAATTCTTGTAAACATCCTAGCTTAGCATTGAGATATCCTATTCCTTTACTCTGTTCTTATTGTAAAGGATATCTCTATTAGTTGGAACCAAACCTCAAACCTTATCTCATTTAGTGAAGAGAGTGTTTGTTGTAGAAGTGAGAAGTTAAGGACTGTTAGTGTGAAACACAGTCTTAACTCAGAGAGATTGAGCACTAGGACTCAAGTTATCCTAGGGATCAAAACACTAAGAGAGTGTTGTTGATCAGTGCACCTTGGAAAGTGGATGTAGGAGCTTGAGTCTCTGAACCACTATAAATTTGTGTCTCATTTACTTACTGCATTCTTAACTTCACACCACTCAATCATATTTCAAAGATTCATAACTCTGTAAGTAAGAAAATCTGTTTTGGACAAAGTCCCTGATAACCTGTCTTTTCAGAAATTAACTTGGAGTATTTCTTTAGTCAAAGGCCAACCACATTCCGCACTTAGCAACTCTTTTAGATATTTAGCCAACTGATCACTCAATAGTAATCAGTAGGACAAGTATCTATCAAAGTTCACACTCAGGCCAGTTGTGAAACAACTTGCCTGATAGGACCAGTTTATCAAAAAGAAAAGAATTTGCATACACAAGTGCATTCCCCCCCCCCCCCATACACTTGTGTTATACTCCACCAAGGACCAACATAAGACATTTTTAAGCTTAGGAAAACCTTTAACATTCAAAGTTCCTTTACCAAGAATCTTTCCTTTAGAACCTCCACCATATGTAACATTACCACTATTCAAGGTCACATAATCAGATAAGAAATCAGTACGACCTGTCATATGTCTAGAACAACCACTATCAAAGTACCATGAGTCAGGTAGACATGCTTTTAAGGAGGTATGAGCAACATTACAGGTAGCTTTTGGTTTCCATGCAGATTTCAAAAACTGTTTACCAGAATGTGACAGTTTTTTATGCAGCATTTTCAAAGTTTTCTGTTCTTCAAACAATTTTACACAGTAAGGACGAATATGACCAACTTTAGAACAGTAATGACAGATATACTTCCTTTTAACCTTGTGAGGATTTGATTGTGCAGATGTTGCATCAGATGTGACAACATTTGCCTTCACAAATTTCACAGGTTTTCTAAATTTCTCAGAAATAGAAGCAGTAGTACCATCATAACCTAAACCATGATTATTAGACTTACCAGTAGCTATAGCATTATTTACCTCAGAAGCACTCTTGGAATATTTCTTGAAACATAAGGTGGAATTTATCAATTTCTCCTTTAAGTTACAGATTTCCAGATCTCTTTTGGTAAGAATAACCTCTAGCTTGGTGATTGTGTCTTTCAGATCCTCATTCTCTTTATTCAAGGAATTAAGAGTGAGTTTCTGATTGTTCCAATCATCTAACAACTTTTGGTGTTCCTTGTCATCAGTCCTTTTTCATGCATCATCAACTAAACCATTAAAACAGTTCAAATCTGGGTGACTCTGTTCTGATGTTGCTGTAGATGTTGAGACATCAGGTACAGCATCAGAATCTGTTTCATCCAGATCATCATCTGAGGAATCATTATAATCAATTCTGGTAAAATTAGAATATTCATTCTGATTTAATTCATCAAGATCATCATCATCAGATTCATCACTCAAGGTAGCACTAAAGTTCAGCTTTTGCTTAAGTCTAGTGTTGGCACATTCATTTGCATAATGGCCATAACCAGAACAAGCATTGCATTGAACTGATTTTCGAAATTCAGGATCATACCTTGGTTTACCTTCACTCTTTGATAGTCTTGGTGTGAATTGAGTTTTCCTCCTTTCTGGTTGAGGTGTTGATGTATTGATTTGAATCTTAGGCTGAATATTTCTAGATTTGTTCACAGATTTCTTAAGAAACTTATTAAAGTGCTTAGTGAGCAAGGCAATGTTGTTAGGATTGTTGAGACATTCATCAAGCAATTCTTCATCAGAATCAACTTCAGTAATGATAGGTTGAGACTCAGAAATGTTTGATGTTTCTCCTTTAAAACCTACAACTTTCTTATCAGCATTAGCTTCATCATCTTGATTAGTGTTTATTTCATATGTTCTAAGAATACTCACTAACTCATTTTGACTTAACTTATCTGTATCTTTTGCCTCTTCAATAGCACAGATTTTAGCATCAAATCTTTTAGGAACAGATCTTAATATCTTATGAACTACTCTAACATTAGAAATAGGGTCACCAAGAGAATGTGATTCATTGATAATCTCACTTAAACTTTCATTGTAGGCTGTAATTGTTTCATCTTCCTTCATTCGGAGATTCTCAAATTTTGTTCCCAACATTCGAAGCTTAGTCCTTCGAACACTTTCTGAACCTTCACAATGCTCTTGCAACCTGTCCCATGCATCTTTAGAAGTAGAACAGTTAGATATAATTTTAAACATTGAAACATCAACAGAAGTAAAAATTGCATTTAAAGCTTTAGAATTGTAGCTTGCTGTTGTTATTTCATCAGCCGTCCAGTCAACTTCTCTCTTGAGTTGTATTTCACCATCTGCGTCTACTGGTCTTTTTGGAGCTTCCCAACCTGTAAGTACAGTCCTCCAAGCACGTTCATCAACTGACTTGATGTACATACGCATCTTAGGCTTCCAATAAGCGTAATTCGATCCATCTAATACGGGTGGCCTAAGTGCCGTGGATATGTGATGTGTTTCCATTGCTAACCTACACTAAAAACACACTTGACCAAAGATCTAACCTAGTGTCGTCAGGTATCAGCTCTGATACCAACTGAAAGTGTGTGGTGTGGGGTGTATGTATAGAAGTGTTTAAGTATAAGTAGATAAATGTTGCACAGAATGTTGAGACAAATAGTGCAACACTGACTCTAACAGAATATCAGAAATTAAGATACACAGCGGAAGACTTGAAACACTAAAAACAAACGAGACACAATGGAAATACTTTTAATATAGATTTTATAAATAAAAATCTATGTCTGCCTTATGGCGTAAAATCAATACTTATCTTCAAGTACAAATGTTGTGTGAAATGTTACAACAATAACTTTCACAACGAAACTATAAACGAGGCAGGTGCCAAATCTAGAAAACGAACTAAGTGTATAAATTATACACTGTCGAAATGCCTAGTCTATCTAATGATTACACTCTCAATAGATAAGAAGACACACAGTCATACGGGTGGGATACTTCGTATGAACTAAAAGGTAAGACTACTGGCCACAACTCCTAACAGGGATGAACGCTCGGTCTAGGAGATTGATCGAGTAGAATACACTGAATTATGAAGCCTTCAATGGGTATTTATAGTGTGGGATACAAAATTCTAGAGGCTTCCACATTGAGGTCCTATTTTTTAGGAAACTCAACTTCCACTACTTCCATGATCTTTCTAGATCCTTCTAGGATGCTCCAGGTCGTGCCAAATGTATCTAGGCTGTTCTAGCATGTTCTCCAATGTTCTGGAATCTTCCAGGTTCCAGATCCTTGTAGAAGCTTCTAGATCCTGCCAGAAATGCGACAACATTTAGATCAACATTTAATGTAGCATTTCAGAAAAGACTTAGAAAAAATCTCGGAAGGTCAAATTAAGATGTTGTTGATAATGTTAAGACATTTAAGAATTAACAACATCTACACTTAGTGATTGTTCCAGAATTTGAGCCTTGAGGGGACTAGATCTTGATGGTCTTCTAAGCATATGTTCCCCCTCAAATTGTGCATCTAATTATCTAAGAGCTGCCTAACATATCCGCTTCTCATCTAGCCTTATTCTATGTTCTAACATTCTTAGAACATAATCATCTTGACTTAGGCATGTCTCAGGGGGTTTTGGTATTCAATCAAAACATTTATCATTTTATTCCCAACAAGATGGGTTAGATGGGTGGGATGGATGGGGCGCCGAGGCCGTCGAGGGCGTCGAACAACGTTCCTGATCGTAACCAGGTTGAGGATCAAGATGATGCTGAGGATGATGGTGGTGATGAGGAGTGATACATTTTATATTACTTTGTTATGTGTGATGTTATTATATTACATTGACGTTGGGGATTAATGTTTATTTTAATGTTGTGTGTGATGTTATTTTAATTGACGTGAACATGCTAATGATTATAATTAATGTTGTTTGTGATGTTATTTTAATTGAAAATGAACTTGAGAATTATTTTATAATAGATGAAAATATTTTTAATTAAATGGATAAGTGAATTGATATTTTTAAATGGATAAGTGAAAATAATTATATTTAATGTTATGAATTGAAAATAGAATGAATTTAAATGATGTGATTAGAATAAATTTAAATGTATAAGTGAAAATAATTACACTCAATGTTGAATGTAATTATATTGTTGTGAATTGAAAATTAGAATGAATTTAAATGTTGTAAATTGAAGATTATAATAAATTTAAATAGTGCAAATTGATACCGTAATTAAATTATTTAATTTGAAACACATAATTTAGTTAATTCTCATTTAGAAATAAATATGATATGCTTTGACAATTTAATAAGGAACACTTTATAAAGTTAAAATGGATTGAAATAAAGAATTGAAACTAAAATTAAATTGAATATATATTAATTGTGTTCACAACATGTCGACTAAAGCTCCTAGTCTAAACGACACCCAGGGGGCGCCCAAAACTCTACAGGACCGAGAGGTCCCGTGCTCGAAACCCGGCTGCAGCAAAATTCGCAAAAAATTGCGAATATTGGGTGGCCCAGTGGTGGGGGGTGTGTTGGTTGCCTTAGAGACCTGGGTTCGAAACCCAAGTTCTCATTTTTTTTAAAATGAGAAAAAGGCGACGGCCAAAAAGGCAACGGATGTGGGCTCGTTGCGAAAAGGTGACGGCAGTGGGCCTCGTTGCGAAAAGGCAACGGATTATAGCCGTTGCCAATTGGCAACGGCTGTCGCACTCGCCAATTTGCAACGGCGTCCACGCGCTCGCTAAATGGCAACTGACTTTTGCCGTTGCAAAAAGGCAAAGAATCCCCCAATGTCGTTGCCTATAAAATAGCAACGAGCATATTGGCAACGGGAGAAATCTGTTGCCTTTGCCGTTGCCTTCATGATTTGTGAGGGGGAATCTGTTGCCTTCCCCCTCACCATTTTGGAAGTTTTTTGTAGTGTTTGGAACTTGATTATGAATACATAGATTTATAGATATTTGAATATGCTCTTATGTTCAATAGATTGAAAGAGATATGTCAATTGATGTTCAATTGAAAGAGTTTTGGGGTATAACAAGTTTTGAAATCTTCATATAAAACTGATTGAGTTGCTATATATCATTAACAAGTGTATAGCGTGAAAACTCATATTCTCGAGGGCCATACGATTTATTTGCCTGTATGAAAATGTGTTTGGGAGATGTAAATAAATAATGATTTTATTTATTAAAATATATATTTATCCACAAATAAAAGATAATAAGATAACCTCCTGATAAGAAAAGAAAATTCAGCGGGATTTTCATATCTTTTCACGCAGAGAGAAAAGAGACAGAAACATAAAATTTATTATGTGCCATAGAACATTTCACACTTAAAGGCACTTAGATTGTGGATACAAGAAACGATTCGTGAATCAATTCATGTGATCGTATTCTGACTATGAGAATCACAGTACGTACGTGAAATTCAACCGCGTTCTACAATCTTCTATTGTATTGAGAATTACAAGTTGATAATTCTAATTCTTATTTCTGATTAATTAAATCCAACAATTAGTAACCAAATTAGTAACCAAGGCCCAATCCATTTCATCTGAATTGCTAAATTCATTTGCAGTACATTTCATTATTTAATTGTCTAATTCATTTTCTAGATTTCTTCCAAATCTAATCACACACTTTAATTATTCTTTAAATATTTAATTAGTAATTTACTTTTAATTTGAAATTAATCCTTCAATTATTAACTAATGTATTTATAGATTTTTTTTCAAGATCAAAGATAAACAGGAATCATATAATTAACGGTTGATTAAGAGTTATAATGTAAAATTTAATGCAGTTTTTCAATTGTTTAATTTTTATTTGATTCTTTCGTGATGAAAAAGTCACGGATAATATATTTTTTGTTGTGAAAGAAAGAATAAAAAAACTCAAGCATCTAAGTTAAATTCTTCTATAGATAAATAATGAAAGTCATCCTGTAAAAAAAATTCACAAAAACTTAATTATATGCAATATTGCATACATGCAATATTGACCAATTAAGTCAATTGGGCTGAAAATATTGACTTATTAAGTCAATGGACTGAAAATATATATTATTGGACCACCATTAATTCATTTGGGTTAATTATTAATTTATTTGTCAACTGATCTGCTTGTGTTCTAATTTTGACCAAAAATTTTAACACGTTTATTTTACCAGTTTCTGTGATTTTTTTATCTTTTATTTAATTGTCGAATGCTGGATATTAAATGTAGTAATTCAAATTGTAATATGTAGTAACACACATTATTTTATGTAGTAATAACACAAACTATTTTATATAATAATACAAATTCTTTTATTTAGTAAAACATTTTTTTCTATTGTTTTTGTTAATGTAGTAACTCACATTATAATACGTAGTAACATATATTATCGCATGTAGTAAACACAATAACCATGTTGTAATGCAAATCATTTGATAAAGTTACATATAGTAACAAACGCATGTTCAATATAGTAATTTAAACTGAAGTATGTTGTAACATATAATTTTTTATACAGTAATACCGATTATTTTATGTAGTATTTTTTTCTAGAATTTTTATTGATTAAGTAACTCCCATTATAATATATAGTAACATATATTATTGCATATAGTAATATAAAATAATTTTGATCCATAATAAATATTAAAGAATATTTAAAGAAATATAAAATATTTAAAAATTAAGGCCGTCGTAAATTGTAGCATTCGCCCGCGGCCTGGGGTGGCCGAAAACTGCTCGGAGAAGACGACTAAGTACAATTTCTGCTAGTGGGTGTATTTATATAAAATATGGGTGTGAATTGAACTGTCGGTGGATGTATTTATAAAAAATGTGGGTTGAGTTGTCAATGGGTGTATTTACAAAGAATGTGAGTGTGAATAACTGAAATGCATATATGCAATATTTCACATAAGACTAGGCCAAAATTTTTAGGGTTGAAATTAATGAGATATTTAATATTCAACCGTTAGAACGTGATCCGAGATTGTGATCACCAATATAGAAGCATCTCATTCATGTATAGATGATTTTTGTGACATGAAAAAAGACATTTTAAATTTTAACAAGTTGTAACTTGTAAGTTTAATGTTATATTTTAAAAATTTTCTAAGTAACATTGTTGGAACATAAGATGAACTTGAGAACAAACGGAAGTTCTATTATCACCAAAAATCAACCATTCCAAAATACAACTAAAGTCGCAACTTATATACACTGTAAGCTGCTAAGTATACTAACTAACACTAAACTAACACCAACTAACACTAAAATACTCCACAACAATAAAACCGAAGAGAAAATAACAAAGAAAGTCATTCCTATTACAACATTTTTGTAATAATTCTTCAAAGTGTAATGCATCATTCTCTCTGAGTGAGAGACGATTCGCCCTCGATTCGAAAATATCGCGAGGCCCAACAGAAGAATAAAAAATGCTCGTATAGTTTTGGCTTTTAATGTTTTTTTTATCTGTCTTGTAATTTTAATTTATATATTTGTATGCCACATGAACATATGCTCACATTAGTCACATACGTATGCAAATGAGTTGGTCTCGTGTGCATAGTGCACAGTAATACATGTACGAGGTCACAGAAAATCTAATACATGTACGAGGTCACAGAAAACCTTATGAAATAGGAAAAATAAAAATTTACAACAAAATCACTAGTGCAGCGGTTACAACAACCTAATACATGTACGAGGTCACAGGAAACCTGTGACACTTTTCCATTTTTTAATTACCACTTTTCACTAATAATATAGTTACCCCTTTTCATAAATAAATTATCATTTTTAGTGTTATACATTATTACAAGAATTACACTTTTCAATAACAAAATTATTATTTTTTAATAACAAAAATTACTTATTTTTCATTAATAAAATTACTAATTTTAAGTAATAAAAATACCATTCTTCAATAACAACGAATTACATTTTCAGTTATAAAATTACGAAAAGGATGTAAGTAATTAATCCATAATATAAGTAATTATCAGAAAACCAAGAAGCAATAAGTAATTATAACTCAGCAAAGCAGAACTTCAATCAGAAAAGCTGTGCTGGCGATAAATTTGAAAACAAGAAAAATGAGCAAACTAACTTTGAGAAAAAGACACTTAAACTATGCGCCGGCCGGGAAACAGAATCACCTTGAAAACAATAAGGAGTCACCCGATTGGAGAATTGGCTGCCGAAAATGGTGATCGGAGAGAGGATCGAACGACTGGTGGAACGGTTCTACAAAATAGCGTCTTAGGAGAAGATGAAAAAAAGTCTATATACAATTATGCACTCAAATTGAATTATAAATTGTGTGTCTATCAGTAGTATATATGCATACAATAAAATTTATTTTTGTGTGTTTGTAGAAATTTTGTATTATACTAGCTACCAAATTGAATATATATATACTGATGATTAATGAATTTTGAAGATATAAATTAGAAAATGTATTTCGAATCCAACACATATTTAATAAAAGGAAAGGACGCAATATAATTATCAAATAAAATCCTCACATAAGTACTCAAAATTAATCTAGTATATTAATTGAGTATTAATTAATAAAACCGTAACCATACATCTCACAACTTATTAGCAATAACGAGAAGGAAACCAATGAGATCTTGTGCTCTTTGGCTGGCCTTCTTAACCTTAGACGGCTCACCAGTAATTTCAAACTCATCATCACATGTTCCGACATCAGTCATTGCCGCTGTCACTTCTGTCTGAAGATCAAAATCACTTCTCCCTGCTCCTTTGAAATATTGTGAGCATTCTTTTAGGCCATCAATGGCGTCGTTGCTTGTTTCAACACATGTATCCACTATATTTTTGGTTTTGACATTGCTAAATGACTTAACTACCTTGATAAAGTGTTTGGTTGCAGCTTCTGATTTTTCGATTATGATTTGACCTAGGCCTGAAAGATCAGCTCCACGAGATCGCGGGTCTGATCTTAGAGTGTGGGTGCACAAACGGCGATTGTCTGTTTCAGAGCAAACATCAGATACCAAATCAGCTTGGCAGATGCATAAGAAAGCCAATGAGAGAGAGGCCAAAAGGAAAAGGATGCAGGATGCCATTTTCTTTTTCTTAGGGTTTTTTTGCTTTTGTTTTCGTGAATAAATTATGTTCGGGGTACGTTGTTTATATAGGCGGTGAAGAGAAGCATATATGGAAATTGATATAATTATGAAATAGATTTGCGTATATATATGGGTTGATTATATTGAATATATATATATATAATTGACATAATTATAAAATTAATAGATTTGCATGGGATTTTATGAATATTTTGGTTGATATTGATTTCCTTCGAAGGATTTTTTTTTTTGTTAGCACAAATATGTGATTTCTATATTTATTTGCGAGGATATTAATAGTATATCTATACCATATATATATTATAAATACAAAAATTAACAATTAATACTAATTGGTACGTACTACATATTTTAAGTATTTGTTATATTTAGACCATAATTCCTTTTCCTTTTTTTTTAAGGTAAAGTCTAGTATGCACTCGAGTGCATTCTGTGCACCCTAGTCCATGTGCACTTTTCAGTTTACTGACTTACACTTTTTGGTAAATGTATTGCACTTTTCAATTATTACTAAAAATATTATTATACAATTTAATAATTAAAAAGTGTAAGTCAGTAAACTGAAAAGTGCAACATGGACTAGGGTGCACAACATGCACTCGAGTCCATAGCAGACCAACCCTTTTTTTAATTGAAATTAGAAGAGTTGTGGGTTGACAATTTTTCTCTTAATTAAGATCTCATTTCCTAATTTTAGTTTACTATAGAAAAACTAATCTTTCACACAATTTTTTTTAATTAAAAAAAGTAAAGGATAAAAAGAAATTAAATATCTTCATATATGGTAAATTTGTATAAAAATGATATTTATCATATGGGGAGATTAGTTAATAAAAGTAAATAAGAAATTATATTATGAGATTTTCTATAGTTAAAAGAAATGTATAATTGGAAAAAATAGGGTACAGAATATATACTAAAACATCATTTAATTGTGTACACAAATAAAAATAAAAAAAATCAAAGCAATAATCGTTATGAAAGAGATCTTGGAATAACATCATACGAGACGCGCTAAATTAATTTTGTCTGCAATAACCGGAACATAAAAATTAAAGGTATACATACATATACTCACCTCGTCCCAAAATTATGGTTCATATTCTTTTTTTGTTTCAAAACATATTGAAAATTTATAAGTAAAATTTAAAATTTTTATGAATAAGAAATAATATTTTATTTGTCTTAGTAAAAAAGTGAAATGAAACCATAATTTTGTAATCGAAGTATTAAAATGAATGCGTATTTGTTCCCAATACAAATTTATTTGTTCCCAATCTTTATATATATAAAAGGAGGATATGTTTTCCCTATGTTTGACACGTGTGCGTTTAGATACCTTTCTCCATCTGCCACGTGGCGCAATGGTTCCATTTATAATTCTGAAACTGAAAGTGTCGCTTGGTTTTCTTAAATCACCGTCCATGGAGTTTTGCCACTGAAGCTTTTCACATTCCATGGAGTTTTGGTGAGAGTGAACGAGGAGACACCAAAGAAATTAATAAGGCTGAGACAAGTATTATGCTATCCCTTACCCATCCAAGAGAGGAAGACACCTGCTAACAAGTCCCAGCCGCTGCAACGCCTTCAATTTAGTAATTTTCTTTTAAAAAATTCGGATTTCGAATTTATTTATTGATGCCTATTGGTCTTCGTTTTTCGATGAATACTTGACGGTTTTCAAGCATTAAAACTGAAAATTGTTATGAGCTAAGCTGAAACCTATTTTTCACGAAAATCCATGAACCTTTCTCTTTCTTTGAAACTGAAATTTGGCCTTCTTTACCGAGAATTTCATTAAAATTGTTTCAGGATACTGCAGAATGTTTTTAAATAGATTTTTCAAGTGCTGCATTTGCACTGCGCGCGGCATGGCTCTTCGTGGGTTTGGGAAATCCAGGGGATAAATTTGTGGGCACCAGGCACTGCTAAAGCTATCTTTGGAAAAGGCCTGTTAGATATTATTGATATATATTTCTCATACATTTCTGGGCTTATATTTGTAATTTGTTCAGTTGTTTGAATATTGAGTGGTGGCTTTTAGATTATCTTCTTCAGGTTTTGTCGGTGGGGTCCCTGTTCTCCTGACAAAGCCTCAAACTTACATGAATCTTAGTGGCCGGTGAATCTGTATGCAATTCTCTAAGACCTTCTAATGAGAATTGAATATAATTTGAATTAGTCTATATTTTAACATATTTGATGTTGGTGATAATTGCTTTGGCAAATTGATCCTTTTGGTCATTCTTCTGTTCAGGCTTATTGTTTTCAGTATCAATTTATTCATTTAATGGCAGATTGATCCTTTTGGGCATTCTTCTGTTTAGGCTTATTTGCTTGGCTCAGAGGTATCCATTTGAATATTCTTAAGGCATTATGTAATATTCAGGTTGAGGTATTCTTTCTGGAACTTTTTCACTTAGAAGCACTTCATCTAGCTGTAAATGAGGACTAATGATCGTTCACATTGAAATATGAGCTTGCTCAATTGAGTTATTGTGGCGTAATTTGATAATCGAGAAATATTTTTTTATTAGTTAAAATTTGCTTCATTTTTGTTGTGATAAACTCTGTTACTGAGTTATAAGCTTTGCAAGCTTATTTTGAGGTAATTAGCTATGGAGGTGACTGCAAGGTAGTTTTATCTAAATATTTTATGTAAAGTCTACAAAGAAATTAGTCGAACAGTGAATTATGTTACGTTAGAGCTGGAGCTTTTTTTGTTGTATTGACCCTTGAACACCTCTGTTGGTAATAAAATGATTTTGATTTAGATACCAAAACCCCTGATTGATGATGTTCAGATTAGTTGAGATACACTCAAGTCTAGATCAGTCAAGTTGTCTCAGGACACTTGAGTTAGTAGAATGCTTAAGTTAAAATCTCAGAAATGTTGTGAGATTTAGAGTTCAGGATAGTTGTCCAAAGCTGGAATGTTAGGCAGTTTGAGAAGTGTTAAGGTTATATGCCAAAGTTGCTGAGTTTTCAGGACAAACTGACCAAGTGGACAACTAAGCTGAAAAGATCAAGAGTATTATGGCAGTGCTCATAAATGCAAATGATCAGATAAATTGAAGTACAAATGATCAAGAGCATTGAATGCTATACTCACAAGAAGACACATTCAATGAAGCATTTATTGCCAATCATGCCTGAACCAAGCATTGAAGATGGAAGCATTGAATGAATGTTGGAACATTCTAAATTTGCAGCAGGAATGTTCAGGGAAGATGTCCCATCTGACTGCTGGTTGAGTGTAGAGTCTGCCACAAATCAATCTTGGGAAATGTGCATATTTGGAACCTGACACAAGTCATCTCAGCCGAATTTCTCAGAAGTCAACACATACATTCTAGCAATCATTGAAGAAGCTGTTACACAGTGGATAAAAGGATGCCAAACTTCATAGCCATTTCAATGGTGCTGCAAATAGACAAGTTTGAATTGCTATCCCTCCAACGGTTAGCTGCTCAAATTTGCCTATAAATACAGAAGTGATCAAAAGATTCAATAATCCAACTACTAGCTATCAAACTATCATCAAGCAAATCAAAGGAAACCAAGCTGTTCTTTAGAATTCCAAGTTTCCTGATCACTTCAAATAGCTAAGCCAATCTTTGTAAACATCCAAAGCTTAGCATTGAGATATCCTAAGCCTTTACACTGTTCTTATTGTAAAGGATATCTCTACTAGTTGGAACCAAACCTCAAACCCTTATCTCATTAAGTGAAGAGAGAGTTTGTTGTAGAAGTGAGAAGTTAAGGACTGTTATTGTGAAACACAGTCTTAACTCAGAAAGATTGAGCACTAGGACTCAAATTATCCTAGGGATCAAAGCACTAAGAGAGTGTTGTTGATCAGTGCACCTTGGCACTATAAAACAAGCTAATTCCATTGTGAAGGAATTATCCTGTTCAATCAGGGAAAGTGGATGTAGGAGCTTGAGTCTCTGAACCACTATAAATTGTGTGTCATTTACTTACTGCCTTTATTATTCACTTACATTCAAACATAATTCAAAGAGAAAAACTTAGTCAGTTAAGAAAAGCTCTTTTGGACAAAGTCCTTGATAACTGTGTTTTTCTGAAATCAACTTGGAGTATTTCTTTGAGTCAAAGGCCAACCACATTCCGAACTTAGCAACTCTTTTAGATATTTAGCCAACTGATCACTTAATAGTAATCAGTAGGACAAGTATCTATCAAAGTTCACATTCAAGCTTGTTGTGAGACAACCTGCCTGATAAGACCAGTTTGTTAAAAAGAAAAGAATTTGCATACACAAGTGCATTCCCCCCCCCCCCCTATACACTTATGTTATACTCCACCAAGGACCAACAAGTGGTATCAGAGCAGGGGTTCATAGACCACTGCCTCTGAAAATCACTGATTTTCAAAATCACATTATTTCTGTGGTCACTGAACTGATCCAAATTTCTGAAAAACCATTGTGTGCTTATCTAAACCTATTTCCTTATAGAAATGGCTAACAATGCAGTTCCAGGAGATGCTGTCAACACCATCAACAACATGGGTCCAAACCAAGTCAATCATATTTCTCATCACAAATTGCCAATGTTCTCAATTGAGAATTATGATTTCTGGAAAATCAGGATGAGAGCTCATCTTGCCTGCCAGCATGATGAAATGCTCAAAGTCATCACCAGAGGACCATTCACCTTCACCAAGCTGAATCCCAAGGTCACTGATGCTCAGAAAGCAGACCCAATTGAGCTATTGCCAAAAGATAAGGATGAGCTGACAGCAGAAGAGAGAAAAAGGCACAATCTGAACTACATTACATTGAACACCTTGTACCAGACTATTCCAGATGCAGTGATGGGAAGAGTGTATCACTGCACCACAGCAAAGGAGATCTGAGATACTCTAGCACTTATGTGTGAAGGTACCCAAAAGATCAAAGAAAACAAACTTCAAGTGGCCATCCAAAAATATGAACAATTCACTATGGAGCCAAATGAAACTATTGATCATCTTGATGGCAGATTCACTGACATCATGAATGAGATGAATTCTCTAGGCAAGTTCTATGCCAAAAGAGAAGTTGCACTAAAAATCCTAAGAAGTCTCACATCCAAATGGGACATATACTCAGTCATGATGCAGAACACCAGCAATCTTGACAACATGCCCATGCAGCAGGTGTTCTCTGAACTCAAAGCATATGAGTTTGATCTAAACAGGAAGAAAGTACATGAAGAGCCATCCTCCTCAAGCAAAGGTGTTGCATTCAAGGCTGCTGAATCAGAAAAGAAGAATGCACAGAAAACATCTCAAACTGTTTCCAAGACTGAGATGAAGGAGGAGTTGGCACTCATTGTTGGTGTATACTGTAAAGCAAACTTTTAGTGGGCTTTTGTGACGTATATTCGATTTCCTTTTATCTGAAATAAATGGTTTTTCACATTTTTGCATTCTTTGTGATTACTTGTATGTCTGCTTATCTTGCATTGTAGACGATGTGGTGGGTTTGTAGTCACACAGAAGATCACATTGTCAGTCCCTTGTAAGATATAAACAATATTCACAACTGAGATAGTTATGGACAAAACTATTGGTTTAAGTTGTAGTATAAACTTGTTAGTGGTTTGTCTTAGCCATTAGTTTATACTAGTGCGCTGAGGCGTATTGAATGGATCACAGATAAGACATGTTCTTCTGTTCTGACTGTTATGAAGAACTAGAGGTCTTGGTGACTTTTATGATTCTTAACCCTAAGTGTGGTATTTAGATGTGTGGGGTGCTTGTTCACTACTTTGATGTATCATAGGTGAGAATCTTGGTAGATTCTTCACGCTCCGTATTTTGGGTAGTGGCATCGCTCGCATGATGTCTACTTATTGGCATTAGGGCACCGTGTCCTGTACATCCAGGCTGATGATGTCCCCTTGAGGAAACTCATAAAGGATTGTCGTATTAAACCCTGCAGGTGGATTTAATCCGTACGACAACAAGGTTGAGTGGTACTACTCAAGGAATTATAGAAATTAATTATTTAAAGAAGTCAGAAGCTTTAATAATTAATGGACGTGCGATATCTTAAACACGGGGAATTATAATGTCTAATAGAAGCCCTGATTCAGTTCGGGATAGGACGGGAGTGCAACATTAATTCTCTAGTGGAATGAATTAATGTTCTCGGGCCAAATTATATGTTCTGGGCTGAACATAAGAGTAGTTGGGCCTGTAAGAAGCCCAAACCCTATACCTTCTAATGGATCCCTAGTCTGGCCCATGAACTTATGGAAATTATAAATAGGAGCCTCAAAATAGTTTTGAAACCCTAGCACACACGAAATTAAGAAAAACGGCTAGGGTTTCAAGGAGACGAAACTGAGGCACCTTCTCCACGTTTGATAGCGCGCCGTCCACCCGGTGTTCGAGCGAGGTTGGGAGACAGGCTAGAAGATCCGTAGATTGGAATCAACATCTCGATCTTCAAGGGTAACGAATCTAAATTCTGCTTTAGATGCATGTTTATGTTTTAATTCGTTATTTATACGTTTGGCATCCGACAACGATCCCGGTGATGGACCGCCTTCGCCGGCGCGTTCCAGCAATTGGTATCAGAGCCTGGATTCGTAGATTGTTGGCTCTGCCTGAAACGTACTGTTGTATGATTCAATTTTTTTTGTTGTTTCATGTATGGATTCGTTTCTGTCATTTATAATTTAAGGTTTTTATTCTATCGCAACCCTTGTGTGATTTTGTAATCGTTTTTCCCACCAGATAATAAGTGTGGGTAGTATAGGATTTTTTCATAGATCACTGTAGTAGGGTTTTGCTCGTTTATATTGTATTTTTTGATCGTGAGAATGGGCGGTGTCGATGGAAGATCTGAAAACAGTAATCTGAGTTTTTCGGGTTATGGCCTTGGACGGTGAAAACTGTTTTGGCCATAACTTTTGACTCGGGTGTCCGTTTTCAGCCCACAAGACCTTTTCGGAAACGTCTCGACGAGATCTACAGGAGTCACGCGTGACGACGAGTGACGAGGCCTAATTCAAAAGCCTTGATGAAGTTTTCTGCCAGTTTTTGTCGGTGGATGAGAATTCGAGGTTTTTCCATTGCGTGAGAGGCCGATGCGAGGCATCCGTCCGCGCCACTGTTTTTATCATTGTAATAGCTTATAATAGGCTGTTTTTGATAAGTTTTCAAGGGGTTGCGATAGATGTGCATTTATTTATTTTTGCCTATGTTTATCGCATCTTGTATTGTTATGGCATGCATGTATTAATTTTTGTTAATTTGCTATGCCAATGAATAATCTTCATGTTAAAATGACTAAGTGAGATAATTAAATTTTAATTAATTTATAGGCCTCCACAATTGGTCTTTAAGTAAGGTGTATGTTGCTCGTGGGACCTTGGGAGTCTTCCCCTAACGGGTGCAACATTCACGAGCTTACTAGTTAAGACTTCTAATAAAACTGTTTTAATCTTTAGATGAAGTGTGTGATCTTCCCTAACGGATGTGTCATCCATGAGTTCATCAGTAAAGAATAATTCAAGATAACTGTTGTTAAATTGTGGTCATCACTTAGATGTGAATTTTAATATAACCCCCCAACGGGGTCACTGTTCTAGTTCACATGGCCAGTTAAAGTTCGACTGTTAATTTCATTCGTCATAAGGATAAGTTGACGTGATATTGAGATTAAACACTGAATGTCTGGTCAATGAATACATGTGTAAACGACCACCCTAACGTGGCTTGCATATGTGTTTGTTGGGCTGTTGGAGGTTGTGTTGAATATTGGTTTTGAAGGTTTCCAATGTTTTATGCTTCAAACTTATGTGATTCATTGCTTGCATTTTATTTATTTCAGATACATTATGGTGACATTCAACCCACTTATGGTTATCTTAAATCAAAATAAGCTTGTTGGTCAAAATTACTTGGATTGGAAAAGAAATTTGGACATTGTCCTAGTTGCTGATGAGTACAAGTTTGTACTCGATACACCTGCTCCTGCCCCTTTGGGAGCTGAATCTACTGAAGAGCAAAGGGAGGCTCATAAGAAGTGGCACAAGGCTGATGAGATGGCTCGTTGTTACATTTTAGCCTCGATGTCAAATGTTTTACAACAGCAGCATCAAACTATGTCTAGTGCCGCAGCTATGATGTTGAGCCTCAAAGAGCTTTTTGGTGAGAAAGATAGGGCTGCCCGCTTTGAGGCTATGAGGAAGATCATGTCAACCTCTATGCCAGAGGGAGCGTCCGTGAGGGACCACGGTCTCAAGATGATGGAATATCTGAATGAGATTGAGGTCCTCGGAGGGTTAATCGATAATGACACCAAGATCGATATGATCCTACACTCGCTCCCAAAGTCTTTTGAGAACTTCCGTGTAAACGCGATCATGAGTAAGAAGGATTATACTTTAACCGAGCTTCTTACGGAATTGGTCGCGGTGGAGGGTCTCATGGGTAAACGACCACAAGCCAATGTTACTGTTCAGTCTGGACCTTCTTCGTCTAATGGCAAGAAGAAGAAAAAGTCTTTACAGAAAAAGGGTGGTGGTGAAAGCAGTGGGAGCAAGAAACTAGCACCTTCTGGTGGCGTGAAAAAGCCGAAGGGCAAATGTTTCAAGTGCAACAAGATGGGACATTGGAAGTCTGATTGTCCTCTTTTGAAAAAGGACAACTCTGGTACGTCTCTCGCTTTAGTTGTTGAAACATGTTTTGCGGCTTGTTCTGCCTTTTCTTGGGTAGTAGATACAGGAGCCACTGACCATGTTTGTTACACCTTGCAGGGGTTTCTGCAGACAAGGGAACTGAGTGAGGGCGAGATTACTATTAGTTTGGGCAATGCTGCGATAGTATCAGTGGTTGCAGTGGGAGACGTGCACTTATGTTTTTCTAATTCTGTTTTAGTATTAAAGAACGTTTTATACGTGCCGAATTTTTGGAGAAATTTAATTTCTGTTTCGAAGTTATTTTTGGATGGATGCTCAGTTGTTTTTAATGACAATGTTGTTATTATGAGAAATGACTCTTTAATCTGTTCTGGCACGTTAGAAAACAATCTTTATACTATTACGTGTGCATATCATACTGTGACTGAAGCTCATTCATCATCATCATTAAATAAGAGAAAGGAACCTTCTAAGTTGAATCAAACATACCTTTGGCATCTAAGATTGGGTCATGTCAACCTAAGAAGGATTCAAAGACTAGTAAGTAGTGGGTTTTTGGAGTCTCTCCAAGTGGAACCATTCTCAGTCTGCGAATCCTGTTTGGAAGGCAAGATGACCTCGAGGCCTTTTAAGGCCAAGGGTAATAGGGCTAATGATGTGTTGGAATTGATTCACTCTGATTTGTGTGGGCCTATGACTGTTCAAGCTAGAGGAGGCTTTGAGTACTTCGTCACTTTCATTGACGATTACTCAAGATATGGATACATCTACCTGATGCGCCACAAGTCTGAATGCTTTGGCAAGTTCAAAGAATTTAAGGCAGAAGTGGAGAACCGTCATGGTAAGAGTATCAAGTCACTGCGTTCTGATCGTGGTGGCGAGTACCTTAGCAATGAATTTAGGCAATACTTATTAGATAACGGGATTAGATCCCAACTCTCCGCGCCTGGTACTCCGCAACAGAATGGCGTGGCTGAGAGAAGGAATAGGACTCTATTAGATATGGTGAGATCGATGATGAGTTATGCTTCATTACCTACCTCTTTTTGGGGTTATGCCTTGGAAACAGCAGCGTACCTTCTAAATTATGTACCTTCTAAAGTGGTTCCAAAAACCCCGATTGAATTGTGGTCTGGGCGAAAGCCTAGTCTAAACCACATTCGGATTTGGGGTTGTCCAGCACATGTGCTGAACAAGGACGCTGATAAGTTGGCACCTAGAACTGAAGTACGGTTGTTTGTAGGATACCCTAAGGGAACGAGAGGTGGTTATTTTTATAGTCCTAATGATCAGAGGGTGGTGGTGAGTACCAATGCCCGATTTTTAGAAGAAGACTATATGAATGAGCATAAGTCCAATACTGAGATCATTCTAAATGAGTTGAGAGGAGACAATGGCACACCGAGTGTGCAAGGGGAAATACCACAAGAGACTGCACAACGTGGCGACTCTAATGAACCTTTGTATACATTGCCTCGTCGTAGTGGGAGGGTTGTTCGCCAACCTGATCGTTTCATGTTTGTGGGAGAGTCTATAGACTTGATTCCAAGCGATGAACATGATGATAACGACCCCTGGACATACAAAGAGGCAATCAAAGACAAAGATGCAGAGTCTTGGCACAAGTCCATGGATTCAGAAATTGAATCTATGGATGCTATGGAAGTGTATGACCTAAGTGAACTTCCCCATGACAAGAAAGCCGTTGGGTGTAAGTGTGTCTACAAACGTAAGAGAGGGTCTGATGGGCAGATTACTGCTTTTAAGGCACGGTTGGTGGCAAAGGGTTTTACCCAGAAAGAAGGAATCGACTATGACGAGACCTTCTCACCAGTAGCCATGCTAAAATCGATCCGGATTCTCTTATCCATAGCTAATCACATGAACTATGAGATTTGGCAAATGGATGTCAAGACAGCTTTTCTTAATGGAAATTTGGATAAGGACATCTATATGCAGCAACCCGAGGGTTATGTGAAGAAAGGCCAAGAGCATCTAGTCTGGAAGTTGAAAAAGTCTCTTTATGGGCTAAAACAAGCTTCCAGGTCTTGGAACATTCGTTTTGACGAGGTGATCAAATCTTTTGGATTTGAACAATGTCAAAATGAAAGTTGTGTGTACAAAAAGAGTGACAGAGACGTAGTGGTATTCTTAGTACTATACGTAGATGATATTCTTCTTATTGGCAACAATGTGAAAGTATTATCAGACGTAAAGGTGTGGCTTTCAGAACAGTTTCAAATGAAGGATATGGGAGAAGCATCGTACATTCTTGGTATTAAGGTCACTCGTGATCGAAAAAAGAGAATGTTGTGTTTATCTCAAGCGTCTTACATTGATACTGTGATTGCTCGTTTTGGCATGCAGAATTCCAAGAAGGGTGTGCTACCTTTCAGACATGGAGTCCCTCTATCTAAAGATATGTGTCCTAAGACACAGAAGGAGATAGAGGAGATGGCTAAGGTTCCTTATGCTTCGGCTGTAGGAAGCCTTATGTATGCGATGCTGTGTACGAGGCCTGATATTTGCTATGCAGTCGGCATGGTAGCAAGATATCAGTCTAACCCTGGTCAAGGACACTGGACTGCTGTTAAGCATATTCTCAAGTACTTGAAAAAGACTCGAGATTATATGCTAGTATACCAGTCAAATAGTTTGATTCCTTTGGGTTATACCGATTCAGATTTCCAAGCTGATCGAGATGAACGGAAGTCAACCTTGGGTTATGTGTTTATGCTGGGAGGCGCAGCCATATCTCGGAGAAGTGTGAAGCAGAAATGCATCGCGGACTCCACTATGGAAGCCGAGTACGTAGCTGCCTCAGAGGCCGCAAAGGAGGCTGTCTGGCTGCGTAATTTCTTTCTGGAATTAGGGGTATCTCAGAGTATGCCGATGTGTATCACTGTTTATTGTGATAACGCAGGTGCAGTGGCAAACTCGAAAGAACCTAGAGCCCACATAGCAAGTAAACACATAGAGCGAAAGTACCACATTATACGAGATATCGTAAATCGAGGAGACGTGGCTGTAGCTAAGATTGCGTCGTTGGATAACTTGGCTGATCCTTTCACAAAGACGCTGGCAATAAAAATCTTTGAGAAACATGTAGAGGGTCTTGGTTTACGATGTATTACAAGCTAGACTTTGAGTATAAGTGGGAGAAATGTTGATGTCTTTATGTGTATACTAAAAGTTAAACTTTAGTATAAGTGGGAGATTGTTGGTGTATACTGTAAAGCAAACTTTTAGTGGGCTTTTGTGACGTATATTCGATTTCCTTTTATCTGAAATAAATGGTTTTTCACATTTTTGCATTCTTTGTGATTACTTGTATGTCTGCTTATCTTGCATTGTAGACGATGTGGTGGGTTTGTAGTCACACAGAAGATCACATTGTCAGTCCCTTGTAAGATATAAACAATATTCACAACTGAGATAGTTATGGACAAAACTATTGGTTTAAGTTGTAGTATAAACTTGTTAGTGGTTTGTCTTAGCCATTAGTTTATACTAGTGCGCTGAGGCGTATTGAATGGATCACAGATAAGACATGTTCTTCTGTTCTGACTGTTATGAAGAACTAGAGGTCTTGGTGACTTTTATGATTCTTAACCCAAAGTGTGGTATTTAGATGTGTGGGGTGCTTGTTCACTACTTTGATGTATCATAGGTGAGAATCTTGGTAGATTCTTCACGCTCCGTATTTTGGGTAGTGGCATCGCTCGCATGATGTCTACTTATTGGCATTAGGGCACCGTGTCCTGTACATCCAGGCTGATGATGTCCCCTTGAGGAAACTCATAAAGGATTGTCGTATTAAACCCTGCAGGTGGATTTAATCCGTACGACAACAAGGTTGAGTGGTACTACTCAAGGAATTATAGAAATTAATTATTTAAAGAAGTCAGAAGCTTTAATAATTAATGGACGTGCGATATCTTAAACACGGGGAATTATAATGTCTAATAGAAGCCCTGATTCAGTTCGGGATAGGACGGGAGTGCAACATTAATTCTCTAGTGGAATGAATTAATGTTCTCGGGCCAAATTATATGTTCTGGGCTGAACATAAGAGTAGTTGGGCCTGTAAGAAGCCCAAACCCTATACCTTCTAATGGATCCCTAGTCTGGCCCATGAACTTATGGAAATTATAAATAGGAGCCTCAAAATAGTTTTGAAACCCTAGCACACACGAAATTAAGAAAAACGGCTAGGGTTTCAAGGAGACGAAACTGAGGCACCTTCTCCACGTTTGATAGCGCGCCGTCCACCCGGTGTTCGAGCGAGGTTGGGAGACAGGCTAGAAGATCCGTAGATTGGAATCAACATCTCGATCTTCAAGGGTAACGAATCTAAATTCTGCTTTAGATGCATGTTTAGGTTTTAATTCGTTATTTATACGTTTGGCATCCGACAACGATCCCGGTGATGGACCGCCTTCGCCGGCGCGTTCCAACACTTATGGCAAGGAGATTTGAAAAACTCAACTCCAGATTTGGTAGATACAAAAAGTTCTACCAAGATAACAGAACCAGGAGAAGATACAGTTCTCCTGACAATAAATCAGAGGACAAACTCTCTGATGAAAAGAAGGCTGACAAGTATGCTGACAAAAAGAAGTAAAGCAAAGGTGAACCATCATCATCCAGGAGGAAGGAGTCCTCAAGAAAGAAAAATGATGATGAAGATGTGTGTTACAACTGCCAGAAAAAGGGTCACTTTCAGTATGATTGTCCAGACCCAAGTGCAAAAGAAAGAAAAGAAAGGCAGAACAAAAGAGACAAGAGGCTGAACAACAGAAAGGCCATTATAGCTGGGGAATCAGCAAGTGAAGAGAGTGTCTACTCTTCTGATGATGGACTGTTCTACAACAGTGACATTGATGATGACTGTCAAATGGCATTTGAAAATGAAGAGGTATGTTCATCTTCTAATTCTTTAAGTTCTTCTAATAACACACATGAGTCCGGTGAAATCCACTTGAAACTCAACTTTGGAAAGTTACTTGAGGATTTCACCAGGCTACAAGAAGTATGCAATATGGCACTGAGAGAAAATGAGCTACTGAATTCTAAAGTTCAAACTCCACACCTTCCTGAACCAGATTTTGACTTTAAATCAACTAAGTTGTATCAGCAGATTGTGAGAGAACATGAGGAAATGTCTCTCAAAGTCTCTGAACAACAAAAGTTGATTGATGATCAAGAACTGGCCTTGAGGAAAAAGGATTTTGATCTTAGAATCCTTCAAGCTAAATTTGACAATCTCTCAAGTGAATTTGATACTCTAAAAATAAGTGAGGGGAGCTTAAAAATGAAAATGTCTGCCTTGAACAAATCTGCTAAGGCAATAGAGGAAATTCAAGGGTTTTAAAGACAATTTGCTCAAAAGGGTGGATTAGGCTATAATCCTTTTGAACCCTCACCTGGTCTTAGTACATTTCTGCTAAGGCAATAGAGGAAATTCAAAGACAATTTTCTCATACATTTCTGGGCTTATATTTGTAATTTGTTCAGTTGTTTGAATATTGAGTGGTGGCTTTTAGATTGTCTTCTTCAGGTTTTGTCGGTGGGGTCCCTGTTCTCCTGACAAAGCCTCAAACTTACATGAATCTTAGTGGCCGGTGAATCTGTATGCAATTCTCTAAGACCTTCTAATGAGAATTGAATATAATTTGAATTAGTCTATATTTTAACATATTTGATGTTGGTGATAATTGCTTTGGCAAATTGATCCTTTTGGTCATTCTTCTGTTCAGGCTTATTGTTTTCAGTATCAATTTATTCATTTAATGGCAGATTGATCCTTTTGGGCATTCTTCTGTTTAGGTTTATTTGCTTGGCTCAGAGGTATCCATTTGAATATTCTTAAGGCATTATGTAATATTCAGGCATTATGTAATATTCTTTCTGGAACTTTTTCACTTAGAAGCACTTCATCTAGCTGTAAATGAGGACTAATGATCGTTCACATTGAAATATGAGCTTGCTCAATTGAGTTATTGTGGCGTAATTTGATAATCGAGAAATATTTTTTTATTAGTTAAAATTTGCTTCATTTTTGTTGTGATAAACTCTGTTACTGAGTTATAAGCTTTGCAAGCTTATTTTGAGGTAATTAGCTATGGAGGTGACTGCAAGGTAGTTTTATCTGAATATTTTATGTAAAGTCTACAAAGAAATTAGTCGAACAGTGAATTATGTTACGTTAGAGCTGGAGCTTTTTTTGTTGTATTGACCCTTGAACACCTCTAATCAATTTTTCTAACAATAATGTTGGGTTTACTTTGCTCTACTTCTTCATTGTACAATAGTCAACAAATCTGCTTATAATATTTTTTTTGATGTGCATAATATATGTGGTGGAGATGAATCTTTACCGTATTCTAGATAAGTATGTGTGAGATAAAGATTAGACAGATGTTTGTTTGAAGCATATAAAGTTTAAAACTCTTGACATTGCCCTGTTCCAGATCGGCCGCCGCCGACAGAGTTCTTACCCGTCGCCGCCCCTTGTGCGGTCCAACCACTACTCGCACCATGTAGGAACTCAAAAACCTCTGTTCTCAATTTTTAGCACAAGAAATAGTTCCATTTAATTATGTTTGATTCATTTTGTGTAAGTGTTATTCTTATGTTTCTAATTGGTGATTATCCCTTGATGTTTTTTTCCCTCAGGTAGTATTACTAGTATGTATATGCATGCAAATTTCGCCATATTATTGCCTCTTATTATTGGTTGTGTGTATAAATGATATTTACTCTGTGTTCGCTTCATTTTCTCTCCACTTGCCAATTCAACGTGGTACAATTTCTACACATTTCACTGTCTTTGGCCAGTTTTGATCCAACGGTTAATAACCAATGGAACAGTGAAAAACTGTTTTTATTCAAACGTGGGGAGGAGTTTAATGTTTGTTTAAAGCTGGGGGATTACCAAGGTAGATCATGTCTCGAATTGTTTAATGCAAACAAGAATTAAATCTTGGCATTTAATGCATTGAAAGTGACTTTTTTTTAGTAGGGGACAAATTGAATCCTTGAAAAGGTGATGGCTTGAAGAGGAATTGGACAGCCATCGAAATAGGCAATGATTACCCAAAATAGGTGCTTATCAGACCAAGATTTGGTTTGATAGTCAAGACAACTTATCTGACCCCACATGGACAAGTGTCCTGAAATGTTATGTACAACTGTCCTGAATTTCAATGGACAAGTGTCCTGAGCAACTGAGGTCATCTCTTCTGAATTTCAGTAGACTTGACCAAGTCTGCTGATCTTTACTTTTAGTTCCCCCTTGAATAATTAACTCCATTTAGCTTACTTGTCCAACTTCCCTGGATCAAGAAGTCCCAACTCTGCTGATAATTCCATGAATCTTGCTTCTGCAAGTGGTTTTTTCAATATATCAACTTTTTGATGATCAGTATGGATTTTCACCAACTTAATGTCCTTCTTCTCCACATGATCTCTAATGAAGTGGTGCTTGATGTGCACACGTTTACACCTTGTGTGCAACACTGGATTCTATGATATTGCAATAGCACTATTGTTGTCACAAAATATTGGCACATCAGTAGAGTTGACATTGTAGTCTCTTAGTTGTTGTCTTAACCAAAGGATCTGAGCACAACAACTTCAAGCTGCAACGTACTCAGCTTCAGTAGTGGATGTGGCCACTGTGTTCTGCTTCTTAGAGAACCAAGATATGAGCTTGTTCCCTAAGAATTGACATGAAGTGGACTTTCTATCAATTCTGCAACCTCCATAATCAGCATCTGAGTAGCCCGTTAACTCGATGTTGTCATCAGCAGGGTACCAAAGGCCTATATTTTCAGTGCCTTTGAGATACCTCAAGATCCTCTTAGCAGCCTCTAGATGCCTCTTCTTAGGATTGGCTTGAAACCTTGCACAAACACCTACTGCAAAGGAGATGTCAGGTCTGCTGGCAGTGAGGTAGAGGAGTGATCCAATGATTCCTTTATACTCAGTAGAGTTGGTTGGAACACCACTCTCATCAGGATCCATTTTCCAATTTGTGTTCATAGGAATCCTTACTGGCTTGCTAGTAGTACATCCAAATTTCTTGATCATCTCTCTGGTGTACTTAGCTTGATTGATGAATATTCCTTCTTTTGATTGCTTGACTTGAAGACCCAAAAAGAAGTTCATCAACCCCATCATTGACATCTCAAACTTGCTTTGCATAAGCTTTGAGAACTTTTCACAAAGCTTTTCATTGGGGGATCCAAATATGATGTCATCAACATATATTTGGACAAGCAAGATGTCCTCTCCTTCAGTGATTCTGAAGAGAGTTCTGTCCACAGTTCCTTTGATAAAATCATGGTCCAAGAGGAACTGTGACAGTGTGTCATACCAAGCTCTTGGAGCTTGCTTGAGTCCATAGAGAGCTTTCTTCAGTTTGTAGACTTGGTTTTCTTCCTCCAAACCAAGTGGTTGCTCTACATAGACTTCTTCCTTTAAGACTCCATTCAAGAAGGCACTTTTGACATCCATCTGGTACACTTTGAACCTCTTGTGGGCTGCATAGGCTAAGAAAAGCCTTATTGCTTCTAGCCTTGCCACATGTGCAAATGTTTCATCATAATCAATGCCTTCTAATTGACAATAGCCCTTGGCCACCAATCTGGCCTTGTTTCTGACTATCACATCATTTTCATTCTTTTTGTTTTTGAACACCCACTTAGTTCCAATAACATCTTGATGTGTAGGTCTATCCACCGGCTCCCATACATCATTTCTAGTGAATTGGTTCAGCTCTTCCTGCATTGCTGTGATTGAGTTAGCATCTTGAAGTGCTTCCTCAATGTCACTTGGTTCCTGTTCTGATAGGAAACAACAAAATAGAGCACTTTCACTATGAAATCTTCTAGTTTTGACTCCTATGCTTGGATCACCAAGTATCAGATCAGTAGGATGGTCAGATAACCAAGTCCTTCTTTTTCTGATCCCTTCAGTAGAGTTGTCCTCTACTAAGGTTGAGTCACTAGTATCATAAAATTCAGGATAATTGAATGCATGATCTAATTCAGGATCATATTTAGGGATGTTGTCCACAATGTCAGGGACATTGGCATTTTCAACATTTATAGTTCCCCCTTGAATATTGGATCCATTAACTACCTCAGCAGGGCCTGCTTCTTCATTGGTAGTTGTTACCTGAATGTGAACTGGGATTGGGTCATTCAGTTCACCATTTCCTTCGGTTGGGTTTGCTTCAGGAATGTTGCCTTCAGGATTGTTGTCCAGTGTGATGTTTTCAGGAGGATTGGTTTGGACAACATCAATGAATATAGTGTCCTTATCTTTTAGGCTCAATCTGGTTGTTCTTTGTGTGATTTCTTCAGTGTCCAGGTTCTTATTCCTGATCTCAAAAGTAGACTCATCAAACACAACATGAGGTGTTTCTTCCACAATAAGGGTTTTATAGTTGTAAACCCTGAAAGCTCTACTGATTTGGGAATATCCAAGGAATATCCCCTCATCAACTTTGCTGTCAAAGGATTTTAACTGCTCTTTCCCATTATTGTGAATGAAACACTTACAACCAAATATGTGAAAATATGACACTTTAGGCAATCTTCCTTTCCAGAGTTCATTAGGGGTTTTGCCTTGACCCTTAGTGATCAAACATCTATTCTGAGTATAACATGCAATGTTTATGGCTTCAGCCCAAAACCTCTTTGGTAGATTTGAATCAGCAATTAAGGTTCTAGTAGCTTATTTTAAAGTTTTATTTCTCCTTTCTGCAACACCATTCTGCTGAGGAGTTCTAGCTACTGAAGTTTCATGGGCTATACCATTCTGTGTACAGTACTCATTGATGTATGAATTTATGAACTCAGTGCCTTTATCAGATCTTATCTTTATTATGTTAAGGCTCTTTTCATTTGACAGTCTCTTTAACAGTTCAGGGAGTTTGACTTGTGTTTCCTTCTTATTAAGGAGAAATACTACCCATGTGAACCTAGAGAAGTCATCTACTACAACCAATGTGTATTTTATACCATTTATGCTTGCAGGGGTAATTGGTCCAAATAAGTCCGTATGCAATAGTTCAAGTACCCTTTTAGTAGAAATGACTGGTTTTCCCTTAAATAAGGCTTTAATCTGTTTTCCTTCTTGGCATGGTTTGCAAACATGCTCCTTAATGAAAACCTCATTAGGTAGCCCTTTAACTAATGCATTTCTGGCAAGTTTGTTCATTGATTTAAAGTTCAGGTGGTTTAGCCTCTTATACCATAACCAGCTTTGTTCATTAGAGCTCTTAGCAATGAAACATGCAGCATCAGTAGACTTGTCCCAGTCTGCAAAATACACATTTCCTTTTCTAGTTCCAGTCAGTAGAGTTTGTTGAGTTCTATCTTTGATTACGCATTTTCCACTCGAGAACTCAACATTGAAACCTTTATCACATAACTGACTTATGCTTAGGAGATTATATTTGAGACCAGCCACATAAGATACATTGGATACCTTGATTTTACAAATTATCAAGGTACCATAATCTTTTGTTGTTGCCTGTGAGCTGTCTCCAAATGTGACATTTGGGCCTTCTCTTTCAGTGAAATCAGTGAGGAGGTCCTTGTTTCCAGTCATGTGCCTTGAACATCCACTGTCAAGGTACCATGCTGACCTTTTGCTCATACTCCTCATCTTCTTATGGCCCTTCGGTACCTGCAATTAGCAAGCTTTAGGTACCCTTTGAATTTTGGGTCCTGAGAGGTTACCTGTACCTTTAGGAACCCAAACTTGCCTAATTAACCTGATTGATTCAAGGTGGCTAAGTTGTTTTCCTTTAGCATCAACATACAATGTCTTTCCCTTAAATGCATTTGGGAAAGTGTGTGTGAAAGTGTTGACTCTGTAAGTTTCAGGAGAGTTGTCAAATCTCCTGAATTTATGAGTTCTTTGTTGTACTTGAGGAAATCTTTGAGGAAATGCATATTTATGACCATTACCCTTTGGCATGATGGGTGTTTGTTGTCTCATTTTATTCTGCCCTTGAGGATAGTTGTCCTTAGGTCTGTTCAGCTGAGGCTTCCTCAGTAGAGTTGGCCTAGGCTGATCAAACCTTGGGTATCTCTTCTGAACATTATTCAGGAGAGTTGCCCTTCCATTGGGTCTACTCTGCTGACCAACATTCCTTTTATGCTCAGGGACTTTGGCCTTTTCCTTAGGTTTGGGCCTGGTCTTCTGAATCACTTGAGTGGGCATCTCATTCATTTTGCCCTTTTCTTTGTTCAGTGGCTGAATTATTTCATTTTCAGCTTGTTGTGCCACTGACTTAACAAAGATTTTCGTAGTGTTACTTATGGAAGCAACACTAAGACAAGGTGAATATTCAAATGGATCAAAACCTAATCCACTTCTTTGAGCCATAAGTCTTTTGGTAACTTTGAATTTCCTCTATTGCTCTAGAGGATTTCTTCAAAGCAGACATCTTTAATTTCAAGCTCTCTTCACTTGATTTGAGAATATCATACTCATGTGAGAGGTTTTCAAATTTAGCTTGAAGAATTTTGAGTTCAAAATCTTTTCTCTTTTGAGAGAGCAGTTGGTCACCAATCTGCTTCTGTTGGTCAACTATCCTGAGATTTTCTTCCTCAAGCTCTCTCAAGATTTGTTGATAAACTTTAGTAGATTTGATATCAACTACTGTCTCAGTAGGTTTTGTAAGTTCAATTGAAAGCCTTTCATTTTCTCTCACACAGTTGTCATGAAATTCTTGTAACCTAGTGAAATCTTCCATCAACTTTCCAAAAGAAAGTTTCAGGTTGACTTCACTAGTATTTTGTGATAGAAATGATGGTGAACTAGAAGTAGAGGATACCTCATCATCCTCTATGGCCATGTTGCACACATCATCATCATCTTCACTGTTCGAGAACAGTCCATCAGAAGAGTTGAAGCTTTCAGCACTATCAGACTCATCACCAGCCATCATTGTTTTCCTATTGGTGAATTTTCTGTCTCTTTTTGCTTGCCTCTCTTTTCTCTCCTTGGAGCTGAGTTCAGGGCAGTTATACTGGAAGTGCCCTTTCTTCTTGCAGTTATAACACAGATCCTCATCATCATCTTTCTTTGGGTCATCTCCTATCAGAGTAGATGTGGAAGGTTCAGCTCTGCTGGACTTTCTCCTATCAGAGTACTTGTCCTCTGATCTTTTCTCTTCAGGCTTTTTGTCCTCAGCATGTGCTTCAGGAGAGTTGTACCTTATCCTGAATTTGTTGTCTTGGTAGAATTTCTTGTATCTACCAAACCTTCAGTTGAGTTTGTCAAACCTCCTAGCCATGAGGACCATTTCTTCCTTCATTTCAGCCTTAGAGACTGACTTGGATGATCTTGGAGTGGATTGCATTTCTGGTTCAGCAGCATTGGCTTTGAATGCCACTCCTTTGGTTGGTAAGGAAGATTCCTCAACTGGCTTTCTTCTATTGAGGTCAAACTCATAAGCTTTGAGCTCTGAGAAGATTTGTTGCATGGGCATGGTTGAGAGGTCCTTTGTATTTTGCATCATTACAGAGTATACATCCCACTTTTGAGTGAGACTTCTCAAGATTTTCAGTGCAACCTCTCTCTTGGAGTAGACCTTGCCCAATGAGTTGATTTCATTCATCACATCTGTGAATCTACCAGCAAACTTGTCAATGGACTCATCTGACTCCATTGTGAATTGTTCAAACTTCTGCACAACCACTTGGAGCTTAATTATTCTCCTTTATCTTTTCTGTACCCTCACACATTTCTGCAAGAGTATCCCAAATTTCTTTTGTTGTTGTGCAGTGGTAGACTCTTCCCATTACTGCATCTGGAATGGTCTGGTAAAGAGTGTTCATTGCAAGATAATTCAAATTATCTTTTCTTTTCTCCTCAGTGGCGAGGTCATCTTCATCCTTGGGGATTTCTTCCTTTATGTCAGCTTTTTGTTTATCAGTCATCATAGGGTTGATTTGAGTGAACACAAAAGGTCCTCTTGTGATCACTCTCAGCATATCATTGTGCAGGCATGCAAGATGAGCTCTCATCCTGATCTTCCAAAAGTCATAGTTCTCAATTGAGAACATGGGCAGGTTGTGATGAGATATATGGTTGATTGGATCAGTGGCCATGTTGTTGAGTCCTTGAACACTATCATGAGGAACAACATTGTTTTTGGCCATATCTCAAAACAAGATAGGTTAGTTACATATATGATAGATTTCAGATAGAGATTAGTTCAGTGACCACAAAAAAATGTGTCTTTGAAAATCAAGATGGATTTTTCAGAAGCAGTGGTCTTTGAACCCCTACTCTGATACCACTTGTTGGTCCTGTAAGGAGTATATAACAAGTGTATGGGGGGAATACACTTGTATGCAAATCTTTTCAACTTTGATCAAACCAGACTTCAGCAAGGTTGTCTTGGACAACTCTACTAATATGATTAACTCTATAAGGATAATCAAACTACTAAGTACTATTGAGTACTTAGTTGAATAACTATTTAAGGGAGTTATATGTGCGGAATTAGTGGTTGGCCCTTTAGTTTAAACTCCTTTTTACTTCTGAAATCTCCTTAACAGTCTGTCCAGTTCAGGGAACTTGTCCCAATCTGTTTTGCACAATCTTGTGAATATGTCTTTGAAAGTTCAGTTTGTGTGCAGTGTTGAATGAATGTTAAAGCTTGAAAGTAAATCAACACAAGAGTTTTGTTGGTCCTGAAAGGAGTATATAACAAGTGTATGGGGGGGGGGGGGAATACACTTGTATGCAAATTCTTTTCAAACTTGATCAAACCAGAGTTCAGCAAGATTGTCTTGGACAACTCTGCTGAAGATGTATACCCTTTTCAAAGATAACCAAGCTACTAGGTACTATTGAGTACTTAGTTGAATGACTATCTAAGTTGGTTATAAGTGCGGAATTAGTGGTTGGCCCTTTAGTTTAAACTCCTTTATGTTCTGAAATCACTTTAAGCAATGCAATCCAGTTTTCAGGGAACTTGTCCAATTCAGTTTTTGCACAGTCTTTGAATATATGTCCTTTGAAAGATCAGTTTTGTGTGAAGTGTTGAATGTATGAAAGTACTTTGAAAGTAAATCAACACAAGAGTTTATAGTGGTTCAGAGACTCAAGCTCCTACATCCACTTTCCCTGATTTAACAGGATAATTCCTTCACTCTTGGAATTAACTTGTTTTATAGTGCCAAGGTGCACTTGATCAAGAACACCACTCCTTGGTGAGTTGATCCCTAGGATGTCTAGAGTCCTAGTACCCTCTTCTCAACTCAGAACTGAAATGTTCTTCTCTCAACAGTCAGCTCCTACCACTTCTACTACTACAACCTTCTCACTTTCTCACTTGAAAGGGGTAAGGGTTGAAGTAAGGTTCCAACTAATGAGATATCCTTTACAATGGATGTCAGTGTATAAGGATTAGGATATCTCTCTAAGCTTTGTATGGATATACAATGAGTTCAGCTTAGAAGAAGTGTTTCAAGACTAAGAATGTCTTATGACTTTTGAAGCTTCAGAATGCTTGTTCAGTTGGATGTAGAATGGATGCTTCAAATGGTCTTCACACTTCTGTATTTATAGACAAAATTGAGGATTTTCCCATTGGAGAGGCAGTCCCAAATTGCTATAAATGTCTTCCTTGAGTTCTTCAAACTGGAAGACAGATTCTTGATAGTGACATGTCCTCATTTGGGTAATAAACGGCTGTTAAGACTTTGTCTTCATTCTGCAACACTCTTCCCAATGTCTGACTTTAAGATTCATTTGTTAGGACTTGGACATGGTTTCTGAAGGTTGATCCAATGATAGGACAACATTCCTTATCAAATGGACAACTTTGCTTATCACTATCATCATACTTGCTTATCAGCATAGTTGGCTTGCTCTCTTCAGATGACTTGGCTCTTTACCCTTTGCTTCACTTGGAATTGATCTTAGCATCATTCTTTGAAGTCTTTTTGGGTGTAGTTGTCTTCATATCTTCAGCATAGTTGACCTTTAAGCTTTAGAACACTTGTTCTGGTTAAATTGCACTAAGACAACTCTTCTGGACAACTCTCCTGATGAGCATACTTGGCCTTCAATAGCTTTGGTGATTGTTCCAGAATTTGAGCCTTAAGGGGACTTGTTCTTAATAGTCTTCAAAGTATATGTTCCCCCTCAAATTGTGCATCTAATCATCTAAGAGCTGCCTAACATATCATCTCCTCATCTAGCCTTATTCTATATGTTCTAACATGCTTAGAACATAATCATCTTAAGCTTAGGCATGTCTCAGGGGGTTTTGGTATTGAATCAAAACATATCTCATTTTATTCCCAACAATTTCCCCCTTTTTGATGATGCCAAAACCTATACATTTTATTCAAAAGTGACTTGACTACACCTATTACATTTATCTTCAGAAGACATGACTAGAGTCAATTTTCCTGAAAGAGAATGTGTTAGTGTACTCACCATTCATGTTGCAGATAGGTTTCAAAGATAGGCATAGAGAGATTTCTGTAACAGTGTTTCTTGATTCAAAGGATGTTCAACTATCATTCATTCAAAAGTACATTACAAGCATGTTGATAGTTTAAGTTAACATATCAGAGCATGAATCCAAAACACTATTACATCAGAGCATATACTAAATACTTAATAACATCTAGATCTTCAAGTATCAGAGCAAAAACTTATATTAGAGCAATCATAGCATACAGATTATCAGAGCACATCAGCATTCTTGACCAAACTTCAGCATAGATGACCAATTAAACATATCTTCAGATAAGATAAGTTTTCAACCATCAAAAAGGTCAGAAGACTTAGCCATTTTAGAGGTCATCCTCAGGAGGTGGCACCATCCCATATTGTGCCCACACTCTTCTTTTCAGCTCCATGGCCTCTTGATTGGTTCCCTTGGGTCCAAGAACAATCTTGTTTAGCTTGAGGATTTCCAGAAACTCCTTCAGAATTTTTGACTGGTCAATCCATCCATCAAGCTTTGGAGGCATAAATATGATTGGCTTGGGGGTAGTGAGTTCAAATCTTGCAATATCAGCAGCTGCAAGTAGTTGCAGATAAAGGTCTCTGAAGTATTTAATCATGAACTCAGCAAAGGTGGTGTTGACTTCCCTTCCATTCCACCTATCAATGACATAATAGTCATAGACAAACTGCCTTTTGGCTTCCTCCCATGAGTCATTCACTTGGATTGGCACCCATTTATCCAAGTGTGGATATTTGGTGTCCATGGGAATCAGTAGATGTGGCTTCATCTTGCTGTAAGTTGCTCTCCTTCTTTTTGGCTTTTGAAAATTTGCTCTTCTTTGGTCTCTTGCTCTTTGTGCTTCATCCATCAAGTCTATTTTCTTTTGGGCCCTAATCATGGCCAATTTCTGTTGAGTTTAAAGGTCTTTGCCATACCCTTCATGAAACAACTTTGATGGATCATTCAGCAACACAACTTTCTTCTTCTTTGGTCCTGGTCCAAAGCCTTCTTCATACAATTCCTCTATATCTTCAGCAGCTTTGGCAGCATCAGGGGACTTAGTCTCAGCAGCCTTTTCAGTTTCAGAAGACTTGTCCTTTTCAGCAGTTTTGGGCACTTCAGCAGTTTTGCCCTTTTCAACAGTCTTGGGCTTCTTCTTGGGAGTTGATTCTTCTACAACTCTGAACTCAAGAGGGAGTTCTAGGCTGTTGGGAAAGTCAGTGAATGTTTCAGATTTTCTTTTGTTTCCCTTGGCCTTCTTGATTTGGCCTCTGGTTTGGACACCTTCAGCACCTTTGTCTAATCCAGAAACTTCTCCTCCTGGTCTCTGCTGAAATCTTGCCCTTTCTTCCTGTGTTGATGCCATAGAAGTCTTCAAGGCTATGGCTAACTGCTCTTCTTTATCCAAGTCTTCCAAGTTCAGCACTGCTGGCTCTTTTTCCTTATCTTCAACAGCTTTTTCCTTGCCCTTGTCTGAACCTCCAATAATCAAGGCACATTTTGCCCTTGCTCTTTCCTTTTCCCCCTTTTTTGCAGCATCAAAGCATTGAGGTTTGAGCTCACTTATGGTTGTAGCCATCAGGGATTGGGCTAGGTTCAGAGATTTCATCTCTTCCAGCAGATATACATTCTCATCATGTATATTATGCATCCTATCACTGCTCAAGCTAAGGAAAGCTAGAACATGCTTCATCTTTTGCTCAACAACTTCCTCCAAGGTTGCTTTTAGAGATGCATCCAATTGGGCTTTTAAGAGCTCAGTGAGGTTGGCCACTGCACCTTTAGCAATGTTGGCCATCACTTCTTGGGAAAAATTTTCAGATGCAGCCTTGACCATTGCTAGCCTCTGTTCCTCAGCTCTTTTCTTTTGAAGTGCAGTCTTCTTTCCAAGGGCTTGCTTGACAGTTAGTCTGAGAGCTTTGACATTTGCATTGTGATTATCTCTCAGCAGCTTCTGTTCCTTCTTGACCTCTTCTGAGATGGATTCCATGGTGGTTTTGGCTTTCTGAACTTTAGTGGAAATGGTTTGAAGACCAGATTCCACTCCACTTATCCTTGCTTCCAATGTAGGGAGCACTACATCTTCAGAGCCAGTTAATCTCATCTCCACAGATGCTAGAGTTCTTCCTTGCTCATTCAATGCTCCAGATGTTTCAGCATGAGCAGATTGGACTTGATGAGCTAAGGAGTCCAACTTTTCTGATTGCATCCCAATCAAGGCTTGTGCTGATCCAGTGTCTACTTGGATGGGTGCATCTGTTAAGAACTCATCTGCAAATATTTGGTCAAGAGAGATACGTGCAATGTTAGACAAATCAAAAATGTTAGGGAATAAACACTCATCACCCTCAATTTCTTTTTCATAAGACTCTGATACATCAGCAGCCTTCTTCTCATTTTCAACTCTTTCTTTTCTTCCTTCATTAATAATGTCCTCACTCAAGGATTCAGGCCTCCTCTCATCAAGGGATTATTGAAGTTCAGATTTGACTTCAAGAATAGCCTGTCCTTCCTCACTTATACCACCCTCTATTTGTGGTACACTCACTATCTTAGTAATTACAACCTCTCTTCCATCCTCTACTCCCTCTGATTTTTCAACTAAGCTCTCATTTTCAACACCTTCACCTAGTCCTGCCGCATCTCCACCTTCAACAAGGTTCAAAGATGGCAGTTGTGGGGAGATCACAGTGCTTATTTCAGCACCCACTGAGTCATCCTGAATGAGTAAGGGCTGATCAGTGTCCAACTCTCCTGACACTGAATAGGCCTTAATCAAACCAGCCTCTAAAGTAGGAACCTCAACATCTTTAGGTTGTGCCTTGGGTTCAGAAGAACCTTCATTGGCAGATGTGTCTTTGGTTGTGTTACCACCCTTGGTCAACACCTCTGATGAAACAAAGCCTTTCCTATGATAGGTTAAGAGGGGGGTTGAAGGCAGATTGGATTCAGAAGGTTTGGGATTGGTTTCAGGAGGATTGGGTTTTGAGGGGTTTGAGGGATCATCAGGAGAATCAACATCATTTGAGCTACTATCAGGGTGTTTGATGCCCTTAGCTTTTCTTTCCTTTTCCTCAATGATCTTCTCATCTATTAACTTTGCAAAAACATTCTCATCAGTGAGAAATTTTGTTTTTAGCACACCAGCAAAGTGTAGCAGTCTGCTTTCTTCCACTTGCCACCAGTTTGCACCCCTATCTTGGATGACTTGTGATATCTCCATTATGGTTTTGTTTTTCACATCCACAAGCATCCTTAAATCATGGAACATCTTCTGAATTCTTGGAAATTCAGCAAGTTGTGGATACAAACTGTCCACAGTAGCCTTGGGTCCACCTCTGAGCATACTCTCATAAGTATACACCTACTCATCTCCACTTGAATGGGGACTTTGGGTTATAGGGGAGTTGGCTCTGTCTTCTCCTAAAGTGGCTTTAGGAAGGTTAAGTTCAGGGATGTTGGCTTCAGAAGGGTTGGGTGCAGTTGAAGGTACTTTAGTTGCTTTTGAGAGAAATGGATCTGAAGGAGCTTTGCTCAGGGGGGTTGGCTTATGAAGTGCAGCTTCTAAAATTTTGGAATAATTGAGCATAGATGAGTCAAGGGGTGATTGCAATCTAGTCTCATCTACAGCTAAGTCTGCAAGCACATCTATCCCACTCCTTTGCACACTCCCTTCTAGAGAATATCTCTTTGTAAGATTGACAGGGGTGATTGGTTGGTTTGTGGGAGTAACATGAGTTTCAGGGGAGTTGGGATCAGGATTCTGAGTTTCAGGGAGATTGGCCTCTATTGGTTGACCTTCAGGGACCTTGGATTCTGGAGTTCCAGAACCAGAAGAGTTGGTCTTTGACTTAGACTTGGTCCTGCTTTCAGCTCTGCTCTCTCTTAGAGCAAGTTGTAGAGACTTTTCCTCTTGAAGCTCTAACACCTTTTCAGTAGGCTTGGCCCTTCTCTTGCTAGCTCTACTGCTCCCACTTCCTTCTCCATCCTTCTTACGGACAACTTCCCTGATCCTCTTTTCACCCTTAGACTTTTGTCTAGTCTCATTGTATCTCTGCCTCAACTCTTCTGAGTGATCAGAAGGTACATGCACTCCTTCTTCAGCAACTTCTTCAATTTTAGTTGAGGCTCCTGAGTTCTCTTCTGAAGGAATTTGAGACACCTTTCTAGTCTTCACAACTCTGGCCTTAGTCCTTTTCTTCAACTTTGGCTTTTCTTCAGCTTTTTCTTCAGCAGGTTTGGCCAGTTGCAACCTTCTTTGTTCAGTTTTCTTGCTGAGCTTCCTGAACATGATTTTCTGGGCTGGGAGGGGTTTTGCAAAAGTTTGCATCTCAGAGTAGTGAGCAAACTTTTCAATTAAGATACTTTCTCTGGTGCAATATCTCAGCTTTCCTTCCATCACAACTTTGTTATGAGCTTTTACTTTGAACTTGGCTTTCTCCTGCATCATCTCAGACAAGATGAAGGTCCTCTAGTTGAACTTGATGCCTTTGTCACTGGCATCAATCACAGCTGCCATAATCCTTATCCTCGGATGGCTGACTTGCTCTAAACTTCTAGTGTTGCTGAGCAAACTCTCTGCAATAACCTCAAACAATGTAAGAAACTTTGGTTTGAGGGTTCTCTTGTGTTGTGTAGAGGATAATGGCCCTGGAGTGATAAGCCAATCTTGAGCAATTTCTTGCTCAAGTCCATTCCCATAAAATTCTGGATTCCTTCCCTCAGAGGGCAATCCAAAAGCAGCATCAACTTCCTCCTCAGAAAATTTCACCCTGTGAAATCTTTCCTCCTCTTCTCCTTCTGCAACAAAGTACAATCTTGTGGCAACTTCTCCATCTTCAGGCTTGCCTCTCCATTTGAGAAAAGCAAAGAACTCTGCCATGTAGGATTCAAGACAAGAGTCTGGCTTCTCTTGCATGAATTTCTGGAGACCTGCCCTCCTCAACCATCTTAAGGTTGGAGCCACTTCAGGATCCTCACTTTCAAAAGAGAGGATTGGCTCAAAGGTGAGGTTGTTCTTGTGGCTTAGATAGCCAAAATCAAGGTCAAGTTCTTTGTTGGTAAAATCAACAATCATCTCAGGTTTTGCTTTGGGATCCATTGCAGGTTACAGAGAGAAATTTGGGAAGTGTTTGAAGAAGATGAAAGCTAGGGTTTCGAATACTTGGGGAAGAAGTGTTTGTGGGGATTCTTAAGGCTTGTGAATATTCTAAAAAGAATGTTTGTCAATGAGTTGGTGAAGTCTTGAGGCAATTCAACGGTTAACAAAAATGGAAAACAAAATTGGACGGCCAGGATTGATTTCAGGGGAGTTGGCCAATTTTGATCCAATGGTCAAAAACCAATGTAACATTGAGTAATTGATTTTATTCAAAACGTGGAGGTTATTTAATATTAGTTAATGGTTGGGGAGTTTTCAAGGTAGATCATATCTTGAAAAAGTGTAATGCAAACAAGAGTTAAATCTTGGCATTAAATGCATGGAAAGTGACCTTTTGGGTGAGAGACAAATTAAATCCCAAAAAGATGATATATGTATATAGAATGGGACAGATTTCAAAGTAGGCAATGATTACCCAAAATAGGTGCTTATCAGACCAAGATTTGGTTTGATAGCTAGGACAACTTATCTGACCCCACTTGGACAAGTGTCCTGAAAAGGTGTGGACAAGTGTCCTGAGTGATTTAGGTCATCTTTTCTGAATTTCAGTAGACTTGACCAAGTCTGCTGAACACCATTTTAGTTTTCTTTACTCCCATTAACTTCAATAGGATTTACTTGTCCAACTTCCCTGGATCAAGTAATCCCAATTCTGCTGATAGCTCTAGAAATCTTGTCTCTGCAAGTGGCTTAGTCAATATATTAGCTTTTTGATGATCTGTGTGGATTTTCACCAACTTTATGTCCTTCTTCTCCACATGGTCTCTAATGAAGTGATGTTTGATGTCCACATGTTTGCATCTAGTGTGCAAAACTGGATTCTGTGATATTGCAATAGCACTATTGTTGTCAGAGAAGATAGGCACTTCAGTAGAGTTGACATTGTAGTCTCTTAGTTGTTGTCTCAACCAAAGAATCTGAGCACAACAACTTCCAGCTACAACATATTCAGCTTCAGTAGTGGAGGTAGCCACTGTGTTTTGCTTCTTGGAGAACCAAGAAATGAGTTTGTTGCCCAAGAATTGACAAGTCCCTGAGGTGGACTTCCTGTCAATTCCACATCCTCCATAGTCAGCATCTGAGTAGCCAGTTAACTCAATGTTGTCATCAGCAGGGTACCAAAGGCCTAAATTTTCAGTGCCTTTGAGATACCTTAAGATCCTTTTTGCAGCCTCAAGATGGCTTTTCTTAGGATTTGCTTGAAACCTTGCACAAACACCTACTGCAGAGGTGATGTCAGGTCTGCTGGCACTGAGGTAGAGGAGTGAACCAATGATTCCTCTATACTCAGTAGAGTTGGTTGGAATACCACTCTCATCAGGATCCATCTTCCAGCTTGTGTTCATTGGGATCCTTACTGGCTTGCTAGTTGTACACCCAAATTTCTTGATCATTTCTCTGGTGTACTTGGCTTGATTGATGAAGATTCCTTCTTTAGATTGCTTGACTTGAAGTCCCAAAAAGAAATTCATCAGACCCATCATGGACATCTCAAACTTGCTTTGCATGAGCTTGGAGAACTTCTCACATAGCTTCTCATTGGGAGATCCAAAAATTATGTCATCCACATAAATTTGGACAAGCAAGATGTCCTCTCCTTCAGTGATTCTGAAGAGATATCTGTCCACAGTTCCTTTGATAAAACCATGATCCAAGAGGAACTGTGACAGGGTGTCATACCAAGCTCTTGGAGCTTGCTTGAGTCCATATAGAGCTTTCTTCAGTCTGTAGACTTGGTTTCCAATTTCAAAGCCAGGTGGTTGCTCCACATAGACTTCTTCTTTTAGAACTCCATTCAAGAAGGCACTCTTGACATCCATTTCGTATACTTTGAACCCCTTCTTGGCTGCAAAGGCTAAGAAAAGCCTGATTGCTTCTAGCCTTGCCACAGGTGCAAAGGTCTCATCATAGTCAATGCCTTCTGATTGACAATAGCCTTTTGCCACTAATCTGGCCTTGTTTCTGACAATCAAATCATTTTCATTCTTTTTGTTCTTGAACACCCACTTGGTTCCAATAACATCTTGATGTGTAGGTCTATCCACCAGTTCCCAAACATCATTTATGGTGAATTGGTTTAGTTCTTCCTGCATTACTGTGATCCAGTTTGCATCTTGAAGTGCTTTACCAATGTCTTTTGGTTCCTGTTCTGATAAGAAACAACAAAACATAGCACTTTCACCATGAAAACTTCTGGTTTTGACTCCTATACTTGGATCACCAAGTATCAAATTAGTAGGATGGTCAGATAACCAAGTCCTCCTTTTTCTGATCCCTTCAGTAGGGTTGTCCTCTACTAAAGTTGAGTCACCAGTGTTGTAGAATTCAGGATAATTGAATGCAGTATCTAATTCAGGATCATATTCAGGGATGTTGTCCTCAATGTTTGGAACATTGGTATTTTCAACATTTATGGTTCCCCCTGGAATATTGGATCCATTAACTACCTCAGCAGAGCCTGCTTCTTCATTGGTAGTTGTTACCTGAGGGTGAACTGGGATTGGATCATTCAGTTCATCATTTCCTTCAGTGGGGTTTTCTTCAGGTATATTGTCTTCAGGATTGTTGTCCAGTGTAGCATTTTCAGGGAGATTGGCTTGGACAACATCTATGAATTCAGTGTCCTTGTCTTTTAAGCTTAATCTGGTTGTTCTTTGTGTGATCTCTTCAGTGTCCAGGTTTTTGTTCCTGGTCTCAAAGATAGATTCATCAAACACAACATGAGGTGTTTCCTCCACAACAAGGGTTTTCTTGTTGTAGACTCTGAAAGCTCTACTGATTTGAGAGTATCCAAGAAACACTCCCTCATCAGCTTTGCTATCAAAGGCTTTCAACTGTTCTTTCCCATTATTGTGAATGAAACACTTACAACCAAATATGTGAAAGTATGACACTTTAGGCATTCTTCCTTTCCAGAGTTCATAGGGGGTTTTGCCTTGCCCCTTAGTAATCAAACACCTATTCTGAGTATGGCATGCAGTATTTATAGCTTCAGCCCAAAACCTCTTAGGTAGATTAGAATCAGCAATTAAGGTTCTAGCAGCTTCTTTTAGAGTTCTATTCCTTCTTTCTACAACTCCATTTTGTTGAGGGGTTCTAGCTGCTGAGGTTTCATGAGCTATTCCATTCAGTGTGCAATACTCATTGATGTATGAATTTATGAACTCAGTGCCTTTATCAGATCTTATCTTGATAATGCTAAGGTTTTTCTCATTTGACAATCTCTTTAAGAGTTCAGGCAGTTTGACTTGTGTTTCCTTCTTATTGAGGAGAAATACTACCCATGTGAACCTAGAGAAGTCATCTACTACTACCAATGTGTATTTTCTACCATTAATACTTGCAGGGGTAATTGGTCCAAATAAGTCCATATGTAAGAGTTCAAGTACCCTTTCAGTAGAGATGACTGGTTTTCCCTTGAATGAGGCTTTAATCTGTTTTCCTTCTTGACAGGTTTACACACATGTTCTTTAATGAAGACCTCATTAGGCAGTCCTTTAACTAATGCAATTCTGGCAAGTTTGTTCATTGATTTGAAGTTCAGGTGGTTTAGCCTCTTATGTCATAACCAACTTTGTTCACTAGAGCTCTTAGCAATGAAACATGCAGCATCAGTAGACTTGTCCTAGTCTGCAAAATACACATTTCCTTTCCTAGTTCCAGTCAATAGAATTTGTTGAGTCTTATCTTTGATTAAGAATTTTCCACTCGAGAACTCAACATTGAAATCTTTATCACAGAATTGACTGATACTTAGGAGGTTATATTTGAGACCGGCTACATAAGACACATTGGATACTTTGATGTTACCAATCATCAAGGTGCCATAACCTTTTGTTGTTGCTTGTGAGCTGTCTCCAAATGTGACATTTGGGCCTTCTTTTTCAATAAAATCAGTGAGGAGTTCCTTGTTTCCAGTCATGTGCCTTGAACATCCACTTTCAAGATACCATGCTGACTTTTTGCTCATACTCCTCTTCTTGTGGCCCAAAGGTACCTGCAATTAGCAAGTTTTAGGTACCCTTTGAATTTTGGGTCCTGAGAGGTTAGCTGTACCTTTAGGAACCCAAACTTGCCTAATTACCCTGATTGATTCAAGGTGGCTAAGTTGTTTTCCTTGTGCATCAACATACATTGTCTTTCCCTTAAATGCCTTTGGGAAAGTGTGGGTGAAAGTATTAACTCTGTGAGTTTCAGGAGGGTTGTCAAATCTCCTGAACTTATGAGTTCTTTGTATAGCTTGATGAAATCTTTGAGGAAGGGTATTTTTATGACCATTACCCTTTGGCATGAAGGGTTTTGGTTGTCTCATTTTATTCTGCCCTTGAGGATAGTTGTCCTTAGGTCTATTCAGCTGAGGCTTTCTCAGAAGAGTTGGCCTTGGCTGATTATACCTTGGATAACTCCTCTGAACATTGTTCATGAGAGTTGCCCTTCCATTGGGTCTACTCTACTGACCAACATTCCTCTTGTGTTCAGGGACTTTGGCCATTTCCTTAGGTTTGAGCCTAGTCTCCTAAAGCACTTGAGTTGGCAAATCATCCATTTTGCCCTTTCCTTTGTTCAGTGGCTGAATTATTTCATTTTCAGCTTATTGTGCCACTGATTTGACAAAGATTTTCTTAGTGTTACTTGTAGAAGCAACACTAAGACAAGGTGAAGATTCAAATGGATCAAAACCTAATCCACTTCTTTGAGCCATAGGTCTTTGATAACTTTGAATTTCCTCTATTGCCCTAGAGGATTTGTTCAAAGCAGACATCTTTAATTTCAGGCTCTCTTCACTTGATTTTAGAATATCATACTCATGTGAGAGGTTTTCAAATTTTGCTTGAAGAATTTTTAATTCAAACTCTTTTCTCTTCTGAGTAAGTAATTGAGCATCAATCTGTCCTTGTTGGTCAACTATCCTGAGATTTGCTTCCTCAAGCTCTCTCAAGTCTTGTTGGTACAACTCAGTAGATTTAATGTCAACTGCCATCTCAGCAGGTTTTGAAAGCTCAATTGAAAGCCTTTCATTTTCTCTCACACAATTGTCATGAAATTCTTGCAGCCTAGTGAAATCTTCCATCAACTTCCCAAAGGAAAGTTTCAAGTTGACTTCACTAGTGTTCTGTGATAGAAATGATGGTGAGCTAGAAGTGGAGGATACCTCATCATCCTCAATAGCCATGTTGCACAAATCATCATCATCATCACTGTTTGAGAATAGTCCATCAGAAAAGTTGAAGCTTCCATCATTATCAGATTCTTCACCAGCCATCATGGCCTTCCTATTGGTGAATTTTCTGTCTCTTTTTGCTTGCCTTTCTCTTCTTTCTTTAGAGCTCAATTCAGGGCAGTCATACTGGAAGTGCCCTTTATTCTTGCAGTTGTAGCACAAGTCTTCATCATCATACTTCTTGGATTCATCTCTTCCTTTAGATGATGAAGGGTCAGCTCTACTGGACCTTCTCCTATCAGAGTACTTGTCCTCTGATCTTTTCTCTTCAGGCTTTTTGTCCTTAGCCTGATCTTCAGGAGAGTTGTACCTTCTCCTGAATTTGTTGTCTTGGTAGAATTTCTTGTATCTACCAAACCTTGAGTTGAGTTTGTCAAACCTCCTTGCCATGAGGGCCATCTCTTCCTTCATTTCAGCCTTAGAGACTGACTTTGATGATCTTGGAGTAGACTGCATTTCTGGTTCAGCAGTTTTGGCTTTAAATGCCACTCCCTTGGTTGGTAGAGAAGACTCCTCAGCTGGCTTTCTTCTATTGAGGTCAAACTCATATGCTTTGAGTTCTGAGAAGATTTGTTGCATGGGCATGGAGGATAGGTCCTTGGTGTTCTGCATCATTACAACATATACATCCCACTTTTGAGTGAGACTTCTCAGGATTTTTAATCCAACTTCTCTCCTGGAGTACACCTTGCCCAATGAGTTGATTTCATTTATCACATCAGTGAATCTACCAGCAAACTTGTCAATGGACTCATCTGGCTCCATTGAGAACTGTTCAAACTTTTGCACAGCCACTTGGAGCTTGTTCTCCTTTATCTTTTCAGTACCCTCACACATTTCAGCAAGAGTATCCCAAATTTTTTTGGCTGTTGTGCAGTGGTAAACTCTTCCCATGATTGCATCTGGAATTGTTTGATAAAGAGTATTCATTGCAAGATAATTCAAGTTATCTTTTCTTTTCTCTTCAGCAGTGAAATCATCTTCATCCTTAGGGATTTCTTCCCTTATGTCAGCTCTTTGATCTTCAGTTAACCTGGGGTTGATATGAGTGAACATGTAGGGTCCTCTTGTTATCACTCTCAGCATGTCAGTATGAAGAGATGCAAGATGAGCTCTCATTCTGATCTTCCAGAAGTCATAGTTCTCAATTGAGAACATGGGCAGTTTGTGATGTGATATATGGTTGACTGGATTGGTGGCCATATTGTTGATTCCTTGAACAACATCATTGGGAACAGCATTGTTGTTGGTCATAGATCAAGAATAAGATGTTAGTCAAATAATAGGATTTCAGACAGATCAGTTCAGTGACCACACTAAATATGTGATTTTGAAAAACCAAGATGGATTTTCAGAAGCAGTGGTCCTTGAACCCCTGCTCTGATACCACTTGTTGGTCATGAAAGGAGTATATAACAAGTGTATGGGGGGGGGGGGGGAATACACTTGTATGCAAATTCTTTTCAAACTTGATCAAACCAGAGTTCAGCAAGATTGTCTTGGACAACTCTGCTGAAGATGTATAAACTTTTCAAAGATAACCAAGCTACTAGGTATTATTGAGTACTTAGTTGAATGACTATCTAAGTTGGTTATAAGTGCGGAATTAGTGGTTGGCCCTTTAGTTTAAACTCCTTTATGTTCTGAAATCACTTTAAGCAATGCAATCCAGTTTTCAGGGAACTTGTCCAATTCAGTTTTTGCACAGTCTTTGAATATATGTCCTTTGAAAGATGAGTTTTGTGTGCAGTGTTGAATGTATGAAAGTACTTTGAAAGTAAATCAACACAAGAGTTTATAGTGGTTTAGAGACTCAAGCTCCTACATCCACTTTCCCTGATTTAACAGGATAATTCATTCACTCTTGGAATTAACTTGTTTTATAGTGCCAAGGTGCACTTGATCAAGAACACCACTCCTTGGTGAGTTGATCCCTAGGATGTCTAGATTCCTAGTACCCTCTTCTCAACTCAGAACTGAACTGTTCTTCTCTCAGCAGTCAGATCCTACCACTTCTACTACTACAACCTTCTCACTTTCTCACTTGAAAGGGGTAAGGGTTGAAGTAAGGTTCCAACTAATGAGATATCCTTTACAATGGAGGTCAGTGTATAAGGATTAGGATATCTCTCTAAGCTTTGTATGGATATACAATGAGTTCAGCTTAGAAAAAGTGTTTCAAGACTAAGAATGTCTTATGACTTTTGAAGCTTCAGAATGCTTGTTCAGTTGGATGTAGAATGGATGCTTTAAATGGTCTTCACACTTCTGTATTTATAGAAAAATTTGAGGATTTGCCCGTTGGAGAGGCAGTCTCAAATTGCTATAAATGTCTTCCTTGAGTTCTTCAAAGTGGAAGACATAATTTTGATAGTGACATGTCCTCATTTGGGTAATAAACGGTTGTTAATACTTTGTCTTCATTCTGCAGCACTCTTCCCAATGTCTGACTTTAAGATTCATTTGTTAGGACTTGGACATGGTTTCTGAAGGTTAATCCAATGATAGGACAACATTCCTTATCAAATGGACAACTCTGCTTATCAGCATAGTTGGTTGCTCTCTTCAGATGACTTGGCTCTTTACCCTTTGCTTCACTTGGAATTGATCATAGCATCATTCTTTGAAGTCTTTTAGGGTGTAGTTGTCTTCATCTCTTCAGCATAGTTGACCTTTAAGCTTCAGAACACTTGTTCTGGTTAAATTGCACTAAGACAACTCTTCTGGACAACTCTCCTGATCAGCATACTTGGCCTTCAATAGCTTTGGTGATTGTTCCAGAATTTGAGCCTTAAGGGGACTTGTTCTTAATAGTCTTCAAAGCATATGTTCCCCCTCAAATTGTGCATCTAATCATCTAAAAACTGCCTAACATATCAGCTCCTCATCTAGCCTTATTTTATATGTTCTAACATGCTTAGAACATAATCATCTTAAGCTTAGGCATGTCTCAGGGGGTTTTGGTATTGAATCAAAACATATCTCATTTTATTCCCAACAAGTTTATAGTGGTTCAGAGACTCAAGCTCCTACATCCACTTTCCCTGATTTAACAGGATAATTCCTTCTCTCTTGGAATTAACTTGTATTATAGTGCCAAAGTGCACTTGATCAACCACACCACTCATTGGTGCCTTGATCCCTAGAATGTCAAGAGTCCTAGTACCCTTTCTCAACTCAGAACTGAACTGTTCTTCTCTCAACAGTCAGCTCCTTCCACTTCTACTACTACAACCTTCTAACTTTCTCACTTAAAAGGTATAAGGGTTGAAGTTTTGGTTCCAACTAATGAGATATCCTTTACAATGAGGTTCAGTGTATAAGGATAGGATATCTCTCTAAGCTTTGTATAGATATACAATGAGGTTCAGCTTAGATGAAGTGTTTGAAGACTAAGATAGTCTCTTTGAGAGCTTGAAAGCACTTGTTAATTTGTAGAATAGTTGAATGTGTTGAGGTGTTTAGTGGATACTTTCAAATGGTCTTCACACTACTGTATTTATAGACAAATTTGAGTATTTGCACGTTGGAGAGGCAGCCTCAAAAGTCTATAAATGTCTTCCTTGAACTCTTCAAGCTGGAAGACAGATTCTTGACAGTGACATGTCCTTAATTTGGGAAATAAACGGCTGTAACAACTTTGTCTCGACTCTGTAGCACTTTTTCCAATGTCTGACTTTAAGATTCCCTTGGTCAAACATGGACATCTCTTCTTATCAATGATCCTGAGATAAGGACAACATTCCTTATCACTAGGACAATTCTGTTTATCAACCTCAGCAGATTCTCCTTATCAGCAGTGTTGACATGCTCTTCAGATGACTTGGTTCTTTCCCTTTCCATGACTTCTTGGAGTAGTTCTTTGAGCATTCATGGCATTAGATAAGTGGACTTGACCTCATCAGCATAGTTGGCCTTGAACTTCAAAGCTTTTGATCTGGTTCAATTGTGCTGAGACAATCTTGCTAGACAACTTTTCTGAACCTGATATTTATTTCAGCGGACTTGATCTTGATGATCTATTCCACTTAGTTGGTCTTCAGAAAAGTTATTTCATACTGAGTTGACTTTGATCAGCATACTTGTCCTTCAACAGACTTGGGGTCCATCCAAAACTGAGCCTTGAGGGGTCTTATTCTATATAGGCTTCTAAACATGAGTTCCCCCTCACTTAGTGCATCTATTGATCTAAGAGCTGCCTAACATATCAGCTTCTCTACTTGTCTTAGGCTACATGTTTCAACAATCCTGAAACATGTTTATGTATTCTGACTTATCTACTTGGCATGTATTAAGGGGGTTTTGGTATCATATATAATCAAAACTCATTTTATTTCCAACAATATATATATATTTAAATATGTTCACATAATATATCTTTAAATCTATATTATAAAGATATTCAATATACTTCATTTCGAAGATTTTGCATAATATTTTCGAAGATAATTTAAGATTTGATTCTAATATGAGATTAATTATTTGAGTAATCAATAATTAAAAAATCATATAAATAGTTAAAATTTAAAACCGTATACATAAGTGATTATCTCATTTTATTAAGATTCAATTCAAATTAACATGATCTGATTACTATATTCAAAGTTCACATGTATATTTTATACACAAATAATCTTGAATAATAATTAAAATACCTTGAATAATAATTAAAATACTATAATTTGCAAAAATTACGCAACCAACATTCTTGCCTATTATTTAGATAATTAAAGAAAGCTAAAACAAAAAATATATATATATATAAATTATATTGCATAATACATGCCTACTATAAAAATATAATTAACTCCACTAATTAAATCTCATTCTCATGAGTTGACTCCGATAATTAAGTAATTTTAATTTTAGAAGAAAAACAAGCTCCAACTAATTGGACAATAATTAAGTAAATTATATATAAGGAACATTACCAATTAGTTGGTCAAATTTTCAATTTAAACGTAATGTACAACATAAATCTATAAAAAAAATTATATTATCATTAGTTTTGTGTTGATGGTCAAAATTAAAATAATTTTACATAATTATATATTCGTTCTTAATATAAAATTTAAATACAATCTAAATTTAATTAATCGAGTAATTAATAAATTTGGATTTTATTAAATATTTGGCAGTTATGACTAATTTAGTTTAATCTATTTAAATTAATTTAGATTTCATTAAATGGTTTGAGGGTTCAATCTATTTAAATTAATTTAGATTTCATTAATTTAGAATTCATTAAATGATTTGAGGGTTATACTGTAATGTAAATTTTAGAGTAATTAAACACAATTTAGAATAAAGTATATTAACAAACTAATTTTTCTATTAAATTAAATTACATAAAATTAAGTATTTCATTTTTTTCCGGATTGTCTTAATTTTGGGCATGCCACAAAACGCGTGCATTTATTGCAATGCCAAAATGCAGTATACCCTACATTACAATATGGTTGCTATGCAATGAGACTCTTAATGGATGTTGATTAAATAATGAATGCAAGTTTTTGGGGGATTAGCTCATTACGTGAGAAATTTATTTTAAATTCTACTTCTCTCTATAAGTATGAGTTAACTAGACGATATTTTTTTAAAAGACATGGGAGACAATATAGACAATATAAACTATCAAGAATAACATGATTGTTGAATTTAATTACCATGTACAAGTTATATTTTTATGTTTGAATTATTTTATTGAATAAATGTTAATTTATAACTATATTTTAATCTAATACATTCTTTTAGGTTTACGTCTAGCGATGAGTATCTAAAGAATTATACACTCCTTGAGATTGATGAGTTACTTCAAAAAAATGGGTGCAGTTTAAATAGATTTTCATTAATATCTGTTCTAAATTGAAATCTTATATTTCTACAACACAATTCACTCATTTTTTAAGAGTTGGGTTATGATCGCACAAAGTTGTAAGAGGAGTGGCATAGGTTGTCTTCAACCTTAACTGTCGAAGAGGGTGATGTTCTAAAAGAAATACTTGAAGTTGTTTGTTTAATTGATAGTGTAGTCTTCTTTTTGTATGGATACGGGGTAATTGCAAAAAAATCATATGGATAACTCTTTTTTGTAGTCATTAAATCCCCTTAGACATTGTTCTTAATGTTGCATCAAGTGGTATAATTTATCATTTATTGTCTACACATTCTAAGTGATACTCATTTATTTATTCATACATTGTAACTTATATTAATACCATTTAAGAACCAAGAATGGACAACAATGAATTGGACGGATAACAATTATGGGAATTTGTTGGCATTTTTTGTGATTTGCATTATAGAGAATATTAAATTATAATTGAATTGGTGGAATCAAATATATGCTTAACGTATTTGCTTTAAAATAAATAGTACTCCAATATGTTTTGCTTTTGTTTTGCTTTCATTACGGTGTACATCTAATTCTGATTTTTTTCATCTTTTATAATAATATTTATGCAATTTTTTAAAATTATTTTCTCTTTACCCTCCCTTTCTCCTCTACTCCATCTATTTATATTTTCTAATTTTATATCAACTCTGTATTTTTTATACATTTACATTTAAAAAAAATTAAATCTTATCGTAATCCCGCGTAATACGCGGGTCTTACACTAATTCAATATAAATGTATAATTGAATACCCTTATATTTGAATATAATTGAAATTTAAAAATATGCATTTTCAATTTATTTCCACAATATTATTGTATAAGTCAACTAATGTAATACAAAAACCTTGAAATTCGCGCTCAATAACTCACATTCAATTCCTAAATATTACTCCCTCCGTTTTTGAATAAGGGTCGTTTTGGCTTTTTTCAACAAATTAAGATTATAAATTATGGTATATATTACCCTTCATTAATTATACTAATTTTAATATAGAAATTTTGTTTAATAAAGAATGTGGTCAAGAATGTAGCTAGTATTAATAAATCAAATTAATTTTGGTATAAACATTTTTTTGTGAAATTTAATTATGAAAAATATTTATGGTAAATGAATAAGGGTAAAATAGTCAAAATTAAAGAAAAAACTCTAGAATGACACTTATTTTAAAATTAATTAAAAAGTCAAAGTGACACTTAATAAAAAACGGAGAGAGTATACTACTATGCGATCCTAAATGTTAGGTTAATATTTTTCAATATTAATTTGAATTGTAAAATAAATATTTTTTAAAAAATATATAGTTTATATAAAGTATATGCAATAAAGGAATCCCATAATATAAAATTCATTTATAAATTGTAAGATATAATATTATATATAAATCACATAATATAATCCGACACTTTAACACCAAATTGTATAAGATTATTCTTTTTGTTTCAATTTAATAGTATAACTAGCCCTAAACCCGCATTTTACGCTGGTCGATTTATTAAAATAATAACTTTAAATATTATATTATTTTTTATATCTTTAAATATTATATTAATTTGTATATCTTTTTTAGATTAGATGAGAGTTAAACTTTTTTTTATTCTAATATATTTATAACATGTACATTTCTACAAATTTAAATCTATATTATTGTATTAATAAAATTATGATTTTAATTGTAAAATTAAGAAAATATTTTTAATAAGTAGGGACAGTATAAAATAATTTTATTAATAAAAAAAATATAAAATTATGATTTTCCACAAAATAAAATAAAATAGGAGAGGATTTTGAAATTTAGATTTCAAAATCTAATAGATTTTGAAATTTTATCGACTTGTATGTTTTGTGTGTTTTGAAATTTAAGTAAGATGTAATTTAACTTTTGTAGAATTTATAAGTATAAAATGATAGGTGTTTATATATATATATAGAATTTGTAAGATTTTAAAATTATAAATCTAAATTCTAAAGTAGAACATGTGTGGGATTTTAAAATCCCAAATCCAAATTTTCAATCCCAAAACAAACATCCTCTTCAAGAACTATGACATATGTCTAATAACTATTTTCATGGCACAAATCAAACTTTAGATCAATAATAAACTCTCAATTGAATAAACAATCAAAATATATCTAGTAATAACATTGTATATACGTAGGACAAATACAATGATAACTTTAATAAGTTAGTATTATATTAACAATAATAAAATATAAATAAATTTTTAAAAAAAATAAACAAATTATTAAAAACCATTATATTATAACAAATAAGTCTCAACTAAGTTAACGTACATCTCTAATTCCTTTCCTTTTTAGGGCGATTAACTAATGAAACTTAGTTGAAAGATTTTAATATTTTTTTATTAACAATTACTAAAACTTTTCTGAATAAAGTTTTTTAAAGGCAAAAACTTATATGCAATATTGACCAATTAGGTCAAAATTTGTGGATAAACGCGGTCAAATGTCAACCTTAATTATAATATTTATTTTCGCTCTAAAATATTATTATTTTACTACATGACAAAAACTATGTTACTACATGACATAAAATTTTTCACTACAAGACCAAAAGTGTATTACTACAAGCCAAAAAATATTCTGGACACTTTTTTTTTTTTTTGAGCAAAATTACTAAAATAATTCTGACTTATTCGGCTACTACATGACTAAAACAATGTTACTACAAGACCAAAATTTTATCACTACAAGATAAAAAGTGTATTACTACATGTCCAAAAATATTCTGGACATTTAATTTTTTGGATGAATTTACCGAATGTTTTGACATGTAGTATTAAATTTTTGGCCTTGTAGTGATAATTTTTGACCTTGTAGTAACAATATTTTGATCATGTAGTAAACCACCTGTTTGTGACCCGTGAATTTTATGGGCAACCCGAATTTGAGCTTATGACCCGCGAATTTTTTTAAATTATCTTAATATGACTTTTGGGGTTTAGGGTTTTGACTTAGTCAAATTAGTATGAAATGTATGTATGAAATATTTCACATAAGACTAGCCCTTTTTTAAATTATTCTAGAATATACTCACATGATTTTTTTTATTGACAATTACTAAAAATTCTCATAAATTCTCCATAACACTCTACATATCTTATAAAATTTTTTAAATTATTTTAGAATACATTCATATTCTATATCACAAGAAAATGATACATATATATATATATATGTTCGTAGTTTACTTCATATTAATTGATCATTTTATTTTCAGATGTGATTTTTAATCTATAATTTACCTTATAAAATATTTTTTAAAAAAAATTAAAAAAAATTGATTCCATAGACCTTACAAAAATACTTAAGAAGAATTAAAACGAAATTTATCAAGAGATTTTAGCCTTTTACTCATAAAATGAGATTATCCAATTAACATGAAATTAATTTTCATTGAAAGTGTATATTTATTAAAAGAGTGTCTACAAAGTACTAATTATTTGATATTTAGAGAAGAAAGCGTACAAATATTTGAGATTTTAATGCTCTATTTCAATCTCAGATTCTTTAAATTATTTTCTTTATTTTCTCATAAATTTTTATTTTAAATTTTAAATAATTATCTTATAAACAATTTATAATAATTTTATCTATTTTAATTATTCTAAAATTTAAATAATCATATTATTTTCTCAACTTACTCACCGTCCTTAAATATTGGCTAATTCCTTGTCACTAATTGTATGTATTTTAAATAATTTAAATTTTAATATTTTTTGTAGGCATCATAAATATTAATCTTAAATCTTAAATAATTCAAATTTTAATCTTTAAATCTTAAATAATTCAAATCTTCCAATCTTACTAATACATTTTGAAACTTTTATTTACTAAGTCAATGAAAAAATCTAAAATAAATGTCAGTAATTTTATAAAATTAGAGAAGATAACTTACTTCCATATATATATTTAGAGTCTCATATTAATAAGTCAATGGTTGAAAAATTAATATAATATTATACACTTAATATTAAAAAAAATCCATAAAATTCAAATAATCTCCGATGAATTAGTAATTAACAATAGAATAAAATAAGATAAGATGATTAAGCATAAATTATGAATATATTTTATTAATAAAGAAGTAAATAGGTAAAATTACAAATTTTTACACAATATTTGTGGCATGGTTTCTCGTTTTCATATAGACAAATAATTTTTTTTCAAGCTATAAAAAAGAAATTGGTAACAACATAAAACATAAGATATTACTAACACTTTCAAAAAAAAAAAAAACACTTCAAAATCTGAAGTCTATACATATGTTTAGACTGCACTTTAGTTTGCATGTTTTTATGCAAAATTGTCGAAATGCATTTTAGTTTGCATAATAGTGAACGTAATTCACATGAACTTCAATATGCATATGTTTAGATAATGCATACGCTTCTATTTTTCTGTTCTTCTACACTTCACCGTTTTTGCAGAAGCTTTTTCCTAAACCTGTAGATTGAATTGCAGATTTCTCAAAACCCCCAGTTTAACAAGATTGTCTTTTAGAAAAATTTTTATATTTTAGATATACCTACTTTTTAGGAAAATTTTAAATCTTGGGTTGGTCTACTATGGACTCGAGTGCATGTTGTGCACCCTAGTCCATGTGCACTTTTTGATAAATGGTGTTGCACTTTTCAATTATTAAACTGTATAATCATATTTTTAGTAATAATTAAAAAATGCAACACCATTTACCAAAAGTGTAAGTCAGTAAACTGAAAAGTGCACGTGGACTAGGGTGCACAGCATGCATTTGAGTGCATACTAGACTTTACCTTAAATCTTTGGAAGGTGCTAAAATTTCTCTGTTTTTGAAATTCTCCCTTAATCGGATAATTATGATAATTATGGTATATAATTGACTTTTGAATTCCTATAAAATATCCGATTTATTTGAAATTAATTGAAGGGTATAAATGTCTCAAAGTTTTCAATTTGATGCTATTAGACAAGAAATTATATTATAGGTTTTATTAGATAAAACTACTAGTGAAATGACCTTATTAATAAATAACCCAAATATGTATGAGCTAATACATAATTATTTAAAATAAATAATATATAAAATAAAAATAAAATTAGATAATATTTAAATTAAAAAAGTTAGAATAAAAATGTTGATCGGTTGATCTAATTGAGAAATTATATGTGCGTAATCATTCAATCCTCAATTCTTTCTTCTTTCTCTAACATAAAATTTCCTCAATTCTTTCTTCTTTCTCTAACATAAAATTGCAGGAAAAAAATGGAAGTAAAAAAATAAAAATTAATAAGTAGGGAAGGAATGATAAAAAAATTGAAAAAAGAAAAGGAAATAAAACCAAAAAAAAGAAAAAAGAATGAGGAAGACTAAGAAATAAAAGAAAGAAGAAAAAAAAAATTGTAAGATTAGAAAAATTCAAATTCAAAGTCTTCGGGTTAGAAAAATTCAAATTCAAAATCTTTATAGTGTTGCTTGATAGTGAAAGAATGAGAAAAAATTAAAAAAAACAATGAAGTAAATCCAAAAACAGGAGATAGAGAATGAGAAACTCTCTTTCTATGAGATAAAATTGCAAGAACACATGTAATAAACCATGAGATCAAATTGAAAAAAAAAATGAAGCAAAGAAAAAAAAATCTCCATAAATAGTGAAAGAACCAAAAAATAAATAAATTATAGAACCAAATCTGGGAATGAAACCAAAAAAAATATGGAATCGCACCTCTTTAACAAAATAAATTTTAATGAATTAATGTATATAAATGAAAGGGAACTGGTTAAGGTAGAAGTTGAAAAAATATGAGATTTTTAATTTCAAAATACGTTATTAAAAAAAATGGTTAATTCTAAATAATTACACAACCTTTAGTCTCAGTATCAATTTAATCACGACCTTTACGATTATTGTAAAAAATCACAACCTTTCATTGTGTTGCAAATAGATACACATTTTTTTACTCAGGTAAACAATGGATGATGTGGTTTGCCGGAGCTTGCCACGTCAGATTACTCATATTCTTTTTTATTTTTTTATTTTGATTACATTTTATATAAATAAAAATAAAATTTTATAAAAATAAAAATAAAACTTTCGCTTCTTCCGCGTCTTTCTCAACTTTTCAAACTCAATACAATTCTTCTTCTACGTCTTTCTCACTCCTCAAACTCAATCAAGTTCTTCTCTTCTAATCCTAAAAAAATCAAAATCATAAAACCTAACACTTGGAAATTTTTTTTGTAAAAAATCCTAAAAAATAATTCTAGGTAGAAGGATATGACATTCAACCCTTGAAATGGTAGAAGGGTGTGGAAGATGAGTGAGGAAGGTCATGAGGAAAATCCTAGAAATTCTAGACATATAAGATACAAATGACCTCTGTATATAATGTAGTGGGCCACAAAAAAAAATTGTCCTAGTGCAAAGGACTTCAAAACACCATAGAAATTGCATGTAAGATTGTGTTTATGGTTATGTGACTTTAAAATGTCATGTTATTCCTTCCAAAAAAAATGTCAATGTTATATGTTTGTCATGCGACTCATGTTTGAAGAAAAAAGGCAAATCAAGACATGAATGTATTGATAATATGAGGGTAGGTTTCTTATTTTATTAAATATTTTTATATTTCTCATAACTATATTGTTATATTCATTTTTCCAGTCCAACGACAATTCAGTGAGGGGTAGAATAAGAGGGGGAAAGAGCCTCCAACGACGATTCAGTGAGGGGTACGTAGAATAAGAGGTGAAATGAGTGGTAGTGAGAGTGACTTGGATACTTATAGCTTACAATTGTAAATGTTGTGTACATTAGATGATCTAACTATGACTTTTAGTATGCAAAATATATTTTTTCAGAATATTTTCTAAAATATTTTTGTTGCAGTAATCATTAATGTTAAACACATTAATTACTAGAATATTTTTTAAGAATATTTTCCTCTCCCGTAAAGCATATAAATTGTAGTCCTCAAACTAGTTGAAAATTATTCAATAATTGAAGAATTCTTGAAAGATGAAGAAGAACTGATTTTGAAAAGGGGAGAAGAAGAAGTTGATTTTGAAAAGGGGAGAAGAAGAACTTGATTGAGTTTGAAAATAAGAAAATTTGAGTTTGAGAAGTAGGGAGAAGACGCAGAAGAGGCGGGAGTTTTATTTTTATTTTTATTTTTTATAAAATTTTATTTTTATTTCTATAAAGTGTAATCTGGAAAATAAAAAAATAAAAAAAATATGTGTAATCTGACGTGACAAGTTCCGACAAACCACATCATCAATTGTTGACCGGAGAAAAAAATGTGTATCTAATTGCAACACAATGAAAGATTGGAGTTTTTTACAATAATCGTAAAAGTCGTGATTAAATTGATATTGAAACTAAAGATTGGTGTATTTATTTAGAATTAACCCTAAAAAAAATTAAAAACTAAAGATTAAAATTTTAAAATAACTTTTAATAATGAGGGTAGAGAATTTTGAAATAGGGGAGTGGGAGAAATAGATGAATTAAAAATATATAATATGTAAAATTCTATATAAAATATTAAATTAGATTAAATTTTAAAATGGGAAAATTATAAAATTTTAATAAGAATGTCTGACAAATTTTTAAATAAAAGAATTTGAAAATGGGTGAGATTAAAAATAATAATTATGATTTAAAATTTTGAATCATTATTTTGAGATTAAAATAGAAAAATAGAATTTTTTTAATAAGAATAATAATCTCAATAATAATTATGATTAAAAATTTTAAATTATTATTTTAAGATTAAAATAGAAAAAATGGAACTTTTTTAATAAGAATGCGTAATAATAAATAGGGTTGGTCTGCTATGGACTCGGGTGCATGTTGTGCACCCTAGTCCATGTTGCACTTTTCAGTTTATTGGTGTTGCATGGTGTTGCACTTTTCAATTATTAAACTGTATAATAATATTTTTAGTAATAATTGAAAAATGCAACACCATTTACCAAAAAATGTAAGTCAGTAAATTGAAAAGTGCAACATGGACTAGGGTGCACAACATGCACTCGAGTGCATACTAGACTTTACCTAATAAATATAGAGTATTAAGATAATACTCCCTCCGTCCCGGAAGTGTTTGCACCACAAAGTGGGCACACTTTTTAAGAAAAAAGTGTAATGAGTGGAGTGTTGAGGGGTAATTTTGTAAAGTTATATGAATAAAGTAAAAAGGTGATTGGAAAGAGAGTAAAAGTAATGGCATTTTGTGTAAATATGTGAATATTGTGAGGGTGGGGTTTATGAAGAAGTTTCCTTTTATGGGTGTGCAAACAATTGTGGGACGGACAAATAAGGTAAGTGTGCAAACAGTTGTGGGACGGAGGGAGTATAAGATAAGATTTCAAATTTAAAAAGAATAATTATGAGTAGATAATATGTAAATTATTATTTTGAAATTAAAATAGGAAAAATAGATTTTTTTAATCAGAATGGCGGAGAATCAGAGATTTTGAAATAGACCGATTTTATGAAGAGAGAGATGGTGTAGAGTGATAAAATTGACACATGTACCATTATATTCTCACAAATATAGAGTATTAAGATTAAGATATTAATGATGAGTAAATTATGATATTAATTATTGAATGTAATTTCTTCATAAAATTAGGAGTAACTTTCTCATTAGTGTTAATTGTAGTTTAAAATCATTTAATATTAATTTTATATAACTAAACTAACATAATATAATATTATGTACAATATAAAAACGCTGCGATTTTTCTCTCTTCTAAAATGGGTTGGTTTATCTCTCCTAAAAAATGCCCATTAGTTGCGATTTTCTTTTATTCTTCTGCAATTTTTCAACTTCTAATTTCTCTTCTTTGGCGGATTCCTCCACCGTACCACCATATGCATACATAGATCTGTTAGATCTGTAAAAAAGCCGCTGATATATCGTCTCCGTCGTAGTACTATCTTCGCCGCCATAACACCGTCTCTGTCTCCACCGCCGTCGACATCACTTGCGCTGGTTAATCGATTTTATTTCAGATCTGTTCTTAAATTTATGTAGTTTTTTACAGAGGTAGTTGGGATCAACGGATAAATTTTTCCGAGATTAAAATAGAAAAAATAGATTTTTTTAATTAGAATGGCGGAGAATCAGAGATTTTGAAATAGACGATTTTATGAAGAGAGATTGTGTAGAGTGATAAAATTGACATATGTCCCATTATATTCTCACAAATATAGAGTATTAAGATTAAGATATTAATGATGAGTAAATTATGATATTAATTATTGAATGTAATTTCTTCATAAAAGAGTAACTTTCTCATTAGTGTTAATTGTAGTTTAAAATCATTTAATATTAATTTTATATAACTAAACTAACATAATATAATATTATGTGCAATATAAAAACGCTGCGATTTTTCTCTCTTCTAAAATGGGTTAGTTTATCTCTCCTAAAAAATGCCCATTAGTTGCGATTTTCTTTTATTCTTCTGCAATTTTTCAGCTTCTAATTTCTCTTATTCGGCGAATTCCTCCACCGTACCACCATATGCATACATAGATCTGTTAGATCTGTAAAAAAGCCGCTGATATATCGTCTCCGTCGTAGTACTACCTTCGCCGCCATAACACCGTCTCTGTCTCCACCGCCGTCGACATCACTTGCGCTGGTTAATCGATTTTATTTCAGATCTGTTCTTAAATTTATGTAGTTTTTTACAGAGGTAGTTGGGATCAACGGATAAATTTTTCCGACGGCGCCACGGTGCGTGGTCGATCGGCGAGTTTATATGTTGATCCCGTTTCTTTCATTTTTTTTACTGTTTTGTAGTTTGCTTTAATTTTTTAGTGTCCTATTTATTTTCGTTGGTTACTTTTAGTTTCTGAAATCTGCTCCGATGCGCCTTGTGCTTTCGTTTCCCTTTTGTGGGCTCTCTCTTTCCCTGTGTGAGATTTTGGTTTTTGTGGGATTTGCTCTCACACAGGATTGCTTTCCCTGTGTTGTGTGGGATTTGTTTCCCCTGTGTGGGACTTTTGAACTTTTTTTGAGTGGTTTGAAGTTTGGTAGGTCATGGTATTTGGTGTCTGGTGGAACTTTGTTCCTATTTTTTGTTTCTAATTTATTAATATGAGAACACCTTAGTGTGGGTTGTCTCTTCTTCACGATTGGATGGGGCAGCGACCGTGGCACAAAAAAGACTATCTGTCTTGGTTTGAAGATCATTAGATTTGGGAACAAAATTGTATTAACATTTGACTTTGATCTTGTAAACCCTTCAAGAAAAAATAAAAATTATGTACAATATAAAAAAAATCATATAAAATATTATTCCACATAATTTAATACGTGAAAATATAACTTGATCGCCTTGAAACGCAATAGACTATGGTTGTGCAAACAATAAAGGGTTCAAAAAAGAAAATTGCATATAAGACAATATGTGCATATTTAATACAATATATGATAATAATAATATTATAGATTGTTTAAATATATATATATATATATATCTAATCTTCCATTTACGGGAATGATATAATTTCCCACAAATTTTATGCCCACCGCTTACGTGGCAATGCCACATAATATATATTTTATTCCATATTTTTAGATTATTCCTATTTTACATCATAAATCTTATATTTCCATGTAAATAGGATTAAAAAAATATATAAACAAAAATTATATTTCAAAAAATTAATTGATGTTTAGTAAATAAAATTATATTTGTTGGTCCCAAAGTTGAGTTAAGATTGAGTAAGCTAAGAAAGTCTAGAGGGGAGGGGTGAATAGACTTTCAAAAATCTTTCAAAATATCAGAATATGCAATGCGGAATTTAGTCTTCTTATGTACTGTACTGTGCTTACTCAGCTCAGATCAGTACTTTCAGAATAATATGAGCCTTACTAGTTTATACTCAACTTTTCTATAGATCTTTATCTTTGTAAATTCTTAATGTACTTGATTAAACAATTCAAACAAATAACAAACAGTAAAGTAAAGAACACAGAATTTTATAGTGGTTCGACAAATGTCTACATCCACTCTCACAACTCCAGTTGTGAAGTTTTATTACTCTTCTTTGAGTTTCTTGTGGCTTAGAGTCCCAAGATTAAGACTTTGATCTTATCGATTATACCACCAGGTATATCTTCGATCTACTAGTAATTCTACAAGTAACTAGCACACTTGTTTTACAAAATACAAACTTAAACTTGAAAAGTAAAACTTCTCTTTGAATAGCCTTTGATTCTTCTCTTCAATTCAGTGGCTCTTCTCTTCTTTAATCTCCTTCAACTCTGTGAGTTCTTCTTTATGCTCTGTAGACTTTAGCTTGCTTGTGAATGCTTTAAGATGAGTAGTAGTTCAGTAGTCTTCAGCAGTAGGAGATCATACAGTATTTATAGAACTTAGTATGACAGTTAGCAGTTTGTGAACTAACTCTCAACTAACTCTAAACTGTTTTTGTAACTTCTTCTTGTAACCAACTTTGTAACTTCCTTCAACTTCCAAGTCAGCATATCTTCAATAAATCTTCAGTTACACCTTAAATAAGCTTTCCAAACTTATTCTTCAATTTCACCAAATCAGCACAGTAACTTACTGTTCTGATTTTTACTCTTCGGATTTTACTCTGCTGAGTCAGTCAGCACAGTAACTTAAAACTTTCAAAACTTCTCCAGATTTCTTCTGAGCTTATCTTCAATTCTTCTTTGAAGTCTTCTTATTCTGAAGTAGTCCTCTGAGTCTTCATTAGTCTTCTGATCTTCTTATAGTCTAGTTCTAATCTACTGTTCTGAACTTTTACAATGCTGAATACAATAGAATACAACTTTACATATATAAAACCTATCTATACATCAACTGAACTATATACAGATGAGTATTTCTAAGTCCTACACTATAAGTTGTCTATACAATACAAAACACCAGCTTAGTTCCTAACAGTTCATATATTAGATCAGTAAACAATAAGATCAGTAACTCATGTAAGTTCAATAACTTCCATATAAGATCAGTAAATACTAAGATTAGTAAACACTTAAGATCAGTAACTTACATATAAGACCAGTAAGCATAGAAGATCAATAAGTATATCAGATCAGTAACTAACAAGATCACTAAAATTATTCTCAGTTTCCATACTCAGATCAGTAATCTTATTTCATATGACTCAGTTAAGATCAGTAATTTTATCTTTAATATTACTTCATAAGATCAGTAAACTTACTTCAGTTAGTATTAAGATCAGTAATCTCAATTTAAGTTTCTCATCAGATTAGTAAGCTTATATTCAGATGACTTAGTTAAGATGACTTAGAACCACATATATCACTAACTTTAAGTTGCTTTTGGCCATCAAAACATACTTTCATCAACTAGAACATTGTTTATAGGATTCATATCCCAACAATTTCCCCCTTTTTGATGAAGCCAAAACTACTTAAATGTTAATAAATCAGTAGTTAAGTATGTAGTCAATCATAACATTTCATCAATTCAGAAATTCATATCATATTCACAATCAGATTAGATAATGCACATATTACACATACTAACAAAATATGCAACACACAAAAATATAGAAATAAAGACTAAAGGATAAGAAATGTTATCTTGTGAGCTTGTCCTTCATCTTCATTCTGCATCTTCAGATTCTGAATGCAACATACATCCTTGCTTTGATATCCATCATATGTTGATGATCAGATATTCCTTCTTCCTTGATAATCTCAGCAATAATGTTGTTGATCTCTTTGTAATCAGGTTCTCCATTTTCCAGTCTTGGAGGTTCCCAATTAGGTTCTTCAGGACACAAAATCTTTGTTCCAGCACGATTAGCAACCTGTGCTATGTCTTCCCAGAACTCTTGATCAATATTCAGCATGAATTCTTCAAAATCAATAAATTCTGCTTCCTTGCTCGAATGATCACCAAACTTCTTCACAATGAAGTTAGCAATCTGCCACTTCTTCTTCAAATTCTTCTAGTATTCCATATGTTCTGTCAAAACAATGAAATCCACAAAGTTTTCATCTTGAAAATCTTTGTCAAACTCTTTTCCTTCAGCTTTCTTTTGAGTATTCATCTTTCTCTTCAAGGCTGTAACTCGATTATCAAATCTTGTTTTCAAGAACTTGACATCCTTTTCTTTCTTCTTTTTCAATTTTTCTTCTTCACTTGTCATAACAGCTTTCATCTTGCTTTTTGATCTGGTAATTCTTCCAGCTTCTTCTTCTTGTTGTTCTTCATCAGACAGGACTAACTTCCTCTTCTTCTGACTTGAACTCCCAGCAATATCAGGTCCTTTCTCAACAATTTCTTGACCTAGCTGTTTTTGTTGCTTCCTTTGCTTCAGCTTTTCATTCAGAATAGCAATTTCAGCTTTTAACTCATCCTGACTCACTTGTTGTGACTGTGTTTGTTCCATCACTTCCCTTGTCCTATCTTCCCCCTTTTTGGCTTCATCATGCCACTCTTTCAAGGAAGATATGTGTTGCTCCAGCTTTTTATGCAACACCTGAGACAGGTTCTTTTCTTGTACTCTATGAAGATAAAAAATTTTGGACATTGTATGCTCCATCACCTTTTCATAAGAGTGTTCAGAAGTCAATTTATTCATTCTCTCAGTAGCTTCTTGAAACATCTTCACAGCATCTTCCAATTTTGCTTGAAGTTCTGCATTCTGCTTTTTCAACATCTCAAAGTCAGAATTATCAGATTCCTTCTCAACAGGAACTGTTCTGATCTGTTCTTGCACATCTTCAAGAATAATATGATCAGTAGAGTGAATTGGAATGCTTTCCATCTCTTCAGCATCCAAAGCTTGATTTTCAACAACTTCTGTTTCTTCAATCACAACAGTGTTCTCAAACACCTCTGTTGCATTGTCAACCTCTTCATCAATTTCCATAAAATCATTTTCAGCAGCATTCTCAGCTTCATCAAGACCTTTCTCTTCACTAAACAAATCTTCATCAGAGTTAGGAGTTGCAATCTTATCAATAGTGTACTTGATTCCTGTTAATCTTTCAACAAGAAGTACAACAGATTCTGGAGTAACTAACTCAAGAAAAGAGTTAACACCAGCTGCTTGCATCTGCTCTGCTTCCCAATCATCAAAGATTGAAGCACCACCCATACCTTCCACGATGGCTAAATTCTCCTTCAAAGTACTCCTCTTAAGATACACCCATGTGCCAATCCTAAGGAGTTTCTCAAACTCAACTGAGCTCTCATCTAATCCAGGAAATTGCTTCAACAAAGCTATCCTCAAATCTATCCTGATTCTATCCTCTTTATCACAGATAGTGTACTCCATCAAATCAACAGGTTTAGGAGTAATAAATTCAGGTTAAGGAGATGATGAAATGTCAATTGGTTCAGTAGAAGGCTCAAATTCATGTTCAGTAGAGTGAGCATGAACCTGTATTGGGGATTGATGTGGTGAAGGTTGATGTGAAGTTTGATGTTGAGGACTAGAAATTGGGGTAGGATCAAAGTTAGTGTTCTGAGGGGATGAATGGGGAGTGTTCTGAGTCTCAGAAAAATAGTGATCTGATCTTCCAGAACATGAAGGTTGAGGGTTTTGGGTTTCAGTTTGGCTTGGTTCAGAGTTTGAAGGGGTAGGGGAGACAACAATCAATTTCCTCCTAGCACTCCTTGACTTAGTCCTTTTATGAACAGCAATAGGACTAGGAACACTAACCTCTTGCTCATCTGAGCTTGATTGCACCACAGTTTCAACAAATCTAACTGTTGGCTCTGAGGCAGCTGTAGCAGACCTTCCTCTCCTTGGTCTAATACTGCTCGGATCATGCCTTGCCTTCGACCTAACTTCAGGTTGATTGTCCTCAGATTGGTACATTGAAGCTCCAGACTCTTGTGCTTCAAGCTCTTGAGGTTGTTCCGAAGGGTTCTCTTGTTCAAACTGAACAGACTCCTTCTTCATCAAGAATTTCCCATGATGGAATTTCTTGGGATTACTCCAATATGGCTTTTTAACCAGCTGAGGCAGCAAGAAACTCAGCTTGCTTCCAAACCCTAATTTCGATTTAATCGAAAATTCCATGGTATCCTCATTGAACAATACTTTGTCTTTTTCAGTCAGCAGCCTTTCCAAGAAGAATCCTTGCCAATCACCTTGAACTCTGTCGATGATTGCAGCCATAATTCTAATCTTGAAACTTGATAAGGCATCCTGGCTATGATGTTGCCCTAACAAGCATTTTCCTGCTATGTCCATCAAAAACTGCAGACCAGTAGGAAGAACATCCTTCTTCAGATTAGTCAATGTCTCTGTTTCAACACCTGACCACCTTCCTACACATTCCTTTTCCTCTCCAGCTTTGTAAGTCAAAATATCCACCGGGCCTTGCGGTAAATCCAACATTACCTCTAGGATGTCCCTAGTAATTGCGACCTTGTGCCCAGCAAGCATGGAGTGGACACCATTTTTATCACCTTGGAGTTTCAAATAAAATTCCACAGCTTCTGGTTCATAGACATTCATGGGAGATGATTCCAGAAAATTTCGTAGCCCACACTCTTCGCACATAGTCAGAATGGCTTGATTTTCAGCACTGTGTCGGCCATTGAAATACACATCGTTTTCCACAAAAATGCCCTTTTTGCGAATCTAGAAATTCGAATCGAATGTTCCTGCAACTTGGTTAGCTTCATTGATAATATTAATGGTTGCCATTTGAGAATTTTGTAGAAACCAGATTTTTCAGAAGTTATGAGGTTAAGAGATTTCCAGAAATGAACTCGTAAGAACGAAGAAGATGAAGTGTGATCGTTTTTTGTTAAATTTAAAACCAATCTAGGGTTAGGATTGAATTAGATTATCACAAAGAATGGTTGGGATTAAGTCTCGAAATTCGAGTTAAACAATAACTGTTCACATTCTAGTACCATTCTTAATTTTTGGAGCCAACTTGTGTTTGATAAATACACCACAATTTTTAGGTTAGAAATAGAGGAGTGTATTAATCTTCTCTATTAGTAATCTACAAATTTGAACAATTTTTGACTTAGAGTAATCTAAACCAAAAGACTGTTCTGATGCAAATCAGCACAGTAGTTTCCAAAACTATTTCACTTCATTTTCTTACAAGTATATAAAGAAAATATCACTTATCTGGATCAGCTGAGTACTGTGATCAGCTGAGTAACCTTTTTAGAAATCAGATCAGTAGATGAATCAGCACAGTAGATTTCAGATCAGTAGATGGGTCAGCACAGTAATCCTCAGACCAGTACCCAAATTTCCTGATTTCACCTTTTTGATATCAGCACAGTGATCCTCAGATCAGTACTATGTCAGATCAGTAGATTTCTTGTAGACAGATTAGTTGTAAACAAATATTTCTGTAGACAGATTAGTCAGTAATCAGATTAGTTCTGTAGAATAACTGATTTGTAATCAGATCAGTACTGTAGACAAAGAAGCTTTGTAATCAGTACAGTTCTGTAGACAAGTCAATTTATTAATCAGAATATATCTGTAGACTGCTATGTTCTGTAATCAGATCAGATTAGTAGACTTTTCAAATCTGTAATCAGATCAGTTCCCCCTTCAATGGAGAATTCCTCTTCTGTGCCTGTTTCACCTTGGTAGAAGTTTTAGTTCATGAGATATAAGTGTAAAACAGTACAGATTAGTAACAATATGTTTAATTTAATGATCACATCAAGGTTTATGCTAAAGTGACTTAGTGATCTGAGTCAACAAAATGATTTTTAAGAAATCACAGATTCCCCCTTAATGTGTGTTCTCAGTGTCCCTCAGCTTTACCAGCTTCCTCATTGGGATGAAGGTCACTTTAGTAACCTTGTTACCTGTTTTAGTGATCTGACATAGGGTTGTCTCTTCTGAATTTTGAGTTTTGATGTACTGCTCTTAGTTTCTGCTTCATGTCCTCCTTGGTATAAGATCAGTACCTGAAATGTTAGCACAGTTCTATATACAAACAGAATCCATATCTATCAATCCTAAACTAATGCACAATTCTCTGAATCTCACTTCAGCCAATGGTTTTGTAAAAATGTCAGCTCTTTGAATATCAGTATGAATCTTTTCCATTCTAATATTCTTCTTTTCAACATGATCCCTAATAAAATGATGCCTAATGTCATCATGTTTGCATCTAGTATGTAGAACAGGATTTTGAGTGATGGCAATGGCACTATTACTGTCACAATATATAGGTACATTAGATTCTACAACATTGTAGTCTCTGAGTTGTTGTATTAGCCAAAGAAGCTGACTACAACAACTACCTGCAGCCATATATTCTGCTTCAGTAGTAGAAGTTGCCACACTTGTTTGTTTCTTTGAAAACCATGAAATGAGCTTAGTTCCTAAGAATTGACATGAACCTGAAGTAGATTTTCTATCTATTTTGCAACGTCCAAAGTCCGAGTCTGAATAACCACTTAAAGATATATCATCATCTGCAGGATACCATAATCCTCGATTAATGGTCCCCTTTAGATATTTCAATATCCGTTTAGCAGCTTCCAGATGACTTTCCTTGGGGTTTGCTTGAAATCTTGCACATACTCCAACAGAAAAAGCAATATCAGGTCTGCTGGCAGTTAGATAGAGTAGAGAGCCAATTAAAGCACGATAGTGAGGTTGGTCAGAAGACTTACCTCCTTCATCAGGATCCATTCTGTATGTAGGTTGCATGGATACACCAACTGTCTTACAGGTTTTAATACCAAATTTATCTAGCAAATTCTTAGTGTACTTTGCTTGATTTATAAAGATACCTTCTGAAGTTTGTTTTACTTGAAGACCAAGAAAATATGTCATTTCTCCCATCATGGACATTTCAAATTTACTTTGCATGAGTGTAGAAAAGCTTTCACTCAAGTTTTTGTTAGGTGATCCAAAGATAATATCATCCACATAAATTTGAACAAGTAATATATCATTACCTTCTTGTCTTCTAAACAAAGTTCTATCAACTTTGCCTTTTGTAAAACCATTTTCAAGTAAGAATAGAGAAAGAGTATCATACCATGCTCTTGGGGCTTGTTTCAATCCATAGAGTGCTTTCTTTAACCTGTATACTTGGTGACTATTCACTTCAAAACCAGGTGGTTGTTCCACATAAACTTCTTCAGCAAGTATACCATTCAAAAATGCACTTTTCACATCCATTTGATACACAGTAAATTTCATATGTGCAGCATAAGCAAGGAACAATCTTATAGCTTCTAGTCTAGCCACAGGGGCAAAAGTTTCATCATAATCAATACCCTCAGCTTGAGAGTAGCCCTGAGCAACTAATCTAGCTTTGTTTCTAACTACAAGATCATTTTCATCCCTTTTGTTCTTGAAAATCCACTTAGTGCCTACAACATTATGATTACTAGGTCTATCAACAAGTTCCCAAACTTCATTTCTAGTGAACTGATTTAGTTCTTCCTGCATGGCTATAATCCAGTTACTATCACTTAAAGCTTCAATCACAGTTTTAGGCTCAATAGATGATAGAAAACAGCACCAGCAAAATAAAGACTTACTAGGTTCTTCCTTCTCATGATAGTCAGTAAGTAAGGCCTTGGTACCAGTCATGTGGTGTGAACACCCACTGTCTATGTACCAGGTCTCACCAACTGAACCACCTTTCTTGTATAAGTCCAGTCGATCCTGCAAAGTAGTGATCTTAATAACTTAGGTACCCTTGTTTATTGGGGTCCTTGGGGGTTAGTAGTGAGAGGTACCCAAATGAACATTGAGGATTTGAATAAGTGGGACCTCTTCAGTTTTCTTCCAAATTTATCACAGAACAGTACTTTATTAACCAGTTCAGAATTATCAGCAGACTTAGGATCTATTTTTCTGAGATAGCCTTTCCTTGGTTCTATCCCTTTTTCAGTAAGATCAGTATGTCTGTAATAGTTTGAATATGGTCTAAAAGCAAGTGGACCATAAGGCTTATAAATTTTCTTTGGTCTTTTCTCTCCATAGATATCATAGGATAAAGTAGGAGGATAAAGAACAGGTTTGTTATGATAATGAGGCACAAATCTCCTAGGTTTAGTTGAATACAGCTGAGACTGCCTTATAAAAGGAGGTCTAGGCTGTTCCCAACTTGCCTGTGCTTGTCTTGACCTACTGTTCTGAGTTTGTCTCTTCTGATTCCAGGACTGATCTGATCTGGTCAGAGGAGTATAACTCTTCTAGTATGGTCTTGACTGTACTGGTCTTAATACATTCTTCATTTTACCATTCTTGGTAGTAGGAGGGATGTATTTAGACTGTACTTTGAGTTTTGGATCATCATCACAAGTCATAGGTTCTTTTCCTTTATCTAGTTGCAAAGAACTTGTACTAGCTCCATTAGTGTTCTTAAATTCTGAAGTAGATGGACTAGGCAGATCAGTACCTATTCCTCTTTTATCATTTGGAGCTCTATATCTGTCTGAGATTGTTTGATTAATCTTAGTAGAGTTAATCATCCCAGATAGCTTTCGATCTAGGCTCACTACTTCAGATTCTAAGAATCTATTGCGCTCTTCAAGTTTTTCACATTTAATCTTTAAGTCATTGAATTCATTAGTTTCTTTGGCTTGAGTTTTAAGCATACCCTGATATAGTTTGTCAATGGATGCATACTTTTCTTGGAGTTGGGACAACTCTTCTGATAGTCTTGCATTTATGACAGCTATATTAGGATCTACTTTTGACTGAGCTTCTTTTAGCTTAATGATTTCTTGCTTTAAAGATATATTCTCATCACTAATTTCAATGAATGCTTTGTTAGCTTGTAGAAGGTCTTCTTCAGTCACTCCTTGGGAATGATGAAGACTACTTCCTACACTGCTAACAGCAGCATCACTTTCATCAGTGTCAGAATTGTCACAAGATTGAAATGAGTTAGCAGATGATACCTCATCATTTATTTTAGCCATCATTACCAGTCCATCATCTGCTATGAAGGCTTCATCTTCATTGCTAGAGGGGTAGTCAGATGAAGACGATGGTAACTCTTCTGATTCCGAATCAGAGTCATTGTAAGCCATCATTGCCTTCTTACCCTTGGCATATTTTCGATCTCTTCTGGCTTTCCTTTCTTCTCGATCTTCAGAACTCAAATCAGGACATTCATAAGCATAATGACCTGGCTTATCACAATTATAGCAGACAGGATTGTTAGAAGTTCTTTTAGGAGGAGAATGCTTTCTGTTCCTGTCATGCTTGTCAATTGAGTTCCTGTCTTTCTTATCAGAATACTTTCTGTCTCTCTTTTCAGATGAGTTCATATCTCTCCTGTTCTCATTAGAGATCTCATCCCTTCTTTCAGAAGAGTTTTGATCCCTTCTGTTCACAGAAGAGTCCCTGTTACTAGAACCCTTAGTTTCCTTATAGAATCTTTTGTACCTGCCATACCTCTTGTTCAGTTTATCAAATCTTTTGATCATAAGGCTCATCTGATCTTTCAGACTTAGATCAGAACTATCTAGTTCATCTTTTATGCTTGAGGTCTTAGACTTAGATGATCTAGACCCCTTTGAGGTAGAGGCTTTAAAGGCTATGTCCTTAGAGGCATCCTTATCTTTATGAATCACAGTAATAGGATCTTCTTCATCTAACTCAAACTCATGTGCCTTAAGTGTTTGGAACATAGTTTCTGCTGGCTAAGAGTCAATGTCTTGTGTGGTTTTAATGATCATCTTGACCATTTTCCACCTTTCATCCAAGGCTTTCAAGATTCTCAGGTTAACTTCTCTGTCAGTATAAGTCTTTCCTAATACATCAAGATCATTCATAATTTTGGTAAATCGAGTATCCAACTCATCAATTGATTCTCCTGGCTTCATCTTAAATGATTCAAACCTTTGGACAACAGTGGATAACTTGCTTTCTTTGATCAGTGTAGTACCTTCACAAAGAATAGCCAGTTTGTCCCACATCTGTTTTGCAGTCTTACATTTTAGTACTTTACCAAGATACTCATTTGGTAAGGTATGTAAAATGTAGTTCTTGGCAAGACTGTCCAAATTGTTTTGTTTCATTTCTTCCGAAGTCAGTTCTGACCTTGGTTTAGGGACCAGTGCTCCAACTGGTTTTGATGGATCCAGAACAGCAGTGTTTTCTACCATGATTACAATTGGTCCTTCAGTCACCACAGACACCATTAGATCATGGGTCGAGCTAAAGATGGCCTCCATCCTAAGCTTCCAGTAGTCATAATCTGCAATCTTGAACTTGGGCAGCTTGTTCACATTAGTGTCCTCCATGTTTGATTAGACAAATAGGATCAGTAGTATAGCAGATAGATTTCAAGTATTCAGATAGTAACAAATATCAAGAAATAACAGCAAGATCAGTAAGATATCCCTCAAGATCTGTAAGGTTATCAAGAAACAGCAGTCCAAAGAACTACTGCTCTGATACCACTTGTTGGTCCCAAAGTTGAGTTAAGATTGAGTAAGCTAAGAAAGTCTAGAGGGGAGGGGTGAATAGACTTTCAAAAATCTTTCAAAATATCAGAATATGCAATGCGGAATTTAGTCTTCTTATGTACTGTACTGTGCTTACTCAGCTCAGATCAGTACTTTCAGAATAATATGAGCCTTACTAGTTTATACTCAACTTTTCTATAGATCTTTATCTTTGTAAATTCTTAATGTTCTTGATTAAACAATTCAAACAAATAACAAACAGTAAAGTAAAGAACACAGAATTTTATAGTGGTTCGACAAATGTCTACATCCACTCTCACAACTCCAGTTGTGAAGTTTTATTACTCTTCTTTGAGTTTCTTGTGGCTTAGAGTCCCAAGATTAAGACTTTGATCTTATCGATTATACCACCAGGTATATCTTCGATCTACTAGTAATTCTACAAGTAACTAGCACACTTGTTTTACAAAATACAAACTTAAACTTGAAAAGTAAAACTTCTCTTTGAATAGCCTTTGATTCTTCTCTTCAATTCAGTGGCTCTTCTCTTCTTTAATCTCCTTCAACTCTGTGAGTTCTTCTTTGTGCTCTGTAGACTTTAGCTTGCTTGTGAATGCTTTAAGATCAGTAGTAGTTCAGTAGTCTTCAGCAGTAGGAGATCATACAGTATTTATAGAACTTAGTATGACAGTTAGCAGTTTGTGAACTAACTCTCAACTAACTCTAAACTGTTTTTGTAACTTCTTCTTGTAACCAACTTTGTATCTTCCTTCAACTTCCAAGTCAGCATATCTTCAATAAATCTTCAGTTACACCTTAAATAAGCTTTCCAAACTTATTCTTCAATTTCACCAAATCTGCACAGTAACTTACTGTTCTGATTTTTACTCTTCGGATTTTACTCTGCTGAGTCAGTCAGCACAGTAACTTAAAACTTTCAAAACTTCTCCATATTTCTTCTGAGCTTATCTTCAATTCTTCTTTGAAGTCTTCTTATTCTGAAGTAGTCCTCTGAGTCTTCATTAGTCTTCTGATCTTCTTATAGTCTAGTTCTAATCTACTGTTCTGAACTTTTACAATGCTGAATACAATAGAATACAACTTTACATATATAAAACCTATCTATACATCAACTGAACTATATACAGATGAGTATTTCTAAGTCCTACACTATAAGCTGTCTATACAATACAAAACATCAGCTTAGTTCCTAACAGTTCATATATTAGATCAGTAAACAATAAGATCAGTAACTCATGTAAGTTCAATAACTTCCATATAAGATCAGTAAATACTAAGATTAGTAAACACTTAAGATCAGTAACTTACATATAAGACCAGTAAGCATAGAAGATCAATAAGTATATCAGATAAGTAACTAATAAGATCACTAAAATTATTCTCAGTTTCCATACTCAGATCAGTAATCTTATTTCATATGACTCAGTTAAGATCAGTAATTTTATCTTTAATATTACTTCATAAGATCAGTAAACTTACTTCAGTTAGCATTAAGATCAGTAATCTCAATTTAAGTGTCTCATCAGATTAGTAAGCTTATATTCAGATGACTTAGTTAAGATGACTTAGAACCACATATATCACTAACTTTAAGTTGCTTTTGGCCATCAAAACATACTTTCATCAACTAGAACATTGTTTATAGGATTCATATCCCAACAATATTAAATCTGTTGGGATATGAATCCTAAATACAAGTCCTAATTATGAAAGAAGTAGTTTTGATAAGCCAAAAGTAGACTTGAATATATTTCTAAGTGTTGACTGATCTAGTTATGAAAGTCGTCTTGTGATAAGATCAGTAGAATACAAAAAGAAGGAAAAGAAAAGAATAAGTACGAATTATAAGTATTGAGAAATAAAACTAAGTATTGAAGTTTCATATAGGTTGTATGATAAGCTTATAATTGTTGTATAGAGGCTTATGTTTTATATTCATGTTATATTGATGTATAGTTTATAGGATGACTAAGCTGGATTTATAAAGCTTAATGTAATGTAATAGTCTTGATAGGATTAGTTGATAGGACTAGTATAGTTCTACATGGAAGTCTGCTGGAAGAAGATTACTACAAGACAAGAAGACTTGTGAAGATAAAGATAAAGTCGTATATTGAAGAGTTAGTTTTGGAATAACTAATTAACTGAAGAAACGCGTGAAAGGATAAGAAGAAGTTGTTACGAAGTTAGTTATCAAGAAAAGGTTATTGGAACAACAAACTAATCTTGAGAAGTGAAGTCTATAAATACTTTAAAACTTTGGAAGTTGAAGACAACTGTTACTACGAAATCAAATGTGTTCATTGAGATATTCAAAGCAAAAGAGAAACTCACAGAGTTCAAGCAAGTTTGAAGTTGAAGCCAGAAGAGAAGACAAGTCATATTCAGAAGGCTACTGCAAATTAGAGAAGTTTTTCTATAAAGTTTGTTTGTATAATCAAGTTTCTAGTTGCTTGTTAAATAACTAGTTGTTAGATCTAAGAAACACTTGGTAGTGTTATCGAAAAGATCGAAATCTTATTTTTTGGGACTTAAAGCCACAAGAACACTCGAAGAGAAGAGTTAATAAAATTTCACGACTGGGGTTGTGAGAGTGGATGTAGACAAGTTGTCGAACCACTATAAATCTCGTGTTTGATTTACTTTACTGTTTTATTTGTGTTTAATTGATTAATCTACATATAGAATAGACAAGATCAGTGTTCATTATAATAGTTGAGTATAAATCTTAACGGCTCATTGTTAAATCTGATATTCCGCATTGTGTACTTTGATATTTTGAAAGATTTTTAAAAGTCTATTCACCCATCCTTTCTAAACTTTTACTAGCTTACTCAATCTTACAACTTAACTAGGACCTACAAAATCAATTTTAAAGTTATTTTGAATATTTATTAATAATTAAATACAATAATAATTATTAAAAAAAATTAAAAGTTGTTTTGAAAAATTAAAAAATATTTTTAAAAAATGATAATCATTCTAGAAGTATTTCCAAATTTATTTTAAAAAAAACTTTAGATTAGAGTATATCATTTTTAAATGAATAAGTTTGCAATATAAATTATATTGAAACATCTTCCGTAAATAAATTATGTATTGGAGTATTAAACATTTTTTTTCACAAAATTAAATTATTTACGCATAAAAGTAAAAAATTATTACATATTACTCATTGATATCGAATTTCATACATATTACTCAACCACTCATTCCTTTCTAGCTAGTTCAGTAGAATCATCAACTCCAACCACTGATTTTTTAAACTCATCACTCCTTAATAATATTTAGTTCGTGGAATACACGAGATATTACATGTATCCTTATTTCGAGAAAAAATCAATGGTGGTAGAACGATTTCCGAAAAGATTAATGGTTTGATAATTTTGATACGGATAAAATAAAATATTGATATGAGATTCTGAGAAAAAAATTAATATTTGAGAAAAATTAATGGCTAATAATATTAAATTAAATATAAAAAATATATTTTTTTATAATTTTGATATGGATAAAAAAAATGTTGATATTAGATTAAGTTTGAATTAAATATAAATAAGAATTTATTGACGTGTAATGTCACATATAGGCGATGGGCACAATTGGCAGGCACAACTGGTGGGCTATATATCATTTTCGTATTTTATACATTGTTAAAGTTGTTTATTTTATAAATCATGTATTATTATTATTATTTTTATAAATTTATTTAATTTAAAAATCATGTATTTTTTTAGGTATGTTTTTTTGTTTTGTTTTTCTAATCCTATTTATATGGAAAGATAAGATTTATAATGTAAAATGGGAATAATCTAAAAATATGAAATAAAAAATATATTATGTGGTGTTGGGATATGAATCCTAGAACAAGTCCTAAATGATGAATAAAAGATAAAAGATAAAGTTTTGATAAGCCAAAAGAAGACTTGAATATTTTCTAAGTGTTGACTAATCTAGTCTAGTTAAGTTGAAGTCATCTTGAACAGATCAGTAGAGTTCACATAAAAAGAAAAGTATTGTTTATATTTAAAAGATAAGTACGATTTATAAGTACTTCATATCTGTTCATATATGTTTACGTTGATTAGGTTGTTACTGAGCTATTTTGAGTATTGTATAGAGCTCATGTTTTTATATGTAATAGATTAGATTCATTGTATAGTTATAAGTTGACTAAGCTTGTATTATAAAAGCTTAATGTAATGTAATAGTCTTGTTAGGTTAGATGATAGGACTAGATTAGTTCTATTATAAGTCTACTGCACAAGAAGAGAAGACCAGTCTACTACTCAAGACAGGTGGACTACAAGACAAGTGCATCTACTAGACTACACAAGACAAGTTAACTTGAAGTTAGTTACAGAAACGCGTATTGAAGATGAAATTGAAGAATTAGTTATGGAATAACTAATTAACTGAAGAAACGCGTGGAAGAATAAAAGAATCAGTTACAAGTTAGTTTTCAAGAAAGGTTGTTACACAACTGAAAGTTCTTGGATTTGAAGTCTATAAATACCCCAAGGTATTCATTGGTTAAAGACTACTGATTACTGAGATATTGAGAATTACTACTTACAAAACGTTATTGAAGATTCAATTGAAGTTTACTCTCAGAGTTGATTGAAGTTCAGAAAGATAGCCAGAAGACAAGTGAAGAATCAAGAAGGCTACTACTGAAAATCAGAGAAGTCTTTAGTTTTTGTTTGTTATTTTCAAGGTGCTAGATACTTGTAAAATTTCTAGTAAGATCGTAGACATATCTGGAGGTATAGTCTGTTGAAGATCTAAGTCTTCTTCTTGGGACTTTAAAGACAGGAACCTACACTTGTACTCGATTGGAAGAGTTTAGTGGAAACATCACAACTGGGTTTGTGAGAGTGGATGTAGACAAGTTGTCGAACCACTATAAATCTTGTGTTTGATTTACTTTACAGTTTTGATTGTTTAAATTGCTTAATTGATTTAACTACTTAACTAAACTAGACTAGTTGAGTATAGAACAGAGTTCTCGAAACTAAGTTGAGTATAAACTTGATTGGGCTCATTAGTAATCTGATTATTCCGCATTGTGTATTCTGATATATTGAAAGATTTTTGAAAAGTCTATTCACCCCTCCCCTCTAGACATTTTCACTAGCTTACTCAATATTATTAACTCAACTTTGGGACCAACAAGTGGTATCACAGCGGTAGTTTACGAACTGCTGTTTCTTGATAACCGACTCAAGACTTAGGGTGAAGTCTTGGTCCGTGACTGTTCTTGTATACGTGTTCTTGATCATATTCTTGTATCATCTGTTTTTCGTGCTCCCTGTTCTTGACTTATCTGTTGTTCTTGATCATAACTCTACTTAGCACTCATTTCTTGAAATCATGTCTCTTGAGATTAGCGCCAACAAACTACCTAAGTTCCAGGTACAGGACTACGATTACTGGAAGCTAAGGATGGAAGCCATCTTCAGCTCCACTCACGACCTAATGATCTCCGTCGTCACTGAAGGTCCAATTGTGACCATGATCCCCAATACTGCTGCCCTTGATCCAAATCAGCCAGTGGGTACTCTCGTCAAGAAACCAAGGTCAGAACTTACCTCTGAAGAAATGAGACAGAATAATTTGGATAGCTTGGCCAAGAATTACATCTTACACACTCTTCCTAACGAGTATCTGGGAAAAGTGTTAAAATGTAAAACTGCCAAAGAAATGTGGGATCGCTTAGCTATCATTTGTGAAGGGACATCCCTAATCAAAGAAAGCAAGCTCTCCACTGCAGTCCAAAGATTCGAATCATTTCATATGAAAGCTGGTGAAACAATAGACCAGTTGGATACTCGTTTTACCAAAATCATGAATGACTTGGAAGTCCTTGGTAAATCTTATACTCCACGTGAAATCAATCTTAGGATTCTCAAAAGCCTTGATAGTCGATGGAAAATGGTAAAAATGCTTGTTAAGAATACCCAAGATATAGACGTATGGACAGCAGAGACTATGTTTCAAACTCTAAAGGCTCATGAGTTTGATCTAGACGAAGATGAACCCATAGTAAGTAGTGACAGAGAACATGCTGTATCTAAGAACGTTGCTTTTAAGGCTAGTTCGTCTAAGATAGACAGGTCTAAGACTAAGACTAGGTCTGCTTCTGTGAAAGACGAGTTAGATACTGATCTTAGTCTGAAGGATCAGGTAAACCTCATGGTTAGAAAGTTTGATAGGCTGAATAAACGTTTCAGAAGATATAAGAAGTTCTATAGAGAGCATAGAGGATCTGCTTCTAAGAACTCGTCTGAGACCAGACGAGACCGAAACTCGTCCGAAAGGAGAGACGAAGTCTCGAAAGGTAACAGACAAGATAGAGAGTCTGATGGTAGGAAGATTACTCGTTCTGATAGACGTGATAAACGAAGGAACAACTCTCCTATTAAAAAGGCTACTAATGATCTTGTGTGCTATAACTGTGAGAAACCAGGTCACTACATATATGAATGTCCAGACCTGAGTACTGATGATCGAGAAGAACGCAAAGCACGAAGGGAAAGACGATACAATCGTGGTAAAAAGGCAATGATGGCCAATAATGACTCTGACTCTGACTCAGACGAGTTGCCATCATCCTCATCTAGCTACCCGTCTGAACCAGATCACGATGAAGCATTCATAGTTGATGATGGTCTATGCTTCATGGCTAAAGTCGACCAAGAGGTATCATCTGTTACTTCCTTTCAATCATGTGATGAATCAGATTCTGATGAAAGTGACACTGCCAGTAGCCAAGCAGGGAGTAGTCTTCAGCACTCTACTAGTGCAGTTGAAGACGACCTCCTACTTGCCAACAAGGCATTCATTGAAGTCAGTGATGAAAACATCATTCTAAGACAAGAAATCATTGATCTTAAGGAAGCTCAATCTAAAGTAGATCCTAATACAACAGTCCTAAATGAACGCTTGCAAGAAGAGTTGAGACAACTCAAAGACAAGTGTGCATTGACAGACAAGTTGTATCAAGACCTACTTAAGACACATGCGACTGAGAAACATGAATTCAATGTCTTACAAAGCAAGTTCAAAAAGCTTGAAGAACGTAATAAGTTCTTAGAAACCGAGGTTGTCACTCTAGACCTTAAACTTACTGACCTGGTTAAATCTTCTAAGGTTAACCTTGAACTGTCAGATAGGTATAGGGCTCCTGCTGACAAGACAGGCATAGGTGCTGAGACACCCAGCTCGTCTACTCAAGTTCCTAAGAACCCTACTATTTTCATCTCAAGCTCTTTGACTAATGATAAAGGAAAAGAACCATTGATATACGATATTGACACTCCATCAAAAGATACTGTACCAAAACAAGCTCAAGTTAACATTCCAATTACCAAAGGTGGTAAAAAGAAAGTTAACAACAAGCCTGTTCCGTTTAAGACAAGTCAACAAAGGACTAGGAATCGTGGAGGACCAAATCAGGTCAGATACGAGGACTGGTATCCTGAGGAGACTAGTACTAGACAAGTACAGACTAGACGACAAGAGTCTAGACCTCCTTTCATAAGGCAGTCTCAACTCTACTCGTCTAGACCTAGACAGGAAGGTCCAAAATATCGTATACAACCTGTTCTATATCCTCCACCTTTGTCATATGATATCGAAGGAGAAGAAAGACCTAAACATGTCTATAAACCGTATGGACCTAATGCATACAAACCTTACTCTGACTATCATAGACAAGTGCCTGCTCAAGTAGAGATTAAGTCAAAAGGCTATCTCCAAAGAGTAGACCCGAACTCAACTGATAGGCCAGATAAGGACAACAAGGTCTTATTTTGCAACAAATATGGTCGAAAGCTTAGAAGGTCAAACTTGTTCAGGACTCCAATGTACATTTGGATTCCACTGAACTCGACTAACCCCCAAGGACCCCAATAAACAAGGAGGGTACCTAAATTATGTATTATCATCTATTGCAGGGTCGACTCGATCTATACAAGAAAGGTGGCTCAACAGGAGAAACTTGGTACATAGACAGTGGCTGTTCGCACCACATGACTGGTACCAAGACTCTCTAATCAAGCTATCATGAGCAAGAAGGACCAAAAGTGATATTTGGTGTTAGCTCCATTGCTGTTACTAAAGGATTTGGTTATGTTCGGAATGGAGACATAGAGATTCAAGATGTTTCGTATGTTGAAGGCTTGAAATACAATTTACTCTCTGTTTCGCAATTTTGTGATCGTGGATATAAGGTGCAGTTCAAGAGTCAGAAATGTGAAATCATTGACAAAAGAACTCACACAGTCTTACTGGTCGGCATTAGACAAGGAAGTGTGTACATAGTGAACTGGAACAGTTGTCCGAAGGACACCTGTCTACTTACTAAGAATCCTAAAGAACTTGGCTGGCTCTGGCATAGACGCCTTTGTCATCTAAACTTTAAGGTTCTTAATAAGATAGCCAGAGACTACCTTGTGGAAGGTATTCTCAATGAAGTCTACTATAAGTCACATGTATGCACCTCCTGTCAAAAAGGTAAACAGGTGAAGGGTTCTTTTAAATCTATTCCATCTCTCTCAACCAGTAGAGTTCTTGAACTTCTACATATGGACTTACATGGCCCAATAACTCCTCCAACTTTGAACGGTAGAAGGTACACACTTGTTGTGGTAGACGACTATTCTAAGTTCACTTGGGTAGTCTTCTTACACAAGAAGAGTGATACACAAACACTTTTGCCTGATCTATTGAAGAAGTTACAGGTTGAGAAGAATCAGTCAATTGTCAAGATCCGTAGTGACAAGGGTACTGAATTCATTAACTGCTATATTAAAGAATTTTGTTCTAAGCGTGGCATCCAGCACCTTACTAGTGCAGCTAGGACACCACAACAAAATGGAGTAGCAGAACGAAGGAACAGAACTCTTAAGGAGGCCTGCAGGACCATGCTGACAGAGTATAACACGCCTCAAAAATTTTGGGCAGAAGCTATCAACACTGCATGCCACTCACAAAATAGAAGTGCAATCAATAAAGCACTAGGTAAGACGCCCTATGAGGTATGGAAAGGTAGAAAACCCAGAGTTTCATATTTTCATATATTTGGATGCAAGTGTTTCATCCATAACAATGGGAAAAGCAAGTTGAATGCATTCGATGCTAAAGCAGACGAGGGGATATTCTTAGGATACTCCTCTACTAGCAAAGCATTTAGAGTATTCAACTACTCAACTCTTTGTGTGGAAGAAACACCACATGTGGTTTTCGAAGAATCTCAACAGGACCCGTCTACCAACAAGATCAGTGAGAAAGCTACTGAGCTAACTGTCGAATCTGACAAAGACTCAGAGGTATATGAATCCGTTCAAGCATATAATCCATTCATGAAAGCTCTCGAGTCAGATGACCAGAAGAAGGTGAGTGCTCAAGGTAACTCTACTAGACCAGTTGACATATCTAAACTAGTCGACTCGTCTACTCCCATTAAATCTTCTGATGATAATGATGTTGATATGCATGATGCTGTACATGATATAGATGATATTATTATTGTTAAGAATAGAAATACATGGAAATCAGCGCATAATACTGAAAATATTATTGGTGACTCTACTGTTGGTGTTAAGACTAGACGACAACTCTTTGAGTTGCAAGAACAATCTAGTCCATCTCTGTTTTGCTGGTGTTGTTTCCTCTCATCTATCGAGCCTAAAACCATTAATGAGGCATTGGCTGATAGTAATTGGATCATTGCTATGCAAGACGAGTTGAATCAGTTTGTTCGAAACGACGTCTGGGAACTTGTCGATAGACCAAAACATCATAATGTAGTTGGAACTCGATGGATTTTCAAGAATAAGAAAGATGAGAATGATGTAGTTGTCCGCAATAAGGCTAGACTAGTCGCTCAAGGCTATTCACAAGCTGAAGGCATAGATTATGATGAAACATATGCTCCTGTTGCTAGACTAGAAGCCATTCGATTGTTTCTTGCATATGCTGCTTACATGAAATTTACTGTATATCAAATGGATGTTAAAAGTGCATTTCTTAACGATATTCTTGTGGAAGAAGTATATGTTGAACAACCCCCAGGTTTCGAAGTCAAAGGTAATCAGGTATACAAATTAAAGAAGGCCTTATATGGACTAAAGCAAGCTCCAAGAGCCTGGTACGATACTCTTTCTCAATTTCTATTAGAAAATGGTTTTACTAAAGGCAAGGTAGACAGAACCTTGTTTAGAAGACAAGAAGGGAAAGACATTTTACTCGTCCAAATTTACGTAGATGACATCATTTTTGGTTCACCTAACAAAGAGCTGAGTGAAAGTTTCTCAACACTCATGCAAAGTAAATTTGAGATGTCTATGATGGGTGAAATGAATTACTTTCTTGGACTTCAAGTAAAACAGACCCCAGAAGGGATTTTCATAAATCAAGCAAAATATACTCGTAATCTACTAGACAAGTATGGTATTAAGACATGTAAATCTTCTGGAGTACCTATGCAACCTACTTACAGGATGGATCCAGACGAGAATGGTAAATGTACTGATCAAACTCATTACCGTGGTCTTATTGGTTCATTACTCTACTTGACTGCTAGTAGACCTGATATTGCATTTTCTGTTGGTGTATGTGCTCGTTTTCAAGCTAATCCAAAAGAGAGTCATATGGAAACCACTAAAAGGATTTTGAAATATTTGAAAGGAACCATCAATCGTGGTATATGGTATCCTTCAAATGATGATTTATCTCTAAGTGGCTACTCTGATTCTGATTTTGGTGGCTGTAGAATAGATAGGAAATCTACATCTGGTTCTTGTCAATTCTTAGGCACAAAACTCATTTCATGGTTTTCGAAAAAGCAGACAAGTGTTGCTACCTCTACTACTGAAGCCGAGTACATGGCTGCAGGTAGTTGTTGTAGTCAATTATTATGGCTTATTCAACAGCTTAGAGATTATAATATTTGTGAATCAAATGTTCCTATATTCTGTGATAGTAATAGTGCAATTGCCATTACACAAAATCCTGTTCTGCACACACGTTGTAAGCATGTTGATGTGAAACACCATTTCATACGTGATCATGTAGAAAAGAAGGATATTCGCATGGAAAAGATTCATACTGATTTTCAAAGAGCTGATATTTTCACAAAACCATTAGCTGAGGCCCGATTTCATGAATTATGCATTAGTCTAGGACTAATTGATCTTGATCCTACTAGTATGTAGAAATGTACTAACCAGACAGGTACAGTTCTAAAAAGAAAGGAGAAAATAGAGAAGTTACCACAAAAAGAGCAGAGCACTCGTCTACTCACGCAACAGACAGGTATACAAGGCTAGACAAGGTGACCAGACAACCCGATGAGGAAGCTGGTAAAGCTGAGGGTAATACTAAGGGAATAAACATTTAAGGGGGAATCTATGATTTCTTAAATATCCTTATGTTAACCCTTATGTTGGTCAAAAGTCATCTTGTTCGAAACCTTGATCACTGTTTTTGATTGATATTCCTTGTAATTATTGCTACTAGTACCACCAATTACACGTTGAATGTGACAAGATAGGTACATGAAGTCGTTCGATGTTCAGAATAGACATGCACAGATGAAGGGGGAACTCATCTTGTGTGTTTAAGCCAACTCGTCTGGTAAAGCTTGGGTCTACTCGTCTGTTCTGAATGGACTCGAACAGACAAGCTAAGTTTTTTTTTACAATACTAAGTGTTTAATCAAAACAAATTAAGGATATTAAAGTAATTTGATAGTGTTAAAATTTGAATATCCTAGAAATTGGATTTATACACTCCCAGTTAATGAGGTGTACACATTCAATTCGCGCCAAAATATGAAAATGTTAGGTCAGATGAGTACACTCCTCATTATACCAATAAGAAAGGCGGATTTCAATTTTTACAAAGTCAAATCACATTTTTGTCTCGGTTCCGTAACTGAATACCAAGGGTCCCGACCGTTGGATCTAACTCTTCGATCTTGACCGTTGGATCAAAAATACAGTTTTAATCAAAACCCAAACACTTACACACATTCTACCCACGTTTTCACAACTCTTCTAAGTGCTGACAGTTGATTTCTCACAATCTATTCCCTTATTCATAACAAATCATTCATCATGTCTATTCGATCGATTTTCGATGTAAGTTCCAACATGCAGGCACCATTTGATCTAGGGAGATACATAAATGACAACAAAGTGCATGTTGAACCATCCCTATTTTTCGAAGGCAATCACAAGGAAGGAAACATGGAAATATTGACCAAATGCATCAGATGCGGTCTAAAGCCCTTCCTAGAGGCATTTCCTCAAGTTGTTTTGGAGGAAGAGGTTCTGGAATTTTATGCCAACGTCAATAGACAAGGAGATGTGATAGAATCTTTTATTGATGGGAATCGAGTGGAAATCACTCGGGAAGTGATGTTCGAAAAATTAAGGCTACCCATCGGAACGATTGATGTGGAGAAGTATGCTGAAGGACAGGAATTGAAGTATTTGAGCATCTTCTGTGGAAAGAAAATGAAGCTCAAGCCAGATGGTAAAGCCCCTACAGCCAAGAAGGGTGAACTCTTGGAGAAATATCGCACTCTGCTGGACATAGCTAGTAAAATGCTTCTATGTGCCACTGGGTCTCATGACTCAGTTACCCAAGCCAAAACAAGGATCATGGCAGTTATCTATGATGGAATCACTGAGGTTAATTGGTTTAAATTGATAGCTGACAGGATGATGTACTTCGAAAGAAGTGTTAGGGTGGATGCTGATACTCGAAATTGGGTAGTATCTCAAGCAGTTGGATATGGAAACAAGCTGAGTATATTACTTCCATTTTTGCTGCCCAACAAGAGTGATTGGAGCAAAGGAAAGCCATTTCATCCTCTTAAGTTTTACTTAAAAATTGAAGCAATGAGGAAGCAGGCTGCTGCAAGGCCAGCTGCCCCAAGGCAGGTTCAAATTGATGATTCAGAAGTTTTGCCGTATGCCGATTCATCCAGTTCTTCACAAGACAAGTCTGCAGAAGCAGAGTCTAGTGCAGCCGACTCAGAGAAGACTCAGTCAGATGAAGAGTCGACTCAAGAGCAGGAGTCGAGTGAACAAATACCTGAGATGTACACTCTCGTGAGAGTTGAATCACCGACTCGTCCAGTCGAGTCGAGTATACAGGTTGGTACCTCTACTCAATCTGTTTCAAGTCCTCTCTCTCTCCCGTCTACTTCTATCCGAACCAAGGCTAGATCACATCGATCTAGGCCTCGACCTGTACCCCCAACCTCGCAAGTACTGGCAGCACGACCGCTGAGAGCCAGTCATCCCCTATACACTCCCATAAGTGATACAACTGATACTCCTACAGTTGTCATACCAAACCAAGCCACATCAAAGCCCATTGAAACCATTGCTTTCACTCCCTCTCCCTCAACAGAATATGTTGAACCCCTCAACCCATCTGCTTCAGATAAGTCGCCAGTTGCCACTGCAACGACTGAGATAGGGACCCCACCTACTCAGACCCCGTCTGAAGTCAGATTTGAATCCTTGGTATATTACCCCATGAGTTTGAGAGAAAGGAGAATCCGTTCGAAGATGAGCAGAAACTTGAAAAAGAAGCTCTCGGCTATTGAAGTCGACTATGAATCAGAACAGTTTGAGAAACTTCTAAGAGTATGCACTTGGGTGGCATTGAAGAAGTCTGGCACGGATGATCTGTTCGAAGCTATCTTAGGAAAGGGAGGCATCTCGAACTTTATGGACTGGAAATTGGAACAGAAGGAGACCAGAGGTGTTCAAGATCACTCAGAGTTATTCCCAGCTCATGCCATCACAGATCTTGCTAAGAGATTGCTACACATTTCTGATGATTTGATGTGCTCAGAATCAACATTTGATGTAGGCGTTCAAGTTTCAGATTCCGATTTTGACAATGATATGATTATGACTGAAGTCACGCAAGTTGAAGAATTCCAGTCTACTGATCCTATGGTGGACTTAGACAATGTCTCAAATCAGTTGAGAGGCATTGTGTTCAGGTTTCAAGTTGATCATGCTAACAGTCCAAGGACAGATTTTGCGTTTATAAATCGTTATTCTGATGATTTACTTCCATTTGAACTCTGTGGATACATGGCAAAGTTGCACGCTTTGTTAAGGAAGGACTTGGCTGAAGATATACTGAAGGTTACGGAAGCTAAGTTAGCTATTGTGCCTTACTGTCCGTTTCCAAGTTTGAAAGCCATAGCTGGAAGTGTGTTTCAAGATTCAGAAGTAGTAGAAGACGAGGCCGTAACTACTGCTACAGAAGGTCATTTGATATCTATTGTTGATGATGTGATCATGGAAGAAACCATTCATGCTGAAGTTGGTCAGTCATCTCAAAGAATTTCCACTGCTTCCATAGATGAGTTGAAAGCTGATTTGAAAAGTGTTGTAAAATCGTCCATTGATGACTTTCTCAAGTCTGATGTCAAGAGGATTCTTATGGAACAAAACAATGTCCTTGTGACAAGTTCAAAAGATTTGATAGTAGATGCAGTCAGTCAGGTAGATGAAGAATACAGACAGCATATGTTTGAGCAACTTGAAGGATTTCTCCAGGATCAAGTTGAATACTCAGAGAAGAGCTCAGTCGATTTTGCTCGCGTACTAGCTACTGAATCCAGGAAGTTGGAAAGAGTCTATAGAGCAAGAATCGAGGTTGCTGATGTTCAACGGAAGGAAGCTTATGATCAGTTAACTCAAGCTCAACAACTTATCTCGGCTATGACTGAAGAAAATAAGAAGTTACGTTTGACCGCAACACATTTTTAGAATGAGTTGAACTTGTCTACTCAAAAGCTAGAGTTGGTGGCGACCAAGCTGGACAAGTTGAGTCAAAACAATTCGCATGAGAAGCAAATTGAAAGAGCTACGAGTCAAATGAAACAAGCTATGTTTGAAGAGATGACTCGTTTCACTTCTCTTTTCTCTCTCCAGGCTACTGATGAAGCCAAAAAGGGGGAAGAGACAAAGAAGACAAAACAATCTGCAGCTGAGATTAGTGCTGAAGCTGAAATTGAAAAATCTAAATTCAGTGCTGAGCCAGAAGCAAAGGAAGCTGCGGAAGCTAAAATTGAAAAATCTAAATTCAGTGCTGAGCCAGAAGCAAAGGAAGCTGCGGAAGCTATGCAAGATCTCAAAAGGCCTAAGAGAGGCAGAGGCAGATTGGTTAAAACTGCAGAAGCTGAGCAAGCTAAAATTGAAGCTGATGAATTAAAGAAGAAGGAGAAGGGCAAGGCTATTGCATCTTCAGAAGCTGAAGTGCAGACAAGAATGGTATCGAAAAGGAAGTCTATTATCATTGAAGAACCTACTCCTGAATCAACTATTTTGAAAAAGCAAAAGGTTGTTGATCCAAGTGATGAAGCTCATTATGCGAAGAAGAAGAAGATAGAAAAGCATATTGAAAGTTTGTTGAAGGAAAAGCCTGATGAAGATCAAATAGAAGACAAGCTCATTGATCACTTTATTGACAAAGAACATCGTCAAGAATGGATTAAAGTGAAAAGGCAGTGGGAACTAGATCACTGGATTATCAGGAAGTTTGGAGATTCTGATAACTCTGACGATCTTTATGCTATGTTTGACAAGTTCATGGAAGGACAGCATAAGATGCTATGGAATTTGATCATAAGAATATCTGCTGCTGCTAATTTTAATATTCTTGTTCCTGGTTTTCCAAAATGGAAGTGTCCCATGACTAGTTCAGGTAAAAGGGCAGATGTGAACCAGATCAAGAAGTATGAAGATGAGCTGCTAGACAACGAGAAGATTGAAGATGAAGAACATATCAAAGGAATTCATACTAGACTACTCAATGCTTTCTGTGTTCCAGATTCAGAAAGAGGTAACTTTTCAGTATAGTTTAGTTTTATTCTGATTTTGTTAAGTATTTGTAATATCTACTGATCTTATTTCTGAATGAATGAAAAGATAAAGTACTATTTGATGTTTAAAGACAAGATAACTACTTAACTAGTTTACTTATGAGAAAAGATTCAAGTAGTTTTGGCTTCATCAAAAAGGGGGAAATTGTTGGGATATGAATCCTAGAACAAGTCCTAAATGATGAATAAAAGATAAAAGATAAAGTTTTGATAAGCCAAAAGAAGACTTGAATATTTTCTAAGTGTTGACTAATCTAGTCTAGTTAAGTTGAAGTCATCTTGAACAGATCAGTAGAGTTCACATAAAAAGAAAAGTATTGTTTATATTTAAAAGATAAGTACGATTTATAAGTACTTCATATCTGTTCATATATGTTTACGTTGATTAGGTTGTTACTGAGCTATTTTGAGTATTGTATAGAGCTCATGTTTTTATATGTAATAGATTAGATTCATTGTATAGTTATAAGTTGACTAAGCTTGTATTATAAAAGCTTAATGTAATGTAATAGTCTTGTTAGGTTAGATGATAGGACTAGATTAGTTCTATTATAAGTCTACTACACAAGAAGAGAAGACCAGTCTACTACTCAAGACAGGTGGACTACAAGACAAGTGCATCTACTAGACTACACAAGACAAGTTAACTTGAAGTTAGTTACAGAAACGCGTATTGAAGATGAAATTGAAGAATTAGTTATGGAATAACTAATTAACTGAAGAAACGCGTGGAAGAATAAAAGAATCAGTTACAAGTTAGTTTTCAAGAAAGGTTGTTACACAACTGAAAGTTCTTGGATTTGAAGTCTATAAATACCCCAAGGTATTCATTGGTTAAAGACTACTGATTACTGAGATATTGAGAATTACTACTTACAAAACGTTATTGAAGATTCAATTGAAGTTTACTCTCAGAGTTGATTGAAGTTCAGAAAGATAGCCAGAAGACAAGTGAAGAATCAAGAAGGCTACTACTGAAAATCAGAGAAGTCTTTAGTTTTTGTTTGTTATTTTCAAGGTGCTAGATACTTGTAAAATTTCTAGTAAGATCGTAGACATATCTGGAGGTATAGTCTGTTGAAGATCTAAGTCTTCTTCTTGGGACTTTAAAGACAGGAACCTACACTTGTACTCGATTGGAAGAGTTTAGTGGAAACATCACAACTGGGTTTGTGAGAGTGGATGTAGACAAGTTGTCGAACCACTATAAATCTTGTGTTTGATTTACTTTACAGTTTTGATTGTTTAAATTGCTTAATTGATTTAACTACTTAACTAAACTGGACTAGTTGAGTATAGAACAGAGTTCTCGAAACTAAGTTGAGTATAAACTTGATTGGGCTCATTAGTAATCTGATTATTCCGCATTGTGTATTCTGATATATTGAAAGATTTTTGAAAAGTCTATTCACCCCTCCCCTCTAGACATTTTCACTAGCTTACTCAATATTATTAACTCAACTTTGGGACCAACATGTGGCATTGCCACGTAAGCGGTGGGCATAAAATTTGTACCCATCGGTGGGCATTATATCATTCCCGCTCCCATTTAACCCGTTAGTAAAAATCAGAAAACATCTTCAAACCAAATCAAATCTTCCATTTGTCCACCAACGATTTATTTTTTCTGATTTACAATTTATTTTTCCTGGAAAAATGAGGAAAAGCAGAAAACTTTCTCCCACCGAGCCAATCAAATTTTCTGCAATTATTACTTATTTTCTCAGCAAAAACAAGTTTTTATCCCTGGTTTTTTTTTCAATATCTTTAATAGTATTATTTAAGATTATTTTTTAATAAATCTAGTAGTATTATTTAAGATTATTTAATATCTTTAATAGTATTATTTAACAAAGATAGTTTATTTTGGAAAGTATTGAAATAAAATAAAAAAAAACCCAATAAGAAATAAAGATTTTTTTAAAAGGAAATACTGTTGATAATGGAGTAATTATCGTCTAATGGAAGATATAAGGGCTAGTCTTGTATGAAATATTACATATATGCATTTCAGTCATTCACACACATATTTTTTATAAATACACCCACAAGCTTAATTCACACACACATTTTTTATAAATACACCAATAAACTTAATTCATACACACATTTTTTATAAATACACCCACTGACAGCTTAATTCGAAATTTTTAATCCGTTTATTTTACTCGTTTCTGTGATTTTTTTATCTTTTATTTTATTGTCGAACGCGGGATATTAAATGTAGTAATTCAAAATGTAATATGTAGTAATACACATTATTTTATGTAGTAATAACACAAACTATTTATATAATAGTACAAATTCTGTTATTTAGTAACACGTTTTTTCTAGTGTTTTTATTGATGTAGTAACTCACATTATAATATGTAGTAACATATATTATCGAATGTAGTAAACACAATAATCATGTTGTAATACAAAATGTTTTATTGTAGGATGATACGAAAAATATTAGATCATTTGATAAAGTTACATATAGTAACAAACGTCTATTCAATGTAGTAATTCAAACTGTAGTATGTAGTAACATATAATTTTTTATGTAGTAAAACAAATTATTACATGTAGTAATAACACAATTTTATATAGTAATATTGATTCTTTTATATTTTTATATTTTTTTTGTTGATTAAGTAACCCACATTATAATATATAGTAACATATATTATTGTATGTAGTAAGATATATTATTACACGTAATACAAAATAACATTGACCCATAATGATTAGTACTCCCTCCGTTTTTTTATGTAAGAAGTTTTAGAGTAATTGACTAAAATTAAGAAAGGTATATTTTGACAAATATACCCTCAGATAATAAATGAAATTTCTAATTACATTAATATTTTACATACATGGCAAGTTTGTATAGGAAAAAAATTTGCCTTGAAGATTAGTTAGTTAGAGTAATTTAGAAATTATGATTGTTTCCAAAGTTAAAAGAAGGGCATAATTTGAATAAACATTGTAAAAAATCTAAAACATCTTATATTTATGAACAAGAAAAAATGCATAAAACATCTTATATAAAAAAACGGAGGGAGTATTAAAGAATATTTAAAGAAATATAAAATATTTAAGGATTAAAGTCATCGTAAATTGCAGCGTCCGACCGCGGCCTGAGGTACGGGTGATCGAAAACTGCTCGGAGAAGACGACCATGTTCAATTTTTGTCAGTGGGTGCATTTATAAAAAATATGGGTGTGAATTGAGCTATCAGTGGGTGTATTTATAAAAAAATGTGTGTGTGAATTAAGCTTGTGGGTGTATTTATAAAAAATGTGTGTGAATTAAGTTTGTGGGTGTATTTATAAAGAATACATGTGTGAATGACTGAAATGCATGTATGCAATATTGCATATAAGTTTTTGTGAAGATATAATGATTTAAATTTAAAATTATATTATTAATTTTTTTTATTAATGTATTTTAAGACTAAAGGGCATAATGGTATATTTGCATATCATTTTGACCTTAAATGTAATGTTATAATTTTTTGTCATTATTTGTAAATGAGTCTATATATAAGATTGTCTTTCTTAGTAATTAAACTCTAATCTTAATCTTATATATTTGTAAACTTTTTAGTGACACGTGTCACAATTCTATTCATCTCCCTCAATCTCTCTCTTCTCATTTAACACCATTTTAAAATCATTTTATTCTCATTCATTTTAACTTTATGTATTAATCTCAACCTTTCATTATAACTTTTAATCACAATCCTACATCCTTATATTTACTCTTATAAATTTCAACACCATTCTTCTCATTTCAATCACCCAACTTTTATCTTTAGAGTTTATCCATCACTCAACTCTTAAATTTGTTTGTCCTCTCCGAAATTCGTAGTTAAATTTTGATCATTCACAAGGTAGTTTTAAATTTTTTTATTACTAACCATTTCTTATTTTTGTTCACTACCTTTTCTCCTTCACTATCATCTTTTATTCATTCTTTTGTTTTCTTTTTCTTTGTCCAAATTTTTTCATGGATATATATGTTCTTATTGATTAAATACTTGAAGTAGATAGAAGTCTTATTCGATTATTTTTCATTTATGTTTAATGTGATTCGTTGAGTTTTTTTTTCATTTTACCTACATTAATATTTCTTTATCTTTTTATGGCTAATATTTTTTTTTCCAATTATTTTTGTTTTGCAGATTCTAATGATAGCATGTATAGTTCGAATAAAATATGCCGTTCATAAGTTGTAGTTATTTTTTAAACACGATTTTCCGGCACCACAAAAAGATGTGATTTTTTTATCAATTGTTTACAATTGATTGAATATATGTAGATAAATTGGTTGTTGATGTATTATTATTGAATTCAGTGTTTGTATATATACACTTTGAAGGGCTTTGTTATAATTTTTTTGTTGTCTTTTCTAATGCAAGATAATTTAATATATTTATAAATAAAAAAATTGAAACATATACCTTATTGATTGAATAAATGTAGATAAATTGGTTATAGCTATTTCTAGGGAATGACATAATTTATTCTATCACATATGCATAATTAGAGATTTTCATTTTTTTTATATTATTTAATAAATTTCTCTCCAATTTAAATTTAAGTTAAACACTTTTCATTATATTTAATTCAACTATAATTTAATTCCAAAAAAACTATTCTATAATGAAGGCTGATAATTAAATGATTTTTTACTTCATATTATATCTAAAGCGTTTTAATAAAGATAAATATTTGTACACAAAAATATAATGTGAATTGATTATCTTAATTTATTTTTTCGTTTTAATACATACAAATATTTGTACACAAAGATATAATGTTAATTGATTATCTTAATTTATTTTTTAATACTCAATTAGTTAAAACATATTTATTGCTACTTATTAGTCAAAGTTTCATAAAATCAATTTTAAAATAGATTATTTTTTAATCACTATAAAAATAATAAAAAAATTAATACAAAGTAATGGTTATAGCCATTATGAAGTATAAATAATTTATACACATGTCAAAATAATTTGGCAAACGGTTATTATAGACTTATAGCTATTTTTAAGGAATTGCATAATCTATTCTATTAAATATGCATGATTATAGACTATTTAATAAATTTTTATGAGCTTATTCTCATGGACGTGGAGATATTTTTTCATAACATTTTTTATTAGAATCTCTTCATTTTATTTTATTCTAATTTTGACACGTGATATAAATTAATTATTTATTAATATTTAATTTCTAACGGGACTATAAAATTCAGGCTACTATTCAAAAATTTCTAATTTAGAAATTTGAGAAAATAATTCAAGAAGGCTCAAGTTATATTATACAAAAAAATTTAGTCGGACTTAATAATAAGGGAAAATTATTGCCAACCAATAACCTTTACAAACTTCTATTCCAGAATAATACGGATATCCAACGTTGTCTAGATATAGAGTTGTTAAAATCTCCTTGTTCTTTCAAGAGTTTTGAGAAAATTAAACTGTTCCGTCAAGATGAAGCAAAATATCTTATAGGTAAAATAAATAAAAATGTTTGTATTTTTACACTGTTTATTTTTTTCAGTTTATTTTAAATAACAATACTCTATTTTTTTTAAAGATATAATTGCTTTTGTCGTACGTATACACGATATTGAAATCGTTGATGTTTATGGAAGAAACGTTCAAAAGGTTAAAGTTGAAGTTGAGTACGAAGGGTAACTTTATCTTTTATCTATTTTATTAATAAACTTAATAAGATGTTAAATTTAACTTTATACTTTAACATTAAATAAATATTAAAAAATATTATACAATCGTACAAGGATGACGTTAACTTTATGGGAGGGACACTTTGAACATTTGTTGGAATACAATAAAAATAATCCAAACTATCCCATTATTTTCATCTATGATTACACTAAGGTCCAACACCAATATAGAGGTAGTTTTTATTTTTAATAATTTACAGTAATTTTATGCAAATGCGATATTATAAATAATGTTATGCTTCAAATTTTATTTTATTTTCGAAATATATTTCGAATTCAATGTTTGCGAGCCGACTATCAATCAATCTTGATATTCCCATGAACTGGATGATTTTAGAAACGAGTAATACTTATTTAACTTATTATTCAAATTAGATTTACATTGTGTATCTTAATATATTTATAATAGTTGTTTTTATTTAATTTTAGCTTTCAATCTAGGAACATTGCAAGGTATTGAGGCTGACGAGAAATATGAGGTTACAGATTGAAAATTCTAACGACACTGATTCATCTGATGAGATAGCTCAATTAATCTCAGATTGGATTTTGAAAGTTGGAGATGGAGAGATTGGAGATAGTGATGAAGATTTTGCTGATATTGATATTCATGAATAAAATTTGATCTTAGATGCATGTGATCATGTTGCTGCTATAGTTGACTACATTTACCCATCTGTCTCTGATAACTTTGGTACGGATAAGTATTTCAAGGATAAAGTCATACCTGCTCCAACACATAAAGAAGTTGAAAGCATTAGCGAGATTGTTTTGGCGATGATACATGGTGATACAAGGGATTATTTGAGTTCAGACAATGTTTGTCCGTCCGAGTTTAGACCTGGTGGTATGGGACATGTCTTTTCAATTGGTTTTCTTAATTCTTTAAAGTGTTCTGGTCTACCACATCATAGATTGGTTCTTAAAATAGGTGTCCCTATAATGTTGCTCAAGAACATTGATCTGAAGTCCGTTTGTGTAATGGAAATAGACTGATTGTTACAAGACTAGGAAATCATATCATTGAAGCACAAATTCTTTCGGGAAGGAATGTTGGTAGTAAAGTTTTTATCCCGAGAATGACATTGACTGTTTCGGATGACACTGCTCCCGTAAAGTTTCGAAGGAGGAAATTTTCTATTCTATTGTCTTTTGCAATGACGATAAACAAAAGCCAAGGTCATTTTCTTTCCATGGTAGGTGTTTACCTTCCGAAACCCGTGTTCACACATAAACAGTTGTATATTGCAGCCTCTAGAGTCAAGAGCAAAGGTGGATTGAAAATTCTTTGCCTAAATTCAAATGGAAAAATATGTAAACGTACAATGAATGTTGTGTACAAGGAAGTTTTCCGAAATTTATAATGTATTGAATTAGTCTCTTTTATAAATTCATTTTTATAATTCTCTTTTTTTTTGTTATTGTTTTTTATATTAATGACATAATCTATATCGATCCCTATAATATTTTATTTTTCATCTTTTAATAGAATAAAAAATAATAAAAATCTATGTATATTTATTAATTAATTTATAAATTTTATTTAACCCCGCATAAAACGCGGGTCTTACACTAGTAATTAATACAAAAGCTAACTAATACAATGAATAGGTTTACGATTCAAATTTCCAAAATTTTTCCAATTGTCTATCATAGATTTCGCCTTAATCCATCTGTCACGCCCCATTTTTCATAAAAGTAGGATTTACGAAAATAATTAATCAAAATATTTCAAAGGACATGAACTAGAAAATTTAGCTAAAGAAAATAAGTTTTTAAACTTATTTAACAATAAAAGTACTTGAATAACAACGAAAGACTCAAAAGAACTTAAAATATCAAAGTCTCACAATCTCATAAAAAGTTTAAGGTAAGGTCTCAAATAAACTCGAGTACATATAAGTACTCGAGTTGACCTAGTCATTTTTTCTTTTTTAAAAATTTTGTGAAAAGTTGTTGGGAATAAAATGAGAAGTTTTGATTAAGATACCAAAACCCCTTAAGACATGCCAATAGATAAGTCAAATATAAATGAACATATTTCAGGAATGTTGGAACATGTAGCTTAAGGCTAGTTGAGAAGCTGGAATGTTAGGCAACTTTTAGTATAATAGATGCACAAGTTGAGGGGGAACACATGCTTAGAAGTCTACAAGAATCATGTCCTCTCAAGGCTCAGAATCAAATTGACCTTAAATCTGCTGATGGACAACTGTGTTGATCAAGTCAGCTTAGTTGTGGTGCAACCTATCTGAAGATCAATTGAGTTGAATGCATCATCAAGATCAAGTCTATTGAAGCATATGTCAAAGTTAAGAAGGTTTGGACAGCAGGAATGACTCAGCACACTTGAACCAAAAAAGTTTCAAGACAAGCCCAACTGTGATGATAAGGTCAAGGCTACTGATCTAAAGCCATGAATACTCAAAGACCATCAAGATATATTCATGGAAAGAGGAAGAACCAAGTCATTTGAAGACCAAAACCAACATTGCTGATAAGCAAACATTGCTGATACTGGTAAGCAGAATTGTCCAAGTGATAAAGAATGTTGTCCTTATCATAGGACCAATCATCAGAAGTGATGTCCATGTTTGATCAAGTGAATCTTGAAGTCAGACATTGGGAAGAGTGCTTCAAAGTCAAGAAAAAATGCTCACAGCCGTTTACTTCCCAAATTAAGGACATGTTACTTTCAAAGAAACTGTCTTCCAGTTGCAGAGTTCAAGGAAGACAAATATAGACAATTGAGGCTGTCTTTCCAACGGGCAAATCCTCAAATTGTTCTATAAATACAGAAGTGTGGAAACCATTGAAGGCATCCAACTGACACCTACATTGCTGAAGAAACTCAAAGCCTTCAAGCTTTCCTAAGACACTCATAGTTTCCAGAACACTTCTTCTAAGCTATTCTTCATTGTATATCCATACAAGCTTAGAGAGATATCCTATCCTTTTACACTGAGTTCATTGTAAAGGATATCTCAACCTAGTTGGAACCAAACTTCAACCCTTACACCTTTCCAAAAGAGAGATATAAGGTTGTTGTAGTAGAAGTGGTAGGAATTGACTGTTGAGAGAAGAACATTTCAATTCTGACTTGAGAAGAGGGTACTAGGACTCTGATATCCTAGGGATCAAGGCACCAAGGAGTGGTGTGGTTGATCAAGTGCACGTTGACACTATAAAACAAGTAATTCCAAGAGTGAAGGAATTATCCTGTTAAATCAGGGAAAGTGGATGTAGGAGCTTGAGTCTCTGAACCATTATAACTCTTGTGTTGATTTACTTTCAAAGTACTTGGATTCAAACAACACAATCAAACATTGCACATAAACTGACCTTTCAAAGACATATATTCAAGACTGTTGGGAATAAAATGATACATGTTTTGATTAAATACCAAAACCCCCTGAGACATGCCTAAGTCAAGATGATTGTGTTCAAAATGTGATAGAACACATAGCATAAGGCTAGATGAGAAGCTGGCATGTTAGGCAGATCTTAGATGATTAGATGCACAAGTTGAGGGGGAACCTATGACTTCAAAATGATCAAGATCAAGTCCCCTCAAGGCTCAAAGTCTGGAACAATCTCTAAGGACAAGAAAACTCCATATGAAACCTAAGACCTTGATCAGGAGAGTTGTCCAGAAGAGTTATTTCTATGCAAGAAGAAGATTGCAAAGCTCAAAAGGACAAGATTAGTCAAATATTATGATCAGGAGAGTTGTCCAGAGAAGTCAACTCTATGTGAAAAGCTCTGATGCTAAAAGACCAAGTATGCTGATCAGGAGAGTTGTCCAGAAGAGTTGTCTCAGCAAGATTGAATCAGGACAGATGCTCTAAAGGTTGAAGGTCAACTATGCTGAAGAATTAGAGACAACCATATCCTAAAGAATTACAATGCAACATGCTAAGATCACCTTAAAATGAAATAAAGGGAAAGAACCAAGTCATCTGAAGAAGAGCAAGCCAACCTTGCTGATAAGCAAGAATGCTGATAGTGATAAGGAGAGTTGTCCAGTTGATAAGGAATGTTGTCCTATCATTGGATCAACCTTCAGAAGCCATGTCCAAGTCCTAACAAGAAGTCAAACATTGGGAAAAGTGCTGCAGAAAGAAGACAAAGTCTTACAAGCCGTTTATTACCCAAATAAGGACATGTCACTATCAAAAATCTGTCTTCCAGTTTGAAGAACTCAAGGAAGACATTTATAGCAATTTGGGGCTGCCTCTCCAACGGGCAAATCTCCATTTTGTCTATAAATACAAGAAGTGTGAAGACCATTTGAAAGTATCCAACAACCTCAACCTTGACAAGAATATCCAACAACCTCAACCTTGACAAGAATATCCAACTATCCTACAAGTCAAGTGCTTTCAAAGCTGTCAAAGACTATCTTAGTCTTCAAACACTTCTTCTAAGCTGAACCCAACTGTATATCCATACATAAGGTTAGAGAGATATCCTATCCTTATACCTTGATCTTCATTGTAAAGGATATCTCATTAGTTGGAACCTTACTTCAATCCTTATCCCTTTCAAGTGAGAAAGTGAGAAGGTTGTAGTAGTAGAAGTGGTAGGAGCTGACTGTTGAGAGAAGAACAGTTCAGTTCTGAGTTGAGAAGAGGGTACTAGGACTCTAGACATCCTAGGGATCAATTCACCAAGGAGTGGTGTTATTGATCAAGTGCACCTTGGCACTATAAAACAAGTTAATTCCAAGAGTGAAGGAATTATCCTGTTAAATCAGGGAAAGTGGATGTAGGAGCTTGAGTCTCTGAACCACTATAAACTCTTGTGTTGATTTACCTTACAAAGTACTTACATTCATTCAACACTGCACACAAAACTGATCTTTCAAAAGATACATATTCAAAGACTGTGCAAAACTGATTTGGACAAGTTCCCTGAAACTTAACTGGACTGTTGTGGATTGACAAAGTGATTTCAGAAACTTAAGGAGTCTAAACTTAAAGTGCCAACCACTATTCCGCACATATAACTCCTCTAGATAGTTATTCAACTAAGTACTCAATAGTACTTAGTGGTTTGATTATCTTAGAAGAGTTAATCATCTTCAGCAGAGTTGTCCAAGACAACCTTGCTGAGCTCTAATTTGATCATAAGTTGAAAAGATTTGCATACAAGTGTATTCCCCCCCCATACACTTGTTATATACTCCTTTCAGGACCAACAAGTGGTATCAGAGCAGGGGTTCAAAGGCCACTGCATCTGAAAATCCATCTTGATTTTCAAAACTCACATATTTGTGTGGTCACTGAACTGATCTCTATCTGAAATCTATTACTTGTTGACTAACTGCTTATTCTTGAGATATGGCCAACAACAATGCTAATCCTCCACCTGCTGTTCAAGGATTGGACAACATGGCCACAAATCCAGTCAATCACATTTCACATCATAAATTGCCCATGTTCTCAATAGACAACTATGATTTCTGGAAAATTAGAATGAGGGCTCATCTTGCATCTCTTCATACTGACATGTTAAGAGTAATCACAAGAGGACCTTTTGTGTTTACCCAAACTAACCCAAGATTAACAGATGAGCAAAGAGCAGATGTAAGGGAATTGATTCCCAAGGATGAGGATGACTTCACTGCTGATGAAAAGAGGAAAGATAATCTAAATTATCTTGCCATGAATACCCTCTATCAAACAATTCCAGATGCAGTCATGGGAAGAGTCTACCATTGCACCACAGCCAAAGAAATCTGGGATACTCTTGCTGAGATGTGTGAGGGTACATAAAAGATCAAGGAGAATAAGCTCCAAGTTGCTGTGCAAAAATTTGAGCAGTTCTCAATGGAAGCTGATGAGTCCATTGACAAATTTGCTGGTAGATTCACTGATGTGATGAATGAGATCAACTCATTGGGCAAAGTGTACTCCAGGAGAGAAGTTGGATTAAAGATATTGAAAAGTCTCACTCAAAAGTGGGATGTCTATGCTGTGATGATGCAGAATACCAAGGATCTCTCCTCCATGCCCATGCAACAAATCTTCTCAGAACTCAAAGCCTATGAGTTCGACCTCAATAGAAGAAAACCTGTTGAGAAACCTTCAAATCCTACTAAGGGAGTGGCATTCAAAGCCAAAGTTGCTGAACCTGAAATGCAACCCACTCCCAGATCATCAAAGTCAGTCTCTAAGACTGAAATGAAGGAAGAACTAGCCTTGATGGCTAGAAGGTTTGACAAGCTGAACACAAGGTTTGGTAGATACAAGAAATTCTACCAAGACAACAAATTCAGGAGAAGATACAACTCCCCTGAAGATCAGGCCAAGGACAAAAAGCCTGAAGAGAAGAGATCAGAGGACAAGTACTCTGATAGGAGAAGGTCCAGTAGAGCTGACCCTTCATCATCAAAAGGAAGAGATGAATCCAAGAAGGATGATGATGAAGACCTGTGCTACAATTGCAAAAAGAAAGGGCACTTCCAGTATGACTGCCCTGAACTGAGCTCTAAAGAAAGAAGAGAAAGACAAGCTAAAAGAGACAGAAAGTTCACCAATAGAAAAGCCATGATGGCTGGTGAAGAATCTGATAGTGCTGAAAGCTTCAACTCTTCTGATGGACTGTTCTCAAACAGTGATGATGATGATGATGATGTGTGCAACATGGCTCTTGAGGATGATGAGGTATCCTCCACTTCTAGCTCACCATCATTTTTATCACAGAACACTAGTGAAGTCAACTTGAAACTTTCCCTTGGGAAGTTGATGGAAGATTTCACTAGATTACAAGAATTTCATGATAACTGTGTGAAAGAAAATGAAAGATTGGCTATTGAACTTACCAAAAACACTGAGGTAGCTGTTGATGTCAAATCTACTGAGTTGTATCAACAAGTCTTGATAGAGCTTAAGGAAGCAAATCTCAGGATAGTTGACCAACAAAAGGAGATTGATGATCAACTCCTATCTCAGAAGAGAAAAGATTTTGAACTAAAAATTCTAAATGCCAAGTTTGAAAATCTTTCACATGAATATGATATTCTTAAATCAAGTGAAGAGAGCCTGAAACTAAAGATGTCTGCTTTGAACAAGTCCTCTAGAGCAATAGAGGAAATTCAAAGTTATCAAAGACCTATGGCTCAAAGAAGTGGATTAGGTTTTGATCCATTTGAATCTTCACCTTGTCTCAGTGTTGCTTCTACAAGTAACACTAAGAAAATCTTTGTCAAATCAGTGGAACAACAAGCTGAAAATGAAATAATTCAACCACTGAACAAAGGAAAGGGCAAGATGAATGAAATGCCTACTCTAGTGCTTCAGGAGACTAGACCTAAACCTTTGAAAAAGGTCAAGGCTCCTGAACACAAGAGGAATGTTGGTCAGCAGAGTAGACCCAATGGAAGGGCAACTCTCCTGAACAATGTTCAGAGGAGTTATCCAAGGTATAATCAGCCCAGGCCAACTCATCTGAGAAAGCCTCAGCTGAATAGACCTAAGGAAAACTATCCTCAAAGGCAGAATAAAATGAGACAACCAAAACCCTTCATGCCAAAGGGTAATGGTCCTAAAAATGCCTTTCCTCAAAGATTTCATCAAGCTGCACAAAAGACTCATAAGTTCAGGAGAGTTGACAACTCCCCTGAAATTTACAGAGTTAACACATTCACACATACTTTCCCCAAGGCATTCAAAGGAAAGAAAGTGTATGCACAAGGAAAACAACTTAGCCACCTTGAATCAATCAGGGTAATTAGGCAAGTTTGGGTTCCAAAAGGTACAGCTAACCTCTCAGGACCCAAAACTCAAAGGGTACCTAAACCTATCTAATTGCAGGTACCAATGGGCCACAGAAAGAGGAGCATGAATAAAAAGACAGCATGGTACCTTGACAGTGGATGCTCAAGGCACATGACTGGAAAAAAGGAACTCCTCACTGATTTTATTGAAAAAGAAGGCCCAAATGTCACCTTTGGAGACAGCTCACAAGCAACAACAAAAGGTTATGGTACTTTGATGATTGGTAACATCAAAGTAACCAATGTATCTTATGTAGCTGGTCTCAAATATAATCTCCTAAGTATCAGTCAATTCTGTGACAAAAATTTTAAAGTTGAGTTCTCAAGTGGAAAATGCTTAATTAAGGATAAAACTCAACAAACTTTATTGACTGGAACTAGGAAGGGAAATGTGTATTTTGCAGACTGGGACAAGTCTACTGAAGCTGCATGTTTCATTGCTAAGTGTACTAGTGAACAAATCTGGTTATGGCATAAGAGGCTAAACCATCTGAACTTCAAATCAATGAACAAACTTGCTAGAAATGCATTAGTTAAAGGACTACCTAATGAGGTTTTCATAAAAGAACATGTGTGTAAGCCATGTCAAGAGGGAAAACAGATTAAAGCCTCATTCAAAGGTAAACCAGTCATTTCTACTGAAAGGGTACTTGAACTTCTACATATGGATCTTTTTGGACCTATCACCCCTTCAAGCATAAATGGTAGAAAATACACATTGGTTGTAGTAGATGACTTCTCTAGGTTCACATGGGTAGTATTTCTCCTTAGTAAGAAGGAAACACAAGTTAAACTACCTGAACTTCTCAAGAGACTGTCAAATGAGAAAAGCCTTAGCATTATCAAGATAAGATCTGATAAAGGCACTGAGTTCATAAATTCATACATCAATGAGTATTGCACATCTAATGGGATAGCTCATGAAACCTCAGCAGCTAGAACACCTCAGCAAAATGGAGTTGCAGAAAGGATGAATAGAACCTTGAAAGAAGCTGCTAGAACTTTAATTGCTGACTCAAATTTACCTAAGAGGTTTTGGGCTGAAGCTATAAATATTGCATGTCATACTCAAAATAGATGTTTGATCACCAAGGGGCAAGGCAAAACCCCCTATGAGCTCTGGAAAGGAAGAATACCTAAAGTGTCATATTTTCACATTTTTGGTTGTAAGTGTTTCATACACAATAATGGGAAAGAACAATTGAAAGCCTTTGATAGTAAAGCTGATGAGGGAGTATTCCTTGGATATTCTCAAATCAGTAGAGCTTTCAGAGTCTACAACAAGAGAACCCTTATTGTGGAAGAAACACCTCATGTTGTGTTTGATGAGTCTATCTTTGAGATCAGGAATGATAGTTTGGAACCTGAAGAAATCACACAGAGGACAACCAGATTGAGCCTAAAAGACAAAGACACTGAACTCATAGATGTTGTCCAAGCCAATCTACCTGAACATACCACATTGGACAACAATCCTGAAGGCAATCTTCCTGAGACAAACCCCACTGATGGAAATGGTGAACTGAATGAGCCAATCCCAGTTCACATCCAGGTAACAACTACCAATGAAGAAGCAGTTCCTGCTGAGGTAGTTAATGGGTCAAATAATCAAGGGGGAACTCAAAATGTTGAAAATGCCAATGTCCCTGACATTGAGGACAACACCCCTAATTATGATCCTGAATTAGATCCTGCACTGAATTATCCTGAATTTTATGATCAAAATGACTCAACTCCAGTAGAGGACAACTCTACTGAAGGGATCAGAAAAAGAAGAACTTGGTTGTATGACCATCCTACTGATCTGATACTTGGTGACCCAAGTATAGGAGTCAAAACTAGAAGTTTTCATGGTGAAAGTGCTATGTTTTGTTGTTTCTTGTCAGAACAAGAACCAAGTGATATTGAAGAAGCACTTCAAGATGCCAACTGGATCACAGCCATGCAGGAAGAACTCAACCAATTCACCAGAAATGAAGTATGGGAGCTGGTTGATAGACCTTCACATCAAGATCTTATTGGAACCAAGTGGGTGTTCAAGAACAAAAAGAATGCAAATGATGTGATTGTCAGAAACAAAGCAAGACTAGTGGCAAAAGGTTACTGCCAGCATGAAGGCATTGACTATGATGAGACATTTGCACCTGTGGCAAGGCTAGAAGCAATAAGGCTCTTCCTAGCCTATGCAGCCCACAAGAGGTTCAAAGTGTACCAAATAGATGTCAAGAGTGCCTTTCTGAATGGAGTCTTGAAAGAAGAAGTCTATGTGGAGCAACCACCAGGCTTTGAGATTGAAAATGCCAATGTCCCTAGGGCTTGGTATGACACATTGTCACAATTCCTCTTGGATCATGGATTCACCAAGGGAACTGTAGACAGAACCCTCTTCAGAATCTCTGAAGGAGAGGACATCTTGCTTGTCCAAATTTATGTAGATGACATAATTTTTGGATCCCCTAATGAGAAGCTGTGTGTGAAATTCTCCAAACTCATGCAAAGAAAGTTTGAGATGTCAATGATGGGGTTGATGAACTTCTTTTTGGGTCTACAAGTCAAGCAATCTAAAGAAGGAATCTTCATCAACCAAGCCAAGTACACCAGAGAAATGATCAAGAAGTTTGGATGTACTACAAGCAAGCCAATAAGGATCCCAATGAACACAAATTGGAAGATGGATCCTGATGAGAGTGGTGTTCCAACCAACTCCACTGAGTATAGAGGAATAATTGGATCACTCCTCTATCTCACTGCCAGCAGGCCTGACATCACCTTTGCAGTAGGTGTTTGTGCAAGGTTTCAAGCAAATCCTAAGAAAAGTCACCTTGAAGCTGCAAAGAGGATCTTGAGGTATCTCAAAGGCACTGAAAATCTAGGCCTTTGGTACCCTGCTGATGACAATATTGAGTTAACTGGCTACTCAGATGCTGATTATGGAGGATGCAAAATTGACAGAAAATCCACTTCAGGAACTTGTCAATTCTTAGGCAACAAACTCATATCTTGGTTTTCCAAGAAGCAAAACACAGTGGCTACCTCCACCACTGAAGCTGAATATGTTGCTGCTGGAAGTTGTTGTGCTCAAATCCTTTGGCTGAGACAACAACTCAGAGACTACAAAGTCAACTCTACTGAAGTGCCAATATTCTGTGATAACAATAGTGCCATTGCTATATCACAAAATCCTGTCTTGCACACAAGATGCAAACATGTGGACATCAAGCATCACTTCATTAGAGATCATGTGGAGAAGAAGGATATTAAGTTAGTGAAGATCCACACAGATCATCAAAAAGCTGATATACTAACTAAGCCACTTGCAGAAGCAAGGTTTCTGGAATTATCAGCAGAGTTGGGTCTTCTTGATCCAGGGAAGTTGGACAAATGAGTCCAAAGAAGTTCATTCATTAAGGGGGAAATAAACTCAAACTTCAGCAGACTTGGTCAAGTCTACTGAAATTCAGAAAAGATGACCTTACTTCTTCAGGACACTTGTCCCTTGAAATTCAGGACACTTGTCCACAGCTCTTCAGGACACTTGTCCATGTAGAGTCAGATAAGTTGTCTTGGCTATCAAACCAAATCTTGGTCTGATAAGCACCTATTTTAGGTGATCAATGTCTATTTCGAAATCTGTCCCATTGAAATACAGTTTTCACCTTTCTGGGATTTAATTTGTCTCCCACCCAAAAGGTCACTTTCCATGCATTAAATGCTAAGATTTAACTCTTGTTTGCATTAAATTTTTGGGACATGATATATCTCGAAAAACCCCCAGCCTTAAACAAACATTAAAAACCACCCACGTTTTGAATAAAACAGTTTTTTCACTGTTACATTGGTTTTTGACCATTGGATCAAAACTGGCCAACTCCCCTGAAATCAATCCTAGCCGTTCATTTTGGATTTCCATTTTTGTTCACCTTTGAATTGCATAAAGACCTCACCAACTCATTGACAAACATTCTTTTTAGAATATTCTCAAGTCTTAAGATCCCCCACAAACACTTCTTCCCCAAGTATTCGAAACCCTAGCTCTAAATTTCTCCAAACACTCTCAATCTTCCCCAAACTTTTCTCTGTAACTTTCAAATGGCCCCCAAAGTTAGACCAGAGATGATCATTGATTTCTCCAACAAGGCTCTAGACCTTGATTTTGGTTACTTGAGCAACAAAAACAATCTTCATTTTGAGCCCATAGTATCCTTTGAGAGTGAGGATCCTGAAATTACACCAACTCTAAGATGGCTGAGAAGAGCTGGTTTGCAAAAGTTCATGGAAGAAAGACCAAGTTCATGCTTGGAAGGATACATGGCTGAATTCTTTGCCTTTCTCAAATGGAGAGGTCAACCTGCAATGGTGAAGTTTCCACAAGTTTGTCATATACTGCAGAAGGAGAGGAAGAAGAGAGATTTCATAGAGTGAAATTCTCCTCAGAAGATCTGGAAGGAGCTTTTAGATTGCCTTATGAGGGAAGGAATCCAGAAGTTTATGGTACTGGCCATGAAGATGAAATAGCTCAAGAATGGCTATTGGTTCCAGGCCCCATTTCTTCAACACAAAACAAGAAGACTCTCAAGCCAAAATTTCTCAACCTCTTTGAGGTAGTTGCTAAGAGTCTCTTGAGCAACACTGGAAGCTTGGAGCAGGTCAGCCATCCAAGAATCAGAATCATGGCTGCTGTGATTGATGCTAGTGACAAAGGCATCAAATTTGATTGGAGAACCTTCATCATGTCTGAGATGATGAAGGAAAAGGCTAAATTTAAAGTGAGAGCTCACAACAAGGTTGTGCTAGAAGGGAAACTCAAGTATTGCACCAGGGCAAGCTTGTTAATTGAGAGATTCTCCCATTACTCTCAGATGCAAACATTTGCAAAGCCTCTCCCAGCCCAAAAGATCCTGTTCAGGAAGCTCAGCAAGAAAACTGAGCAAAGGAGGATGCTTATGGCCAAACCTGCTGAAGAACAGGTTGAAGAAAAGCCTAAGATGAAGAAGAGAACCAAGGCCAGAGCTGTTAAAACAAGGATGTTGGTCCTGAAAGGAGTATATAACAAGTGTATGGGGGGGGGGGGGGGAATACACTTGTATGCAATTCTTTTTCTATTTTGATCAAACCAGAGCTCAGCAAGTTTGTCTTGGACAACTCTGCTGAAGATGATTAACTCTTTCTAAGATAATCAAACTACTAAGTACTATTGAGTACTCAGTTGAATAACTATCTAGGGGAGTTATATGTGCGGAATAGTGGTTGGCCCTTTAAGTTTAGACTCCTTAAGTTTCTGAAATCACTTTGTCAATCCAAAACAGTCCAGTTAAGTTTCAGGGAACTTGTCCAAATCAGTTTTGCACAGTCTTTGAATAAATGTAAGTACTTTGTAAGGTAAATCAACACAAGAGTTTATAGTGGTTCAGAGACTCAAGCTCCTACATCCACTTTCCCTGATTTAACAAGATAATTCCTTCACTCTTGGAATTAACTTGTTTTATAGTGCCAAGGTGCACTTGATCAATAACACTACTCCTTGGTGAATTGATCCCTAGGATGTCTAGAGTCCTAGTACCCTCTTCTCAACTCAGAACTGAACTGTTCTTCTCTCAACAGTCAGCTCCTACCACTTCTACTACTACAATCTTCTCACTTTCTCACTTGAAAGGGGTAAGGATTGAAGTAAGGTTCCAACTAATGAGATATCCTTTACAATGGAGATCAAGGTATAAGGATAGGATATCTCTCTAAGCTTATGTATGGATATACAGTTGGGTTCAGCTTAGAAGAAGTCTTTGAAGACTAAGATAGTCTTTGACAGCTTTGAAAGCACTTTGACTTGTAGGATAGTTGGATATTCTTGTCAAGGTTTAGGTTTGTACTTTAAATGGTCTTTACACTTCTTGTATTTATAGACAAAATGGAGGATCTGCCCGTTGGAGAAGCAGCCCCAAATTGCTATAAATGTCTTCCTTGAGTTCTTCAAACTGGAAGACAGATTCTTGATAGTGACATGTCCTTATTTGGGTAATAAACGGCTTGTAAGACTTTGTCTTCTTTCGGCAGCACTTTTCCCAATGTTTGACTTCTTGTTAGGACTTGGACATGGCTTCTGAAGGTTGATCCAATGATAGGACAACATTCCTTATCAACTGGACAACTCTCCTTATCACTATCAGCAGTTTTGCTTTTCAGCAAGGTTTGCTTGCTCTTCTTCAGATGACTTGACTCTTTCCCTTTCTTTCACTCCAAGTTGATCTTAGCATGTTTCAATGAAGTTCTTTTGGGTATGGTTGTCTCTAGCTTCTTCAGCATAGTTGACCTTCAACCTTTAAAGCATCTGTTCTGATTCAATCTTGCTGAGACAACTCTTCTGGACAACTCTCCTGATCAGCATACTTGGTCTTTTAGCATCAGAGCTTTTTCACATAGAGTTGACTTCTCTGGACAACTCTCCTGATCATAATATTTGATTAATCTTGTCCTTTTGAGCTTTGCAATCTTCTTCTTGCATAGTGATAACTCTTCTGGACAACTCTCCTGATCAAGGCCTTTGGTTTCACATGGGGTTTTCTTGTCCTTAGAGTTTGTTCCAGATTTTGAGCCTTGAGGGGACTTGATCTTGATCACATTGAAGTCATAGGTTCCCCCTCAACTTGTGCATCTAATCATCTAAGAGCTGCCTAACATATCAGCTTCTCATCTAGCCTTATGCTATGTGTTCTATCACATTTTGAACACAATCATCTTGACTTGGGCATGTTTCAGGGGGTTTTGGTATTTAATCAAAACATGTATCATTTTATTCCCAACAATTTCCCCCTTTTTGATGATGCCAAAACCTACACATTCTGTGCAAAAGTGACTTGTCTACACCTATTACATATATCTTCAGAAGACATGACTAAGGTCAATATTCCTGAAAAGACAATGTGTTAGTGTATTCACTGTTTTTGTTGCAAGTAGGTTTCAAGGATAGGCATAGAGAGATTTTTGCAATAATGTATCTTGATTCAAAGATGGTTCAACTATCATTCATATAAAAAGTCATTACAGGCATGTTGATAGTTGAAGATAACTTATGAGAGCATGAATTCAAGATAACATTTTACTACAAATACACTCTAAACATATGATCAGAGCAAAACAACTTCTTCAAGTATCAGAGCTGATACAAAATATTTCAGATATCAAAGTTGAACATATCTATTCTTGTATCAGAGCAATCTAAACCATATCAGAGCAAGCAACATATCAGCAGGTTTGTCCAATACTTCAGCAGATTTGACCACTTAGCAAAAATATCTTCAGATAAGATAGTTTTCTATCCAGAAAGAGTCAGAAGACTTAGCCATTTAAAGATCATCCTCAGGAGGTGGGTTCATCCCATATTGTGCCCACACTCTCTTCTTGAGTTCCATGGCTTCCTGGTTAGTTCCTTTGGGTCCAAGGGTCATCTTGTTCAGCTTCAGAATTTCTGTGAACTCCCTTAGAATCCTTGCTTGGTCAATCCATCCATCAAGCTTTAGAGGCATGTAGATGATAGGCTTGGGAGCATTGAGTTCAATTCTTGCAATGTCAGCAGCTGCAAGTAGTTGTTGATACAACTCTCTGTAGTATTCTATCATGAACTCAGCAAAGGCAGAGTTGGCATCTCCACCATTCCATCTGTCAATGACATAGTAGTCATAGACAAACTCCCTTTTAGCCTCTTCCCATGTATCATTTAGCTGAATTGGCACCCATTTATCCAAGTGTGGATATTTGGTGTCCATTGGGATTAGAAGCTGAGGTTTCATCTTGCTGTAGGTTGCTCTCCTTCTTCTTGGTTTCTGAAAGTTAGCTCTTCTATTGTCTCTTGCTCTTTGTGCTTCCTCTAACAGATCCATTTTCTCTTGGGCCTTCATCATGGCCAATTTCTGTTGTGTTTCAGGGTCTTTGCCATACCCTTCCTGAAACAGCTTTGATGGATCATGAGCTAGGACAGTTGTCTTCTTTTTAGGTTCAGGTCCAAATCCTTCAGCAAATAGTTCTTCAATGTCTTCAGTGGACTTGGGATCTTCAGCACTTTTGGCAGATTCAGAGGACTTGTCCTTTTCAGTAGTTTTGGTCTCTTCAGCAGTGTTGGCCTTCTTTGATGTAGGCTCATCTTCATCAATTCTGAATTCAGGTGGAAGATCAAGACTGTTAGGAAAGTCAGTGAAGGTTTCAACTTGCCTTTTCTTTCCTTTTGCCCTCTTGATCTTTCCTCTAGTTTGGACACCTTCATCACCTTTGTCCAAACCAGACACCTCACCACCTGGTCTCTGCTGTAACCTTATTCTTTCTTCTTGAACTGAGGCCATAGAGTTTTTTAATGCAAGTGCTAATTGCTCTTCTTCATCCAATTCTTCCAAGTTTAGCACTGCAGGCTCTTTTCCTTTTCCTTCAGCAGCTTTGTCTTTCCCTTTGACTGGGCTCCCAATCACCAAGGCACCTTTTTCTCTAGCTCTGTTCAAACCAGACACCTCACCACCTGGTCTCTGCTGTAACCTTATTCTTTCTTCTTGAACTGAGGCCATAGAGTTTTTTAATGCAAGTGCTAATTGCTCTTCTTCATCCAATTCTTCCAAGTTTAGCACTGCAGGCTCTTTTCCTTTTCCTTCAGCAGCTTTGTCTTTCCCTTTGACTGGGCTCCCAATCACCAAGACACCTTTTGCTCTAGCTCTTTCCCTTTCCCCCTTTTTGGCAGCATCAAAACACTGGGGTTTTAGCTCACTCATAGTTGTGGCCATTAGGGATTGGGCCTGGTTCAGGGACTTCATTTCCTCCAACAAATATACATTTTCATCATGTATATTCTGCATCCTATCACTGCTCAAGCTAAGGAAAGCTAGAACAGGCTTCATCTTTTGTTGAACAGCCTCCTCCAAGGTTGCTTTCAGGGATGCATCCAGGTGGGCTTTAAGAAGCTCAGTGAGGTTGGCCACTGCACCTTCAGCAATGTTGGCCAATACCTCTTGGGAAAACTTTTCAGAGGCTGCTTTCACCATAGCTAGCCTTTGCTCTTCAGCTCTTCTCTTTTGTAGTGCAGTCTTCTTTCCAAGAGCTTGCTTGACAGTTAGCCTGAGAGCTTTGACATTGGCATTATGATTGTCTCTCAGCAACTTTTGCTCTTTCTTGACTTCCTCTGAGATGGCTTCCATAGTGGATTTGGCATTTTGTACTTCATTGGAAATGGTTTGGAGACCAGTTTCCACACCACTCATCCTTGCTTCCAGAGTTGGGAGCACAACATCTTCAGAGCCAGTGAGCCTCATTTCTACAGATGCTAGGGTCCTTCCTTGCTCATTCAATTCTCTTGAAGTTTCAGCATGAGCAGATTGGACTTGATGAGCCAAGGAGTCCAATTTCTCTGATTGCATTCCAAGTAAGGCTTGAGCTGAGCCTGTATCTACTTGGATGAGGGCATCTGTTAAGAACTCATCTCCAAAAATTTGGTCAAAAGAAATACCTGCAACAGTAGACAGATCAAACAAGTTAGGAAATAGACACTCATCACCCTCAATTTCTTTTATATAAGACTCTGATACATCAACAGCCTTCTTCTCATTTTCAACTCTTTCTTTTCTCCCTTCTTTAATAGTTTCCTCACTTAAAGGAACAGGCCTCCTCTCATCAAGGGATTCCTGAAGTTCAGATTTGACTTCAAGAATAGCCTGCCCTTCCTCACTTATATCACCCTCATTTGGTGGTACACTCACTATTCTAGTGATCACCACATCTCTCTCATCTATTACTCCCTCTGATTTTTCCACTAACTTCTCCTTTTCAACTCCTTCTCCTAAACCTGCAACATCTCCACCTTCAACAAGGTTCAGAGATGGCAGTTGTGGGGAGATCACAGTGCTTATATCAACAGCCACTGAGTCATCCTGAATGATTAAGGGCTGATCAGTGTTCAACTCTTCTGACACTGAATAGGCCTTAATCAAACCAGCCTCTAGTATAGGGACCTCAACATCTTTAGGCTGTGCCTTGGGTTCAGAAGAACCTTCATTGGCAGATGTGTCTTTGGTTGTGTTACCACCCTTGGTCAACACCTCTGAAGAGACAGAGCCTTTCCTATGATAGGTTCTTGGAGGGTTTGAAAGTCTATCTGCTATAGAAGACTTGGGTTGAGAGGATTCAGAGAGATTGGCTTGAGGGGTTTCAGGAGGGTTGGGATTTGAGGGATCATCAGGGGAATCATCATCATTTGAGCTACTGTCAGGGTGTTTGATTCCCTTAGCCTTCCTTTCTTTCTCCTCCTTAATTTTATCAGCTACTAGCTTTGAAAAACTTTCCTCATCAATGAGAAATCTTGTCTTTGAAACTCCAGCAAAGTGTAGCAATCTGTTCTCCTCTATTTGCCACCAGTTTGCACCCTTATCTTGGATGACTTGTGATATCTCCATCATAGACTTGTCTTTTACATCAACAAGCATCCTTAGATCATGAAATGTCTTCTGAATTCTTGGAAATTCAGCAAGTTGTGGATACAAACTGTCCACAATAGCTTTTGCTCCTCCTCTGATCATACTTTCATAAGTATACTCCTCCTCATCTCCACTTGAATGGGGACTTTGGGTTATAGGGGAGTTGGCTCTGGGTTCTCCTAGAGTGGCTTCAGGAAGGTTTAATTCAGGGATGTTGGCTTCAGAAGGGTTTGGTGCAGTAGAAGGTGCTTCAGTAGCTTTTGAGAGCAATGAATCTGAAGGGGCTTTACTCAGGGGAGTTGGCTCATTGAGTGCATGTTCTAAAAGCTTTGAATAATTGAGCATGGATGAGTCAAGGGGAGACAGGAGTCTTGTCTCATCTACTGCTAAGTCTGCAAGCACATCAATGCCACTTCTTTGCACACTCCCTTCTGGAGAATATCTCTCAGTGAGATCTACAGGGGTAATGGGTTGGTTGGAAGGGGTAACATGGGTTTCAGGGGAGTTGGGCTCAGGATTCTAAAACTCAGGGATGTTGGCCTCTAAAGGTTGACTTTCAGGGATCTTGGATTCTGGAGTTCCAGAACCAGATGAGTTGGTCCTTGACCTAGATTTGGTTCTGCTTTCAGCTCTGCTATCTCTTAGAGCCAATTGTAGTGACCTTTCTTCCTGCAGCTCCAACACTTTCTCAGTAGGCTTGGCCCTTCTCTTGCTGGCCCTACTGCTCCCACTTCCTTCACCTTCCTTCTCAGGGACAACTTCCCTGATCCTCTTATCTCCTTTCTTCTTCTGCCTTGTCTCATTATACTTCAACCTCAACTCTTCTGAGTGGTCAGAAGGCACACTTACTCCCTCTTCTGCCACTTCATCAACTTCAGCTGATGCTCCTGAGGCTTCTCCTGAAGATAATTGAGACATTTTCCTTGTCTTGACAGCTCTGGCCTTGGTTCTCTTCTTCATCTTAGGCTTTTCGTCAACCTGTTCTTCAGCAGGTTTGGCCATAAGCATCCTCCTTTGCTCAGTTTTCTTGCTGAGCTTCCTGAACAGGATCTTTTGGGCTGGGAGGGGCTTTGCAAATGTTTGCATCTGAGAGTAATGGGAGAATCTCTCAATTAACAAGCTTGCCCTGGTGCAATACTTGAGTTTCCCTTCTAGCACAACCTTGTTGTGAGCTTTCACTTTAAATTTAGCCTTTTCCTTCATCATCTCAGACATGATGAAGGTTCTCCAATCAAATTTGATGCCTTTGTCACTAGCATCAATCACAGCTGCCATGATTCTGATTCTTGGATGGCTGACCTGCTCCAAGCTTCCAGTGTTGCTCAAGAGACTCTTAGCAACTACCTCAAAGAGGTTGAGAAATTTTGGCTTGAGAGTCTTCTTGTTTTGAGTTGAAGAAATGGGGCCTGGAACCAATAGCCATTCTTGAGCTATTTCATCTTCATGGCCAGTACCATAAACTTCTGGATTCCTTCCCTCATAAGGCAATCCAAAGGCTCCTTCAATATCTTCTGAAGAGAATTTCACTCTATGAAATCTCTCTTCTTCCTCTCCTTCTGCAGTATATGACAATCTTGTGGAAACCTCACCATCTGTAGGTTGACCTCTCCACTTGAGAAAGGCAAAGAATTCAGCCATGTAGCCTTCCAAGCATGAACTTGGTCTTTCCTCCATGAATTTTTGCAAACCAGCTCTTCTCAGCCATCTTAGAGTTGGTTTAATCTCAGGATCCTCACTCTCAAAGGATACTATGGGTTCAAAATGAAGGTTGTTTTTGTTGCTCAGGTAGCCAAAATCAAGGTCTAGAGCCTTGTTGGAGAAATCAATGAGCATCTCTGGTCTAACTTTGGTGGCCATTTGAAAGTTTACAGAGAAAAGTTTGATAGAGATTGAGAGAGTTTGAAGAAATTTAGAGCTAGGGTTTCGAATACTTGGGGAAGAAGTGTTTGAGAGGGATCTTAAGGCTTGAGAATATTCTAAAAAGAATGTTTGTCAATGAGTTGGTGAAGTCTTGATGCAATTCAAAGGTGAACAAAAATGGAAATCCAAAATGAACGGCTAGGATTGATTTCAGGGGAGTTGGCCAGTTTTGATCCAATGGTCAAAAACCAATGTAACAGTGAAAGAACTGTTTTATTCAAAACGTGGGTGGTTTTTAATGTTTGTTTAAGGCTGGGGGTTTTTCGAGATAGATCATGTCCCAAAAAGTTTAATGCAAACAAGAGTTAAATCTTAGCATATAATGCATGGAAAGTGACCTTTTGGGTGGGAGACAAATTAAATCCCAGAAAGGTGAAAACTGTATTTCAATGGGACAGATTTCGAAATAGGCATTGATCACCAAAAATAGGTGCTTATCATACCAAGATTTGGTTTGATAGCCAAGACAACTTATCTGACCCTACATGGACAAGTGTCCTGAAGAGCTGTGGACAAGTGTCCTAAAGAGCTGTGGACAAGTGTCCTGAAGAAGTAAGGTCATTTTTTCTGAGTTTCAGTAGACTTGACCAAGTCTGCTGAATTTTGAGTTTATTTTCCCCCTTAATGAATGAACTTCTTTGAACTCATTTGTCCAACTTCCCTGGATCAAGATGTAATACCCATAAAATTTATTATTTAGATTTATATGTATAATTATTTATTTTATGTATTTTAAAATTATATTATAATTGTTAGTCTATTGAAATAAATATTTAAAACCATGTTTTATAATTTTAAATTCAGTCCTTATCTCAAAGTTCAAGCCCAATCTCAAAGCCCATTCATAATATACTATATATATATATATTATATTTTACCCTAATTTTAGAGGACAATTGTTAATCTAACTACACGACGATTTCAGAAGTTCAAAGTCTACGGTATTTTCTCCATTTTTCTTAATTCCTCCATCATTGTAAATATATATAGAGTTTCATACGCCAGTCGTGTGTATATATATATATATATATATATATATATATGTGTGTGGATGTGTCATGTGTGCGGTGATGTGCGTGTGATGTCAATTGTCATAGATTAGTTACAATTTTCTGTAATTTACACTACAAGAAAACAGTGAAATTCCAACAGAAAAATTCCAACGGATTTTTGCAATTTTTCTGTTGGAATCAATGATTCCAACGGAAATTCCAATGAAAATACGACCGTTGGAAAAGTGGGCGTTGGAATTGAAAATTTCCAACGAAAATTCCAGCGGAAAAAAATTCCGACGATACATTCCAACGGATTTTAATCGTTGGAATTTTGAACTGTTGAAATATTTTTCAATGAAAATTCCATTGACAATTCCAACGATAATTTTCCGTTGGAATCTTTTCCAATGGATTTTGACCCTTGGATTTTTAACTGTTGGAAAATTATCCAACGCAAATTCCAACATAATTTTTTTTGTTGGAATTTAAACTCCAACAGATATTTACCATTGGAATATACAATTGTTGGAATTTTTTCCATCACAAATTTCATTGTCAATTCCATCCATAATTTTCTATTGGAATTATCCAACGGATTTTGGTCATTGGAATTTCAATTGTTGAAAAATTATTTATCTCAAATTCCTTTATTAATTCCAAAGGCATTATTTCATTGAGATTTTACATATATCGATGGAATATTGAATTGTAAAAAATTAGCATATGCAAATTTCAACGGGTACATAATCTTTGTAAACAAATCTATAATAATTCCAAAGTCTAAGTACATATCTTAAACAAATAACATTACAAACATAAACAATACGTTTTGCGTATCAAAATCATATATATCAATTCGTTGATCAACCTCTTAATTCTCATCAACAACAAAAGAAACTAAAATCATTACATAAATATTTAGTCCTATGAATCACCATCATCATCAAAGTTTGTCTCCCATTTGGTTCAATGTGGCCCAAGCACTCAAAGTGGCAAGCTTAACGCACAAGAGCTAGCGTTTTATGTTTTCATACTCGCTTAATTTCATCTTCATGCTCAGGTTCCCATCTACAATAATTCAACCAAAAAAAAAAATCAATAACCCTTTTAGATTTATTTATAATCATGAATTATCAAAAAAAATTCAAGCAGAATGCAACTAAATAGTATAAACATTAGCAATCAAATAAGTTTATAAGCTTTTGATATTACCTGAAATAGTATAAACCACATGTTCTTCACATTTTCAGGGATCTCGCTTCATAAGTTCACATTGTTCATATTTAATCTTGATGGCTGAAGGTAAGAACCTGTTAAATAATAATTAAGAAAATTAATGTTCATCTAAACAACATCCAATACAACCCAAGTAATCCCAACCACAAGCACAAACCAAAAATAAAATCCAAACAAAAATTCCTATACTACTCTGCCCTCCAAATAGCAAAACTCAGCAAGAAATTCAGCAGGTAATTGTCAAAATAAAATGAAACATAATCAAAAGGACCAGATTGAGATTCTTCACTTTCACATTATGCTTCTTCGTCTTATTCTATACGCTCATCGACTTTATTATCTTGAATGGTTTTAATCTTCTGGACTATATAGTTTTCATCTTCTAGAAAAACCTACTTATAGGATCAACACACTGTACTATAGACCACTTTAGAGATTTTGTTTCAAATTATTTTTTATTTTTTATTCACAATCTATTATTCATGATATTGAACCTTGATAATGAACCTGTTAGTACAAGAAACATTATCAACTTAACAACAATTTCATATTTGTAAAGAAATGTTACACATTAACAACTGAACCAAGCAGGGTAAGAACTCGAGTTTGTTCATCCAATGGCTGGTCATACACTTTTAAGTTGAGTTTGTTCTACAATATGCAACAAACTACATAACTGTTATGTAACAAGAATCGTGTACATACATTTTAAGATGGAGACTTTATGATTCCCCTTCAGAAAGAAAATAGTAACAAATTACGTTCCCTTTTATCATAAGAATGAACGATAGTCAAGTCAATGTATTCTTCATGTAATTCTATGTTTATCATGCTAATCAGATTTGATATAAGACAACCTACCTGAATACAATAATTTAATCAATACCTAAATTTAGGGTCCAAGGATCAGTTATTCCAAAATCCTAGAAATACTCACGATTCAGATTTTAAAAAATCAGATTTTAAAAAATTAGATTTTAAAAAATCAGCAAGATGAATGATAACCTCACCACATAATAGAACACAACTCAACTCTACCTAACTTCACCATTATATCCTAGATTCTATATTGGCAAAACCATACATGAATAGCAACTTCATACAATTTTTTTTTACACTCACTCACCTAGCTGCTCAAACTCACAAGGAATGCAATACACTTCAGAAATGTAGTCGAGAATTACATTCCGATTGAAGCATAAACGAATATAAATTATGAAGCGATACACTTTGTTCTGAACAAGAAAAAAATTACAAAATGATGGAATACTACATTTGAAACTATTCTGGGTCAAGTTGTCAACAAACTTTGAAGAGAGCTGCAGCCAAAAGGGAGAAAATGAGAGTGAAAATCCATGTGGACCAATAATTGGTGATACTAAGCTACCTATTATTTTCTCTCTAAAGCAGACCTATTAAGAGAAACAACTAATCAGAGTTGTAGTAAATAAGATAATGCCATAAGGAGAAAAAACTCTAAATATTCTCTACTAAGATGGCATTTCTCTGCTTTAATACACAACTCTTAAATTAGATTATTGGTAAAATCTTAACCACAAAGCAAGATTCAATCACAGTTTTTGAGTAAAGTGCCAGTAACTAAATGAACCCATGTTTATCTAAAAGACTCCAAAACTGAATAATGGGAAATAAATCTACATATATTATTTTCTGACTAAAAACAGAGATTTAAACATCATATATTGTGAACCTCAAGGATGAGCGCCGGAAAGCTTCTTGGTATTTAGGATAAATGTGTGCAAATATTTGTAAGAAATAATAATGGTGTGTGATTATTTAACATTGTAGCCTGTAACATACCTTTAGGCGAAGAATGGAGGTGGGCGACTGGCCGCTGGGGAAGGGAGGTAGGTGACTGTGTGCGGCGAACGGGCGAAGCCGCGAATGGGAAGGGAGGCTGACCGCTCTGTGCGCTCACCGCTAGGTGCGGCCGTGCGGCGTCGGCAGGCGGCGGAGTGATAAGTAGTTTTTTTTTTTACTAAGGCTTGAGGTTGGGGACGATTGAATCAGCAGAAAGCATGGATAATCTGAATTTTTATGATCTCTTATTGCGGTACTGGGAGGAGAATTTCATATTGAAAGTAGTCTAGGGTTTTTCTTGTTTCTGCGTGAGATATGAGGAGCGGGAGTTGAGATTTTTTTTTACCGCCGAAATGTTCCTCAAATTTTCAGTATTTTTTTTAAATAAAATCTTTTGTAAAATGAGAACAACCTCTTTCCATCCTTAATTTTCAAAAAAAATAAAAAATAATTAATATCACTCTGTCCAAACCAAAAGTGTGATCATTTTTTATATATATATATACTTTAAAAAAATCATATTTTAATTATAAGGAATATATTTAATATAAGAGTAAAAAATATATTTGATAGATACTCAATCTTGTTAGTAAAGTAGAAAAAATATTCAAAAGTTAAGTACTCCCTCCGTCCGCCTATAAGCTTTCCATTTTACTATTTTGGTATGTCCGTCTATAGGCTTCCCATACCTTTTTTGGTAAGTATTTTTTCTTACACTTCACTTTATATCTTACTTTTTCTCTCTATCTCTCTCCTCTCTCAATCACATCACTTGTATTATATCTATTATTTAATCACTTTTCTTAATCTCTGTGCCAAAAAGTAACGTAACACTTATAGGGGGACGGAGAGAGTATTTAAATAGAATAAGCAAGTTTTTTATGGACCCAAAAAAAGAAATGAGCACACTTTTGATGGACGGAGATAATAACTTTTTCTTCAAAACTATTTCCTCAAATCATATTCAATAATTTATGTGTAGTTACAATATGTGTTATGGTTTTATTTAATAACAAGATGCATACATCTTTTTTAAATATTTATATTTTAGTTATACTGTTTTTCTAATTTCACTAAAGTAAATATATATATATATATATATATATCAATTTCACATTTAGTTATACTTAGTTATCATAAAATGTACTAATGTTTTTATTAAAGTGTCAAGTTATACTCGTCATTCTAGAATATAATTGTATGGTTAACAATGTAGAATTTAACTCTGATTTCTGATTATCGTTTTGCAGCGAGTGACCACTTAAAAAAATTTACGTATATTTCTTGGATGCCGATGAATAGCTATCTAATTCTTCAAAAGGCACGAGATCAGAGCCCTGAATAATCTCATTGTTTCATGAAGAATAATAAATCATTTTAGTGCTCACTTTGTCTTAATTTTTTATTATACCATTGAAGGGGAGCCAGTCTACAAGAGTAGATAGAAACGGAAATGCAACTGCCCCACATAAATATTTTGAGAATCGTTATATGATTCTATCCTAAATTGGGGCCTTACTTTTTCTTCCACTAGCAATTTGCATACGGACTTGAAACGAAGTCTTAGTTTATATGCAATGTATGTTATTATTCATTCTAACTCGCAAGACTTGACTTACCATAATCCGTACTCTTGTACTTAATTTTTTTCTAAAACAATTATAAATAATAATATTACATTTTAATCATTACATTATTTTTTGTAATTGTGAGTTAGTCTCTTCGTATTTTACTATATTACATGTTTTTTTACTAGATTACTCATTTTTGAAAATAAAGTAATCTTATCATTTTAAATACTATTAAACACATCATCTACACTATCACTTTAAATATTATTAAATATTTTTTACATTAAAAATCGTATCAAAGTTAAATAAGTAGTTAAGTAAAATATGGAGGGTGTATTTATCATATATAACCTTTTCTAAATGAATTTTTTTTTTTTCTAAATGAAAATAAGTAGGAGTAATAATGTAATATTGTATAATTAATTATAGTGCATCTCAAAAATAAAATAAAATAAAAGGCGGGCACCTTCCCTCCAATTCTCGTGATCTTTCCCAAATTCAGAATTGTATTTTGTTTTCTTGCTCCATTTCTTGGAGAAATTCCTGTTTGAAACAACAAGAGAGACAAAGGGGGTGGAGAAATAATGCAAGGCGTTTTACAATCAAAAGGGCTTCTTTCAATGCCTACAAACCCCAGACCCCAGAATCAGAGCTTTTTCTCCTCCGTCGCCGTCGCAGGGTTTAAAGGTATCGATTCAATCCGATAAACCCTTCACTCAAATCAGGGCTACGCAATCAATTTTCATTATCTGGTGATGGATTTTTCCAAACTCCATGGATTTGTGATGAAGCCTCAATTGATTGGTCAAAAAGTATAGGTTTCAATTACTTTAATTCCCAATTTGATATATACGCCTCCCCTGCAACTCTAATTCGCGGATTCTTCTACTATGCCCACCGTCTTCTTGTCTCGCTCTTGCCCCGTCTGCTGTCTTGCTCCCTTGAAGCGGTTCGTTTTCAACTATTTTAAAGTTAAATTTGTTTTTGTTGAGTATTCGTTTGCAATAGATTCATATTTCTTGTTTTTTTAATTTATTAGAGTCATTTTGTTGTTTCTTACGATTTTATTCACTGATTACGTTCTTGAGTTGATTTCGCGGTGCAGAGCTTGCGATTTACTTGACAAAATCCAGTTTCTGGTATGTAATTTCTTGGTGTTTGATGGATTCCTACTTCTTAGTTCTTGCTGAGAATTTTCTTAGTTTGATTGGGAGCAATTCAATTTATGTTGTTTTTGGGGATTGAGTTTCACTGATTAATATTTTGGGGATTAAGTTTCACTGATTAGTGTTCAGATTTACTGGCCCAGTATGCTTATTATCCCTTTTTCTTGACAGCCTGATAACATATAGTTCATATATACTAGTAATATATACGGAGTAGATTATAATGTATGTGGTTTTAATAGAAAGCCAAAGAGTGTTCCTCATGTAATGTATGTGGTTTTGATAGAAAGCTAAAGAGTGTTCCCCATATTTTCACAGGTAAGGGCATTCACATTTTCTCCAAATCCTGTATGTTGCTTCTCATTTTTTGTTCAAGATGTCTATTTACGAACCATCTAATCTTGAATTCGTAACCCATATTTTTAGAAAAATGCCTAAGCATTTTTTCAAAAAGTGTGGATGTGTACTAGTTTTACATTACTTGCATACTATATGATTTAGATTTCTTATGACCTGAGAGCTCTGCTAGGTAGGTTTTTTTGTTTTTACCTATTGCTACATTTACTTGCTCCCGACTGGTAAAAATTTGTAGTGAGTCTTTGATAGTTAAATCTTTTGTATATTTCATAACTTTCTTCTGCAGCCAGCTTTCAGTAGATTATTTTCAATGGGACAATAACTAAGTCATTTGTTAGTCTAATTAACTTTGATAATTTGTAATTAACAATGTTTAATATAAGACATTTATTAGTGCAGGATATGAGTTCTTAGCCTTATGTACTGCTTGTAGCAAGATAGATTGGAGCACAGCCTGGTTTTATTGGAAACTGGACAAAAACTTATGAGTCTGATTCATACTCTCCCTTTCGATTCTTTATTTGTTTTATTTTAGCTTTATGAAACATTCTTAATGAATTGTTACAGAGACATTCAAGACACATCATTACATCAATAATGGAGGATCTTATTCCCGCTGTAATATCCCAATTGAGAAACTTGAGAGAGAGTGGTAAGCCAGCTATTAATTCCCTCAATTAGAGTGTTGTGTAGTTTTTCTTCCAAATAAAGAAAATGGTCAAATATGTTTAGTTTTTAATCATTTTTTAGGAGGTTGTCTGATCTCAAGGGAACAACCAGTCCATGAATTTCCCTGAAACTTGAGATACATGAAGATTGAAGGTATTGTGAGTACAATACAGTTGTATAAAAATAATCCTCTTGATAATTTTATTAGGGGAAAGGTAATGTTCAAGTCATTGTGTTGTGATGCAGGATTTAAGAAAACACCACATTCTAAGAGAAATGTGATACTTTGAAAATTGAAATGGCGTTTTTCACTTCTATAAAGTTGTCGTTTGGAGGCAGTGCTACCATCCTAATACCAATTTGCTGCTGGTAATGCTCACTATCCTAAATCATTGTTGTAGGGCTTGTGAGTCATAAGTTCTTCAGGATTTCCTGTTTTTCACCTAGCCTCCCAATTGTGTTCAGTGGAATATTTTTTGTTTACCTTTAGTGGCATAATTATTATCCTCCCAATTGTGTTCAGTGGAATATTTTTTGTTTACCTTTAGTGGCATAATTATTATGAGTGCAGAGATTTTGTCGCGTGATGTACTATTTCATAAGATTTATTTACTTATCTCTGTTTATAATCTTATGGATAATTGACAAATCTCTTTATGTATGATTTTAGGGGGTTTGATTTGGTCCAATTTAAATCTCTTTATTTTTAAAATTGTCACTCATTTTTTAATTTCCTTTACACTTCACTAAATTGTTCAAAATATTCCTAATTTATTTTACCCTACACACCACTAAATCTCATTTTATTAAAAGTGTGTCGAACAACCTGTACAAATTATTAAGGGATGGTGGGAGTTAATATTAATGTTGGGCTAAAGTTTGTTTTATGAGAGGGTATCTATAATTTAATTATAATCGTACAATGAGAATTTTTATCACGAAAATATGAGAACCATTACAACTATTTAACATAGTTGAAAATTTCGTTGGACAATTAATTAAAAAAATCTAACAATCTCAGTTGGATAAGGGGAACTATTCCAACGGGTCAACATCAATTCCACAAGTCATTAGAAATTCTGTTGGAATTGGATGTAAAAATATTATTTTAATTTAGGAAAACCATTCCAACGGTCTTGTGCAAGTGGAATTTTCGTTGGAATAACTAAAATAAATTCCAACGGCATCATGTCGTTGGAAATTTTGTTGGATATTATATACAAAAATAACATTTGATTAGGGGAACTATTCCAACGAACTAATGTCAATGGAATTTTCGTTGGAATAATTAAAGAAAAATCCAACGATAACAAGCCTTTGGAAATTCTGTTGGAATTAGATGTAAAAATATTACTTAAATTTAGGGAAACCATTCCAACGTTCTAGCACAAGTGGAATTTTCGTTGGAATAATTAAAATAAATTCCAACGGCATCATGTCGTTGGAAATTTTATTGGAATTCGGTAAAAACATATCATTTGATTTAGTGTAACTATTCCATCTGTCTAGTGTCATTGGAATGTTCGTTGGAATAATCTATTTTTAAATTCCAATGAATTTTCCAATGGTAAATTTCAATGGTTACTGTAATGTGTTGGAATCTCTGTTGGATTTTTCCAACGGTTGTTTATGTCGTTGGAAAAACTGTTGGAATTTCGAAAATTCCAACAGTTTATTTCTCGGTTGGAATTTTTTCATTGGAATTTCACTGTTTTCTTGTAGTGTTAATTGTTCAATGTTGTTAGAGTAGATTAGGTTATATTTTAATTTAATTAAGTGAAAGTATAAATGAATGCTTTATACATGAATTTCAATACTCATTCGTCACATTTGGAAGTTTTCACTTGAGATTTCAATTAGTATGACTCATATGATCAGTATGTGAGTTTTTGAATTCACTAAATTGGGAATTTTACCTAGTACTTAATTATTAAATTAGTTCCAAGAGTTCTGGTAGGATATACATATTTTTCTCTTAATTTTGGAGGAATTAAATGTAAAATATATTAAATTTAATGCTAGGTGACAGTAATTACAAGAAGTAAGCTAAGGACGTTTGCATCAATTACATTCAAGACGTTCATTACGAGGTGGGGTTTAATTGCTTTAATTCCTACAGTGGTTTGGTAGTGATTTATTGCATGTTTATTCTTTATTAAATGCTTTCAATATATTTCGAGTTGTCTGCTATGTGAGTTGTTCCTATGTTATTCAAATGGCAAAGTTATCTAATAGCCAGGGGCTCCAAATGGGGTCCGGGGCCGACGGGTCTTCGGGTGTAACCCGCCGTGCTCACTACGTGTGGGAATACCTTAGTCATTAATTTGGCTTTGAGAAGGTCCACAAACATGCGAAGTCTACGTGTGAGAATACCTTAGTCATTAATTTGGCTTTGGGAAGGTTCACAAAACTTTATTGACAAAGTTACGATGGCAAAGTTACAAGGGCAAAGTGCATGTGGCAAAGTATCTATGATAAGGTTTATGTTGCAATGAGCTAGAATATGTGATTGTTATTCAATTAGTACCGACATCTTGTTTGTTTATTTTTAGTATTTAATTTAGAATAATTATGCCCCATTGAGTGTGCTTGCATACTCATCCCAACATTTAACAATTTCAGGTTGAGGAGCTGGTGGCGAGGAGAGGTGGTGGATGTCAATTAATTTGTCACAATTTATTATAAGAACTTTATAAATTTTCAAGTGTTTCACTATGGTGACTTTTAGGAGATATTCTAGTTTAGACATGATTGATGTTATAAATTAAATTCCTTTTGAGATGTTGTTTATTTCATCGAGTCTTCCGCTGTTATTCAAGTAATTTTAATTAATAAATATGTTCGAAAAATCTCATTTCTTTAGTTAAAATTTTAGTTCATGCCCCTTTACTTCGATTTAGCCTGTCTTTTTACCAAATTTACATTTATGAAAAATTGGGGCGTGACAGAATGGTATCAGAGCAGGTCTACGTTCTTGTAGACTTGAAAAAAATATATATATATATATATGTATGTCTTAGTCGACTTATTTAAACTAAATCTATTATTGAGTAAATTATAGAAAATTTAATGTTGTCCATCCCGCCTCTCGCTTCAGCTCTATGAGGTATGTACACTATACTTTTATTCAATGTTATTAGCAAAGGCTATTATGACTATATATGTTTAATGTGCATCATATACACGTAAATAAAAAAAAAAAAATCCTCATGAAATAGTTATTACAAGAACGTATACTGAACATGCATATTAATTTGCATTGGTTGTTAGTGCATTTTAAGTCTCAATTGTTTTCCTGAGTTCGTGTCATTAAGTGCATTCTCTACATGACTATTTATAATTTCAAAATACATATGCATATTTTATAATAAAACTCTGATTTTCGAGGACGAAAATTTTTCAAGGTGGATAGAATGTAATACCCTAAATTTTTATAATATAGTTTTATAAATAAATATTTAATTATTCTTTTAAATTATTTTAAAGTTTTATAAGTCCATTTAAAGACCCCTTTTTAAATTCTAAACTTCTAATAATTATCTCATTCAAGCCCAAGCCCAAACCTAATTCTAATACACTATAAATATAACCGTGAGAATTTTACCCTAGATCTTTACGCCAAATTACACAATCTCAATCCAACTGAAGAGACACACGGCGCCTTCATCAACTCACGGTGACGGACATCGCGAGAAGGATTAAAGTTACACTTCATTCATCAAATATATTTCACGAGAGTTTGAGGTGGGGATTTTTATCTTGATTTGTTTGTCATTATTAAATGTGATGTGCGATTATATTGATATTCATGCGAAATATATGATTTCTAACTTATTATGTTTGTCACTATTAAAATCATGTGCGATTATTTTGATATTCATGTGAAAGATATACAAGGATAGGTCATTTGACCTTTATAAACGAGGATAGGTCATTTGACCTTTATAAACGAGGATAGGTCATTTGACCTTTATAAACGAGGATAGGTCATCTGACCTTTATAAACGAGGATAGGTCTTCTGACCTTTATAAACGAGGTGATATTATTGAAATGCTATTGAATTACATGTTAGCGTGATCTATTGATATTATTGCTTGTTGTATTTAGTTTTGACAAACTTATCCCCACTGAGCTGTGGTTTGCTCACCCCTTCATTTTAACATTTCAGATTGAGGAGTTGGTGGCGAGGAGGAGCGGTGGATGACCATTGTTTAGTAAAATCAATTGAGACGTTGTGGTTTCCTAGATATTTCAAAAAATTCAATTAAGTTGCTATTTATTCTTTAAGTTTCTGCTGATTTTTAATTATTTTTATTGTAAAATAAAATTGTAAGTATTATTTTTTAAGTAAAAATTTTAGTTCATGCCCCTTTACTTCGATTTAGCCTGTCTTTTTACCAAATTTACATTTATGAAAAATTGGGGCGTGACAGAGTGGTATCAGAGCGGGTCTACGTTCTTGTAGACTTGCTAAATTATATATATATTGTTTTTGAGTTTAGTGAGTTAAAAATATATTTAGGAGTAAGTAAATTCTAGAAAAATGATATGTCGTCCATCATCGTCTCTCGCTTCAGCTGTACGAGATATGTGCAACATACTTATCATTTTATGTTACAAGACTAAGTTATACTATGATTATGTTCCATGTGCATGCATATTTTTTGTAAATTCTGATTTTCGAGGACGAAAATATTTTAAGGAGTGAAGGATGTAACACCCGTAAAATTTATTATTATGTTTCATGTGCATGCATACTTTATTGAGCAAACTCTAATTTTCGAGGACGAAAATATTTTTAGGGGTGAAGAATGTAATACCCATAAAATTTATTATTTAGATTTATATGTATAATTATTTATTTTATGTATTTTAAAATTATATTATAATTGTTAGTCTATTGAAATAAATATTTAAAACCATGTTTTATAATTTTAAATTCAGTCCTTATTTCAAGCCCAATCTCAAAGCCCATTCATAATATACTATATATATATATATATATATATATTATATTTTACCCTAATTTTAGAGGACAATTGTTAATCTAACTACACGACGATTTCAGAAGTTCAAAGTCTACGGTATTTTCTCCATTTTTTCTTAATTCCTCCATCATTGTAAATATATATTGAGTTTCATACGCCAGTCGTGTATATATATATATATATATATGTGTGTGGATGTGTCATGTGTGCGGTGATGTGCGTGTGATGTCAATTGTCATAGATTAGTTACAATTTTCTGTAATTTAATTGTTCAATGTTGTTAGAGTAGATTAGGTTATATTTTAATTTAATTAAGTGAAAGTATAAATGAATGCTTTATACATGAATTTCAATACTCATTCGTCACATTTGGAAGTTTTCACTTGAGATTTCAATTAGTATGACTCATATGATCAGTATGTGAGTTTTTGAATTCACTAAATTGGGAATTTTACCTAGTACTTAATTATTAAATTAGTTCCAAGAGTTCTGGTAGGATATACATATTTTTCTCTTAATTTTGGAGGAATTAAATGTAAAATATATTAAATTTAATGCTAGGTGACAGTAATTTCAAGAAGTAAGCTAAGGACGTTTGCATCAATTACATTCAAGACATTCATTACGAGGTGGAGTTTAATTGCTTTAATTCCTACAGTGGTTTGGTAGTGATTTATTGCATGTTTATTCTTTATTAAATGCTTTCAATATATTTCGAGTTGTCTGCTATGTGAGTTGTTCCTATGTTATTCAAATGACAAAGTTATCTAATAGCCAGGGGCTCCAAATGGGGTCCGGGGCCGACGGGTCTTCGGGTGTAACCCGCCGTGCTCACTACGTGTGGGAATACCTTAGTCATTAATTTGGCTTTGGGAAGGTCCACAAACATGCGAAGTCTACGTGTGAGAATACCTTAGTCATTAATTTGGCTTTGGGAAGGTTCACAAAACTTTATTGACAAAGTTACAATGGCAAAGTTACAAGGGCAAAGTGCATGTGGCAAAGTATCTATGATAAGGTTTATGTTGCAATGAGCTAGAATATGTGATTGTTATTCAATTAGTACCGACATCTTGTTTGTTTATTTTTAGTATTTAATTTAGAATAATTATGCCCCATTGAGTGTGCTTGCATACTCATCCCAACATTTAACAATTTCAGGTTGAGGAGCTGGTGGCGAGGAGAGGTGGTGGATGTCAATTAATTTGTCACAATTTATTATAAGAACTTTATAAATTTTCAAGTGTTTCACTATGGTGACTTTTAGGAGATATTCTAGTTTAGACATGATTGATGTTATAAATTAAATTCCTTTTGAGATGTTGTTTATTTCATCGAGTCTTCCGTTGTTATTCAAGTAATTTTAATTAATAAATATGTTCGAAAAATCTCATTTCTTTAGTTAAAATTTTAGTTCATGCCCTTTTACTTCGATTTAGCCTGTCTTTTTACCAAATTTACATTTATGAAAAATTGGGGCGTGACACAAGAAGTCCCAACTCTGCTGATAATTCCAAGAACCTTGCCTCTGCAAGTGGCTTAGTTAGTGATATAGCAATGGCACTATTGTTATCACAGAATATTGGCACTTCAGTAGAGTTGACTTTGTAGTCTCTGAGTTGTTGTCTTAGCCAAATGATTTGAGCACAACAACTTCCAGCAGCAACATATTCAGCTTCAGTGGTGGAGGTAGCCACTGGCCCACTGTGTTTTGCTTTTTGGAAAACCAAGATATGAGTTTGTTGCCTAAGAATTGACAAGTTCCTGAAGTGGATTTTCTGTCAATTCTGCATCCTCCATAATCAGCATCGGAGTAGCCAGTTAACTCAATATTGTCATCAGCAGGGTACCAAAGGCCTAGATTTTCAGTGCCTTTGAGATACCTCAAGATCCTCTTTGCAGCCTCAAGATGGCTTTTCTTGGGATTTGCTTGAAACCTTGCACATACACCTACTGCAAAGGTGATGTCAGGCCTGCTGGCAGTGAGATAGAGGAGTGAACCAATGATTCCTCTATACTCAGTGGAATTGGTTGGAACACCACTTTCATCAGGATCCATCTTCCAATTAGCATTCATTGGGATCCTCACTGGCTTGCTTGATGTACACCCAAATTTCTTGATCATCTCTCTGGTGTACTTAGCTTGGTTGATGAAGATTCCTTCTTTTGATTGCTTGACTTGTAGACCCAAAAAGAAGTTCATCAACCCCATCATGGACATCTCAAACTTGCTTTGCATAAGCTTGGAGAATTTTTCACACAGCTTCTCATTAGGGGATCCAAAAATTATGTCATCTACATAAACAAGCAAGATGTCCTCTCCTTCAGAGATTCTGAAGAGAGTTCTGTCCACAGTTCCCTTGGTGAATCCATGATCCAATAGGAACTGTGACAGTGTATCATACCAGGCCCTAGGGGCCTGTTTGAGTCCATATAGAGCCTTCTTCAGCCTGTATACTTGGTTTCCAATCTCAAAACCTGGTGGTTGCTCCACATAGACCTCTTCTTTCAAGACTCCATTCAGAAAGGCACTCTTGACATCCATTTGGTACACTTTGAACCTCTTGTGGGCTGCATAGGCTAGGAAGAGCCTTATTGCTTCTAGCCTTGCCACAGGTGCAAATGTCTCATCATAGTCAATGCCTTCATGCTGGCAGTATCCTTTTGCCACTAGTCTTGCTTTGTTTCTGACAATCACATCATTTTCATTCTTTTTGTTCTTAAACACCCATTTGGTTCCAATAACATCTTGATGTGAAGGTCTATCAACCAGCTCCCATACTTCATTTCTGGTGAATTGGTGGAGCTCTTCCTGCATTGCTGTGATCCAATTGGCATCCTGAAGTGCTTCATCAATGTCTTTTGGTTCTTGTTCTGACAAGAAAAAACAGAACATAGCACTTTCACCATGAAACTTTCTGGTTCTGACTCCTATACTTGGATCACCAAGTATCAGATCAGTAGGATGGTCATATAACCAAGTCCTTCTTTTTCTGATTCCTTCAGTAGAGTTGTCATCTACTGAGGTTGAGTCATTTTGATCATAAAATTCAGGATAATTTAGTGCAGGATCTAATTCAGGATCATAATCAGGGGTGTTGTCCTCAATGTCAGGGACATTGGCATTTTCAACATTTTGAGTTCCCCCTTGATTATTTGACCCATTAACTACCTCAGCAGGAACTGCTTCTTCATTGGTAGTTGTTACCTGGATGTGAACTGGGATTGGCTCATTCAGTTCACCATTTTCATCAATAGGGTTTGTTTCAGGAAGATTGCCTTCAGGATAGTTGTCCAGTGTGGTATGTTCAGGTAGATTGGCTTGGACAACATCTATGAATTCAGTGTCTTTGTCTTTTAGGCTCAATCTGGTTGTCCTCTGTGTGATTTCTTCAGGTTCCAAACTATCATTCCTGATCTCAAAGATAGACTCATCAAACACAACATGAGGTGTTTCTTCCACAATAAGGGTTCTCTTGTTGTAGACTCTGAAAGCTCTACTGATTTGAGAATATCCAAGGAATACTCCCTCATCAGCTTTACTATCAAAGGCTTTCAATTGTTCTTTCCCATTGTTGTGTATGAAACACTTACAACCAAATATATGAAAATATGACACTTTAGGTATTCTTCCTTTCCAGAGCTCATAGGGGGTTTTGCCTTGCCCCTTGGTGATCAAACATCTATTTTGAGTATGACATGCAATATTTATAGCTTCAGCCCAAAACCTCTTAGGTAAATTTGAGTCAGCAATTAAAGTTCTAGCAGCTTCTTTCAAGGTTCTATTCATCCTTTCTGCAACTCCATTTTGCTGAGGTGTTCTAGCTGCTGAGGTTTCATGAGCTATTCCATTAGATGTACAATACTCATTGATGTATGAATTTATGAACTCAGTGCCTTTATCAGATCTTATCTTGATAATGCTAAGGCTTTTCTCATTTGACAGTTTCTTAAGAAGTTCAGGTAGTTTGATTTGTGTTTCCTTCTTATTAAGGAGAAATACTACCCAAGTGAACCTAGAGAAGTCATCTACTACAACCAATGTGTATTTTCTACCATTTATGCTTGAAGGGGTGATTGGTCCAAAAAGATCCATATGTAGAAGTTCAAGTACCCTTTCAGTAGAAATGACTGGTTTACCTTTGAATGAGGCTTTAATATGTTTTCCTTCTTAACATGGTTTACACACATGTTCTTTTACGAAAACCTCATTAGGTAGTCCTTTGACTAATGCATTTCTAGCAAGTTTATTCATAGATTTGAAGTTCAGGTGGTTTAGCCTCTTGTGCCATAACCAACTTTGTTCACTAGTACTTTTAGCAATGAAGCATGCAGCATCAGTAGACTTGTCCCAGTCTGCAAAATACACATTTCCCTTCCTAGTTCCAGTCAGTAAGATTTGTTGAGTTTTATCCTTAATTAGACATTTTCCACTTGAGAACTCAACTTTAAAATCTTTGTCACAGAATTGACTGATACTTAGGAGATTATATTTGAGACCAGCTACATAAGATACATTGGTTACTTTGATGTTACCAATCATCAAAGTACCATAACCTTTTGTTGTTGCTTGTGAGCTGTCTCCAAAAGTAACATTTGGGCCTTCTTTTTCAATAAAATCAGTGAGGAGTTCCTTGTTTCCAGTTATGTGCCTTGAACATCCACTGTCAAGATACCATGCTGTCTTTTTGTTCATACTCCTCTTCTTGTGGCCCAATGGTACCTACAATTAGATAGGTTTAGGTACCCTTTGAGTTTTGGGTCCTGAGAGGTTAGCTGTCCCTTTAGGAACCCAAACTTGCCTAATCACCCTGATTGATTCAAGGTGACTAAGTTGTTTTCCTTGTGCATCAACATACACTGTCTTTCCCTTAAATGCCTTTGGGAAAGTATGTGTGAGTGTGTTAACTCTGTAGGTTTCAGGGGAGTTGTCAACTCTCCTGAACTTATGAGTTCTTTGTGCAGCTTGATGAAATCTTTGAGGAAAGGCATTCTTATAACCATTACCCTTTGGCATGAGGGATTTTGGATGTCTCATTTTATTTTGCCTTTGAGGATAGTTGTCCTTAGGTCTATTCAGCTGAGGTTTTCTCAGATGAGTTGGCCTAGGCTGATTATACCTTGGATAACTTCTCTGAACATTGTTCAGGAGAGTTGCCCTTCCATTGGGTCTACTCTGCTGACCAACATTCCTCTTGTGTTCAGAGGCCTTGACCTTTTCCAAAGGTTTGGGTCTAGTCTCCTGAAGCACTAGAGTAGGCATTTCATTCATTTTGCCCTTTCCTTTGTTCAGTGGCTGAATTATTTCATTTTCAGCTTGTTGTGCCACTGATTTAACAAAGATTTTCTTAGTGTTACTTGTAGAGGCAACACTAAGACAAGGTGAAGATTCAAATGGATCAAAACCTAATCCACTTCTTTGAGCCATAGGTTTTTGATAACTCTGAATTTCCTCTATTGCTCTAGAGGACTTGTTCAAAGCAGACATCTTTAATTTCAGGCTCTCTTCACTTGATTTTAAGAATATCATATTCATGTGAGAGATTTTCAAACTTGGCATTTAGAATTTTTAGTTCAAAGTCTTTTCTTTTCTGAGAAAGTAGTTGATTGTCAATCTCCTTTTGTTGGTCAACTATCCTGAGATTTGCTTCCTCAAGCTCTCTCAAGGCTTGTTGATATAACTCAGTAGTTTTGACATCAACAGCTATCTCAGAGTTTTTGGTAAGTTCAATAGCCAATCTTTCATTTTCTCTCACACAGTTATCATGAAATTCTGGTAATCTAGTGAAATCTTCCATCAACTTCCCAAAGGAAAGTTTCAAGTTGACTTCACTACTGTTTTGTGATAGAAATGATGGTGAGCTAGAAGTGGAGGATACCTCATCATCCTCAAGAGCCATGTTGCACACATCATCATCATCATCAGTGTTTGAGAACAGTCCATCAGAAGAGTTGAAGCTTTCAGTACTATCAGATTCTTCACCAGCCATCATGGCCTTTCTATTTGTGAACTTCCTATCTCTTTTAGCTTGCCTCTCTCTTCTATCTTTAGAGCTTAATTCAGGGCAATCATACTGGAAGTGCCCTTTCTTTTTGCAGTTGTAGCACAGGTCTTCATCATCATCCTTCTTGGATTCATCTCTTCCTTTTGATGATGAAGGATCAGCTCTACTGGACCTTCTTCTATCAGAGTACTTGTCCTCTGATCTCTTTTCTTCAGGGTTTTTGTCTTTGGCCTGATCTTCAGGGGAATTGTATCTTCTCCTGAATTTGTTGTCTTGGTAGAATTTCTTGTATCTACCAAACCTTGTGTTCAGCTTGTCAAACCTTCTAGCCATCAAGGCTAGTTCTTCCTTCATTTTAGTCTTAGAGACTGACTTTGATGATCTGGGAGTGGGTTGCATTTCAGGTTCAGCAACTTTGGCTTTGAATGCCACTCCCTTAGTAGGATTTGAAGGTTCCTCAACAGGTTTTCTTCTATTGAGGTCGAACTCATAGGCTTTGAGTTCTGAGAAGATTTGTTGCATGGGCATGGAGGAGAGATCCTTGGTATTTTGCATCATCACAGCATAGACATCCCACTTTTGAGTGAGACTTCTCAAGATCTTTAATCCAACTTCTCTCCTGGAGTACACTTTGCCCAATGAGTTGATTTCATTCATCACATCAGTGAATCTACCAGCAAATTTGTCAATGGACTCATCAGCTTCCATTGAGAACTGCTCAAATTTTTGCACAGCAACTTGGAGCTTATTCTCCTTGATCTTTTATGTACCCTCACACATCTCAGCAAGAGTATCCCAGATTTCTTTGGCTGTGGTGCAATGGTAGACTCTTCCCATGACTGCATCTGGAATTGTTTGATAGAGGGTATTCATGGCAAGATAATTTAGATTATCTTTCCTCTTTTCATCAGCAGTGAAGTCATCCTCATCCTTTGGAATCAGTTCCCTTACATCTGCTCTTTGCTCATCTGTTACCCTGGGGTTAGTTTGGGTAAACACAAAAGGTCCTCTTGTGATTACTCTTAACATGTCAGTATGAAGAGATGCAAGATGAGCCCTCATTCTAATTTTCCAGAAATCATAGTTGTCTATTGAGAACATGGGCAATTTATGATGTGAAATGTGATTGACTGGATTTGTGGCCATGTTGTCCAATCCTTGAACAGCAGGTGGAGGAATAGCATTGTTGTTGGCCATATCTCAAGAATAATCAGTTAGTCAACAAGTAATAGATTTCAGATAGAGATCAGTTCAGTGACCACACAAATATGTGAATTTTGAAAATCAAGATGGATTTTCAGAGGCAGTGGTCTTTGAACCCCTGCTCTGATACCACTTGTTGGTCCTGAAAGGAGTATATAACAAGTGTATGGGGGGGGGGAATACACTTGTATGCAATTCTTTTTCTATTTTGATCAAACCAGAGCTCAGCAAGGTTGTCTTGGACAACTCTGCTGAAGATGATTAACTCTTTCTAAGATAATCAAACTACTAAGTACTATTGAGTACTCAGTTGAATAACTATCTAGGGGAGTTATATGTGCGGAATAGTGGTTGGCCCTTTAAGTTTAGACTCCTTAAGTTTCTGAAATCACTTTGTCAATCCAAAACAGTCCAGTTAAGTTTCAGGGAACTTGTCCAAATCAGTTTTGCACAGTCTTTGAATAAATGTAAGTACTTTGTAAGGTAAATCAACACAAGAGTTTATAGTGGTTCAGAGACTCAAGCTCCTACATCCACTTTCCCTGATTTAACAGGATAATTCCTTCACTCTTGGAATTAACTTGTTTTATAGTACCAAGGTGCACTTGATCAATAACACCACTCCTTGGTGAATTGATCCCTAGGATGTCTAGAGTCCTAGTACCCTCTTCTCAACTCAGAACTGAACTGTTCTTCTCTCAACAGTCAGCTCCTACCACTTCTACTACTACAATCTTCTCACTTTCTCACTTGAAAGGGGTAAGGATTGAAGTAAGGTTCCAACTAATGAGATATCCTTTACAATGGAGATCAAGGTATAAGGATAGGATATCTCTCTAAGCTTATGTATGGATATACAGTTGGGTTCAGCTTAGAAGAAGTGTTTGAAGACTAAGATAGTCTTTGACAGCTTTGAAAGCACTTTGACTTGTAGGATAGTTGGATATTCTTGTCAAGGTTTAGGTTTGTACTTTAAATGGTCTTCACACTTCTTGTATTTATAGACAAAATGGAGGATCTGCCCGTTGGAGAAGCAGCCCCAAATTGCTATAAATGTCTTCCTTGAGTTCTTCAAACTGGAAGACAGATTCTTGATAGTGACATGTCCTTATTTGGGTAATAAACGGCTTGTAAGACTTTGTCTTCTTTCTGCAGCACTTTTCCCAATGTTTGACTTCTTGTTAGGACTTGGACATGGCTTCTGAAGGTTGATCCAATGATAGGACAACATTCCTTATCAACTGGACAACTCTCCTTATCACTATCAGCAGTTTTTCTTTTCAGCAAGGTTGGCTTGCTCTTCTTCAGATGACTTGGCTCTTTCCCTTTCTTTCACTCCAAGTTGATCTTTCCCTTCTGGACAACTCTCCTGATCAAGGCCTTTGGTTTCACATGGGGTTTTCTTGTCCTTAGAGTTTGTTCCAGATTTTGAGCCTTGAGGGGACTTGATCTTGATCACATTGAAGTCATAGGTTCCCCCTCAACTTGTGCATCTAATCATCTAAGAGCTGCCTAACATATCAGCTTCTCATCTAGCCTTATGCTATGTGTTCTATCACATTTTGAACACAATCATCTTGACTTGGGCATGTTTCAGGGGGTTTTGGTATTTAATCAAAACATGTATCATTTTATTCCCAACAAAGGAAAATGTCTCAATTATCTTCAGGAGAAGCCTCAGGAGCATCAGCTGAAGTTGATGAAGTGGCAGAAGAGGGAGTAAGTGTGCCTTCTGACCACTCAGAAGAGTTGAGGCTGAAGTATAATGAGACAAGGCAGAAGAAGAAAGGAGATAAGAGGATCAGGGAAGTTGTCCCTGAGAAGGAAGGTGAAGGAAGTGGGAGCAGTAGGGCCAGCAAGAGAAGGGTCAAGCCTACTGAGAAAGTGTTGGAGCTGCAGGAAGAAAGGTCACTACAATTGGCTCTAAGAGAGAGCAGAGCTGAAAGCAGGACCAAATCTAGGTCAAGGACCAACTCATCTGGTTCTGGAACTCCAGAATCCAAGATCCCTGAAGGTCAACCTATAGAGGCCAACATCCCTGAGTTTCAGAATCCTGAGCCCAACTCCCCTGAAACCCATGTTACCCCTTCCAACCAACCCATTACCCCTGTAGATCTCACTAAGAGATATTCTCCAGAAGGGAATGTGCAAAGAAGTGGCATTGATGTGCTTGCAGATTTAGCAGTAGATGAGACAAGACTCCTGTCTCCCCTTGACTCATCCATGCTCAATTATTCAAAGCTCTTAGAACATGCACTCAATGAGCCAACCCCCCTGAGTAAAGGCCCTTCAGACTCATTGCTCTCAAAAGCAACTGAAGCACCTTCTACTGCACCAAACCCTTCTGAAGCCAACATCCCTGAATTAAACCTCCCTGAAGCCACTCTAGGAGAACCCAGAGCCAACTCCCCTATAACCCAAAGTCCCCATTCAAGTGGAGATGAGGAGGAGTATACTTATGAAAGTATGCTCAGAGGAGGAGCAAAGGCTACTGTGGACAGTCTGTACCCACAGCTTGCTGAATTTCCAAGAATTCAGAAAACATTTCATGATCTAAGGATGCTTGTTGATGTAAAAGACAAGTCTATGATGGAGATATCACAATTCATCCAACATAAGGGTGCAAACTGGTGGCAAATAGAGGAAAACAGATTGCTAAACTTTGGTGAAGTTTCAAAGACAAGATTTCTCATTGATGAGGACATTTTTGCAAAGCTGGTAGCTGATAAAATTGAGGAGGAGAAAGAAAGGAAGGCTAAGGGATTCAAACACCCTGACAGTAGCTCAAATGATGATGATTCCCCTGATGATCCTTCAAATCCTTCTAACCCCAACCCTCCTGAAACCCCTCAAGCCAACCTCCCTGAACCTTCTCAACCCAAGTCTTATGTAGCAGATAGACTTTCAAACCCTCCCAAAACCTATCATAGGAAAGGCTCTATATCTTCAGAGGTGTTGACCAAGGGTGGTAACACAACCAAAGACACATCTGCCAATGAAGGTTCTTCTGAACCCAAGGCACAACCTAAAGATGTTGAGGTTCCTATGCTAGAGGCTGGTTTGATTAAGGCCTATTCAGTGTCAGAAGAGTTGGACACTGATCAGCCCTTAATCATTCAGGATGACTTAGTGGCTGTTGAAATAAGCACTGTGATCTCCCCACAACTGCCATCTTTGAACCTTATTGAAGGTGGAGATGTTGCAGGTTTAGGAGAAGGAGTTGAAAAGGAAAAGATAGTGGAAAAATCAGAGGGAGTAGTAGATGAGAGAGATGTGGTGATCACTAGAATAGTGAGTGTACCACCAAATGAGGGTGATATAAGTGAGGAAGGGCAGGCTATTCTTGAAGTCAAATCTGAACTTCAGGAATCCCTTGATGAGAGGAGGCCTGTTCCTTTAAGTGAGGAAACTATTAAAGAAGGGAGAAAAGAAAGAGTTGAAAATGAGAAGAATGCTGCTGATGTATCAGAGTCTTATATAAAAGAAATTGAGGGTGATGAGTGTTTATTTCCTAACTTGTTTGATCTGTCTAATGTTGCAGGTATTTCCCTTGACCAAATTTTTGCAGATGAGTTCTTAACAGATGCACCTATCCAAGTAGATACAGGCTCAGCTCAAGCCTTACTTGGAATGCAATCAGAGAAGTTGGACTCCTTGGCTCATCAAGTCCAATCTGCTCATGCTGAAACTTCAGGAGCATTGAATGAGCAAGGAAGGACCCTAGCATCTGTAGAAATGAGGCTCACTGGCTCTGAAGATGTTGTGCTCCCAACTCTGGAAGCAAGGATTAGTGGTGTGGAAACTGGCCTCCAAACCATTTCCACTGAAGTACAAAATGCCAAATCCACTATGGAAGCCATCTCAGAGGAGGTCAAGAAAGAGCAAAAGCTGCTGAGAGACAATCATAATGCCAATGTCAAGGCTCTCAGGCTAACTGTCAAGCAAGCTCTTGGAAAGAAGACTGCATTGCAAAAGAGAAGAGCTGAAGAGCAAAGGCTAGCTATGGTGAAAGCAGCCTCAGAAAAATTTTCCCAAGAGGTATTGGCCAACATTGCTGAAGGTGCAGTGGCCAACCTCACTGAGCTTCTTAAAGCCCAACTGGAGGCATCCCTGAAAGCAACCTTGGAGGAGGTTGTTCAACAAAAGATGAAGCCTGTTCTAGCTTTCCTTAGCTTGAGCAGTGATAGGATGCAGAATATACATGATGAAAATGTATATTTACTGGAGGAGATGAAGTCCCTAAACCAGGCCCAATCCCAAATGGCCACAACTATGAGTGAGCTAAAACCCCAGTGTTTTGATGCTGCCAAAAAGGGGGAAAGAGAAAGAGCTAGAGCAAAAGGTGCCTTGGTAATTGGAAGCCCAGTTCAAGGAAAAGACAAAGCTGCTAAAGGAAAAGGAAAAGAGCCTGCAGTGCTAAACTTAGAAGAATTGGATGAAGAAGAGCAATTAGCACTTGCATTGAAGAATTCTATGGCCTCAGCACAAGAAGAAAGGATGAGGTTACAACAAAGACCAGGTGGTGAGGTGTCTGGTTTGGACAAAGGTGATGAAGGTGTCCAAACTAGAGGAAAGATCAAGAGGGCAAAAGGAAAGAAAAGGCAAGTTGAGACATTCACTAACTTTCCTAACAGCCTTGATCTTCCACCTGAATTCAGAATTGATGAAGATGAGCCTACATCAAAGAAAGCCAAAACTGCTGAAGAGCCCAAAACTGCTGAAAAAGACAAATCTTCTGAAATGGTCAACATTGCTGAAGGTACCAAAGCTACTGAAGATGTGGAAGCCCTATATGAAGAAGTTTTTGGACCTGGACCCAAGAAGACAAAGATTGTAGTACTGAATGATCCATCAAAGCTGTTTCATGAAGGGTACGGCAAAGACCCTGAAACACAACAGAAATTGGCCATGATGAAGGCCCAAGAGAAAATGGATCTGTTAGAGGAAGCACAAAGAGCAAGAGACAAGAGAAGAGCTAACTTTCAGAAACCAAGAAGAAGGAGAGCAACCTACAGCAAGATAAAGCCTCAGCTTTTGGTCCCAATGGACACTAAATATCCACACTTGGATAAATGGGTGCCAATTCAGCTGAATGATACATGGGAAGAGGCTAAAAGGGAGTTTGTCTATGACTACTATGTCATTGACAAATGGAATGGTGGAGATGCCAACTCTGCCTTTGCTGAGTTCATGATAGAATACTACAGAGAGTTGTATCAACAACTACTTGCAGCTGCTGACATTGCAAGAATTGAACTCAATGCTCCCAAGCCTATCATCTACATGCCTCCAAAGCTTGATGGATGGATTGACCAAGCAAGGATCCTAAGGGAGTTCACAGAAATTCTGAAGCTGAACAAGATGACCCTTGGACCCAAAGGAACCAACCAGGAAGCCATGGAACTCAAGAAGAGAGTGTGGGCACAATATGGGATGAACCCACCTCCTGAGGATGATCTTTAAATGGCTAAGTCTTCTGAATCTTTCTGGATAGAAAACTATCTTATCTGAAGATATTTTTGCTAAGTGGTCAAATCTGCTGAAGTTTGGACAAGCCTGCTGATGTGATGTGCATTGATATGCTGAGTGCTCTAACATGTTTTGGATTGCTCTGATACACGAATTGATGTGTTCTACTTTAATATCTGGAATATTTTGTATTAGCTCTGTTACTTGAAGTAGTTTGTTTTGCTCTGATCTTATGTTTAGAATGTATTTGTAGAAAAATGTCATCTTGAATTCATGCTCTGATAAGTTATCTTCAACTATCAACATGCCTGTAATGATTTTTATATGAATGATAGTTGAACCATCTTTGAATCAAGATACATTATTGCAAAAATCTCTCTATGCCTATCCTTGAAACCTACTTGCAACAAAAACAGTGAATACACTAACACATTGTCTTTTCAGGAATATTGACCTTAGTCATATCTTCTGAAGATATATGTAATAGGTGTAGACAAGTCACTTTTGTATAGAATGTGTAGGTTTTGGCATCATCAAAAAGGGGGAAATTGTTGGGAATAAAATGATACATGTTTTGATTAAATACCAAAACCCCCTAAGACATGCCTAAGTCAAGATGATTGTGTTCAAAATGTGATACAACACATAGCATAAGGCTAGATGAGAAGCTGATATGTTAGGGAGCTCTTAGATGATTAGATGCACAAGTTGAGGGGGAACATATGACTTCAAAATGATCAAGATCAAGTCCCCTAAAGGCTCAAAGTCTGGAACAATCTCTAAGGACAAGAAAACTCCATATGAAACCTAAGACCTTGATCAGGAGAGTTGTCCAGAAGAGTTATTTCTATGCAAGAAGAAGATTGCAAAGATCAAAAGGACAAGATTAGTCAAATATTATGATCAGGAGAGTTGTCCAGAGAAGTTAACTCTATGTGAAAAGCTCTGATGCTAAAAGACCAAGTATGCTGATCAGGAGAGTTGTCCAGAAGAGATGTCTCAGCAAGATTGAATCAGAACAGATGCTCTAAAGGTTGAAGGTCAACTATGCTGAAGAATTAGAGACAACCATATCCTAAAGAATTACAATGCAACATGCTAAGATCACCTTGAAATGAAATAAAGGGAAAGAGCCAAGTCATCTGAAGAAGAGCAAGCCAACCTTGCTGATAAGCAAGAATGTTGATAGTGATAAGGAGAGTTGTCCAGTTGATAAGGAATGTTGTCCTATCATTGGATCAACCTTCAGAAGCCATGTCCAAGTCCTAACAAGAAGTCAAACATTGGGAAAAGTGCTGCAGAAAGAAGAAAAAAGTCTTACAAGCCGTTTATTACCCAAATAAGGACATGTCACTATCAAAAATCTGTCTTCCAGTTTGAAGAACTCAAGGAAGACATTTATAGCAATTTGGGGCTGCCTCTCCAACGGGCAAATCTCCATTTTGTCTATAAATACAAGAAGTGTGAAGACCATTTGAAAGTATCCAACAACCTCAACCTTGACAAGAATATCCAACAACCTCAACCTTGACAAGAATATCCAACTATCCTACAAGTCAAGTGCTTTCAAAGCTGTCAAAGACTATCTTAGTCTTCAAACACTTCTTCTAAGCTGAACCCAACTGTATATCCATACATAAGCTTAGAGAGATATCCTATCCTTATACCTTGATCTTCATTGTAAAGGATATCTCATTAGTTGGAACCTTACTTCAATCCTTACCCCTTTCAAGTGAGAAAGTGAGAAGGTTGTAGTAGTAGAAGTGGTAGGAGCTGACTGTTGAGAGAAGAACAGTTCAGTTCTGAGTTGAGAAGAGGGTACTAGGACTCTAGACATCCTAGGGATCAATTCACCAAGGAGTGGTGTTATTGATCTAGTGCACCTTGGTACTATAAAACAAGTTAATTCCAAGAGTGAAGGAATTATCCTGTTAAATCAGGGAAAGTGGATGTAGGAGCTTGAGTCTCTGAACCACTATAAACTCTTGTGTTGATTTACCTTACAAAGTACTTACATTCATTCAACACTGCACACAAAACTGATCTTTCAAAAGATACATATTCAAAGACTGTGCAAAACTGATTTGGACAAGTTCCCTGAAACTTAACTGGACTGTTGTGGATTGACAAAGTGATTTCAGAAACTTAAGGAGTCTAAACTTAAAGGGCTAACCACTATTCCGCACATATAACTCCTCTAGATAGTTATTCAACTAAGTACTCAATAGTACTTAGTGGTTTGATTATCTTAGAAGAGTTAATCATCTTCAGCAGAGTTGTCCAAGACAACCTTACTGAGCTCTGATTTGATCATAAGTTGAAAAGATTTGCATACAAGTGTATTCCCCCCCCATACACTTGTTATATACTCCTTTCAGGACCAACAAAGACTGTGCTAAACTGAATTGGGACAAGTCCCCTGGAGAACCAGATTAAGTATTAAGAGGATTTCAGAACTTAAAAAGAGTTTAAACTAAAGGGCTAACCACTATTCCGCACATACAACTCATTTAGATAGTTATTCAACTAAGTACTCAATAGTACTTAGTAGTTTGATTATCTTTTAGTAGTTGGGATATGTATATCCCTAGTTTAGTTTTGATAAACCAAATCAAACATGTAATAGGATAAGTTGTATTGTAAAGACAACTTTATTATACATCTTGTAATAGATAGGACTCTGGTTAGAAGAGAAGACTTGTCAATGCTCAAGAAGAGAAGAGAAGACCAAGACCAGAAGTCTCCTGATAAGATGAGTTGAACTCATCTTATAGGATAAGAAGAGTAAGAGTACGATGAGTATACACCAGCAGAGTAGAAGTCTTCTTACACCAGCAGAGTAGAAGTCTTCTTACACCAGCAGAGTAGAATCTTCTTACACCAGCAGGGTAGAAGTCTTCTTACCAGCAGAGGAGAAGTTTTCTTACACAAGCAGAGTAGAAGTCATCTTACACAATTAAGGGAAGACCAATCAGAGTTGAAGTCAAGGATTGACAAGATACGTGCACAAGAAAGGAAAGTCAAAGATATGATTGAAATTACATGACAATGGTAATATTCAATCATATCAAATCAAGAGAGTGATAATTGCTGAATTAGTGGAGATTTGAATGCTATCATCCAACGATAACATTCAAACATCAACACTATATAAATGAGTTCAGTTCATACATCATTAGGGTATGAAGAGGTGTGAGATGCAGAGGTCGAGCAAAGTTCTTAAAGTCCAGAAATGAGAAGAGCTCAAGAAGACTGTTCATGAAGATTCATCACGCATCACCCCATTCCCAGTGAGTGAACTCATAACATCTAAGCCAGTGCAGCCACTTATATATATCCATAGCTTAGAGAGAATTTCTCAATCATAGCATGAGGCTAAAACAGGTTGTAAGAGAAATTCTCACCTAGTTCATATACACAAAACCCACTTTCTACCATAAAACCCTAGAAGTCAAGTTGAGTGTTCATCACTGTAAAGAGTGCAAGTGCTCTATAATCACTTGTGGAGTGCAAGTGCTCGCAACTCACTTGTAAAGTGCAAGTGCTTCCAATCACTTGTGGAGACCGCATCAGTTGGGGACTGCTCAGATCTCAAAGTCCTAACCTTGGGACTATAAAGGACAAGCCCTTGTAATTTTTGGTAAATTAAATGGATTAAACATCACGTTAGGACGTGAGAGTGGACGTAGGAACGTATATCCGAACTACTATAAATTATGGTGTTATTTACATTTTCTACACTTTACTTTCAGTCTTTTCATACATATTTGTGCATACTATAATTCCGCACTTAACTCCGATAGGTAATTAAGCAGTAGACGAGTATAATCTTTATGGGCACACTACAATTCCGCACTTAACTCCGATAGGTAATTAATCAGTCGACTAGCTAGTCCTAGGCCCCTAATGAAATCAGCGGACTAGTTACCTTGAAGAGTTAGTTTATTTTCCACACCATCAGCAGATATCAAGTCAGCTGATCTTACACTCGTCTCAGGGACCAACACGCTTTGTTTGAGATATGGCCAACAACAATGTTGTTCCACGTGATGTTGTTCAAGGCATCAACAATATGGCCCATGATCCAGTCAATCATATATCTCATCACAAGCTGCCCATGTTCTCAATTGAGAACTATGACTTCTGTAAAATCAGAATGAGAGCTCATCTTTCATGCCTCCACACTGATATGCTGAGAGTGATTACAAGAGGACCCTTTGTATTCACTCAAATTAATCCCAGAATTACTGAAGCTCAAAGAGCTGATATAAGGGATGAAATCCCCAAGGATGAAGATGACCTCACCACTGAGGAGAAAAGGAGAGATAATCTAAATTATTTAGCAATGAACACACTCTATCAAACAATTCCAGATGCAGTAATGGGGAGAGTTTACCACTGCACAACAGCCAAAGAAATTTGGGACACCCTTGCTGAAATGTGTGAGGGCACTGACAAAATCAAGGAGAATAAGTGCCAAGTTGCTGTGTAGAAGTTTGAGCAATTCACAATGGAGTCAGATGAGTCCATTGACAAGTTTGCTGGTAGATTCACTGATATCATGAATGAAATCAACTCACTAGGCAAGGTGTACTCCAGGAGAGAAATTGCACTAAAGATTCTAAGAAGTCTCACTCAAAAGTGGGATGTATATTCTGTGATAATGCAGAATACGAAAGATCTCTCTACCATGCTCATGCAACAAATCTTCTCAGAGCTCAAAGCTTATGAGTTTGACCTCAACAGAAGGAAGCCTGCTGAGGAATCTTCCTTACCAACTAAAGGAGTGGCATTCAAGGCCAAGGCCGCTGAACCAGAAATGCAGATTACTCCAAGATCATCAAAGTCAGTCTATAAGGCTTAAATGAAGGAAGAAAAGGCCCTTATGGCAAGGAGGTTTGACAAACTCAATTCAAGGTTTGGTAGATACAAGAAATTCTACCAAGACAACAAGGTCAGGAGAAGGTACAATTCTCCTGAAGCCAAGGCTGAGGACAAAAGGCCTGAAGAAAGAAGATCAGAGGACAAGTACTCTGATAGGAGAAAGTCCAACAGAGCTGAACCTTCATCATCCAGAAGAAGAGATGAAACAAAGAAAGATGATGATGAAGATCTGTGCTACAACTGCAAAAAAAAAGGGCACTTCCAGTATGATTGCCCTGAACTCAGCTCAAAAGAAAGAAAGGAGAGACAAGTTAAAAGAGACATAAAGTTCACCAATAGAAAAACCATGATGGCTGGTGATGAATCTGAAAGTGCTGAAAGCTTCAACTCTTCTGATGATGGACTATTCTCAAACAGTGATGATTATGATGTGTGCAACATGGCCATAAAGGATGATGAGGTATCCTCTACTTCTAGCTCACCATCATTTCTATCACAAAACACTAGTGATGTCAACCTGAAACTTTCCTTTGGGAAGTTAATGGAAGATTTCACTAAGTTACAAGAATTTCATGATAACTGTGTGAGAGAAAATGAAAGGCTATCAATTGAACTTGCAAAACCTTCTCAATCTGTAGTTGATGTCAAGTCTACTGAGTTGTATCAACAAGTCTTGAAAGAGCTTGTGGAAGCTTCTCTCAGGATAGTTGACCAACAAAAGCAGATTGATGATCAACTACTTATTCAGAAGAGAAAAGATTTTGAACTTAAAATTCTTCAAGCAAAATTTGAAAACCTCTCACATGAGTATGATATTCTCAAATCAAGTGAAGAGAGCCTGAAAATAAAGATGTGTGCTATGAATAAATCCTCTAGAGCAATAGAGGAAATTCAAATCTTCCAAAGACCTATGGCTCAAAAGAGTGGATTGGGATTTGATCCATTCAAATCTTCACCTTGTCTTAGTGTTGCTTCAATAAGTAACACTAAAAGAGTCTTTGTTAAGTCAGTTGACAACAAGCTGAAAATGAATTAATCCAGCCACTGAACAAAGGAAAGGGAAAAATGCAAGAAGTTCCCACTCAAGTACTTCAGGGAAAAAGACCCATACCTAAGGAAATGGCCAAAGTCCCTGAGTACAGGAGGAATGGTGTTCAGTAGAGTAGGCCCAATGCAAGGGTAACTCATCTGAACAACATTCAGAGAAGTTGTCCCAGGTATGATCAGCCTAGGTCAACTCCCCTGAGGAAGCCTCAGCTGAACAGACCCAAGGTCAACTCTCCTTATGAGTACAATAAAATGAGACAACCAAAACCCTTTCTGCCAAAGGGTAATGGTCATATATATGCCTATCCTCAAAGGTACAACTAACCTCTCAGGACCCAAAAATTCAAAGGGTAATTAGGCAAGTTTGGGTTCCTAAAGGTACAACTAACCTCTCAGGACCCAATATTCAAAGGGTACCTAAAGCTTGATCATTGCAGGTACCAAAGGGCCACAAGAAGCTGAGGAGCATGAACAAAAAGTCAGCATGGTACTTGGACAGTGGATGTTCAAGGCACATGACTGGAAACAAGAACCTCCTCACTGAATTTATTGAAAAAGAAGGCCCAAATGTCACATTTGGAGACAGCTCACAAGCAACTACAAAAGGTTATGGTACCTTGATAATTGGTAATATCAAGGTATCCAATGTATCTTATGTGGCTGGTCTCAAATATAATCTCCTAAGTATAAGTCAATTCTATGATAAAGGATACAGTGTTGAGTTCACTAGTAATAAGTGCTTAATCAAAGATAACACTCAACAAACCTTACTGACTGGAACTAGAAAAGGTAATGTGTATTTTGCTGACTGGGACAAGTCTACTGATGCTGCATGTTTCATTGCCAAAAGCTCAAATGAACAAAGTTGGTTATGGCATAAAAAGCTAAACCATTTGAACTTTAAATCCATGAACAAGCTGGCTAGAAATGCATTAGTTAAAGGACTGCCTAATGAAGTTTTCATTAAAGAGCATGTTTGTAAACCATGTCAAGAAGGAAAACAGATCAAAGCTTCATTTAAAGGCAAACCATTCATCTCTACTGAAAGGGTACTTGAACTATTACATATGGACTTATTTGGACCCATTACCCCTGCAAGCATAAATGGAAGAAAATACACATTGGTTGTAGTAGATGACTTCTCTAGGTTCACATGGGTAGTATTTCTCCTTAATAAGAAGGAAACTCAAGTTAAACTCCCTGAACTGTTAAAGAGACTGTCAAATGAGAAAAGCCTTAATATTATCAAAATAAGATCTGATAAAGGCACTGAGTTCATTAATTCATACATCAATGAGTATTGCACTAAAAATGGAATAGCCCATGAAACTTCAGCAGCTAGAACCCCTCAGCAGAATGGGGTAGCAGAAAGAAGAAATAAAACTCTTAAGGAAGCTGCTAGAACTTTGATTGCTGATTCAAACTTACCTAAGAGATTTTGGGCTGAAGCTATAAACACTGCATGCTATACTCAGAATGGATGTTTGATTACTAAGGGACAAGGCAAAACCCCTTATGAACTCTGGAAAGGAAGATGGCCTAATGTATCTTACTTTCACATATTTGGTTGTAAATGTTTCATTTACAACAATGGGAAAGAGCAGTTGAAAGCTTTTGATAGCAAAGCTGATGAAGGGATATTTCTTTGATATTCCCAAATCAGTAGAGCCTTCAGAGTCTACAACAGTAAAACCCTTATTGTGGAAGAAACACCCCATGTTGTGTTTGATGAATCTATCTTTGAGATCAGGAATAAAAACCTGGAATCTGATGAAATCACACAAAGGACAACCAGATTGAGCTTAAAAGACAAAGATATTATGTTCATTAATGTTGTCCAGGCCAATCCTCCTGAAATCACCAGACTAGACAACAATCCTGAAGGCAACATCCCTGAGGCAAACCCCACTGAAGGAAATGATGAACTGAATGACCCAATCCCAGTTCATAATCAGGTAACAACTACCAATGAAGAAGCAGGCCCTGCTGAGGTAGTTAATGGATCCAATTTTCAAGGGGGAAACGACAATGTTGAAAATGCCAATGTCCCTGACATTAAGGACAACACCCCTGAATATGATCCTGATTTAGATCCTGCATTAAACTTTCCTGAATTTTATAATCCTAGTGACTCAACCTTAGTAGAGGACAACTCTACTGAAGGGATCAGAAAAAGAAGGACTTGGTTATCTGACCATCCTTCTGATCTGATACTTGGTGATCCAAGTATAGGTTTCAAAACTAGAAGATTTCATGGTGAAAATGCTTTGTTTTGTTGTTTCCTATTAGAACAGGAACCAAAAGACATTGATGAAGCACTGCAAGATGCAAACTGGATTACAGCCATGCAAGAAGAGTTGAACCAGTTTACAAGGAATGATGTATGGGAGCTGGTTGACAGACCATCACATCAAGATGTTATTGGAACCAAATAGGTGTTCAAGAACAAGAAGAATGAAAATGATGTGATAGTCAGAAACAAGGCCAGATTGGTGGCCAAGGGTTACTGTCAATCAGAAGGCATTGACTATGATGAGACTTTTGCACCAGTGGCAAGACTTGAAGCAATAAGGCTATTCCTAGCCTATACTGGACACATGAGGTTCAAAGTTTATCAAATGGATGTCAAGAGTGCCTTCTTGAATGGTGTGCTTAAGGAAGAAGTCTATGTAGAGCAACCCCCTGGTTTTGAAGAAGGAAACCAAGTGTACAGACTGAAGAAAGCTCTCTATGGACTCAAGCAAGCTCCAAGAGCTTGGTATGACACACTGTCACAGTTCTTGTTGGATCATGGTTTTTTCAAAGGGACAGTAGACAGAACCTTGTTCAGAATCAGTGAAGGAGATGACATCTTGCTGGTCCAAATATATGTTGATGACATTATATTTAGATCACCCAATGAGAAGCTTTGTGAAAAGTTCTCAAATCTCATGCAAAGCAAGTTTGAGATGTCAATGATGGGGCTGATGAATTTCTTCTTGGGACTTCAAGTCAAGCAATCAAAAGAAGGAATCTTCATAAATCAAGCCAAGTACACTAGAGAAATGATCAAGAAATTTGGGTGTGCTACTAGCAAGCCAGTGAGGATCCCAATGACCACTAATTGGAAGATGGATCCTGATGAGAGTGGTGTTCCAACCAACTCTACTGAGTATAGAGGAATCATTGGTTCCCTCCTCTATCTTACTGCTAGCAGACCGGACATCACCCTTGCAGTAAGTGTATGTGCAAGGTTTAAAGAAAATCCTAAGAAGACCCACCTAGAGGCTGCTAAGAAGATTTTGAGGTATCTCAAAGGCACTGAGAACTTAGGCCTTTGGTACCTTGCTGATGACAACATTGAGTTAACTAGCTACACAGATGCTGATTATGGAGGTTGTAGAATTGACATAAAATCCACATCAGGAACATGTCAATTCTTTGGAAACAAGCTCATTTCTTGGTTCTCAAAGAAGCAAAACAATGTGGCCACCTCCACTACTGAAGCTGAATATGTTGCAGCTGGAAGTTGTTGTGCTCAGATCCTTTGGTTGAGACAACAACTAAGAGATTACAATGTCACCTCTACTGAAGTGCCCATCTTCTGTGACAACAACAGTGCAATTGCAATTTCACAAAATCCAGTACTACACACAAGATGCAAGAATGTGGATATCAAACATCACTTCATTAGAGACCATGTGGAGAAGAAGGACATCAAATTGGTAAAAATTCACACAGATCACCAAAAGGCTGATATTTTGACAAAACTACTTGCTGAAGCAAGGTTCTTGGAACTTTCAGCAGAATTGGGACTTCTTGATCCAGGGAAGTTGGACAAGTAAGCCCAATGGAGTTCAAAAATCAAGGGGGAACTGAAAGTGGTCTTCAGCAGACTTGGACAAAGTCTGCTGAAATTCAGATGAGTTGACCCAAACTTCATCAGAGAAGTTGAGTCGAGCTCACTTTAGGACACTTGTCCACAAAGGTTCAGGACACTTGTCCATGTAGGGTCAGATAAGTTGTCTAGGCTATCAGACCAAATCTTGGTCTGATAAGCACCTATTTTGGGTAATCATTGCCTATTTTGATGGCTGTCATATTCCTCTTTTAAGCCATCACCTTTTCAAAGATTTAATTTGTCCCCTACCCAAAAAGTCACTTTCAATGCATTAAATGCCAAGATTTAACTCTTGTTTGCATTAAACATTTCAAGCCACTATCTACCTTGATAACCCCCCAGCCTTTAACTAATATTAACTTCCTCCCACGTTTTGAATAAAAACTGTTTTCAAAACTGTTCCATTAATTTCAGCCGTTGGATCAATTTTTGGCCAACTCCACTGAAATTAATCCTGGCCGTTCAACACTTGATTTCCTCTTTTGCCAACCTTTGAATTGCCTTAAGACTTACCTACTCAATGACAAACATTCCTTTTGGAATATACTCCAAGTCTTAAGAAGCCCCCAAGTTTCATTTCTTCCCCACGCACTCTGTCAACTTTGAAACCCTAATCTTCAAACTCTCTCGAAGCTTTTCTATACTCTATCAATGGCACCCAAAGTAAGACAAGAGATGATTGTGGATTTCTCAAACAAGGACCTAGACCTTGATTTCTCATATCTCAGCAACAAAAACAACCTCGTTTTTGAACCTGTAGTCTCATTTGAGAGTGAAGCTCCAGAAATTAGGCCCACATTGAGATGGCTCAGAAGAGATGGCCTTTAGAAATTTGTGCAAGAAAAGCCCAGTTCTTGCCTAGAGCAATATATGGCAGAATTCTTTGCATTCCTCAAATGGAAGGGCAAAGCAACTGAAGGAGAAGTGACAACAAGGTTGTCACATGTTGCTGATGGTGAAGAGGAGGAGAGGTCTCATAGAGTGAAATTCTCTGAAGAAGACCTTGAAGGTGCTTTTGGATTGCCTTCAGAAGGAAGGAATCCAGAAATTTATGGGATTGCAAATGAGCAAGAAGTTGGTTGTTCCAGGTCCAATCTCCTCAACACAACACAAGAACACACTAAAAAACCTGAGTTTTTAACTCTATTTGAAGTGGTGACAAAGAGCCTTCTAAGAAACACTGGAAGCTTAGAACAAGTGAGTGCACCAAGGATAAGAATCATGGCTGCAGTTATTGATGCTAGTGATAAGGGCATTAACTTCAACTAGAGGGACTTCATCATGGGTGAGATGATGAAGGAGAAAGCCAAGTTCAAGGTGAAAGCTCACATGAAGGTTGTGTTAAAGGGAAAGTTGAAATATTGCACAAGGGCAAGTCTGCTGATTGAGAGATTCTCCCATTATTCAAAGATGCAGACTTTTGCTAAGCCACTCCCAACCCAGAAAATAATGTTCAGAAAGCTTTCCAAAAAGTCTGAACAAAGGAGACAGCAGATGGCCAAACCTGCTGAAGTGGAAGAAGAGAAGAAACCAAAGTTGAAAAGGAGGACAAAGGAAAGGGTGGTGAAAACAAAGAAGGTCTCCAAAATCCTTGCAGAAGATGATTCAGTAACATCAGCAGAAGCGGACAAAGTTGCTGAAGAGGGTGTAAGTGTGCCTTCTGACTCTGGAGAGATAAGGGAAAAGTTCCCTATGGTGGTGAAGAAGAAGAAAGGAGAAAAGAGGATCAGGGAAGTTATCCCAGAAGAGGAAGGGAGTGGAAGTTCAAGGGCAAGCAAGAGAACGGCCAAGCCTTCTGAAAAGATGCTTGAGCTTCAGGAAGAGCAGACCTTGCAAGTTGCTCTGAGGGAGAGTAGAGCTGAAAGCAGGACAAAATCTAAGTCCAAGACCAACTCCCCTGAATCTGGTACTCCAGAATCCAAGATCCCTGAAACTCAACACCAAGAGCCCAACTCCCCTGAAACCCACATAACCCCCCAAGACCAACCTATCATCCCCCTGAATCTATCAAAGAGATATTCTCCTGAGGGAGCTGCTCAAAGAGGCCCAATTGATGTATTGGCTGATATTGCAATAGATGAGTCAAGACTGTTGTCACCACTTGACTCATCCATGCTGAATTATTCTAAGTTCTTAGAAGCTGCCCTATTTGAGCCAACTCCCCTGAGCAAAACCACTTCAGAACCATTGCTCTCAAAATCAACTGAAGAAACAATTGCAGAACCCAACCCTTCTGAACTCAATCTCCTTGAAACCAACCTTCAAGCCAACCATTCTAAACCCAGAGCCAACTCCCCTATAACCCAAAGTCCCCAATCAAGTGGAGATGAGGAGGAGTATACCTATGAAGGTATGCTCAGAGGTGGAGCAAGTGCTACTGTGGATAGTTTGTACCCCCAACTTGCTAAATTTACAAGACTTCAGAAGCAATTCCATGATTTGAGAACTCGAGTTGATGTGAAGTACAAAACCATCATGGAGATTGCCCAAGTAATACAAGACAAGGGTGCAAACTGGTGGCAAATTGAGGAGGGCAGACTGCTACATTTTGCTGGAGTTACAAAGACAAGATTCCTCACTGATGAGGAAGTTTTTGCAAAATTGCTAGCAGACAAAATTGCTGATGAGAAGGATAGAATTGCCAAAGGGATCAAGCACCCTGATAGCAGTTCTAATGATGATGATTCTCATGATCCCATAGATCCCAACCCCCCTGGTCCTAAACAGCCCACAATCCATTACTTGACATATCATAGGAAGGGCTCTGTCTATTCAAAGGTGTTGACCAAAGATGGTAACACAGTCAAAGATTCATCTACCAATGAAGGTTCTTCTGAACCCAAGGCACAGCTTAATGATGTTGAGGCTCCCCACTTAGAAGCTGGTTTGGTTAAGACCTCATCAGTGTCAGAAGAGTTGGACACTGACCAGCTCTTAACCATTCAGGATGACTCAGTGGCTTTGGAACCAAGCACTGTGATCTCCCAACAACTGCCTTCTTTGAACCCTATTAAGGATGGAGAAGTTACATGTTTAGGTGATGGAGTTGAAAAGGATAAATTAGCTGAAAAATCAGAGGGAGATGAGGATGATAGAGAGGTGATAATAACTAAGATAGTGAGTGTACCACAAAATGAGGGTGGTATAAGTGAGGGGGGGCAGGTAATTCTTGAAGTCAAATCTGAACTTCAAGAAACCCTTGAGGAGAGGAGGCCTGACCCTGAGTGTGAGGACATTATTATTGAATGGAGAAAAGAACTAGTTGAAAATGAGAAGAAGACTGTTGATGTATCAGAGTCTTATGAAAAGGAATTTGAGGGTGCTGAGTGTTTATTTCCTAACAAATTTAATCTTTCTGACATTGCAGGTGTTACATTTGATCAAATACAAATGCCTATGTTCAAGTTGACTCAAGTTCAGGTCAAGCTATCCTTGGAGAGCAGTCAGCAAGGTTGGACTCTTTAGCCCACCAAGTTCAATCTGCACATGCTGTAACCTCAGAAGCTTTGGATGAGCAAGAAAGAACTCTTGCTTCAGTAGAAATGAGGTTGACTAGCTCAGAAGACATTGTGCTTCCCACCATTGAGGCAAGAATCAGTGGAGTTGAATCTGGTTTGCAAATCATCTCCACTGAAGTACAGAAAGCCAAGTCCAGCATGGAATCTTTCACTAAGAAGGTCAGAGAAGAGCAAAGGTTGCTTATGGCCAACCATAAAAAGAATGTGAAGGCCCTAAAATTTGTTGTCAAGCAAGCCATTGGCAAGAAAAGTGCCATTCAAAAGAAAATAGCAGAGGAAATTAGGCTTGCAATGGTGAAAGAAGCCTCGGCAAAGTTTACTCACGAGGTGATGGCCAAGATTGTTGAATCTGCAGTGGCCAACCTCACTAAACTTCTCAAGGCCAACCTTGATGCATCCCTCAAGTCAACCATGGAAGAGGTTGTTGAACAGAAAAAGAAGCCTGTTCTTGCTTTCTTAAGCTTGAGCAGTGACAGGATGCAGAACATTCATGATGAGAATGTGTATCTACTTGAGGAGATGAAGTCTTTGAACTTAGCTCAGTCCCTAATGGCTACCACCATGAGTGAACTCAAACCCTAATGTTTTGATGCTGCTAAAAAGGGGGAAAGAGAAAGAGCAAGGGCAAAAGGTTCCTTGACCTTTGGTGAGGGAAGCAAGGGCAAAGACAAAGAGCCTGAAACCAAAGGAAAATGCAAAGCAGTCTAGAATTTGAAAGATTTGGATGAAGATGAGAAGTTGGCAATTGCTCTGAAGAACTCAGTAGCATCAGCTCAGGAGGAAGGAGCAAGACTTCAGCAAAGGCCTGGAGGAGAAGTGACAGGTTTGGACAAGGCTGCTGAAGGAGTCCAGACTAGAGGGCAAATCAAGAAAGCTAAAGGTAAGAAGAGAAAGGAAGAAACATTTACTGATTTTCCCAACAACTTAGAACTCCCTGCTAAGTTCAGAATAGTTGAAGAGCCCATCTCTAAGAAGGTCAAAACTGCTGAAAAGGACAAGACTGCTGAAGAAGACAAATCTGCTGAGATTGTCAAATCTGCTGAGCCTGCCAAGACTGCTGAAGTTCAAGAAGATGTAGAGATTATGTTTGAAGAAGGTTTTGGAGCAGAACCAAAGAAAAAGAGCACTGTGCTAGCTAATGATCCATCAAAACTATTTGAAGAAGGTTATGGCAAAGATGCTGAAACTCAGCAAAAATTGGCCATGATGAGAGCTTAAGAGAGGATGGATCTAGTGATTTAAGCAAACAGAGCCAGAGACAAAAGAAGAGCAGACTTTCAGAAGCCAAGGAGGAAGAGGGCTACATATAACAAGTTGAAGCCACAGTTGCTGATCAAGATGGACACTAAATATCCTCACATGGATAAATGGGTTCCAATCCTAATGAATGATAACTGGGAAGAGGCCAAGAGGGAGTTTTTCTATGATTACTATGTCATAGGCAGATGGAATGAGGAAGATCCCAACTCCACCTTCACTCAGTTTATGATTGACTATCATAGGGAACTTTATCAACAACTTCTTGCTGCAGCAGACATGGCAAGAATTGAGTTCAATGCCCCTAAGACAATCATCTACATGCCTCCCAAGAAAGATGGATTCATTGACCAATCAAGAATGTTCCAAGAGTTCTTTGAAATCCTGAAGCTGAATAGGATGGTACTTGGGCATAAGGGAACAAATCAAGAGGCTATGGAGCTGAAGAAGAGGGTTTGGGCACAGTATAGGATGGTGCCACCTCCTGAAGATAATCTCTGAAACTGGCTAAGTCTTCTTGACCCTTAACTACCCTAAGTGCTGAATAGGATGAGTACTTACTCTTGGCTACTGATCTGTTGATATGGTCATCTCTGCTGAAAATGTTCAAAGCCTGCCAATCCATCATTTTTGCTCTGATCACATGATTACTTTACTGCCATGATCATATGTTCTCTTAGTTATTTTTGCTCTGATCAAATGATATGTAATTGCTCTGATTCATGCTCTGATAAGTACATTTGACTATCAACATGCTTGTAATGCCAATGATTTTATGAATGATAGTTGAATATTTATGTGAATCAAGAGATAACATCTCATTGTCTCAAATTACCTGACTTAAACCTATATGCAATCAAACAGTGATTACACTAACATATTTCTTTCAGGAAATTTGACCTTAGTCACATCTACTGAAGATAAATATAATAAGTGTAGTCAAATCACCTTTTCATAGACTGTATAGGTTTTGGCATCATCAAAAAGGGTGAAATTTTTGGGAATAAAATGAGAAGTTTTGATTAAGATACCAAAACCCCTTAAGACATGCCAATAGATAAGTCAAATATAAATGAACATATTTCAGGAATGTTGGAACATGTAGCTTAAGGCTAGTTGAGAAGCTGGAATGTTAGGCAACTCTTAGTATAATAGATGCACAAGTTGAGGGGGAACACATGCTTAGAATTCTACAAGAATCAAGTCCTCTCAAGACTCAGAATCAAATAGACCTTAAATCTGTTGATGGACAACTGTGCTGATCAAGTCAGCTTAGTTGTAGTGCAACCTATCTGAAGATCAATTGAGTTGAATGCATCATCAATACCAAGTCTACTGAAGCATATGTCAAAGTTCAGAAGTGTTGGTCCTGAAAGGAGTATATAACAAGTGTATGGGGGGGGGGGAATACACTTGTATGGGAAACTTTTTCAAACTTTGATCAAACCAGACTTCAGCAAGGTTGTCCTGGACAACTCTGTTGTTATGATTAACTCTTTATAGATAATCAAACTACTACGTACTATTGAGTACTTAGTTGAATAACTATCTAAGGGAGTTATGTGTGCGAAATTAGTGGTTAGCCCTTTAGCTTAAACTCCTTTTAAGTTCTGAAATCACCTTAACAATTTATCCAGTTTTAGGGAACTTGTCCAAATATGTTTTGCACAGTCTTAGGTAAATATCTTTGAAAGTTCAGTTTGTGTGTAGTGTTTTATGAATGTAAATGCTTGAAAGTAAAACAACACAAGATTTTATAGTGGTTCAGAGACTGAAGCTCCTACATCCACTTTCCCTAATTTAACAGGATAATTCCTTCACTCTTGGAATTAACTTCTTTTATAGTGCCAAGGTGCACTTGATCAACCACACCACTCCTTGGTGCCTTGATCCCTAGTATGTCAAGAGTCCTAGTACCCTTTCTCAACTCAGAATTAACTGTTCTTCTCTCAACAGTTAACTCCTTACACTTCTACTACTACAACCTTCTAGCTTTCTGTCTTGAAGGGTAAAAGGGTTGAAGTTTGGTTCCAACTAATGAGATATCCTTTACAATGAGGTTCAGTGTATAAGGATAGGATATCTCTCTAAGCTTTGTATGGATATACAATGAGGTTTAGCTTAGAATGAAGTGTTTTTGGAAACTGTGAATATTCTTAAGAAAGCTTGAAGGCTTTGAGCTTGTAGTTTCCTCTAGAATGTAGAATGGTTGGATGCCTTCAAATGGTTTCCACACTTCTGTATTTATAGACAAAATTGAGGATTTGCCCGTTGGAAAGACAGCCTCAATTGTCCATAAATGTCTTCCTTGAACTCTGCAACTGGAAGACGGATTCTTGATAGTGACATGTCCTTAACTTGGGAAATAAACGGCGGTAACTACTTTGTCTTCACTTTGCAGCACTTTTCCCAATGTCTGACTTCAAGATTCACTTGGTCAAACATGGACATTACTTCTGATCATTGATTCTGAGATAAGGACAACATTCCTTATCACTTGGTCAACTCTGCTTATCAAGATCAGCAGATTCTGCTTATCAGCAGTGTTGGCTTGCTGTTCAGATGAGTTGGCTTCTTGTACTTTCCATGCATCTTAGAGTAGGCTATTTTGTCTTCATGGCATTGGATAAGTGGTCTTGACCTCATCAGCATAGTTGGGCTTGTTCTTCAAAGCTTGTTCTGGTTCAAATGTGCTGAGACAATCTTGCTGGACAACTCTTCTAAACTTGATATTTATTGCAGTAGACTTGATCTTGATGATCTATTCCACTCAGTTGATCTTCAGATAAGTTGTTCTATACTGAGCTGACTTGATCAGCACAGTTGTCCATCAGCAGACTTAAGGTCAATCCAAGACTGAGCCTTGAGGGGACTTGGTCTTTATAAACTTCTAAGCATGTGTTCCCCCTCAATTTGTGCATCTATTGATCTAAGAGCTGCCTAACATATCAGCTTCTCAACTAGTCTTAAGCTACATGTTCCAACAAACTTGAAACATGTTCATGTAATCCGACTTACTTATTTGGCATATCTCAAAGGGGTTTTGGTATCATAATCAAAACTCATTTTATTCCCAACAATTTCCCCCTTTTTGATGATGCCAAAACCTATACAATCTATGCAAAGGTGACTTGACTACACTTATTACATTTTTCTTCAGTAGAGGTGACTTAGGTCAAGTTTCCTGAAAGAAAATGTGTTAGTGTAATTACTGTTTTTATTGCATATAGGTTGTTAAGTCAGGCAAGTTGAGATCATATAATGTTGTTTCTGGATTCATAAACATGTTCAACTATCATTAATAATATCATGGATCATTACAGGCATGTTGATAGTTAAACTAACATATCAGAGAATGAATCAAACAACATTACATATGGAATATCAGAGCATAAACTAACATGGTACATACTCAGAGCAAATGCTAGTTATTAGAGCAAAAAGGCATTTCAGCAGACTTGAGCAACTTTCAGTAGACAAGATCATATCAGCAAGGCACCAATCAAGATCAAATGTTCATCCAAATCAGCACATAAGGGTCAAGAGGACTTAGCCAATTCAAAGGTTATCTTCAGGAGGTGGCACCATCCCATATTGTGCCCACACTCTTTTCTTCAACTCCATGGCCTCTTGATTAGTTCCCTTTGGTCCTACCACCATCCTGTTCAACTTTAGGATTTCCAGGAACTCTTGAAGGATTCTTGACTGATCTATGAAGCCATCTTTCTTGGGAGGCATATAGATGATTGGCTCAGGGGCTGTGAGTTCAAATCTTGCAATATCAGCAGCTGCAAGGAGTTGCTGGTACAGCTCCCTGTGATAGTCAATCATGAACTTGGTAAAAGTGGATTTTACATCTTCTTCATTCCACCTGCCAATGACATAATAGTCAAAGACAAACTCCCTTTTAGCGTCTTCCCAAGTGTCATTGAGCTGAATTGGGACCCATTTATCCAAGTGAGGATACTTGGTGTCCATTGGGATCAACAACTTTGAATTCATCTTGTTATAGGTTGCTCTTCTTCTGGGCTTCTGGAAGTCAGCCCTTCTCTTACCCCTTGCTCTATTTGCTTCCTCAATCAAATCCATCTTCTCTTGGGCTCTCATCATAGCCAACTTCTGTTGAGTTTCAGGATCCTTGCCATATCCTTCTACAAACAGCTTGGATGGATCTAGCACTGTTGTTTTCTTCTTTGGTTTAGGTCCAAAGCCTTCTTCAAATAGCTCTTCAACATTTCTAGTAGCTTTGGGACCTTCAGCAGATTTGGTCTCAGAAGACTTGACAGTCTCGGCATTTTTGCCTTCTTCAGCAATTTTGACCTGTTCAGCAGTCTTGTCCTTTTCAGCAGTTTTAGCCTTTTTGGAGGAAGGTTCTTCTTCTTCAATTCTGAATTCAAGAGGTAGATCAAGGTTGTTAGGAAAATCTGTAAAAGTTTCAGTTTTCCTCTTGCTTCCTTTTGCCTTTCTGAGTTGGCCTCTTGTCTGGACTCCTTCAGTGGACTTGTCCAGTCCTGATACTTCTCCTCCTGGCCTCTGCTGAAGCCTTGTTCTCTCTTCTTGAGCTGATGCCATTTAATTTTTCATGGCTATGGCCAACTGTTCCTCTTCATCAACCTCTTCCAGGTTCAACACTGCTTCTTCTTTGCCTTTGGATTCTGGCACTTTCTCCTTGCCTTTGCCTTCTCCAATGGTCAAGGCATCTTTTGCCATTGCTCTTTCCCTTTCCCCCTTTTTAGCAGCATCAAAGCATTGGGGCTTCAGCTCACTCATTGTAGTGGCCATAAGGGATTGGGCTTGATTTAGGGACTTCATCTCCTCTAGCAGATATACATTCTCATCATGTATATTCTGCATCCTGTCACTGCTCAAGCTTAGGAAAGCTAGAACAGGCTTCATTTTCTGCTCAACAACCTCTTCCATGGTTGTTTTGAGGGATGTATCAAGGTTTGCCTTCAAGAAGTCAGTAAGATTGTCCACTGCACTTTCAGCAATTTTGGCCATCACTTCTTGTGAAATTTTTTCTGAAGCAGCTTTCACCATAGCTAGCCCCATCTCTTCAGCTCTTTTCCTTTGAATAGCAGTCTTCTTGCCAAGTGCTTGTTTGAAAACCAATCTCAAGGCTTTGAAATTGTTATTGTGGTTGTCTCTAAGAAGTTTTTGGTCTTTCTTGACCTCTTTGGAGATAAATTCCATACTGGCTTTTGCTTTCTGGACTTCAGTAGAGATGGTTTGCAACCCAGTCTCTACTCCACTAATACTTGCCTCAATTGTGGGTAGCACCACATCTTCAGAGCCAGTGAGCCTCATCTCAACAGATGCCAAGGTTCTACCTTGCTCATCAGTTTGGACTTGATGAGCCAAAGAGTCCAACTTTGCTGATTGTTCACCAAGAATAGTTTGGGCTGAGCTGGAATCCACTTGAATGTGTGTATCAGTGAGGAGATCATCTGCAAATATTTGGTCAAAAGAGATACCTGCAATATCAGAAAAATCAAAAGGGTTAGAAAATAAACACTCATCACCCTCAGTATTTTTAGCATAAGACTCTGATACATCAGCAGCCTTCTCCTTATTTGCAACTGATTATTTTCTCCCTTCAATATTAATTTCCTCACACAAAGGGACAGGCCTCCTCTCCTCAAGGGTTTCCTTAAGTTCAGACTTGACTTCAAGAATAACCTGCCCTTCCTCACTTATTCCACCCTCATTTGGTGGTACACTCACTATCTTAGTGATTACAACATCTCTCTCTTCTACAGCTCCCTCTAGTTTTTCCACTAAATTTTCTTTTTCAACTCCTTCTCCTAGACCTGCAACATCTCCACCCTCAAAAAGGTTCAAAGATGGCAGTTGATGGGAGATCACAGTGCTTATTTCAGCAGCCACTGAGTCATCCTGAATGATTAAGGGCTGGTCAGTGTCCAACTCTGCTGACACTGATGAGGCCTTAATCAAACCAGCTTCTAAGATAGGAGCCTCAACATCTGTAAGTTGTGCCTTGGGTTCAGAAGAACCTTCATTGGAAGATGCATCTTTGGCTGTGTCACCAGCTCTGGTCAACACTTCTGAAGATACAAAACCTCTTATATGGTAGGTCAAGAGAGGGGTTGAAAGCAGTTTGGTTTCAGGAGGGTTGGGATGAGAGGGTTTTGGGGGGTTTGAAGGATCATCTTTGCTATCATCATTTGAGCTGCTATCAGGGTGCTTGATCCATTTAGCTAGTATCTCTTTCTCCTCAGCAATCGTGGCAGCTACTAACATTGCGAACACATCCTCATCAGTGAGGAATCTTGTCTTGTTTACACCAGCAAAGTGAAGTAATCTTCTTTCCTCTATCTGCCACCAATTTGCACCCTTATCTTGGATGACTTGAGCAATTTCCATGATTGTCTTGTCCTTGACATCCACCAATGTCCTCAGATCATGGAACATCCCTTGAATTCTAGGGAATTCTGCAAGTTGTGGGTACAAACTGTCCATAGTAGCTTTTGCTCCACCTCTGAGCATACTCTCATAAGTATACTCCTCCCCATCCTCACTTGACTGAGGACTTTGGGTTATAGGTGAGTTGGCTCTGGGTTCAGGGATATTGGCTTGAAGAGTGGCTTCAGGAAGGTTGAGTTTAGAGGGGTTGGGTGCAACAATGGGTGCTTCAGTTGCTTTTGAGAGCAATGGATCTGAAGGGGCTTTCCTCAGTGGGGTTGGCTCTAGAAGTTCATGTTCTAATGCTTTTGAGTATTTGAGCATTGATGAATCAAGTGGAGATAGAAGTCTTGATTCATCCACACCAATATCAGCCAGCACATCCATTGGCCCTCTTTGTGCACTCCCTTCTGGAGAATATCTCTTGATGAGGTTCAAAGGGGTGATGGGTCGGTTTTCAGGGGTTTTGTGGGTATCAAGGGAGTTGGGCTCATGATGTTGGGTTTTAGGGAGTTTGGACTCAAGAGTTCCAGAAACCAGAAGAATTGGTTCTAGTTTTGGATTTGGTTCTACTTTCTGCCCTACTTTCCCTTAAGACAACTTGAAGGGTCATTTCTTCCTGAAGATCCAACATCTTCTCAGAGGGTTTGGCCCTTCTCTTGCTAGCCCTGCTACTGCCACTTCCTTCCTCCTCAGGGACAACTTCCCTGACCCTTTTATCTCCCCTTTTCTTCTGCCTGACTTCATTATACTTTTGTCTCAACTCTTTTGAATGATCAAAGGGAACTTGTACTCCTTCTTCTGCAACATCATCAACCTGTGTTGATGCTCTAGAGGTTTCCTCTGAGGGGAGTTGAGATAACTTCTTTGTCTTTACAGCTCTGGCCTTAGTCCTTTTCTTCAACTTTGGCTTCTTCTCAACCTCTTTTTCAGCAGGTTTGGCCAGAAGCATTCTTCTTTGTTCAGTCTTCTTACTCAACTTCCTGAACATTACTTTCTGGGCTGGGAGAGGCTTTGCAAATGTTTGCATCTCAGTGTAGTGAGAAAAACTCTTTATCAGTAAGCTTGCCCTTGTGAAATACTTGAGTTTACCCTCTAACACCACCTTGTTGTGGACTCTCACTTTGAATTTAGCCTTCTCCTTCATCATGTCATTCAAGATGAATTCTCTCCAGTTGAATTTGATGCCCTTATCACTGGCATCAATCACTGCAGCCATAATTCTAATTCTGGGTGCACTTACTTGCTCTAAGCTCCCAGTGTTGCTTAGCAGACTCTTTGTAATTACCTCAAAGAGATTGAGATATTCAGGCTTAAGAGTTCTTTTGTGTTGAGTGGAGGAAATAGGAATTGGTACTAGCAACCATTCTTGAGCAATCTCCTCTTCATGCCCATTTCCATAGAACTCTGGATTCCTTCCTTCAGAAGGCAATCCAAAAGCACTTTCAACATCTTCAGAAGAGAACTTAACTTTGTGGAATCTCTCTTCTTCTTCACCTTCTGCAATATATGACAACCTTGTTGTCACCTCACCATCCTCTGGTTTGCCTCTCCATTTAAGGAAGGCAAAGAACTCTGCCATATAACCTTCAAGGCAAGAACTGGGCCTTTCTTGCATTAACTTTTGCAAGCCTGCTTTTCTCAACCATCAGTGTAAAAGGATAGGATATCTCTCTAAGCTTGTATGGATATACAATGAGGTTCAGCTTAGGTTGAAGTGTTTCTGGAAACTATGAATGTTCTAGGAAAGCTTGAAGGATTATGAGCTTGTAGTTTCCTCTTGATTGCAGGATAGTTGGATGCCTTCAATGGTTTCCACACTTCAATTATTTATAGAAAAATTTGAGGATTTGCCCGTTGGAGAGACAGCCTCAAAATGTCTATATTTGTCTTCCTTGAACTTTGCAACTGGAAGACAGATTCTTGAAAGTGACATGTCTTTAATTTGGGAAGTAAACGGCTGTGAATATTTTGTCTTGACTTTGAAGCTCTCTTCCCAATGTTTGACTCCAAGATTCACTTGATCAAACATGGACATAACTTCTGATGATTGGTCCTATGTTAAAGACAACATTCCTTATCATTGGGACAGTTCTTCTTATCACTTTCAGCAGAGTTTGCTTATTAGCAATGTTGGCTTTGCTCTTCAGATGACTTGGCTCTTTCTCTTTCCATGTATGTCTCTTGATGGTCTTTGAGCATTCATGGCTTTAGATCAGTAGCTTTGACCTTATCAACAAAGTTGGACTTGTCTTGAAACTGTTCTGGTTCAAGTGTGCTGAGACATTTCTGTTGTTCAAACCTTCTGAGCTTTGACATATGCTTCAGTAGACTTGGTCTTGATGATGCATTCTATTCAATTGATCTTCAGATAGGTTGCACCACAACTATGCTGACTTGATCAACACAGTTGTCCATCAACAGGCTTAAGGTCAATTTGATTTTAAGCCTTGAGGGGACTTCATTCTTGTAATCTTCTAAGCATGAGTTCCCCCTCAACTTGTGCATCTAAATTACTAAGAGCTGCCTAAAAGTTCAGCTTCTCAACTAGCCTTAAGCTACATGTTCCAACATTCCTGAAACATGTTCATTTCATTTGACTTATCTAAATATCATGTCTTAAAGGGGTTTTGGTATCTTAATCAAAACTTCTCATTTTATTCCCGACAATTTCCCCCTTTTTGATGATGCCAAAAACCTATACATTCTATGTAAAGGTGACTTGACTACACTTATTACATATAACTTTAGTAGATAGGACTTAGGTCAAATTTCCTGAAAGAAACATGTTAGTGTAATCACAGTTTAAGTGCATATAGGTTTAAGTCAGGCAAGTTGAGACAATGAGATGTTATCTCTTGATTCACACAACATTCAACTATCATTCATATAATCATTGGCATTACAAGCATGATGATAATCAAACAAACTTATCAGCGCATGAATCAGAAAAGTTACAGAGATACATCATTTAATCAGAGCAAACATATGATCAGAGCAAATAGGAAAACATGTGATCAGAGTAAGACATGAATCAGCAGACTTTGAACAGTTTTTAGTAGAGATGACCAAATCATCAATATCAGCAGCCAAGAGCAAATATCCATCCAATTTCAGCACTCAAGGCAAATAAGGGACAAGAGGACTTAACAGGTTCAGAGACTGTCTTCAGGGGGTGGCACCATTCCATATTGTGCCCAAACTCTCTTCTTCAGCTCCATTGCCTCTTGGTTTGTTCCCTTGGGCCCAAGCACCATCCTATTCAGCTTCAGAATCTGGATGAACTCTTGAAATATCTGTGATTGGTCTATGAAGCCATCTTTCTTGGGAGGCATGTAGATGATTGGCTTAGGTGCATTGAACTCAATTCTTGTCGTATATGCAGCATCAAGGAGTTGTTGGTAGAGTTCCCCATGATAGTCAATCATGAACTGAGTAAAAGTGGAGTTGGGATCTTCTTCCATCCATTTGCCTATGACATAGTAATCATAGACAAACTCCCTCTTAGCCTCCTCCCAGTTATCATTTAGCTGAATTGGAACCCATCTATCCATGTGTGGATATTTGGTGTCCATCTGGATTAGCAACTGGGGCTTCAGTTTGTTGTAGGTAGCCCTCTTCCTCCTTGGCTTCTGGAAATCTGCTCTTCTTTTGTCTCTAGCCCTGTTAGCTTCCATTATTTGATCCACTTTCTCCCGAGATCTCATCATGGCCAACTTTTGCTGAGTTTCAGCATCTTTGCCATATCCTTCCACAAAGATCTTAGATGGATCATTTTCTAGCACTGTTATCTTTCTCCTTGGTTCAGCTCCAAAACCTTCTTCAAACAATATCTCAACATTCTCTTGGGTTTTAGCAGGCTTGGGGCATTCAATAGACTCAGTTTCAACAATCTTGTTAATCTCAGCAGTTTTGTCCTCTTCAGTAGTCTTGTCCTTTTCAGCAGCTTTGACTTTCTTAGATGTAGGCACTTCTTCTTCTACTCTGAACTCAACAGGTAGATCTCCTCAAGCAGATATACATTCTCATCATATATGTTCTGCATTCTGTCACTGCTCAAGCTTAGAAAAGCTAGAACAGGCTTCATTTTCTGTTCCACAACCTGTTCCATGGTTGTTTTGAGGGATGCATCAAGGCTTGCCTTTAGGAAATCAGTGAGGTTGACCACTGCAGATTCAACAATTTTGGTCATCACCTCCTGAGTAAACTTTTCTGAAGCTGTTTTGACCATAGCCAGCCTCATTTCCTCTGCTCTCTTCTCCTCTAAAGTGCAGTCTTCCTGCTTATTGCTTGCTTGACAACCAGTGTCAAAGCTTTCACATTCTTGTTGTGGTTGTCTCTGAGCAATTTCTGATCCTTTCTGACTTCCTTGGTGAAAGATTCCATGCTAGTCTTGGCTTTCTGAACTTCAGTGGAGATGGTTTGCAAACCAGATTCTACTCTACTGATCCTTGCCTCAATGGTGGGTAACACCACTTCTTCAGAGCCTGTCAGCCTCATCTCTACTGATGCCAAGGTTCTACCTTGCTCATCCAAGGCCTCTGAAGTCTCAGCATGGGCAATTTCCACCTGTAAACACATCATCAACAAAGATTTGATCAAGGGTTACACCTGCAAAGTCAGAAAAATCAAACTTGTTAGCAAAAATGCTCTCATCACCCTCATAATCTTTTGCATAAGACTCTGATACATCAGCAGTCTTCTTCTCATTTTCTTTTTTTTGAATTACATTAAATACCCATCCCTTTTCCCCTCCCCATGACTCGAACCCAGGATATAAATCCTAGGTAGTGGTGCTCTAACCACTTGAGCTATCCAACTTCGTCATCTTCTTCTTCTTCTTCTTCTCATTTTCAACTCTCTCTTTTCTCCCTTCATTAAATATTTTCTCACAATCAGGGTCAGGCCTCCTCTCCTCAAGGGTTTCTTGAAGTTCAGATTTGACTTCAAGAATAACCTGCTCCTCCTCAATTATACCACCCTCATTTTGTGGTACACTCACTATCTTAGCTATGATCACATCTCTCTCATCCTTAACTCCCTCTGATTTTTTGACTAAATCATCCTTTTCAACTCCACCACTTAAACATGCAGCTTTTTCACCCTCAACAGGGTTCAAAGAAGGCAGTTGTTGGGAGATCACAATGCTTGGTTCTAAAGCCACTGAGTCATCCTGAATGGTTAAGGGCTGGTCAGTGTCCAACTCTCCTGACACTGATGAGGTCTTAACCAAACCAGCTTCTAAGTGGGTAGCCTCAACATCATTAAGCTGTGCCTTGGGTTCAGAAGAACCTTCATTGGCAGATGCATCTTTGGCTGTGTTGCCATCTTTGGTCAACACCTCTAAGGATACAGAGCCCTTCCTATGATAGGTCAAGTAGTGAACTGTGGGTTGTTTGGGACCAGGAGGGTTGGGATTTGTGGGATCATTATTGTCATCATCATTTGAGCTACTTTTAGGATGTTTGATCCCTTCGGCAATTCTGTCGTTTTCTTCAGCAATTTTGTCTGCTACTAGCTTTGCAAAGACTTCCTCATCAGTCAGGAATCTTGTCTTGTTCACTCCTGCAAAGTGTAGCAGCCTACTCTCCTCTATTTGCCACCAGTTTGATCCTTTATCTTGTATAACTTGGGCAATCTCCATGATGGTCTTGTCTTTAACTTCAACTAGAGCTCTCAAATCATGGAACTGCCTTTGCAATCTTGGGAATTCAGCAAGATTCGGATACAAACTATCCACAGTAGCTCTGGCTCCACCTCTGAGCATACCTTCATAGGTATACTCCTCCTTATCTCCACTAGATTGGAGACTTTGGGTTATAGGAGAGTTGGCTCTGGGTTCAGAAGGGTTGGCTTCAAGGTTGGCTTCAGGGAGATTGGGTTCAGAAGGGTTAGGTTCAACAATGGTTTCTTCAGTTGATTTTGAGAGCAAAGGTTCTGAAGTGGGTTTACTCAGGGGAGTTCGCTCAAATAGGGCAGCTTCTAAGAACCTAGAGTAATTCAGCATGGACGAGTCAAGGGGTGACAACAATCTTGACTCATCTACTGCAATATCAGCCAATATATCTATCAGGAGAATATCTCTTTGTTAGGTTTAGAGGGATGATGGGTTGGTCTTGGGGGGTTATATGGGTTTCAGGAGAGTTGGGTTCAAGGGTTTGGGTTTCAGGAAGTTTGGATTCTGGAGTTCCAGATTCAGGAGAATTGGATTTGTACTTAGACTTAGACTTTGTCCTACTTTCAGCTCTAATTTCCCTTAGAGCTAATTGCAAAGTCCGCTACTCCTGAAACTCTAGCATCTTTTCAGAAGGCTTGGCCCTTCTCTTGCTAGCTCTTGAGCTTCCACTCCCTTCCTCATCAGGGACAACGTCCCTGATACTCTTCTCTCCTTTCTTCTTCTTCACCACCATTGGAAATCTTTCCCTTATTTCCTCAGAATCTGAGGGCACTTGCACTCCTTCAGCAGCAACTTCATCCACCTCTGCTGAAGCACCATAATTCTCTTCTGAAAGAATTTTGGATACCCTCTTTGTTTTGACAACCCTTGCCTTTGTTCTAGTTTTCAACTTTGGCTTCTTCTCTACCTCTTCTTTGACAGGTTTGGCCAATTGTTGTCTCCTTTGTTCAGACTTCTTGTTAAGTTTCCTGAACATGATTTTCTGGGCTGGAAGGGGTTTTGCAAAAGTCTGCATCTCTGAGTAATGAGAGAACTTCTCAATCAGCAGACTTGCCCTTGTGCAGTATTTCAGTTTGCCCTCCAACACTACTTTCATGTGAGCCTTCACCTTGAACTTGGCTTTCTCTTTCATCATTTCACCCATGATGAAATCACTCCAATTGAACTTGATGCCCTTGTCACTGACATCAATGACAGCAGCCATGATCCTGATTCTGGGTGAACTTACTTGTTCTAAGCTTCCAGTGTTGCTTAGAAGGCTCTTTGTCACCACCTCAAACAAGGTTAAGAACTTGGGTTTGAGTGTGTTCTTGTGTTGGGTTGAGGAGATGGGACCTGGAATGAGAAGCCATTCTTGAGCTATTTCCTGCTCATGCCCTGTGCCATAAATTTCTGGATTCCTTCCTTCAGAGGGTAATCCATATGCACCTTCAAGGTCCTCTTCTGTGAATTTGACTATGTGTGACGTCTCCTCTTCAGCAACATATGTCAACCTAGTTGACACTTCTCCTCCATTGGCCTTGCCTTTCCACTTGAGGAAGGAAAAGAACTCTGCCATGTATTGCTCTAGACAGGAACTGGGCTTGCTCTTCATAAATTTCTGAAGGCCAGCTCTTCTCAGCCATCTCAGAGTGGGAGTGATTTCAGGGGCTTCACTCTCAAATGATACTATGGGTTCAAAGATGAGATTGGTTTTCTTACTGAGATAATTTAAATCAAGGTCTAATTCCTTGTTGGAAAAATCTACCATCATCTCTGGTCTTGCTTTTGGTGCCATTGATAGAACAATGAGAGGTTTTGAGAGAGTTTGAAAAATTAGGGTTTCAAGAGTTGGTATAATGCGTGGGGAAGAAATGAGACTTGGGGGCTTCTTAAGACTTGTGGTATATTCCAAAAAGAATGTTTGTCATTGAATAGGTAATTCTTAAGGCAATTCAAATGTTGGCAAAAGAGGAAATCAAATTTTGAGTGGCCAAGATTAAATCAGGGGAGTTGGCCAAAATTTGATCCAACGGTTGAAATCAATGAAACTGTTTTGAAAACTGTTTTTATTCAAAACGTGGGAAGGTGTTAATATTAGTTAAAGGCTGGGGGGGTTATCAAGGTAGATAGTGGCTCGAAATGTTTAATGCAAACAAGAGTTAAATCTTGGCATTTAATGCATTGAAAGTGACTCTTTGGGTAGGGGACATATTAAATCTTTGTAAAGGTGATGGCTTAAAGAGGAACGGGACAGCCATTAAAGTAGGCAATGATTTCCCAAAATAGGTGCTTATCAGACCAAGATTTGTTTTGATAGCCAGACCAACTTATCTGCCCCTACACGGACAAGTAGTGTCCTGAACTCTCATAGACAAGTGTCCTGAACCTTTGTGGACAAGTGTCCTGAAGTGAGCTCTGCTCAACTTCTCTGATGAGTTTAGAGTCATTTCTTCTGAATTTCAGTAGACTTGCCCAAGTCTGCTGAAGATTACTTTCAGTTCCCCCTTAATTGTGGAACTCCATTGGGCTTACTTGTCCAACTTCCCTCACTCAAGAAGTCTCAATTCTGCTGAAAGTTCCAAGAACCTTGCTTCAGCAAGTGGCTTTGTCAAAATATCAGCCTTTTGGTGATCTATGTGAATTTTCACCAATTTGATGTCCTTCTTCTCCACATGGTCTCTAATGAAGTGATGCTTGATTTCAATATGCTTGCATCTTGTGTGTAACACTGGATTTTGTGAGATTGCAATTGCACTGTTGTTATCACAAAAAATTGGCACTTCAATAGAGTTGACATTGTAGTCTCTAAGTTGTTGTCTCAACCAAAGGATCTGAGCACAACAACTTCCAGCTGCAACATATTCAGCTTCAATAGTGGAAGTGGCCACAGTGTTTTGCTTGTTTGAGAACCAAGAAATGAGCTTATTTCCCAAGAATTGGCATGTTCCTGAAGTGGACTTCCTATCAATTCTGCAACCTACATAATCAGCATCTGAGTATCCAGTTAACTCAATGTTGTCATCAGCAGGGTACCAAAGGCCTAAGTTTTCAGTGCCTTTGAGATACCTCAAGATCCTCTTAGCAGCCTCTAGATGGCTCTTCTTAGGATTGGCTTGAAACCTTGCACATACACCTACTGCAAAGGTGATGTCAGGTCTGCTAGCAGTGAGATAGAGGAGGGAACCAATAATTCCTCTATACTCAGTAGAGTTGGTTGGAACACCACTCTCATCAGGATCCATCTTCCAATTAGTGTTCATTGGGGTCCTTACTGGCTTGCTAGTAGCACACCCAAACTTTTTGATCATTTCTCTGGTATACTTAGCTTGATTGATGAAGACTCCTTCTTTTGATTGCTTGACTTGTAGACCCAAGAAGAAATTCATCATTCCCATCATTGACATCTCAAACTTACTTTGCATGAGCTTTGGGAACTTTTCACACATCTTCTCATTTGGATATCCAAATATGATGTCATCAACATATATTTGGACAAGCAAGATGGCATCTCCTCCACAGATTTTGAACAGGGTTTTGTCTACTGTCCCTTAGACAAAACCATGATCCAATAGAAACTGTGAAAGGGTATCATACCAAGCTCTTGGAGCTTGCCTGAGTCCATAAAGAGCTTTCTTAACCATGATCCAATAGAAACTGTTAAAGGGTATCATACCAGGGGGTTGCTCTACATAGACTTCTTCCTTCAGCACTTCTTGTGGGAAGCATAGGCTAAGAACAGCCTTATTGCTTCAAGTCTTGCCACTGGTGTAAAAGTCTCATCATAGTCAATGCCTTCTGATTGACAATAACCCTTGGCCACCAATCTAGCCTTGTTTCTAACTATCACATCATTCTCATTATTCTTGTTCTTGAACACCCATTTGGTGCCAATAACATCTTGATGTGAAGGTCTGTCAACTAGTTCCCATACATCATTTCTTGTGAACTGGTACAGCTCCTCTTGCATAGCTGTAATCTAGTTTGCATCTTTAAGTGCTTCATCAATATCCTTTGGTTCCTGTTCTGATAGAAAACAACAGAACAAAGAACTTTCACCATGAAATCTTCTAGTTTTGACTCCTACACTTGGATCACCAAGTATCAAGTTAGTTGGATGGTCAGTTAACCAGGTCCGTCTTTTCCTGATCCCTTCAGTGGAGTTGTCCTCTACTAAGGTTGAGTCACTAGGATTATAAAATTCAGGGAAATTCAATGCAGGATCTAATTCAGGATCATATTCAGGGGTGTTGTCCTCAATGTCAGGAACATTGGTATTTTCAACATTATTATTTCCCCCTAGAATATTTAATCCATTAACTACCTCAGCAGGGCCTGCTTCTTCATTGGTAGTTGTTACCTGATTATGAACTAGGATTGGATCAATCAGATCATCAATTCCTTTAGTGGGGGTTGCCTCAGGGATATTGCCTTCAAGAGTGTTGTTCAGTCTAGTGATTTCAGAAGGAATGGTCTGGACAACATCTATGAACATAGTATCTTTGTCTTTTAAGCTCAGTCTGGTTGTCCTTTGTGTGATGTCATCAGTATCCAGGTTCTTATTCCTAATCTCAAGGATAGATTCATCAACCACAACATGGGGTGTTTCTTGTTGTAGACTCTAAAAGCTTTACTGATTTGGGAATATCCAAGAAATATCCCTTCATCAGCTTTGCTATCAAAGGCTTTCAACTGCTCTTTCCCATTGTTGTGAATGAAACGTTTACAACCAAATATGTGAAAGTAAGATACTTTAGACAATCTTCCTTTCCAGAGTTCATAAGGGGTTTTGCCTTGTCCCTTAGTAATCAAACATCTATTCTGAGTATAGCATGCAGTGTTTATAGCTTCAGCCCAAAACCTCTCAGGTAGGTTTGAATCAGCAATTAAAGTTCTGGCAGACTCTTTAAGAGTTCTATTTCTTCTTTCTACAACCCCATTCTGCTGAGGGGTTCTAGCTGCTGAAGTTTCATGGGCTATTCCATTTTCAGTGCAATACTCATTGATGTATGAATTAATGAAATCAGTGCCTTTATCAGATCTTATCTTGATAATGTTAAGGCTTTTCTCATTTGACAGTCTCTTTAATAGTTCAGGGAGTTTGACTTGTGTTTCCTTCTTATTAAGGAGAAATACTACCCATGTGAACCTAGAGAAGTCATCTACTATAACCAATGTGTATTTTATACCATTTATGCTTGCACGGGTAATTGGTCCAAATAAGTCCAAATGTAACAGTTCAAGTACCCTTTCAGTAGAGATGACTGGTTTGCCTTTAAATGAAGCTTTAACCTGTTTTCCTTCTTGGCATAGTTTACAAACACGCTCTTTAATGAATACTTCATTAGGCAGTCCTTTAACTAATGCATTTCTAGCAAGCATGTTCATGGATTTAAAGTTCAGGTGGTTTAGTCTTTTATGCCATAACCAACTTTGTTCATTTGAGCTCCTAGCAATAAAGCATGCAACATCAGTAGACTTGTCCCAGTCAGCAAAATACACATTACCTTTCCTAGTTCCAGTCAATAGAGTTTGTTGAGTTTTATTTTTTATTAAGCATTTTCCACTTGTGAACTCAACATTGTATCATTTATCACAAAACTGACTTATGCTTAGGAGATTGTATTTGAGACCAGCCACATAAGATACATTGGATACCTTGATATTACCAATTATCACGGTACCATAACCTTTTGTGGTTGCTTATGAGCTATCTCCAAAGGTGACATTAGGGCCTTCTTGTTTAATAAATTCAGTGAGGAGATCTTTGTTTCCAGTCATGTGCCTTGAACATCCACTGGCCAAGTACCAAACTGTCTTTTTGCTTATGCTCATTAGCTTCTTATGGCCCTTTGGTACCTGCAATGATCAAGCTTTAGGTACCCTTTGAATTTTGGGTCTTGATAGGTTAGTTGTACCTTTAGGAACCCAAACTTGCCTAATTACCCTGATTGATTCAAGGTGGCTAAGTTGTTTTCCTCTAGCATCAATATACACAGTTTTTCCATTAAATGCCTTTGGGAAGGAGTGTGTGAAAGTGTTGACTCTGTAAGTTTCAGGAGAGTTGTCATTCCTCCTGAACTTATGAGTTCTTTGTGCTACTTGAGGGAAACTTTGAGGATGGGCATATGGATGACCATTACCCTTTGGCATGAAGGGTTTTGGTTGTCTCATTTTATTGTACCTATAAGGAGAGTTGACATTGGGTCTGTTCAACTGAGGTTTCCTCAGGGGAGTTGCCTGGGCTGAACATACCTTGGACAACTTCTCTGAATGTTGTTTAGTTGAGTTACCCTTCCATTGGGCCTACTCTGCTGAACACCATTCCTCCTGTATTCAAGGGGCCTTCGCCATTTCCTTAGGTATAGGCCTAGTTCCCTGAAGTACTTGAGTGGGTACTTCATGCATTTTGCCCTTTCCTTTGTTCAGTGGCTGAATTAGTTCATTTTCATCTTGTCGTGCCACTAACTTAACAAAGACTCTTTTAGTGTTACTTGTTGAAGCAACATGTGACGATTCAAATGGGTCATATCCTATCCCACTCTTTTCAGCCATATGTCTTTGGAAGCTCTGAATTTCCTCTATTGCTCTAGAGGATTTGTTCATAGAAGACATCTTAATTTTCAGGCTTTCTTCACTTGATTTGAGAATATCATATTGTTGGGATATAAATTCACCCTAAGCCCCACTTGATGTTAGTATAGTTTTGATGGCCAAAACACTTAGAGTTTATAAATGTAATAGGATCAGCTGACTTTGTATAGAACAGCTTAGACTAGTCTTGTGTGATTGACTGTATAGATATCAGTTGATCAGCACAGTCCCGGCTTACATGCGCTCCCTCAAGATGAGAAGAGTAGAAGACATGAAGACTAGGAGATCCTTGAAGACCAGTTAAGAAAGGTGCTTGTATACCTACTTAACTGATGGAGTCCCAGATTGAAGATGGCCTAAAGCAGGACATAAGAACTGCCAGATCAGAAGAGTTTTACTCTGCTGATATCAGAAGACAAAAGACTCAAGGCCAGAAGAGTAGTCAGAAGACTAGAAGCTCAGATCAGACGACTATGTGATCTTTCAGGACTCGGCTGATTCCAAAGTCATCTTGCAATTTAAACAGAGACCTACCTTATTTAGAAGATTGACATGATCCCAGGATTGAAGCAATCAAGCGGCTGGAATCAAGGAATCAAGCCATTATGGAAAGATTGCCCCAACGGCTAGTCAACTCCAACGGCTAGTTGCAAGCAATCACCACTATAAATACAAGAGGATGAGAAATCACAAAAAAAAAAAAAGTCACAACAAGAGAATTCAACATTTCCAGTAAGCAATTAAGCTAAAGTTGTACTGTCTCAAGAATTCTCAAAGAGCCAGAATCCATTAGATTATCCATAGCTCTTAAGTGATTTCTATCCAACCCTTAAGAACCTGAAACCTATTTCACATTGTTTATCATTTGTTTTAGGCAAAGTGATTAAGCAAATTATAAGTTTGAATCACTAGTTGGATACTCTTCAAAAACCCCAAACCCTCTCCGAAAGGTTAAAGTTTTTGAAACCCTCAAAGTGCAAGTGCTTACAATCACTTGTGGAGACCGTAGCTGTTAGGACGGCTCAGATCTCAAAGTCCTATCCTTGGGACTATAAAGGTCAAGACCCTTGTAATTTGCGGTAAATTAAAGGGATTAAACTTCACGTTAGGACGTGAGAGTGGACGTAGGATCGTATATCCGAACCACTATAAACCTGGTGTTATCTACTTTCTGCACTTTACTTTACTGTCATTTCATCTATCTTATATAGTGCATACTGTGTTTTAACTGTCTTCAAAACAAGGCCACAACCTTCAAACCAGCATCAGCTGAGTATTTCTATTAAGTAAATAACTTGGCACATTCAAAAGAAACTAAGAGAACGAGTTTAAACAAGGCCTACCATAATTCCGCATATAACCTCCTCTATCAGATCACTATAGTCATCTGGACCAGCAGACCTGTAGTCCAGCAGACATAACAATCAGAAGAGGTTCCCAACTCTCTTGAAAAAGTTTTAAAGTCTATTCACCCCTCCCCTCTAGACTTTAATCCCATTCACTACTCGTTCAGGGACCAACAAGTGGTATCAGAGCAGTGGTTCTAACGGACTACTGTCTCTAGATTATCAGAAGACTTGAGGGAGTCTTTTTGTAGTCCTCTTGAACAGATCTTTTTTCTTTTGAAAAACTTGTTTTCGAAAACTCATACAGCATGAGTGCTAATATGCGTAAGTTGCCTAAGTTTTCAGTGGAGGATTATGATTACTGGAAAATCAGGATGAGGAAGAATCTCACATCAGTCCACTACAAGATGTGGTCAGTAATCACTGAAGGCCAAATCACCATCATGGCAGTCAACACTGCAAATGGTGATCCAGAAGTTCCAGTTGGAGAACTAGCCCCCAAGCCGATGAAGGATCTCACACCAGAAGAGATGAAGCAGTCAAATCTTGACAGTATTGCTCAAGATTACATCATGCAAACTCTTCCAAATGAGTACATTGCAAAAGTACTCAAGTGTGAAACAGCTAAGGAAATGTGGGATGCTCTAGCACTCCTCTGTGAAGGAACCGAGCTGATCAAGGAGAGCAAGTTGACAACAGCAGTCAAGAAATTTGAGCATTTCAAAATGCAACCAGAAGAGTCTATTGATCAATTAGACAATAGATTTACCAAGATCATCAATGAGATAGAATCTCTGGGCAAGAAATATACAAATAGAGAGAAAAATCTAAAAATATTAGACTCTCTAACCAAGAAATGGAGACTCAAGAAGACCATCATCAAAGATACTCAAGATATCAAGGAGTGGTCTGCACAGACTTTATTTCAGAATCTAAAAGCCCATGAATATGATCTTGAAAGAGAAGAAAACTCAGAAAATGATGAACCTATTGTTGCTCCACCTACATCCAAGACTGTAGCTTTCAAGGCAGCTAATACAAAAGCTGCAAGCACCTCATCTGGCAAGACATCTCTGAAAACAGAAGACTGTGAAGGATCAGACATGAGTCTGAAGGAACAAATGGCTCTTATGATCAAGAGATTCGAAAGGATGAACACTCTCAACAGCAAATATAGAAAGTTCTATAGAAACTACAAAGGTAGAAGAGCAAGATCACCCTCAAGAGGTTCCAGAGAAAGAACACCAGAAAGACATCCTAGAAAGGATGTGGAGTCATCTGACAGCCGAGGCTCCAGAAAAAGAGATGCCACACCTCCAAGGAAAGGCAATTCAAATCAAAAGCCTGGAGCATGCTTCAATTGCCGTAAACCAGGACACTATGTCTATGAATGCCCTGAGCTGGATGACAAAGAAGAAAGAAGGCCTAGGAGAAGAAATTCAGATAAGCAAGCAATGCTGACTGAAGAATCTGAATATCAAAGTGATGAACTTCCTACATCACCAGACTGTCAAATCTACTCAGATGATTCAGACGATCTAGCTATGATGGCCATAGGAGAAAATGAGGTAAACTCTTATACTACTACTTTCCATTCACCTATTTTCTCACAAACAGATGACATAAACTCATCTGAAGGCGAATCAGAAGACACCTATTATCAATCTTTGAGAAAGGTAAAAGGTGATCTGGATATTGCCACTAGAGCCTTTATAGAAGTGGAAGAGGAGAATAAGGATTTAAGGAAAGAAATTGCTAGGTTAAAAAAGGTTAAGTTTGATAACACCCCTGAGTTAGTCACCATGAATGAAAGGTTGACCAAAGAAGTGGAACTTCTTAAGGAAGAAAATACCACAACAACTCAGTTGTATGAGGGGATGTTAGAAACTCAAGCCTTAGAAACCAAAGAATTTCGTATACTACAATCTAAGTTCGATGATCTCTTCCAATCATACAAGCTCTTAGAAAAGGAGAAGGAATGCCTAGATCAAAAGATATCAGAATTCAATAAAGCCTCGACTACTATTGAAAGTATCTCTGAATATTATAGATCAAATGGCAATAAGATGGGTTTAGGCTATGAACTTAATCCATCAACATCCTCTCCAGCTGGGGGTAGTACACCTAACCAGTGCACTACTCAGACACATGAACAGGGTGAGTGTTCTAAACACAATGAACTCAATATGAACCAAAAGGCATCTGTACCAACTAAGGCTAACTATTCCAATACCAAAAATGGTAAAAGAAAAGTTAACCCCAAACCTATACAGAGGAACAGCAAACAGCCTAGACCATCTCGTCTGAGACAGTCTCAGCTGTATGCTGCTCCAGTCAAGAAGAAGAAATCTTCTTCAAACAAATCTGTTCTCTTTGCACCCCCTATCTCTTATGATATTGTGAGAACAGAAGAGTATGGTCCATATAATCGTGTGCATCGACCAGCTAATGCACCCAGGCCGAATGTAACTAGTCAAAAGATACTGTATGTTCACTCCTATAAAGGAAAACCATTTGACTATTACTTAGCTGACACAAACAACAAATCAAATCAGTCTAAGGTGTTAACTGGTAAGATTTGGTTCTGTGATGCCCGAGGGAAACAACTCAAGTGCTCAAGGTTGTTCAAACGACCAATGTATATGTGGGTTCCCAAGGGTAGTACTAACACCCAAGGACCCAAAACAAAATGGGTACCTAAGACTTAACCCTTTTTGCAGGAAAGGAAGGACCTATACAGAAAAGGAGGCCTAGCAGGAGAGATATGGTACATAGATAGTGGATGCTCAACCCATATGACTGGAACCAAAAACCTGCTGACCAACTACACAGAAAAGAAAGGTCCAAAAGTCTTCTTTGGTGATAACGCGCACGGTAACACAAAAGGATATGGCACCCTTAGAAATGGTGACATTGAGGTACATGACGTATCATATGTAGAAGGTCTTAAGTTTAATCTATTATCTGTTTCTCATTTTTGTGACACTGGTTATTCAGTTAAATTCTCTAAAGATGAATGTCTCATAAGTGATAAAAGAACAAAACAAAACCTTCTAACAGGATCTAGAAAGGGAAGTATGTATCTTGCAAATTGGAACAGCTGTCCTAAGGATACATGTCTGCTTGTGAAAAGCCCTAAAGATGTCAGCTGGCTATGGCACAAACGTCTTAGTCATCTGAACTTTAAGACTTTGAACAAGTTAGCAAGGGAATCCTTAGTTGATGGTCTGCCTAATGAACTCTACTGTAAAGATCAGGTCTGTGATGCATGTCAACAAGGAAAGCAAACAAAGGTCTCTTTCAAGACCAAGAAGACAGCATCAACCAGCAGAGCTCTTGAACTGTTACACATGGATCTCTTTGGACCAATCACTCCAACCACTTTAACAGGAAGAAAATACACTCTTATTGTTGTAGATGACTACTCCAAGTTTACTTGGGTTATCTTCTTATACAAGAAGAGTGAAACTCAGCAGAAGCTTCCTGAACTGTTAAAGAGGATCCAAGTAGAGAAAGGAGAACCTATTGTGAAAATTAGAAGTGACAAAGGCACTGAATTTATTAACTCTTATATTATTGCATATTGTACTTCTAATGGTATTCAGCATGAAACAAGTGCAGCAAGAACACCACAACAAAATGGTGTAGCTGAAAGAAGAGTCAGAACACTCAAAGAAGCTGCAAGAACACTCCTTGCTGAATTCTCTACTCCTAAGAAACTTTGGGCAGAAGCTATTAACACAGCTTATCACACTCAAAACAGGTCAGGTATTCACAAAATCCATGAGAAAACCCCATATGAACTGTGGAAAGGAAGAAAACCTAGAGTATCTTACTTTCATATATTTGGTTGTAAGTGTTTCATTCACAACAATGGGAAAAGTAAGTTGAATGCTTTTGATGCCAAAGCAGATGAGGGGATATTCTTGGGATACTCCTCAACTAGCAAAGCATTTAGAGTATTCAACAAACGCACCCTTTTTGTGGAAGAAACACCACATGTTGTTTTTGATGAATCTTGTGAAAAGAATGCAGTAGAAACAACCTCAGCTGCAGAACAGATGAAGAAACTAGTGATCAAGAAGAAGTCTGATGAATTTATTGAAGTCAATGAACCATTCCCTGAAGAACCAGAGGAAGATAAAACACACAGACCAGTCACTAGATCTCAAACTCAAGCTGAACAAGCTATCCACAATCAACATGCAACAATCCCAAATGCAAGGGGGAATGATCTCTTTGATACTCAAGATACAGATGATGATCGACCAAATCAAGTCAACCCTCCTGATGACAATAGAACAGATGAGAATCCAAGTTCATCTAATGCAGGTACTCCTGTAAGACATACATGGAGGAACAATCATCCATCAAATCTCATCTTAGGAGGAGCAGAATCAGGTGTCAAGACAAGAAGACAGTTGAATCAGAATTCTCAATCATCTATGTTCTGCTGGTGTGCTTTCCTCTCCAACATTGAACCAGCTGACATAGAAGAAGCAATGACCGATAGCAATTGGATCACTGCTATGCAAGAGGAACTAAACCAATTCGAAAGAAATGAAGTCTGGGAATTGGTAGATCGACCTGAAAACCACAATGTAATAGGAACAAAGTGGGTATTCAAGAACAAGAAGGACGAACATGATGTAATAACTAGAAATAAAGCAAGGCTAGTTGCAAAAGGATATTCACAATCTGAAGGAATTGACTACGATGAAACCTTTGCTCCAGTAGCCAGGTTAGAAGCCATTCGACTATTTCTAGCCTATGCATCATTTATGGGCTTCAAAGTATACCAGATGGATGTCAAAAGTGCCTTTCTAAATGGTATTCTGGTAGAAGAAGAATATGTAGAGCAGCCTCCAGGATTTGAAAAATGTGATCAAGTATATCGACTGAAGAAGGCTCTCTATGGTCTAAAACAAGCCCCTAGAGCTTGGTATGACACATTGTCACAATTCCTACTTGACAATGGATATACAAAAGGCAAAGTTGATAGAACTCTCTTCAGAATACAAGAAGGAGAAGACATTTTAATGGTACAAATATATGTAGATGACATTATATTTGGATCACCCAACCAAGAAATGTGCAAGAAGTTCTCTGAACTCATGCAAGGAAAATTCGAAATGAGCATGATGGGTGAGATGAATTATTTCCTTGGACTTCAAGTCAAGCAGAGTCCAGATGGGATCTTCATCAACCAGTCCAAGTATACCAAGAGTCTGCTAGAAAGATTCAAAGCTCTACAAAGCAAGACTGCAAGGATTCCTATGATGACATCTTTCAAAATGGAACCAGATGAGTCCGAAAAGGCAGTTGATCAAGCTGAATATAGAGCACTGATTGGATCTCTACTATACCTTACAGCCAGCAGACCAGATATAACATTCGCTGTAGGAGTATGTGCTAGGTTTCAAGCAAACCCAAAGCAAAGTCATCTAGAAGCAGCGAGGAAGATTCTCAAGTACCTAAAAGGATCAGTCAACCTAGGTCTATGGTACCCTGCTGATGACAATCTAGAATTAAGTGGCTATTCTGACTCAGACTTTGGAGGATGCAGAATTGATAGGAAATCCACATCAGGAACCTGTCAATTTCTAGGCAGCAAGCTGATATCATGGTTCTCTAAGAAACAAACATCAGTTGCAACATCCACCACTGAAGCAGAATATATGGCAGCTGGAAGTTGTTGTAGTCAGCTACTCTGGCTAGCTCAACAACTCAAAGATTACAATGTAGAGGCAAAAGAAGTCCCTATCTTTTGTGACAGCAGCAGTGCCATTGCCATCACTCAAAATCCAGTCCTCCACACAAGGTGCAAGCATGTCGACATTCGACACCATTTTATAAGAGACCACCTTGAAAAGAAGGACATCAAGATGGAGAAAATTCACACAGATATCCAAAGAGCAGACATCTTGACTAAGCCCCTAGCTGAAGAAAGATTCAAGACCCTATGCTATAGCTTAGGACTCTTGGACCCAAGCACATGAAGAGCACAAGATCAGCTGAAGACCTCAGCTGATACATTTTGCAGCAGACTAGGAGGATCAGATGAGGTGAATAGACACCCTCATCTTCAGGTAAGTTCCTTCCCAATGAAGACAGATAGAGCTGAGGGAAAACATAGAGTTATCTAATCAAGGGGGAATCAATGATACCTTAAGAATCCTTGATGAAATACTCTAAAATCTGCATTGCATAGTATACATATACATATATATAGCAGACTTGAACAAAGTTATTTGATCTCTTTACTCTAAGCAATGTATAACTATGTATATTAATAAACTATTCTTCATAAAATACTTTATTCATATACATAAATACAGTATACTAACTGAGTCATACTTGGCTGGATTAATACACCATCCTCACCGACTCAACAGTATGCATGCACAGTACGGATTTCAAATAACTCATGGACAAAATTTATAATTTCTGCATTCCATTAGATAAAGTCTGAATATCTTTAAATGTGCACCCTTGGATCAAGAAACTCACTGCTAATCTTAAGAAATCACTTTTCAGAAATTCAGACCTATCACCTCTATAGTTTTGTCATCTTTCTCTCCACTGCCTCATTTCTACCCCTATAAAAGGAGAAGTTATAAGAACACCTAAGAACACAAAACATCTAACACTTTTCTTGTTTCAGGTATGGAGACAATTGAAAGAAGAGATGGAACGGAGATCATTCTTCAACCAAAATCTTGGGTGAAGGAGATGAAGATTTGTCCAGAAAATGAAGATGATGCAGATCCATATACATGGCTTACTCAACATGAGTATGTTCATGAAAGCTAAAGGAAGAAGAGACGTTCTTGTTGAAAGCTAAAGGAGGAAGAGATGTAGAGGACAAAGTAGCAAGCAAGCAGAGCTTCTTCTCCCGAGAGAAGTTCTACATGAAGAGCTTGTTATCAAAAGCTACTGTGTCTAAACAGAACATGAAGGCTGCGTCCATGGCCCTCTCTTCAACTCCATTGAAGCACCCCTCAACCTTCCTTCCCCTTCAAGAGAAGCGAAGAAATTCAACAAGAGCACATTAGATGCTACATCCCATCTGATGATGAGGAACATCCGATGGTGAGAAACATTTAAATCAGTGGGACTATGTCTAGACTAGCTCCACTTGATTTAAAGAAGGAGCTGAAAGATCCATCAAACCAGGTTGGATCATCACTCACAATAAAGCTGGAAGGATCCATCCAGGTTGGATCATCACAGCAAACACCATTTCCTCTACTCAGCTGATCAGAAGACCAACTCAGCTGACCAGAAGACTTTTCAAAGACAATCAGCAGACATCTTGAAGAACTCAGAAGACCTCACTCTGCTGACCAAATCACTCCAATTTAGAGTATAATGACTAGTCTTGATCATGTAATTCATTCTAGATTTATTCCTGAATGTAATTAAACAAATTGGCTTATATAAGGAATGCAATTTTCTTATAGAAAACGGCCTTGATGATCAATTCTTACCATAAATTAGTCTCAACGGCTATTTTTGGTAATGATGTCATTAATACTCAAGTACCATATTGCCCGCAAATCAAATATTGCCAAATGGCATAACCAGCCGGCAAATTTAAGAAATCAAAGAAGGAAATATTGGGCTCTACTCCAAAATCAAACCCAAATCTGACCGTTAGATCAAGATTTTCTGGAGTATATATTCACACCCCTAAAACCTCTTCCAATCCCTGTCGCTCATATTACTCAATTAATCACATTACTCTCTCTCGTTCTGCAAACTTCTTTCAAGCCTTCAAACTCTAACACTCAGACTCTACTATGGCAATCATTGAAATTTACGACGAGAAGACCAAGAACACTGGCACCTTGGATGCTGCAAAGTGGTCCAAGGAAGGGAAGATTTTTACGGAGAATGCTCTGTTCTTCAAAGGCAAACACTCAGATGAGAACAAGGAGATATTGCTTCGGTGCGTCAATCTTAAACTCAGAGACTTTCTGGAAGCAGCTCCAACTAATGTTTATGAACAAGACGTACTGGCATTCTATGCAAACGCCGTGATGAAGGGTTCTCATGTTGAAAGTGTCATGAATGGACACAAAGTCAAGGTTACAAGGGAAATCCTTCAGGAATTGTTTGGCCTGTCAAGGGGGAAAATAAATATCTCCAACTACATCATGAATAGAGAAAAGGAGTATATGGAGATGTTTACTGGTGGAAAATAAATTTAAACCTTGTTGGATATTGCAGGAAAGATGTTACTTGGTAACACATTCAGTCATGATGCTGTTACTACTTTAAAGGTTCGAGTAATGGCTGCAATCTGGGATCAGATCGATGGAGACTGGCAAGGACTATTCTTAGAAAGAATTGCTCTTGAGGCAAAGAAAGTCACTTTGGACTTACAATCGAAGGTATGGAAGGTAGCAGCTACAGTCAGCTTTGTCAACAAGCTGAGCATCATCCTTCCAGATATTCTCCCAAAGAAGTACAAGATGGGACCTCATAAGACCTTTCACATCTCCAAATATTATTTGAGAAAGGAAGCTCTTGCTGAGGCAGAAAGGTTAAAAGAAGAGAAGAGGAAGCTGTTGGCTGAGAAGGCAGCACAAGAGTCTGATCATAACTCTGCCGAAGAAGAAGAAGAGCCAACCAAAGAAGAGGTTCAGAAGAAGGTTGCTGAGGATGATGATGATGACAATCAGACCTTAGCACAAAGACGATATCTAATCAGATCTGGGCTCATCTCCCCATCTGATTCAGATGCCACTCCCACTGCCTCTCCCTTGAAGAAGGCAGGTACCTCTAAATCCTCTCCCTCTTTTACTCCTTCTAAATTGTCGAAGGGTCAGAAGAGAAAGAAGAATAATTCTTCTTTCAACAAAAAGTCCAAGAAATCGAGGCTTCCTACTCCCATGCTAATAGCCCCGATTGCATCCTTCAACCCTTCTGATGACTCCAACCCATCTGACCACTCAAACACTGATATCCAAATCCCTGCTGATACTCACACAGAAGAGGAACAAGCTCCACCTACCTCAACCCCTGAAACCCTATTGCCTACCCCTGCTGATGTTCAAGATCTACGTGTTCAACCTTCTACTGATCTTCATGAAGGTACTATACCAGACAAGCAGACCCAAATCCCTGCTGATGAACAGACAACTGAAGATCAAGACCATATCACTTCCCAAATCCCTGCTGATACTCACACAGCAGAGGAAACTACCCCACATACACAACCTCCTATCATCATTGGTTCTTCCGTTCCAGAAGACATGGCACCAGCAGACCTTGCTCAAGCTGGTCCCTCTCGACCTCAGTACAAAATGGTACACTATCCTATGTGCACAAGGGAGAAGATAATGAGAATGAAGATAGCAAACCTGCTCAAGTCTACTATTCCTGGTATTGATGAGGAATCAGTTCAGTTCGAACAAATTCTCAGAATCTGCACCTGGATTGACCTCAGGAGAGATGATGTGGATGACCTTATTGAGGTCATGGAAGGAATGGGAGGAAAAGCTAATTTCCTCGACTGGGAAATGGAGCAAAAAGAAGTTGCTCAAGTTACATCTTTTGCTCAACTGCTGCCCGAAGAAGCCTTTACAGCAGTATGCCACAGAATTCTAGGAATTCCACCTAATGATGCCTCTATCCCAGAAGGCATATCAGGTCAGCAGACAGTTGGCACAGCACAAATGAATGACTCAGCTGCGTCTGTTCCTGCGGAAGACTCAGCTGAACCAGCTGACAGAACCGAGATTGAAAGAGAAGTAATCACTATTCCTGATCACTTCATGCCTAAGGATACTCTACCTCACTTCATTGACAAAGGAGACACCATCATGTCCCACCTGGTCAAGGCCACTACCTCATTTCTCAATGAAGAGTACCTTTCAGCTGAAGAAAGAGGCAAAGCCCTGACAGTGCATCCAAAGCCTCAAGGTACTGCCTCAACTTCTACTTCAACAGCTGACTATACAGCAGACATATGCTCACAGGTCAAGGCTGCTATAGACCTACACTTTGAAAAGGGTTTAGGCCTACAGCTTGGAAGATATGTTGAAAAGGCAGTCAAGGAGCAGAGAACTCGTCTTCATGACCAGATCATTGACATTGAAGACAAGTTTGGAGAATCTCTTCACAATCAGATAAGTGAGTATCTGACCAGCATTCTGAAGAAGGCAGGTGACCATTCCACCAGGTTTGCTGATCTCTACACTAATGAGGTCAACCGCATGGAAAACACCTACAACAAACGAATTGAAGATGCTGAAGCAAGAGCTACTGAAGGTCGAGCTCTTCTCCAATCAGCTACAGCAGAGAATGAAAAACTTCAGATTCAGCTGAAGGAGACAGCAACCAAATTGGAAGCAATTACAGCTAAACTAGAAGCTGCCTCCTCCTCCAACTCTCATGCTCCGATTCTAGAACATAGCATCACTCATCTGACTCATGTTGGCAGAGTCAACGCCATGACTCTTCAACAAACTCTTAGAGTGGAGATTCTGAATGCCATGAAGCCTTTTGCGGCTGCACTTGCTGAAGCCAAAAAGGGGGAAGATGTATTGATAAAAGCTCTAGAGAAGACTACTGCACAGCAAGCTGTAATGGTAGTATCTCAAGATGAGCTGAATGAAACCTTGGGTGATTTATCAAGCAAAATCAAGAGCAAGAAAGGCAAAGGCAAAGAAATTGCTCAAGAAGACATCCAAGCTCCCACTCAAGCAACTACCAAAAGTCTGCAGATCACTGCCTCTACAGAACAAGTTTCCGAGAAAAGGATGACTAGGAAAAGGAAGGCAGATGAGCAAACAGATGAGCAAGCTCAGAAGTCAAGCAAGAAGTCAACTCCAGCAGAGCCTACTGCAGAAGAGAAAGAGTCTTTAGAGTTGAAGAAAAGAAAAGAGCTTGAAGATCAAGAGCTTAAACAAAAGAAGCTAAAAGATGCGAAAGCAGTCAAAGCCAAATTTGACAGGAAGATAGCCAAACTCAAGAAAGCTCTCAAGGAGAAAGCACTGAAAGAAAATGCTCTGGCACAGAAAGATAAAGTTCTGGTGTTTGATAGCAACTATGTGGATTATCTAGCCCTTCAAGATGAGCTACCAAAGTGGTACCCTCTGAAGAAGAAATGGCAAATTCAACACCACATTGTAAGAAAATTTGGCCCTCTCCCAACCTATGAAGATGAATTCTTCCAGTTCAATCAATTCATGAACATTGAAGATCCAGAGTTCTGGAAAGAAGTAGTCAAGACAGCCAAAGAACTTGACAACTGCAGAATCCTAACTCCTGAAGAACCCAAATGGGATCCTCCCACTCTGGATTCTGGAAGAACAGACTTCATTGAAGTCAAAAGGATCCTAGAGAAGATCTATGAAGAGGAGAATGTTACAGACCTGCAGCACATGGAAGAAGTTCGATCTCGTCTGTACCTTGCCTTCCGCATCTGAAGAACAGAAGACCTGATGAAGACCACTTTCAAAGCTTTAAGAAACTATTACTTGTAATCTGTAAAAGTTCTATATATTCAAGTTTAGTTCTCTTTGCTTTCAAAGACAAACTCTCATTGTCTTCATCAGATACTTCAGTTTCCATGAAGTTTATAAACTCCTATCTTATCTTATTAAGAGCATTTATCATATATAGTTTTGGCTTCATCAAAAAGGGGGAAATTGTTGGGATATAAATTCACCCTAAGCCCCACTTGATGTTAGTATAGTTTTGATGGCCAAAACACTTAGAGTTTATAAATGTAATAGGATCAGCTGACTTTGTATAGAACAGCTTAGACTAGTCTTGTGTGATTGACTGTATAGATATCAGTTGATCAGCACAGTCCCGGCTTACATGCGCTCCCTCAAGATGAGAAGAGTAGAAGACATGAAGACTAGGAGATCCTTGAAGACCAGTTAAGAAAGGTGCTTGTATACCTACTTAACTGATGGAGTCCCAGATTGAAGATGGCCTAAAGCAGGACATAAGAACTGCCAGATCAGAAGAGTTTTACTCTGCTGATATCAGAAGACAAAAGACTCAAGGCCAGAAGAGTAGTCAGAAGACTAGAAGCTCAGATCAGACGACTATGTGATCTTTCAGGACTCGGCTGATTCCAAAGTCATCTTGCAATTTAAACAGAGACCTACCTTATTTAGAAGATTGACATGATCCCAGGATTGAAGCAATCAAGCGGCTGGAATCAAGGAATCAAGCCATTATGGAAAGATTGCCCCAACGGCTAGTCAACTCCAACGGCTAGTTGCAAGCAATCACCACTATAAATACAAGAGGATGAGAAATCACAAAAAAAAAAAAAGTCACAACAAGAGAATTCAACATTTCCAGCAAGCAATTAAGCTAAAGTTGTACTGTCTCAAGAATTCTCAAAGAGCCAGAATCCATTAGATTATCCATAGCTCTTAAGTGATTTCTATCCAACCCTTAAGAACCTGAAACCTATTTCACATTGTTTATCATTTGTTTTAGGCAAAGTGATTAAGCAAATTATAAGCTTGAATCACTAGTTGGATACTCTTCAAAAACCCCAAACCCTCTCCGAAAGGTTAAAGTTTTTGAAACCCTCAAAGTGCAAGTGCTTACAATCACTTGTGGAGACCGTAGCTGTTAGGACGGCTCAGATCTCAAAGTCCTATCCTTGGGACTATAAAGGTCAAGACCCTTGTAATTTGCGGTAAATTAAAGGGATTAAACTTCACGTTAGGACGTGAGAGTGGACGTAGGATCGTATATCCGAACCACTATAAACCTGGTGTTATCTACTTTCTGCACTTTACTTTACTGTCATTTCATCTATCTTATATAGTGCATACTGTGTTTTAACTGTCTTCAAAACAAGGCCACAACCTTCAAACCAGCATCAGCTGAGTATTTCTATTAAGTAAATAACTTGGCACATTCAAAAGAAACTAAGAGAACGAGTTTAAACAAGGCCTACCATAATTCCGCATATAACCTCCTCTATCAGATCACTATAGTCATCTGGACCAGCAGACCTGTAGTCCAGCAGACATAACAATCAGAAGAGGTTCCCAACTCTCTTGAAAAAGTTTTAAAGTCTATTCACCCCTCCCCTCTAGACTTTAATCCCATTCACTACTCGTTCAGGGACCAACACATATCCATGTGAGAGGTTTTCAAATTTGGCTTGAAGAATTTTAAGTTCAAAATCTTTTCTCTTCTGAATAAGCAGTTGATCATCAATCTGCTTTTGTTGGTCAACTATCCTGAGAGAGGCTTCATCAAGTTCTCTCAAGACTTGTTGATACAACTCAGCAGATTTGACATCAACCACAGATTCGGAGGTTTTTGCAAGTTCAATGGATAGCTTTTCATTTTCTCTCACACATTTGTCATGAAATTCTTGCAACCTAGTAAAATCTTCCATCAACTTCCCAAAACAAAGTTTCAAGTTGACATCACTGGTGTTTTGTGATTGAATTGATGGTGAGCTAAAAGTAGAAGATACCTCATCATCTTCTATGGCCATGTTGCACACATCATCATCATCACTATTTGAGAACAGTCCACCACCAGAGGAGTTGAAGCTTTCAGCACTTTCAGACTCATCACCAGCCATCAGGGCTTTTCTGTTGTTGAACTTTTTGTCTCTTTTAGCTTGCCTCTCCTTTCTTTCTTTTGAGTTGAGTTCAGGGCAATCATACTTAAAATGTTGTTTCTTCTTGTAGTTGTAGCACAGATCTTCATCATCATCTTTCTTGGATTCATCTCTTCTTCTGGATGATGAGGGTTCAGCTCTGCTGGACTTTCTCCTATCAGAGTACTTGTCCTCTGATCTTCTTTCTTCAGGCCTTTTGTCCTCAGTCTTTGCTTCAGGAGAGTTGTACCTTCTCCTGACCTTGTTGTCTTGGTAGAACTTCTTGTATCTACCAAACCTTGAGTTGAGTTTGTCAACCCTCCTTGCCATTAAGGCCATTTCTTCCTTCATCTCAGCCTTGGAGACTGATTTTGATGGTTGCCCCTTGCCATATCTCAGAAATAAAGGTTAGATAATACAATGAAAAGAGTTTCAGAAAGATCAGTTCAGTGACCACACTAAAATATGTTTTTGAAAATCAAGATGGATTTTCAGAAGCAGTGGTCTTTGAACCCCTACTCTGATACCACTTGTTGGTCCTGAAAGGGGTATATAACAAGTGTATGAAGGGGGGGGGGGGGAAATACTCTTGTATGCAAATCTTTTTCAAACTAGAGTAAACTGACTTCAGCAAGGTTGTCCTGGACAACTCTTCTGATATGTATAACTCTTTAAAAGATAATCAAACTACTAAGTACTATAGAGTACTTAGTTGAATAACTATCTAAGTGAGTTATATGTGTGGAATTGTGGTTGGCCCTTTAGTTTAAACTCCTTTTTAGTTCTGAAATCCTCTTAACACTTAAACTGGTTTTTCAGGGAACTTGTCCAAAACAGTTTTGCACAGTCTTAAGTATAAGTCTTTGAAAATAAGTTTGTGTGTTGTGTATGATTGTGTTAGATGTATGAAAGTACTTTGAAAGTAAATCAACACAAGAGTTATAGTGGTTCAGAGACTCAAGATCCTACATCCACTTTCCGTGATTTAACAGGATAATTCCTTCACTCTTGGAATTACTTGTTTTATAGTGTCAAGGTGCACTTGATCAACCACACCACTCCTTGGTGCCTTGATCCCTAGGATATCAGAGTCCTAGTACTCTTTCTCAACTCAGAATTGCACCGTTCTTCTCTCAACAGTGAATTCCTTACACTTCTACTACAACAACCTTCTATCTATCTTTTGGAAAGGTATAAGGGTTGATGTTTGGTTCCAACTAGGTTGAGATATCCTTTACAATGAGCTCAGTGTAAAAGGATAGGATATCTCTCTAAGCTTGTATGGATATAAAATGAGGTTCAGCTTAGGTTGAAGTGTTTCTGGAAACTATGAATGTTCTAAGAAAGCTTGTAGTTTCCTCTTGATTGCAGGATAGTTGGATGCCTTCAATGGTTTCCACACTTCATGTATTTATAGAACAATTTGAGGATTTGCCCGTTGGAGAGACATCCTCAAAATGTCTATATTTGTCTTCCTTGAACTTTGCAACTGGAAGACAGATTCTTGAAAGTGACATGTCCTTAATTTGGGAAGGAAATGGATGTGAACATCTTGTCTTGACTTTGAAGCTCACTTCCCAATGTCTGACTCCAAGATTCACTTGATCAAACATGGACATCACTTCTGATGATTGGTCCTATGATAAAGACAACATTCCTTATCACTGGGACAGTTCTGCTTATCACTTTCAGCAGAGTTTGCTTATCAGCAATGTTGGCTTTGCTCTTCAGATGACTTGGCTCTTTCTCTTTCCATGTATGTCTCTTGATGGTCTTTGAGCATTCATGTCTTTAGATCAGTAGCTTTGACCTTATCAGCACAGTTGGACTTGTCTTGAAACTGTTCTGGTTCAAGTGTGCTGAGACATTTCTGCTGTTCAAACCTTCTAAGCTTTGACATATGCTTCAGTAGACTTGTTCTTGATGATGTATTATATTCAATTGATCTTCAGATAGGTTGCACCATAACTAAGCTGACTTGATCAGCACAGTTGTCCATCAGCAAGCTTAAGGTCAATTTGATTCTGAGCCTTGAGGGGACTTGATTCTTGTAATCTTCTAAGCATGAGTTCCCCCTCAACTTGTGCATCTAAATTACTAAGAGCTGCCTAGTAGTTCAGCTTCTCAACTAGCCTTAAGCTACATGTTCCAACATTCCTGAAACATGTTCATTTCATTTGACTTATCTAAATGGCATGTCTTAAAAGGGTTTTGGTATCTTAATCAAAACTTCTCATTTTATTCCCAACATTATCCTTAGTGCTTTGATACCTAGGAATTCAGAGTACTAGTACCCAACTCTTCTGAGTTATAGTTGTGTTTTTCTCTTAACAGCCTTTAACTCCTCACTTCTTACAACAAACTCTACTTCTTCTAAGTGGTAAGGGTTTGAGTTTTGGTTCCAACTAAGTGAGATATCATTTACAATAAGAGTAGTGTAAAAGGATAGGATATCTCTTTGCTAAACCTGGGATTTTACAAAGTGGGCTTAGCTATAAGTGATAAGGAAACTTGGGATTCTGCTTAGAAATATTGAAAACTTAAGTTTCCTTGTGATTGCTTGATCGTAGTTTGATAGCGGATTATTGGATATGGTTTCCTTGAATCACTTCTGTATTTATAGAGCAATTTGAATAATTATCCATTGGAGAGATAAGTATTCAAATTGTCTATTTGCAGCTCCATTGAAACGACTACTTGAGTTCTCTTCTATTATCCATTGTGTATAGAAGGTTCTTCAATGGTTGCTTGAATGTTTGGTGTTGACTTCTGAAAATTGCGGTTGTATAGACCTGTGTCAGTCACTAATTCTCTGATTGATTGTGGTTTTTCAAGATTGATTGTGTCTGAATTTGTACTTTTCCCAACGGTCAGATGGGACAAATTCTCTGAACATTCTTGCTGCAGATAGAATGTCCCTCAGTGCATCCAAGTCTTTTCTTCAGTCTTTAATGCTTCTAAGTCTTCAATGCTTGTTCAGGTTTGATGTCTTTAATGCTTCATAACTCTTCATAAATGTTGTCTCTTTGAAGTAGTTGCATTAAATGCTTTTGATCTTCAGCTTTTCTACACAATCATTTGATCTGAACCAGCACTTATCACTTATGTCTTCAAAAGATCAGATTGCTTGTTCAGTTCTTGAGCAATCAGCCATTTTGTCCACTTCAGGCAACTTGTCTTCAAGTGATCAGCTACTTTGAGCTTCCTAAGACTAAACTTCTAAAGCTGTCTAACATTCCAACTTGGACAACTAACTTGAAACTATGATCTCAACATTCATGAGATTCTTGACTTAGAAAAATTTCTTATGAGATTTTGAACGTTAGAAAACCAAATGTGAAGTACTTTCATGTATTTTGTTGTGTGTGTTATATTTTGAATGATAGGGATCAACTTCATATGTTTTGATTCTAAAAGTGATAAAAGTTTCTTTTTAGGGTATTCTAGAAATAGTAAATCCTATAGAGTTTATAACCTTAGGATTAACAATGTTCAAGAATCTGTTAATGTTGTGTTTGATGATGATAAATGTCTTACATATGACAAAGATGAAGAAGATGTATCACAAGTGACTGATAATTCTGAGAATACACTGATGTCTGAAAATGTTACACCAAATGCTAACACATCTGGAGAAACATCTCTAGAACAGTCAGTTGCAACTTCACATAATGATTTGTATGTTCCCAAAAGAAATCCTTCTTCAAGAATAGGCAAAAGTCATCCATCTGACCAAATCATAGGTGATGCTATAGTTGGGGTCAAACAAGAGGAAACGTAAGATGAAATAAGGTAGATGTGGTAAGAACAATATGCATGTCTTCTATTTGCAATGTTGTGAATGCAAAGTGTTACTATTCTGAAATTGAACCTAAAAATGTTAATGAAGCATTGACTGTTGAAAATTGGATTAATGTTATGCATGAGGAATTTAATCAGTTTGAAAGAAATGAAGTATGGACACTAGTTCCAACACCTAGTCACACTAATGTCATTGGAACAAAGTGGATTTATAAGAATAAACTGATGAGTCTGGAAACATTGTTAGGAACAAAGCTAGGTTAGTTGCACAAGGTTACACCCAAGTTGAAGGTGTTGATTTTGATAAAACTTTTGCATCTGTTGCTAGGATATAATCTATTAGATTATTGCTAGCAATTGCATATTTTATTGACATTAAACTTCATCAAATGGATGTAAAAGTTGTTTTTCTAAATGGCAGTTTAAATGAAGAAGCATACTTTGAACAACTGTTGGGATATGAATCCTGATACAAGTCCTAAATGATGAAAAGATGAGTTGAGTTTTGATAAGCCAAAAGAAGACTTGAATAATTTCTAAGTATTGACTGATCTAGTCTAGTTATGTGAGTCGTCTTGAGCAGATCAGTAGAGTACAACATTGAGTGAAAATATAAGTTCAAAGTTTAAGTATGATTGAAAGACAAGTGCGAATTATAAGTACTGTATAGGTTATTATACTGAGCTATTTAAATCAATGTATAGAAGCTCATTATTCGTATTGATATGTGATTGTTTATTGATGTATAGATGATAAGGTGACTAAGCTGAATTATAAAGCTTAAAGTAATGTAATAGTCTTATTTAGATTATATGATAGGACTAGTATAGATTAGTTCACTATCGAAGTCTACTACAGAAGTCTACTAAAGAAGAAGACTAGATGCGCAAGACAACACAAGTACTAAAGAAGACTGAGAATTTGTCTAAGTATGGAAACTAGACAAGTGCGCAAGTAAAGAAAGAAGAAAAATGCTTAAGTCATAAACGCGTATGAAGATAAGGTCGTTTTTATTGAAGAGTTAGTTATGGAATAACTAATTAACTAAAGAAACGCGTGGAAGGATAAGAAGAAGCTGTTAGAAATCGGTTATCAAGAAAGTTTGTTGGATAACTAACTTATCTTGATAGTTGGAAGTCTATAAATATCTTGGTGGATTCTACAGTTGAAGACTACTATTACCAAGAGATTTGAAGCATTTTCAAAGAAATATTCAAAGCAAAATAAGCTCTCAGAGTTGAAGTTCAGAAAGTTCAAGCCAGAAGACAAGTGAAGATTTCAAGAAGGCTGCTACTGGACTAAGAGAAGTTTTACTTTTGTTATTGTTGTTCAAGTTGCTAGTTACTTGTAAAATAGCTAGTTGGATCGAAGATACACTTGGAAGTGTAGTCGAAAAGATCAAAGTCTTATTTCTTGGGACTCTAAGCCACAAGAACACACTACTCGAAGAAAAGAGTAATAAGAATTTCACAACTAGGTTTGTGAGAGTGGATGTAGACAAGTTGTCGAACCACTATAAATCGTTTTGTGTTGTTTACTTTTCTGTTCTATTTGTGTTTGACTTGATTAATTGATTAATTGACTTCTAGAATAGACAAGATCAGTGTTCGTCGAATTAGTTGAGTATAAACTTTTGGGCTCATTGTTAATCTGATAAATTCCGCATTGTGTATTCTGATATATTGAAAGATTTTGAAAAGTCTATTCACCTCCCTCTAGACATTTTTCTAGCTTACTCAATATTATAAACTCAACTAGGGACCTACAAGTGGTATCAGAGCAGTAGTTTTCGAACTGCTGTTTCTTGATAACATTTAAAGACTTTGGGTGAAGTCTTTATTCTTGATCGTTCTGATTCTTTTCACGTTTCTTGAAATATTTGTATCTTGATTTTCTTGCTATTATCCTAAATTGATAAACTGCTAAACCATGTCTATGGAAATAAGCGCTAACAAACTTCCCAAGTTCTCTGTTCAAGACTACGACTACTGGAAGTTGAGAATGGAAGCCATTTTCAGCTCAACGCATGACTTAATGGTGTCCGTGATTAAGGAAGGACCAGTCGTCACGATGGTTCAAAACACTGCTGCCCTGGACCCGTCCAAAGCCGTCGGAGTGCTCGTCCCTAAACCGAGGTCTGAACTCACTTCTGAAGAAATGAGGCAGAACAATTTGGACAGTTTGGCCAAAAACTATATTTTACACACACTTCCCAACGAGTATCTTGGGAAAGTGTTAAAATGTAAGACAGCCAAAGAAATGTGGGATCGACTTGCTATCATTTGTGAAGGAACCACCCTGATCAAAAAAGTAAGCTTTCCACAGTTGTTCAAAGGTTCGAATCATTTAAGATGAAGGCTGGTGAAAATATAGACCGGTTAGATACTCGTTTCACACGTGTTATGAATGATTTGGAAGTTCTTGGTAAGTCTTATACTAATCGTAAAATTAACTTGAGAATTCTTAAGAGTCTTGATGCTAGATGGAAAATGGTCAAGATGATAATAAAGAATACTCAGGACATCGATGAATGGTCTGCTGAAACGATGTTCCAAACTCTTAAGGCGCATGAGTTCGATCTAGATGAGGATGAACCTATAGCTAGTAGTGATAGGGAGAATGCTGTGTCAAAAAATGTTGCTTTTAAGTCTACTTCGTCTAAGAGCTCTAGAGTAGACAGGCCTAAGTCTAAGACTAAGTCTGCTAGCGTAAAAGACAAGTTAGATAAGTCTGATCTCAGTCTGAAAGATCAGATGAACATGATGGTTAGGAAGTTCGACAGGCTGAACAAGTGCTATGGTAGATATAAGAAGTTCTACAAAGACTTTAGAGGTTCTACTTCTAAGAACTCGCCTGAGACTAGACGAGACCGAAACTCGTCCGAAAGGAGAGACAAAGTCTCGAAAAGTAACAGACGAGATAGAGAGTCTGACGATATGAAGATTAAGCGTTCTGATAGACGAGATAAGAGAAGGGATCAATCTCCTGATAAAAAGTCTACTAACTATCCTTTGTGTTATAACTGTGAGAAACCAGGTCACTACATCTATGAATGTCCGGACCTGAGCACTGATGATCGTGAAGAACGTAAAGCAAGAAGGGAACGAAGATACAATAGGGGTAAGAAGGCAATGATGGCTAATGAGGACTCTGAAACGGAATCAGACGAGTTACCATCGTCTTCGTCCAGTTACCCGTCTGATCGAGATGAAGTAGAAGCATTCATAGTAGATGATGGTCTATGCTGCATGGCCAAAATCGAGCAAGAGGTATCATCTGCAACTTCATTTCAATCATGTGATGAATCAGAATCTGATGAAACTGATACTGCCGATAGTGGAGTAGGGAGTAGTCTTCATCACTCTACTGGTGTGACTGAAGAAGACCTCCTACTTGCGAATAAGGCATTCATTTAAGTCAGTGACGAGAACATCATCTTAAAACAAGAAATCATTGATCTTAAGGAAGCACAGACTAAAGTAGATCCTAATATAACAGTCATAAACGAACGCTTGTAAGAAGAGTTGAGACAACTCAAAGACAAGTTATATCAAGACCTACTTAAGACACATGCTGTTGGGAATAAAATGAGATATGTTTTGATTTAATACCAAAACCCCCTGAGACATGCCTAAGTCAAGATAAATATGTTCTAGAAATGTTAGAACATATAGATTATAGGCTAGATGAGAAGCTGAAATGTTAGGCAGCTCTTAGACAATTAGATGCACAATTTGAGGGGGAACCTATACCTTGAAGATGATCAAGATCAAGTCCCCTCAAGGCTCAAATTCTGGAACAATCACTTAAGAACAAGGACACTCAATGGAAAACCAAATGCTCTGATAAGGAAAGTTATCCAAAGAAGCTGTCCATATGCAAGATTGGTAAAATCAAAAGGACAAGCCTAATGAATCTGATCAGGAGAGTTGTCCAAAGAAGCTAGCCATATGCAAGAACAAGCTTACCTAGCTCAAAAGGACAAAGCTACTCAAAGGCTTTTGATCAGGAGAGTTGTCCAGAGAAGCCAACTCTATGTGTAAAATGCTCTGATGCTAAAAGACCAAATATGCTGATCGTAAGAGTTGTCCAGAAGAGTTGTCTCAGCAAGATTGAATTAGAACAGATACTCTAAAGGTTGAAGGTCAACTATGCTGAAGAATTAAGGACAACCATACCCTAAAGAAATGCAATATGCCAAGATCATCTTGGAGTGAAATAAAGGGAAAGAGCCAAGTCATTTGAAGAAGAGCAAGCCAACCTTGCTGAAAAGCAAAACTGCTGATAGTGATAAGGAGAGTTGTCCAGATGATAAGGAATGTTGTCCTATCATTGGATCAACCTTCAGAAGCCATGTCCAAGTCCTAACAAGAAGTCAAACATTGGGAAAAGTGCTGCAGAATGAAGACAAAGTCTTACAAGCCGTTTATTACCCAAATGAGGACATGTCACTATCAAGAATCTGTCTTCCAGTTTGAAGAACTCAAGGAGGACATTTATAGCAATTTGTGGCTGTCTCTCCAACGGGCAAATCCTCCATTTTGTCTATAAATACAGAAGTGTGAAGACCATTTGAAAGCACCTCAACCTTGACAAGAATATCCAACTATCCTACAAGTTGACAAGTGCTCTCAAGCTTTCAAAGACACTATCTTAGTCTTTATACACTTCTTCTAAGCTGAACCCAATTGTACATTCATACACAAGCTTAGAGAGATATCCTATCCTTATACCTTGATCTCCATTGTAAAGGATATCTCATTAGTTGGAACCTTACTTCAATCCTTACCCCTTTCAAGTGAGAAAGTGAGAAGGTTGTAGTAGTAGAAGTGGTAGGAGCTGACTGTTGAGAGAAGAACAGTTCAGTTCTGAGTTGAGAAGAGGGTACTAGGACTCTAGACATCCTAGGGATCAATTCACCAAGGAGTGGTGTTCTTGATCAAGTGCACCTTGGCACTATAAAACAAGTTAATTCCAAGAGTGAAGGAATTGTCCTGTTAAATCAGGGAAAGTGGATGTAGGAGCTTGAGTCTCTGAACCACTATAACTTCTTGTGTTGATTTACATTCCAAGTACTTTCATACATTCAACACTGCACACAAAACTGATCTTTCAAGGATAAACATTCAAAAACTGTGCAAAAACCTATTTGGACAAGTTCCCTGAAAACTGGACTGTGTTGCATTGACTAAGTGATTTCAGAAATTAAAGGAGTCTAAACTTAAAGGGCCAACCACTATTCCGCACATATAACTCCCCTAGATAGTTATTCAACTAAGTACTCAATAGTACTTAGTAGTTTGATTATCTTAGAAGAGTTAATCTTCTTCAGCAGAGTTGTCCAAGACAACCTTGCTGAACTCTGGTTTGATCAAAAGTTGTAAAGAATTGCATACAAGTGTATTCCCCCCCCCTCCCCATACACTTGTTATATACTCCTTTCAGGACCAACAAGTGGTATCAGAGCAGGGGTTCAAAGACCACTGCCTCTGAAAATCCATCTTGATTTTCAAAACTCTCATATTTGTGTGGTCACTGAACTGATCTTTATCTGAAATCTATTACTTGTTGACTAACTGATTATTCTTGAGAAATGGCCAACAACAATGCTGTTCCTCCACCTGCTGTTCAACGATTAGACAATATGGCCACAAATCCAGTCAACCACATTTCTCATCACAAACTGCCCATGTTTTCAATAGACAATTATGATTTCTGGAAAATTAGAATGAGGGCTCATCTTGCATCTCTTCACACTGATATGCTAAGAGTAATCACAAGAGGACCCTTTGTGTTTACTCAAACTAACCCCAGATTGACAGATGAGCAAAGAGCAGATATAAGGGAACTGATTCCCAAAGATGAAGATGACTTCACTACGGATGAAAAGAGGAAGGATAATCTGAATTATCTAGCAATGAACACCCTCTATCAAACAATTCCAGATGCAGTCATGGGAAGAGTCTACCACTGCACAATAGCCAAAGAAATTTGGGATACTCTTGCTGAAATGTGTGAGGGTACTGAAAAGATCAAGGAGAATAAGCTCCAAGTTGCTGTGCAGAAATTTGAACAGTTTGCAATGGAGTCCGAGGAGTCCATTGATAAGTTTGCTGGTAGATTCACTGATGTGATGAATGAAATCAACTCACTGGGCAAGGTCTACACCAAGAGAGAAGTGGGGTTGAAGATCTTGAGAAGTCTCACTCAAAAGTGGGATGTCTATGCTGTGATGATGCAGAACACCAAGGATCTCTCCTCCATGCCCATGCAACAAATCTTCTCAGAACTCAAAGCCTATGAGTTCGACCTCAATAGAAGAAAGCCTATTGAGGAACCTTCAAATCCTACTAAGGGAGTGGCATTCAAAGCCAAAGTTGCTGAACCTGAAATGCAACCCACTCCCAGATCATCAAAGTCAGTCTCAAAGACTGAAATGAAGGAAGAACTAGCCTTGATGGCTAGAAGGTTTGACAAGCTCAACACAAGGTTTGGTAGATACAAGAAATTCTACCAGGACAACAAATTCAGGAGATACAACCCTCCTGAAGCACAGGCTGAAGTCAAAAAGCCTGAAGAGAAAAGATCAGAGGACAAGTCCTCTGATAGGAGAAGATCCAGTAGAGCTGACCCTTCATCATCTAAGAGAAGAGATGATTCCAAGAAGGATGATGATGAAGATCTGTGCTATAATTGCAAAAAGAAAGGGCACTTCCAGTATGACTGCCCTGAACTAAGCTCTAAAGAAAGAAGAGAGAGACAAGCTAAAAGAGACAGAAAGTTCATCAATAGAAAGGCCATGATGGCTGGTGATGAATCTGAAAGTGCTGAAAGCTTCAACTCTTCTGATGGACTATTCTCCAACAGTGAAGATGATGATGATGTTTGAAACATGGCTCTTGAGGATGATGAGGTATCCTCTACTTCTAGTTCACCATCATTCATCTCACAAAACACTAGTGAGGTTAACCTGAAACTTTCCTTAGGAAAGTTAATGGAAGATTTCACTAGATTACAAGAATTTCATGACAATTGTGTGAGAGAAAATGAAAGATTGGCTACTGAACTAACCAAGAACTCTGAGGTAGCTGTTGATGTCAAGTCTACTAAGTTGTATCAACAAGTCTTGAGAGAGCTTGAGGAAGCAAATCTCAGGATAGTTGACCAACAAAAAGAGATTGATAATCAACTACTTTCTCAAAAAAGAAAAGATTTTGAACTAAAAATTCCGAATGCCAAATTTGAAAACCTCTCACATGAATATGATATTCTTAAATCAAGTGAAGAGAGCCTGAAATTAAAGATGTCTGCTTTGAACAAATCCTCTAGAGCAATAGAGGAAATGCAAAGTTATCAAAGACCTATGGCTCAAAGAAGTGGATTGGGTTTTGATCCATTTGAATCTTCACCTTGTCTTAGTGTTGCTTCTACAAGTAACACTAAGAAAATCTTTATTAAATCAGTGGCACAACAAGCTGAAAATGAAATAATTCAGCCACTGAACAAATGAAAGGGCAAATTGAATGAAATGCCTACTCAAGTGCTTCAGGAGACTAGACCCAAACCTTTGGAAAAGGTCAAGGCTCCTGAACACAAGAGGAATATTGGTCAGCAGAGTAGACCCAATGGAAGGGCAACTCTCCTGAACAATGTTCAGAGGAGTTATCCAAGGTATAATCAGCCTAGGCCAACTCATCTGAGAAAGCCTCAGCTGAATAGACCTAAGGAAAACTACCCTCTAAGGCAGAATAAAATGAGACAACCAAAACCCTTCATGCCAAAGGGTAATGGTCATAAAAATGCCTTTCCTCAAAGATTCCCTCAAGTAGCACATAGAACTCAAAAGTTCAGGAGACTTGACAACTCTCCTGAAACTTATAGAGTGAACACTTTCACACACACTTTCCCAAAGGCATTTAAAGGAAAGACAGTGTATGTAGATGCTAGAGGAAGACAACTTAGCCACCTTGAATCAATCAAGGTTATTAGGCAAGTTTGGGTTCCTAAAGGTACAGCTAACCTCTCAGGACCCAAAACTCAATGGGTACCTAAACCTATCTAAATGCAGGTACCAATGGGCCACAAGAAGAGGAGCATGAACAAAAAGACAGCATGGTACCTTGACAGTGGATGCTCAAGGCACATGACTGGAAACAAGGAACTCCTCACTGAATTCATTGAAAAAGAAGGCCCAAATGTTACTTTTGGAGACAGCTCACAAGCAACTACAAAAGGTTATGGTACTTTGATGATTGGTAACATCAAAGTATCCAATGTATCTTATGTAGCTGGTCTCAAATATAATCTCCTAAGTATCAGTCAATTCTGTGATAAAAACTTCAATGTTGAGTTTTCAAGTGGAAAATGCTTAATCAAAGATAAGACTCAAGAAATTCTATTGACTGGAACTAGGAAAGGAAATGTGTATTTTGCAGACTGGGACAAGTCTACTGATGCTGCATGTTTTATTGCTAAAAGTTCTAGTGAACAAAGTTGGTTATGGCACAAAAGGCTAAACCACCTGAACTTCAAATCTATGAATAAACTTGCTAGAAATGCATTAGTTAAAGGACTACCTAATGAGGTTTTCATTAAAGAACATGTGTGTAAGCCATGTCAAGAAGGAAAACAGATTAAAGCCTCATTCAAAGGAAAACCAGTCATCTCCACTGAAAGGGTACTTGAACTTCTACATATGGATCTGTTTGGACCAATTACCCCTTCTAGCACAAATGGTAGAAAATACACATTGGTGGTAGTAGATGACTTCTCTAGATTCACATGGGTAGTATTTCTCCTTAATAAGAAGGAAACACAAGTCAAACTACCTGAACTTCTAAAGAGACTGTCAAATGAGAAAAGCCTTAGCATTATCAAGATAAGATCTGATAAAGGCACTGAGTTCATTAATTCATACATCAATGAGTATTGCACATCTAATGGAATAGCTCATGAAACCTCAGCAGCTAGAACTCCCCAACAAAATGGAGTTGCAGAAAGAAGGAATAGAACCTTAAAAGAAGCTGCTAGAACTTTAATTGCTGATTCAAATTTACCTAAGAGGTTTTGGGCTGAAGCAATAAACACTGCATGCCATACTCAAAATAGATGTTTGATCACTAAGGGGCAAGGCAAAACCCCCTATGAACTCTGGAAAGGAAGAATGCCTAAAGTGTCATACTTTCATATATTTGGTTGCAAATGTTTCATTCACAATAATGGGAAAGAACAGTTGAAAGCCTTTGACAGCAAAGCTGATAAGGGAGTATTCCTTGGATACTCTCAAATCAGTAGAGCTTTCAGAGTCTACAACAAGAAAACCCTTATAGTGGAAGAAACACCTCATGTTGTGTTTGATGAGTCTATCTTTGAGATCAGGAATGATCATTTGGAACCTGAAGAAATCACACAGAGGACAACCAGATTAAGCCTAAAAGACAAAGACACTGAATTCATAGATGTTGTCCAAGCCAATCTGCCTGAAAAACCCACAGTGGACAACAATCCTGAAGGCAACCTTCCTGAGACAAATCCTACAGATGGAAATAGTGAACTGAATGAACCAATCCCAGTTCACATCCAGGTAACAACTACCAATGAAGAAGTAGTTCCTGCTGAGGTAGTTAATGGGTCAAATAATCAAGGGGGAACTCAAAATGTTGAAAATACCAATGTCCCTGACATTGAGGACAACACCCCTGATTATGATCCTGAATTAGATCCTGCATTCAATTATCCTGAATTCTATGATCAAATTGACTCAACTTCAGTAGAGGACAACTCTACTGAAGAGATCATAAAAAGAAGGACCTGGTTGTCAGACCATCCTACTGATCTAATACTTGGTGACCCAAGTATTGGAGTCAAAACAAGAAGATTCCATGGTGAAAGTGCTCTTTTCTGTTGTTTCTTGTCAGAGCAAGAACCAAGTGATATTGAGGAAGCACTTCAAGATGCCAATTGGATCACAGCCATGCAGGAAGAACTCAACCAATTCACCAGAAATGAAGTATGGGAGCTGGTGGATAGGCCTTCACATCAAGATGTTATTGGAACAAAGTGGGTGTTCAAGAACAAGAAAAATGAAAATGATGTGATTGTCAGAAACAAAGCAAGACTTGTGGCAAAAGGGTATTGCCAACATGAAGGCATTGACTATGATGAGACATTTGCACCTGTGGCAAGGCTAGAAGCAATAAGGCTCTTTCTAGCCTATGCAGCCTACAAGAGGTTCAAAGTGTACCAAATGGATGTCAAGAGTGCCTTTCTGAATGGAGTCTTGAAAGAAGAAGTCTATGTGGAGCAACCACCAGGTTTTGAAGTTGGAAACCAAGTTTACAGACTCAAGAAAGCTCTATATGGACTCAAGCAAGCCCCTAGGGCTTGGTATGACACACTGTCACAATTCCTCTTGGATCATGGATTCACCAAGGGAACTGTGGACAGAACTCTCTTCAGAATCTCTGAAGGAGAGGACATCTTGCTTGTCCAAATTTATGTAGATGACATAATTTTTGGATCCCCTAATGAGAAGCTGCCCTAATGAGAAGCTGTGTGAGAAATTCTCCAAGCTCATGCAAAGCAAGTTTGAGATGTCCATGATGGGGTTGATGAACTTCTTTTTGGGTCTACAAGTTAAGCAATCTAAAGAAGGAATCTTCATCAACCAAGCTAAGTACACCAGAGAAATGATCAAGAAGTTTGGGTGTACAACTAGCAAGCCAGTAAGGATCCCTATGAACACAAATTGGAAGATGGATCCTGATGAGAGTGGTATTCCAACCAACTCTACTGAGTATAGAGGAATAATTGGTTCACTCCTCTATCTCACTGCCAGCAGACCTGATATCACCTTTGCAGTAGGTGTTTGTGCAAGGTTTCAAGCAAATCCTAAGAAAAGCCACCTTGAGGCTGCAAAGAGGATCTTGAGGTACCTCAAAGGCACTGAGAATCTAGGCCTTTGGTACCCTGCTGATGACAATATTGAGCTAACTGGCTACTCAGATGCTGATTATGGAGGATGTAGGATTGACAGAAAGTCCACCTCAGGGACTTGTCAATTCTTGGGCAACAAACTCATATCTTGGTTCTCCAAGAAACAAAATACAGTGGCCACCTCCACCACTGAAGCTGAATATGTTGCTGCTGGAAGTTGTTGTGCTCAAATCCTTTGGCTAAGACAACAACTCAGAGACTACAAAGTCAACTCTACTGAAGTGCCAATTTTCTGTGATAACAATAGTGCCATTGCTATATCACAAAATCCTGTCTTGCACACAAGATGCAAACATGTGGACATCAAGCATCACTTCATTAGAGATCATGTGGAGAAGAAGGATATCAAGTTGGTGAAAATTCACACAGACCATCAAAAAGCTGATATACTAACTAAGCCACTTGCAGAGGCAAGGTTCCTGGAATTATCAGCAGAGTTGGGACTTCTTGATCCAGGGAAGTTGGAAAAATGAATCCAAAGAAGTTCATTGATTGAGGGGGAAATAAACTCAAACTTCAGCAGACTTGGTCAAGTCTACTGAAAATCAGAAATATGACCTTACCTCTTCAGGACACTTGTCCATTGGAATTCAGGACCTTTGTCCACATCTCTTCAGGACACTTGTCCAAGTGGGGTCAGATAAGTTGTCTTGGCTATCAAACTATTCCCTTGGTTTGATAAGCACCTATTTTGGGTAAATCATTGCCTACCTTGATACTTGTCCCAACTACAGATATCATCACTATAGGATTTAATTTGTCCCCCACCCAAAAGGTCACTTTTCATGCATTAAATGCCAAGATTTAACTCTTGTTTGCATTAAACTTTTTGGGACATGATCTGTCTCGAAAAACCCCCAGCCTTAAACAAACATTAAAAACCACCCACGTTTTGAATAAAACAGTTCTTTCACTGTTACATTGGTTTTTGACCATTGGATCAAAAATGGACAACTCCCCTGAAATCAATCCTAGCCGTCCATTGGGGATTTCCATTTTTGCTCACCCTTGAATTGCTTCAAGACCTTACCAACTCATTGACAAACATTCGTTTTAGAATATTCACAAGTCTTAAGATCCCCACAAACACTTCTTCCCCAAGTATTCGAAACCCTAACTCAAATTTTCTTCAAACTCTCTCAAAGCTCTCTCTGCAAATTTCAATGGCCCCCAAAGTTAGACCTGAGATGCTTGTTGATTTCTCTAACAAGGATCTAGACCTGGATTTTGGCTACTTAAGCAACAAAAACAATCTTCATTTTGAGCCAATAGTATCCTTTGAAAATGAGGATCCTGAAATCACACCAACCTTGAGATGGTTGAGGAGAGCTGGACTTCAAAAGTTCTTGGAAGAAAGACCAAGCTCTTGCTTGGAGAGCTACATGGCAGAGTTCTTTGCCTTCCTCAAGTGGAGAGGCAAACCTGAAGATGGTGAAATATCAACCAGATTATCTTACACTGCAGAAGGAGAGGAAGAAGAGAGATTCCACAGAGTAAAATTCTCCTCAAAGGATCTGGAAGGAGCTTTTGGACTGCCTTATGAGGGAAGGAATCCAGAAGCTTATGGTACTGGCCATGAAGATGAGATAGCCCAAGAATGGCTATTAGTTCCAGGCTCCATCTCTTCAACACAGAACAAGAAGACTCTCAAGCCAGAGTTTCTCAATCTCTTTGAGGTGGTTGCTAAGAGCCTCCTAAGCAACACTGGAAGCTTGGAGCAGGTCAGCCATCCTAGAATCAGAATCATGGCTGCCATTATTGATGCCAGTGATAAGGGCATTAAGTTTGATTGGAGGACCTTCATCATGTCTGAGATGATGAAGGAGAAGGCAAAATTCAAGGTGAAAACCCACAATAAAGTGGTGCTAGAAGGGAAAATCAAGTATTGCACCAGGGCAAGCTTGTTGATTGAGAGGTTTTCCCACTATTCTCAAATGCAGACCTTTGCAAAGCCCCTCCCAGCCCAGAAGATCTTGTTCAGAAAGCTTAGCAAGAAAACTGAACAGAGAAGGATGCTCATGGCCAAACCTGCTGAAGAACAGGAGGAAGAGAAGCCTAAGATGAAAAAGAGAACAAAGGCCAGGGCTGTCAAAACAAGAAAAATGTCTCAATTGTCTTCAAAAGAAGCCTCAGGAGCATCAGCTGAAGTTGATGCAGTGGCAGAAGAGGGAGTGAGTGTGCCTTCTGACCACTCAGAAGAGTTGAGGAGGAAGTACAATGAGACTAGGCAAAAAAAGAAGGGTGATAAGAGAATCAGGGAGGTTGTCCCTGAGAAGGATGAGGAAGGAAGTGGGAGCAGTAGAGCCAGCAAGAGAAGGGCCAAACCTACTGAGAAGGTGTTGGAGCTTCAAGAAGAAAGGTCTCTTCAATTGGCTCTAAGGGAGAGCAGAGCTGAAAGCAGGACCAAATCCATGTCAAGGACTAATTCATCTAGTTCTGGAACTCCAGAATCCAAAGTCCCTGAAGGTCAACCTATATAGGCCAACCTCCCTGAAACTCAGAACCTTGAACCCAACTCCCCTGAAACCCATGTTACCCCTTCCAACCAACCCATTACCCCTGTAAATCTCTCTAAGAGATATTCCCCAAAAGGGAATGTGCAAAGAAGTGGCATTGATGTGCTTGCAGATTTAGCAGTAGATGAGACAAGACTCCTGTCTCCCCTTGACTCATCCATGCTCAATTATTCAAAGCTCTTAGAACATGCACTCAATGAGCCAACCCCCCTGAGTAAAGCCCCTTCAGATTCATTGCTCTCTAAAGCAACTGAAGTACCTTCATTTGAGCCCAACCCTTCTGAAACCAATATCCCTGAACTTAACCTGCCTGAAGCCACTCTAGGAGAACCCAGAGCCAACTCCCCTATAACCCAAAGTCCCCACTCAAGTGGAGATGAGGAGGAGTATACTTATGAAAGTATGCTCAGAGGAGGAGCCAAGGCTACTGTGGACAGTTTGTATCCACAACTTGCTGAATTTCCAAGAATTCAGAAGGTCTTTCATGATTTAAGGATGCTTGTTGATGTGAAAGACAAATCCCTGATGGAGATATCACAAGTCATCCAAGATAAGGGTGCAAACTGGTGGCAGATAGAGGAAAACAGATTATTACACTTTGCTGGAGTTTTAAAGACAAGATTCCTCACTGATGAGGAAGTATTTGCAAAGTTGGTGGATGACAAGATTAATAAGGAGAAAGAAAGAAAAGCCAAGGGAATCAAACACCCTGACAGTAGCTCCAATGATGATGATTCCCCTGATGATCCCTCAAACCCTTCAAATCCCAACCCTCCTGAAACCCTTCAAGCCAACCTCCCTGAACCCTTTCAACCCAAGTCTTCTATAGCAGACAGACTTTCAAACCCTCCTAAAACCTATCATAGGAAAGGCTCTGTATCTTCAGAGGTGTTGACCAAGGGTGGTAACACAACCAAAGACACATCTGCCAATGAAGGTTCTTCTGAACCCAAGGCACAGCCTAAAGATGTTGAGGTTCCTGTACTAGAGGCTAGTTTGATTAAGGCCTATTCAGTGTCAGAAGAGTTGGACACTGATCAGCCCTTAATCATTCAGGATGACTCAGTGGCTGCTGAGATAAGCACTGTGATCTCCTCACAACTGCCATCTTTGAACCCTGCTGAGGGTGAAGATGCTGCAGGTTTAGGAGAAGGAGTTGAAAAGGAGAGAATAGTTGAAAAATCAGAGGGAGTTGAGGATGAAAGAGAGGTAGTCATCACTAAGATAGTGAGTGTACCAACATATGAGGGTGGAATAAGTGAGGAAGGACAGGTTATTCTTGAAGTCAAATCTGAACTTCAAGAATCCCTTGATGAGAGGAGGCCTGATTCCTTGAGTGAGAACATTATTAAAGAAGGGAGAAAAGAACAAGTTGAAAATGAGAAGAAGACTGCTGATGTATCAGAGTCTTATACAAAAGAAATTGAGGGTGATGAGTGCTTATTTCCTAACTTGTTTGACTTGTCTAATGTTGCAGGTATCTCTCTTGATCAAATTTTTGCAGATGAATTCTTAACAGATGCACCTATCCAAGTAGATTCAGGCTCAGCTCAGGCCTTGCTTGGGATGCAATCAGAGAAGTTGGACTCCTTGGCTCATCAAGTCAAATCTGCTCATGCTGAAACCTCAGGAGCATTAAATGAGCAAGGAAGGACTCTAGCATCTGTAGAAATGAGGCTCACTGGCTCTGAAGATGTTGTGCTACCAACCCTTGAAGCAAGGATCAGTGGTGTGGAAACAGGTCTCCAAACCATTTCCACTGAAGTTCAGAATGCCAAATCCACCATGGAAGCCATCTCAGAGGAGGTCAAGAAAGAGCAAAAGCTGCTGAGAGACAATCACAATGCTAATGTCAAAGCTCTCAGGCTCACTGTCAAACAAGCTATTGGAAAGAAGACTGCATTGCAAAAGAGAAGAGCTGAAGAGCAAAGGCTAGCTATGGTGAAAGCAGCCTCTGAAAAGTTTTCCCAAGATGTGTTGGCCAACATTGCTGAAGGTGCAGTGGCCAACCTCACTGAGCTTCTCAAAACCCAACTGGATGCATCTCTGAAAGCAACCATGGAGGAGGTTGTCCAACAAAAGATGAAGCCTGTTCTAGCTTTTCTTAGCTTGAGCAGTGATAAAATGCAAGATATACATGATGAAAATGTGTATTTGTTGGAAGAGATGAAGTCCCTAAACCAGGCCCAATCCCTGATGGCCTCTACAATGAGTGACCTCAAGCCCCAGTGTTTTGATGCTGCCAAAAAGGGGGAAAGGGAAAGAGCTAGAGCAAAAGGTGCCTTGGTAATTGGGAGCCCAGTCAAAGGAAAAGACAAAGCTGCTGAAGGAAAAGGCAAAGAGCCTGAAGTGCTGAATTTGGAAGAATTGAATGAAGAAGAGCAATTAGCACTTGCTTTGAAGAATTCTATGGCCTCAGCTCAAGAAGAAAGGATGAGGTTACAGCAGAGACCAGGTGGTGAAGTGTCTGGTTTGGACAAAGATGATGAAGGTGTCCAAACTAGAGGAAAAATCAAGAGGGCAAAAGGAAAGAAAAGACAAATTGAAACATTCACTGACTTTCCTAGCAGTCTTGATCTTCCACCTGAATTCAGAATTGATGAGGATGAGCCTACATCCAAGAAAGCCAAAACTGCTGAAGAGCCCAAAGCTACTGAACAGGACAAGTCTTCTGAATCTGGCAAAACTACTGAAAGTCCCAAGTCCACTGAAGACATTGAAGAATTATTTGCTGAAGGATTTGGACCTGAACCTAAGAAGAAGACAACTGTCCTAGCCCATGATCCATCAAAGCTGTTTCATGAAGGGTATGGCAAAGACCCTGAAACACAACAGAAATTGGCCATGATGAGGGCCCAAGAGAAAATGGATCTGATGGAAGAAGCCAACAGAGCAAGAGATGAGAGAAGAGCAAACTTTCAGAAACCAAGAAGGAGGAGAGCAACTTATAGCAAGATGAAGCCTCAGCTTCTAATCCCAATGGACACCAAATATCCACACTTGGATAAATGGGTGCCAATTCAAATGAATGATACATGGGAAGAGGCCAAAAGGGAGTTTGTCTATGACTATTATGTCATTGACAGATGGAATGGAGGAGATGCAAACTCTGCCTTCACTGAGTTCATGCTAGAATACTACAGAGAGTTGTATCAACAACTACTTGCAGCTGCTGACATTGCAAGAATTGAACTCAATGCTCCCAAGCCTATCATCTATATGCCTCCAAAGCTTGAAGGATGGATTGACCAAGCAAGGATCCTAAGGGAGTTCACAGAAATTTTGAAGTTGAACAAGATGACCCTTGGACCTAAAGGAACCAACCAGGAAGCCATGGCACTCAAGAGGAGAGTGTGGGCACAATATGGGATGCTGCCACCTCCTGAGGATGATCTTTGAATGGCTAAGTCTTCTGACTTTTTCTGAGTGAAAAATTATCTTATCTGAAGATATTTTTGCTATGTGGTCAAATCTGCTGAAATTGGACAAGTCTGTTGATATGTGCATTGACATGCTGATTGCTCTAATATGATTTAGAATGATCTGATACAAGAATTGATGCATTCTACTTTGCTATCTGGAATATCTTGTATTAGTTAGCTCTAGGTGTTAAAGCTCTGATGCCTGAAATAGTCTATTTTGCTCTAATCTTATGTTTAGTATGTCTTGACTTGTAATGATTCCATGCTTTGATAAGTTATCTTCAACTATCAACATGCTTGTAATGATTTTCTTTATGAATGATAGTTGAACCACTTTTGAATCAAGATACATGATTACAAGTAATCTCTCTATGCCTATCTTGAAACCTACTTGCAACAAAAACAGTGAATACACTAACACATTATCTTTTCAGGAATAATGACCTTAGTCATGTCTTCTGAAGATACATGTAATAGGTGTAGACAAGTCACTTTTGCTTAGATAGTGTAGGTTTTGGCATCATCAAAAAGGGGGAAATTGTTGGGAATAAAATGAGATATGTTTTGATTTAATACCAAAACCCCCTGAGACATGCTTAAGTCAAGATAAATATGTTCTAGAAATGTTAGAACATATAGATTATAGGCTAGATGAGAAGCTGAAATGTTAGGCAGCTCTTAGACAATTAGATGCACAATTTGAGGGGGAACCTATACCTTGAAGATGATCAAGATCAAGTCCCCTCAAGGCTCAAATTCTGGAACAATCACTTAAGAACAAGGACACTCAATGGAAAACCAAATGCTCTGATAAGGAAAGTTATCCAAAGAAGCTGTCCATATGCAAGATTGGTAAAATCAAAAGGACAAGCCTAATGAATCTGATCAGGAGAGTTGTCCAAAGAAGCTAGCCATATGCAAGAACAAGCTTACCTAGCTCAAAAGGACAAAGCTACTCAAAGGCTTTTGATCAGGAGAGTTGTCCATAGAAGCCAACTCTATGTGTAAAATGCTCTGATGCTAAAAGACCAAATATGCTGATCAGAAGAGTTGTCCAGAAGAGTTGTCTCAGCAAGATTGAATCAGAACAGATACTCTAAAGGTTGAAGGTCAACTATGCTGAAGAATTAAGGACAACCATACCCTAAAGAAATGCAATATGCCAAGATCATCTTGGAGTGAAATAAAGGGAAAGAGCCAAGTCATTTGAAGAAGAGCAAGCCAACCTTGCTGAAAAGCAAAACTGCTGATAGTGATAAGGAGTGTTGTCCAGATGATAAGGAATGTTGTCCTATCATTGGATCAACCTTCAGAAGCCATGTCCAAGTCCTAACAAGAAGTCAAACATTGGGAAAAGTGCTGCAGAATGAAGACAAAGTCTTACAAGCCGTTTATTACCCAAATGAGGACATGTCACTATCAAGAATCTGTCTTCCAGTTTGAAGAACTCAAGGAGGACATTTATAGCAATTTGGGGCTGTCTCTCCAACGGGCAAATCCTCCATTTTGTCTATAAATACAGAAGTGTGAAGACCATTTGAAAGCACCTCAACCTTGACAAGAATATCCAACTATCCTACAAGTTGACAAGTGCTCTCAAGCTTTCAAAGAGACTATCTCAGTCTTTATACACTTCTTCTAAGCTGAACCCAATTGTACATTCATACACAAGCTTAGAGAGATATCCTATCCTTATACCTTGATCTCCATTGTAAAGGATATCTCATTAGTTGGAACCTTACTTCAATCCTTACCCCTTTCAAGTGAGAAAGTGAGAAGGTTGTAGTAGTAGAAGTGGTAGGAGCTGACTGTTGAGAGAAGAACAGTTCAGTTCTGAGTTGAGAAGAGGGTACTAGGACTCTAGACATCCTAGGGATCAATTCACCAAGGAGTGGTGTTCTTGATCAAGTGCACCTTGGCACTATAAAACAAGTTAATTCCAAGAGTGAAGGAATTATCCTGTTAAATCAGGAAAAGTGGATGTAGGAGCTTGAGTCTCTGAACCACTATAACTTCTTGTGTTGATTTACATTCCAAGTACTTTCATACATTCAACACTGCACACAAAACTGATCTTTCAAGGATAAACATTCAAAAACTGTGCAAAAACCTATTTGGACAAGTTCCCTGAAAACTGGACTGTGTTGCATTGACTAAGTGATTTCAGAAATTAAAGGAGTCTAAACTTAAAGGGCCAACCACTATTCCGCACATATAACTCCCCTAGATAGTTATTCAACTAAGTACTCAATAGTACTTAGTAGTTTGATTATCTTAGAAGAGTTAATCTTCTTCAGCAGAGTTGTCCAAGACAACCTTGCTGAACTCTGGTTTGATCAAAAGTTGTAAAGAATTGCATACAAGTGTATTCCCCCCCCCCCCATACACTTGTTATATACTCCTTTCAGGACCAACACATGCTACTCAGACAAATGAATTCAATGTTTTAAAAAGTAAGTGCAAAAAGCTTGAAGAACGCAATAAGTTCTTGGAGACTGAGGTCGTAAATCTGGACCTTAAACTTTCTGACTTGGTTAAATCCTCAGTGATTAATCAAAAACTGTCAGATCGGTATAGGGCTCCAGATGACAAGACAGGGTTGGGTGCATATAGACCTGACTCGCCTACTCAAGTCATTGAGAACCCTATTGAGGTTAGTTCAAGCTCTTTGACACATGATAAAGGTAAAAGACCAATGGAATACGATACTAGAACGACATCCAAAGGCACTGTACAGAAACAGACTAGAGTTAACACTCCAATTGCCAAAGGTGGTAAAAGGAAGGTTGACAACAGACCTGTTCCGTTTAGGACAAGTCGAAAAAGGACCACTAGTCGTGGATGACCAAACCAGGTCAGATACGAGCCAGAAGACAAGTTAAGATTTCAAGAAGGAGGGTACCTAAATTATTAAATATCATCAATGCAGGGTCGACTTAACTTGTACAAGAAGGGTGGCTCGGTAGGAGAAACGTGGTACATAGACAGTGGTTGTTCCCACCACATGACTGGTATTAAGGGTCTTCTATCAAGCTACTGCGAGCAAGAAGGACCCAGGGTTATATTCGGTGATAGCTCTATGGATATTACAAAAGGCTTTGGCTATATCCGAAATGGAGATGTAGAGATACAAGACGTATCCTACGTAGAAGGTTTGAAATACAATATCTTATTTATTTCTCAATTATGTGATAGAGGTTATAAAGTGCAGTTTAAAAGCCGAAAGTGCGAAGTCATAGACAAGAGGACTCATACCGTACTGATCGTCGGCATAAGACAATGCAGTGTATATATTGTGAATTGGAATAGTTGTCCGCGGGACACTTGCCTTCTTAGCAAATCACCTAAAGAGATCAGTTGGCTTTGGCATAGACGTCTTTGTCACATGAACTTTAAGGTGATTAATAAGATTGCAAGAGACTACCTTTTAGAAGGTATACCCAACGAAATCTATTACAAGTCACATGTATGCGATGCCTGTCAGAAAGGTAAACAGGTAAAAGGTTCCTTTGAATCTATTCCAACTCTCTCAACAAGTAGAGTTCTTGAACTTCTACATATGGACTTACATGGCCCAATTACTCCTCCAACTTTGAACGGTAGAAGGTACACACTTGTTGTGGTAGACGACTATTCTAAGTTCACTTGGGTAGTCTTCTTACACAAGAAGAGTGATACACAAACACTCCTACCTGATCTATTGAAGAAGATTCAAGTTGAGAAGAATATGTCTATTGTCAAGATACGTAGTGACAAGGGTACTGAATTCATTAACTGCTATATCAAAGATATTTGCTCTAAACGTGGTATCCAGCACCTTACTAGTGCAACAAGGACACCGCAACAAAACGGAGTAGCAGAACGAAGGAACAAAACCCTTAAGGAGGCCTGCAGGACCATGCTGACAGAGTATAATACTGCTCAGAAGTTTTGGGCAGAGGCGATCAATACTACATGCCACTCCCAGAACAGAAGTGCTATCAATAAAGCACTAGGTAAAACGCCCTATGAGGTATGGAAAGGTCGAAAACCAAGAATTTCATATTTCCATATATTTGGTTGTAAGTATTTCATCCATAACAATGGGAAAAGTAAGTTGAATGCATTCGATGCTAAAGCAGACGAGGGGATATTCTTAGGATACTCCTCGACTAGCAAAGTATTTAGAGTATTCAACTACTCGACTCTATGTGTTAAAGAAACACCACATGTCGTTTTGGATGAATCTCGACTGGACTTGTCTACCGACCAGATCAGTAAGAAAGTAACCGATCTATCAATTGAAACTGATAAAGAAACAGAAGTATACGAATCTGTTCAAGCCTATAACCCATTCATGAAAGCTCTCGAGTCTGATGACAAGGAGAAGGTAAGTGCTCAAGGTAAACCTACTAGACCAGTTGACATGCCTGAACTAGTCGACTCGTCTACTCCTATTAAATCTCCTGATACAAACGATGTTGAAATGCATAATGTTGTATTTGATTTAGATGATGATAGTATACATGCTAAGACTAGAAAAACATGGAAATCTGCTCATGATACTGAAAATATCATTGGTGACTCTATTGTTGGTGTGAAGACTAGACGACAACTCTTTGAGTCACAAGAACAGCCTAGCCCATCTATGTTTTGCTGGTGTTGCTTCCTCTCATCTATCGAGCCTAAGACCGTTAATGAGGCATTGGCTGATAGTAATTGGATCATCGCTATGCAAGACGAGTTGAGCCAGTTTGTTCGAAACGACGTCTGGGAACTTGTCGATAGGCCTACACATCGTAATGTAGATGGCACACGATGGATTTTCAAAAATAAGAAAGATGAGAATGATGTAGTTGTTAGAAACAAGGCTAGACTAGTAGCCCAAGGCTATTCTCAAGTTTAAGACATAGATAATGATGAAACTTATGCACCTGTTGCTAGACTAGAAGCCATTAGATTGTTCCTTGCATATGCTGCTTATATGAAGTTTACTGTATATCAAATGGATGTTAAAAGTGCATTTCTTAACGGTATTCTTGTGGAAGAAGTGTATGTTGAACAACCTCCAGGTTTCGAGGTGAAAGGCAATCAAGTGTACAAGTTGAAGAAAGCCTTATACAGATTAAAGCAAGCTCCCAGAGTATGGTACGATACTCTTTCTCAATTTCTATTAGAAAATGGTTTTACTAAAGGCAAGGTCGATAGAACGTTGTTTAGAAGACAAGAAGGTAAGGATATCCTACTTGTTCAAATTTACGTGGATGATATCATTTTCGAATCACCCATGCAAAGTAAGTTTGAAATGTCAATGATGGGAGGAATGACTTATTTTCTTGGACTTCAAGTAAAACAAACTCCCGGTGGGATTTTCATAAATCAAGCCAAGTATACTCATAATCTACTAGACAAGTATGGTATTAAAACTTGCAAATCTTCTGGAGTACCTATGCTACCTACCTACAGGATGGATCTAGATGAGAACGGTAAGTGTGTTGATCAAACACATTATCGTGGTCTTATTGGTTCATTACTGTACTTAACTGCTAGTAGACCTGATATTGCATTTTCTGTTGGCGTATGTGCTCGACTTCAAGCTAATCCAAAAGAGAGTCATATGGAAACCACTAAACGGATACTGAAATATTTGAAAGGAACCATCAATCGTGGTATATGGTATCCTTCAAATGATGATTTATCCCTAAGTGGCTACTCTGATTCTGATTTTGGTGGCTGTAGAATAGATAGGAAATCTACATTTGGTTCTTGTCAATTCTTAGGCACAAAACTCATTTCATGGTTTTCAAAAAAGCAGACAAGTGTTGCTATCTATACTACTGAAGTCGAGTACATGGCTGCTGGTAGTTGCTGTAGTCAAATATTGTGGCTTATTCAACAGCTTAGAGACTATAATATTTGTGAATCAAATGTTCCCATATTCTGTGACAGTAAAAGTGCTATTGCCATTACACAAAATCCTATTTTTCACACACGTTGTAAGCATATTGATGTGAAACATCATTTCATATGTGATCATGTAGAAAAGAAGGATATTCGCATGGAAAAGATTCACACTGATTTTCAAAGAGCTGACATTTTCACAAAACCATTACTTGAGGCTCGTTTTCGTGAGTTATGCATTAGTCTAGGACTAATTGATCTAGACCCTACTAGTATGTAGCTTTGCACTAACAAGACAGGTACATCACAAATGAAGATAGGAGAAAAAGGTAAGTTACCACAAAAACAGAGCACTCGTCTACTCGTCAACAAGACAGGTAAACAAGGTCAGACAAGGTGACCTAACAACCCGATGAGGAAGCTGGTAAAGCTGAAGGTAATACTAAGGGAATAAACATTTAAGGGAGAATCTATGATTTCTTAAATATCCATATGTTGACCCTTAAGTTTGTTAAAAGTCATCTTGTTCGAAACCTTAAAGTTCTGTAATTGATTGATATTCAAAAATTATTTATTCTACTCTACTACTTGTACCTATATTCATACGTCGCATAAGATAAGACAGGTACATGAAGTTGTTCTAACACTCAGACAGACAAGCACAGTCGAAGGGGGAACTCGTCTGATGCTAAACAAGTCTACTAATCTGTTCTAATTAACTCGAACAGACAAGATAAGCTCTCTCGTGATTTTCTATAAGTGTTTGAGTAGTTTGATTAAGGACAGTAATGTAATTTGATAATGAAAAAAAAATTGGAAAACTTAGAATTGGATGTGTACACTCATTTAAATGAGGTGTATACACCTAGTTCCCGCCTAAACTCTACTACGCTAGGTCAGATGAGTACACTCTCCTATCCGAACCAATAGAAAAGGTGGATTCCAAAATTTACAAAATCAAATCACATAATCGTCTCGATTACGCAACTGAATTTCAAAGGTCCCCACCGTTGGATCAAACCTCTTAATCATGACCGTCGATTCAAACTTTTCTTGTACCAAAACCATTCCACTCTCCTCATAACACTCCTCACGTTCACTTTACTCTCCTACTCTCAAGCAATCAAATTCTTGTGATTCTCATAAACTGTTTATCGAATTCTACATATCTCTATCAATATGTCGATCGTATCTATGTTCGATGTTCGCACTAACATGTAGGCTAGATTCGATTTGGGCAAGTGTACTATAGAAGGAAAGGTGCATGTGGAATGATCGGTGTTCTTCAATGGAAGACACACAGAAGACAACAAGGAGATTTTGATAAAATGCTTTAGGTGTGGGTTAAGACCCTACTTGGAGGCATTTCCAGAGGTGGTGTATGAAGAAGAAGTCCTAGAGTTTTATGCCACTGCTGCTCGACAAGGAGACTCAATCGAAGCATTTATTGGAGGAAGTCAAGTGGAGATCACTCGTGAAGTGTTGTTCAACACTTTCCGATTGCAATCTGGGTGCATCGATGTTGAAATCTATGGAGCAGGTCAGGAATTAAGGTATCTCAGCATATTCTATGGCAAGAAGCTGAAGTTAAATCGAGATGGAAAGATCCCGTTTGTCAAGAAGAAGGAGTTGCTAGACAAGTACAAGACACTTCTCGATATTGCAAGAAAGATGTTACTCGGAGTTACAGGAAGATTTGACTTTGTAACACTTCAAAAGACGCGAGTGATGGCCACAATTTATGACGGCATCATTGATGGAAATTGGTACAAGCTTTTCTTGGATAGGCTGATGTATTTCGACAAAAATGTTCGTGTTGATCCCGATTCTGCTGAATGGATCGTGTCTGCCGCAGTAAGCTTTGGCAACAAGCTTAGTATCCTGCTACCCGTCTTACTTCCAAACAAGACGAATTGGAGTAAAGGCAAGTCGTTTCATGTCTTGAAGCACTATCTCAAGAAAGATGCTCTTGATAGGCAAGCAGAGCAAAGGTCACTAGAACGTGGTCAAGTAAGATTAAATCCTCGAGATGTGATGTTGGAAGTTGCTCACTCGTCTAGTGCTAAGGAAGATGAGTCTGAAGCAGAAGCTGAGGCTGATGTTGGAACTAGTGGTGCACTAGTTGAATATGTGTCTGATGAAGCCATGATTGAACCCGTTGAAGATTCGGAAGAAACGGAATCAGACAAGGCATCGGAGAAATATATTGAGGTTGGAGAAACTTATCGACTGGTGAGAGTCGAATCGAGTTCCTCGCCAGACAAGTCGACTGAAAAGGTTCGTACTTCTGATCGACCTATTTCAATTCCTCTTGATCTTCCTGTGAAAACCAAGGCAAGATCTCTCCGATCTCGTGCCAGACATGTACCCAAAACCTCTCCATTGGCAGTTCAACCGTTAAGAGCCTACGTTACCCAACACACTACCATATTTTACACAACTGATACTCTGACAGTTGTCAAACCAAACCAAGCCACATCACAGCCCCTAGAAACCACAATCCAAAATATCTCTACCTCAACAGAATATGTTGAACCCTCTCACCCATCTATTTCGGGAACTCCACTAGTTGCCACTGCAACAACTGAGCTAAGGACCCCACTTACTCAGACCCCTCCCGTTAATAGATTTGGAGCCCTATTCGATTACCCAATGTGTTTACGCGAGAAGAGGCTGCATGCACAAATGACTAGAAATCTGAAGAAGATGCTTCCTTTAGTTGAGATCGACACATCTTCTGAGATGTATGAGAAGCTGACCAGAATATGCACGTGGGTTGCATTAAAGAAAGGTCCGACTGAAGACTTGTTTGAAGTCATCAATTGAATGGGTGGTATTGAAAATTTCCAGGACTGGAAGATGGAACAGCAGGAGAATAGTGGGGTGAAGGATCACTCTAAACTCCTCCCAGCACATGCTTTGACTACTCTTGTCAAAAGGATGTTGGATATTTCTGATGATATTCTATCTTCAGAATTCAAATCAGATATTGGTGTTCAAGTATCTGAAGCTGATCTTGTAGAAGATGGGTTGATGCAAGAAGCTAAAACAGTAGAGTTGATGTCTACTGATCCTGTTATTAATCTAGAGAATGACTCTGATCAAATGCGAGGTCTTATGTTCGAATTTCAAGTAGAAAATGCTCATGGTCCAAGAGGCAATGTTGGCCAGATCACAAGACAGGTGGAAAAGTATTTTCCTTCAGAGACATGTGCTTACACTGCAAAGCTTGTTCAAATGGTGCTTAAGGAACAACAAGAAGTTGAACAAAGAGCAAGGTTAGCAATCGTTCCTTATTCTCCTCTATTAAATTTGAAAGCCATAGCAGGAAGTATAATTCCAGAGGAAGAAGTAGTAGAAGATGAGGTCTTGTCTACTGACCTGGAAGATTAGTTGGTTGATGCTCAAATGTTTGATGAAGATGAGCTCATGGTTGATGTTATTCCTGAAGCTGAGGTTCCAATTGTTGCTACACAATCTACTCAGGTCATTTCAACAGAATTCTTAGACGAGTTGAAAATGGACTTAAGGCAAGTAGTTCAGTCGTCTATCGATGAATTCTTGAAGTCTGATGTTAAACAAGTTTTAGAAAAGAACAAAATCAATCTCTGGTGGATAAGTCGAAGGCTCTGATCATTGGAGAAGTGAATTAGATGGATTCTACCTTCAGACAATAAATTTATGTTCAGTTAGAAGACTTTTTGCAAAGCCAGATCAAGTATTCAGAAAAGTGTTCGATTGATTTTGCTAGATCATTGGCTGAAGAATCTAAAAGGATGGAAAGACTCTATAGAGTGAAGATCGAGATAGCGGATGAGCAAAGAAGAGAAGCACAAAGTCAATTGGTGCAAGCTAGAGCTCTTCTTACAGATATGTCTGAAGAAAACAGATTGCTCAGACAGACTGCTACTCATTTCAAGACTGAATTGAATTTATCTACTCAGAAGCTGGAGTTAGTTTCTACTAAACTAGACAAGCTGAGTCAAGATAGGTCGCATCAAAAGCAAATTGATAATGCTGCAGAAGCTATGAAAGAAGCAATCAAAGAAGAGATGACTCGTTTTACCTCATTATTCACTCTTCAGGCTAGTGATGAAGCCAAAAAGGGGGAAGAGGTCAAAGAGACTAAAGAAGTAAAGTTTTCTGAAACAGAGATTGCTGCTGCTACTGTACCAGAAGAGACCGGTAGACCAAAAAGAAGAAGGCTAGTCAAGAAAGCTGACTTAGAAGCAGAGCGGATAAGGCAAGCTAAAGGAAAGTCAATTGCGATTGAAGATGTTCAACCCAGAATAAGACAAGTCAAGAGAAAACTTGTTCTTGAAAAGAAGAAAGAAGGATTGGGAGAAATCCTTGCTGATATTGGTGATGAAGAGGTTGAAACTCTTCATAAGAAGCAGAAGCTAGAGGATGATCATTATGCTAACAAGAAAGTGTTAGGTAAACATATTCACAGGCTACAAAATATGAAAGCTAATCCAGACGTGATTGAAGATTCCCACATTGATAGATTCATTGACAATGAGCATAGAGATGCTTGGAATGTTGTCAAGCTGGAATGGGAAGTTGATCGTTGGATTGTCAAGAAGTTTGGAGATCCAGAAAGTAAAGAAGAATCATATGCTGTGTTTGACAAGTTCATGGAAGCTAAAGATGAGAATCTTTGGAACTTGATCATGCGAATTGCAACTGATGTTGGTTACAACGTTTTGGTTCCTGATTTTCCGAAATGGGAAACTCCTATGTTAGGTTCTGGAAAGCGGATTAACTTCAACAAAGTGAAGAAATTTGAAGAAGAGTTGCTCGAGAAAGAAAAGATCGACAATGAAGAACATATTTCAGACATTCACAGAAGGATCCTAGAAACATTCAGTATTCTGAATCCAGACATAGATAACATCAGTGAGTAATTGTAAGTTCTTTACTTAGTTTTATTTTGATTTTGTCTAAAGTAGTTGTAATCTACTGATCTTATTTGAATGAATGAAAAGATAACATATTTTGGTGATTAAAAGATAACTACTTAACTAGTCTACTATTGAGAAATAATTCAAGAAGTTTTGGCTTTATCAAAAATGGGGAAATTGTTGGGATATGAATCCTGATACAAGTCCTAAATGATGAAAAGATGAGTTGAGTTTTGATAAGCCAAAAGAAGACTTGAATAATTTCTAAGTGTTGACTGATCTAGTCTAGTTATGTGAGTCGTCTTGAGCAGATCAGTAGAGTACAACATTGAGTGAAAATATAAGTTCAAAGTTTAAGTATGATTGAAAGACAAGTACGAATTATATGTACTGTATAGGTTATTATACTGAGCTATTTGAATCAATGTATAGAAGCTCATTATTCGTATTGATATGTGATTGTTTATTGATGTATAGATGATAAGGTGACTAAGCTGAATTATAAAGCTTAAAGTAATGTAAGAGTCTTGTTTAGATTAGATGATAGGACTAGTATAGATTAGTTCACTATCGAAGTCTACTACAGAAGCCTACTGAAGAAGAAGACTGGATGCGCAAGACAAGACAAGTACTGAAGAAAAATGCTTAAGTCATAAACGCGTATGAAGATAAGGTCGTTTTATTGAAGAGTTAGTTATGGAATAACTAATTAACTAAAGAAACACGTGGAAGGATAAGAAGAAGCGGTTAGAAGTCGGTTATCAAGAAAGTTTGTTGGATAACTAACTTATCTTGATAGTTGGAAGTCTATAAATATCTTGGTGGATTCTACAGTTGAAGACTACTGTTACCAAGAGATTTGAAGCATTTTCAAATAAATATTCAAAGCAAAATAAGCTCTGAGAGTTGAAGTTCAGAAAGTTCAAGCCAGAAGACAAGTGAAGATTTCAAGAAGGCTGCTACTGGACTAAGAGAAGTTTTACTTTTGTTATTGTTATTCAAGTTGCTAGTTACTTGTAAAATATCTAGTTGGATCGAAGATACACTTGGAAGTGTAGTCGAAAAGATCAAAGTCTTATTTCTTGGGACTCTAAGCGACAAGAACACACTACTCGAAGAAAAGAGTAATAATAATTTCACAACTGGGTTTGTGAAAGTGGATGTAGACAAGTTGTCGAACCACTATAAATCATTTTGTGTTGTTTACTTTTCTGTTCTATTTGTGTTTGACTTGATTAATTGATTAATTGACATCTAGAATAGACAAGATCAGTGTTCGTCGAATTAGTTGAGTATAAACTGTTGGGCTCATTGTTAATCTGATAAATTCCGCATTGTGTATTCTGATATATTGAAAGATTTTGAAAAGTCTATTCACCCCCCTCTAGACATTTTCCTAGCTTACTCAATATTATAAACTCAACTAGGGACCTACAACAACCTAAAGGTTTCATCAAAATCAACACCTTCAACTTGGGTGTAACCTTGTGCAAACCTTTAGGTTGAACAACCTAAAGATTTTAAAGATCCAGAATACCCTGATCATGTGTACAAACTAAAGGAAGTTTTGTATGGTCTAAAACAGGCTCCTAGAGCATGGTATGGTAGGCTTACAAACTTTCTTTTAGAACATGGTTTTATTAGAGGAGAAGTCGATAGGATTTTGTTCATTAAGCACACTGGAGAAGATTGATTTATTGCTCAAATATATGTTGATGATATTGTGTTTGGTTCACCTTGTGAAAAAATGTTCAGCAAATTTATTGAAGCAACGACTACAACATTTGATATGAGTATGGTTAGAGATTTGAATTATTTTTTAGATTTTCAAATCAAGCAATGTAAGAATGGTATTTTCTTCTCACAAGGTAAGTATGCTAAAAATTTAGTCAAAAGGTTTAGTCTTGAAAGCTCAAAAGTAATGAAAACTCATATGGGTTCTACTTTGAAACTTTGCAAACACAATGTTGGAAATGGTGTTGATCCAACATTGTATAGATCCATGATAGGCAGTTTACTTTATTTAACCTTTAGTAGACCTGATATTATGTATAGTGTGTGTGTTTGTGTTAGGTATCAAGCTAATCCAAAGGAATCTCACCTGAATGTAGTGAAAAGAATTATCAAGTATGTTTCACGTACAAGTGAACTTGGGATATGGTACACTAAGGACACCAACAACACATTGATTGGATACAGTGATGCGGATTGAGCTGGAGATATAGATGTCAGAAAGAGTATGAGTGGAGGATGTTTCTACATGAGAAACAATCTTGTGTCTTGGCATAGCAAGAAATAAAATTGTGTTTCACAATCCACTGCTGAGTCAGAATACATAGCTGCAGGAAGTTGTTGCACACAACTCTTGTGGTTACGTAAAATGTTTCATGACTATGGAATTGAAAATGATATCCTCACAATTTTTTGTGATAACAAAAGTTCCATAAACATATCTAAAAGTCCAGTACAACACTCACTCACTAAACACATTAGCATTAAACATCATTTTATGAGAGATTTAGGAGGGTGTATTCAATTGAGATTCTGTTTGATTTTTTTGGACTTTAAAAAGTCAGTGGATTTAGAAAATTCATAGACTCTATGCAGAGTTTGACTGGCTTTTTTATTGATTTATATGGATTTTCATAGATTTGACATGATTCTAAAATACACATTTTTTTATTTATTTAAATGGATTTCCATAAACTACGCCCCTAAAACTATTGATGCAAACGTATATCGAACACACTTGTATATAAAAAAAATTATCTAAATTATTTAGAAAAAATATCAAAAATATATCTTCATTATTATTAGCAATACTGGTTCTTAATGCATTAGGGCTTTGATGAGAAAGCAATTCCAAATTTTCCTCTTCCACAGATGCGGTGTGTAGCTAGTACTAACTCTGCATGACGAAGAAGAAAGATTGAATAATTGCATTTATGGAGTGACGACCACGTAATGGGGAGTTGACGTCAATTACTGGAGTGATGACCTTGATATTGCTAACATAACGATATACTATAATTTTTAAAGAAAAAATATAATTTTAAAATACAGTTTTCACGATAATAATAATGATGGTGAAGAATATGTGATGCTTATCGAAGAACATGGTTAGATTTTATTTCGTTTGAAGAAGAGCAGGAAGATTCGTTTGAGGAAGATGGACAGCTTTTCGATTTTATAAACTATGAGGCTGTGTAGGATTTTGTGGTTCTAAATACACTGCTTTCTTCTCTTTTAGAGTTTCTGAGAGAATCCATTGAAATCTCTACTTTTTAGAAGAGATTTTGAATAGTGAAATTTATTTATATTTTTTAAGGAGAATCCAACCAAATCCATAGAGTATTAAAATCCATAGATTGTTGAATACCTAAAAATTTCTAAAGACTTTTTTAAATCCGTATTGAATACCTCAAAATTTTGAAAGACTTTTAAAAATCCGGATTGAATACCCCTAGATTTTAAAAATCCAAAAAAATCCAACAGAATCTCAATTGAATACACCCCCCTTAGTGGAGAAGAACATAGTAAAGTTGGAATATGTGCCTACTGAAAATCAAAATGCTGATATTTTTACTAAGGCTCTTGACCTTGAAAGATTCTCATTTTTTAGGAAATCTCTTGGTATGTGTAGTATCTGAATAATCCTTGAGAGGATGTTGTTTGGGACAACATCTTAAGATGGTATAGTTGTTATAAATTTTATTTATTTTCTATTTTCGTTGAATAATTCCTTTGTAAAATATTCTTGAATCTGAAATTTGTTTGTGCAAAAATAAGTATGTTCTACACCTCTCAAAAGCTTGAAAAATATAATGTTACAGCATACTAAAAGATGTACCAAGTCACTGAGTAACTATGGAGCACGGAGTTCGCTACTACGATGCCTTATTTTCAAAAGGTGATTTTTTGGTAAAAACATTAAGAGGTTTGTAATCCATTAAGTAAGTATGGGGCACGGAGTTCGCTACTACGATGCACTCTACAGGAACAATGGATCAATACGAACTAGATGCTGTAGCACAAAAAGAAGAAAAGAAATGAAAAGAAAAATACTGAAAAATTGGCTACATTGGATGGGTAAAACCTATGAAAACCCAATGTTGAGGTGTATGTCTAGCCCTTGAATTATTTGATTAATTTTGAGAATTTATTTTATTTATTTAAGATTATACTAACCCACGTTTATTTATTTCAGATTATACACATTTTTATTTAATTAATTCTAGAACATTCTTAATTTTATTTAATTAATTAATTAAGATTTTACCCCACTAACTCATCCATGATTCTCATTGTGGGTAAAATTGTGGAGGATGATCGAATTATTCTGGAATTTTCCTTAGTCCATTCTTAATCTCACGCACAACTTCCAACTACTAGTTCTCCTCTACATAAACTTCACTTTGTGATGTTCTAAGATTTGTTTTTAATTGAATAAGTGAAATATTGTTTTGCATGACTTGTTAAAAGCAATTGTGTGTCTCGATTCTTGTGTAACCATCATTTCGAATTCTTGAGTTATAATGACAGGAAACAAGAAAACCTCTTCACCAAGCTCACAACCATCATCTCCATCTCTCTCAAACCTCAACACTCTTTCTTCCATGGCTTCCTCGCACGAAAACTCACCCCAAATTGCCACAATCGTCACTCCCATCCAAGCTACTTCCACAACAATCCACATTCCACTCCAAGCTACCCTCACCGAGCTGAATCAAGCATTTGAGAATTTTTCTCAATCATTGAGGTCTGTGAATCCACCCATCCTCACCGTTGGAGACATGTCCATAGACATCTCCCACTACCTAAAAACCCAAGAAGTCACCACTGATGCTCCCACTTCGTCCACATCTCAAAAGCCCCAAATCGCAAGCCCTAACACTGAAACAGAGGCCCTGACTGAAGAAGAAGAAGAAGAAGAAGAAGAAGAAGAAGAAGAAGAAGAAGAAGAAGAAGAAGAAGAAGAAGAAGAAGAAGAAGAAGAAGAGAGAAGAAGAGAGAAGAAGAAGAAGAAGAAGAAGAAGAAGAAGAAGAAGAAGAAGAAGAAGAAGAAGAAGAAGAAGAGAGAAGAAGAGAGAAGAAGAGAGAAGAAGAAGAAGAAGAAGAAGAAGAGAGAAAGTGATATTGCAGAACCGATTCAAGTGTTCTCTGAATTTGAAGAAGAACAAGAAGTTTTTGAGAAACCTATCAAGAAGAAAGTTGATCCAAAAGGGAAGGGGAAAGCAAAGGTTGATGTTGTCCGCACTATGCCTGAAGAATCAGAGGATGATTTTGAAATGGATGTCTGCCTTAAGGAAATTCAGAAGGCTTTAAAGAGGAATGTTGCTTCAAATACATAACCAAGTGCTTCAGCACCAGAACCTGATGATGGTGATGATTCAAGCACTGAAGAATCTGAGAAAAGCTCTGAAAAAGATGAGGAACCCAGCTCTGAGGAAGGTAATTCTAAACCTGAAAATGATTCTGATTTTGATGGTTTAGTTGATAAAATTACTAAGTTGTCTAGGAGGAAGTTGTTGATGCAAAGGAGAATTCATGTTTCTGATTTTAAAAGTAAGGATTTGATTCCATTCTTGGTGGATATGAAGTTGTTGAAGGCTTTGACATTAAGTGACACTTTTGTTTCTGATTGGGTATATGGGTTTTATGCATGTCTAAGGAAGAGTAATGGTAAACGTAGGTCTCGTTGGTATGGGAATGTACAATTTAGGGGGAGGTCAGTTCAATTTACTCCAGAATTGATCAATGATTTCTTAGAAATAGAACTTGTGCTTGATGATGATGAACCTGACTCGGATTTGGTTACTACTTCTATGACTGAGGGTATATTAATTAAATGGAAGAATGGTATGCCTTCTAAGGATCTCACATCCGTATACCCTGTACTGCATAAGCTGGTTATCTACAACTAGATACCCTCTACCAACTCAACTAAGGTGACAAATGATCAAACAGTCTTGTTGTATAGCATAGTTGTGTTGAAGTTTAATATGGGATTGACCGTATTTTATCATATGATGAGGTTTAGTGGTGATATTTATAATCAGGGAAACCTACCATATCCTGTGCTTATTTGTTCATATCTTAAGATGCATGGTTTCACCCATAAGAAGACTGAGGTTTTTAGAGGAAAGGTACCCTTGTATACCATATCACCTGCACTGCTCATTGGTGAAAGGATTATTGATCTGCCCTTGCACAATCCTGGTAGTTCTTGTTGGGATATGAATCCTAGAACAAGTCCTAAATGATGAATAAAAGATAAAAGATAAAGTTTTGATAAGCCAAAAGAAGACTTGAATATTTTCTAAGTGTTGACTGATCTAGTCTAGTTAAGTTGAAATCATCTTGTACAGATCAGTAGAATTCACAAGACAAGTACTAGTTTCAAAAGATAAGTATGAAAGAAAAAGACAAGTACAGTGTATAAGTACTTCATATTTGTATATGTTAGTTTGTTATTGAGCTATAATTGCTGTATAGAGCTCATAGTGTTATATGTAATAGATAGATTCATTGTATAGTTATAAGTTGACTAAGCTTGTATTATAAAAGTTTAATGTAATGTAATAGTCTTGTTAGGATTAGTTGATAGACTAGATTAGTTCTATGTTGTAATCTGAAGAAGCCTACTGCACAAGTCAAGTAAGAGACGCAGTCTACTACTACTGGACAAGACAGGTGCGCAACTTACACAAAGACAGGTCAACTTGAAGTTAGTTACAAACGCGTATTGAAGATGAAATTGAAGAATTAGTTATGGAATAACTAATTAACTGAAGAAACGTGTGGAAGAATAAAAGAATCAGTTACAAGTTAGTTTTCAAGAAAGGTTGTTACACAACTGAAAGTTCTTGGAATTTGAAGTCTATAAATACCTTATGGTATTGAACGATAAGAGATTACTGGAATATTGATACTGCAAACGTTATTGAAGTTTACTCTTAGAGTTGATTGAAGTTCAGAAAGTGAAGCCAGGAGACAAGTGAAGAATCAAGAAGGCTACTACTGAAGATCAGAGAAGTTTTTAAGTTTTTGTTTGTTACTTTTCAAGGTGCTAGATACTTGTAAAATTTCTAGTAAGATCGTAGACATATCTGGAGGTATAGTCTGTTGAAGATCTAAGTCTTCTTCTTGGGACTTTAAAGACAGGAACATACACTTGTACTCGATTGGAAGAGTTTTAGTGGAAACATCACAACTGGGTTTGTGAGAGTGGATGTAGACAAGTTGTCGAACCACTATAAATCTCGTGTTCAATTTACTTTACTGTTTTGATTGTTTAAATTACTTAATTGGTTTAACTACTTAACTGAAAATGATTAGTTGAGTATAGAACAGAGTTCTCGAATCTAAGTTGAGTATAATCTTGAATTGGGCTCATTGTAAATTTCGTATTCCGCATATTGTACTTTGATATTTCGAAAGATTTTTGAAAAGTCTATTCACCCCCCTCTAGACATTTTCACTAGCTTACTCGTTATTAACTCAACTTGGGACCAACAGTTCTTCTTACAGATCTTCTCCTACTCAACCTCAACCAGCACCAGCAAAGACTGCACAAAGGAATGTTGTACCAAATGTCAATAACATTGGTGGTAATTTTAATCCAACTTTCTCAATTCCCAAATCTTTTATCTTGTTACAGCTACAACACTTACAGGACTCAATAGATGAGCTCTATTTCTTGAAAGATAGGTAGACCAGTCTGCTTTCCACTCCAACATGGGGAGTACCACCATCCACTTCAGTTGGAACTTCCAGAGTTTTGATTGAAGAGATAAATGCTCATGAAGCTGGAGGTACAGCTGATGCTGCTGCTGCTGTGCCAGAAGAAGAGACTGTTGCTGCTAACAATGTTGTTGCACTTTTTGGTGCAACTTGCTTTGTTGAAGAGGCTGATGATGACAAGTTTGCTGATGCAGAAGATGAGGATATGGAGGTCCTCTATGGTGATATTTGATGTTGCTGAAGACAGGGGGAAAACTGAATGTTTCAAGTGATAAAGTGCAGGAGGATGATGTTGCTGCTGTTGTTACAGCAATATATGTCACTTATTCAGTTTATTATCCTTGTTGTATTTTGTGTTTAACTTATTTCTTCTACTTATTCTGATACAATTTTATTTATTCATAGTAGATAGGTTATTTTTTGTTTATTCAACTTGCTTAAATTTGTTTGCCTTGAGATTGCTTTAAGTACACTTCTATTCTTATTATTATCATTAGCTTACTGTCCTTGACTTAAATTGTTTGCTTTAATGATAGTTTAGGTTAGAAGTTTAGCTCATTAAATCTCATTAGCTTACTGCATGTTGATATTTTGTTTGTTTTTCTTATTTAATTCTTTGCTCTGATTGTTTATTGAGTCATACATAAGTCTTAGGTTGAGTTATGTGTTTTTGTAAATAAGTATACTTTTTATACTTATTTAGTTTTGAATAAGGCTGCTTTGATCTTATGGCACGGATCTTAGTAAAATTATTCTTGGTCTTCTTTTGATTTGATCCAACGGTTACAACATGTATTGTCTTGACTAGTATTTAGTGTAGATGTTCACCTCACCTAAATACATAATACTGAAATATGTATAGAAATATATGTGCATTAGAAGTGTTGTAGTCGAAAGGTCAAATTGGGGGAGATTGTAGATGTTAACTCTTAAATGCTTTAACATTATCAACAACATCTTAATTTGACTTTCCGTGATTTATTCTAAGTCTTTTTTCTGAAATGTTACATTAAATGTTGAACTAAATGCTGCCACATTCAGGGACGATTTTAGAAGCTTCTACAAGAGTCTGGAACCTAGAAGATTCCAGAATATTGGAGGACGTGCTAGAAGGACCTGGAGCATTGTAGATCGACCTAGAACATTGAAGAAGGATCTAGAGAGATCATGAGAGTTGAGATCCTAAAAAGTAGGATCTTACATGGAAGACTCTAGAACTCGGCTGTCAATCTATAAATACTGAAGGAGGCTTTCATAATCCAACATGCACTATTCGAGTAACATCCTATTCTGAGTGTTCATCCCTGTTAGGAGTTATGGCCATTAGTTGTATCTTTTAGACTATGCCGAAGTGTACAAACTTCCAGTGTAGCTCGTTCTAATCTTGTATCTATTGAGAGTGAATCATAAATAGGATTAGTATTTAGACACTGTTTACACTTAAGTCTTTTTACAGATTCATGCACCTACGTACCTCGATTATAGTTTCGGTTTATGAAATGTTGAAATGATTGTTGTAACATTTCACACGATAATTTTGTACTTACAAGTTAAGTGTTTCGCCGTAAGGCTTAGCATAAGTTTTGTTATTAATAAAATATATGTTAAAAAGTATTTCCATTGTGTTCTTCTTGTTTTAGTGTTTTAGTCTTCTGCTGTGTGTTTACTTCATTCTTATCTTGTTAGAGTTAGTGTTGCACTACTTGTCTCAACATTGTGTGCAACATTATTATGTCTTTACTTGAACACTAGATACCACACACTTTCAATGTTAATTGGCTAATTTTATATTCTAGTTCGTTAATGCGTTCCTCGAGTTGAACCTCAAATACATGTTTTGGGGTTATTCATATGAATAGATTAATTAGGGGTCGTACCTTCTAGTTAATTAAACTTAAGAAACAATTCGAACTAGTTTGGTTGTACTACTGGTTTAGGGATAAGATTCGAGATTAGATTGAGATTACCGGGTTCGTTAATTAAATTGGTTAAATTATTCAAGGAGAAGCAATCCGAGGGCTAGATCGTTCTTAATATTTGATTCCTATTTATTTTTCATTGCTTTTTGTTATTTTTCTTGTTTTATAATAGTAGTTTATTAATCACTCAACCAAACCCCCTCTCCCTATTGCTTTCTAACACGAATTATTTCAATTGAGTTTCACGTTTCCCTATGGATTCGACTCTTACTTACCCTATTACATTAGTAGATTAGTTAAGGAATTTATTTTTGGGTATCGACAACAGCACACCAAATTTTGGCACCGTTGCCGGGGAATGGTTGTAAATTTTATTGATTTTTTTTGTGTTTTTTAATTCTGTCAAAAAATTCTAGACAAAAGAAAATTTATCTTGTGGCCTGCACAAATGCTTCTCCGTAAGTCTACTAGGAATCGTCGTCCACCCGTCAGATTTAGTTTCCTCTTGGAGGAGCATGATGACTTGGAAATCCCAAACAAAGATGATCTTACGACTTATTCTGAAGCGATATTAGATATCTATTTAGAGAGGCGGACTGAAGCAAGCCTCTAGGAGCTGGAATATATGTTTTAACGAAGCTGTCAAATCATTTGACTTCATCAGAAACAAGGAAGATCCTTGCGTATATCGGAAACGTAGCGCAGCGAGTATGACATTGTTTTCATCATCATATATATATGACATATTGATTTTTGGAAACAACATCCCGCTAATGCAATCCGTAAAAGATTGGTTGTTCAAGATCTTCATAATGAAGGATTTGGGTGAAGCCTCCTACATCCTTGGCATAAAGATTTATTGAGATTAATCTAGTAAGATGTTGGGGCTCTCACAATCCACCTACATAGATAATGTGCTAAGGCGTTTTTCTATGGAGAACTCTAAGAGAGGTTCTCTGGTTGCGATTCATGGGATTAAACTTTCAAGGAAGGATTGTCCTTCTAAGAAAGCCAAAATTGAGCGCATGAAAAGTGTCACATATGCATCGGTTAATGGGTCAATCGTGTATGACATGACTTGCACAAGGCACGATGTGGCCTACGCTATTAGCATTGCTGGTAGATACCAGCAGAATCCAGGTGAATCTCACTGGATTCCTGTTAAGAACATCCTTAAGTATCTTAAACGAACTAAGGAATGTTTCCTAGTCTATGGTGGACAACCACAACTAGTAGTGACTAGATTCACTAACGTTAGTTTCCAGTCTGACTCGATGACTACAAGTCACAGTCAGGATATGCATTTATACTCAATGGTGGAACGGTAAGCTAGAATAGTTTCAAGCAAGAAACCACTGCATATTAAACAACTAAAGTTAAGTGCACTGTTGTATCAGAAGCCACGAAAGGGGTTGTCTGGATTTTAGAGTTCTTGAAAGAACTAGGGGTAGTTCTGAGTGCCAGCAGTCCAATAAAGTTGTGTTGTGACAATACTGGTGCGGTTGCACAAGCAAAGGAACCAATATCCAATAACATAGATAAGCATTTGATCTAAGATATCATGACAAGATGAGAAATAGATTTTGAACGAATTCTCACAAAGAATAAATTGGAAGATCTTTCACCAAACACTTGGTGTTTATGTAAACACGATAGACTTTAACAGTCTTAAGTTTTGGACATGCGGGTGATTGACTCTAGGCCAAGTGGGAGATTTTTAGTATATACACTACAACAAAATACGTTTTTTATAACGAAAAAATTGGTTACAAAAAGTCCTTTTTTGGTTACAAAAAACTTTTGTAACTAAACAATTCGTTACAAAAGTTGGTCTTTAAAAGCTCGTTGCAAAAAGTTTTTGTAACAAAAAAAAATCATGTTTCGTTACCAATACAATTGTAACGACACTTCTTTTAGTTACAAAAGGCTTAGTTGATGTAACAAAAGTTTCGTTACAAAATGTTATAAATTTTGTTCAAAACATTAGTTTCGTTACAAATAAGTTGTTATACAAAATCATATATTTAGTATTAAAATATTTGATTTTACTACTTTTTTGTTACATTTTCTAGCTCAGCTTATTTCAATAATAAATAATTCATTGTTCATTTTTAAATTATATTATATACTGATATATGAGAAATCAAAAAAATAAAATGCCATAATGCAATAATTTTATTTCAAGAAAATTACAATTCTCCAAATGAAATCAATCAACAAAGATAACATACATACACTTAAAAAAAAATCAATTGATTCATAAACAAAATATGTATAAAAACATTCTAAACAAGTATTCAAAAATGTATTTGGATTCTTCGAACTTCGAAGTAGCTAACTGCCAAAAAAAGTTATATACTTGAAGTCTTGATTAGTCTTCTTCCCTACGATCAAAATGAAACTTCATTATACTCCAAAATATACACAACAACCTGGAACAAACCTTGCATCCTTCTTTAATGGATCACAACCTGAACAAGCAAGCATAAATATTTAATGAGAACCCATTTAGAAAACTTTGACAATCATATTCATGATTCCGTAAGTATCTACTACTAGTGTAAATTAAAATGAAAGATGGGCTTAATTATAGAAGCACCCTCACCCTTACTCAAACCACAAGTAGATACAATAATTCTTTCAAAGTAGAAATATTATAACTGATAGCCATTTATACGAATTGACAACAAGTTTCACATGAGAGGCAAAAAATAGAAATTTATCCATATCTTTAACAAAGCAAATCAATAGAGTTCCTTGATTACTCTTATGTCAATGTGATTCTGGGGACAATAGAAATTCCAGAGAAAAAAGAAATAAAAACAAGAACCCATTAAAGTTATGATATATAGAGTAGTATGTTGCACCTGTGATAATTGAGCATATTTTGGAGAAATCAACTAAAGGTAGGCTTACGAGAAATTCGATTATAACTGCATTACAACAAGATCATATTTATTCCCATGCTATACAGTATTTGGGACCTAGCTAAGAAGTACAAATGCATATACTAGCATGATGTTCGTATCTCGAAAAACCTAACACTTTTGAATTATTACAACAATTTGTATATCTTCACAACAAAATTGGATCTAAAATGTTAGTTCCACTTGTTTGGGTATCAGTCAAGCAAATAAAAAAGCCAAAACGAAAACTATTTACACTTAAAATATGATGATAAATATCCTACAACCGAATTGGATATATATGAATGCAAGCTGAACCAAAAGACATTTACCTGTTGTTCTAATTGGTTGAAGTTCTGATGACAGATTATCAACACTTGAAGTCGAGATAGGCTGCTCTATGGCTATAGCAAAGTACAAACTTCTTTGATGAACATAACTGAAAAAGCACATGGTTAAGTTAATAGTTCTCAAGTTCAAACAATCTAAATTTAACAATATTTCAAAATGCAGCGACCTTAAAAGACCCAAGCCATAATACAGGGCTTTAATATCAATATTTCCCACAAATTTCAACCATTATAATATTTTCTACTCACGTTTCTTTTACTATCACCACAACCATCTATTAAATAAGGTCTATCTTATTTTCATTGTAATCCAACTTTCTCTCGATAAATAGCAGATTTATTGTAGTCATTGTCTAACAATGAAATGATTATTTTTTTTTTCTGGAACCAACCAAATAATATTAAGAGAGAGTACAAGAGGTACTCAACCCATACACTGAACAAACAAAAGCAAAATTACATCACCCTAAAGCAAAAGCTCAAATACTCAACACCATCCACCAAGACACACTACTGTTCAGTGTAATTTAGCCATTTCATAATTATTCTCTCTCCTATAATTTAGCCATTTCCACATTCTAACACTACATAGATCAAAACACTCCTCCGAAAAAATAATTTGACTGTTAAAAATAACTCTATTTCTACATTTCCAAATGCCCCACATTACTCCCACCCATAAACAAGACCAATATTTAGTTCTAATCTTCATTAGTTTTCTTCCAATATTCCCCCATAAACAAGACACAAACCCACTCCCCATATTCCCCCATCAATATTAATATCAACTATTAGCTATTAATTCATAAAGCTTAGATCAATAATTTAACAAACATAATATAATTATTAACTACAACAATACACAAACAAAGTGTAGTAACCAATACATGAACCTTGTACGCTCATTAATTAAGTTTATCATGAACTCAAAATCTGGTACACAGGGACAAACCCCAAAATCCGAACCAAGTTCAGAATTAAAAAAATATATGATCACATGCTCACAAATCAAAATTACTCTGTTTGCATAAACATAAATTCAATAAGATTCAAAATTTGAAATCAGCAATAACATTGAATTTATTCAGCAAATTAATACTTACCTAAGAGAAGTAGCAGGCATGGGGAAAAAGGCGAGATAGACAAATATGGAAATATGGACATGGGTGAGTGTGTATACAGAATGTTAGAACTAATATGAAACCCAAACAAATTATAGTTGACTAAAGAGATCTAAGGGAGGAGTTACCTAAGATCGCAACAGCGTAGGCCGTGGCAGCATAATAGGCGCTGAGAATCGTCCAAAATCAGGATTTTATGGAAGGGCTTCGCAACAGAGTGAGTCACGGCAGCATAAAAGAAAATCGATCTCAACGCGGCACTACGCACCAACGGAGTCCGGCTCCGGCAGAGTGTGTGAATTGAAATCAGCTGCGATTTATCGGGCAGGGCTTTTGCAATAGGCCGACGTCGACAAAGGGTGGGCCACCGAAGAGGGCTGCAGTAGGTGGAATTGATCGGCACAAGGCATAACGATAGAAAAGGGTTGTGGAATTTAAGCTTTGTGAATTAGGAATTTAAGGATTAGGGATGATCGTTTTTTAATTTGCTTTTAAGATTTGAGGTTTAGGGTTAGGGATTTTGGTTTCCCTCTTCATCTGCCCGCCTCTGTTAAATCAATTTTTTACTACGCACGTTTCTAAAATAATTTTTGGAGTAACAGGAGCGTTTTTCTCAAAATCATTTATGAAATCATTTTTGGGCTGCTAAAAAATATATTCTAAACTCCAAATACTAAAATAAAAGAAAAATAAAAAGACATTTATATGATATGAAGGGAAATTAATTTTAATTTTCATATGTTTTAAAAAATGTGTGAATAAAATAAAATAATAAGTTATTTATTATTCGTAACCAACTTTTTGCTATTTGTAACGACAACTACTTATGGTTATTTAAAATATGAATATTTGTAACAAAAGTATAATTTTGTTACAATAAGTCAATTTTTTGTAACCAATTTAGAGTTGGTTACAAATAAATTCGTTACAAGAAATGCATTTTGTTGTAGTGATATGTCCTAGAGACAATCATTATAAGGACATTGTACTTGATCATTTTCAGTTATTTAAGTATTATTGACTTTATTAATAATATTCGGTGATACACTTATGGAATGTTATGTTTGATTGTTTGCTTTTATTCTTATATGTGTTCCCATGAACTAATGATTTCATTGAGATGTGAGATCTCGATTGACTATATCATGGTTCTTAAAGTAGCCCAAATCAAGGATCATCGAGATTGGGATATCGATGATGCGATTGAGATTGGTGTGCGATCTGCATCATATTCTTAAAGGATGTAGTAGTTCTCACAACTACGAGATACTAGGTATCTCATGATGGATGCAAAGATACTTTGAGAGTATTGGCTTGCCCAATCGAAAAAACCGTTTTGTGTATTCTATTTACGTGTCTACGGAAATATCGATTTGTGGAGCAATCTAATGTCCTTCGACTTGAGGTCAATTCACGCGACATGTGCGAAGTGATGAGCTATGACCATGACTGGAATTTGCACTCCTAACGTGGTAGATTGGGGATGTGTTGGGCACACCATAAAGTACATGTGCGCGGTAGTTGAGCCAAGAATAGGATTCATTCCTCAAACAGATTTGGAGAGGATACTCGTCTTCTCATAAGTAATTGGATCGTTAGTCATTGGCCAATGCACGTCACATTTGAAATGGTGTTCAAATGCGATAATATGATCAATTAGTGTAATGAGATAACGTGATTAAATTATTGGAATAGACACATCATCATGTTCTAGATTTAATCGGAGTATTCGTGAATGAAAGGGTTATATCATTGTGAGCTTCACATTACAAGTTGTTGCTGTATCCTCGCAACGTACCTCACATATTAAGATTGTCTGGTTCATTGTTTAGGGTTCTACTAAGACCGTTAGTTTGACTAATCGCTTGATATGTGAGGGCTTATGGGTCACACAATAAGTAGTCTTAATTTATGAATTAAAGTTGGATGTTAATAATTTGATTTGATAAAGATATTTAATTTATGGAGAAATATAGAATACTTCTATTGGATAAAATTATAATTTATTTAATTAAATTAGATTTAATTAATAAGATGATATATTAGATATATCATAATTACTTAATATATTGAATATGTTATGCGATAAATATGGTAAAAGATATTTTATTATATATTGGATTTGTTAATAAAATATATACGTGGGCTCAAGCCCATGTTCACAAATAGACTTTTCTATTTTATTATATAAAGACCTCTAGGGTTAGAGTTTTTTAGACACATTATTTATCACTCATAACATTTCTCCGGTTCTCTCTATTGAATTCTCCTAGCGAATTCTTTTAGAGAATCTCAATCTAGATCACAAGTTCGTAGACGAGGATTACGTGGATACCGTAGTAGAGGATTTCGCATACGAATCACTATAAGGAATATTAATGTTTTAATTATCCTTTGGTTATGTGATACAGTCATATCAGAATCTGTGTTGGTGAACAAATTTTTAACTTCTGCTCCTACGAGCATGGTGTTCGTATCTCGAAATCCCAACACATTCTGCGTCATCAAGTACTTCCTCCTATAATTCCGTAATTTTTGCAACCTTATGGACCGTTTCTGAAATCAATGCGTCGAGTGGGCTACACGTGCGTCAATTGGCATTATTACGCGCCCTACGTGCGAGTTTGAATTTCTATAGGCGCACGCGCCAGACACAACTTTTTGTGTCAAACATCACCAAACACCTCAAAAAGGTGCAAAGATACAAGCTAGAGACGAGGTGTCATTTCGAGACACACAAAGTATTAGAAAAGACACAATGGTTGTACCAATAGAGTTATTACTGCTCGCCTTTCAAGCGAGAACAATAAAAGATGACCAGGGGGCAAATGTTATACTTGTTCAAAGATTCAACCCCTTGAAAAGTCAAGGATATGATCCTCGTCGTCGTCTTAGAAACAATTAACCATTAGACAAGCAAGAGAGACTAGTCAAGCGACGACTTGTCAACAAAGTCAAGAAGTCAATAGATTTACACCTGTCCACATGAAGAGAAGGTCAATATATCGGCGACTAAAAGGAAGACGAGAAGTTGAGGAAGAACTCAGAGAAGATATATACCCAAGACAAATTACTCGCCCAATGAGTTTGGGAGACCAACGACCAAGGCCATCTCCCCCTAAGAATATGAAGAAGACTTAAGAAGGACCCAACTAGATTATGCTCGCCCTAGCATGACGAGGACGGGTAGTCACTCAAGAATTCAATGTCATTAAATGCAACATCATTAGAGAGAGAAGACATGTGAATTAAAAAAATAAATTGTATTAATGTGGTGTTGCCATCAATTATTGGCATACAATATTATGCACCATATAAAGCGCATTAGGGAAACACAATAAACAGAATCACATGTCACGAAGCAAAAACAACCCTTATTGTCAAATCTCTTGCAAACTTTCATACTGTCTCTCTTGTTCTTCATCGAGAACATTAAGCTCTTGAGCAATATTACATAAGTAAAACCCTATATGTTTGTTGACTGATCAAACCACTCCACACCAACTAAATTGGTCTACAATAGTAGGCAATTTTTTCATTGCCAACAGTTTCATTGCATGAAATGTCATTTCTTTGTGGTGAAAATGATTCAACTTATTCAAAATTGGTGGCATTTTGATGGCCAGACTCGGCTACGATACTTTGCAAGTGCCCACAAAGGGAAAGCATTCCTGAATTGTCCATAATGCAACATACAGTTCTTCATGAAAGCCATAGTGATTTCCTGTATAGTAATTGTATTATTTCTTTTTTTTTTTGGTTAAAAAATTGGTTACACCACAACAATTGTGCTAAAATCATTACCTGTTGAGGGAAATCCCCGTCGTCCATCTGTGCATTTATTAATAACTTTGCTGCTTTATGTAGAGGTTCAGGATCTCTTTCCTCCTGATTTTATTTACAACATTAATTATTAATATTAATTTAATTACATAAAAATATTATCCAGTGATTTTCCATTTACTTGACCTTATAAACATACATTTTAACACCAACAAATATACTTTTATATATTAGAAATAAGATAGGTTTGTAACTCATAGTCTTATTAAGGGGCATGAATAGAAAATTATATATTGATTCGGGGCCTAAGAGATAGAAAATCATTAATCAATTTAAAACACGCAACTTTAAAATTATTTTTTGTATTTTTTTCTCCGATCTTTCGATTTTTTTAACTTAATTATAAAAATTGGTCTCTATATATACCAGATCTAGCTTTATTTTTTCTGGTCACACATCGATATAAAACCTTTAGATCGACCCTTATTGATAGTTTTGCTATATTTTGAGGCTCAGAATTTATAAAATTCATATTTAATTTTAATTCCATCACTTTTTTTTTCATACTTGTGAAATTCATCTATCATTAAAAAAAAATATATCTTTAAATAATTAACTCGATTTTTAAGATGTCAATCAATGTGTTAGATTTTAGGACTTTTAAGTCTGAAAAAACTAACCTGTTCGCCATGCATAAGACCTAGCATCGCCCATGATGTCTGTACAAAATTTGTTCGATTTCCTTCCAGTGGTGTGTATTTCTGTCACAACATTATTAAATTTCAGCACGAGTATATATAGCATTTAATTTATCATGAAGAGAGCTAGCTAGATATTTTCTTAAAAAGGCCTCTAGCTAGCTATTCCAAAAAGGAGTTTATTTTTCTATTACTCACAGTAATTAATATCATATGAATATAAATATAACATTAATTCGTTGAGCATCAAATATGTAGTTGTTTCTTGGCCAGAAATTAGAATTAATAGTTACCATGGTTGGACAAGATTCAAAACTTTCACCCCATCCACCTTCTTCGTTTTGTATCGACAGTAAAAATTCGACACCTTTTCGAACAGCTTCGCTGTTTTCATATGTGCTTCCGGCCGCTACTAATCCTCCTAAAGCGAAGCATGTTCCATAAATGAAGCAAATTCCCCAGTAGCCATACCTGAATTAATAATTCACGTCATCAACTCTTTAAGGGATAGAATTAAATCAATTTAGTCTCATAATTTTCTACCTTGTCCTCGAAAGGTTAAATATACCAATTTAATCTCATTTGTTTGTAATTTTTTCTGTTTTTGTCCCAAAAAAGTTCAATGTAATTGATGAGACAAATTTGTACATTTAACTTCTTTTTTTTTGACCAACACACAACAAATTGCAAATAAATGAGAAATTGGTACATTTAACTTAATTTTATTGGACCAAAACAGAACAAATTATAAAAAAAAATTGGAATATATTAATACATTTAACTTTTTAGGAACATTTCAAAAAAGGTTGAAAGTGAATCTGACTTCTATCTCACTATTTATGCCTTTTACTAAAACTAATACTTTATTTTTATTAACCTACCATGAACCATCAGGGCGCTGTCTTTGTTGTAGGAAGCGTGAGGCCATCTCCACAGAGATTTCAATTTCTTTATCACGGTAACCTTGATGCAATCGTTTGAATTCTACGAGTGCTTCAATTGCAGTAGCAGTGCATTCCACGTGCCTAAAAAAAATGTATAGGATTGACTATTCTTAATATTAACTCTGAATTTTTAATTTTAGTGGTCATGAGATGAAATATATCTTACTCTTGCTCAACTACAGTATCAGCAAAGACTTCTGAGGGGTTGAAAGCCTAGAAGATTTAAGAAAAGAAAAGGTTAATTAATTACTCGTAAAAATCCATGAATGAATTATGATATAAATAACCATATATGCTTCCGAAATTTTAATTACCTGCAGATATTGTTGTGGAATTGGAGGTTCCCAGCATCCAAATCCACCACTCAAAGGGCTCTGAAAACACATAATAATATTAATAATACGTACAATCTGCTTTTCAATTCATGACTTTCAGTGTCAATTTCACCAGAAAACATGAAACGGGCCGCCAAAATCGAACCCGAGTTGCGCGTGGGTTTCACGATTGCCGTTTATTTACAAATTTGATCATAATGTCCATATGTATGTAAATGTAGGACAATCATGCAACTCATGACGTTTCATTTCAACCAGAATATATATGATAGGCCCCGAGTTTTATATGAGTGATTATGAATTGAAGATATAACCTCTAATGTTAAACTCACTACACAGTAAAACCTCTATAAATTAATAACCTTGGGACCATGAAATTTTACTGTACTAGGAGTGTAAATTTATAGAGGTTTTACTGTACTAGGGGTGTAAATGAGCCGAGTCGAGTAGTCCTGAGCTCGAAACTCGATTCAACTCAATCGAGCATAAAATTTTAAAGATCGAACTCGACTCGATAAACTTGAGCTTAGCTCGACTTGACTAGACTAGACTAGACTAGACTCGATTACCTATATAATTTTCAAAATTAATAATAAACCCTATATTTTCTAAAATATACTCGAGCTCGACTCGATTATCCGTACATTAAGTATACATTATATATTAATGGCATAATAGTAAATATTGTTCAAGCTCGATTAGGCTCACGAGCCATTCGAGCCGAGTATTTATGAGCTCGAACTCGGTAGCTACTCGAGTAGCTCGAAACTCTACATAATTAACTTTGAGTCGATTTTAATTGATCTTTTTTCAAGTCGAGTACGAGTAGCTGGCAAGTTGGCTCGATCGACTCACTCACAGTAACCCTACTCACTACCATCAAAAACTACTAAATTTCATTTTATCACAATGGGATTTTTATTCAAATAAAAAAAATAAAAAAATTTGCAAATTCCCAAATTAATTCCTAAATTAAGATTTGGTAGTTCATACTTGCAAATAAAGGATGACATTCACAGCCTCGTATAGTCGCTGAACATCGGCTTCTTCTCCAGAAATTTCAGTTGGCAATTTTGATAGCAAAAGCAGCGCCTGTAATAATAATTAAGTCCATTTTTATATTTTATTTAATTAAAAAGGAGAAATAAAAAAAAATACTAAAAGTTAAAAATGAAAAAACAAATTAAAAGAATAATTAATTAATACCTTCAAGGCTTGAGCTGTGCAGTCTGATGTAATCAAGCCGTGATCTTGATCAGAGAAAGTCCATCCACCTTTATTGTTGTGGCGAAACATGCTTTTGTAGTCCCCATTTAGACTATTTTTTATCTACATACAATATTCAGATTAATTTCCTAATAAACTCAGGGTAATTAAATTTAATATATATATATATATAATCACAACTTTTAATAAACAAAAATTTATATACAATATTTTACGAAATTTAAATCTATGAAATTTGACCCATCCCATTTAAATAGCAGAAAGATTGTGCATAACACAAACAAGAAGAAAGACAGACAATTCTCAAAAAATCAAATTGCTAATATCATCAGTTCTATTAAGATTTTTATTAAATTTGATTGGCTAATCTTGAATAGAAGACGAAGAAATCAATATACCTCATTTGGATCTATTTCAATTAAATGATGATTGTTATGTATTTATAATTTTAGAGATGCTATTAAACATGCATTGATCTTTTTTTTTTTTTGAGACGCACAGAGTATTTCATTTGCGCTCAGTAATGACATTTTATTCATGTAATAACACATTTCTCCCTATATAGTAAGCTAATTTTCAATGTCTTACATGTGTTATTTAAGGACAAATATGTGTTATTCAAAAGTCAATTATGTGTTATTTGTCCTTAGAGTAACACATATGTGCCCATACACATCATTGTAATACACATCAGGAACAAGTTTTCTATTTGTCTTCTGCGAGTTTTTTTTTAAAAAGATTTGGTATGACTCGCAAAATTTCTGCGAGTTTTTATCCCTTAAATTAATTGTACTAATGTCTCATGTTAAAAGTCAATTTATGTGTTATTTGTATTTACAATAATACTTCCTCTGTCCATCAAAAGTGTGTTCACTTTTTTTTATACGAGTAAAAAATACTCAAAAATTAATTATTTAAATAGAATAAGCATGTTTTTTGTGGACCCAAAAAAAGAAATGAGCACACTTTTGATGGACGGAGGGAGTACATATTTGTCCTTAGAGTAACATATAATTATCTTCATAGTAACACAGATCTGATGGATGGAGGGAGTACGTAGTAACATATAATTATTTTCATAGTAACACAGATCTGGAGCGCATTTTTTAAAAAGATCTGTTTGACTTTATATGACCATCTGCGAATTTTTGATGGTTCCTTAAATATATGGTCCCTTTTTAAAATATAATAATATTTAAATAAAATATTTCATTTTAAGTGTTTCTCCTTTCGATATAATCACAGTTTTCCAATTTCGTTATATTTTATATCATGCACAATTTTAGTTATTGCAATTCAACACAGGGTTATTATACGAATATTTTGGTATGTTAATTATTAAATTGTCGGAAAAGAAGTGTTGTTGAATTAATTATATGATATTCGACATTATAAAAATAAAAATCTGTGATTAAAAAATGATGGTTGCTTTTTATTTGCGCACCTTTCTAACTACTCTTTTTGATCATACTTGTGAAGAATATAGTTAAAGCGTATTTTGTTAGTAGTCATTTTTGTTAGCTGCAATTTTTATTTTAGTAGTTGTAACTTTTTCTTATAAATCGCTACTCGATTTCCTCCATATATAGAGGAGGGATGAGATTTCAATTTAATGATCTAATTTCCTTTCAATTAATTCAATATCAATTTTATATTTCTCAATTCTCTCAATATCTCTATTCAATTTCTTCTTGTTGTGAAATTTCACATACCTGAGATTCTTTTATGTAGAAATTAGCCTTCTTGAGAGAATCACCGCATTCCTCGATCATCCCAGTATTGATGATTACTTCAGTGATAATAGCACAGTCCCATAGTTGGCTTCCAAAAGTCTGGAATTCAAAATAGAGAAGTGCTACATTCTTTGTATATATTTTTTTGAACGGCAAAAGGAATTTATTAATGAGTACCAGGCCGGGGTACAGGGATACTCAATAGAACGGGAAGTTCAAAGTGAGAGTTACACCAATTGATCGAAAATAATCCAGACTCAAAACACTTAAAAGTTTCTTACCACATAGCTTAGAATTACAATACCAGTCTTGAAAAATTGCGACCAATTCGAAAAGAAAAAAAAAATCTTGGGACAAATTTAGTTTTAATATTGAATCAGGGTTAATTGTACCAAAAAAAAAAAATCACTATCTTTTTGTTGTTTATCAATTATAACATATCTTTTTTCATCTTTACAATTCGATATAACACGTTTTTTAATTTTGCAATTCAATTCATCTGCCTATTTTTTTACAACACATAAATGATGTGTATGTCGAAATCGCATTAAAGTGTTACACATATGCCCAAGTAAATGTCATGACAGGTGAATAAAATAGTTTTTTATTTTCAAAACGTTTTTATGTAAAAATAATATGCAAATTTTAGATATTTTTTTGTGAACTCTGATTTGGAGGATGCATCATGCATGCGTTCCTATTCTCTCGAGTTTTGGGGAAAATAATTAAAAATTTTAATGGGAGTATAATTTAAAAAATACAGTATTTGTTTTAGTATTGTTTTTAGTCGTTAAAAACGGGTTTTTAGTATTATTTTTAGTTATAAACGTTTAAAATTAAAAAATAAAATTATTCACCAATCGTGACATCTATGTAGCATCTCGTTAGTTTCAACAATCACATCATAATTTAGTTGTTGCTAAAAAATAGACGTACGTACGTATTAAATTGTAAAACTTTAAAAAGTAGTATGTCAAATTACAAAGAAAAATAAAATATGTTGTATTTGATAAACACTGTACCTGCACTTTCATGCCATCCTCAGCCAACCATAAAAAATCAGGGACCCTGGCAAGATGGCGCTTAAATTCGTCACCATTCGGATCGTGTGCCCACCAACATATTATTTGCAGACTCTGTAAACAACATACTAATACTTTATTGTCTCAAATATGTAATAAAAAGAATATAATTAATTCAAGTTAGAGAATATTAAAGAACTTTTTCAACGCATCCATTGGTAATATATCTGGCTTCCTCAGCATGATAACGCATATGCTTAATTGTTTTATCAACTGCCTTTTCTCTAATCTTGTTCAATGGCCAATGCCTCAATAGTGGCTCCACACAATAGTACAGAGTATCCCAAATTATATCGTTTACGAATGTTCGAGGATTGTATATATCAGCCTGCAAGATCAAATTACACATACAACCAAATTATATATTTAGCGGAAAATATATACTTATATGAGATAGTTTAACAATAGATCCACTTATGTGAAATATTTCATACATGATGTATGTTTAATTAAGTAATTTTTAAAAATGCACGGGTCATAAGCTTGAATCCGAATCGTAAGTAGGTGGTTTATCACATGACTAATATATTGTTACTAGAAGGTCAAAGTATTGTCACTGTAAGACCAAAAGTGTACTACTACGTGTCAAAATATATTTTGAAAAATTTGCCAAAATTAAAAAATTAAGTATTGAGAATATTTTTTAACATGGAGTAATACACTTTTAACATTATAGTGACAATAGTTTATCTTATTGAAAATTAACTTTGGCATTGTAGTAGCATAATATTTTTGACCTTATAATAACATAATTTGGTTTTGTGGTAGCATAAAATATTTTACTACTATAAGTCCAAAAATATGTTATTGTATAAAGTTAAAAAATATTCTGTAAATTCAACCAAAAATCTAAGTGTCCAGAATATTTTGGATTTGTAGTAATACATTTTTGGCCTTGTAGTAACAATAGTTTGGTTATATAATAACATAGTTTTGATCATGTAGTAAAATAATAATTGAAAGCTAAAAAAATACTCCGTGTATTTTAGTTAAGTTTGACCCGCGATACTCAGGTTTGACCCACAAATTTTTACCTCAAATTTACCTTAATTATTTATATTTCATGTATGCAATATTTTATACTCGGTATAAGTTTTTATGGTTTAACAAAAGATTATTACTCATACTCCATGTGTATTTTGTTAAGTTACCCAATTTGACAATTTGACTATCCCTTGTTAAGTTACTTTTTCTCTTTTGAAGAGTTATTCTAGTGCAAGAAAAAAGATCAATTTACTTTATACACATTTGGGTAGCACACTACGAAACCGAAATACATACCGTTACATACCTAATAGTAATATAATTGTAATTGTACTATGCCACAATATTTCGCACTTCTATAGCTCAAAAATACGTAATCCTTGAAAATTCATGTAAATAGTAAATGAGTAATTTAAGGAGAGTTTTATAACGGACCTTACAACAATTGTTGCGTGTCTTATTCCAATCGATTTGGTCGTACGGCTTGATGTATATTTCTTGACGAAGGGATAATATTAGGTTGGAGAGAGGTCCATGGTATTTTCGGGCATAAAGATAGGACATGGGCATGTAAACTACGCGACTATAACACCACATTTTTGCTGCAATAATTAATTTTGAACAAATTATATATAACAAACTATAACAATTTTTTCTACACTGTTTTTTTTTTATTATTTATTAGGGTTGGTCTGTTATGGACTCGAGTGCTGCACTTTTCAATTATTAAACTGTATAATAATATTTTTAGTAATAATTGAAAAATGCAACACCATTTAACAAAAAGTGTAAGTTAGTAAAACTGAAAAGTGCAACATGGATTAGGGTGCACAACATGCACACGAGTGCATACTAGACTTTACCTATTTATTAGTAATATTAAATTGAAAAAATACTTACCTGGATGATAAGGTAAAAATGAAGGGAGTAAAAAGAATTCAGGGGGCAGTGGATTACAACCTTCCCAATCATACACCCCAAGAATCTGCAGGTTCAACAAAATAATTCCTCAAGAAAAATAACAAATTTCAGAATTAAATATCGCATATAGATAGGCAAATGTAGAATTATACTCCGTATTATTTATAATAATATAATTTATTTTTGTTAATTTTATAATAATCGATGATTTTTTAAATATTTCCAATACGATCATGACCATTTAAACTTTTCGCCTTTTCGGGTATCGAATTTTGTAGGAAAGCAAATTGTATATCAAATTGCAACCATTTAAAAATTGATGTATTCTACTCCCTCCGTCCAATTTCATTATTCTCACTTTCCTTTTTTGGTTGTCCAATTTTATTATACACATACCCTTTTTAGAAATAATACTATTCATACTACTTTATCTCCACCCTCTTACCATCACTTATTTACCCACTTTGTCATTCACTTTATTCATAAACAATCAATTATTTATAAATGGACCCCACAATACCCCATCATACCCTCAACTTATCTACTTTATGAATAAACTAATCAATATTCATTAAAACAATACCCCATCATACCCTCAACTTATCTACTTTATGAATAAACTAATCAATATTCATTAAAACACGTGGCCGGAGAAGTGGGCATAATAAAATTGGACGGAGGGAGTATTATTTATAAAGTTTTACCGATCTTGATAAACTTGATATTAGGTGAAATATATATATATATATATATATATATTATGTACTCCGTATATAAGTATTTTAATACTTTATTTATCCCATAAGTATTTGTACTATAAGATGGACACACTCTTTAAAAAAAATGTAATGAGTGAAGTGTTGAAAGCTAATTTTATTAATTTATATGAAAAAGGTGAAGATAGTGGTTGGAATGAGTGTTAAAATAATAACATTTTATGAATGAGTTTCATTTTTAAGAGTTTGAAAACAATTCTAAAAGTAGAATAACATTAATCAACTCAATATTTTTTTCATATAAAAAATATTAGGACTTATATTCATCGTGTGAATTACGAGATGAAATTTTATTTGCAATAGATCGAGAATCTCAACTTTGTAAATCACTTAATTGTATAGTTTTGTTTGGTGTATACAAGCTAGTCTCTTGTGCGAATTAACATGTGACGTGCAAATCACACTAAATTAACATCGGAGTAATATATATTATGTCGACACGATAAAATCAAATACGAACACGATACAATAAGGATATGATACGAATACGATAATTTTTATGTCGACACGGCACAATTCAATATTTTTTGTTTCGACGCGACACGACAACGAAACGATAAGAAAATAAATAAATTTAAAATTACATTTAAATATATAAAAAATTATTTAAATATAAAAAATTATCGTGTCATTATTGTGTTCTGTCCTATCAGGTAAATAATAGGTTAACGGGTTATTGAGTTACTTATTAATTTTATCGTGCTTAACGGGTCGACACGAACACGACACGAAATTTCTGTGTCATTATCAGATTGACACGAATACGATAATTAGATCAGGGACGGATTCAGGACTCGACGTTAGAGAGTGTCTATATTTTTTTAATGTATAATTATAATTATGTAAATTATATTTACAACAAAATAAATTAATATTAATTAGAAATGATGATGTTGAGTTGTAAGAAAAAATATATTATTTTTGAATATCTTGTATTTTTTTTTTTTTTTTTTTTTTTTTTGATTACAAGTTAAATACCCATCCCATTTCCCCTACCCATGACTCGAACCCAGGACCTAAGGCCTAGGTAGTGGTGCTCTAACCACTTGAGCTATCCCACTTTGTCGTTGAATATCTTGTATTGATAATTGAATAACTCAACAACGAATATTTTATTAATTTATATATGTTATTTAATGTGATATAAAATCAAAGAAATTAACCAATTAAACAATCAATTATATTTTACTTATCGATCATTTTTCAAGGAACTGAATTTTTTGAAATTATATGGAGTATATAATACTACTTAGGTAATTGCAAACATGTTTAAAAGTACAATAGTAATACAAAAGTTTTTTTTTTTTTATAATAGTCTTAAACATATAAAATATAGAAATTCTTTTGAGAATAATTTTACAATTAAAAAATAATAAAATAATTATTTTTATATATAATTATCAAAGGTGAAATAATAAATTTATTTTGAGACAACTTTTAAAAAAACTCATTATAAAAATAATTTATTATTTATATTGCTTAGTTTTTAAAAATACTAAAAATATAATTTATTTTAATATATATACTCCCTCCCGTTCAATTTCATTATTTCTACTTTTTCTTTTTGTTGTCCAATTTTATTATGTTTATTCTTTTTTTGGAAATAATACTATTCATATATACTACTTTATCTCCACCCTCCAACCATCACTTATTTACTCAAATTGTCATTAATTTAATTCATAAACAATATTTTTACTTATAAATGGACCCACAACATTTCATCATACCCTGAACTTATCTAGTTTATGCATAAATTAATCAATATTCTTTAAAACTCGTGCCCGAAAAAATAGGCATAATAAAATTGGACGGAGATAGTATTTATTTAAAGAGGGTGGGCAGGGACCGACCTACCTATAGGTGGGGGTGGGGATGGGGTGACCCTAGCTTAGGGCTGTTACACGAACTGAGCCGCTCGTGAGCTCGGCTCGGCTCGATAAGGCTCGAGTTTGGCTCGGTTCGTTCATTAAATGAGCCGAGCTCGAACTCATTAGATACTCGATTTACTAACGAGCCGGCTCGAGCTCGACTTGTTAGACTCGATATCTAATTTTTTTCTTTTATATCCATTAGGCTCGTTAGGCTCGGCTCGATAGGCTCGTTAGACCCTTTAACGAGTCGAGCCGAGCTCGGCTCAATAAAAGCTCGAATCGAGCTCGAACTTCAAATACTCGACTCGGCTCGAATAACAGCCTAACTCCCTCAACTTTTATTTTTTTAATATATATATACATTTATTATTTATATATACCATATTAATTATTTAATTATAAACTCACCTTTTATTTTCAATGTTTACTTATTCACTGTACGATAATCAACCCAATTGTCAAAATTCACGTTTTAATTACTTGCATCATGTATTTTTTATTTTTTTTAAATATTACTTCATCAGTTCTATACTTAATGATTCATTTTGTCATTTTTGGTATCTCTTACTTAATTATCTGATTCATACTTAAAATAGTAAAAGAACATTTAATTTTAACTATTCCCTCAAAACATTTCAATATCACATTAAATGTCGTCATTTTATTCACACTAAAATATTCATTTTTACTACTCATAAAATTAAAAGTTTTTAATGCCTTCACTTTATTTTTCAATAATATTAATAAACAATTCATACATTAAAATACATGTTCAAAAATTATGGATCGTTAAGTAAAGGACGCAAGGGAGTAATTTTTATATTAATTATTATTTATTTGTTTTTTATTTTCAATTTCTCATCATTATAAATTTTAGAGTTTTAAAATTTTAGGATTTTTTTTATTTAACCTGTGAATTAGTAATGTTGTTAATATATATATATATATATATATTTATATATTTTGAAATATTTAACATAAAATTGATATACTTAGTGTAAATATATATGAAAAATCTAATTTTTTAAAATAAACAGTGCAAATATGAAAAATCTAATTTTTAAAAAAAACATACTTTAATGTAAATTTTTATCAACATAAATTTCTAGTTCCGTCCCTGTGGGTGGCCGGGGTAGGGGGTGCCAGAAGTAGGACCCCCTTGCACAAAGGATAGATCCGCCCCTAGTAAGACCAAACATTAATCCATAATATTTCGTGTTGAATTTGTATCGTGTTGTATCGAAAATTGTCACCCCTATTATTTTGTCTGAAATTAAGTGATTGTGAATTGTTTAAGGCAATAGTTTTATTATATACATAATTACGTACCGATAGAAAGATTTTGCCCCACGAGGGAATTCCGATAGCACCACCGTGATCGAGAATCCACAGGCGGCCTTTTGATATGGCGCCGTTTCCATCATCTGGTCCCTCCCCCAGTAATCGAAGTGTAACATAGTTAAGGGCTGATCCTATCATCGTACTATGCCCTTCCATGTAAAATCCCCACCCACCATCATCATTCTGCAAATTAATTACAATTATTCATCACTATTTTAATTAATTATATATATAATTAATTAGGTACGAAGAGTTCAATAAAACTAGTACCTGATGGTTGTAGATGTAGCGAATCATCTCTTTTTTGTGTTCTGATGTCAAAATTGTGTTGATTGCTCCGCTTACGTGCAAAGCAATTATGTATGAGGCACATTAGCTAGCTCATATAATAAACACTTCATCCTTTCATATAAAGTGTGCCTATTTTTTTATAGGTTGTCCACATAAATGAGTGTATATTTTTCTCAATTTTATATATTTTATACATGGGTTTCAAAAAAAAAAAAAAAAAATATATATATATATATATAAACAAATAATATTTATTAAAATTATTTCATGGTATTAGAATATTTGGCTCACGTCTACATCCAAGATTCAAATTCTACTGAAAGTAACTTTACTCATATTAAATTATTCATTAGATAATCAAAATCACGAGTGAGATGAATGTTTAGAGAATTAATTATATATGGCTTGATTTCACACCTCTTTACTAGATGATGGAGCCTGGAGGTGGTGTTTAAGGTTATTAAAAAAAAAACTCAAGTACATCATTACTTAGTCTATATTTATTCATACCTTCTCCACACACCTTTTAATAAATAATTAATTTTTCTCTCTTCTACATATACACCATACCACTTTTTTTTTTTTTTTTTTATATATTTTATCAACAACTTAACACAACCTTCAAATTTATTATTTTCAATTATATATTATCTATTATCAATTTTTATTATATTTAAAAGAGAAAAGAAATATAGTAAATTATTAAAAATTAATAATTTATAAACTATAATAAAAAAATATTTTATCATACAATTGAAATAAACTACCATCTCAATAATAAAATTAAATTATAAAAATTGAAAATTAGATAATTTTGGGAGTTAGAATAATTTGAGGGGTTTGAAAAATAATATGGATAGCTTGAATTGATGATAGAAAAATAAACCACAATTTTAATAATAAAATTAAATTAGAAGAGTTCAAAATTTGAATAATTTTGAGCATTTGGATAATAAGAGTTTCAAAAATAATTTGCATAACTGGGATCCATGATATAAAAATAAACTACAATATCAATAATAAAATTAAATTATAAGAGTTAAAAATTTGAATAATTTGAGGAGTTGTTTGAAAAATAATTTAAATAACTTGATCCGATGATCTAAAATACTCCCTCTGTCCCACAATTGTTTGCACTATTTCCTTATTCGTCTGTTCCACAATTGTTTACACTACCTAAAAAAAGAAATTTTTTCATAAACCTCACCCTCACAATATTCACATATTTACACAAAATGCCATTACTTTTGCCCTCAATTCAATCATTCATTTTTTTTTTTGACGGGGAATCATTAATTTTAATTTATTCATAAAAGTTACAAAATTACTCATCAACACTCCACTCATTACACATTTTTCTTAATTTGCGTGCCCATAAAATGGTGCAAACAATCCTGAAACGGAAGGAGTAATAGAGTAAAAATCTGAAGAAAGAAAATTGAAATAAAATGTAAAGAATATGAAATTGTGATACAAAATCTATCAATATTTGTCTCGATTTATAGACAAAAAAAATACGAATTTTGATATATAATATTTATATATATATTTTATTAATAATATTACAAAACTAAAATTATAAAATTTATCCAAATAAAAGTTAAATATCCAATAACTAATTGATATGTGTCCCTTTTTAGGAGACTTTTGAGACACCCTTTTCAAGGCTTCCCGACCAGGGCGTCTAATTTATTTTCTTTAAAATTTATTTTTTAAATAAAGTTTTGTCTTTTAGTGGCGGGAGGGCGGTGACGCCCCGGCGATAAAGATAGCCTTAGGATTATGTACTCCATTTGTTCATGTTTAATATTCCCACTTTTATGTTTATTATTCAATTTTATTATTCTTAATTTATATACTCCGTATTTATTTTATGAAATAAAACATCTCTCCTCTATCTTCTCTCTATTTTATTTTAGTTCAATCATAAATTTTAACTTATAGTTTTCATTTTTCATCAAATCTGATGCATACTTTAATTTTATTTTTAACCAAATTATACATATACTTTTAATTTGAGAATACATTTTTCTTAACCAAATTATACTCACATTTTTTAAATTTGATCAAATTTAACAAATATTTTTTTTCTCTTATTCAACTTATACGGTTATACCCATACTTTTTATATATATAATCAAATTAATTAATAAATATACCTTACTTTGTAAAAAAATCTAAAATTAATATTTTTTAATCTTTAAAATATAAAAAATTAAAAAATATTTAAAGAATCTTAAAGCATTATTTAAATTAAATTAGTACAATTTATTTCGATTATTAATATTTTTAAAAATATTTTGCAAATCTCTATTTAATTCAATAATATTGGATAATTTGAAATTCTTAAATATTTTTACAATTTTAATTCTGTAGATTTTAAATTGATTTTTTTTTTAATTTAAAACATACTTAAGATATATATATATATATATATTAATTACTCCGTATTAGATAATTTTACATTTTTTAGTATTTTAAATTAATTGATAAAAACATGTGCTAAAATTAGTAAAACATAAAAAGTAAGTCAACATTTGATAAAAAATGAAAAGTATAGGTATAATTTAGATTAAAAAAAAAAAGTATGTGATAGATTTAATAAGAAATGAAAAGTATGAACTAATTAAAATAAATTTTTTAACATTTATTTTATTTATACACTATTTTTCTACTTTACACCTAATTAAACTATCAACATTTTTAAAATCCATACACACAGAATTATAAAATTGGAGCGTGGAGTAGTTAGGCTACACTTTTACGTGCAAAAGTTGAAAAAAAAAAAAGGTGGATTGCAAAATATGCATATTTTCCCGAAGTTTTTTTCTATTTGTTATAATTAATTTTGTTTAAAAATAAATTTAGATAATAAGAGTAGTGAAGGATGGGCAAAAAGTTTAATTTACCAGCTGAGGATTGAAAAACATGGGGCCAGTATTTTCAGCAGGCCAATGCCCGTCACTTGCTTGAATTGCCCGTTGTAGTCGTACCCCTTTCTTCACAGCAATCGTTGCCGCTTCGTAGCTGATTTGTTCTTTTTCTCCAATTCTAGCAGGCGGTATGCTCGTCAAATCAATTCCACTTTCTTTTATAAGCTATCCGATCCATAACAAAAATAAATAAATAAAGATTGATTAATTAATCAAAGAAAAATATACTTCATTCGTTTAAAAATGTTATTCATATTTGTTTTGTATAAAATTAAAGAATATATAATTTTTTTTTATAAGTTTACCTTTTCATTATAATGAAAGAGGGAAAAAAAATAAGGGAACAGAAAAGAAAATGAGTTAAAATAAAGGAACTGGTTAAGGAATACATAATTTGCAATAACTATGATGAAAGTAGTGTACGTATAACCCCAAGGAGACCTAGTGACGTTTGGGATTTAAAATGTGTTCTTTCTCTAGCTCTCAAATTCGAATCTTCTATGGTGCAAACAATTTTTATGGAGCCAGTTCATACCGAGCATAAAACTCTGATTTTAAACGGGCCCCGCAAGTGTACAGTGGAATTGGTCCCTGTATCAGTCGGTCCTTAGACCGGATATCCAGACTTAAAAAAAAATACGATGAAAGTAGTGTATAAAAGGAGAAAAAAGTGGACAAATTAATAATATCATAAATATTTTAAAACAAAATTTAAGTCCAAAAACGACAAATTAATAACTAGACCTGAATTCTCATGAACAAATCAGCAGAGCAACGATATCCGTTCATTCGGTGGCGTTTCCATTGCTGACGAGCCGCGTTAAATGCTTGGTGCTCTTCGGGTGTTCCGCCGTCGGGATCGTACTCCCATATCTGCCTTCCGACAAAGTTGTTGGTGCTGCATAAATATGGACCCTCGCCATGAGCAATCTTCAGCTTCCACATCCTTACAAAACTTCAAATTGCTCTGCAGGGACGTTCTGCATGTCGGCATTATTTATAATATACTGATTAATTTCTTGTTAGGTGTGGCATCTAATGCTGGATAACTACTATGTCATGTCACTCCTACCCTGCCCTTCTATAAACACCATTTAATCAAATGCTTTTAAATCGGTAGCTAGCTAGCTAGGTCTCAATAAATCGGGGCATCCATAGGTGTAATTATTTATATAATAAATATGTATATAAAATTATATAATAAGTTTTACATATATATTTTCGAGCTTTAATTTATTTTTAAATACATTAAACTTATAAATTTAAAATAATTACAGGAAAAATTTAATTGAGATATAAGATAAAAGTAATTATAAAATAAAATTCAATACACACCAATAAAAATACATTTTAGATTGTATTTTACTCAAAAGTACATTAAATCATTTAAAAATAAACAAAGCTAAAGAATAAAATGAATACTACAGTAATAAAGTTAAGTAAATAAAATAAAAATTAATTCAATTAGTCAATATTAATATAATAAAAATTTCAACATTTTATATCAACCACAACACCTTAAATAAATAATTAATTAGGAAGAAAATTCAATAGTTAATAGGAATATAATATTTTAAAATAGTTTATGGATCATAACTTACTCAATGTTGGGATATGATTAATCCTGAAAGACAAGTTCTAGTTGATGAAAATATAGTTTTGATAAGCCAAAAAGAGAAACTAGAATATATTCTAAGTGTTGACTGATCTGTTATGGAAGTCGTCTTGTATGTAACAAGATCAGATGAGTAATAAAGTAATACTAAAATAAACTAAGTATAAAAAGAAAAGCTTTACTATAGGATTTTATGATAAGCTATAATAATTGTATAGAAGCTTATGTTTATGTTTATATTGATGTAATAGTTTATAGGATGACTAAGCTGTGTTATAAAGCTTAATATAATGTAATAGTTTTAGATAGATTAGTTGATAGAACAAGCTAAGTTCTACAAGATGAAGAAGAGAAGACTATGAAGAAAAGAAGACTTATGCAAGACAAGACAAGTGCTGAGAAAAGCTGAAATATTCTAAGTATAGAATATTGAAGGGAGACAAGTTAAGTTGAAGATATATTCGTATTAAGAAAGATATGAGGTTTGTTACGTATCTTAACAGAATAACCGACGTATTTAGAAGATACATATCAAGAAGAAATGGTTATGAAGTTAGTTATCAAGAAAAGGTTGTTGGATAACAAACTTATCTTGAGTTGAGAAGTCTATAAATAGTTGAAGACATCCAACGTGTGAAGACTTCTGAAACTACAACTACTAAGCGCATACTAAAGAATTCAAAAACAAGGAAACTCACAGAGTTCAAAGAAAAGTTTGAAGTTCAAGAAGGAAGCCCAGAAAAGACAAGTTCAAAGAAGAAGAAGGCTTACTGGAAAACAGAGAAGTTTTTCTTATTGTTTTAGTTTGTATAAGCTTGCTAGTTGCTTACTAAATCACTACTTGTTAGATCAAAGATATATCTGGAGATATAGTCGAAAAGATCGAAATCTTATTTCTTGAGACTTAAAGCCACAAGACAAGTTAATAAAATTTCACGACTGGAGTTGTGAGAGTGGATGTAGACAAGTTGTTGAACCACTATAAATCTTGTGTTGTTTACTTACTGCATATATTTGTTATTTGTTGATTGATTATTTACTTTAATTAGATAAGTTGATATGTTTGCAGAATAGACAAGTAAGGTGTTTATCGTGTATAGTTGAGTATAATTGATATGGCTCATAAACTGATAATTCCGCATATACATATATTCATACTCTGATATTTTGATAGATTTTAAAACGTCCATTCACCCCTCCCCTCTAGACTTTTCTAGCTTACTCAATCTTAAACACTCAACTTGGGACCAACATGTGGTATTAGAGCAGTGGTTCTAACAAACTGCTGTTTCTTGATTACCAGAAAAGACTTTGAGGAAAGTTTTGGTGTCCATTTGAATAGATCATATTATCTTACTTGATTTTTCAGTCTCTGTGATATCTTTGATCTATCTGTCATATATCTACTGATTTCTTTCCTAATGGCTATGGAAATTAATGCTAACAAGTTACCTAAGTTTGTTGTGAAGGTCTATGACTATTTGAAGCTCAGAATGGAAACCATATTCAGCTCTACGCATGATCTAATGGTGTCCGTTGTCAAGGAGGGACCAATCGTTACCATGACTCCAAATACTGCTACTCTCGAACCGTCTAAAGCTGTAGGCGTACTCGTGCCTAAACCCAGGTCAGAGCTTACTTCTGAAGAAATGAGGCAAAATAACTGGGACAGCATAGCCAAGAATTACATTTTACATACTCTGCCTAACAAGTATCTAGGCAAAGTATTGAAATGTAATACGTCTAAAGAAATGTGGGATAGAATTGCCGTTCTTTGTGAAGGAAATACCCTAATCAAAGAAAGCAAGTTGTCTACTGCGGTTCAAAAGTTTGAATCATTCAAAATGAAAATTGGTGAATCTATCGACCAGCTAGATACTCGATTTACTAGAATTATGAATGATCTTGAGGTTTTGGGTAAGACTTATGCTGATAGGGAGATTAACTTGCGTATCCTTAAGTCGTCAGACGAGAGGTGGAAGATGGTCAAGATGATCATCAAGACCACTCAAGACATTGATACATGGTCTGCTGAAACTATGTTCCAAACCCTTAAGGCACATGAGTTCGAATTAGATGAAGATGATCCAGTAGCCAGTAGTGATAAGGAGAAAACCAGCACTAAGAATGTTGCTTTCAAAGCCTATTCTTCTAGGAACTCTAGAACATCTAAGACTAAGTCTTCTAGCATAAAAGACGAGTTAGACAAGTCTGGCCTTAGTCTTAAGGATCAGATGAGCTTGATGATTAAGAGGTTTGATAAGTTGAACAAGAGATATGGTAGGTACAAACGGTTCTATAAGGATTATAGAGGTTCCAATGATAAGAACTCTTTTGGGAACAGATGAGATAGAAACTCTTCTAAAAGAAGGGATGACATCTCTAAAGAGACCAGACGAGATAGGAACTCAGGAGATAGGAATTCCTCTGATAGACGAGACAAGAAAATGGATCAATCCCCAAAGAAAAAGTCTGCTAATGATCCTTTATGTTATAACTGTGATAAGCCAGGTCATTACATCTACGAGTGTCTTAATCTTAGCTCGGAAGACAGAGAGGAAAGAAAAGTCAGACGCGATCGAAGATATGCCAAGGGTAAGAAGGAAATGTTGGCACATGATGACTCTGAATCGGAATCAGACGAGTTGCCTTCGTCTTCTTCTGATTACCCTTCTAGAAACGAGAAAGAAGCATTCATTGCAGACGATGGCCTAGCCATGATGGCAAAGATCGAACAAGAGGTATCTTCTATAACTTCTTTTCGTTCATGTGATGACTCAGAATCTGATGAAAGTGACACTGCTGATAGTAGAGTAAGAAGTAGTCTTCATCATTCCAATGGAGTGACTGAAGAAGACCTTCTACTTGCTAATAAAACATTCATGGAAGTCAGTGATGAGAACATCCTTTTAAAACAAGAAATCATTGATCTGCGGGAAGCTCAGTCTAATATAGATCCTAATATAGTTGTCCAAACAAACTCTTGACAGAAGAGTTGAATCAACTCAAAGACAAGTGTGCGTTAACAGACAAGTTGTATCAAGACCTTTTAAAGACCCAAGCTACTGAGACTAATGAATTCAATGTTTTAAAAAATAAGTTCAAAAAGCTCGAAGAGCGCAATAAGTTCTTAGAGACTGGAGTCTTAAATCTAGACCTTAAACTAGCTGACTTGGTTAATTCTTCAATAATTAATCAACAACTGTCAGATAGGTATAGGGCTCCAGATGACAAGACAGGGTTGGGTGCGGATACACCTAGCTCGTCTACTCAAGTCATTAAGAACCATATTGTTGCTAGTTCAAGTTCTTCGACTAATGATAAAGGCAAAAGACCAACGGATTACGATACTCAAGCAACATCCAAAGGTATTGAACATGAACAGACTAGAGTTAACACGCCGACTACCAAGGGTGGTAGAAAGAATGTTAACAACAAACCTGTTCCGTTTAGAACAAGTCAAAAAAGGTTTACCAACTCGAGAAGACCAAATCAGGTCAGATACAAAGATTGGTATCCTCAGCAGACAAGTCCTAAACAAGTACAATCTCGTTTGAATGATCTTAGACCTCCTTTCATAAGGCAGTCTCAGCTCTACTCAACAAGACCTAAGAAAGTTGCTCCGAAATATCGTAGTCAACCTGTCTTATATCCTCCACCTTTATCATATGATATCATTACTGAGGAAAGACCTAAACGAGTCTATAAACCGTATGGCCCAAATGCATATAAGCCTTATTCAAACTATCAAAGACCTATGCCTACTCAAGTAGAGATTAAGTCTAAAGGCTACCTCAAACGAGTAGACCCAAAGTCTGAAGATAGATCAGATAAGGATAACAGGGTACTATTTTGTAACAAGCATGGTAGAAAATTAAAGAGGTCTTATTTGTTTAAAACTCCTATGTACATATGGATTCCTCTTAATGCTACTACCTGATCTGTTGAAGAGGCTTCAAGTTGAGAAAAGTCAGCCCATTATCAAGATTCGTAGCGATAAGGGTACTAAATTTATTAATTTCTATATTAAAGATTTTTTCTCTAAAAGTGGTATCCAACACTTGACTAGTGCAGCTAGGACCCCACAACAAAATGGTGTAGCTGAACGAAGGAATAGAACACTTAAAGAAGCTTGCAGAACCATGATAGCAGAGTATAACACTCCTCAGAAGTTTTGGGCAGAGGCGATCAACACTGCTTGCCACACCCAGAACAGAAGTGCTATCAACAAGGCACTAGGTAAGACACCTTATGAGGTATGGAAAGGTAGAAAGCCTAGAATATCGTATTTCCATATATTTGGATGCAAGTGTTTCATCCATAACAATGGGAAAAGTAAGTTAAATGCCTTTGATGCTAAGGCAGATGAGTGGATATTCTTAGGATACTCCTCTATGAGCAAAGCATTTAGAGTGTTTAACTACTCTACTCTTTGTGTGGAAGAAACACTACATGTTGTTTTCGATGAATCTATACAGGACTCGTCTACCAACAGATCAGTAAGAAAGTAAGTGATTTAAAGCTTCAATCTGACAACGAACCAGAAGTGTACGAATCTGTACAAGCCTACAATCCATTCCTGAAAGTCCTCGAATCAGATGACGAGGTGACGGTAAGTGACAAAGGTAAGTCTACTAGACTAGTTGACATGCCTGCTCTAGTTGAGTCGTCCACTCCTAATAAATCTGCTAGTATAGATGATGTAGATATGCATGATGCTGTAGATGACTTAGATGATGAAAGCATGCCGATCAAGACTAGAAAAACTTGGAAATCTGCTCATACAAGTGACAACATAATAGGTGATTCTAGTAAAGGTGTAAAGACTAGATGACAACTCTTTGAGTCGTAAGAACAGACTAGTTCATCTCTATTTTGGTGGTGCTGTTTCCTCTCATCTATTGAGCCTAAGACTGTTAAAGAAGCCTTGGCTGATAGTAATTGGATCATCACCATAATGTAGTTGGCACTAGGTGGATTCTCAAAAATAAGAAAGATGAGAATGATCTAGTTGTGAGAAATAAGGCTAGACTAGTAGCTCAAGGCTATTCACAAGCCGAAGGCATAGACTATGATGAAACCTTCGCACCTGTTGCTAGACTAGAAGTCATAAGACTATTTCTTGCATGTGCTGCTCATATGAAGTTTACTGTGTTTCAAATGGATGTTAAAAGTGCATTTCTTAACAGTATACTTGCTAAAGAAGTTTATGTAGAACAACCTCCTGGTTTTGAGGTAAAAGGAAACCAAGTGTATAGGTTGAAAGAAAGCATTATACGGATTGAAACAAGCTCCAAGAGCCTGGTATGACTCTCTCTCTTTTTATTAGAAAACGGTTTTACTAAGGGCAAGGTCGATAGAACCTTGTTCAGAAGACAAGAAGGGAAAGATATCCCACTTGTTCAAATTTACGTGGATGATATCATTTTTGGTTCACCTAATAAAAGTATGAGTGAGAGCTTTTCCAAACTCATGCAAAGTAAATTTGAAATGTCTATGATGGGGGAAATGAATTACTTTCTTGGTCTTCAAGTAAAACAATTTGATGAAGGCATATTCATTAATCAAGCCAAGTATACTCGTAATCTACTTGATAAGTATGGTATTAAAACTTGTAAAACTGTTGGAGTACCAATGCTACCCGTCTACCGCATGGATCCAGACGAAAAGGGTAAATGTGTCGATCAATCTTATTATCGCGACTTAATTGGTTCTTTGCTCTACTTGACTGCCAGTAGACCGGACATAACATTCGCAGTTGGTGTGTGTGCTCAGTTTCAGGCCAACCCCAAGGAAAGTCACCTGGAATCTGCTAAAAGGATATTGAAATATCTGAAAGAAACCATTAATCGAAGATTATGGTACCCTACAGATGATGATCTATTCTTAAGTGGATATTTAGACTCGGACTTTGGTGGTTGTAGGATAGATAGGAAATCAACATCTGGTTCATGTCAATTCCTAGGTTCTAAACTAATTTCATGGTTTTCAAAGAAACAGACAAGTGTAGCAACCTTTACTACTGAAGCAGAGTACATGGCTGCAGGTAGTTGTTGTAGTCAGCTACTATGGCTAATGCAACAACTCAGAGACTACAACATTGTAGAATCTAATGTACCAATATTCTGTGACAGTAATAGTGCTATTGCTATCACTCAAAATCCAGTTTTGCATACTAGATGTAAGCATGTAGATGTTAGACATCATTTTATTCGTGATCATGTTGAGAAGAAGAACATGCGCATGGAAAAGATTCATACTAACATTCAGCGAGTTGATATACTTACAAAACCATTACCTGAAGCACGATTTAGAGAATTATGCATTAGTCTAGGATTGATTGATATTGACCCTACTTGTGCATAGTATTGTACTAACAAGACAGGTACCTATACCAAGAGAAATATCAGAACAAATGAGTTCAACATAAACAAGATCACACACCTTCAGACTCGACTCGATCCAGGTAAACAAGGTCAGACAAGATGACCAAACAACCCGATGAGGAAGCTGGTAAAGCTGAGGGTAATACTAGGAGAATATACTGTTGGGATATGAATCCTAGAACAAGTCCTAAATGATGAATAAAAGATGAAGTTTTGATAAAGCCAAAAGTAGTATGAATATTTTCTAAAGTGTTGACTGATCTAGTCTAGTTGAGTTAAGTCATCTTGTACAAGACCAGTAGAGTTCACATAAGTTCACATGAAAAGATAAGTACAGTTTATAAGTACTTCATATGTGTTTACAGTATTTGTTTAAGATTGTTATTGAGCTATGAATAAATGTTGTATAGAGCTCATGTTTTTATATGTAATAGATTAGTTTTATTGTATAGTTTTATAAGTTGACTAAGCTGTATAACAGAAGCTTAATGTAATGTAATAGTCTTGTTAGGATTAAATGATAGGACTAGATTAGTTCTATGTTGTAATCTGAATAAGTCTACTACACAAGAGAAGTAGAAGACACATTCTACTACTACTGGACAAGACAGGTGCGCGGCTTAAACAAGACAGGTCAACTTGAAGTTAGTTACAAAAGCGTGTTGAAGAGAAAGATTGAAGAATTAGTTAAGGAATAACTAATTAACTAAAGAAATGTGTGAAAGGATGTAAAGAATCAGTTACAAGTTAGTTTTCAAGAAAGGTTGTTACACAACTGAAAGTTCTTGAAATTTAAAGTCTATAAATACCCCAAGGTATTCATTGGTTAAAGACTACTGAAATATTGATACTACAAGCATTGTTGAAGATTCAAGTGAAGAAATTACTCTCAGAGTTTGAAGTTCAGAAAGTGAAGCTACACAAGACAAGTGAAGATCAGACGGCTACTACTAAACGAAGAGAAGTTTTATTTTCGTTTACTGTTTCAAGTTGCTAGTTACTTGTAAAATAGCTAGTAAGATCGAAGATATATCTGGAGATATAATCGAGAAGATCTAAGTCTTATTTCTTGGGACTTAAAGCTACAAGAACATATTGCTCGATTGGAAGAGTTAATAAGAATTTCACAACTGGGTTTGTGAGAGTGGATGTAGACAAGTTGTCGAACCACTATAAATCTCGTGTTTGATTTACTTTACTGTTTTGTTTGTTGTTTAATTGATTAATTGTTTAGTAAATTGAATTACATAACTGAACTAGACTAGCTGAGTATACTTAAAACAGAGTTCTCGAAATAAGTTGAGTATAAACTTTAATTGGGCTCATTGTTAATTTCGTATTCCGCACATTGTAATTCTGATATATCGAAAGATTTTAGAAAAGTCTATTCACCCCCCTCTAGACATTTTCTTTAGCTTCCCTCGATATTAACTCAACTTAGGGACCTACAAGTGGTATCAGAGCAGTAGTTTTCGAACTGCTGTTTCTTGATAACCGACCTAAGACTTAGGGTGAAGTCTTGTTCTTTGATTGTTCTTGTATACGTGTTCTTGATCAAATATTCTTGTTATATTTGTTTCGTGCTCCCTGTTCTTGACTTATCTGTTATTCTTGATCATAACTCTACTTATCACTTATTTCTTGAAATCATGTCTCTTGAGATCAGCGCTAACAAGTTACCTAAGTTCTAGGTTTAAGACTATGACTATTGGAAGCTAAGGATGGAAGCCATCTTCAGTTCCACTCACGACTTAATGATCTCCGTCATCACTGAAGGTCCAATTGTGACCATGATCCCCAATACTGCTGCCCTTGACGCAAATCAACCCGTGGGTACACTCGTCAAGAAACCAAGGTCAGAACTAACCTTAGAAGAAATGAGACAGAATAATTTGGATAGCTTGGCCAAGAATTACATCTTACACACTCTTCCTAACGAGTATCTGGGAAAAGTGTTAAAATGTAAAACTGCCAAAGAAATGTGGGATCGCTTAGCTATCATTTGTGAAGGGACATCCCTAATCAAAGAAAGCAAGCTTTCCACTGCAGTCCAAAGATTCGAATCATTTCATATGAAAGCTGGTGAAACAATAGACCAGCTGGATACTCGTTTTACCAAAATCATGAATGACTTGGAAGTCCTTGGTAAATCTTATACTCCACGTGAAATCAATCTTAGGATTCTCAAAAGCCTTGATAGTCGATGGAAAATGGTAAAAATGCTTGTTAAGAATACCCAAGATATAGACGTATGGACAGCAGAAACCATGTTTCAAACTCTAAAGGCCCATGAGTTTGATCTAGACGAAGATGAACCCATAGTAAGCAGTGACAGATAACATGCTGTGTCTAAGAACGTTGCTTTTAAGGCTAGTTCGTCTAAGGTAGACAGGTCAAAGTCTAAAACTAGGTCTACTTCTGTGAAAGACGAGTTAGATACTGATCTTAGTCTGAAGGATCAGGTAAGCCTCATGGTTAGAAAGTTTGATAGGCTGAATAAACGTTTCGGAAGATATAAGAAGTTCTATAGAGAGCATAGAGGGTCTGCTTCTAAGAACTCGTCTGAGACCAGACGAGACCGAAACTCGTCCGAAAGGAGAGACGAAGTCTCGAAAGGTAATAGACAAGATAGAGAGTCTGATGGTAGGAAGATTACTCGTTCTGATAGACGTGATAAACGAAGGAACAACTCTCCTATTAAAAAGGCTACTAATGATATCTTGTGCTATAACTGTGAGAAGCCAGGTCACTACATATATGAATGTCCAGACCTGAGTACCGATGATCGAGAAGAACACAAAGCACGAAGGGAAAGAAGATACAACCGTGGTAAGAAGGCAATGATGGCTAATGATGACTCTGACTCAGACGAGTTGCCATCATCCTCATCTAGCTACCCGTCTGAACAAGATCACGATGAAGCCTTCATAGTAGATGATGGTGTATGCTGCATGGATAAAATCGACCAAGAGGTATCATCTGCTACATCTTTTCAATCTTGTGATGAATCAGAATCTGATGAAAGTGACACTGCCAGTAGCAAAGTAGGGAGTAGTCCTCAGCACTCTACTAGTGCAGTTGAAGACGACCTCCTACTTGCCAACAAGGCATTCATTGAAGTCAGTGACGAAAACATCATCTTAAGACAAGAAATCATTGATCTTAAGGAAGCCCAGTCTAAAGTAGATCCGAATATAACAGTCCTAAATGAACGCTTGCAAGAAGAGTTGAGTCAACTCAAAGACAAGTGTGCATTGACAGACAAGTTGTATCAAGACCTACTTAAGACACATGCTACTGAGAAACATGAATTCACTGTTTTACAAAGCAAGTTCAAAAAGCTTGAAGAACGTAATAAGTTCTTGGAAACCGAGGTTGTCACTCTAGACCTTAAACTTACTGACCTGGTTAACTCATCTAAGGTTAACCTTGAATTGTCGGATAGGTATAGGGCTCCTGCTGACAAGACAGGCATAGGTGCTGAGACATCAAGCTCGTCTACTCTAGTTCCTAAGAACCCTACTATTTTCATCTCAAGCTCTTTGACTAATGATAAAGGAAAAGAACCAATGATATACGATATTTACACTCCAACTAAAGGTACTGTACCAAAACAAGCTCGAGTTAACATTCCAATTACTAAAGGAGGTAAAAAGAAAGTTAACAACAAGCTTGTTCTGTTTAAGACAAGTCAACAAAGGACTAGGAATCGTGGACGACCAAATCAGGTCAGATACGAGGATTGGTATCCCGAGGAGACTAGTAATAGACAAGTACAGATTAGACGACAAGAGTCTAGACCTCCTTTTATAAAGCAGTCTCAACTCTACTCGTCTAGACCTAGACAGGAAGGTCCAAAATATCGTACACAAGCTGTTCTATATCCTCCACCTTTGTCATATGATATCGAAGGAGAAGAAAGACCTAAACATGTCTATAAACCGTATGGACCTAATGCATATAAACCCTACTCTGACTATCATAGACAAGTGCCTACTCAAGTAGAGATCAAGTCAAAAGGCTATCTCCAAAGAGTAGACCCGAACTCGACTGATAAGCCAGATAAGGACAACAAGGTCTTATTTTGCAACAAATATGGTCGAAAGCTCAGAAGATCAAACTTGTTCAGGACTCCAATGTAAATTTGGATTCCATTGAACTCGACTAACCCCCAAGGACCCCAATAAACAAGGAGGGTACCTAAATTATGAAATATCATCTTTTGCAGGGTCGACTCGATCTATACAAGAAGGGTGGCTCAACAGGAGAAACTTGGTACATAGACAGTGGCTGTTCTCATCACATGACTGGTACCAAGACTCTCTTATCAAGCTACCATGAGCAAGAAGGACCAAAAGTGATATTTGGTGATAGCTCCACTGCTGTTACTAAAGGATTTGGTTACATTCGGAATGGAGACATAGAGATTCAAGATGTTTCTTATGTTGAAGGCTTGAAATACAATTTACTCTCTGTTTCACAATTTTGTGATCGTGGATACAAGGTGCAGTTCAAGAGTCGCAAATGTGAAATCATTGACAAAAGGACACACACAGTCCTACTGGTCGGCATAAGACAAGGAAGTGTGTACATAGTGAACTGGAACAGTTGTCCGAGGGACACCTGTCTACTTACTAAGAATCCTAAAGAACTTGGCTGGCTCTGGCATAGACGCCTCTATCATCTAAACTTTAAGGTTCTTAATAAGATAGCCAGAGACTACCTTGTGGAAGGTATTCCCAATGAAGTCTACTACAAGTCACATGTATGCACGTCCTGTCAAAAAGGTAAACAGGTAAAGGGTTCTTTCAAATCTATTCCATCCCTCTCAACAAGTAGAGTTCTTGAACTTCTACATATGGACTTACATGGCCCAATAACTCCTCCAACTTTGAACGGTAGAAGGTACACACTTGTTGTGGTAGACGACTATTCTAAGTTCACTTGGGTAGTCTTCTTACACAAGAAGAGTGATACACAAACACTTTTGCCTGATCTGTTAAAGAAGTTACAGGTTGAGAAGAATCAGTCAATTGTCAAGATCCGTAGTGACAAGGGTACTGAATTCATTAACTGCTATATTAAAGATTTTTGTTCTAAGCGTGGCATCCAGCACCTTACTAGTGCAGCAAGGACACCACAACAAAATGGAGTAGCAGAGCGAAGGAACAGAACTCTTAAGGAGGCCTGCAGGACCATGCTGACAGAGTACAATACGCCTCAGAAGTTTTGGGCAGAAGCTATCAATACTGCATGCCACTCACAAAACAGAAGTGCTATCAATAAAGCACTAGGTAAGACACCCTATGAGGTATGGAAAGGTAGAAAACCCAGAGTTTCATATTTTCATATATTTGGATGTAAGTGTTTTATCCATAACAATGGGAAAAGCAAGTTGAATGCATTCGATGCTAAAGCAGACGAGGGGATATTCTTAGGATACTCCTCAACTAGCAAAGCATTCAGAGTATTCAACTACTCTACCCTATGTGTGGAAGAAACACCACATGTGGTTTTTGAAGAATCTCAACAGGACTCGTCTGCCAACAAGATCAGTGAGAAAGTTACTTAGCTAACTATCGAATCTGACAAAGATTCAGAGGTATATGAATCCGTTCAAGCATACAATCCATTCATGAAAGCTCTCGAGTCAGATGACCAGAAGAAGGTAAGTGCTCAAGGTAACTCTACTAGACCAGTTGACATGCCTAAACTAGTCGACTCGTCTACTCCTATTAAATCTTCTGATGATAATGATGTTGACATGCATGACGCTGTACATGATATAGATGATAGTACTATTGTTAAGAATAGAAATACATGGAAATCAGCGCATAATACTGAAAATATTATTGGTGACTCTACTGTTGGTGTGAAGACTAGACGACAACTCTTTGAGTCGCAAGAACAATCTAGTCCATCTCTGTTTTGCTGGTGTTGTTTCCTCTCATCTATCGAGCCTAAAACCATTAATGAGGCATTGGCTGATAGTAATTGGATCATTGCTATGCAAGACGAGTTGAATCAGTTTGTTCGAAACGACGTCTGGGAACTTGTCGATAGACCGAAACATCATAATGTAGTTGGCACTCGATGGATTTTCAAGAATAAGAAAGATGAGAATGATGTAGTTGTTCGTAACAAGGCTAGACTAGTCGCCCAAGGCTATTCACAAGCTGAAGGCATAGATTATGATGAAACATATGCTCCTGTTGCTAGACTAGAAGCCATTCGATTATTCCTTGCATATGCTGCTTACATGAAATTTACTGTATATCAAATGGATGTTAAAAGTGCATTTCTTAACGGTATTCTTGCGGAAGAAGTATATGTTGAACAACCTCCAGATTTCGAAGTCAAAGGTAATCAGGTATACAGATTAAAGAAGGCCTTATATGGACTAAAGCAAGCTCCAAGAGCCTGGTATGATACTCTTTCTCAATTTCTATTAGAAAATGGTTTTACTAAGGGCAAGGTAGATAAAACCTTGTTCAGAAGACAAGAAGGGAAAGACATTTTACTCGTCCAAATTTACGTAGATGACATCATTTTTGGTTCACCTAACAAAAAGCTGAGTGAAAGTTTTTCAACACTCATGCAAAGTAAATTTGAGATGTCTATGATGGGTGAAATGAATTACTTTCTTGGACTTCAAGTAAAACAGACCCCAGAAGGGATTTTCATAAATCAAGCAAAATATACTCGTAATCTACTAGACAAGTATGGTATTAAGACATGTAAATCTTCTGGAGTACCTATGCAACCTACGTACAGGATGGATCCAGACGAGAATGGTAAATGTACTGATCAAACTCATTACCGTGGTCTTATTGGTTCATTACTCTACTTGACTGCTAGTAGACCTGATATTGCATTTTCTGTTGGTGTATGTGCTCGTTTTCAAGCTAATCCAAAAGAGAGTCATATGGAAACCACTAAAAGAATATTGAAATATTTGAAAGGAACTATCAATCGTGGTATATGGTATCCTTCAAATGATGATTTCTATCTAAGTGGCTACTCTGATTCTGATTTTGGTGGTTGTAGAATAGATAGGAAATCTACATCTGGTTCTTGTCAATTCTTAGGCACAAAACTCATTTCATGGTTTTCGAAAAAGCAGACAAGTGTTGCTACCTCTACTACTGAAGCCGAGTACATGGCTGCTGGTAGTTGTTGTAGTCAATTATTATGGCTTATTCAACAGCTTAGAGATTATGATATTTGTGAATCAAATGTTCCTATATTCTGTGATAGTAATAGTGCTATTGCCATTACACAAAATCCTGTTCTGCACACACGTTGTAAGCATGTTGATGTGAAACACCATTTCATACGTGACCATGTAGAAAAGAAGGATATTCGCATGGAAAAGATTCATACTGATTTTGAAAGAGCTGATATTTTCACAAAACCATTAGTTGAGGCCCGATTTCGTGAATTATGCATTAGTCTAGGACTAATTGATCTTGATCCTACTAGTGTGTAGAGATGTACTAACCAGACAGGTACAGTCCTAAGAAGAAAGGAGAAATAGACAAGTTACCACAAAAAGCACAGAGCACTCATCTACTCACTCAACAGACAGGTATACAAGGTCAGACAAGTTGACCAAACAACCCGATGAGGAAGCTGGTAAAGCTGAGGGTAATACTAAGGGAATAAACATTTAAGGGGGAATCCTTGATTTCTTAAAGATCCTTATGTTGACTCTTTAGTTTTGTAACAGTCATCTTGTTTGCACCTTGATCATTGACTTAAATTAATATTCATTCGAATTATTCTACTCGACTATCTGTCGTACAAAATAAGACAGGTACATAAAGTTGTTCGACGTTCAGAATAGACACGCACAGTTAAAGGGGGAACTCGACTAGTACTCATAAGACTACTCGTCTTGTGAAATTAAGTCTACTCTCCTTATGAAGATTAGATCTACTCATCTGTTCTGGATGGACTCGAACAGACAAGCTAAGTTTTCTTTGAATTAAATAGGTTATGTGTTAAGTGTTTACTCGAAACAAATTAAGTGTATTAAAGTAATTTAATAGTGTTAAAATTTGAATATCCTAGAATTGGATTTATACACCCCCAGTTAATGAGGTGTACACATTCATTTCGCGCCAAAATATGAATATGTTAGGTCAGATGAGTACACTCCTCTTTCTACCAATAGGAGAGGTGGATCTCAATTTTTACAAAATCAAATCACACTTTCGTCTCGGTTCCGTAACCGAATGCCAAAGGTCTTAACCGTTGGATCTAATCCCTCGATCTTGACCATTGGATCAAAAATTCAGTTTTTAAACAAAACCCAATACTTGTACACATCTTGCCTCACATTTCATAACTCCTCTACTACTTGCTAACAGTGATTTCCTGCATAATCTACTTTCGTGGTCATTACAAATCATTTAACATGTCGATTCGATCTATCTTCGATGTCAGCACCAACATTCAGGCACCATTTGATCTAGGCAGATATATAAATGACAACAAGGTGCATGTTGAGCCATCTCTGTTTTTCGAAGGAAATCATACGGTCGGAAATGCAGAAATCTTGACCAAGTGTACCAGATGCGGTCTAAAACCCTACTTGGAGGTGTTTCCTCAAGTTGTTCTGGAGGAAGAAGTTTTGGAATTCTATGCTAACGCCAGCAGAAGAGGAGATGTTATCGAATCATTTATCGGTTCAAATTGAGTGGAAATCACTCGTGAAGCTCTATTTGAAAGATTGAAGTTGCCCATCGGAACGATTGATGTGGAAAAGTATGCTGAAGGACAGGAGATGAGATATTTAAGTATCTTCTGTGGAAAGAAAATGAAGTTGAAACCGAATGGTAAAGCTATTACAGCCAAGAAGGGTGAACTATTGGAAAAATATCGCACTCTACTGGACATAGCAAGCAAGATGCTTCTATGTGCCACTGGGTCTCATGACTCAGTTACCCAAGTCAAAAAAAGGATAATGGCAGCTATCTATGATGGAATTACTGAGGGTAATTGGTTTAAGTTGATAGCTGACAGGATGATGCACTTCGAAAGAAGTGTTAGGGTGGATGTTGATACTCGGAACTGGGTAGTATCTCAAGCAGTTGGATATGGTAACAAGCTGAGCATCTTACTCCCACTTTTGATGCCCAACAAGACTACTTGGAGCAAGGGAAAGCCATTTCATCCTCTTAAGTTTTATTTAAAAAAGGAGGCACTGAAGAAGCAAGCTGCTGTAAGGCCAGCTGCTCCTAGGCACGTTCAATTTGATGAATCTGAAGTGTTGCCGTACGCGGATTCAGAGAGTTCTTCACAAGCTAAGTCTGAGGAAGCAGAGTCCAGTGCAGACGACTCGGAGAAGACTCAATCAGATGAAGAGTCGCTACACGAGAAGGAGTCGAGTGACCAAGTTCCTGAGAGGTATACTCTTGTAAGAGTTGGAACTCCACCTCCACCAGAAGAGACGAGTCACCAGGTTGGTACCTCTTCACAATATTTGTCAATTCCTTCTCTCTCTCTCTCTACTGTTCGAACCAAGGCTAGATCACATCGATCTAGGCCTCGTCCTTTATCCTCAACTTCACATGTACTGGCGGCATTACCGCTTAGAGCCAGTCATCCCCAAATCACTCCCAGACAAGATACAACTGATACTCCGACAGTTGTCATACCTGACCTAGCCACATCAAAGCCAACAGAAACCACTGCCTTTACTCCCTCTCCCTCACCAGAATATGGTGAACCCTCTAACCCATCTACTTCAGACAAGACGCCAGTTGCCACTGCAACAGCTGAGTTAGAGACCCCATCTACTCAGGACCCGTCTGATGTTAGATTTGAATCCCTGGTATATTATCCTATGTGTCTGCGAGAGAAGAGGATTCGTGCTCGAGTTTCAAGAAATCTTCAGAAGACGCTCTCGACTCTTGACATCGACACAGCTTCTGAACAGTTTGAGAAGCTAGTCAGGATTTGCACATGGTTCGCTTTGAAGAAGTCTTCTACGGATGATCTTTTTGAAGTCATTCAAGGCAAGGAAGGAATCTCCAACTTTATGGATTGGGAGATGGAACAGAAAGAAAATAGTGGAGTTAAGGATCACTCCGAGCTATTCCCTCGCAAAGCCTTGGTTGATTTAGTCAAAAAGCTGCTGAATATTCCGGATGGTGTCATTGAGGATGTGTTCGCATTTGACGTCGGAACCCAGACTGATCTGGTGGAAGACGAGATCAAGCCGGAAGTAGCTGAGATGGCAGTACAGACTTCAGAACAATTGGAAGAAATTGTTGAAAGTGATGAAGATGAAGTCGACTCACTCATGCTTGGTAAAGAAGATGATGAGTTCCTGGATGCTGAGATGTTTGATGAGGATGAGATCAAAGCCTTTGATGATGAAGTTGTTGGCACTCCCAGTTCTACTCAGGTTGTTCCAGAAAGATTTATGGATGATTTAAAGACGGATCTAGGAAATGTTGTTCATACTGCCATAGACAAGTTCTTAAACTTGAAGATGAAGGATGTGCTAGTTGAACAGAATCAGTCACTTGTTGACAAATCCAGAGACTTATTTATTGGTGAAGTCAACAAGATGGACTCAACTTTCCGAGAAGAGATGTTTGCTCAATTTGAAGACTTTCTGAAGAAACAAGTTGATTTTTCAGAAAAGCGGTCAATCTCGTTTGCTCGATCACTAGCTGAAGAGTCAAGCAAAATGGAGAGACTTTACAGAGTCAAAATTGCTATTGCTGATGAACAGAGACGGGAAGCACAAGATCAACTGGTGCGTTCTCGGGATGTTCTAAATGAGTTAACTACACAGAATACTCTTCTTGAAAGATGAACTGGTTTCACGTACAAGGAAGTTGGAACTGGTTACTGATAGATTAGACAAGATGTGTCATGAGACATCGCATCAGAAACACATTGAGTCAGCTGCTGAAGCCATGAAGGAAGCTTTGAAAGAAGAGATGACTCGTTTTACTTCTCTTTTCACTCTTAAGGCAAGTGATGAAGCCAAAAAGGGGGAAGGGACAAATAGAGTTGAAGATGAAGTTGTGAAATCTGCTAGTGCTGAACCGGAGATGAAAGCTGCTGCTACTGCGATTGAAGAACTAAGAAGGCCTAAAAGAGGCAGATTAGTGAAGAAGGCAGATCTAGAGCATGCTGAGACAGAAAAGCATAAGAGATTAGAGAAAGGCAAAGCTGTTGCGTCTCCTGAAGTAGAGATTCAGACCAGACGAGTTAAGAGAAAGCTGAATATTGAAGAGCCTACTGCTACTGCTACAGTTGAGAAGAAACAAAGAATTGCTGATGATGAGATTCATTATGCAAGCAAAAAGAAGATTACTAAGCATATTGAAAGGCTGCAGAAGTTGAAAGCTGATGAAGACAAGATGGAAGACAAGTTCATTGATCACTTCATAGATAATGAGCATATAGCTGAATGGATTGAAGTGAAGAGTCAATGGGAACTTGATCATTGGATAATAAGGAAGTATGGTGATGCTGAAGGTCAAGATGAACTGTATTCTTTATTTGACAGGTTCACGGAAGGACAACACAGGAAGTTGTGGCATCTAATCTTGAGGATTTCTGCTGGTGCTAACTTCAACATTCTTGTTCCTGAATTTCCTGAATGGAAATGTCCCATGACCAGCTCAGGAAAAAGAGTTGATCTTAACCAGATCAAGAAATTCGAAGAGGAGCTGCTAGATAAAGAGAAGATTGAAGATGAAGACCATATCTGTCTAATTCACAAGAGACTCCTTGATGCATTCTGCGTTCCAAATCCAGAAGGAGGTACTCTTTCAGATTAGTTTTGTTTGTTTGAAGATTAGTTTTTGTTGCTCTGATACTTAGTTTTTTTTTGTTATTCAAAGTATGTGTAATCTACTGATCTAGTTTTGAATGAATGAAAGATAAGTACTATTTGATGTTAAAAGACAAGGTAACTACTTAACTAGTCTACTTATGAGAAAAGGTTCTAGTAGTTTTGGCTTCATCAAAAAGGGGGAAATTGTTGGGATATGAATCCTAGAACAAGTCCTAAATGATGAATAAAAGATGAAGTTTTGATAAAGCCAAAAGTAGTATGAATATTTTCTAAAGTGTTGACTGATCTAGTCTAGTTGAGTTAAGTCATCTTGTACAAGACCAGTAGAGTTCACATAAGTTCACATGAAAAGATAAGTACAGTTTATAAGTACTTCATATGTGTTTACAGTATTTGTTTAAGATTGTTATTGAGCTATGAATAAATGTTGTATAGAGCTCATGTTTTTATATGTAATAGATTAGTTTTATTGTATAGTTTTATAAGTTGACTAAGCTGTATAACAGAAGCTTAATGTAATGTAATAGTCTTGTTAGGATTAAATGATAGGACTAGATTAGTTCTATGTTGTAATCTGAATAAGTCTACTACACAAGAGAAGTAGAAGACACATTCTACTACTACTGGACAAGACAGGTGCGCGGCTTAAACAAGACAGGTCAACTTGAAGTTAGTTACAAAAGCGTGTTGAAGAGAAAGATTGAAGAATTAGTTAAGGAATAACTAATTAACTAAAGAAATGTGTGAAAGGATGTAAAGAATCAGTTACAAGTTAGTTTTCAAGAAAGGTTGTTACACAACTGAAAGTTCTTGAAATTTAAAGTCTATAAATACCCCAAGGTATTCATTGGTTAAAGACTACTGAAATATTGATACTACAAGCATTGTTGAAGATTCAAGTGAAGAAATTACTCTCAGAGTTTGAAGTTCAGAAAGTGAAGCTACACAAGACAAGTGAAGATCAGACGGCTACTACTAAACGAAGAGAAGTTTTATTTTTGTTTACTGTTTCAAGTTGCTAGTTACTTGTAAAATAGCTAGTAAGATCGAAGATATATCTGGAGATATAATCGAGAAGATCTAAGTCTTATTTCTTGGGACTTAAAGCTACAAGAACATATTGCTCGATTGGAAGAGTTAATAAGAATTTCACAACTGGGTTTGTGAGAGTGGATGTAGACAAGTTGTCGAACCACTATAAATCTCGTGTTTGATTTACTTTACTGTTTTGTTTGTTGTTTAATTGATTAATTGTTTAGTAAATTGAATTACATAACTGAACTAGACTAGCTGAGTATACTTAAAACAGAGTTCTCGAAATAAGTTGAGTATAAACTTTAATTGGGCTCATTGTTAATTTCGTATTCCGCACATTGTAATTCTGATATATCGAAAGATTTTAGAAAAGTCTATTCACCCCCCTCTAGACATTTTCTTTAGCTTCCCTCGATATTAACTCAACTTAGGGACCTACATATACATTTAAGGGGGAATCTGTGATTCCTTAAAGATCCTTATGTTGACTCTTAGTTAATTAAAAGTCATCTTGATCGAAACCTTGATTACATTTTATGATTGATATTCAAAATTATTCTATACTACTTATAGTATCTACTCTTACACGTCGATCAAGATAAGATAGGTACATGAAGGTGTTCGCTCATCAGACAGACAAGCACAGTCGAAGGGGGAACTCGCCAGGTGCATCATATGAACACTAAACTGTTCTGATAAACTTGATCCGACCAGATAAAGATCTTACATACTATGTAATTCACTAAGTTTTTAAAAGATAATTAAGGGTATTAATGTAATTTGAATTGCGAAAAGATGGAAAACCTAGAACTGGATTTATACACTCCATTTAATGAGGTGTATGCACCCAGTTTCCCGCCTAAACCTATTACCTTAGGTTAGATGAGTACACTCTTCTATCCTAACCAATAGAAAAGACGAATTCCAAATTTTACAATACCAATTCACATAATATTCTTGATTACAACAATGAATTCCAAAGGTTTTAATCATACCGTTAGATCGCTCAATTCGATCTACACCACTCATTCAAAAATCCCAAATTCATAAAACCCCTCATTCCTGAAATTACTCCCCACGTTTACTCAACTTTCCCATTTTCAAGCACTCAAGATCTTCACATTCTACTTATCTTCTGTGTTTGAATCCTACTCTACTACTATCGAAAATGTCTGTCATTTCTATATTCGATGCTGAAACTAACATGCAGGCTCCTTTCGATCTCACCAAATACATCTCAGAAGGAAAGGTGCATGTGGAGAGTTCAGTGTTCTTCAAAGGGAGGCACACTGAAGACAACAAGGAGATTCTTGTGAAATGTTACCATTGTGTGTTGAAGCCATTTCTGGAAGTTGTTCCAGAGGTTGTTTATGAAGAGGAGGTATTGGAGTTCTATGCTACAGCTACTCACAGAGGTGAGTACATAAAAGCATTTGTTGGTGGAAAGAGAATCAAGTTATCAAGAGAAGTGCTAGATGATACGCTTAAGTTGAAGCAGGGTTCGATTGATGTGGAACTCTACACTTCTGGCCAAGAGTTGAGATACCTGAGTATCTTCTGCGGCAAGAAACTAAAATTGAACAATGATGGTAAAATACCAGCGGTGAAGAAGAAACAATTGTTGCCGAAATACAAGACCTACTCGACATTGCAAGCAAAATGTTGCTTGGTGTCACTGGAAGTTATGACGCAGTCACTCAATAGAAGACGAGAGTGATGGCAGCGATTTATGATGGAATCACTGAAGGGAACTGGAAAAAGCTGTTCATGGACAGATTAATATACTTTGCGAAGTATGTTAAGGTGGACAGTGAGTCAAGACAATAGACGGTGAATGCTACTGTTAGCTTTGGGAACAAGATTAGTATTCTACTACCTGTCTTGTTGCCAACCAAGAAGAATTGGAGTAAGGGTGAGCCTTTTCATGTCTTTAAGTATTACCTAAAGAAGGATGTTGTGGATAGACAAACGAAGGGCAGGATTGAAGAAAGGAAGCATATCTAAATCAATCCAAGAGATGCTATTATAGAGCCTGAATCTTCGAGTGAAGAATCAGACAAGGTAGCTCAAGAAGGTGGAACTAGTGGAGCACTAGTTGAATACTTTTCTGACGAAGCACAGATCGAACCAGTAGAGGATTCAGAAGAATCTGAAACAGATGATTCAGAGGATGAAGAGATGGAAACAGAAGAATAATACAATGCAAGAGTTAAACGGATTTTGGAAACTCTACCTTCTCCTCAATCTCCTTCTCCTACTCGTATGATGGCAGAGACAAGTGCATCTCCAACCAAGAAGGCTAAAACGGTTAGTACTTCTACCGTTTCTACATCTATGCTATCTCCTCCTTCTATTCCGATAAAAACCAAGGCAAGAACACTCCGTTCTCGTGCCAAACCTGATCCCAGAGCCTCTCCGAAGTTCGTGCAACACCTAAGCTCTCTTTTAACCCAAGACACAACCATATTTGCATCAACTGATACTTCGACAGCTGATATACTAAACCAAGCCACATTGCAGCCCCCAAAAACCACCATCCAAAACTTATCTCTACCTACAACAGAATATGTTGACCCTTCTAACCCATCTGTTTTGGGAACCCCACAAGCTGACACTTCGGCTACTGAGCTGAGGACCCCACTCACTCAGACCCCTCCCAAAAACAGATTTCCCAACTTGGTCGATTATCCAATGTGTATGCGTGAGAAAAGATTACGTGCACAAATGACCAGGAATTTGAAAAAGACTTTGCCAACAGTCGAGATAGACACAAGTTCTGAAACTTATGAGAAGCTAATCAGAATTTGTACTTGGGTTGCGTTGAAGAACGACCCATCTGAAGACATGTTTGAGGTGATCTTAGGCATGGGTGGAATTTCTAACTTTCAAGATTGGGAGATGGAACAAAAGGAGAATAGTGGAGTGAAAAGCCACAATGAGTTATGGTCTCCAGAAGCCTTGACCACTCTTGTCAAGAAGATGTTGAATGTTCCTGATGAAGTCATTCCAATGAAAGAAATTGAGGAATCGACTAAGTCAATTGCAAAGGTGGATGTTAGCTTGCAAGTCTCAGAAGACGAGTTGATGCTTGATGCTGAACAAGAAGTGTTGGAGTCTAGTGATCCAAGAAGTAAGTTGGAGAATCCTTCAGACCAGTTGAGAGGATTAGTGTTCAAATTTCAAGTTGAACATGCTCACAGCCCGAGAACAGATGTTGGGCAGATCACCAGACAGGTTGAACTAACATTCCCAGCGGAGAAGTGTGCTTATATTGCTAAGTTGTTGGAGTTAGTCAAGAAGGATTCAGACGAAGTTGAACTACGAGCTAAGGCTGCAAGGTTAGCTATTGTACCTTACCCTCCTCCAATCAATCTAAAAGCATTAGCAGGAAGTGTTCTACCAGTAGAAGAAGATGGTTTGTCTACTGAGTCAGAATTGAAATTGGTTGAGGTGCCTATTGCTGCTGAAATAGAAGAAGATGTTGTTGCTGAAAAGTTGGTTCAGACAACAGTTGCTCAAGAAGTGTCTTTTGATCAATTGAAAGATGATCTAAGACAAGTGGTGAAGACAACAATATATGAGTTCTTGAAGTCAGACGTGAAGAAAGTGCTGCAAGAACAAAAGAGTTCTCTAGTAACTAATTTTAAAATGATGATAATGAATGAAGTGAATCAACTAGATGCTGCTTTTCGACATGAGATATTTAACCAGTTAGAAACATTCCTACAGAATCAAGTTGAATACTCTGAGAAGAGTTCAGTTGATTTTCCAAAAGTTCTGGCAAGAGAATCCAAGAAGATGGAAAGAGTCTACAGAACTAAAATCGAGGTTGCAGATGAGCAGAGAAGAGAGGCATATGCTCAGTTGCAAGAAGCAAGAAACCAGTTGACTGCAATGACGGAGCAGAACAGATTGCTAAGGTTAACTACTACTCACTTTAAGAATGAATTTTCTTTAATCTCTAAGAAGCTCGAGTACACTGCTGATAGACTTGAAAAGATTAGTCAAGATGAAAGTCATCAAAAGCAGATTGAGAAGGCTACTAATTTGATGAAGCAAGCTGTACAAGAGGAGATGACTCGATTTACTTCTTTATTCACCTTGAAGGCAAGTGATGAAGCCAAAAAGGGGGAAGAAATGGAAGAAGAGCAAGAGGTTGAAATTCAGACTGAGATTCAGCAAGAGCAAAGTCGACCTAGGAGAGGAAGACTAGTGAAGGCTCATGTGGAAGAACAGATAAGTGTTGAAGACCAGTTGAGGATTGCTAAAAGTAAAGGTAAGGTCAATGATGAAAAGGTTCAGACAAGAAGAGTAAAGCGAAAACTTGAATCAAGAGAACCTAAAGTGAAAGAGTCAATAGGTCAGATCTTAGCTGATATTGATTGTTGGGATATGAATCCTAGAACAAGTCCTAAATGATGAACAAAAGATAAAAGATAAAGTTTTGATAAGCCAAAAGAAGACTTGAATATTTTCTAAGTGTTGACTAATCTAGTCTAGTTGAGTTGGAGTCATCTTGTACAGATCAGTAGAATTCAAAAGACAAGTACAGTTTAAAAGAAAAGTATTCTTAAAAGATAAGTACGATTTATAAGTACTTCATATCTGTTCATATATGTTAGGTTGTTACTGAGCTATTTAAAAGTTGTATAGAGCTCATGATTTCTATATGTAATAGATTAGATTCTTTGTATAGTTTATAAGTTGACTAAGCTTGTATTATAAAAGCTTAAAGTAATGTAATAGTCTTGTTAGGTTAGATGATAGGACTAGATTAGTTCTATTAGAAGTCTACTACACAAGAAGAGAAGACCAGTCTACTACTCAAGACAGGTGGACTACAAGACAAGTTCATATATAAGTCTACTCAAGACAGGTCAACGTGAAGATTAGTTACAAATACGCGTGAAGAGATAAAGGTATAGAAGTTAGTTATGGAATAACTAATTCATAAACAGAAACGCGTGGATTAATAAGAAGATTCAGTTGAAGGTAGTTATCAAGAAAAGTTGGTTACAACTTACTAAGTTCTTGGAATTTGAAGTCTATAAATACCCCAAGGTATTCATTGGTAAAAGACTACTGATTACTAAAGATACTGAAGGATTACTACTTACAAACAATATTGAAGATTCAATCGAAGTTTACTCTCAGAGTTGATTGAAGTTCAGAAAGATAGCCAGAAAACAAGTGAAGAATCAAGAAGGCTACTACTGAAGAACAGAGAAGTTTTTAAGTTTTTGTTTGTTATTTTTCAAGGTGCTAGATACTTGTAAAATTTCTAGTAAGATCGTAGACATATCTGGAGGTATAGTCTGTTGAAGATCTAAGTCTTCTTCTTGGGACTTTAAAGACAGGAATACACACTTGTACTCGATTGGAAGAGTTTAGTGGAAACATCACAACTGGGTTTGTGAGAGTGGATGTAGACAAGTTGTCGAACCACTATAAATCTCGTGTTCGATTTACTTTACTGTTTTTGGTTGTTGTTTAATTGGTTAATTGTTTAGTTGATTGAACTACATAACTGATCTAGACTAGTTGAGTATACATAAAACAGAGTTCTCGAATTAAGTTGAGTATAAACTTTAATTGGGCTCATTGATAAAATTTCGTATTCCGCACAGTGTAATTCTGATATATCGAAAGATTTTAGAAAAGTCTATTCACCCCCCTCTAGATATTTTCTTTAGCTTCCCTCGATATTAAACTCAACTTGGGACCAACAAGTGGTATCAGAGCAGTAGTTTACGAACTGCTGTTTCTTGATAACCGACTCAAGACTTAGGGTGAAGTCTTGGTCCTTGACTGTTCTTGTATACGTGTTCTTGTTCATATTCTTGTATCATCTGTGTTTCGTGCTCCCTGTTCTTGACTTATCTGTTGTTCTTGATCATAACTCTACTTAGCACTTATTTCTTGAAATCATGTCTCTTGAGATCAGCGCTAACAAACTACCTAAGTTCCAGGTACAAGACTACGATTACTGGAAGCTAAGGATGGAAGCCATCTTCAGCTCCACTCACGACTTAATGATCTCCGTCGTTACTGAAGGTCCAATTGTGACCATGATCCCCAACACTGCTGCCCTTGATCCAAATCAACCAGTGGGTACTCTCGTCAAGAAACCAAGGTCAGAACTTACCTCTGAAGAAATGAGACATAATAATTTGGATAGCTTGGCCAAGAATTACATCTTACACACTCTTCCTAATGAGTATCTGGGAAAAGTGTTAAAATGTAAAACTGCCAAAGAAATGTGGGATCGCTTAGCTATCATTTGTGAAGGGACATCCCTAATCAAAGAAAGCAAGCTTTCCACTGCAGTCCAAAGATTCGAATCATTTCATATGAAAGCTGGTGAAACAATAGACCAGTTGGATACTCGTTTTACCAAAATCATGAATGACTTGGAAGTCCTTGGTAAAACTTATACTCCACGTGAAATCAATCTCAGGATTCTAAAAAGCCTTGATAGTCGATGGAAGATGGTAAAAATGCTTGTTAAGAATACCCAAGATATAGACGTATGGACAGCAGAGACTATGTTTCAAACTCTAAAGGCTCATGAGTTTGATCTAGACGAAGACGAACCCATAGTAAGTAGTGACAGAGAACATGCTGTATCTAAGAACGTTGCTTTTAAGGCTAGTTCGTCTAAGATAGACAGGTCTAAGACTAAGACTAGGTCTGCTTCTGTGAAAGACGAGTTAGATACTGATCTTAGTCTGAAGGATCAGGTAAGCCTCATGGTTAGAAAGTTTGATAGGCTGAATAAACGTTTCGGAAGATATAAGAAGTTCTATAGAGAGCATAGAGGGTCTGCTTCTAAGAACTCGTCTGAGACCAGACGAGACCGAAACTCGTCCGAAAGGAGAGACGAAGTCTCGAAAGGTAACAGACAAGATAGAGAGTCTGATAGTAGGAAGATTACTCGTTCTGATAGACGTGATAAACGAAGGAACAACTCTCCTATTAAAAAGGCTACTAATGATCTTGTGTGCTATAACTGTGAGAAACCAGGTCACTACATATATGAATGTCCAGACCTGAGTACTGATGATCGAGAAGAACGCAAAGCACGAAGGGAAAGACGATACAACCGTGGTAAAAAGGCAATGATGGCCAATAATGACTCTGACTCTGACTCAGACGAATTGCCATCATCCTCATCTAGCTACCCGTCTGAACCAGATCACGATGAAGCATTCATAGTTGATGATGGTCTATGCTTCATGGCTAAAATCGACCAAGAGGTATCATCTGTTACTTCATTTCAATCATGTGATGAATCAGATTCTGATGAAAGTGATACTGCCAGTAGCCAAGTAGGGAGTAGTCTTCAGCACTCTACTAGTGCAGTTGAAGACGACCTCCTACTTGCCAACAAGGCATTCATTGAAGTCAGTGACGAAAACATCACCTTAAGACAAGAAATCATTGATCTTAAGGAAGCACAGTCTAAAGTAGATCCTAATACAACAGTCCTAAATGAACGCTTGCAAGAAGAGTTGAGACAACTCAAAGACAAGTGTGCATTGACAGACAAGTTGTATCAAGACCTACTTAAGACACATGCGACTGAGAAACATGAATTCAATGTCTTACAAAGTAAGCTCAAAAAACTTGAAGAACGTAATAAGTTCTTAGAAACCGAGATTGTCACTCTAGACCTTAAACTTACTGACCTGGTTAACTCGTCTAAAGTTAACCTAGAATTGTCAGATAGGTATAGGGCTCCAGTTGACAAGACAGGCATAGGTGCTGAGACATCAAGCTCGTCTACTCTAGTTCCTAAGAACCCTACTATTTTCATCTCAAGCTCTTTGACTAATGATAATGGAAAAGAACCATTGATATACGATATTGACACTCCATCAAAAGGTACTGTACCAAAACAAGCTCAAGTTAACATTCCAATTACCAAAGGTGGTAAAAAGAAAGCTAACAACAAGCCTGTTCAACCTAGAACTAATCTTCAAAGGACTAGGAATCGTGGACGACCAAATCAGGTCAGATACGAGGACTGGTATCCTGAGGAGACTAGTACTAGACAAGTACAGACTAGACGACAAGAGTCTAGACCTCCTTTCATAAGGCAGTCTCAACTCTACTCGTCTAGACCTAGACAGGAAGGTCCAAAATATCGTACACAACCAGTTCTATATCCTCCACCTTTGTCATATGATATCAAAGGAGAAGAAAGACCTAAACATGTCTATAAACCGTATGGACCTAATGCATACAAACCCTACTCTGACTATCATAGACAAGTGCCTGCTCAAGTAGAGATTAAGTCAAAAGGCTATCTCCAAAGAGTAGACCCGAACTCGACTGATAGGCCAGACAAGGACAACAAGGTCTTATTTTGCAACAAATATGGTCGAAAGCTTAGAAGGTCAAACTTGTTCAGGACTCCAATGTATATTTGGATTCCATTGAACTCGACTAACCCCCAAGGACCCCAATAAACAAGGAGGGTACCTAAATTATGTATTATCATCTATTGCAGGGTCGACTCGATCTATACAAGAAAGGTGGCTCAACTGGAGAAACTTGGTACATAGACAGTGGTTGTTCACACCACATGACTGGTACTAAGACTCTCTTATCAAGCTATCGTGAGCAAGAAGGACCAAAAGTGATTTTTGGTGATAGCTCCATTGCTGTTACTAAAGGATTTGGTTACATTCGGAATGGTGACATAGAAATTCAAGACGTTTCTTATGTTGAAGGCTTGAAATACAATTTACTCTCTGTTTCACAATTTTGTGATCGTGGATACAAGGTGCAGTTCAAAAGTCAGAAATGTGAAATCATCGACAAGAAAACTCACACAGTACTACTAGTCGGCATTAGACAAGGAAGTGTGTACATAGTGAACTGGAACAGTTGTCCGAGGGACACCTGTCTACTTACTAAGAATCCTAAAGAACTTGGCTGGCTCTGGCATAGACGCCTTTGTCATCTAAACTTTAAGGTTCTTAATAAGATAGCCAGAGACTACCTTATGGAAGGTATTCCCAATGAAGTCTACTATAAGTCACATGTATGCACCTCCTGTAAAAAAGGTAAACAGGTGAAGGGTTCTTTTAAATCTATTCCATCCCTCTCAACCAGTAGAGTTCTTGAACTTCTACATATGGACTTACATGGCCCAATAACTCCTCCAACTTTGAACGGTAGAAGGTACACACTTGTTGTGGTAGACGACTATTCTAAGTTCACTTGGGTAGTCTTCTTACACAAGAAGAGTGATACACAAACACTTTTGCCTGATCTGTTGAAGAAGTTACAGGTTGAGAAGAATCAGTCAATTGTCAAGATACGTAGTGACAAGGGTACTGAATTCATTAACTGCTATATTAAAGAATTTTGTTCTAAGCGTGGCATCCAGCACCTTACTAGTGCAGCTAGGACACCACAGCAAAATGGAGTAGCAGAACGAAGGAACAGAACTCTTAAGGAGGCCTGCAGGACCATGCTGACAGAGTATAATACGCCTCAGAAATTTTGGGCAGAAGCTATCAACACTGCATGCCACTCACAGAATAGAAGTGCTATCAATAAAGCACTAGGTAAGACGCCCTATGAGGTATGGAAAGGTAGAAAACCCAGAGTTTCATATTTTCATATATTTGGATGCAAGTGTTTCATCCATAACAATGGGAAAAGCAAGTTGAATGCATTCGATGCTAAAGCAGACGAGGGGATATTCTTAGGATACTCCTCGACTAGCAAAGCATTTAGAGTATTCAACTACTCAACCCTTTGTGTGGAAGAAACACCACATGTGGTTTTCGAAGAATCTCAACAGGACCCGTCTACCAACAAGATCGGTGAGAAAGCTACTGAGCTAACTGTCGAAACTGACAAAGACTCAGAGGTATATGAATCCGTTCAAGCATACAATCCATTCATGAACGCTCTCGAGTCAGATGACCAGAAGAAGGTGAGTGCTCAAGGTAACTCTACTAGACCAGTTGACATGCCTAAACTAGTCGACTCGTCTACTCCTATTAAATCTTCTGATGATAATGATGTTGACATGCATGATGCTGTACATGATATAGATGATAGTATTATTGTTAAGAATAGAAATACATGGAAATCTGCGCATAATACTGAAAATATTATTGGTGACTCTACTGTTGGTTTGAAGACTAGACGACAACTCTTTGAGTCGCAAGAACAATCTAGTCCTTCTCTGTTTTGCTGGTGTTGTTTCCTCTCATCTATCGAGCCAAAAACCATTAATGAGGCATTGGCTGATAGTAATTGGATCATTGCTATGCAAGACGAGTTGAATCAGTTTGTTCGAAACGACGTCTGGGAACTTGTCGATAGACCAAAACATCATAACGTAGTTGGCACTCGATGGATTTTCAAGAATAAGAAAGATGAGAATGATGTAGTTGTTCGTAATAAGGCTAGACTAGTCGCCCAAGGCTATTCACAAGCTGAAGGCATAGATTATGATGAAACATATGCTCCTGTTGCTAGACTAGAAGCCATTCGATTGTTTCTTGCATATCTGCTTACATGAAATTTACTGTATATCAAATGGATGTTAAAAGTGCATTTCTTAACGGTATTCTTGTGGAAGAAGTATATGTTGAACAACCCCCAGGTTTCGAAGTCAAAGGTAATCAGGTATACAAATTAAAGAAGGCCTTATATGGACTAAAGCAAGCTCCAAGAGCCTGGTACGATACTCTTTCTCAATTTCTATTAGAAAATGGTTTTACTAAAGGCAAGGTAGACAGAACCTTGTTCAGAAGACAAGAAGGGAAAGACATTTTACTCGTCCAAATTTACGTAGATGACATCATTTTTGGTTCACCTAACAAAGAGCTGAGTGAAAGTTTCTCAACACTCATGCAAAGTAAATTTGAGATGTCTATGATGGGTGAAATGAATTACTTTCTTGGACTTCAAGTAAAACAGACCCCTGAAGGGATTTTCATAAATCAAGCAAAGTATACTAGAAATCTTCTAGACAAGTATGGTATTAAGACATGCAAGTCTGCTGGCGTACCTATGCTACCTACATACAGAATGGACCCAGACGAACAAGACAGGTACAGTCCTAAGAAGAAAGGAGAAATAGACCAGCTACCACAAAAGAACAGAGCACTCGTCTACTCAAGCAACAGACAGGTATACAAGGTCAGACAAGTTGACCATCCAACCCGATGAGGAAGCTGGTAAAGCTGAGGGTAATACTAAGGGAATAAACATTTAAGGGGGAATCTTTGATTTCTTAAAGATCCTTATGTTGACTCTTTAGTTTGGTAACAGTCATCTTGTTTGAACCTTGACCATTGATTTAAATTAATATTCGTCATATAAGTTCTACTCGACTATCTGTCGTACTAAAGAAGACAGGTACATAAAGCTGTTCGACATACAGACAGATACGCATAGTCGAAGGGGGAACTCATCTGGTGAACATAAGACTACTCGTCTTGTGCCATTTAACCTACTCGCCTTATGAAGCTTAGTCCTACTCATCTGTTCTGGATGGACTCGAACAGACAAGCTAAGTTTTCATTAATTTTCATTGAATATGTGTTAATATGATTACTCGAACCAAATTACCTATGTTAAAGTAATAAGATTGTGTTCAATTTTGAAAATCCTAGAATTGGATTTATACACCACTAGTTAATGAGGTGTACATATTCAATTCATTCCAAAACACGACCAAAATAGGTCAGATGAATACACTCTTTTATTTTGCAAATAAGTATGGCGGATTTCAAGTTGTACAAAATCAATTCACATTTTTTTTCTTGGTTCCGTAACTGAATGCCAAAGGTCCTCACCGTTGGATCTAATCTTTCCATCTTGGCCGTTGGATCAAATTCAGTTTTAATCAAAAACCAACACTTGCACACATCTTGCCTCACGTTTTCATAACTTCTCTACTACTTGCTTACACTGATTCTCTGCATAATCTACCTTCTTATTTGTTTCAAATCATTCAACATGTCTATTCGATCTATTTTCGATGTTAATACCAACATTCAGGCACAGTTTGATCTAGGCAGATACATCAATGACAACAAGGTGCATGTTGAACCGTCCCTGTTCTTTGATGGACATCACACAGTTGGTAATGAAGAAATTCTGTCCAAATGCACTAGATGCGGGCTAAAACCCTATTTGGAGGCATTTCCCAAGGTTGTTCTGGAAGAGGAGGTTCTGGAATTCTATGCTAATGCTAGCAGAAGAGGAGATGTCATCGAATCCTTTATCGGTTCTAATCGAGTGGAAATCACTCGTGAAGCTCTGTTTGAAAGACTGAGGTTGCCCATCGGAACGATTGATGTGGAAAAATATGCGGAAGGGCAAGAGATGAGATATTTAAGCATTTTCTGCGGAAGGAAGATGAAACTCAAACCTGATGGTAAAGCTATTACAGCCAAGAAGGGTGAGCTCCTAGAAAAATATCGCACTCTACTGGACATAGCTAGCAAGATGCTTCTATGTGCCACTGGATCTTTTGACTCAGTCACACAAGTAAAAACGAGAATTATGGCAGCTATCTACGATGGAATTACCGAGGGTAATTGGTTTAAATTAATAGCTGACAGGATGATGCACTTTGAAAGAAGTGTTAGGGTGGATATTGATACCCGAAATTGGGTGGTCTCTCAAGTAGTTGGATATGGAAACAAGCTGAGTATATTACTCCCACTGTTGATGCCCAACAAGACCACATGGAGCAAGGGAAAGCCATTTCATCCATTGAAATTCTATCTGAAGAAAGAAGCTCTGAAGAAGCAGGTTGCTGGAAGGACTGCTGCTCCTAGACAGGTTCAGTTTGATGAATCTGAAGTATTGCCGTATGCGGATTCGGATAGTTCTTCACAAGCCGGGTCTAAGGAAGCTGAGTCTAGTGCAGACGACTCAGAGAAGACACAATCGAATGAAGAGACGACTCAAGAGGAGGAGTCGAGTGACCAAGTACCTGAGATGTATACTCTTGTGAGAGTTGGAATCCCACCTCCACCAGAAGAGTCGAGTCATCAGGTTGGTACTTCTTCACAAGCTTTGTCAATTCCTTCTCTCTCTCTCTCTACTGTTCGAACCAAGGCTAGATCACATCGATCTAGGCCTCGACCTGTACACCCAACCTCGCAAGCACTGGCAGCACGACCGCTGAGAGCCAGTCATCCTCTATACACTCCTATAAGTGATACAACTGATACTTCTACAGTTGTCATACCTGACCAAGCCACATTTCAGCCCGTTGAAACCATTGCCTTCACTCCCTCTCCCTCACCAGAATATGGTGAACCCCCCAACCCATCTACTTCAGACAAGACGCCAGTTGCCACTGCAACAGCTGAGTTAGAGACCCCATCTACTCAGGACCCGTCTGTTGTTAGATTTGAATCCCTCGTGTATTATCCGATGTGTCTACGAGAGAAGAGAATTCGTGCCCGAATGACCAGAAATCTAAAGAAGACGCTCTCAACTATCGAAGTAGACTATGAATCTGAGCAGTTTGAAAAGTTAGTCCGAATTTGTACATGGTTCGCATTGAAGAAGTCGTCTACGGATGATTTGTTTGAAGTCATTCAAGGCAAAGGCGGTATCTCCAATTTTATGGATTGGGAGATGGAACAGAAAGAAAATAGTGGAGTTAAGGATCACTCCGAACTATTCCCGCGCAAAGCCTTGGTTGATCTCGTCAAAAAGCTTTTAAACATTCCAGATGGTGTTATTGAGGATGTGTTTGCTTTTGATGTTGGAACTCAGACTGATCTAGTTGAAGAAGAAATCAAGCCAGAAGTAGCTGAGATAGCAGTCCAGACTTCAGAACAGTTGGAAGAAATTGTTTATAGTGATGAAGATGAAGTCGACTCATTCATGATTGGAAAAGAAGATGATGAGTTTTTGGATGCTGAGATGTTTGATGAAGAAGAACTCAAGACAGTTGATAATGTTGTTGGAACTTCCAGTTCGACTCAAGCTATGCCAGACAGCTTTCTGGATGATTTAAAGATTGATCTGCGAAGTGTTGTTCACACTGCTATGGAGGAATTCTTGAACTTGAAAATAAAGGATGTGCTGATTACACAAAATCAATCACTTGTTGACCAATCCAGAGACTTGTTTATTGGTGAAATCAACAAGATGGACTCGACTTTCCGAGAAGAGTTGTTTGCTCAGGTTGATGATTTTCTGAAGAAACAAATTGATAGTTCAGAAAGGAGATCAATCTCGTTTGCTCGATCGTTAGCTGAAGAATCGAGTAAAATGGAAAGACTCTACAGTGTTAAAGTTTCTATTGCTGATGAACAGAGAAGGGAAGCACAAGACCAGTTGGTGCGTTCTCGAGCTGTTCTACATGAGCTGACTGAACAAAATACCCTTCTGAGACAGACGACTACTCAAATGAAGGATGAACTAGTTTCCTGTACACAGAAGTTGGAACTAGTTACTGAACGCTTAGACAAGATGAGCAATGCAGATTTGCATCAGAAGCACATTGAGTCAGCTGCTGAAGCTATGAAGGAAGCTTTGAAAGAAGAAATGACTCGCTTTACTTCTCTTTTTACTCTTAAGGCAAGTGATGAAGCCAAAAAGGGGGAAGAGACCAGTCTAGTTGAAGTTATTAAATCTGCTAGTGCTGAACCGGAGATGAAGGATGCTGCTACTGCAATTGAAGAACTAAGAAGGCCTAAGAGAGGCAGATTAGTGAAAAAGGCAGATCTAGAGCAAGCTGAAACTGAAAAGCAGATGAGATTAGTGAAAGGTAAAGGTGTTGCATCGTCTCCTGAAGTAGAGATTCAGACTAGAAGAGTTAAGAGGAAGCTGAGTATTGAAGAACCTACTGCTGCTGCTGTAGTTGAAAAGAAACAAAGAATTGCAGATGATGAGATTCATTATGCAAGCAAGAAGAAAATTACAAAGCATATTGAAAGACTACAGAAGTTGAAAGCTGATGAAGACAAGATGGAAGACAAGTTCATTGATCACTTCATAGATAATGAGCATAGAGCTGAATGGATTGAAGTGAAGAGTCAGTGGGAACTTGATCATTGGATCATCAGGAAGTATGGTGATGCTGAAAGCCAAGATGAATTATATTCTTTATTTGACAGGTTCATGGAAGGACAATACAAGAAGTTATGGCATTTAATCCTAAGGATTTCTGCTGGTGCTAATTTCAATATTCTTGTTCCTGAATTTCCAAAATGGAAATGTCCCATGACAAGCTCAGGAAAAAGGGTTGATGTTAATCAAATCAAAAAGTTTGAAGAAGAGCTGCTGGACAAAGAGAAAGTTGAAGATGAAGATCATATAAGTCTAATTCACAAGAGACTCCTTGATGCATTTTGTGTTCCAAACCCGGAAGGAGGTACTCTTTCAGATTAGTTGGTTGTTTTAGTTGTTTTTGCTCTGATATTTTGTTTTTAGAAGTAGTTGTAATCTCTACTGATCTATTTCTGAATGAATGAAAAGATAAAGTACTATTTTGATGTTTAAAGACAAGATAACTACTTAACTAGTCTACTTATAAGAAAAGATTCAAGTAGTTTTGGCTTCATCAAAAAGGGGGAAATTGTTGGGATATGAATCCTAGAACAAGTCCTAAATGATGAACAAAAGATAAAAGATAAAGTTTTGATAAGCCAAAAGAAGACTTGAATATTTTCTAAGTGTTGACTAATCTAGTCTAGTTGAGTTGGAGTCATCTTGTACAGATCAGTAGAATTCAAAAGACAAGTACAGTTTAAAAGAAAAGTATTCTTAAAAGATAAGTACGATTTATAAGTACTTCATATCTGTTCATATATGTTAGGTTGTTACTGAGCTATTTAAAAGTTGTATAGAGCTCATGATTTCTATATGTAATAGATTAGATTCTTTGTATAGTTTATAAGTTGACTAAGCTTGTATTATAAAAGCTTAAAGTAATGTAATAGTCTTGTTAGGTTAGATGATAGGACTAGATTAGTTCTATTAGAAGTCTACTACACAAGAAGAGAAGACCAGTCTACTACTCAAGACAGGTGGACTACAAGACAAGTTCATATATAAGTCTACTCAAGACAGGTCAACGTGAAGATTAGTTACAAATACGCGTGAAGAGATAAAGGTATAGAAGTTAGTTATGGAATAACTAATTCATAAACAGAAACGCGTGGATTAATAAGAAGATTCAGTTGAAGGTAGTTATCAAGAAAAGTTGGTTACAACTTACTAAGTTCTTGGAATTTGAAGTCTATAAATACCCCAAGGTATTCATTGGTAAAAGACTACTGATTACTAAAGATACTGAAGGATTACTACTTACAAACAATATTGAAGATTCAATCGAAGTTTACTCTCAGAGTTGATTGAAGTTCAGAAAGATAGCCAGAAAACAAGTGAAGAATCAAGAAGGCTACTACTGAAGAACAGAGAAGTTTTTAAGTTTTTGTTTGTTATTTTTCAAGGTGCTAGATACTTGTAAAATTTCTAGTAAGATCGTAGACATATCTGAAGGTATAGTATGTTGAAGATCTAAGTCTTCTTCTTGGGACTTTAAAGACAGGAATACACACTTGTACTCGATTGGAAGAGTTTAGTGGAAACATCACAACTGGGTTTGTGAGAGTGGATGTAGACAAGTTGTCGAACCACTATAAATCTCGTGTTCGATTTACTTTACTGTTTTTGGTTGTTGTTTAATTGGTTAATTGTTTAGTTGATTGAACTACATAACTGATCTAGACTAGTTGAGTATACATAAAACAGAGTTCTCGAATTAAGTTGAGTATAAACTTTAATTGGGCTCATTGATAAAATTTCGTATTCCGCACAGTGTAATTCTGATATATCGAAAGATTTTAGAAAAGTCTATTCACCCCCCTCTAGACATTTTCTTTAGCTTCCCTCGATATTAAACTCAACTTGGGACCAACATTGATGTTGATGAAATTCACAAGAGGCAAAAGATTGAAGATGATCGTTATACAAACAAGAAGGTGTTAGGAAAACACATCAAGAAATTACAAGACATCAAAGCAAACCCAGATGAAATCGAAGACGCTTTCATAGACAAATTCATTGATGCTGTGCATAGTGAGATTTGGAAAGTAGTTAAAAAGAAATGGGAGATTGCTCATTGGATTATAAGAAGTTATGGCGAAATAACTGTGAAAGATGAGTTGTTCGTGAATTTTGAGAAGTTCATGGAAGCAAAAGACATTGATCTATGGAATTTGATCATGAGAATTGCTACTACTGTTGGGTATAATATCTTATCACCGGAATTTTCTAAGTGGGAAACACCAATGCTTGGATCTGGAAAAAGAATGGACTTCAATGTTATCAAGAAGTTCGAAGAACAAGTCTTAGAAGATGAGAATATTAATAATGAAGATCATATCTCTGAAATTCATAGAAGAATTCGATGCATTTCAAGTTCCAGATGAATAAGCAAAAACGCCCAGTGGTGGAAGCATAAGTTGAAGACTGTAAGTTTTGTTTACTTATGTCCTTTATTTCTAAGTAATTGTAATCATTCTGATGTACTATTATGAATGGAAAATGAAGATATTTTGATGTTGATATAAGATAACTACTTAACTGATCTATTTACTTAAAATAATTCAAGTAGTTTTGGCTTCATCAAAAAGGGGGAAATTGTTAAGATATGAATCCTGAAAGACAAGGCCTAGTTGATGAAAGTATAGTTTTGATAAGTCAAAAAGAGAAACTTGAATATATTCTAAGAGTTGACTGATCTGTTATGAAAGTCGTCTTGTATGTAACAAGACCAGATGACTAATAAGTAGTACTGAAATAAACTAAGTAGGGACCTTCTACATGTAGTCAGGGTGTCGTAAGGTGTCGTAATGACTACCGTAGTCATTTAATGTAAGCCATTAAGAAGGCTTAACTTTGATGACCTGCTACCTTTTGTAAATTTTACGGTATGTATTGTCGTAATATGTCATAAATTTGTATTTTCTATTAAATTAAATTAATTAAAATATATTATTGTAAAATTACATTTTTATCCTTATACAATAAAATAATTGATTATATTTTTGTTAATGTAATTAAAATATGTAATGTTAAAATTACATATTTACCCTTATATCATTAATAAAATTAATAACAAAAGAATAAATCAAATAAATTAATTAATAAAAAACAAATCAAATTAGAACTTAAAGGAATTAAAATATAGCAGCATGCGTTTTCAATTCTGCCTTAGTGACCCAGTGACCCATCGTCTGCTATCATCCGCCTCTGCCGCCTGCCCGCCACCACCGCCGTCGGCGAATATTGCTGGAACGCGCCGGCGAAGGCGGTCCATCACCGGGATCGTTGTCGGATGTCAAACGTATAAATAACGAATTAAAACCTAAACATGCATCTAAAGCAGAATTTAGATTCGTTACCCTTGAAGATCGAGACGTTGATTCCAATCTACGGATCTTCTAGCCTGTCTCCCAACCTCGCTCGAACACCGGGTGGACCGCTATCAAACGTGGAGAAGGTGCCTCAATTTCGTCTCCTTGAAACCCTAGCCGTTTTTCTCAATTTCGTGTGTGCTAGGGTTTCAAAACTATTTTAAGGCTCCTATTTATAATCTCCATAAGTTCATGGGCCAGACTAGGGATCCATTAGAAGGTATAGGGTTTGGGCTTCTTACAGGCCCAAATACTCTTATGTTCAGCCCAGAACATATAATTTGGCCCGAGAACATTAATTCATTCCACTAGAGAATTAATGTTGCACTCTCGTCCTATCCCGAACTGAATCAGGGCTTCTATTAGACTTTATAATTCCCCGTGTTTAAGATATCGCACGTCCATTAATTATTAAAGCTTCTGACTTATTTAAATAATTAATTTCTATAATTCATTGAGTAGTACCACTCAACCTTGTTGTCGTACGGATTACATCCACCTGCAGGGTTTAATACGACAATCCTTTAAGAGTTTCCTCAAGGGGACATCATCAGCCTGGAAGTACAGGACACGGTGCCCTAATGCCAATAAGTAGACATCATGCGAGCGATGCCACTACCCAAAATACGGAGCGTGAAGAATCTACCAAGATTCTCACCTATGGTACATCAAAGTAGTGAACAAGCACCCCACACATCTAAATATCACACTTAGGGTTAAGAATCATAAAAGTCACCAAGACCTCTAGTTCTTCATAACAGTCAGAACAGAAGAACATGTCTTATCTGTGATCCATTCAATACGCCACAGCGCACTAGTATAAACTAATGGCCAAGACAAACCACTAACAAGTTTACACTACAACTTAAACCAATAGTTTTGTCCATAACTATCTCAGTTGTGAATACTGTTTATATCTTACAAAGAACTAACAATGTGATCTTCTGTGTGACTACAAAAACCACCACATCGTGTACAATGCAAGATAAGCAGACATACAAGTAATCACAAAGAATGCAATAATGTGAAAAACCATTTATTTCAGATAAAAGGAAATCGAATATACGTCACAAAAGCCCACTAAAAGTTTGCTTTACAGTATACACCAACAATCTCCCACTTATAAGCTTAACTTTTAGTATACACATAAAGACATCAACATTTCTCCCACTTATACTCAAAGTCTAGCTTGTAATACATCGTAAACCAAGACCCTCTACATGTTTCTCAAAGACTTTTATTGCCAGCGTCTTTGTGAAAGGATCAGCGAAGTTATCCAACGATGCAATCTTAGCTACAACCACGTCTCCTCGATTTACGATATCTCGTATAATGTGGTACTTTCGCTCTATGTGTTTACTTGCTCTGTGGGCTCTAGGTTCTTTCGAGTTTGCCACTGCACCCGCGTTGTAATAATAAACAGTGATACACATCGGCATACTCTGAGATACCCCTAATTCCAGAAAGAAATTACGCAACCAGACAGCCTCCTTTGCAGCCTCTGAGGCAGCTACGTACTCGGCTTCCATAGTGGAGTCCGCGATGCATTTCTGCTTCACACTTCTCCAAGATATGGCTGCGCCTCCCAGCATAAACACATAACCCGAGGTTGACTTCTGTTCATCTCGATCAGCTTGGAAATCTGAATCGGTATAACCCAAAGGAATCAAACTATTTGACTGGTATACTAGCATATAATCTCGAGTCTTCTTCAAGTACTTGAGAATATGCTTAACAGCAGTCCAGTGTCCTTGACCAGGGTTAGACTGATATCTTGCTACCATGCCGACTGCATAGCAAATGTCAGGCCTCGTACACAGCATCGCATACATAAGGCTTCCTACAGCCGAAGCATAAGGAACCTTAGCCATCTCCACTATCTTCTTCTGTGTCTTAGGACACATATCTTTAGATAGAGGGACTCCATGTCTGAAAGGTAGCACACCCTTCTTGGAATTCTGCATGCCAAAACGAGCAATCACAGTATCAATGTAAGACGCTTGAGATAAACACAACATTCTCTTTTTCGATCACGTGTGACCTTAATACCAAGAATGTACGATGCTTCTCCCATATCCTTCATTTGAAACTGTTCTGAAAGACACACCTTTACGTCTGATAATACTTTCACATTGTTGCAAATAAGAAGAATATCATCTACGTATAGTACTAAGAATACCACTACGTCTCCGTCACTCTTCTTGTACACACAAATTTCATTTTGACATTGTTCAAATCCAAAAGATTTGATCACCTCGTCAAAACGAATGTTCCAAGACCTGGAAGCTTGTTTTAGCCCATAAAGAGACTTTTTCAGCTTCCAGACTAGATGCTCTTGGCCTTTCTTCACATAACCCTCGGGTTGCTGCATATAGATGTCCTTATCTAAATTTCCATTAAGGAAAGCTGTCTTGACATCCATTTGCCAAATCTCATAGTTCATGTGATTAGCTATGGATAAGCGAATCCGGATCGATTTTAGCATGGCTACTGGTGAGAAGGTCTCGTCATAGTCGATTCCTTCTTTCTGGGTAAAACCCTTTGCCACCAACCGTGCCTTAAAAGCAGTAATATGCCCATCAGACCCTCTCTTACGTCTGTAGACCCACTTACACCCAACGACTTTCTTGTCGTTAGGAAGTTCACTTAGGTCATACACTTCCATAGCATCCATAGATTCAATTTCTGAATCCATGGACTTGTGCCAAGACTCTGCATCTTTGTCTTTGATTGCCTCTTTGTATGTCCAGGGGTCGTTATCATCATGTTCATCGCTTGGAATCAAGTCCATAGACTCTCCCACAAATATGAAACGATCAGGTTGGCGAACAACCCTCCCACTACGACGAGGCAATGTATACAAAGGTTCATTAGAGACGCCACGTTGTGCAGTCTCTTGTGGTATTTCCTCTTGCACACTCGGTGTGCCATTGTCTCCTCTCAACTCATTTAGAATGATCTCAGTATTGGACTTATGCTCATTCATATAGTCTTCTTCTAAAAATCGGGCATCGGTACTCACCACCACCCTCTGATCATTAGGACTATAAAATAACCACCTCTCGTTCCCTTAGGGTATCCTACAAACAACCGTACTTCAGTTCTAGGTGCCAACTTATCAGCTTCCTTGTTCAGCACATGTGCTGGACAACCCCAAATCCGAATGTGGTTTAGACTAGGCTTTCGCCCAAACCACAATTCAATCGGGGTTCTTGGAACCACTTTAGAAGGTACATAATTTAGAAGGTACGCTGCTGTTTCCAAGGCATAACCGCAAAAATAGGTAGGTAATGAAGCATAACTCATCATCGATCTCACCATATCTAATAGAGTCCATTCCTTCTCTCAGCCACGCCATTCTGTTGCGGAGTACCAGGCGCGGAGAGCTGGGATCTAATCCCGTTATCTAATAAGTATTGCCTAAATTAATTGCTAAGGTACTCGCCACCACGATCAGAACGCAGTGACTTGATACTCTTTCCATGACGGTTCTCCACTTCTGCCTTAAATTCTTTGAACTTGCCAAAGCATTCAGACTTGTGGCGCATCAGGTAGATGTATCCATATCTTGAGTAATCGTCAATGAAAGTGACGAAGTACTCAAAGCCTCCTCTAGCTTGAACAGTCATAGGCCCACACAAATCAGAGTGAATTAATTCCAACACATCTTTAGCCCTATTACGCTTGGCCTAAAAAGGCCTCGAGGTCATCTTGCCTTCCAAACAGGATTCGCAGACTGAGAATTGTTCTACTTGGAGAGACTCCAAAAACCCACTACTTACTAGTCTTTGAATCCTTCTTAGGTTGACATGACCCAATCTTAGATGCCAAAGGTATGTTTGATTCAACTTAGAAGGTTCCTTTCTCTTATTTAATGATGATGATGAATGAGCTTCGGTCACAGTATGATATGCACACGTAATAGTATAAAGATTGTTTTCTAACGTGCCAGAACAGATTAAATAGTCATTTCTCATAATAACAACATTGTCATTAAAAACAACTAAGCATCCATCCAAAAACAACTTCGAAACAGAAATTAAATTTCTCCGAAAATTCGGCACGTATAAAACGTTCTTTAATACTAAAACAAAATTAGAAAAACATAAGTGCACGTCTCCCACTGCAACCACTGATACTATCGCAGCATTGCCCAAACTAATAGTAATCTCGCCCTCACTCAGTTCCCTTGTCTGCAGAAACCCCTGCAAGGTGTAACAAACATGGTCAGTGGCTCCTGTATCTACTACCCAAGAAAAGGCAGAACAAGCCGCAAAACATGTTTCAACAACTAAAGCGAGAGACGTACCAGAGTTGTCCTTTTTCAGGAGAGGACAATCTGACTTCCAATGTCCCGTCTTGTGGTAATTGAAACATTTTCCCTTCGGTTTTTTCACGCCACCAGAAGGCGCTAGTTTCTTGCTCCCACTGCTTTCACCACCACCCTTTTTCTGTTAAGGCTTTTTCTTCTTCTTGCCATTAGACGAAGAAGGTCCAGCCTGAACACTAACATTGGCCTGTGGTCGTTTACCCATGAGACCCTCCACCGCGACCAATTCCGTAAGAAGCTCGGTTAAAGTATAATCCTTCTTACTCATGATCGCGTTTACACGGAAGTTCTCCAAAGACTTTGAGAGCGAGTGTAGGATCATATCGATCTTGGTGTCATTATCGATTAACCCTCCGAGGACCTCAATCTCATTCAGATATTCCATCATCTTGAGACCGTGGTCCCTCATGGACGCTCCCTCTGGCATAGAGGTTGACATGATCTTCCTCATAGTCTCAAAGAGGGCGGCCCTATCTTTCTCACCAAAAAGCTCTTTGAGGCTCAACATCATAGCTGCGGCACTAGGCATAGTTTGATGCTGCTGTTGTAAAACATTTGACATCGAGGCCAAAATGTAACAACGAGCCATCTCATCAGCCTTGTGCCACTTCTTATGAGCCTCCCTTTGCTCTTCAGTAGATTCGGCTCCCAAAGGGGCAGGAGCAGGTGTATCGAGCACAAACTTGTACTCATCAGCAACTAGGACAATATCCAAATTTCTTTTCCAATCCAAGTAATTTTGACCAATAAGCTTATTTTGATTTAAGATAACCATAAGTGGGTTGAATGTCACCATAATGTATCTGAAATAAATAAAATGCAAGCAATAAATCACATAAGTTTGAAGCATAAAACATTGGAAACCTTCAAAACCAATATTCAACACAACCTCGAACAGCCCAACAAACACATATGTAAGCCACGTTAGGGTGGTCGTTTACACATGTATTCATTGATCAGACATTCAGTCTTTAATTTCAATATCATGTCAACTTATCCTTATGACGAATGAAATTAACAGTCGAACTTTAACTGGCCATGTGAACTAGAACAGTGACCCCGTTGGGGGGTTATATTAAAATTCACATCTAAGTGATGACCACAATTTAACAACAGTTATCTTGAATTGTTCTTTACTGATGAACTCATGGATGACACATCCGTTAGGGAAGATCACACACTTCATCTAAAGATTAAAACAGTTTTATTAGAAGTCTTAACTAGTAAGCTCGTGAATGTTGCACCCGTTAGGGGAAGACTCCCAAGGTCCCACGAGCAACATACACCTTACTTAAAGACCAATTGTGGAGGCCTATAAATTAATTAAAATTCAATTATCTCACTTAGTCATTTTAACATGAAGATTATTCATTGGCATAGCAAATTAACAAAAATTAACACATGCATGCCATAACAATACAAAATGCGATAAACACAGGCAAAAATAAATAAATGCACATCTATCGCAACCCCTTGAAAATCTATCAAAAACAGCCTACTATAAGCTATTACAATGATAAAAAAAATAGTGGCGCGGACGGATGCCTCGCATCGGCCTCTCACGCAATGCAAAAACCTCGAATTCTCGTCCACCGACAAAAACTGGCAGAAAAATTCATCAAGGCTTTTGAATTAGGCCTCGCCACTCGTCGTCCCAGCATAGCTGCGACTCCTGTAGATCTCGTCGAGACGTTTCCGAAAAGGTCTTGTGGACTGAAAACGGACACCCGAGTCAAAATTTATTGCCAAAACAGTTTTCACCGTCCAAGGCCATAACCCGAAAAACTCAGAAAACTGTTTTCAGATCTTCCATCGACACCGCCCGTTCTCACGATCAAAAATACAATATAAACGAGCAAAACCCTACTGCAGTGATCTATGAAATAGTCCTATACTACCCACACTTAGTATCTGGTGGGAAAAACGATTACATAACACTAGGGTTGCGATAGAAGGAAAAAAAAATATAACCAACAGAAACGCATACATACATGAAACAAAATAAATTGAATCATACAATCATACATTTCAGGCAGAGCCAACAATCCACGAATCCAGGCTCTGATACCAATTGCTGGAACGCGTCGGCGAAGGCGGTCCATCACCGGGATCGTTGTTAAATGCCAAACGTATAAATAACGAATTAAAACCTAAACATGCATTTAAAGCAGAATTTAGATTCGTTACCCTTGAAGATCGAGACGTTGATTCCAATCTACGGATCTTCTAGCCTGTCTCCCAACCTCGCTCGAACACCGGGTGGACGGCGCGCTATCAAACGTGGAGAAGGTGCCTCAGTTTCGTCTCCTTGAAACCCTAGCCGTTTTTCTCAATTTCGTGTGTGCTAGGGTTTCAAAACTATTTTGAGGCTCCTATTTATAATCTCCATAAGTTCATGGGCCAGACTAGGGATCCATTAGAAGGTATAGGGTTTGGGCTTCTTACAGGCCCAAATACTCTTATGTTCAGCCTAGAACATATAATTTGGCCCGAGAACATTAATTCATTCCACTAGAGAATTAATGTTGCACTCCCGTCCTATCCCGAACTGAATCAGGGCTTCTATTAGACTTTATAATTCCCCGTGTTTAAGATATCGCACGTCCATTAATTATTAAAGCTTCTGACTTATTTAAATAATTAATTTCTATAATTCCTTGAGTAGTACCACTCAACCTTGTTGTCGTACGGATTAAATCCACTTGCAGGGTTTAATACGACAATCCTTTATGAGTTTCCTCAAGGGGACATCATCAGCCTGGAAGTACAGGACACGGTGCCCTAATGCCAATAAGTAGACATCATGCGAGCGATGCCACTACCCAAAATACGGAGCGTGAAGAATCTACCAAGATTCTCACCTATGGTACATCAAAGTAGTGAACAAGCACCCCACACATCTAAATATCACAGTTAGGGTTAAGAATCATAAAAGTCACCAAGACCTCTAGTTCTTCATAACAGTCAGAACAGAAGAACATGTCTTATCTGTGATCCATTCAATACGCCACAACGCACTAGTATAAACTAATGGCCAAGACAAACCACTAACAAGTTTACACTACAACTTAAACCAATAGTTTTGTCCATAACTATCTCAGTTGTGAATACTGTTTATATCTTACAAGGAACTAACAATGTGATCTTCTGTGTGACTACAAAAACCACCACATCGTGTACAATGCAAGATAAGCAGACATGCAAGTAATCACAAAGAATGCAATAATGTGAAAAACCATTTATTTCAGATAAAAGGAAATCGAATATACGTCACAAAAGCCCACTAAAAGTTTGCTTTACAGTATACACCAACAAATATCTCCGTCCTGCTTCTTGGCGTGAGCGGCCGTCGGCGAATATCTCCGTCCTGCTTCATGGAGTCAGCGACCGTCGGCGAAAATCGGGAATTGAGCGAGAAATAAACGTTGTAACTTAGGATAATCGAATTCACTCTGCAACTTAGGAACGTTGGAATAGGGGGAGAAATAAACGATTCCAATTCATTCGCAATTTATGAACAATAGAGTTAGGAGAAAGGAACCCTAATTTCAATTTCAAGTATTAGAAACATAACATCGTTGTGGAGAAGAAATGGAGTTGGAAAGGAACCCTAATGCATTATTCTGGAATTTGTTTATTTGATTTTTTTAATTTAAAATTATAATATTTGTATTAAAAGGGTAGGATAGTAATTTTATTAATATTTGTATTAAAAGGGTAGGATAGTAATTTTATTATTTTTTATAAATTAAACTTTCTTATAAATAATTTAAATAAAAGAAGGGTAATATAGTAAATAACAAAATAAAATTTAAATAATGCTATAAATAATTTAAACTTGTATAACATGTAGCAGGTCGTTACGACGTTTACGACGCCACATGGCGCGATTCGACAAAGTGACTGTGTAGTCACTTTGTAAAATGTGACTACCGTAAGAATTGCCCAACTAAGTATAAAAAGAAAAGCTTTACTATAGGATTTTATGATAAGCTATAATCATTGTATAGAAGCTTATGTTTATGTTTAATAGAATAAGCTAAGTTCTACAAGATGAACAAGAGAAGGCTATGAAGAAAGGAAGACTTGTGCAAGACAAGACAAGTGCTGAGAAAAGCTGAAATATTCTAAGTACAGAATATTGAAGGAAGACAAGTTAAGTTGAAGATATATTCGTATTAAGAAAGTTATGAAGTTTGTTACGTATCTTAACATAATAACCGACGTCGTATTTAGAAGATACATATCAAGAAGAAACGGTTATGAAGTTAGTTATCAAGAAAAGGTTGTTGGATAACAAACTTATCTTGAGTTGAGAAGTCTATAAATAGTTGAAGACATCCAACGTGTGAAGACTACTGAAACTACAACTACTAAGCGCGTACTGAAGAATTCAAAAGCAAGGAAACTCACAGAGTTCAAAGAAAAATTTAAAGTTCAAGAAGGAAGCCCAGAAAAGACAAGTTCAAAGAAGAAGAAGGCTTATTGGAAAACAGAGAAGTTTTTCTTATTGTTTTAGTTTGTATAAGCTTGCTAGTTGCTTACTAAATCACTAGTTGTTAGATCGAAGATATATATGGAGATATAGTCGAAAAGATCGAAGTCTTATTTCTTGAGACTTAAAGCCACAAGACAAGTTAATAAAATTTCACGACTGGAGTTGTGAGAGTGGATGTAGACAAGTTGTCGAACCACTATAAATCCTGTGTTGTTCACTTACTGCATATATTTGTTATTTGTTAATTTGATTGTTTACTTTAATTAGATAAGTTGATATGTTTGCAGAATAGACAAGTAAGGTGTTTATCGTGTATAGTTGAGTATAATTGATAGGGCTCATAAACTGATAATTCTGCATATACATATATTCTCTGATATTTTGAAAGATTTTAAAAAGTCAATTCACCCCTCCCCTCTAGACTTTCTACCTTACTCAATCTTAAACACTCAACTTGGGACCAATAGTCAACCAATAACTTAATTACACATCATATTTTTTAAAATTAACAACCTCCTTAAATTATGACACATAAGTCAAATTAACCACAAAATGACACATAAGCCAAATTAACCACAAGATGACACATCATCAATTTAAACTCCCTATTACTATATTAGGGAATTCTATATTATAGGAGTAGTGTATTATGTATATATAACAAATTTGGTAATCTTGTAAAATAATACTCCCTCCGTTTTTTATTAAGTGTCACTTTGCCTTTTTTAATATTTTCAAAATAAGTGTCATTCTACACATTTTTCTTTAATTTTGACAATTTTACCCTTATACATTAAACTCCCTCCATTTTCTTTACCTTGATTTAAGTTTTTTCCCTTTTTGAATATAGTAGTATAGCATAAATCATGGATGAACTTTAATTATTGTATACATGAATATCACCTACATTATTGACCACATTCATTACTAAACATAAATTTAATATTAAAATTAGTTATCATTAATGAAGGGTAAAATGGTCTATGATTATATATCTTAATTTGTTGAAAATTGTTAAAATGACACTTAATTAAAAGTGGAGGGAGTATAATTATTTATATAATAAATATGTATAAAATTATATAATAAGTTTTACATATATATTTTTGAGCTTTATTTTTTAAATACATTAAACTTATAAATTTAAAATAATTACAGGCCTGGAAAAATTTAATTGAGATATAAGATAAAAGTATTTATAAAATAAAATTCAATACACATCAATAAAAATACATTTTAGATTATATTTTACTCAGAAGTACATTAAATTATTTAAAAATAAACAAAGCTAACGAATGAAATGAATATAGTTAAGTAAATAAAATAAAAATTAATTTAATTAGTCAATATTAATATAATAAAAATTTCAACACTTTATATCAACCACAACACCTTAAATAAATAAATAATTAATTAATTAGGAAGAAAATTCAATAGTTAATAGAAATATAATATTTTGAAATAGTTTATGGATCATATCTTACTCAACCAATAACTTAATTACACATCATACTTTTTAAAATTAACAACATCCTTAAATTATGACACATAAGTTAAATTAACCACAAAATGACACATAAGCTAAACAAAATTCAAAATTGGAATTTTAATTTCGATTAAGAGATCGAATTTCGGTCTCTAAGTGGTCTGAAAACATAATATTAAAGACCGAAATAAAAACGATCTCAAAACTTAAATTTTTTTTCGAATCGATCTCAAATAAAGACTGATTTATATATGTTTTGGTTTCAAAACTTTAGTCTTTAATTTAGACATTTTTTGTACTGTGCGGCTGCAGTCCAAATTATTCAAGAACGATCTAGAAACATACGGAAATATCTACATGATAAACTTGATATATAGGCAAATATAGAATTATATCATAAATAATGTGTGATTTTTATTTATTTTTCTGTTAATTTTATAATAATCGATGATTTTTTACATTATTTCAATTCGATCATGACCATTACAACTTTTCGGGTATCGAATTCTATCGGAATGTAAATCTTGTATCGAATTGCAACAATTTATAATTTAATGTATTCTATTATATAAAGTTTTACCGATCATGATATATAGACTTAATATTAGGCGAAATATATATATAAAAAGTAGTTTAATATAGCATTAATCAACTCAATATTTTTTTCATATAAAATATTTTAGGACTTATATTCATCGTGTGAATTACGAGATGAAATTTTATTTTCAATAGAGAATTAACTTCAACTTCAACTTCAACTTCAACTTCGTAATTTCACTTAATTAGTTTTGTTTGGAGTATATAAGTATCGTATGCTAATTATGTAACGTGCAAATCACACTAAAATAGTTTTGTTTGAGAGTAATGATTGTTTTGTCTGAAAACTTAAGGGCATGTTTACTTTTGGTTTTAAAAATCAGGTTTTGGATTTCAAGATTCATAACCCGTTTTACTTCGAGATTTAAAAATTGGTTTTCAAAATCCACTCAAAATCACCCCTATCAAACATGTTGATTTGACATAAAGTTATATCTATATAATATTACTTCAATCATTATATTTTTTCTCAACAATAATATAATAATACTATAATAATATAATAATACAATAATATAATACATTTAATCATTACACACTTAACTAATCATTATAATCTCATCAAATAATAATATAATAATACAAACTTATTCAATCTTACAACTTAATTGATTTAACATAAAGTTAAATCCTTCACTATTCCAAAACCCAAAAGAAACACTCATATTACTATTTATCGGGATTTCAAAAACCAGCATTTCAAAAATCTGGTTTTTAAAACCACCCAAAGCCCAAAGTAAACACCCCTAAGTGTTTGTGAATTGTTTAAGGCAAGAGTTATATTATATACTCACTTCACAGTGAAAGTTACATGAGCTTTAATTTGAAAACGATTTTTTTTAAGTCTAGAAAATAAAAATTAAGAAATATAATAAAATAAGTAATGTATTAAAGGTGATGTAATTAGGTATGAGAATAATAATAATAAAAAAAAAAAGGCCTGAACCATGATCAGTCATTTTTTTTTTAAAGTCTTCTGTCTCTTTTTAATAAATAGGTTTGACCCGAAAGCTTTTTAACATTCTTTTTAGTTCTATTAGAAAAAAATTACAACACTTTATTATCGTCAAATAATAAAATCGACTCTTTAAATCTGAAAATGAAGAAATAAAAGTAATAATAAATTTTATCTAATGTTCCCACAAATATATTCAAATGTTTTTTTTCAACTATTACAAAAAGAAAATATAATAATGGAGTACGCGCGGGACCTTCTACATGTAGTCAGAGTGTCGTATGATGTCGTATGACTACCGTAGTCAATTAAATCTGAACCATTAAAAATCAAATTTGAAGGCTTAAATCTGATGACCTGTTACCTTTTGTACTTTGTGTTGAAAATATTCAACGTATGTGTCGTATGGTGTCATACATTTTTATTTTTATATTTAATTTAATTAATTAAAATATATAATTATAAAATTACGTTTTTATCCTTATGTAATAATTTTTTTTTATATTTGTTGGTGTATTCCATTATTTAAGGAGAAGTTTTAAATATGGAAATTTTAATTTTGCTTATAAGAATATATGATGTAACAATAAAATATCACCACTCATTTAACATAAATAACTTATATTTATAATTATTTGAAAAAATAAATATAATTTTAAAAATTTGATTGTGCACGAATCTAATTCATAGTTCTGTAATTTACATGTGCACGACCCAAGAGTCATGCACCTCTACACGACCAATGCCTATTACACCGTGCAAACTTAAAAACTTTTTGTAAGTTCACAAGTGCATGACCCAGGAGCCGTGCACCTCTGCACGGTCAATACCTACTACACCGTGCAAACTCAAAAACTTTCTGTAAGTCCACAAGTGCACGACCTATGAGTCGTGCACCTCTACATGGCCAATTCCTATTACATCGTGCAAATAAAAAAAATTATGCACGACCTTCGTTCCGTTATAGTGTCACACTGGTCGTTCTCTCGTTTATCAGGGTATTCAACACACGTTATACGTCGATATTCACGTTATACACAATACTCGTATAAAATATCAGGTGGATCTAGGAGAATGGTCTGTACGGTGTCGTTAGTGACGTCAACGACCTTCGTTTCGTTATAATGTCACACGGGTCGTTATCTCGTTTTCGTGTGTCAAATATGAAACCTAAGTTTCCCGATATCATCATTTTACAACTTAACATGTTTTTAAAAAGAGGACGACAGAGTTTTACTAAAGTTAACGTGTTTGAAAAAAGATGCATGGTTTGATTGATAAACAACGCATGATATATATAACTTAGAATATAGTGATTGAGTGAAATGACCGATGATTAATCAGTGGTGTACTATCCAATGAACATGACATCCGAAATGCAAATAATCACTCTAGACCCTTTTAAATAATGGTCATGGAAGTTATTCGACACTTGTACACAACATATTGTGTCGTAAGTTACGTTAACGACCTTCGTTCCGTTACAATGTCACACGGGTCGTTCTCTCGTTTATCGGGGTATTCAACACACGTTATACGTCGATATCCACGTTATACACAGTACTCGTATAAAATATTAGGTGAATCTAGGAGAATGGTTGGTACGTTGTCGTTAGTGACGTTAACGACCTTCATTCCGTTATAATGTCACACGAGTTGTTATCTCGTTTTCGTGTGTCAAATATGAAACCTAAGTTCTCCGATGTCATCATTTTACAACTTAACATGTTTTAAGAATAGGACGACATGATTTTACTAAAAGGCGAACATGTTTAAAGATGATGCATGATTTAATTGATAAACAACGCATGATATATAACTTAGAATAAAGTGATTGAGTGAAATGGCCGATTATTAATCAGTGTTATACTGTCCAATGAACATGACAACCGAAACGTAAATAATCCCTCTAGACCATTTTAAATAATGGTCATGGAAGTTATTCGACACTTGTAAACAACATACGGTGTCGTTAGTGACGATAACGACCTTTGTTCCGTTACAATTGCACATGGATCGTTATCTCATTTTTCGGAGTTTTAAACACAAGTTTTACATCGATATCCACGTTCTACACATTACTCGTATAAAATATCAGGTGAAGTTAGGAAAATGTTCAGTACAGTGTCGTTAGCGACGATAACGACCTTCATTCTGTTATAGCGTCGCACATGTTGTTATCTCGTTTTCGTGTGTCAAATATAAAATCTATGTTCCCTGATGCCATCATTATGCAACTTAAAATGGTTTTATGAAGAGGATGACATGGTTTTACTAAAAGCAGAACATGTTTAAAAATTATGCATGATTTGATTGATAAACAACACATGATTTATAACTTTTTTTTTTACGGGCACATGATTTATAACTTAGAATAGAGTGATTGAGTGAAATGGCCGATGATTAATCAGTGTTATATTATCCAATGAACATAACATCAGAAACGCAAATAATCCATCTATACCCTTTTAAATAATGGTCATGAAAGTTATTTAACACTTGTAGATAACTTACGGTGTCGTTAGTGACGATAACGACATTCGTTCCGTTATAATGTAACACGGGTCTTTATCTCATTTTTCAAAATTCTAAACACAAGTTTTACGTCGATATCAACGTCCTACACACTACTCGTATAAAATATAAAGTGGCGTTATGAAAATGGTCAATACGGTGTCGTTAGCGACGATAACAACATTCCTTCCATTATAACATCACACAGTTTGTTATCTCGTTTCCGTGTGTCAAACCTACGTTCCCTGATGTCATCATTTTACAACTTAAAATAGTTTTACGAAGAGGATGACATAGTTTTACTAAAAGGAGTACATGATTTAAAAACGATGCATGATTCTTTAAAAAAAATGATGCATGATTTGATTGATAAACAACACATGATTTACACGTTGAATCCTTAGTTTATTAGGGACATTCATTCAATAAAATGGAAAGCGACAAGTATATTGCCGCAACTCTAAGATAAAATAATAAATGCACACAACATATTGAAAGAGTCAATTTAAATAAAACGAAAATTCCTAACCAGAAATATTTGAACATACAATATATTTGATTAAAATAAACATGCCTAACACATAACCTCATAATCTGTCAATATGTGTTCATGTAGCACATAAATCAGAAAACTCTCTCTTATCAACCCTAAAGCTGAAATTATTGCAAGTATGAAGGTAAAATTCACTTCTGCATGCCAATTTGAGCAACATTTTTTCCTCCCTCCTCAGCAGAACCCTCCTTTATAATCACATCCTTAGCTCCATAAAGTTCTGCCCCAAGTTTGACATGAATCTTACCTCTCTAAAACAAAACATTTTATTTTCATTAACATGACTTGCATAAACCACTCAAATCCCTCCAATCAAAGTAAGAAATCCTTGCATCCAATATATTTGAGAAAATTCACATGTCAATTTAGAATTAAATCTTACAACATTTCTTTTCAACCTTCCACGAAAATATAGAAGGGTACTTCGCTTAGACTCTGGCAAACATTTGGAATCATACAAATCGACATTGGGAACATATGTAAGCATTAGGTCTTTCTCAGGATAACTTGCCCACACTTATACCTGAATTGTCAAGATAGAAATATATCAGCTAGTGCATGTCTACAATTAAATTACATATTTTGGATTATTAACGTAAGCCAGACAAACCAATTTCCAATTGAGTCCATAGCTGGAAGCAGACAAATTGATCTCTTCATAAACTTTTGAACTGACTTGAATGACCAAGGATGATGATTTGGTAAGATATGATCTCTACCCTCATCATACCTCTTCCAAGCTGGTTGGTCTGCAACCCAATTCAGCGCATCCTACATTGGCAAAACATAGAATGGATCTTAATCTCAAACAAGTAATACATGTTTACGAGTCTTATTAGAATATTCTCAGACCAAGAGCAGTCTGATGCGAAGAACATACAACAGAAACCACAGGGCTAATTAAAAGAAAGAAAGGAGCATCATTAAGTGTACCTCTCAACCATTGAGCAAAGCAGGTCATTAACTACTTTTGCCTCAATCAAATCACCGTTAATTGACAAACAACTCAACAATGCAGATAAAATGAGTTCTTAGGCATCTCAAACCTAGCGGAAGTTACAGAATAAAAACAGAAAATTACAAATAGATATATTAGACTTCAGAGAAACTCATTTGGGAAGATACATAAAGCAATATAGTGTTTATAGATGCAAATTTATGAGATAAATATTATGTCAATTGCCTTGCAGCTTTATGAAGAGAAGACTAATAACAGTAAGTTAATGCTTTTAATAATACAAAGTTAACAAGACCACATGAAAGACTTAAGCTAAAGATGGGATGCATCAAACTTTGGGGATATTGCCAACAAAAATTTAGAAAAGGCATCAATACCAAAACATATGATGCAAAGTGAAAAAAGTAATATGCATATATTTTTCTCCATAAATCACACGGATTTCGTGAAGGGAAACATAAATTTTTCATATACCTCCATCTTTGGAAACTTTATAAAAAAATGCTCAAAATTCATAATGCAAGTTTAAAAAACTTTATAAAAAAATGCTCAAAATTCATAGTGCAAGTTTAAATTCTCAAATATAAGCTAACAATCAAAATATGACTAAGAAACACATCCCAAATGTAGTTTAGATCATCATCATAATATACACGTGCTTTTATTGCATCAACACCTAAACATTTGGGGTTCTACAGTTCCAAAATGCAATTATGTATTTGTGGTTCTACGGTTTATTTTCACTAAACATTCAATACAAAATGTATATAACTTGCACTCGAATTTAAATACATAATTTTGGGTTACCTGAAAATTACAGAATTGTGGCCGCCGAGAAAAAATTTCAGAACGTGGCTGCCAAGAAGAATGTGCGCAAATTTGGGGAAGAAAAATACTCAAACGTGGCCGCGTAGAGGAATGAAGAATACATAGATTTGTGAGCTCACGATTTGGGGATAGCAGTAATGTAGGTCCCTAAGTTGAGTTAATATCGAGGGAAGCTAAAGAAAATGTCTAGAGGGGGGTGAATAGACTTTTCTAAAATCTTTCGATATATCAGAATTACAATGTGCGGAATACGAAATTAACAATGAGCCCAATTAAAGATTATACTCAACTTATTTCGAGAACTTCTGTTTCAGTGTTTACTCAACTAATCTTGTTCAATAATATATGTTTAACAAGTAAACAATTAATCAATTAACAACAAACAAAATAGTAAAGTAAATCAAACACGAGATTTATAGTGGTTCGACAACTTGTCTACATCCACTCTCACAAACCCAGTTGTGAAATTCTTATTAACTCGTCCAATGGAGTAATATGTTCTTGTAGCTTTAAGTCCCAAGAAATAAGACTTAGATCTTCTCGATTATATCTCAAGATATATCTTCGATCTTACTAGCTATTTTACAAGTAACTAGCAACTTGAAACAGTAAACAAAAATAAAACTTCTCTTTGTTCAGTAGTAGCCTTCTGGTTTCTTCACTTGTCTTGTGTAGCTTCACTTTCTGAACTTCAATCTCTGAGAGAAACTTCGAACAATTCTTCAGTATGTAGCTTCAGTATATGTATTTTCAGTAGTCTTCAAATGATAAACACCTTGAGGTATTTATAGATTCTAGAAATCAAGAACTCAGTTAGTTGTAACCAACTCTTCTTGAAAACTAACTTCTAACTGAAACTTCTTATCCTTTCACGCGTTTCTTCAGTTAATTAGTTATTCCTTAACTAATTCCTCAATCTTTATCTTCAACACGCTTTTGTAACTAACTTCAAGTTGTCCTGTCTTGTTTAAGTCGCGCACCTGTCTTGTCCAGTAGTAGTAGACTGTGTCTTCTACTTGTCTTGTGCAGTAGACTTCTTCAGATTAAAACATAGAACTAATCTAGTCCTATCATCTAATCCTAACAAGACTATTACATTACATTAAGCTCTTGTTACAAAGCTTAGTCAACTTAAACAAACTTATACAAAGAATCTATCTATTACATTTAAAATCATGAGCTCTATACAACAATTATTCATAGCTCAATAACAATCTTAACATATACAAATAACAAATATGAAGTACTTATAAATCGTACTTATCTTTCAATAATACTTGTCTTTTAAAAACTAGTACTTGTCTTGTGAATTCTACTGATCTGTACAAGATGATTTCAACTTAACTAGACTAGATCAGTCAACACTTAGAAAACATTCAAGTCTTCTTTTGGCTTATCAAAACTTCATCTTTTATCTTTTATCATCATTTAGGACTTGTTCTAGGATTCATATCCCAACAATTTCCCCCTTTTTGATGAAGCCAAAACTACTTGAATCTTTTCCACAATAATAGACTAGTTAAGTAGTTATCTTGTCTTAAACATCAAATAGTACTTATCTTTTCATTCATTTCGAAACAAGATCAGTAGATATTACAAATACTTAATCAAAATAAAACTAAGTAATCAGAGCAAAAAAAAATCTAGTCTTGAAGAGTACCTTCTTCTGGATTTTGAACACAGAATGCATCTAGGAGTCTCTTATGAATTACTCTGATATGGTCTTCAGTTTCGATCTTCTCCTTGTCAAGTAGCTCTTCTTCAAATTTCTTGATCTGGTTAAGATCAACTCTTTTTCCTGAGCTGGTCATGGGAGTCTTCCACCTTGGAAAGATCGGTACTAGAATGTTGAAATTTGCAGCAGCAGATATCCTCAATATCAGATTCCAAAGCATTTGGTTTTGTCCTTCCATAAACTTATCAAACATAGAATACAATTCATCTGGACTTTCAGAGTCACCATACTTTCTGATTATCCAGTGATCAAGTTCCCATTGTCTCTTCACTTTGAGCCATTCTTGACGATGCTCTTTGTCAATGAAGTAGTCAATGAACTGATCTTCCATTTTTTCTTCATCAGCCTTCAGCTTCTGCAAATTCTCAATATGTTTTCCAATCTTCTTTTTGCTTGCATAATGAGATTCATCACTTGGATCAAAAACCTTCTGCTTTTTCACTTTTGCTGTTGTCTCCATCTCTTTCGGCTCTTCTATCTGAATAGATTTCCTTTTAGATATCAGTCGAGTCTGAACTTCAACTTCAGGAGATGCAACTGCTTTGCCCTTCTCCTTCTTCTTCAACTCTTCTGCTTCAGCCTTAGCTTGCTCAACTTCTGCAGTTTTAACCAACCTGCCTCTGCCTCTCTTAGGCCTTCTGAGATCTTGCATAGCTTCAGCAGCTTCCTTCGCTTATGGTTCAGCACTGGATTTAGCTTTTTCTCCTTCAACACTAATATCCACTCGACTTGTCTTTGTCTCTTCCCCCCTTTTGGCTTCATCAGTCGCCTGGAGAGAGAAAAGAGAAGTAAAACGAGTCATCTCTTCATACATGACTTGCTTCATAAGGCTCGTAGCTCTTTCAATCTGCCTTTCATGAGAACTATTTTGACTCAACTTGTCCAGCTTGGTTGCCACCAATTCCAGCTTTTGAGTAGACAAGTTCAACTCATTTTTAAAATGCGTTGCAGTCAAACGTAACTTCTTATTCTCATCAGTCATAGCACACATAATTTGTTTAGCTTGGGCTAACTGATCATAGGCTTCCTTCCTTTGAACATCAGCAACCTCGATTCTTGCTCTATAGACTCTTTCCAACTTCCTGGATTCAGTAGCTAACACACGAGCAAAATCGACTGAACTTTTCTCCGAGTATTCAACCTGATCTTGGAGAAATCCTTCAAGTTGCTCAAACATATGTTGTCTGAATTCATCATCTATCTGATTGACTTCATTCAAGATCATCTCTTTTGAACTTGTCACAAGGACATTGTTTTGTTCAACAAGAGTCTTCTTTAAATCAGATTTGAGAAAATCATCGATGGACGATTTGATGACACCTTTCAAGTCTGCTTTCAACTCATCTATGGAAGCAGTTGAGAATGCTTGAGATGAATTACCAACTTCAACATGAGTAGCTTCTTCCATGATCTCATCATCAGCAACAGATACTACTTCAAGTAATTGGCCTTCTGTAGCAGTAGTTAAGACCTCGTCTTCCACTATTTCTGATTCTGGAAGCACACTTCCAGTTATAGCTTTCAGACTTGGGAACGGATAATAAGGCACTATAGCTAACTTAGCTTCCTTAGCCTTCCTTATAGCATCAGCCAAGTCCTTTTTCAACAAGGCGTGCAATTTCTCCATATATCCACAAAGTTCAATGGGAAGTAAAACATCAGAATATCGATTAATAAACGCAAAATCTGACCTTGGACTGTTAGCATGATCTACTTGAAATCTGAACACAATGCCTCTCAACTGATTTGAGACATTGTCTAACTCCACAATAGGATCAGTAGACTGGATTTCTTCAGCTTGTGTGGCTTCAAACATAACCACATCATCTTCAAAATCTGAATCCGAAACTTGAACACCCACATCAAATTTCGATTCTGAGCACATCAAATCATCAGAAATATTTAGCAATCTCTTTGCAAGAGTAGTGATGGCATGAGCTGGGAATAACTCTGAGTGGTCTTGAACACCACTGTTCTCCTTCTGTTCCATTTCCCAGTCCATAAAGTTAGAGATACCTCCTTTTCCTAAGATGACTTCGAAAAGATCATCCGTGCCAGACTTCTTCAATGCCACCCAAGTGCATATTCTTAGAAGTTTTTCAAACTGCTCTGATGAATAGCCGACTTCAATAGACGAGAGCTTCTTCTTCAAGTTTCTGCTCATCTTCGAACGGATTCTCTTCTCTCTTAAGCTCATAGGATAATATACCAAGGATTCGAATCTAACTTCAGACGGGGTCTGAGTAGGTGGGGTCCCTATCTCAGTTGTTGCAGTGGCAACTGGCGTCTTATCTGAAGTAGATGAGTTAAGAGGTTCAACATATTCTGTTGAGGGTAGGGAGAGAGTTTGGACTGTGGTTTCTGGGGGCTCCAATGTATCTTGGTTTGGTGTGACAACTGTCGTAGTATCAGTTGTATCAATTATGGGAGTGTTTAAGGGATGACTGGCTCTCAGTGGTCGTGCTGCCAGTACTTGTGAGGTTGGGGGTACAGGGCGAGGCCTAGATCGATGTGACCTAGCCTTGGTTCGAATAGAAGTAGACGGAAGAGAGAGAGGAATTGAACCAGATTGAGTAGAAGTACCAACCTGTAAACTCGACTGGACGAGTAGGCGATTCAACTCTTACGAGAGTATACATTTCAGGAATTTGTTCACTCGACTCCTTCTCTTATTTCGACTCTTCATCTGACTGAGTCTTCTCTGAGTCGTCTGCACTGGACTCTGCCTCTTCAGACCCAGCTTGTGAAGAACTGGATGAATTCGCATACGGCAACACCTCTGAATCATCAAATTGAACTTGCCTTGGGGCAGCTGGCCTTGCAGCAGCCTGCTTCCTCATCGCCTCTATTTTCAAGTAGAATTTAAGAGGATGAAAGGGCTTTCCTTTGCTCCAATCACTCTTGTTGGGCATCAATAGTGGGAGTAATATACTCAGCTTGTTACCATATCCAACCGCCTGTGATACTACCCAATTGCGAGTATCAACATCCACTCTAACACTTCTTTCGAAGTACATCATCCTGTCAGCTATCAGCTTAAACCAATTACCCTCAGTGATTCCATTATATATTGCTGCCATTACCCTCGTCTTGGATTGGGTAACTGAGTCATGAGACCCAGTGGCACATAGAAGCATCTTGCTTGCTATGTCCAGTAGAGTGCGATACTTTTCCAAGAGTTCGCCCTTCTTGGCTGTAGGAGCTTTACCATCTGGTTTCAGCTTCATTTTCTTCCCACAGAAGATGCTTAAATACCTCATCTCCTGACCTTCAACATATTTTTCCACATCAATCGTTCCGATGGGTAGCTTCAATCTTTCGAACATAACTTCCCGAGTGATTTCCACTCGATTTCCACTAATAAATGATTCAATAACATCTCCTTGTCTGTTGGCGTTGGCATAGAATTCCAGAACTTCTTCCTCCAAAACGACTTGAGGAAACGCCTCCAAGTAGGGTTTTAGACCGCATCTGGTGCATTTGGTCAAGATTTCTACATTTCCTTCCTTGTGATTTCCTTTGAAGAACACAGACGGTTCAACATGCACATTGTTGTCATTTATGTATCTGCCTAGATCGAATGGTGCCTGAATGTTGGAGCTTACATCGAAAATAGATCGAATCGACATGATAAATGATTTGTAATGAACAATAAAATTGAATAAGGAAGAAATCAACTGTTAGCAAGTAGTAGAGTTATGAAAACGTGGGTTAAAATGTGTGCAAGTGTTGGGTTTTGTTTAAAACTGAATTTTTGATCCAACGGTCAAGATTGAAGGATTAGATCCAACGGTCGTGCCTTTTGGTATTCGGTTACGGAACCGAGAATATACTGTGATTTGATTTTGTAAAAGTTGAAATCCACCTCTTCTATTGGCAGAATTGAGGAGTGTACTCATCTGACCTAACATAGTCGTATTTTGGCGCGAATTGAATGTGTACACCTCATTAAATGGGGGTGTATTCAAATTTTAACACTATCAAATTACTTTAATACCCTTAATTTGTTTCGAATAAACACTTAACACATTTTAATCAAAAAAAAACTTAGCTTGTCTGTTCGAGTCCATCCAGAACAGATGAGTAGGCCTAAGCTTCATAAGGCGAGTAGACTTAATTGCACAAGACGAGTAGTCGTATGACCACCAGTCGAGTTCCCCCTTCGACTGTGCTTATCTATTCCGAATGTCGAACACCTTTATGTTAGTGCACAAGACGAGTTCCCCTTCGACTGTGTTTGTCTTCTTTGAACATCAAACTATTATTTTTACCTGTCTTATCTTGTGTTACAGATTAGATGCAATACAGGTAGTCGGGTAAAATAAATAAGGTGAGTATCAATCTAGCATAATAGTCAAGATTCAAACAAGATGACTGTTAACAAACTTAAGAGTCAACATAAGGCTTTTTAAGAAATAAAAGATTCCCCCTTAAATGTTTATTCCCTTAGTATTACCCTCAGCTTTACCAGCTTCCTCATCGGGTTGTTTGGTCAACTTGTCTGACCTTGTATACCTGTCTGTTGAATGAGTAGATGAGTGCTCTGCTCTTTTTGTGGTAACTTGTCTGTTTCTTCTTTCTTTTTAGGACTGTACCTGTCTGGTTAGTACATTTCTACATACTAGTAGGATCAAGATCAATTAGTCCTAGACTAATGCATAATTCACGAAATCGGGCCTCAACTATTAGTTTTGTGAAAATATCAGCTCTTTGAAAATCAGTATGAATCTTTTTCATGCGAATATCCTTCTTTTCTACATGATCACGTATAAAATGATGTTTCACGTCAACATGCTTACATCGTGTGTGCAGAACAGGATTTTGTGTAATGGCAATAGCACTATTACTATCACAGAAAATAGGAACATTTGATTCACAGATATTATAATCTCTAAGCTGTTGAATAAGCCATAATAATTGACTACAACAACTACCAGCAGCCATGTACTCGGCTTCAGTAGTAGAGGTAGCAACACTTGTCTGCTTTTTCGAAAACCATGAAATGAGTTTTGTGCCTAAGAATTGACAAGAACCAAATGTAGATTTCCTATCTATTCTACAGCCACCAAAATCAGAATCAGAGTAGCCACTTAGAGATAGATCATCATTTGAGGGATACCATATACCACGATTGATGGTTCCTTTCAAATATTTCAGAATCCTTTTAGTGGTTTCCATATGACTCTCTTTTGGATTAGCTTGAAAACGAGCACATACACCAACAGAAAATGCAATATCAGGTCTACTAGCAGTCAAGTAGAGTAATGAACCAATAAGACCACGGTAATGAGTTTGATCAGTACACTTACCATTCTCGTCTGGATCCATCCTGTAAGTAGGTTGCATAGGTACTCCAGAAGATTTACATGTCTTAATACCATACTTGTCTAGTAGATTACGAGTATACTTTGCTTGATTTATGAAAATCCCTTCTGGGGTCTGTTTTACTTGAAGTCCAAGAAAGTAATTCATTTCACCCATCATAGACATCTCAAATTTACTTTGCATGAGTGTTGAGAAACTTTCACTCAGCTTTTTTTTAGGTGATCCAAAAATGATGTCATCTACGTAAATTTGGACGAGTAAAATGTCTTTCCCTTCTTGTCTTCTGAACAAGGTTCTATCTACCTTGCCCTTAGTAAAACCATTTTCTAATAGAAATTGAGAAAGAGTATCGTACCAGGCTCTTGGAGCTTGCTTTAGTCCATATAAGGCCTTCTTTAATTTGTATACCTGGTTACCTTTGACTTCGAAACCTGGAGGTTGTTCAACATACACTGGAGTAGATGAGTCAACTAGAGCAGGCATGTCTACTGGTTTAGTAGACTTACCTTGAGCACTTACCCTTTCCTTGTCATCAGTTTCGAGGGCTTTCATGAATGGATTGTATGCTTGAACGGATTCATATACCTCTGAATCTTTGTCAGATTCGATAGTTAGCTCAGTAACTTTCTCACTGATCTTGTTGGTAGACGAGTCTTGTTGAGATTCATCGAAAACCACACATGTGGTGTTTCTTCCACACAAAGGGTTGAGCAGTTGAATACTCTAAATGCTTTGCTAGTCGAGGAGTATCCTAAGAATATCCCCTCGTCTGCTTTAGCATCAAATGCATTCAACTTGCTTTTCCCATTGTTATGGATAAAACACTTACAATCAAATATATGGAAATATGAGACTCTGGGTTTTCTACCTTTCCATACCTCATAGGGCGTCTTACCTAGTGCTTTATTGATAGCACTTCCGTTTTGTGAGTGGCATGCAGTATTGATAGCTTCTGCCCAAAACTTCTGAGGCGTATTATACTCTGTCAGCATGGTCCTGCAGGCCTCCTTAAGAGTGTTGTTCCTTCGTTCTGCTACTCCATTTTGTTGTGGTGTTCTTGCTGCACTAGTAAGGTGCTGGATGCCATGCTTAGAACAAAATTCTTTAATACAGCAGTTAATGAATTCAGTACCCTTGTCACTAGGGATCTTGACAATTGACTGATTCTTCTCAACCTGTAACTTCTTCAACAGATCAGGCAAAAGTGTTTGTGTATCACTCTTCTTGTGTAAGAAGACTACCCAAGTGAACTTGGAATAGTCATCTACCACAACAAGTGTGTACCTTCTACCGTTCAGAGTTGGAGGAGTTATTGGGCCATGTAAGTCCATATGTAGAAGTTCAAGAACTCTACTTGTTGAGAGGGATGGAATAGATTTAAAGGAACCTTTTACCTGTTTACCTTTCTGACAGGACGTGCATACATGTGACTTGTAGTAGACTTCATTGGGAATACCTTCCACAAGGTAGTCTCTGGCTATCTTATTAAGAACCTTAAAGTTTAGATGACAGAGGCGTCTATGCCAGAGCCAGCCAAGTTCTTTAGGATTCTTAGTAAGTAGACAGGTGTCCCTTGGACAACTGTTCCAGTTCACTATGTACACACTTCCTTGTCTTATGCCGACCAGTAAGACTGTGTGTTCTCTTGTCAATGATTTCACATTTGCGACTCTTGAACTGCACCTTGTATCCACGATCACAGAATTGTGAAACAGAGAGTAAATTGTATTTCAAGCCTTCAACATATGAGACATCTTGGATCTCTATGTCTCCATTCCGAATGTAACCGAATCCTTTGGTAACAGCAGTGGAGCTATCACCAAATATTACTTTTGGTCCTTCTTGCTCATGATAGCTTGATAAGAGAGTCTTGGTACCAGTCATGTGGTGTGAACAACCACTGTCTATGTACCAAGTTTCTCCTATTGAGCCACCCTTCTTGTATAGATCGAGTCGACCCTGCATTAGATGATATTTCATAATTTAGGTACCCTCCTTGTTTATTGGGGTCCTGGGGGGTTAGTCGAGTTCAATGGAATCCAAATGTACATTGGAGTCCTGAACAAGTTTGATCTTCTAAGCTTTCGACCATATTTGTTGCAAAATAAGACCTTGTTGTCCTTATCTGGCCTATCAGTCGAGTTTGGGTCTACTCTTTGGAGATAGCCTTTCGACTTGATCTTTACTTGAGCAGGCACTTGTCTATGATAGTCAGAGTAGGGTTTATATACATTAGGTCCATACGGTTTATAGACATGTTTAGGTATTTCTTCTCCTTCGATATCATATGACAAAGGTGGAGGATATAGAACAGCTTGTGTACGATATTTTGGACCTTCCTGTCTAGGTCTAGACGAGTAGAGTTGAGACTGCCTTATGAAAGGAGGTCTAGACTCTTGTCGTCTAGTCTGTACTTGTCTAGTACTAGTCTCCTCGGGATACCAATCCTCGTATCTGACCTGGTTGGGTCGTCTACGATTAGTGGTCCTTGGAAGATTAGTTCTAGGTTGAACAGGCTTGTTGTTACCATTCTTTTTACCTCCTTTGGTAATTGGAATGTTAACTCGAGCTTGTTTTGGTACAGTACCTTTAGATGGAGTATCAATATCGTATATCATTGGTTCTTTTCCTTTATCATTAGTCAAAGAGCTTGAGATGAAAATAGTAGGGTTCTTAGGAACTAGAGTAGACGAGCTTGATGTCTCAGCACCTATGCCTGTCTTGTCAGCAGGAGCCCTATACCTATCTGACAGTTCAAGGTTAACCTTTGAAGAGTTAACCAGGTCAGTAAGTTTAAGGTCTAGAGTGACAACCTCGGTTTCTAAGAACTTATTACGTTCTTCAAGCTTTTTGCACTTGCTTTTTAAAACATTGAAATCATGTTTCTCAGCAGCATGTGTCTTAAGTAGGTCTTGATACAACTTGTCTGTCAATGCACACTTGTCTTTAAGTTGCCTCAACTCTTCTTGCAAGCGTTCATTTAGGACTGTTATATTAGGATCTACTTTAGACTGAGCTTCCTTAAGATCAATGATTTCTTGTCTTAAGATGATGTTTTCGTCACTGACTTCAATGATTGCCTTGTTGGCAAGTAGGAGGTCGTCTTCAACTGCACTAGTAGAGTGTTGAAGGCTACTCCCTACTTTGCTACTGGCAGTGTCACTTTCATCAGATTCTGATTCACAAGATTGAAAAGATGTTGCAGATGATACCTCTTGGTCGATTTTAGCCATGCAGCATAGACCATCATCTACTATGAAGGCTTCATCGTGATCTGGATCAGACGGGTAGCTGGATGAGGATGATGGCAACTCGTCTGAGTCAGAATCAGAGTCATCATTGGCCATCATTGCCTTCTTACCACGGTTGTATCTTCTTTCCCTTCGTGCTTTGCGTTCTTCTCGATCATCAGTACTCAGGTCTGGACATTCATATATGTAGTGACCTGGCTTTTCACAGTTATAGCACAAGAGATCATTAGTAGCCTTTTTAATAGGAGAGTTGTTCCTTCGTTTATCACGTCTATCAGAACGAGTAATCTTCCTACCATCAGACTCTCTATCTTGTCTGTTACCTTTCGAGACTTCGTCTCTCCTTTCGGACGAGTTTCGGTCTCGTCTGGTCTCAGACGAGTTCTTAGAAGCAGACCCTCTATGTTCTCTATAGAACTTCTTATATCTTCCGAAACGTTTATTCAGCCTATCAAACTTTCTAACCATGAGGCTTACCTGATCTTTCAGACTAAGATCAGTATCTAACTCGTCTTTCACAGAAGTAGACCTCGTCTTAGACTTCGACCTGTCTTCCTTAGACGAACTAGTCTTAAAAGCAACGTTCTTAGATACAGCATGTTCTCTGTCACTGCTTACTATAGGTTCATCTTCGTCTAAATCAAACTCATGGGCCTTTAGAGTTTGAAACATGGTTTCTGTTGTCCATCCATCTATATCTTGGGTATTCTTAACAAGCATTTTTACCATTTTCCATCGACTATCAAGGCTTTTGAGAATCCTAAGATTGATTTCTCGTGGAGTATAAGATTTACCAAGGACTTCCAAGTCAGTCATGATTTTGGTAAAACGAGTATCTAACTGGTCTATAGTTTCGCCAGCTTTCATATGAAATGATTCAAATCTTTGGACTGCTGTGGAAAGCTTGCTTTCTTTGATTAGGGATGTTCCTTCACAAATGATAGCTAAGCGATCCCACATTTCTTTGGCAGTTTTACATTTTAACACTTTTCCCAGATACTCGTTAGGAAGAGTGTGTAAGATGTAATTCTTGGCCAAGCTATCCAAATTATTCTGTCTCATTTCTTCTGAGGTTAGTTCTGACCTTGGTTTCTTGACGAGTGTACCCACGGGTTGATTTGTGTTAAGGGCAGCAGTATTGGGGATCATGGTCACTATTGGACCTTCAGTGATGACGGAGATCATTAAGTCGTGAGTGGAACTGAAGATGGCTTCCATCCTTAGTTTTCAATAGTCATAATCTTGAACCTGGAACTTAGGCAACTTGTTAGCGCTGATTTCAAGAGACATGTTTAAACGAGTAGTCTAGTGCTAATCAGTTTTATGATCAAGAAGTATATGAGTCAAGAACAGGGAACAAGAAAACAATATATCAAGAATATTGATCAAGGACACGTAAGAAAATATGATCTTGGACTGAGACTTTCCACCAAGTCTTGAGTTGGTTATCAAGAAACAGTAGTTCGTAAACCACTGCTTTGATACCACTTGTAGGTCCCTAAGTTGAGTTAATATCGAGGGAAGCTAAAGAAAATGTCTAGAGGGGGGTGAATAGACTTTTCTAAAATCTTTCGATATATCAGAATTACAATGTGCGGAATACGAAATTAACAATGAGCCCAATTAAAGATTATACTCAACTTATTTCGAGAACTTCTGTTTCAGTGTTTACTCAACTAATCTTGTTCAGTAATATATGTTTAACAAGTAAACAATTAATCAATTAACAACAAACAAAATAGTAAAGTAAATCAAACACGAGATTTATAGTGGTTCGACAACTTGTCTACATCCACTCTCACAAACCCAGTTGTGAAATTCTTATTAACTCGTCCAATGGAGTAATATGTTCTTGTAGCTTTAAGTCCCAAGAAATAAGACTTAGATCTTCTCGATTATATCTCCAGATATATCTTCGATCTTACTAGCTATTTTACAAGTAACTAGCAACTTGAAACAGTAAACAAAAATAAAACTTCTCTTTGTTCAGTAGTAGCCTTCTGGTTTCTTCACTTGTCTTGTGTAGCTTCACTTTCTGAACTTCAATCTCTGAGAGAAACTTCGAACAATTCTTCAGTATGTAGCTTCAGTATATGTATTTTCAGTAGTCTTCAAATGATAAACACCTTGAGGTATTTATAGATTCTAGAAATCAAGAACTCAGTTAGTTGTAACCAACTCTTCTTGAAAACTAACTTCTAACTGAAACTTCTTATCCTTTCACGCGTTTCTTCAGTTAATTAGTTATTCCTTAACTAATTCCTCAATCTTTATCTTTAACACGCTTTTGTAACTAACTTCAAGTTGTCCTGTCTTGTTTAAGTCGCGCACCTGTCTTGTCCAGTAGTAGTAGACTGTGTCTTCTACTTGTCTTGTGCAGTAGACTTCTTCAGATTACAACATAGAACTAATCTAGTCCTATCATCTAATCCTAACAAGACTATTACATTACATTAAGCTCTTGTTACAAAGCTTAGTCAACTTAAACAAACTTATACAAAGAATCTATCTATTACATTTAAAATCATGAGCTCTATACAACAATTATTCATAGCTCAATAACAATCTTAACATATACAAATAACAAATATGAAGTACTTATAAATCGTACTTATCTTTCAATAATACTTGTCTTTTAAAAACTAGTACTTGTCTTGTGAATTCTACTGATCTGTACAAGACGACTTCAACTTAACTAGACTAGATCAGTCAGCACTTAGAAAACATTCAAGTCTTCTTTTGGCTTATCAAAACTTCATCTTTTATCTTTTATCATCATTTAGGACTTGTTCTAGGATTCATATCCCAACAAGTAAGCTCGCGATTTGGTGAGGGAGAAGAACACTAACGCGATTTGGTGGGGGAGAAGAACATTAACACGCGGTTTTGTGGGGGGAGAAGAACACTAAGGATTGATTTGGTGGGGAAGAAGAACACTGAAGATTGATTTGGTGGGGAAGAAGAACACTAAAGATTAATTTGGTGGGGGAGAAGAACGCGATTTGGTGGGGGAAGAAGAACCCTAACCCCTTTCCAGTTGCTTCTTAATTTTCAGTTTTGATTTATTTAATTATATATTTTTTAATTTAATTCATTTACGAATTAACCATTAAATTTGTATTAAAAATTAGAATAGTTATTTTGTTGTTTCCTGTAAATTTTTTTTTAAAAAAATAATTTTAATAAAAGAAGGGTAATATAGTAAATAACAAAATACACTTTAAAAAATAATTTAATTAATTAAAACCTGTATAACAGGTAGCAGGTTCATACGAAGCATACGACGCCACGTGGCGCGATTCGACAAAGTGACTAGGTAGTCACTTTGTATTATTTGACTACACTAAGAATTACCACAACTATTAGCTAAAGTTAAAAGTAAAAAAGGTGGACCTGGTAGGTTCAAAAAGATTTTAAAAAAAATTCAAGATCCCTATTTAACTAAATAGACTTCATAAAAAGCTTGAGTCCGATGAAAGAATTTCGTTTTATCTAAAAGTTCGAATTTGTAGAGAGGTGAAGAATTAATTCTTATATATTAATTCGTATTATCCGGTCATTCGTTGGCATTTCCATTAATTGTTAAACGCAATCTGATATTCTGATCTGGCTTCCGATAATTAAAGTTGTTGGTGAGATGGACCCCTCGATCGCCTTGAGCAATCTGATCAGCTTCAAATGCTCTGATTTGGGACGTGCTGCATGTCTGCATCATTTACATACTGTATTAATTCTTGTTAGGTGTGGCATCTAATCCTATATTTATTGATAACTACTGTGTCAGGTCACTCCTGCCTTTCTATAAATCGGTAGCTAGGTCGTCTCAACAAATCGGGCAATGCTTTTAATATAAATATTAATTGTACTCTCCAATTTATAATTTTCACACGTTGTGACCGACATGGGCTTTATATGTTAATACTCCCTCGGTCCTGAGTAAGTTTCTCACTTCTTTTTATTGTTTTGATTAAGAAATATTATAAAATAATAGATAAAGTAAAAGTGATGTGATAGTGTTAGAGAAAATAGTAGATGAATATGAGATGAAATAAAATAAAATAATATATAAAGTATAAGTGATGTGATTGAGAGAGACAAAATCATATGCCAAAAATAGAAAAAAATGAAATGAGAAACTTATTGTTGGACATCCATAAAAAAAAAGTGGGAAACTTATAATGGGACGGAGAGAGTATTAATTTTCACCAATTAAAAAAAATAACTTCAGTAATACAAGAACTCAAATAAAGGAGGGGGTATTTTTATATATAAGAAATTTATGATTTAGTGAGATATAAATAAAATTGAGATATAACTCTAAAGTGTTGAATTTTAAAATTTTGAATTTATTTCTCCAATGAATTATAGATGATGGTCCCTTAATTCAGGGTATATATCGGACGGGTGTTTGAAAGTGTAAGAAAATGATTAATTACCCATCAGAGTTAAGTGCAGAATTTGTAGTGTGTCCATAAAATTATACTCGTCTATTGCTTATAAAAAAATTCTTACTTCATGCATAAACACTTTTGGAGTATCAGCTGACTTGATGTCAGCTGATCATGACATTTTGAATAGCAAAGTAAATATGCAGTATCAGTTGATAGTGTATCAGCTGATACAAAATATTTTCTCATTAAATCATATGCTTATGAAAGTATGCATGTATGATGGCAATTAATAATAAAATATGTAAAACAGCACACCATCATTTATAGTGGTTCAGATCTCCTTGTCCTACATCCACTCTCATAGTTCAACTGTGATGTAGGTCCCAAGTTGAGTTTAATAACGAGTAAGCTAGTGAAAATGTCTAGAGGGGGGTGAATAGACTTTTCAAAAATCTTTCGATATATCAAAGTACAATATGCGGAATAACGAAATTAATCAATGAGCCCAATTTTAGTTTATACTCAACTTATTTCGAGAACTCTGTTTTAGTGTTTACTCAACTAGTCTTGTTCAATTATGAAGATAAACAGTTAATCAATCAAACAACAAACAAAACAGTAAAGTAAATCAAACACGAGATTTATAGTGATTCGACAACTTGTCTACATCCACTCTCACAAACCCAGTTGTGATATTCTTATTAACTCGTCCAATGGAGTAATGTGTTCTTGTAGCTTTAAGTTCCAAGAAATACGACTTAGATCTTCTCGAAAACACTACCAAGTGCCTCTTCGATCTAACTAGCTATTTTACAAGTAACTAGCAGCTTGATAACAAAAACAAAATAAAACTTATCTGTCTTCAGTAGTAGCCTTCTTGTTCTTCACTTGTCTTCTGGCTTCTTTCTGAACTTCAACTCTAAGAGTAATTTCTTCTTTGAATCTTCAATTATGCTTTAGTATGTAGTAGTATCAGTAGTCTTCAATCGATCAATACCTTGCGGTATTTATAGACTTTAATTTCAAGAACTTTCAGTTGTGTAACAACCTTTTCTTGAAAACTAACTTGTAACTTCCAAACTTATCCATTTACGCGTTTAAGCAGTTAATTAGTTATTCCTTAACTAACTCTTCAATCCTTATCTTCAACACGCGTTTTTGTAACTAACTTCAGTCTTCTTGTTGGCATGTCTTGTTGTCTTGCGCACTTGTCTTGTCCTTCAGTAGTAGACTTCGTCTTCTACTTGTCTTGTGCAGTAGACTTCTTCTTCATATTTCAACATAGAACTAATCTAGTCCTAGCATCTAATCATAACAAGACTATTACATTACATTAAGCTCTTGTTATAAAGCTTAGTCAACTTAAGAATCTATACATCAAATATACAAATATAAATCGGAAAATATGAGCTTCTATACATCTTTTAATATAGCTCAGTATAAATCCTAACACTTATACAAAGTATCAACATATTATAAGTACTTGTCTTTTCTTTTATACTTGTGAAACTCAGTACTTGTCTTGTGAACTAGTACTTGATCTGTACAAGATGACTTCTTCTTAACTAGACTAGATCAGTCAACACTTAGAAAATATTCAAGTCTTCTTTTTGGCTTATCAAAACTTATCTTATCTTTTCATCATTTAGGACTTGTCTTTAGGATTCATATCCCAACAATTTCCCCCTTTTTTATGAAGCCAAAACTACTTGAATCTTTTCTCAATAGTAGACTAGTTAAGTAGTTATCTTGTCTTAACATCAACTAGTACTTTATCTTTTCATTCATTCAAGATAAGAACAGTAGATATTACACATACTAATATCAAAATCAAAAACTAAGTATCAGAGCAAACAAAACACTAATCTGAAAGAGTACCTCCTTCTGGATTTGGAACACAGAATGCGTCTAGGAGTCTCTTGTGTATTACTCTGATGTGTTCTTCATCATCAATCTTCTCTTCATCCAACAGCTCTTCTTCAAATTTCTTGATTTGATTAAAATCAACTCTTTTTCCTGAGCTGGTCATAGGACACTTCCATCTTGGAAACCCAGGAACAAGAATATTGAAATTCACACCAGCAGATATCCTTAAGATCAAATTCCACAGCAGCTTGTTCTGACCTTCCATGAATTTGTCAAACATAACATACAACTCATCTGGACCTTCAGAATCACCATACTTCCTAATAATCCAATGATCAAGTTCCCATTGCCTCTTCACTTTCATCCATTCACCTTGATGCTCTCTATCTATGAAGTAGTCAATGAACTGATCTTCCATCTGATCTTCATCTGCCTTCAGCTTCTGCAACCTTTCAATATGCTTTCCAATTTTCTTCTTGCTTGCATAACGACTTTCATCATTTGGATCAACAACCTTCTGCTTCTTCTCAATAATCGCAGTAGGTTCTTTATCATCTTCAATAGCTAACTTCCTTTTGCCACTTCTGGTCTGAACCTCAGCTTCTGGAGATGCAACACCTTTGCCCTTCTCCAATCTTTTCTGCTCATCAGTTTTAGCTTGCTCGAGCTCTGCAATTTTAACTAACTTTCTTTTAGGCTTCCTTAGCTCTTGCATAGCAGTAGCAGCATCCTTCTCTTCCGGTTCAGCACTAGACTTAGAAAAATTAACTTTCTCAACTCTACTTGCCTCTTCCCCCTTTTTGGCTTCATCATTCGCCTTAAGAGTGAAAAGACTTGTAAAGCGAGTCATCTCTTCCTTCACAGCTTCCTTCATCGCTTTAGCAGCCAACTCGATATGCTTTTGATACATCTTGTCATGACTCATCTTGTCAAGACGATCAGTCACCAATTCTAGCTTCCGTGAACTTGAGACTAGTTCATCCTTAAAATACGTAGCTGTCTGGCGAAGGAGTGTGTTCTGCTTTGTTAGCTCGGTGAGAACAGATCGAGAACGCACCAACTGATCTTGTGCTTTCTGTCTCTGTTCATCAGCAATCTCAATTTTAACCCTGTAGAGCCTTTCCATTTTACTTGACTCTTCAGCTAACGAACGAGCAAATGAGATAGATCTCTTTTCAGAGAAATCAACTTGTTTCTCAAGGAAACTTTGAACTTCAGCATACATCTCTGCTCGGAAAGTTGAGTCCATCTTGTTGACCTCTCCAACAATCAAATCTCTTGAGCTGTCAACAAGTGATTGGTTTTGCTCCACTAACATATCTTTCACTTTGGAGTGTAGGAACTCATCAATAGCAGAGTGGACAACCTCTTTCAAATCTGACCTCAGCTCTTCAAGATAGCCTTCAGGAAAGACTTGAGTAGACGACTGAGCTTCAACGACCACTTCTTCTTGAACTTTCTCCACAAGTTCATCTTCTTCAAACATGACATCATCCATGAACTCATCGTCTTCTTCACCAAGTTCAAAAGAGTCAACTTCTTCAGAACTTTCAGCCTCTTCTTCAGCAGGTTCTGAGGTTTGAATAGCAATATCAACAAGTTCTGCCTTCTTCTCTTCTTCCACTAGATCAGTCTGAGTTCCAATATCAGACGAGAACTCTTCAACCAGAACGCCATCAGGAATGCTCAATAATCTTTTTACAAGGTCAACTAAGGCCTTGCGAGGAAATAATTCTGAGTGGTCTTGAACACCACTGTTTTCTTTCTGTTCCATCTCCCAATCCATAAAGTTGGAGATTCCTCCCATGCCTTGAATGACCTCAAAAAGATCATCTGTTGAGGATTTCTTCAATGCAAACCAAGTGCATATCCTGAGAAGTTTCTCAAACTGTTCTGAAGAAGTGTCGACTTCGAGAGTTGAGAGCTTCTTCTTCAAATTCTTGGACACTCGAGCACGAATTCTCTTCTCCCTTAGACACATAGGATAATAAACCAGGGAATCAAATCTAACATCAGACGGGTTCTGAGCAGGTGGGGTCCCTGTCTCAGCTGTTGCAGTGGCAACTGGCGTCTTGTCTGAAGTAGATGGGTTGGAGGGTTCAACATATTATGTTGAGGGTAAGGAGGGAATTTGGGTTGTCGTTTCTGGGGGCTCTAATGTGGCTTGGTTTGGTGTGACAACTGTCGAAGTATCAGTTGTATCCTTTATGAGAGTGTTTTCAGGATGACTGGCTCTAAGCGGTAATGCTGCCAGTACTTGAGGGGTTGAGGATACAGGTCGAGGCCTAGGTCGATGTGACCTAGCCTTGGTTCGAACAGAGGAGATAGAGAGAGGAATTGAAACAGCTTGAGTAGAGGTACCAACCTGAGAACTTGACTCGACTGGTTGAGTAGGCGAACCAACTCTCACAAGTGTATACATTTCAGGAATTTGAACACTTGGCTCCTTCTCTTGTTCCGTCTCCTCATCTGACTGAGTCTTTTCTGAGTCATCTGCACTTGACTCAGCTTTCGCAACTTCCTCCGATTCTTCAGCATTGGACTCGCCTTCTGAAGAGCTAGACGAAGCAGCATATGGCATCAAATCCATAGGGTTCATCTCAACTTGCCTGGGTGCAGCCGGTCTAGCAGCGACTTGCTTTCTCAAAGCCTCCTTCTTCAAATAGAATTTCAACGGATGAAATGGCCTTCCTTTACTCCAATTCGTCTTTGTTGGCAACAACATAGGTAGAAGAATTGACAACTTGTTTCAAAAACCAACTACGTTTGACACCACCCAATTTGCTGTGTCGGTGTCGACTCTAACACTTCTCTCGAAATACATTAGACGATCAGCCATTAACTTGAACCAATTACCCTCTGTAATTCCATCATATATTACTGCCATCACCCTCGCCTTAGCTAGAGTGACTGAGTCATGAGAGCCGGTGGTACACATCAACATCTTTGATGCGATATCGAGAAGAGTCATGTACTTCTCTAAAAGCTCTTTCTTTTTAACAGCCGGGATTTTGCCATCACGATTCAACTGAATCTTCTTGCCACAGAAGATACTTAGATATCTGAGTTCTTGACCAAGCGCGTAATTTTCCAAATCAATTGATCCAATGGGCAGCTTTAACTTCTCGAACACAACCTCACGAGTAATTTCCACTAGACTGCCTCCAACAAAAGATCTTATGGAGTCGCCTATTCTGGTTGCGTTGGCAAAGAACTCTAAAACTTCTTCCTCCAAGACGACTTGTGGAAAGGCCTCCAAATATGGTTTTAAACCACATCTCCAGCATTTTGTTAAAATTTCTTGATTATCATCAGTGTGTTTCCCTTTGAAATACAGAGATGGTTCTACATGCACCTTGTTTTCAGAAATGAACTTGCCAAGGTCAAACCTAGCCTGCATGTTAGTCCTTACATCGAAAAGAGATATGATCGACATAGTGATAGTTTGAGTAAGAATCAAAGGAATGAGATTCGCAAGAAATTTAAAGCTGGAATAGGGGAGTTAAGAACAAAACGTGGGTCAAGTTGCGTGTGGAAGATGGGTTTTGTTAGAACTGAAATTTTGATCCAATGGCCAAGATTAAAGAATTAGATCCAACGGTTGGGGCCTTTGGTATTCAGTTACGGAATCGAGAATATTATGTGATTTGATATTGTAAAATTTGGAATCCGCCTTTTCTATTAGTTAGGTCAGGGGAGTGTACTCATCCTACCTAGTATAGTAGAGTGGTGTGCAAACTGGGTGTATACACCGCATTAAAATGGGAGTGTATAAATCCAATTTTAGGAATTTCCAATTTTCACATTATCAAATTACTATAGTACCCTTAATTCGAATTGATTAAACACTTAGAGCATTCAAGTTCAAATGAGCACTTATCTTGTCTGTTCGAGTCTATCCAGAACAGACGAGTAGACTTTAAGAACACAAAACGAGTTCCCCCTTCGACTGTGCTAGTCTATTCTGAACGTCGAACGACTTTATGTATCTATCTTATCATATACAACGTGTAGTCGTAGGTATACGTAGAGTAAAATAAATAAGATGAATATCAATCTAAAGCAATGATCAAGGTATCGAACAAGATGACTTGTAACAAACACAAGAGTTAACATAAGGATAATTAAGAAATCAGAGATTCCCCCTTAAATGTTTATTCCCTTAGTATTACCCTCAGCTTTACCAGCTTCCTCATCGGGTTGTTTGGTCATCTTGTCTGACCTTGTATACCTCTCTGTTGGGTGAGTAGACGAGTGCTCTGTTCCAGTGATCTCGTCTCCTTATTTCTTAGATGTACCTGTCTGGTTAGTACATAGCTATAGGCAAGTAGGGTCTAGATCAATTAGTCCTAGACTAATGCATAACTCACGAAAACGAGCCTCAGCCAATGGTTTTGTGAAAATATCAGCTCTCTGAAAATCAGTATGAATCTTTTCCATGCGAATATCCTTCTTTCCTACATGATCACGAATGAAATGATGCTTCACATCAACATGCTTACAACGTGTGTGTAAAACAGGATTTTGTGTAATGGCAATTGCACTATTACTATCACAGAAAATAGGAACATTTGATTCATATATGTTGTAATCTCTAAGCTGTTGCATGAGCCAAAGTAGTTGACTACAACAGCTACCAACAGCTATGTACTCGGCTTCAGTAGTAGAGGTAGCCACACTAGTTTGCTTTTTCGAAAACCATGAAATGAGTTTTGTGCCTAAGAATTGACAAGAACAAGATGTAGATTTCCTATCTATTCTACAGCCACCAAAATCAGAATCTGAGTAGCCACTTAGAGATAAATCATCATTTGAAGGATACCATATACCACGATTGATGGTTCCTTTCAAATATTTCAATATCCTTTTAGTGGTTTCCATATGACTCTCTTTTGGGTTAGCTTGAAAACGAGCACATACGTCAACTGAGAATGCAATGTCAGGTCTACTAGCAGTCAAGTAAAGTAATGAACCAATAAGACCACGATAATATGTTTGATCAGCACATTTACCTTGTTCGTCTGGATCCATCCTGTATGTAGGTAGCATAGGTACGCTAGTAGACTTGCATGTCTTAAAACCATACTTGTCTAATAGATTTCTAGTATATTTTGCTTGATTTATGAAAATTCCTTCTGGGGTCTGTTTTACTTGAAGACCAAGAAAGTAATTCATTTCACCCATCATAGACATCTCAAATTTACTTTGCATGAGTGTTGAGAAACTTTCACTCAGCTTTTTGTTAGGTGAACCAAAAATGATGTCATCTACGTAAATTTGGACGAGTAAAATGTCTTTCCCTTCTTGTCTTCTGAACAGGTTTCTATCGACCTTGCCCTTAGTAAAACCATTTTCCAATAGAAAGAGAGAGAGAGTATCATACCATGCTCTTGGAGCTTGCTTTAATCCATATAAGGCTTTCTTTAATCTGTATACCTGGTCACCTTTGACTTCGAAACCTGGGGGTTGTTCAACATACACTTCTTCCGCAAGAATACCGTTAAGAAATGCACTTTTAACATCCATTTGATATACAGTAAATTTTATGTAAGCAGCATATGCAAGGAACAATCGAATGGCTTCTAGTCTAGCAACAGGAGCATATGTTTCATCATAATCTATGCCTTCAGCTTGTGAATAGCCTTGGGCTACTAGTCTAGCCTTATTCCTAACGACTACATCATTCTCATCTTTCTTGTTTTTAAAAATCCATCGAGTGCCAACTACATTATGAAGTTTAGGCCTATCGACAAGTTCCCAGACGTCATTTCGAACAAACTGGTTCAACTCGTCTTGCATAGCGATGATCCAATTACTATCAGCCAATGCCTCTTTGATGGTTTTAGGCTCGATAGATGAGAGGAAACAACACCAGCAAAACAAAGATGGACTAGGTTGTTCTTGTGACTCAAAGAGTTGTCGTCTAGTCTTTACACCAATAGTAGAGTCACCAATGATATTTTCAGTATCATGAGCAGATTCCCATGTTTTTCTAGTCTTAGCATGCATATTATCATCATCTAGATCGATTATAGCATCATGCATTTCAATATCATTTACATCAGAAGGTTTAATAGGAGTAGACGAGTCGACTAGTTCGGGCATGTCAACTAGTCTAGTAGATTTACCTTGAGCACTTACCTTCTCCTGATCATCAGACTCGAGAGCTTTCATGAACGGGTTATAGGCTTGAACAGATTCATAAACCTCTGATTCATGGTCAGTTTGAATCGATAGATCAGTTACTTTCTTACTGATCTGGTCGGCAGACGAGTCCTGTAGTGATTCATCGAAAACTACATGTGGTGTTTCTTCCACACATAAGGTAGAGTAGTTGAATACTCTGAATGCTTTGCTAGTCGAGGAGTATCCCAAGAATATCCCCTCGTCTGCTTTAACATCGAATGCATTCAACTTGCTTTTCCAATTGTTATGGATAAAACACTTACAGCCAAATATATGGAAATATGAAACTCTGGGTTTTTGACCTTTCCATACCTCATAGGGCGTCTTACCTAGTGCTTTATTGATAGCACTTCTGTTTTGGGAATGACATGCAGTATTGATCGCTTCTGCCCAAAACTTCTGAGGAGTATTATACTTTGTCAGCATGGTCCTGCAGGCCTCCTTAAGAGTTCTGTTCCTTCGTTCTGCTACTCCATTTTGTTGTGGTGTCCTTGCTGCACTAGTAAGGTGCTGGATGCCACGCTTAGAACAAAATTCTTTAATATAGCAGTTAATGAATTCAGTACCCTTGTCACTACGGATCTTGACAATGGACTAATTCTTCTCAACTTGTATCTTCTTCAACAGATTAGGTAGGAGTGTTTGTGTATCACTCTTCTTGTGTAAGAAGACTACCCAAGTGAACTTAGAATAGTCATCTACCACAATAAGTGTGTACCTTCTACCGTTCAAAGTTGGAGGAGTTATTGGGCCATGTAGGTCCATATGTAGAAGTTCAAGAACTCTACTTGTTGAGAGGGTTGAAATAGATTTAAAGGAACCCTTTACCTGTTTACCTTTTTGACAGGCAACGCATACATGTGATTTGAAATAGATTTCGTTGGGTATACCTTCAACAAGGTAATCTCTTGCAATCTTATTAATCACCTTAAAGTTCATGTGGCAAAGGCGTCTATGCCAAAGCCAACTGGTCTCTTTGGGTGTCTTAGTAAGAAGACAAGTGTCCCGCGGACAACTATTCCAATTCACAATGTACACACTACCTTGTCTTATGCCGACGAGTAGTACGGTATGAGTCCTCTTGTCTATGATTTCGCATTTTTGACTTTTGAACTGCACTTTGTAACCTCGATCACAAAACTGTGAAACAGATAATAGATTATATTTCAAACCTTCTACGTATGATACATCTTGTATCTCTACGTCGCCATTTCGGATATAGCCAAAGCCTTTTGTGATGGCTGTAGAGTTGTCACCGAATATAACCTTTGGTCCTTCTTGCTCATAGTAGCTTGATAGAAGTGCCTTGGTACCAGTCATGTGGTGTGAACAACCACTGTTTATGTACCAAGTTTCTCCGATTGAGCCACCCTTCTTGTATAGATCGAGTCGACCCTGCATTAGATGATATTCCATAATTTAGGTACCCTCCTTGTTTATTGGGGTCCTGGGGGGTTAGTCGAGTTCAATGGAATCCAAATGTACATTGGAGTCCTGAACAAGTTTGATCTTCTAAGCTTTCGACCATATTTGTTGCAAAATAAGACCTTGTTGTCCTTGTCTGGCCTATCCTCAGTCCTTGGGTCTACTCGTTTGAGGTAGCCTTTTGACTTAACCTCTACTTTAGTAGGCACCGGTCTGTGATAGTCAAAGCAGGGCTTGTATGCATTGGGGCCATACGGTTTATAGACATGTTTAGGTCTTTCTTCTCCTTTGATATCATACGATTCAAGCGGAGGATATAAGACGGTTTGAATACGATATTTTGGAGCCATATTCCTAGGCTTAGACGAGTAGAGCTGAGACTGCCTTATGAAAGGAGGTCCAGGCTCTTTCCATCTAGTTTGTACTTGTCTAGTACTTGTCTCCTCAGGATACCAGTCCTCGTATCTGACCTGATTAGGTCGTCCACGATTTCTAGTCCTTTGTTGACTTGTCTTAAACGGAACAGCCTAGCTTGTTGTTAACATTCTTTTTACCTCCCTTGGTAATTGGAGTGTTAACTTAAGTCTGTTTGGGTACAGTGCCTTCAGATGGAGTTCCAATATAGTATATCATTGGTCCTTTTCCTTTATCATTAGTCAAAGAGCTTGAGATGAAAATAGTAGGGTTCTTAGGGACTTGAGTAGACGAGCTAGGTGTTTCAGCACCTATGCCTGTCTTGTCAGCAGGAGCCCTATACCTATCTGACAATTCAAGGTTAGCCTTAGAGGAGTTAACCAGGTCAGTAAGTTTAAGGTCTAGAGTGACAACCTCGGTTTCTAAGAACTTGTTACGTTCTTCAAGCTTTTTGCACTTACTTTTTAAAACATTGAATTCATTTTTCTCAGTTGCATGTGTCTTAAGTAGGTCTTGATATAACCTGTCTGTCAATGCACACTTTTCTTTGAGTTGCCTTAACTCTTCAGTCAAGCGTTCATTTAGGACTGTTATATTATGATCTACTTTAGACTGAGCTTCCTTAACATCAATGATTTCCTGTTTTAATGCAATGTTCTCGTCGCTGACTTCAATGAATGCCTGGTTAGCAAGTAGGAGGTCGTCTTCAACTGCACTAGTAGCGTGCTGAAGGCTACTCCCTACTTTGCTACTGGCAGTATCACTTTCATCAGAGTTCGATTCATCACAAGATTGAAAGGAAGTAGCAGATGATACCTCTTGGTCGATTTTAGCCATGCAGCATAGACCATCATCTACTATGAAGGCTTCATCGTGATCTGGATCAGACGGGTAGCTAGATGAGGACGATGGCAACTCGTCTAAGTCAGAATCAGAGTCATCATTGGCCATCATTGCCTTCTTGCCACGATTGTATCTTCTTTCCCTTCGTGCTTTGCGTTCTTCTCGATCATCAGTGCTCAGGTCTGGACATTCATATATGTAGTGACCTGGTTTCTCACAGTTATAGCACAAGAGATCATTAGTAGCCTTTTTAATAGGAGTGTTATTCCTTCGTTTATCATGTCTATCAGAACGAGTAATCTTCCTACCATCAGACTCTCTATCTTGTCTGTTACCTTTCGAGACTGCGTCTCTCCTTTCGGACGAGTTTCGGTCTCGTCTGGTCTCAGACGTGTTCTTAGAAGCAGACCCTCTATGATCTCTATAGAACTTCTTATATCTTCCGAAACGTTTATTCAGCCTATCAAACTTTCGAACCATGAGGCTTACCTGATCCTTCAGACTAAGATCAGTATCTAACTCGTCTTTCACAGAAGCAGACCTAGTCTTAGACTTTGACCTGTCTACCTTAGACGAACTAGACTTAAAAGCAACGTTCTTAGATACAGCATGTTCTCTGTCACTACTTACTATGGGTTCATCTTCGTCTAAATCAAACTCATGGGCCTTTAGAGTTTGAAACATGGTCTCTGCTGACCACACGTCTATATCTTGGGTATTCTTAACAAGCATTTTTACCATTTTCCATCGACTATCAAGGCTTTTGAGAATCCTAAGATTGATTTCACGCGGAGTATATGATTTACCAAGGACTTCCAAGTCATTCATGATTTTGGTAAAACGAGTATCCAGCTGGTCAATTGTTTCACCAGCTTTCATATGAAATGATTCAAATCTTTGGACCGCTGTGGAAAGCTTGCTTTCTTTGATTAGGGTTGTCCCTTCACAAATAATAGCTAATCTGTCCCACATCTCTTTGGCAGTTTTACATTTCAACACTTTTCCTAGATACTCGTTAGGAAGAGTGTGTAAGATGTAATTCTTGGCCAAGTTATCCAAATTATTCTGCCTCATTTCTTCTGAGGTTAGTTCTGACCTTGGTTTCTTGACGAGAGTACCCACGGGTTGGTCCTTGTCGAGGGCAGCAGTATTGGGGATCATGGTCACGATTGGACCTTGAGTGATGACGGAGATCATTAAGTCGTGAGTGGAACTGAAGATGGCTTCCATCCTCAGCTTCCAATAGTCATAGTCCTGAACCTGGAACTTCGGTAACTTGTTAGCACTAATTTCGAGCGACATGATTCAAGAAGATACGTATAGCACAGTATAGTATTATGAAACAAATATTTTTAAGAACAGCGATAAAGAACACGTAAGAGCACGTACAATCACGGACCAAGACTTTACCCAAGCCTTAAGTCGGTTATCAAGAAACAACAGTTCGTAAACTACTGCTCTGATACCACTTGTAGGTCCCAAGTTGATTTTAATAACGAGTAAGCTAGTGAAAATGTCTAGAGGGGGTGAATAGACTTTTCAAAAATCTTTCGATATATCAAAGTACAATATGCGGAATAACGAAATTAATCAATGAGCCCAATTTTAGTTTATACTCAACTTATTTCGAGAACTCTGTTTTAGTGTTTACTCAACTAGTCTTGTTCAATTATGAAGATAAACAGTTAATCAATCAAACAACAAACAAAACAGTAAAGTAAATCAAACACGGGATTTATAGTGGTTCGACAACTTGTCTACATCCACTCTCACAAACCCAGTTGTGATATTCTTATTAACTCGTCCAATGGAGTAATGTGTTCTTGTAGCTTTAAGTCCCAAAAATAAGACTTAGATCTTCTCGAAAACACTACCAAGTGCCTCTTCGATCTAACTAGCTATTTTACAAGTAACTAGCAGCTTGATAACAAAAACAAAATAAAACTTATCTGTCTTCAGTAGTAGCCTTCTTGTTCTTCACTTGTCTTCTGGCTTCTTTCTGAACTTCAACTCTGAGAGTAATTTCTTCTTTGAATCTTCAATTATGCTTTAGTATGTAGTAGTATCAGTAGTCTTCAATCGATCAATACCTTGCGGTATTTATAGACTTTAATTTCAAGAACTTTCAGTTGTGTAACAACCTTTTCTTGAAAACTAACTTGTAACTTCCAAACTTATCCATTTACGCGTTTAAGCAGTTAATTAGTTATTCCTTAACTAACTCTTCAATCCTTATCTTCAACACGCGTTTTTGTAACTAACTTCAGTCTTCTTGTTGGCCTGTTTTGTTGTCTTGCGCACTTGTCTTGTCCTTCAGTATTAGACTTCGTCTTCTACTTGTCTTGTGCAGTAGAATTCTTCTTCATATTTCAACATAGAACTAATCTAGTCCTAGCATCTAATCCTAACAAGACTATTACATTACATTAAGCTCTTGTTATAAAGCTTAGTCAACTTAAGAATCTATACATCAAATATACAAATATAAATCGTAAAACATGAGCTTTTATACATCTTTTAATATAGCTCAGTATAAATCCTAACACTTATACAAAGTATCAACATATTATAAGTACTTGTCTTTTCTTTTATACTTGTGAAACTCAGTACTTGTCTTGTGAACTAGTACTTGTCTTGTGAACTCTACTGACCTGTACAAGATGACTTCTTCTTAACTAGACTAGATCAGTCAACACTTAGAAAATATTCAAGTCTTCTTTTTGGCTTATCAAAACTTATCTTATATTTTCATCATTTAGGACTTGTCTTTAGGATTCATATCCCAACATGTGATTTTAATCATTTGCTTCTAAAGGGTTTATCATATTTAATGTGTAAAAGTAACACGTCTTGCGCACTTTATAGTCCCAAAAGAAGACTTTGAGTTCGGTACACTTTCAAAGTGCAACTGTCTACACTAAGTGAGGAACTAAGACTCTTATAGTGATCTTTCACAAACTTATCTTCTAGGGGTTTAGGGTAGAAGGGTTGGTTTGTTGAATATAAACTAAGTGAGAATTTCCATTACAATCTGATTTAGCCTTAAGCTAGGATTGAAAAATTCTCTCTAAGCTTGGAGTATATATTTGACAATACTGACTTAGATTGATGAGTTCACGCACTGTTTGGAAGATGATGGGTGTTGAATCTTCATTGAAGTTCTTTTGAGTTGTTCTTGGTGATGAACACTTACGCACATTAGCTCGATCTTTGCACCCATCCACTCATACGTGGGACAATCAAATCTTCCACTATTTCGGGAATCACAATCTCCTTGATTGATGCTATTGAATATTACAGTTGTCTAGTAATATTCACTGCATCATTGACTTTCCATTCTTGAGCCTTGTGTCGTGTCAGCTTTTAGGTGTCTGTTGTCGTCTTCCTATTGGTCCACGTCAGCTCTAATATGATCTTTCAATACATATACAAATGACCTTTGCTTCAACTGGTCTTGGGTTCATCTCTTCTGATCTTGACACTTAGGCTTCTGATTGTTTCCCCAGTTGTATGGACCTCGTATGTTTAATAACCAGCTTAGTCCTCAGCTAATAGTGATACTCAGTTGATGAGACCTTAGCCGATCAGTCGAGTTCCCCCTCGACTGATTCTTCCTATTCTGGTCTTGATCTTCTCTTCTTGAGCATACGCGAGTCTCTCCACTACATCAGTTGGGTTCCCCCTCGGCTGATGCTTACCAGAAACTATCTATTACAGGATGTATAATAAAGTTGTGTATGCAATACAACGTATCATATTATAAGTGGTTTAGTCTTATATAGACTCGAGTGTACACGGTACACTCGAGGTCTATTTACATTATTTTTTCCGCTATTTTCCATTTTTTTTTTGGCTTCTTTTTTTTTTTTTTTTTGGCGCGTTTTTGTTTTTTTCCATTTTTTTTTTTTTTTTGCTTTTTTCTTGTTTTTTTTCGCTTTTTTAGTTTTCTCCATTTTTACCTTTTTTCTTTATATTTTGTTAAAAGTGGTTAGGGGAGAGCTTGAACTATATAACTCTAACATTAAAAAAATTTACTCACCATTTAAACTACAAATATATTTATTAAAATATTGACTTTCTAATTAATATATATATATATATATATATATTATAATATAATGACAAAATTGTGTAGAGAGAATGAGATTTGAACCATTTAACTCGTACTTAAAAATACACGTTCTTCATTTAAGTAAAACAATTTATTGAGTAAAAAGTGCAACACAATATTACTAAAATATGTAAGTCGATATAACAGAAAAGTGCAACAAAATATTTACTAAAAATACAATTCAGTACAAATAAAAAGTGAAACACAATATTTTTGAAACGTGCAAGTCAGTATAATTGAAAAGTGCAACACAATATTAATGAATTGTGTAAGTCAATATAACTAAAAAGTGTAAGTCATTTAAAACTGAAAAGTGCATCACGATATTACTAAAATGTGTAAGTCACTATAACTGAAAAGTGTAAGTGTATATAACTGAAAATAGTTTATTTAAGTGAGTATAACTGAAAAATGCAATACAATATTAGTGAAAAGTGTAAGTCATTATAACTGAAAAGCGCAACACAATATTATAAAAAAGTGCAAAATAATATTAGTAGAAAATGTTGATTAGTTTTTATTTTATTTTATTAATGTGACTCATTTTTATTACTTACTATTTTCACTTTTATTATTATTAAGCTTACACTTTTGTTAAGTGTACATCAATATAACTAAAAAATGTAACACAATATTATAAAAAGTGCAAGTCAGTATAATTAAAAAATGCAATACAATATTATTGAAAAGTGTAAATCATTTATAATTAAAAAGTGCAACATAATAATACTAAAAAGTGTAAGTCACTATAACTGAAAAGTGTAAGTGTCTATAACTAAAAGGGGAAGTTGTTATAAGAGTCATCTCACCTAATAGAAACACAAAATTTGAAAGTTACAAAAAAGAACAAATTGGTGGATAGATGTACCATTCTACCATTTCTTTATAATGACATCAGAATTTTCCATATTCAATTAATATAATTCGTATTATATTTATCAATAAAATATTAATGATAGTTGATTATCATGTTAATGTTAGTTGTAATTTCTCCATTAAATTAGGAGTAGCTTCTACTACGCATTAATTTTAAAAAAAAAACTGACTTAAATTTATCTTTTTGTAACAAAATTAAATAAGTTGGATAGAAAACCATTTTAAACAAAAAAAATAAAGAAGAGTACACTAACTAATTTATTATTTATTGATTAACAAAATATATGCTTGACGACATGTTAAAAAGAAATGCATATTTGAATATGTGCTTCATATATGCAAAATCGACGAGTTTATCTTTATTTATAATTAATATAATCATAGTATTATTAAATAATTATGGTGTTATACCCTAAAAAATATATACTATAATATAAAAAAGCTAAATATTCGGCATCAACAAATTTGTTCGACATAAATTATATTTGTTTATAATTAATATATATAAAAAGAGTTTTTAGATAAAATTTACTCATAATATTAAAGTTTTAAATAAATTGAAATATAAGCATTTAACATGAGTCTTATATTGATGTTAAATATTAAAAAAATAAGAGTTTAAAATCAAAATATAAAAATATATAATGTAATATATAAGAAAAGTAAATATTGGAATTAAAATATATTTATCAATAAAATATTAATGATAAATGATTATCATGTTAATGTTAATTATAACTTCTCCATTAAATTAGGAGTAACTCCCACCAAACATTAATTTTACTCCCACCAAACATTAATTTTAAATAAAATTGACTTAATGTTATCCTTGGGTAACTAAAAAACTAAAAAAACCGTTTATGCACAAGGATGAACAAAATTAAATAAGTTGGATAGAAAACAGTTTTAAACAAAAAATAAAGAACTCGAACCCATGACACTGAGCTAAATAATTAAGGAACTGCCATTGGGCCACAACCTAATTTATGATATAATATTGTCTTTCGTGTTATATAACCAATTTCCTGAACTCGAGTGCACAAGAGTCTTACCCATTATAAGTTGATTTGATTTATCAAAATAAAACGTAAGGGATATCAGCTGATCTAAATATCACAACAATAGATTTGAATTTCAATGTTCGTTAATACAACTCCAAAAACCCGGCCATAAGAATTCATACAACTCCAGATTTGTGGTAACAAAATTAAGAATTAAACACTACCATTACTAACTTCTCAATTATTTAATAAACTCTCTGAGATAATATTTTTGGCCGATCACGATTCGGGGATATGATGCTAAATTAATAAATTCGCTAAAATTATTAGATAATACTATATATTTTTATAATTTCTATAGACCCCATATAAAATATAAGGTAATAATTGCTTATATACTACCTATTACATTAATGATTTATAAAGATTTTTTGAAAAATGACTCAAATGTCTTTTTATTTTTATTTTATTGAAATCAATTTCACCTTGAATCTCGTCTCTAATTTTCCTTATCATTGTAAGAACATCTGGTGTCATTTTCTCATAGCTCAAAAATAAATTATTTAATGTGATTATCGCTTTAATAACCTCGTTTCATGAAGGGGGCTCCATGGCAGAACTTTCACCATCTTTATCAGTTCCAATAACGCTCTCAATAATTTCTTCATTATTCAACAACTGTGCAACTACATTTTCTTCTGGGTGGTTCATGACATTACATCCATTGCATTGCGATAATCCAACTCTTGATCAAATTTCGAAGTTTTTGAGTGCTTTCACCACCTACCTATTCATTAAAAACTTTTCTAGATTATGAAATTTTTCCGATTTGTGTTGCTTAATTACATCACCTCTAAATGGCCTGAGAGTTTTGGAATGACAAATAATGAGAGAGAGAAACGTGATTATGATATGAGAGTACTGGGGTACGAATGCTTAGGCTACCCGACAGGGGTTCGACCTATTAAAGTTCGTTTTAGTTTGTTTAATCGAGCTTAAACTCTTTTAGAAGAAGGCATAAAATTACATAGATCGGACTCAAATTTTTTCGTAGGTCGTTTAAGCTCAACATGCCGATCTATTATACTATATATATATTATATAAAAATATAATATATGTGATTTTTAATTAAATAAAGAAAGTAAAGAAATTAGTAATATTAGTTATTTTGTAGTTATATTTTCCTTTGAAACTGTTGAAAAAAATAATAGAATATTTTTTCTGAAAATTAGATAAATTTGTTATTTCTTTTAATTTTTTCATTTTGAAATTTAAAGAGTTAATTTTTACTATTGATGACAATACTATGTTGTAAGAACTATAAAAAGACTTTTAAAAGATTTTTGGATCAGAGCTATTTATTAAAAAAGTTAGACCCAACCTTTTAAAAAAAGGTTTAGGACAGGTCATGAACCAAGTTTGGACCTAAAAGATAAATAAATACCATGCTAGACTTTCTTTCCTAAAGTCTAGCTAGCAAGAACTGTCCCATTTCCACACCTAGTGATGAGAGAGAAATGTGAATTGACGAGATTGATGCTATTTTAGGAATTTAATATACGTATCATTTAGCACCTAAGAGTAATTGTAAAAAATGTTGGAACTTATTTGCTTTGTGGACCTAAAAGTAAATAAATTCAATAAAATTCAGTGAGATTTGAGTTAAAATTGTGAAAAAAAAAAGTGTCAAATTTAAAAACAAAATAATGATATGAGTATTAGTTTTGTGTGTTATTTTTATAATGTGAATGTGTAAATAATTTTAGAATGAATAAAAAAGAGAAGTGTGCAAAATAATGGTCAAATAAGGTTGAATACTAATTATAGAGAGGCCTTTTTAAGTTAAAAGTTATAGGAGTATTGTGGATTGTGTAAAATAGTTTGTGGGCATTATTGCTTAGGGCATCGCTTTAATTATTTTTCCATGCAAAATTTTGTGTTTTTCATAATGATTGTAATATGTAAATGTTATGAGGAAGAACAATTTATGGATGAATTCTATTGTAGGAGTGTGCAAATTAATTTAGGAGGTACAAATAGAAATATGTAAGTGTGGAACATGTATATAATATATACACACATCATAAATCTAGTATTATATAAAGTTGGTTTTTTTCTTAGGGTAGGTAGAAAGTACGACAGACCATATGTAGGCGTGGTGCCGACTTGCACCATGTATAGTCATATTATATCGTACAAATCTGCTACCTTTTGTATATGTTTGATTTAATTTTTTAAAATTGTATTTTATTATTGACTTTTTTATTTTTGTAAATTTAATAGCACAAAAATAATCTACCAACAAGATATGAGTTCGTTATAATTATTTGACAAGTATACGACAAAATAGTATCGATCTAGGAGAGCATGAAGCTCCAAAACTATGCGTTGTTATTACATTATAGAGGCTAAACGAGAGAATTAACAAACATTAATTAAGAAAACAAACAACTCAGTATGAAAGTGCAAGTGGAAGAATTACTTCACATGTCTTCCTTATGTGAGATCACAAATGAATTCATGAATTAACTATAAGATTAAACCAAATGTTTTGATGTGTGCTAAGAGCTATCACATATATGTTTAGACCAATCCCTTTTGAGGCTTAGGGGAACACGTGCACTAATTAGCCTATCTAATTAATACTCCCTCCGTCCCATACTTGAAGCCACAAATGAATTGGGCACGAGTTTTAATGAATGAGTTGTTTATTAGTATTGTGTAAGATAAAGTGAGGGTAGTAAAGACTTTTCAACTTTATAAATAGTAATAAAGTTACTTTTTAGTGTAATAAAGTAGTGACATTTGTTGTAATATTGTGATGTTTTAAGGAGATTGTTTAAAGTGTTTTTGCTATTTTAGGTAATGTGCCTTCAAGTATGGGATGCCCAAAATAGTAAAATGTGTCTTCAAGTATGGGACGGAGGGAGTACCATAAACTCCTAGGATATGAACTCATAAACACTTTCAACACGGTTACTAATGTCTACGATTCGCCTCCTCACTAATTTCATAGATGACTTCTACTTGATTAATGTATAATGTTGTCGATCTAGTAATTAACTCTCCCTCGATTGAGCTAATTAATCAAGTTTTTCACACACATCGCAATCATGCAAATCCAACCCTCGTCGTAATTTTATAAAACCGTAAATGCTAGATAATAGAAATGACCAATTAAATCAATCATATAATCCATAAAAACAGAAGCAATTAAAATCAAGATATATGTTAATCAAACAATTAATCCATAATCTCACTAATTACCCACATAAACACCTAAGCAATAAGAATTTACCTTATATCTATCAATAAATAGAATAAAACTCATATGAGAAATAAACAACAAAACATTAAATTAAAGAAAGATATAAGGGCTTAATTAATGAGAGATGGTGAAATAGTCTTAGGAATTCCAGCTGCCTTCTTCCCTCGGCATTGTCTCGGCTGGAATGAGCAACGTAAAGGGCCTTGGGCCCATGAATCAACTATTAAATATGGGCTGCCAATAAATTCAACATGGACCATGATATTAGTTTTAAAATTGGCCCAATTTATTTTCTTCGGGTTTGGCAATATACCCCTCCAGCCTTGTTAAATATACCCCCAATTTCTGTACCTTATAAATATGGCACACATTAGATGTACCCCCAACGAAATACTTAATCTACCCTCTTATCCATTAAATTCAAATTATAGATACACTTCCCCAAATATAAAACTCTAACCCTTTTCTCCTCTTTCTCTTTCATTCTTCCTAAACCCTCCCTATCCGCTCTTCTCCTTTTCTAGGCCACCGCCGCGGTGTCGCCCGCCCCCTAGTCGCCTACAGCCGCGGCGCCACCCGCCCACTTGTCGGCCGACCGAGGTCGTCCTCCCCTTCCCCATTCACGCGTTGGCCCGCCGCCTAGAGTCGTCAAAATGGTTGGGCCCGTTGGGCCAGCCCGCCCCACCACTAAAAAAAGTGGATAGGGCCAGCATTTTCCAAGCCCGCAAGGAGACGGGCCAAGGCAGGCTGGTTCGCCTCTTTTTAATTTTTTTTATATTTAAAGAAATACTCCCTCCATCCCATATGAACTTGCACACCTGGAATGACACACAATTTAAGAAATGTGTAAGAAAATGTGTAATGAGTGATGTTTTGAGGGGTAGTTTTGTAAAGTTTTGTGAATAAAGTAAAGTAAAAAGTAGATTGAGTGTGGAAAAGTAATGACATATGGGTAAATAAGAGTATATTTTGAGGGTGGGGGTTATGAAAATATTTCATTTTATGAGATGTGCAAATTGGTATGGGACATCCATTTATAGAAAGTGTGCAAATTTCTGTGGGACGGAGGGAGTATAAAATTAATTAAATATTTAAACCCTTTAACCCTATTAACAGAGTAGCGCCGTATTTTTCAATTTTTGAGTTCTTTCCTAATCTGATTTTATACTTCTTCTCCTTCAATCTTCTTTGGTTCTTCCTTCCATCTGCGCCGCCCACCTGACCGACACTTGCGCGCATGCGTATACATATGTAATGTAATTAAACCCTTCAATTCCACTCCCCCTACTCTCTATCTCTCTCATATCACAAAACAAAGGAACAATTACATAATGAAAAATAAGGAGAAGATGAATGGCAGTGCAAGCAGTAACTATTCGAGGGAAGATGAGTTGATTGCGGCTGAAGCTCTACTCAGTCTCAGGCGTCATATGTCTTTACTAGAGATGTTTATCCGGGGCTGCCTAACCGAGCTGGCCCGTTTAACCCTAAAAAATGCAGGGTTAGGTCTCAACTATTGATGGACCGGTTAAGAACAAACCGGATAAAACCCTAAACCATTTAGCCCGTGGCCCTGTAGGGCTGACCCTATAGGGCTAGGGCTAGCCGATAAATATCTCTAATGATGATGATGTGTTTGAAGATGATGTTTTCTCTTTGACCAAGGAAGGACCGAATGATGTAGAGACTCAACAAAGTGGATTTTTTTATTAGATTATGACATTTTTGTTTAGCTTTTTTGGCAATATTAAAGTCCAATGAGTTCTAGAATTGTATTTAAATCATACTTTTGTTTTCTCATTACTGATCATTAACTAATTATTTATTTTTTTATTTTATTTGTTTATTGAACGTGCCAATTGTGACCTTTAATTTAAAAAATAAATAAATTTGTAGCCTGTTAGTGGCCCGTTTAACCTGTGACCCGCTAGGGTTAGGTCTCAACTATTGATGGATCGGTTAAGAACGAACTGGATAAGGCCCTAAACTGTTCCGTGGCCTGTAGGGCTGGCCATATAGGGTTAATGCTAGCCCGATAAACATCTCTAGTCTTTACTTGAATACTTGTGTGAAAATAATTAATGTGTGATAAAATGGGGATTGGCCTGCCAAAACCCGCGACCCACACATTTTGGGTTGGGTTGAGGTTTTGGCAGCCCGCCCCGTTGGCCCGTCTTGATAGGTTTACCGCCGCCTCCCCCCTTTTTTTTTGCTCCCGACGACCATGGAGGTCATAGCCCATTCATTTCTGCACAACGCCACCTCCCCCTCTTCTTTTTTTTATTTATGCTCGATTTTGCCTCCCGTCGACCATGGAGGTCACCACCCCCCACATCCACGCCACCGCTTTCTCGTCGGCCATGGGGTCGGCCACGGCCCCCACCTGCACATCGCCGCCTCTCGTCGGCCACGGAGGTAGGATTTTTTATTTTTAATTTTATTTTCGACATGAAATTGTCGACAATAGACATTATGGTCGACAAATTGTTGTCGACAATAGACATTATGGTCGACAAATTGTTGTCGACCACCATGTTTATGGTAAAAAATTTCTTGTCGAAAAATCTGATTTTTTTTTCTTTCGATGTTGTCGACGATGGTTTTTTCGTCGAAAAACTAGTGTCGATCGACACTGGTTTGTAAAAAAATGTATTTTTTTAAAGATTTCTAAGTAATTTTTTTTTATTTCTAAATCTATTTGGACTGCGGCCGTCGAAGGAGATGGAGGGGTGGTTGGCGACGGAGTTGGGGGGCGACGACTGTTTTCCCTAGGATTAGGGTTAGGGGGAGTTAGGGAGCAACATAATTAAAATAAATTAAAATAAAATTAAGAAAGAGGCGCGCAGACAACTTGAAAATAAAATAAAAACCTCATGAGAGGAGAAAGAGAATTTTGTGTAGATTATAATAGTAACAAAATGTATTAACCACGTCGAATTACCACATACTCTTCAATACATAGTCGAAACAAATTTGTAGTGAAATATTTTGAAATTGGGATTACACTTGTACCTATGTCACACAGCTAGGTCACTAGGTCCATAGAAGAAATTGGAATTACATTTGCATAAATTTATATGATTTTTTGTATTATTTATACTAAGTTGATTAATTGCACTTTAAATGAGAAAGATATGTGTTTTGCTATTTTTGTAAGAAAATGAACTTTTTTTAAAACAAACATGTCTCAAATTTATTTTAAAGTCAATTGAAGAAAAGTTTGGAGACGAGAGATGTCGGGATTGCAAAGAAAATGGAATAGGTCGTTTTTATATTTTGAACTCCATAACGGCCATCCTCATTTTATTTGCAATTAAATTGCAACAAAATGGCCCATTGTTGGAGGCCCATTAGAAATTAAAACAAGTAAATGGATTTTTCAAAGCAAGTGTTGGGAACTACATGAAATTAAAGAAAGGATGGGGTATATACCCCTCCAGCTTTGTTTAATGCTCCCCCGATACACGCACTCCCCCTAAAACTGATAAATTATACATGTGATTCATGTATTATCTAACACTAAATTACACAACCGCAAGTATACGATGTCCATCGTAGCATGATAAGTACAAGTTCGATCCCACATGGAGGTGTAGTGTAAAAGCGTATTTTGTTGATTGAATTCTAAATAGACGATGATCGAAAGTTTGTAGTGTTGATTACCCTAAGATTGTCTACTAAATGTCACAAATAAACAATAAAGAGTAACAAGGAAATTCGATCAAAATTCATGCAAATCACGAAAACAAAGTAAATACGAGTGAAGTTCAAATAAGAGAAAATAGGTTTCATGAAGGCATTTGCAATATTAAGATATTCATCTATGGTTAATGATTCATTCAAATGACAATTAAGTTTGTCCTCTTATAAGGTTAACCACTAAAGAAAAATTAATCAATCTCTCGATCTAACTAATCCAAAGGAAAATACAATACAAGTTTGTATTTCTACCTCACAAATATTGCATCACCTAAATTAGCCCAAAGGATCATTCAATTCCCTCCCAATAATTAATCCTCTCTCGAGCTCACAATAATATTGGGTTGCATGCTTATGTACGATTAATGAAATAAATCTCTCGATCTTATCCCAATTAACAATAGATAAAAAACATTATCATGACCACTAATAACATGCTTTCGAAATAATAATTAAGCACACAAATAAGAGACAAACACCATTTAAAGCAAAACACTAATCCATAAACTTCAATCCAAATATTTACAAAGCCTTAGAACCAAGAGTGTTCTAGCCAACAATCAACATAATTAAAGTCTTGAAAAATTTAAATGACAGAAAAATAAAACAAAAGGGAAAAAGAAAGCTTAGTCTCTTCTTGATGTGTTCTCCTCGTGAAGGGATTCTCCAAAGGTATGCCTCCTCTCCTCTTCTTCTTCTTTTCTAAAGTATGACTAGAGGGTTTATTTATAACTTGAAAATTAGGGCTAAAACTTCTAGAAAAAAATATTTCCAAAAATATAATTTCCTTTTCTCTCTTCAATTTCCAAATCTTATCCTTTCTCTTATTTTGACCAGAACATCCATAATCGACCAATAAATCAATGAAATCACAATCAAAATGAGCTTCACATGTGCATAAAAAACGTGTAAATTCCACCCGAATCAAACTCCCCCAAACTTAAAATGTTGTTGGTCCTAAAAAAACTAAGCACTTAGAGCAATGATGGTGGAATGATCACAATAGAATATTTAATACAAATCACACATGCAAAGTAAAATGTGGTGAGGTCTCTTTCTAAAAGTGCTTTCTCAATGGTGGTAATAGGCTCATCATTGCAATTCACACTCATAGATCAAAGAATGCACAAGTACACAACACATTGTGATGGGGAAACATAATCCAAATGCTCAAGTTCTCTACTCACATGATAAAGTGTTTCTCTCAAACACACAAACAAATTGAGGATATGAATGCACTCAACAAAACCAAGTTATGCTATGCAATCACCATAGTTTTCCCACATTCTACTTTCCATACCATTCAAGTGTTTGACAATGTGATCAATAGGGTTTAATCAAGGATGTAACATTGGCTCTTTGGACAAGGTGGGATGAATTTGGGAATTGTGACTCTTCTAGTGGAGGACAAAACTTGTTGTTTTACAATTTGTGCTTTCACTTTCAAAGCTTACAACCTCTATCCTCACTTTTCATTTTCTTTTCTTTTTCAAGCATTCATCACCTCATCTTTTTGAACCATTTTTATTTTAAAGCTTTTGGGGCTCTTTGTCCCTCTTTTCCTTTCCATTGATTTTCTTTTCATCTTTTCTCTTTTTCTTTAAACTTTTTCCAATTTCTCCTTTCACTAAAGATATTTAAGCACATGTTTATCCACTTTGTCTCTTATCCCCCACTAGATATAGGTATCAAAGGCTATAAAAGGCTAAGTGGTTAAAATTGTAGTTTGCCAAGAAAATAAGGAATTAGACTCAAAGGGGCTAACTACGGAAGATTACTTCGGTTTTCGGAAATTTTGGCTAAGTGGCTCTTTAGAACAAGATGACCTATATCATATCACAAAGTCTCACACAATCATGCTTTCAAAAAAGAACTTGGGCAAGTTCTAGGATCACTAGCAATAACTTAATCCACTCTCAAATGAACTAAACCAGATTACGTGTTCGATTTAGGGCTCAATTCTCACCGATTTATTCAATATAACTTTCACATTTTTCAAATGTCCCCAAACAACAACACATCATGTATTCATGCCATCAAAGATCAACAAATATGAACACAACATGATACTACTATCCATCACTAATCATGCATACATTCAAAACAAATAGATATCACCACAACTACTCAACTATGGATTTCAAAGATTACCCATGCTTACATTTCACCACAAATACACTACCTAACAATATGATCAAAGCCAACTCACCCAATATAAGCAAATAAGATGCAATCGTGCGCCGGTGCAAAATGTGACACAAGTAGAATGAAGAACCGGTGCAAGGGATAACAAACTAGTGAAGCAATAAAAAAAAATAACTCCGCCAAACATAGAAATTTACTATGTAAAAATTCTAAGTTTGGGGCTACAATTTGTTACCTTCCTCCTTGCACATCCAAAGCTTCTCAAAAGGATCACCATTGCACCAATTGCTCTCTCTTTCCAAGGTTGACTTTGATTTCCTCTCCATTCTTCAAGAAGTTAGATCCACAATGTTCATCCTCCACATCTACAAAAACGACTAAGCTATCAAAAAACTACTAAAAGCAAACAAAAATAAATGAAAGCAATAAAATCTTGGGTTGCCTCCCAAGTAGCGTTATTTTTAACGTCCTATGCCGGACGGATTCTCTTGAGATGATTATCAAGTCACCCCCTTATCATCCTTGTTCTTGAACTTCTTTCCCCATCCAACTTTCTTAAATCCATTGAAGCACCCACTAGCTAACCCATCCGGCTCTTCAATCATATCATAGGAAGTTGATTCCTCATTCAAACTCAAGCTTGCACAAATGGCTTTTCTTGAATTGGCCTTCTTGTTTATCTTCAAATCTTTGTCTTCCACCTTGGAGTTCTCTTTCACAAAATTGATCTTGGGCTCTTCTTCCATCTTCTCTTTCATGGGCATTGGATAGTGATCTTCCTTGGAATCCTCATACTCTTCATCCTCATCATCATCGTCATCGTCACATAATCTAACGACTTTATAGATGTTGAATGACACCTTCTCGTCACCAACATTTAGTTCGAGCTCTCCGTTTAGTACATTGATGATGGCTCCTCCCGTTGCTAGGAACTGTCTTTCCAAAATCGAGGGGATTGCCCTATCTTCCTCCATATCAAGTACCACAAAATCCACTGGAAAGATGAATTTTCCCACTTTTACAAGCACATCATCAACCGTGCCTAAGGGATATGCCATGGAGCGATCCGCCAATTGAAGATTCATGGTAGTGTGCTTCAACTCTTCTAAGCTAAGTGATTTGAAGAGTGATAATGGCATTAGGTTTATGCTTGCTCCAAGATCACACAAAGCACGATAAGTTCCCTCTTTGCTAATTACACAAGGCAATGTAAATGAACCGGGATCCCTAAGCTTTGGAGGTAGCTTAGCTCCTCCCGTTGCTAGGAACCGTCTTTCCAAAATCGAGGGGATTGCCCTATCTTCCTCCATATCAAGTACCACAAAATCCACTGGAAAGATGAATTTTCCCACTTTTACAAGCACATCATCAACCGTGCCTAAGGGATATGCCATGGAGCGATCCTCCAATTGAAGATTCATGGTAGTGGGCTTCAACTCTCCTAAGCTAAGTGATTTGAAGAGTGATAATGGCATTAGGTTTATGCTTGCTCCAAGATCACACAAAGCACGATAAGTTCCCTCTTTGCCAATTACACAAGGCAATGTAAATGAACCGGGATCCCTAAGCTTTGGAGGTAGCTTAGCTTGGATCGATGATGGAGCTACATTCCTCGGTGAGGTGAAACCGTCTCATACTCCACCATTTTTCTCTTCTTGCTCATAATCTCCTTCAAGAACTTAGCATAATGAAGCATTTGCTCAAGGGCCTCCGCAAACGGGTTATTGATGTGTATCTTTTTTAACATCTCCAAGAATTTAACGAACTTTGCATCTAAACCCGTCTTCTTGAGTCGTTGAGGGTATGAGATTGGAGGCTTGTATGGAGATGGAGGGTTGTAAGCATCATTCTCTTTCTCAATATCCTTTTCTTCAACTTTCCTTCCTTGTTGTTCCTCTTCACCATCTTCCTTTAGTATCAAGGGGCCTTCATAGCTTGTGCCACTTCTCAACTTGATTGACTTACATTTCTCTTTGGGGTTCAATTCCGTGGTTGAGGGGAATTGACCCGGCTTGTGTTGATTTCCAACCATAGTAGCAATTTGCCCACTTGAATCTCAATGGCTTTCACATCATTCTTGATTCCCATCACCTCATTTGCCAAATGACCAATTTTCTCATCTTGGCTTTCAATCTTTTGCCAAGTCCTTGTCACTAAGTTATTCGTCTTTCCCATGAACTTCTTGGTTTCTGCCATGAAAGTTGTGAACATCTCTTCCATGGTAAGCTTTGACGAATGCTCAACAATCATTCCGTCTCTCACATGAAAATTTGGTGGAGGTTGAATGGCATTTCTTGGATCGGCATAAGAAAGGTTCTCATGATGCCTTAAACTGGAGTAATATTTGTTCGGATTAGGAAGATGATGGTTCTCACGACTTTGCCTTTAACCCCAACCTCTTTCTCTAAAAATTCGATCACTTTGGTTGTTCATGTAATGGGCCTCCTCGTATTGTGCATCATTAGGCTCCACTAGTGCTTTGGCCGTCATCAAAGAGATCAACTTATCCACTTTGTTGGATAAATTGGCATTTTCTTTCGAATTTTGAGTAGAAGTTATCCTTCGGTTTTGCCTTCGTTCGCATGGCCATTGATTCCCATTTTTAGCTATCTCCTCCAAAAGAACGTATCCTTCCTCCGTAGTCTTCCCCAATAAAGATCCTCCTCCCACCGAAGCATCCACCATTCCTCTAGTTCGGTGGTCCATTCCATTGTAGAAGTAGCAAATGAGTTGGTCTCGTGAGAAACCATGTTGTGGGCAACTTCTAATCAAGTCCTTGAAACGCTCCCATGCTTCAGCTAGAGACTCATCATCATCTTGCCTAAACAAAGATATCTCCCCTCGAATTTGAATGGTCTTGCTCGGAGGGAAATACTTCATCAAGAATGCATCAACCAAGTCGTTCCAATTTTCGATGGTCCTCAAATCAAGGGGAAAAGGTACCATTGCTTAGCTCGGTCTCGGAGGGAGAAAGGGAATAATTGCAATCGGATGTAATCTTGAGGAACCCGGTTGATCTTAACCGTCCCACTTATCTCGAGGAATTGAGATAAGTGGAGGTTGGGATCCTCCTTGGAAAGTCCTCCGAATTGATCGTTTTGCACCATAACAATCAAGGCCGGCTTGAGCTCGAAATTGTGAGCATCTACGGGTTCCCTACCCGCTCCTCCGTATTGCCTCGGAATCAGACGAAAATGATCTCTTAGAATCAGACCATTTTCCTCATTCTCAATCGGATTTTCTTCAACCCTCCGGTGAAGGTTATCTCTCACGGCTCTTTGTGGTCGGTTTCCTCCGTTCCTATTAGGCTCTACTATCCCACCGACATCCTCTTGATTTCCTACTTCCTCCTCAACCTCTTCTACAATCGGATTTTCTCTTCTATTCATTTCTTCTAACTCAACTCTTCTTCTTTCGGCGTTTCTTCTTTGACAATTGGCTTCAATCTCCGATTCTAGAGGCAACAATTCTTGATGGTTCCTCCTAGATCTCGTGATCATAAGCTATGTCTATCAAATGTTCAAAAGAGAGTGAGAATCAGAAGCAAAATATGAAATAATAAACACAAATATTTTTGGGATTTTTTAGGATAAAGAAAGCAAATAGAGTGTCTAGACTAAAACTCTATCAACCTACACTCTAGAACTACAAAACCTCCCCGGCAACGGCACCATAAACTTGATTCATGTATTATCTAACACTAAAATACACAACCGCAAGTATATAATGTCTATCGTAGCATGATAAGTACAAGGTCGATCCCATAGGGAGGTGTAGTGTAAAAACGTATTTTGTTGATTGAATTCTAAATAGACGATGATCGAAAGTTTGTAGTGTTGATTACCCTAAGATTGTCTACTAAATGTCACACATAAACAATAAAGAGTAACAAGGAAATTCGATCAAAGTTCATGCAAATCACGAAAATAAAGTAAATACGAGTGAAGTTCAAATAAGAGAAAATAGGTTCCAAGGCATTTGCAATATTAAAATATTCATCTATGGTTAATGATTCATTGAAATGACAATTAAGTTTGTCCTCTTATAAGGTTGACCACTAAAGAAGAATTAATCAATCTCTCGATCTAACTAATCCAAAGGAAAATACAATACAAGTTCGTATCTCTACCTCACAAATATTGCATCACCTAAATTAGCCCAAAGGATCATTCAATTCCCTCCCAATAAGTAATCCTCTCTCGAGCTCATAATAATATTGGGTTGCATGCTTATGTACGATTAATGAAATAAATCTCTCGATCTTATCCCAATTAACAATAGATAAAACACATTATCATGGCCACTAATAACATGCTTTCGAAATAATAATTAAGCAACCAAATAAGAGACAAACACCATTTAAAGCAAAACATTAATCCATAAACTTCAATCCAAATATTTACAAAGCCTTAGAACCAAGAGTGTTCTAGCCAACAATTAACATAATCAAAGTCTTGAAAAATTTAAATGACAAAAAAATAAAATAAAAGGGAAAAAGAAAGCTTAGTCTCTTCTTGATGTGTTCTCCTCGTGAACGAATTCTCCAAAGGTATGCCTCCTCTCCTCTTCTTCTTCTTCTTTTCTAAAGTATTACTAGAGAGTTTATTTATAACTTGAAAATTAGGGCTAAAACTTCTAGAAAAAATATTTCAAAAAATATAATTTCCTTTTCTCTCTTCAATTTCCAAATCTTCTCTCTTTCCTTTTTCTTCAAATTTCCTTTTCTTCTCTCGGTCACTGGCTTGGGGCTCAAGTTGCATATTGGGCCCCAATTATTTTTTTGAATAAATTTGGCTCGTTTTACCCACGAACTCGATTTCTTCCTTCGTTGACTTCACTGAAAATTAGGTATGTATTTTTACCTTCCAAAATAGTCATTTTTCCTACAAAAACGACAAAACACCACATTTCTCTTATTTTGACCAAAACATCCATAATCGACCAATAAATCAATGAAATCACAATCAAAATGAGCTTCACACACTACAAAAAAAATTGCTTTTAAGGACACATAAAAATGTTATAATAAAATATCTATAATCACACTTTATCTATTATCACATTTATTTTATGTGTGGTCTAAAGTCGTGTGAGGATAGACTAATGAGATATAATCACAGGAAATAAAGTAGATGTTATCACACTCTGTAAACTGAAGGAGAAATCGATCACCTCAACTTTAAGTTTTAGAAAATTTCTAAGAGTTCTTCTGATGCGAATGATGCTATAGCTGTTGGTAAGTCTAATAATCATGGTATAGGTTATGATGGTGAAATTGCTTCCATTTTTGAAAATTTTGGAAAACTTGTTAAATTTGTGAAGGTAAATGTTAACAAATCTGATGTAACATCTGCACAAACAGATTGTCACAAGGTCAAAAGGAAGTCTATTTGTCATTATTGTCTTAAATATGGTCATATTCGTCAAAAATATTTAAAAATCTGAGAAGTGAATTTATGCTTCCCAAAGTGACTTCACATTCAAAGAAACATTTTATGAGATCTTCTAGGAAGTCAACTGTTACCTGTAATGTTGTTCACACCTCCTTAAAAGCATATTTACCTAGTCTATTGTATTTTGATAGTGGTTGTTCTAGACATATGACAGGACAAATAGACTACTTATTTGATTATATGACCTTCAATGGTGGTAATGTTACATATGGTGGTGGATCAAAAGGAAAGATATAGGAAAATGAAATTTGAATGTTGAAGGTTTTCCTAAGCTTAAAAACGGTTTGCATGTTGATAGCTTACTTGCTAATTTGATTAGTATTAGTTAACTTTGTGATGATAATTTGCATGTAAAATTTGACAATAAGTCATGCTATGTTCTTGATGAAGATGAAGATTATTTAATGACTGGTACTAGGTCAGCAGATAATTGTTATCTTATTGGAACAAATGTATGTAATTGTCAAAACATGATGAAAATGTCTTATGGCACCAAAGATTAGGACATGCAAATTACAGGGCAATGGAGAAACTAATCAAACCAGGTGTTGTTAAAGGATTACCAAAACTGAAGTTTTAGAATACCCTTGTATATATGTGAATCATGCCAGAAAGGTAAGCAGGTAAGAATGCCGCATAAAGTGCTGTCACATTGTTCTACACATCGATGCTTTGAATTATTGCACATGGATTTGATGGGTCCTATGGAAACTGAAAGCATTGGAGGAAAAATATATTCTTTAGTTGTGGTAGATGATTTCTCTAGATATACCTGGATTGAGTTTTTAAGAGATAAATCTGAAACATTTGCTGCATTTAAAGTTCTCTATAAAAGGTTAAAAAATGTGTTTAACTTGAAAGTTGGTTGTATTAGAAGTAATCATGGTAGGGAATTTGAAAATAACATGTTTAATAATTTTTGTGATAAGAAAGGTATCTTGCAAAGAATATTCATCTCCTAAAACTTCACAACAAAATGGAATTGCTGAAAGAAAAACCAGAATTTTACAAGAAATGGCAAGAGTTATGCTTTTATCTAAAAGTCTTTCTAAAATATTTTGGGCTGAAGCTTTGAATACTGCATGTCATATTATTAATAGAGTCTATTTTAGATCTGGCACTACTCAAACACCTTATGAGATTCTGAACGTTAGAAAACCAAATGTGAAGTATTTTCGTGTATTTGGTTGTGTGTGTTATATTTTGAATGATAGAGATCAACTTCATAAGTTTGATTCTAAAAGTGATAAAGTTTCTTTTTAGTCTATTCTAGAAATAGTGAAGCCTATAGAGTTTATAACCTTATGACTAACTCTGTTCAAGAATTTGTTAATGTTGTGTTTGATGATGATAAAGGTCTTACATATGACAAAGATGAAGAAGATGTATCAGAAAATGACTAATAATTCTGAGGATACACTGAAATCTGAAAATATTGCACCAAATGCTAACACATCTGGAGCAACATCTATAGAACAGTCAGTTGCAACTTCACAGAATGATCAGTACGTTCCAAAAAGGGATCATTCTTCAAAAATTGATAAAATTCATCCTTCTTACCAGATCATAAGTGATGCTACATTTGGAGTGCAAACAAGAGGAAGAGTTAGATCAAATAAGGTTGATGTGGTAAGAACAATATACATGTCTTCTATTTGCAATGTTGTGAATGCAGAGTGTTACTATTCTGATATTGAACCTTAAAATGTTAATGATGCATTAACTGGTGAAAATTGGATAAATGTTATGTATAAGGAACTTAATCAGTTTGAAAGAAATGAAGTAGGACACTTGTTCCAAGACTTACACTACAGGAAATTTGAGAAATCGTGACGAGAACAATTCGTCATAAAAACATCATTTTTCGTCACAAAATGTGTTTGGTTTCGAAATTTTGTTGTCGCAAAGAATGTCGCCGTATGTGCGTCGCATTAGGTAAATGTGACGTTATTTGAATTCGTCGTCAAAAGTTATCTTTTGGTGACGCTAAAGTTCACTGTCGCTATATCATTTCATCTATGGTGACGATTAAATTGTCACGTTTGACATTGAATTTTGTCACTAAATATGGTCTTTTGTCACTAAAAGTTCAACTATAAACGACGATTTGATTTATCGTCACTAAAATATTAATTTGTTGTGACGATTATCCATTTCCTATCAACTTTGTCAAATTTTAATGACGAAAATTTCATCACAATTAGATTCACTATTTTGTCATAATTTATATAGTTCGTCATCAAAGAGTTCAACTTTACATGACGATTTTATTTATTGTCACTAATATATTAATTTTTAGTGACGATTTATTCAATTTCTACCAACTTTTTCTAACACTAGTGACAAAATTATTGTCACAATTAGATAAAATATTTCGTCAAATTTTAGAAACTTCGTCACCAAAGAGTTTCACGTTAGTGACGAAATTTTAATTGTTGGTATATGTATCTGTATAATGACAACACAATGCGTCATGAAAGGGTAATATTTAGTGACAAAATATTTGTGGTCGCTAAATAGTGTAGAAAGGATGACAAATCATTTTGTCATAATAAAATATTATTAAGTGACGAATATGATAGTTGTTACTAAATTATTAGATATAATGGCAATGTATATTTCGTCATCTTTTAAATATTTCATCACAAAAGAATTACACCATTGTAACGATTTTTATCGTCGTCATATGCCTATATATATAATGACAATGCAATTCGTCATTAAATGGCAATATTTTAGTGACAATGACATTTGTCATAAACAAAAATTAAATATAGCGATAACATATATCATCATTACTAATCAGTATACAGTGACAATGTCCTTTGTCATTAATTGAATTGTTAGCCAGACGAATAATTGTCCTGAAATGACTTTTTTTTTATTGTGATTTTAGTTGAAGATACCTAATATTAATTCAATATATTTATAATTGACAAAAGTTATTATCATGATGAACTAATTTAATTACTAAATTATAGTAATAAATAAATAATTACATCAATAACTAAATTGAAGGTGGTAAATAAATTTAAATTTTATGATAAGATGAGAGATACAATGAACTAAATTGTACAAAAAGTCAAAAGCAACAAAAATAAATATAAATATAAAAAATATTCTCCTAAATCTAAAAGACTTATCTCTTCTCATCAGACAATCAATTCACAAGTTTCTTCGAGGTACCTCTTATATAGCTCACTTCTACCTGGAGTGCACCCGTACAAATTTTAGATACTTTCAACTTTTCGTTTGCCTCAAGTAGTTCCATTTGCAATTGGTTAGAAACATCATCTGAAACATTTCGTCTAATGGACAAGAGGTAGGGGTGACATTATACCTCCAAATTTGAACCAAGAGATGTTGCTTTTGGATTAGTTGCTGATTTCCTTCTTTACAAAATTTCAATGCCAAGTGTACATCTTTCAAGTGACCCCATTTCGGCGGCCTCAGAAGGCCTAAAACAACATAGACAAGGAAAACTCGTGACTCTGATATTTAAACAATCAAGGATCATTAGGGAATATAGGGAATACTGTTCATAGCTCTGATGAAACAATTTAATTCTAAAGTTTGAAAATTCATTTTCATATATTTAGAAATTATAATCACCCACCCATCACCCCCACGTTAAGGTTAAGGGAATAAGGGTGCTACCATGTAATAGATAATTATGTTTGCTAATTTTTCACGTATAAATATTAATATACTGGTCCTTGATTACTTTAGTTGATATTAAGTGACAAACATTGGGTGATAGTGATATTGTGTCCATATTGATTAAAGTGACTTATAAATATGTATTTTAAAGTTTCAAGAGATGGGGTGTGATTGCAAAGAAATATACGAACTAATACTAAAACTAATATGATATTGTATGTGAATTAATACTATATATATTTCTGCAAACAATTTCTATATAATGATGAAAATTAATATCGTCATGAAAATATATATTTTTTATGACGTTAATGTCATCATCAATTATTATGAAAATTGTCCCCAAATATTAGTGTGACACAAATATTCTGTCACTAAATATCTCGAATAATTAATGACAAAAAATAGTATTGTCATGAAAATATATGTTTTTGTGACGTCGAATATCGTCATCAATTATTATTAAAATCGTCACCAGTTAATTTTGTGACGAAAACATTTTGCCACTAAATATTTTGAATAATTAATGATGAAAAATAATATCGTTATGAAAATATATTTTTCATGATGTCAAATGTCGTCATCAATTATTATGAAAATCGTCACCAATTAATTTTGTGACGAAAACATTTTGCCACTAAATATCTCGAATATTTAATGATGAAAAATAATATCGTCATGAAAATATATTTTTCATGACGTCGAAGGTCGTCATCAATTATTATGAAAATCGTCACCAATTATTAGTGTGACGAAAATATTTTGTCACTAAATATCTCAAATAATTAATGACGAAAAATAGGATTGTCATGAAAATATATTTTTTATGACGTCGAATATCGTCATCAATTATTATTAAGATTGTCACCAATAATTTTCTTGACGAAAATATTTTGTCACTAAATATTTCGAATAATTAATGACGAAAAAGAGTATTGTCATTAAAACATACTTTATATGACGTCGAATAGCGTCATCAATTATTATTAAAATCGTCCTGAATTACAATTGTGCCAAAAATATTTTGTCACTAAATATTTTGAATAATTAATGACGAAAAATAATATCGTCATGAAAATATATTTTATATGACGTCGAATGTCCTCATCAATTATTATTAAAATTGTCAAGAAAAAATATTTTTCACGATGTCGAATTTCGTCACCATTTATTACTGAAATCGTCACATATTATTATTGTGACATATTTATTAACATCGTCATGAAATATTCAAATTTGTGACGAAATAAATTACAAAGGGTGACAAATTTAAATTTTGTCACAATTTGTAGTACTTTAATGACGAAAAATAAAATTTGTCGCGTTTAAGTAACAAATTGTGACGATTTTTTTGTCGTCGCAAAAAAATTCCACACGAAATGTGTGATTTCCTGTAGTGTTAGTCATACTAATGTCATTGGAACAAAGTGGATTTATAAGAATAAAACTGATGAGTCTAGAAACATTGTTAGGAACAAAGTTATGTTAGTTGCACAAGGTTACACCCAAGTTGAAGGTGTTGATTTTGATGAAACTTTTGCACATTTTGATGAAAGCTATGTTAGATTATTGCTAGCAATTGCATATTTTATTGACATTAAACTTCATCGAATGGATGTAAACGCTGCTTTTGAACAACCTAAAGGGTTTGAAGATCCACAATACCCTGACCATGTGTACAAACTAAATAAAGTTTTGTATGGTCTAAAACAAGCTCTTTAAAGCATGGTATGGTAGACTTACTGACTTTCTTTTAGAATATGATTTTATTAGAGGAGAAGTCGATAGAACTTTGTTCATTAAGCACACTGGAGAAGATTTACTTATTGCTCAAATATATGTTGATGACATTGTGTTTGGTTCAACTTGTGATATAATGTTGAATAAATTTGTTGAGGCAATGACTGCAACATTTGAGATGAGTATGGTTGGAGACTTGAATTACTTTTTAGGTCTTCAAATCAAGCAATGTAAGGATTGCATTTTCTTCTCTCAAGGTAAGTATGATAGGAACTTAGTCAAAAGGTTTGATCTTGATAGTTCAAAAGATATGAAAACTCTTATGGGATCTACTTTGAAACTGTGCAAAGACAATGCTGGAAATGATGTTGATCCAGCATTGTATAGATCCATGATAGGTAGTTTGCTTTATCTGACCTCTACTAGACATGCTATTGTGTATAATGTGTGTGTTTGCGCTAGGTACCAAGCTAATCCAAAAAGAGTCTCACCTGAATGCTGTGAAAAGGATAATCAAGTATGTTTCAAGTACAAGTGACTTAGGGATTTGGTACACTAAAGACACCAACAACATTTTGATAGGCTACAGTGATGTTGATTGGGCCGGAGACATAGATGATAGAAAAAGTACGAGTGGAGGATGTTTCTACATGGGGAACAATCTTGTATCATGGCACATCAAGAAACAGAATTGTGTTTCATAATCCACAGTTGAGTCAGAATACATAGCTACAGAAAGTTGTTGCACACAACTCTTGTGGTTGAGTAAGATGTTCCATGACTATGGTATACTGAAGTAATTAACACTTATTAAGAACGTACCTTGGGGGAAAGGTAGTTTTTCCCCCCTTTTCCTCTACCACCTTCCCCTAGGCTCGGTCTAGGGCCCATCTTCCTCATTCCAGCCCATCTCCCTAGATACTCGGCCTCAGTTACCATTTCCCAACTACAACTTCCCTCCAAAATCGGAGGCCTCTTCTTGACTAAGACTCAGTCCTAGTAGTCTTGTGCTTGTGCCAGGGATATGGGCCGAGGGTTAGGCCTGTCTCTTCCATTCCTTTCTCCAGACTCGGACCCACTTCTCTTTACTATTATCAAGTTGGGCCACTTCATGGACTTTTTCTCATTACAATTGGGCTCCTAAGAGGCCCATTGAACTATTACAAAATATATAATCAAGGGTTTATTAATCATCTCATAAAGTGAATATAAATATTTAGTGAGGATAACTCATCGTTTATCCACGTGTCGTCACCTCATAGGGCGACATATTTTGACTGCATCAACCACTGCCCCTTACTCTCGTAAAGTATCTCAAACTTACGAGAGTAGGAAGGAATAAATGAGTTAGCCTCAGTATCTCCAAATATAAATCGTCAATCATATTTCATTAAGGCTTTTCTTAGCCATAAGAATTGTTGGAATCAGACCCGGAAAAGGGTGTCATATAACTCCAAAAAAGTGACATCAATCGTATTCACTTAAGGCTTTTCTTATCCTTTAAAAATAAAAATCACTGAAATCAAACTTTGAAAAGCGCAGTATAACGCTCTAGAAAAATTATACCCCTCAGAACCCTCGAGTCCTGGGGAGCTTAGAACCTCTCGACCCCCGGAGTCGAGTCGGTGATTTTTTCCTCCGAACCTTCCAGTAGCAAATCTTTCAAGTTCACCTTTAAGTGACGCCTCGTATTTCGTATATGGAGGTGTCTCAAATGCCCTTGTCATGATGAGCCTAAAAGGCTGCACACCCTCGGTTTCTTCCACATTTCTCATCCTTACACTTCTCTATCCCATCTTTCGAATCAGAAGACCTGAAGGTCCTCAAGGACCCCGAGGTTTAACCAACTTCAAATCATATAAGAAATTATGGCCATATATTGGCCTTAGGTTAGGGTTATTCCTTCTTTAAACATCAAAATCTTATAAGTGTTTCTCACTTAAAATCTCGTAATCTAGCCACATTAAGGCTTAAAATCAAAGTGGTTCGTACACTGAACCTCAAAATCTTATAAGTGTTTTCTCATTTAAAAACCTGGCCTCAAATAATGTTCACTATTGAACCTTAGAATTGAGAAGGACTCTTTAGCTAACTTCCATCGGCCTCGTGGCCTCAAATCAAGTTCATCATTGGACCTCAGATTTATGAGGGACTCTCTAACTCCCCTCGGCCTCAGATCAAGTTCATCATTGAACCTCAGAATTGTGAGGGGCTCTCTAACTCCCCTCGGCCCCAAGTCAAGTTCATCATTGAACCTCAGAATTATGAGGGGCTCTCTAACTCCCCTCGTCCTCGTGGCCTCAAATCAAGTTCATCATTGAACCTCAGGATCTCTCAAGTGTTTCATCACTTGATATTTCGAAGAATTTAGCCATATCGTTGCTATTCAAGTTTAAGTAATCCACTTGGATCTCGAGTAGGATGAGGGAGTCTCTAGCTTCCCTCGACCTCGTGGCCTCATTTTTGACCTCGTGGTCTCAAGTTTGAAATGGTCATCAAGACCTCAATTATCAATCAGAAAACTGATAACAATCAATATTCAGAAGCGATGATTTTTTCGAAAAGGAAGCCTCATTGATTATTAATGAATGTCTATATAGGCCATAAACAACTTACGTCAGTCTCATTTAAAATCTAATTATAGTAAAACCTAATGGGGAACATTTCGGGGACAAGTTATGTCACTCCCCTTCATGTCCTCTCAATACCGGGGTAACTCGGTAAGGCCCTCCTCGGTTAGGCTTAGAGCTTACCAGCGTGTTTCAATGCATTAGCCCTTCGAAGGACTAAGTCTCCAACTTCAAATGACCTCAGGGTTACTATCTTATTATACACATTTCTTATTCTGCTCTGGCATATATCTCTTCCATGCTCTCATTCTGTGTTTATCTCGTGTTCGATATGTCTGCACGTTCTCACGAATTCCTGCATCTAGACTATACAGAGGTGCTAGAATAGAAATACATCTTTTCTAGGCTTTGTGCTCATATAAACTCATATATCGTATTTTCATGTGTTAGGAAAAATAGTTCATATGAGTTTTCCCAATGCATAAATCATTTTCAAATACATAACTCTTTAGAATAGTTTATCAAAGTATGCTCGTAAATCATATCTAAAGTGTTAGGAAAGACGTGCTCACACAAATTTGTGAAGATTATCAAAGTGTTTTCATCACATCTCATAAATTTTCGAATATGCATTGAAGATAAACATACATTTTGATAGAATTTATCTCAAAAATTCTAAGCATGCATCTCGGCTCATCAAAAATCAAAGCATTCATCACAGATAAGCATACTTTTAACATAATTTATCTCAAAGATTCTAAGCATGCATCTCAACGTGTGAATTGCCTACTCATGCTTCTAAGATTTCCAGTCAATTGTGTAAGCTCAGGAGGACCATGCTTAATTTAATGGAAAAATAAGTTTGGATCATATATGTCAATCTCATAAAGACATGCCCATAGTAATATCAAATTAATACAAAAGATTTAATATCTTAGACTTTATTAAACATTTGTACTAACATGTGGTACCGATATACTCATCATATCTCTACTAGCCCTTGGGGCCCTGAATACCCCTCTAGAACCTCCAACATTTCCAGCACCTTCATCACATTTAAACAGTTCTGAACATAATCTCTTTATCACACTTATAATTACCGACACTTAAGGATCGCCTCAGGGCATATAAAAATGATGGTTTCAATCAATAATATAAGATAAAACACTTCATTAAATAGTCGAATGCATTCATTTCAAACATCTTCGCCACATTCATCTTGCACTCAACACATATCATGATTCATTTAATAATATCATCTGTAAGGTGATTTAAATTTACTCAATCATAATCAAGTGTTTTATAAATAAATTATTCTCCACACTTAAACTCATGCATATTAACAAGCTTTATTCAAGCATCATATAAGTATTACATTTCACACTAGTATAAATAACTAGCAAGGAGATTGCATGTTACTTAGTATTTCCTTCACAGGTTAATTTCTCAAAACTAATTCTAAATCACTCATCAATCAATTCTCTTTCTTCAAGCAATATTAAAATTTCGATTGACACAAAAATGCAGAGATACCTCCCTTAAGTTGTCAAGTATGCATCGGTTGAGTGCATTCATTCCCCCCTCTTTTTTGTGAAGCGAAATTCATCTTCCTCTTTTTTCGCATTTCTCCTGAACATTGCTATTTTTTCCAATGCACGAGTCATAATCATTTTCCTCAGAAAAAACAAGTGAACCATTGGGTGATTAAATCATTCACATTTCAATAATTGGATCCAGAATTCATTAGATATATTCTAGTTCAGTGTACAAATTATTCTAGGATGATTCAAATTTACTCCATCACAATCACGCATTCTTATCTATCACATATAAATTATTCTTCTCACTCAAATTCATCATATCAATGAGCCCTATTCAAGTATATGATTAGTATCAATCAATTAGCCAAGAGATTGCATGATACCTCATATCTCACATTTTTCACATCATAATGACTAAGAGATGAACACTACCGCAAATCTTAGTGCATATTTGACTTGTTCCTTGAACATAATAGTTTAGAAATGACTATTGATGCAAATATTCACATATCCTCATGCTAGATTTATATTTGTCATACGGACTAATTTTTTAGACGTAATTATGACTAGTTCATCAATCATAAGTGCATTTTCAAGCAATATTTCAATTTTGATTCATATAGAAAGAGTAGTGATACCTCCCTCAAGTTGTCCAACATGAATTGTCTGAATCCTTCTATCCGCAGACTCCATTTCCCCGTCATCTTTGTGTAGCAAAATTCAACTTTCAACGCACTTCCCTCAAGTATTGAAGTTTTTTCAATATCAGAGTCACAAGTGTTTTTCCTCAGCAAAAGTAAATAAATCATTAGGTGTCAAACTATTTACATTCAACCTTAATACTTAATTTATATTACAAAAATTCTAAATTTGTTGTCTTGAATATTCCTCCTTGCTCAGTAAGGAAATAAAAAAATAAAAAAAATTAAAGCCTCAAATAACAAAATTGTACACATATGCATATCTCATTCTCCGATTAAAGATTTTTTGAGGTAAAAATCAAATAAACTAGCTTTAGAAGCCCATTTTATCACTTAGAACAACACCTTAAAAACTAACAAGGATTCCTGTGGTCTATCATTCTTTACATATATGAGACGTCATTGTCCTTAATTCTTTTTTTCTCAACACATTAATATTCGTTCCACGCACTTAAAGTTCTTCATTTAGGACTCATAATTCATCTCAATCAAGACCGTACAATCATATGTTTAAGAAAATTTCAGCAAATATCTCCAATAAGATACCAAGCACCTCTCAAGTACACATGCTCAGTCCCCCGGTTCATGATTCTGTAATAATTGTTCTTCATTAAAATTTTATCAGGCATAATTTTCTAGATTTCTCTCCTCTAAGTCATTATCCTTTTAAGAAGAGTGAATTCATAATACTACAAAGGCAGCGGAGAATATGACTTTAGAAGTTGATGTATGCAATGAAAGATACTAAAAGACGTCCGAGTTTATATCTCAGAAAACAGCCTTATTACATGACTTCCAAGAACAGACTGATAAAGTCAGTGTATAATATGGGTTGTGCCTCAGATTTTGCACGAGAGGGTACTGTTGGAGCACAATTTAGATTCGTTACCCTTGAAGATCGAGACGTTGATTCCACTACTGGTCTTCTAGCCTGTCTCCCAACCTCGCTCGAACACCGGGTGGACGGCGCGCTATCAAACGTGGAGAAGGTGCCTCAGTTTCGTCTCCTTAAAACTATTTTGAGGCTCCTATTTATAATCTCCATAAGTTCATGGGCCAGACTAGGGATCCATTAGAAGGTATAGGGTTTGGGCTTCTTACAGGCCCAAATACTCTTATGTTCAGCCCAGAACATATAATTTGGCCCGAGAACATTAATTCATTCCACTGGAGAATTAATGTTGCACTCCCGTCCTATCCCGAACGAATCAGGGATTCTATTAGACTTCATAATTCCCCGTGTTTTAAGATATCGCACGTCCATTAATTATTAAAGCTTCTGACTTCTTTAAATAATTAATTTCTATAATTCCTTGAGTAGTACCACTCAACCTTGTTGTCGTACGAATTAAATCCACCTACAGGGTTTAATACGAAAATCCTTTATGAGTTTCCTCAAGGGGACATCATCAGCCTGGATGTACAAGACACGGTACCCTAATGCCAATAAGTAGACATCATGCGAGCGATGCCACTACCCAAAATACGGAGCGTGAAGAATCTACCAAGATTCTCACCTATGGTACATCAAAGTAGTGAACAAGCACCGCACACATCTAAATATCACACTTAGGGTTAAGAATCATAAAAGTCACCAAGACCTCTAGTTCTTCATAACAGTCCGAAGAGAAGAATGTGTCTTATTTGTGATCCATTCAATACGCCACAGCGCACTAGTATAAACTAATGGCCAAGACAAACCAATAACAAGTTTAAACTACAACTTAAACCAATAGTTTTTTCCATAACTATCTCAGTTGTGAATATTGTTTATATCTTACAAGGAACTGACAATGTGATCTTCTGTGTGACTACAAACCCACCACATCGTCTACAATGCAAGATAACCAGACATACAAGTAATCACAAAGAATGCAATAATGTGAAAAAACATTTAATTCAGATAGAAGGAAATCGAATATACGTCACAAAAGCCCATTAAAAGTTTGATTTACAGTATACACCAACAATCTCCCACTTATGCTAAAGCTTAACTTTTAGTATACACATAAAGACATCAACATTTCTCCCACTTATACTCAAAGTCTAGCTTGTAATACATCGTAAACCAAGACCCTCTACATGTTTCTCAAAGACTTTTATTGCCAGCGTCTTTGTGAAAGGATCAGCCAAGTTATCCAACGACGCAATCTTAGCTACAGCCACATCTCTTCAATTTACGATATCTCGTATAATGTGGTACTTTCGCTCTATGTGTTTACTTGCTCTGTGGGCTCTAGGTTATTTCGAGTTTGCCACTGCCCCACGTTATCACAATAAACAGTGATACACATCGGCATACTCTGAGATACCCCTAATTCCAGAAAGAAATTACGCAGCTAGACAGCCTCATTTGCGGCCTCTGAGGCAGCTACGTACTCGGCTTCCATAGTGGAGTCCGCGATGCATTTCTGTTTCACACTTCTCCAAGATATGGCTGCGCCTCCCAGCATAAACACATAACCCGAGGTTGACTTCCGTTCATCTCGATCAGCTTGGAAATCTGAATCGGTATAACCCAAAGGAATCAAACTATTTGACTGGTATACTAGCATATAATCTCGAGTCTTTTTCAAGTACTTGAGAATATGCTTAACAGCAGTCCAGTGTGCTTGACCAGGGTTAGACTGATATCTTGCTACCATGCCGATTGCATAGCAAATATCAGGCCTCGTACACAGCCTCGCATACATAAGGCTTCCTACAGCCGAAGCATAAGGAACCTTAGCCATCTCCTTATGTGTCTTAGGACACATATCTTTAGATAGAAGGACTGCATGTCTGAAAGGTAGTACACCCTTCTTGGAATTCTGCATGCCAAAACGAGCAATAACAGTATCAATGTAAGACGCTTGAGATAAACACAACATTCTCTTTTTTCGATCACGAGTGACCTTAATACCAAGAATGTACGATGTTTCTCCCATATCCTTCATTTGAAACTGTTCTGAAAGCCATACCTTTACGTCTGATAATACTTTCACATTGTTGCCAATAAGAAGAATATCATCTACGTATAGTACTAAGAACACCACTACGTCTCTGTCACTCTTCTTGTACACACAACTTTCATTTTGACATTGTTCAAATCCAAAAGATTTGATCACCTCGTCAAAACGAATGTTCCAAGACCTGGAAGCTTGTTTTAGCCCATAAAGAGACTTTTTCAGCTTCCAGACTAGATGCTCTTGGTCTTTCTTCACATAACCCTCGGGTTGCTGCATATAGATGTCCTTATCCAAATTTCCATTAAGGAAAGCTGTCTTGACATCCATTTGCCAAATCTCATAGTTCATGTGATTAGCTATGGATAAGAGAATCTGGATCGATTTTAGCATGGCTACTGGTGAGGAGGTCTCGTCATAGTCGATTCCTTCTTTCTAAGTAAAACCCTTTGCCACCAACCGTGCTTTAAAAGCAGTAATCTGCCTATCAGACCCTCTCTTACATCTGTAGACCCACTTACACCCAACGGCTTTCTTGTCGTGGGAAAGTTCACTTAGGTCATACACTTCCATAGCATCCATAGATTCAATTTCTGAATCCATGGACTTGTGCCAAGACTCTGCATCTTTGTCTTTGATTGCCTCTTTGTATGTCCAGGGGTCGTTATCATCATGTTCATCGCTTGGAATCAAGTCCATAGACTCTCCCACAAACATGAAATGATCAGGTTGGCGAACAACCCTCCCACTACGACGAGGCAATGTATACAAAGGTTCATCAGAGTCGCCATGTTGTGCAGTCTCTTGTGGTATTTCCTCTTGCACACTTGGTGTGCCATTGTCTCCTCTCAACTCATTTAGAATGATCTCAGTATTGGACTTATGCTCATTCATATAGTCTTCTTCTAAAAATCGGACATTGGTACTCACCACCACCCTCTGATCATTAGGACTATAAAAATAACCACCTCTCGTTCCCTTAGGGTATCCTACAAACAAACGTACTTCAGTTCTAGGTGCCAACTTATCAGCTTCCTTGTTCAGCACATGTGCTGGACAACCCCAAATCCAAATGTGGTTTAGACTAGGCTTTCGCCCAGACCACAATTCAATCGAGTTTTTTGGAACCACTTCAGAAGGTACATAATTTAGAAGGTACACTGCTGTTTCCAAGGCATAACCCCAAAAAGAGGTAGGTAATGAAGCATAACTCATCGTCAATCTCACCATATCTAATAGAGTCCTATTCCTTCTCTCAGCCACGCCATTCTGTTGCGGAGTACCAGGCGCGGAGAGCTGGGATCCAATCCCGTTCTCTAATAAGTATTGCCTATATTCATTGCTAATGTACTCGCCACCACGATCAGATCGCAGTGACTTGCCAAAGCATTCAGACTTGTGGCGCATCAGATAGATGTATCCATATCTTGAGTAATCGTCAATGAAAGTGACGAAGTACTCAAAGCCTCATCTAACTTGAACAGTCATAGGCCCACACAAATCAGAGTGAATCAATTCCAACACATCATTAGCCCTATTAACCTTGGCCTTAAAAGGCCTCGAGGTCATCTTGCCTTCCAAACAGGATTCGCAGACTCAGAATGGTTCCACTTGGAGAGACTCCAAAAACCCACTACTTACTAGTCTTTGAATCCTTCTTAGGTTGATATGACCCAATCTTAGATGCCAGAGGTATGTTTGATTCCACTTAGAAGGTTCCTTTCTCTTATTTAATGATGATGATGAATGAGCTTTAGTCACAGTATGATATGCACACGTAATAGTATAAAGATTGTTTTCTAACGTGCCAGAACAAATTAAAGAGTCATTTCTCATAATAACAACATTGTCATTAAAAACAACTGAGCATCCATCCAAAAACCACTTCGAAACAGAAATTAAATTTCTCCGAAAATTCGGCACGTATAAAACGTTCTTTAATACTAAAACAGAATTAGAAAAACATAAGTGCACGTCTCCCACTGCAACCACTGATACTATCGCAGCATTACCCAAACTAATAATAATCTCGCCCTCACTCAGTTCCCTTATCTGCAAAAACCCCTGCAAGGTGTAACAAACATGGTCAGTGGCTCCTGTATCTACTACCCAAGAAAAGGCAGAACAAGCGAGAGACGTACCAAAGTTGTCCTTTTTCAGTAACTAAAGCGAGAGACGTACCAAAGTTGTCCTTTTTCAGGAGAGGACAATCAGACTTCCAATGTCCCGTCTTGTTGCACTTGAAACATTTGCCCTTCGGTCGTTTACCCATGAGACCCTCCACCGCGACCAATTCTGTAAGAAGCTCAGTTAAAGTATAATCTTTCTTACTCATAATCGCGTTTACACGGAAGTTCTCAAAAGACTTTGGGAGCGAGTGTAGGATCATATCGATCTTGGTGTAATTATCGATTAACCCTCCGAGGACCTCAATCTCATTCAGATATTCCATCATCTTGAGACCGTGGTCCCTCACGGATGCTCCCTCTGGCATAGAGGCTGACATGATCTTCCTCAGGGCCTCAAAGCGGGCAGCCCTATCTTTCTCACCAAAAAGCTCTTTGAGGCTCAACATCATAGCTGCGGCACTAGGCATAGTTTGATGCTGCTGTTGTAAAACATTTGACATCGAGGCCAAATTGTAACAACGAGCCATCTCATCAGCCTTGTGCCACTTCTTATGAGCCTCCCTTTGCTCTTTAGTAGATTCGGCTCCCAAAGGGGCAGGAGCAGGTGTATCGAGCACAAACTTGTACTCATCAGCAACTAGGACAATGTCCAAATTTCTTTTCCAATCCAAGTAATTTTGACCAATAAGCTTATTTTGATTTAAGACAACCATAAGTGGGTTGAATGTCACCATAATGTATCTGAAATAAATAAAATGCAAGCAATAAATCACATAAGTTTGAAGCATAAAACATTGGAAACCTTCAAAACCAATATTCAACACAACCTCCAACAGCCCAACAAACACATATGCAAGCCACGTTAGGGTGGTCGTTTACACATGTATTCATCGACCAGACATTCAGTCTTTAATTTCCATATCACGTCAACTTATCCTTATGACGAATGAAATTAACAGTCGAACTTTAAATGGCCATGTGAACTAGAACAGTGACCCCGTTGGGGGGTTATATTAAAATTCACATCTAAGTGATGACCACAATTTAACAATAGTTATCTTGAATTATTCTTTACTGATGAACTCATGGATGACACATCCGTTAGGGAAGATCACACACTTCATCTACAAATTAAAACAGTTTTATTAGAAGTCTTAACTAGTAAGCTCGTGAATGTTGCACCCGTTAGGAAGAGACTCCCAAGGTCCCACGAGCAACATACACCTTACTTAAAGACCAATTGTGGAGGCCTATAAATTAATTAAAATTCAATTATCTCACTTAGTCATTTTAACATGAAGATTATTCATTGGCATAGCAAATTAATAAAAATTAACACATGCATGTCATAACAATACAAGATGCGATAAACATAGGCAAAAATAAATAAATGCACATCTATCACTTTAGAAGGTACATAATTTAGAAGGTACACTGCTGTTTCCAAGGCATAACCCCAAAAAGAGGTAGGTAATGAAGCACAACTCATCGTCGATCTCACCATATCTAATAGAGTCATATTCCTTCTCTCAGCCACGCCATTCTGTTGCGGAGTACCAGGCGCGGAGAGCTGGGATCCAATCCCGTTCTCTAATAAGTATTGCCTAAATTCATGGCTAATGTACTCGCTACCACGATCAGATCGCAGTGACTTGATACTCTTACCATGATTGTTCTCCACTTCTGCCTTAAATTCTTTGAACTTACCAAAGCATTCAGACTTGTGGCGCATCATGTAGATGTATCCATATCTTGAGTAATCGTCAGTGAAAGTGACGAAGTACTCAAAGCCTCATCTAACTTGAACAGTCATAGACCCACACAAATCAGAGTGAATAAATTGCCAACACATCATTAACCCTATTACCCTTGGCCTTAAAAGACCTCGAGGTCATCTTGCCTTCCAAACAGGATTCGCAGACTCGGAATGGTTCCACTTGGAGAGACTCCAAAAACCCACTACTTACTAGTCTTTGAATCCTTCTTAGGTTGATATGACTCAATCTTAGATGCCAGAGGTATGTTTGATTCTACTTAGAAGGTTCCTTTCTCTTATTTAATGATGATGATGAATGAGCTTCAGTCACAGTATGATATGCACACGTAATAGTATAAAGATTATTTTCTAACGTGCCAGAACATATTAAAGAGTCATTTCTCATAATAACAACATTGTCATTAAAAACAACTGAGCATCCATCCAAAAACCACTTCGAAACAGAAATTAAATTTCTCCGAAAATTCGGCACGTATAAAACGTTCTTTAATACTAAAACAGAATTAGAAAAACATAAGTGCACGTCTCCCACTGCAACCACTGATACTATCGCAGCATTACCCAAACTAATAATAATCTCGCCCTCACTCAGTTCCCTTGTCTGCAGAAACCCCTGCAAGGTGTAACAAACATGGTCAGTGGCTCCTGTATCTACTACCCAAGAAAAGGCAGAACAAGCGAGAGACGTACCAAAGTTGTCCTTTTTTAGTAACTAAAGCGAGAGACGTACCAAAGTTGTCCTATTTCAGGAGAGGACAATCAGACTTCCAATGTCCCGTCTTGTTGCACTTGAAACATTTGCCCTTCGGTCGTTTACCCATGAGACCCTCCACCGCGACCAATTCCGTAAGAAGCTCGTTTAAAGTATAATCCTTCTTACTCATGATCGCGTTTACACAGAATTTCTCAAAAGACTTTGGGAGCGAGTGTAGGATCATATCGATCTTGGTGTCATTATCGATTAACCCTCCGAGGACCTCAATCTCATTCAGATATTCCATCATCTTGAGACCGTGGTCCCTCACGGACGCTCCCTCTGGCATAGAGGCTGATATGATCTTCCTCAGAGCCTCAAAGCGGGCAGCCCTATCTTTCTCACCAAAAAGCTCTTTGAGGCTCAACATCATAGCTGCGGCACTAGGCATAGTTTGATGCTGCTGTTGTAAAACATTTGACATCGAGGCCAAATTGTAACAACGAGCCATCTCATCAGCCTTGTGCCACTTCTTATGAGCCTCCCTTTGTTCTTTAGTAGATTCGGCTCCCAAAGGGGTAGGAGAAGGTGTATCGAGCACAAACTTGTACTCATCAGCAACTAGGACAATGTCCAAAATTCTTTTCCAATCCAAGTAATTTTGACCAATAAGCTTATTTTGATTTAAGATAACTATAAGTGGGTTGAATGTCACCATAATGTATCTGAAATAAATAAAATGCAAGCAATAAATCACATAAGTTTGAAGCATAAAACATTGGAAACCTTCAAAACCAATAATCAACACAACCTCCAACAGCCCAACAAACACATATGCAAGCCACGTTAGGGTGGTCGTTTACACATGTATTCATCGACCAGACATTCAGTCTTTAATTTCCATATCACGTCAACTTATCCTTATGACGAATGAAGTTAACAGTCGAACTTTAACTGGCCATGTGAACTAGAACAGTGACCCCGTTGGGGGGTTATATTGAAATTCACATCTAAGTGATGACCACAATTTAACAACAGTTATCTTGAATTATTCTTTACTGATGAACTCATGGATGAAACATCCGTTAGGGAAGATCACACACTTCATCTATAGATTAAAACAGTTTTATTAGAAGTCTTAACTAGTAAGCTCGTGAATGTTGCACCCGTTAGGGGGAGACTCCCAAGGTCCCATGTGCAACATACACCTTACTTAAAGACCAATTGTGGAGGCCTATAAATTAATTAAAATTCAATTATCTCCCTTAGTCATTTTAACATGAAGATTATTCATTGGCATAACAAATTAATAAAAATTAACACATGCATGTCATAACAATACAAGATGCGATAAACATAGGCAAAAATAAATAAATGCACATCTATCACAACCCCTTGAAAACCTATCAAAAACAGCCTATTATAAGCTATTTCACTGATAAAAACTGTGGCGCAGACGGATGCCTCGCATCGGCCTCTCACGCAATGCAAAAACCTCGAATTCTCGTCCACCGACAAAAGCTGGCAGAAAACTTCATCAAGGATTTTGAATTAGGCCTCGCCACTCATTGTCCTAGCTGAGCAGCGACTCCTGTATATCTCGTCGAGACGTTTCTGAAAAGGTCTTGTGGGCTGAAAACGGACACCCGAGTCAAAAGGCCAAAACAGTTTTCACCGTCCAAGGCCATAACCCGAAAAACTCAGATTACTGTTTTCAGATCTTCCATCGACACCGCCCATTCTCACGATCAAAAAATACAATATAAACGAGCAAAACCCTACTATAGTGATCTATGAAATAGTCCTATACTACCCACACTTATTATTTGGTGGGAAAAATGATTACATAACACTGGGGTTGCGATAAAAGAAAAAAACATAACCAACAGAAACGCATACATACATGAAACAAAATAAATTGAATCATACAATCATACATTTCGGGCATAGCAAAAAATCCACGAATCAAAGGCTCTGATACCAATTGCTGGAGCACACCGGCGAAGATAAATTGAATCATAAATAACGAATTAAAACCTAAACATGCGTCTAAAGCAAAATTTAGATTCATTACCCTTGAAGATCGAGACGTTGATTCAACTACTGGTCTTCTAGCCTGTCTCCCAACCTCGCTCGAACACCGGGTGGACAGCGCGCTATCAAACGTGGAGAAGGTGCCTCAGTTTCGTCTCCTTGAAACCCTAGCCGTTTTTCTCAATTTCGTGTGTGCTAGGGTTTCAAATCTATTTTGAGGCTCCTATTTATAATCTCCATAAGTTCATGGGCCAGACTAGTGATCCATTAGAAGGTATAGGGTTTGGGCTTGTTACAGGCCCAAATACTCTTATGTTCAGCCCATAACATATAATTTGGCCCGAGAACATTAATTCATTCCACTAGAGAATTAATGTTGCACTCCCATCCTATCCCGAACTGAATCAGGGTTTCTATTAGACTTCAGAATTCCCCGTGTTTAAGATATCGCACGTCCATTAATTATTAAAGCTTCTGACTTCTTTAAATAATTAATTTCTATAATTCCTTGAGTAGTACCACTCAACCTTGTTGTCGTACGGATTAAATCCACCTGCAGGGTTTAATACGACAATCCTTTATAAGTTTTCTCAAGGGGACATCATCAGCCTGGATGTACAGGACACGGTGCCCTAATGCCAATAAGTAGACATCACGCGAGCGATGTCACTACCCAAAATACGGAGCGTGAAGAATCTACCAAGATTCTCACCTATGGTACATCAAAGTAGTGAACAAGCACCCCACACATCTAAATATCACACTTAGGGTTAAGAATCATAAAAGTCACTAAGACCTCTAGTTCTTCATAACAGTCAGAACAGAAGAACATGTCTTATCTGTGATCCATTCAAATCCCCTATCAAGTTAGAGGTGGAAGCTAAAAATCTAACAGTGAATTGAACCCAAGTTGCATCAGGAGAAACAAAGAATCATAAACAAGAGTATCAAGCCCCTCACACAACAGCAAACAGTTTTATCTTTACAAGCTCAAGACAATTTCACTGCTTAATTTTTATTTATTTTTATTTTTTCACTTCCTTGATAACTTCCATAAATGTGCTACAGCCAATTGACGGGTAGACCATACCAATCCCCTGAATTGTGGTGTTATGGGAGTGCAGAACTTCATACCACCTAAGGGTTTTTTTGCTAATCCATAATAAATTTTTAAAAATTATTAATTCTTCAAGGTTAACAAAAAATTCAGTTGACATAAAAATTATATGTTTGAAAGTCCAAGATCAAGCTAACATAACACCAACAAAATTAGCTGAGAAACACAATTAAAATTGCATATCCACGTATTCACAGAATCAATTCAGCGCAACTGCCCCATCAAAGCATAGTTATATGTAAAAGTAGTAAGTGGGTTTGAGGAGATAGCACCTCAAATTTTGATATGCATATCCATAAACTTTTGATACTTTGACGAGCCACCAAGGCAGAAGCATCACTTGCTTCCTTTTGAGCTTCATCAAGTGATAAAATCAAAGGGCTTCCTCGTGGTTCATGTCTATCATAAGAGTAGACTGAATCCCAGTGCACAATATAATGTTTCTCTGCATAGACAGAGCTCGGTTTTCTTGAGATTCAGGTTGTATTCAGTAACGAATAAACCCAACCTGGTACACGATTACGAAGAAGAGCCCAGGGGTTAAGATTCCAAACACCCAGCTAAACGAAAAATTAGAAATTAAAATCTGAGAAAGAAATTATCCCTGTCCTCTGGATTTGGAAGTTGTCTGGATTTTCAGGATGTAGATACAGAATTCGGGCTTTCGGTTTTGGGGGCGATCGAGACCCGCCCCTGTGCACAACTATTCAATGGTGAAGCTACGCTGGCAGTTCGTGCACGAGCGTCCAAAGACCCGATGAGGGCGGTGTCACCAGCGAAGGATCTGTAGTGGCTCGACTCGCCTAACTCGGAGCATAAAATCGAGGAGGCACCAGGCTCATCGGAGTAGGCCATTGTTGGGGCTTTCTAGAAACCGGGCTAGACGGCGTTGCCTGGTTTCACATCGGTGAGTGACTGCAGTAGAGAGGCACCGCAACAACAAAGCTACGGCTCCAATGGATGGATCGGTGGTCGCCGCGAAGAATCGGAAGTTGAGAGCAGCTTTATGGGCCGCTCAAAGGCTGCGATTTGCAGCGGCGGAGACTGTGTTGTAACGTGGCGTATCAGCACAGTTAGACCACTATAGTGAAGCGGTGAACTGGAGACGCCGAAAGCCATGTAAAACGGTGAAGGGTTTTAGAAAATTTGGAGAGAAAGATGCCTTGTCGTCCATTTTCGTTTCTTTTCATTTTTTAGGAGCAAATCTCTCAAATCAGCCTTGAATCATGGGATTACGCATTAGAACTATCCCCAAGCTACCGGAAATCCTCACGCAGATTTCCCACAGACGGCGCCAGTTGTTGCGTCAAAAAATAACGCAGTGTGATATTGAATCTGATAGGCCGAATTAGTACTTCTTGTGCTTGAATCACCACTTCTAGAGAAATTTCCTTGCGAATAAATTTCCTCCAAGCTCCCAAAGACCTGTAAAAACACGCGCGAAGGGGATTTCGGTGTGGAATCACCGACGCTCAAGTTAAATATGCTCTCGTGAGAATCAAAGAGGAGCTTCCCAAATGGAGGGAGAGCTCTCACAAGAACAATGTGCGTTTCAAGGTATTTCGTGTGCTTGATCGTGTGTAAAAATGTTGAAGTGTGTTTTATGAATAATGTATCAGTCCGAATCTGTACTGAATGAATTAAGACTTATTGTTGGTCCCTAAACGAGTAGTGAATGGGTTTAAAGTCTAGAGGGGAGGGGTGAATAGAATTTAAAAACTTTTTCCCTTTAAAAGAGTGAAAACCTCTTCTGATATCTATGTCAGTTGGACTACAAGTCTACTGGTCCAGAAGACAATAGTTATCTGATAGAGGGAATGATGTGCGGAAGTGAGTAAGCCTTTTATTTAGACTCTTTCAATTTGTTCTTTTGAAATAACCAATTACTTGTCTTTATGAAATACTCAACTAATGCTGGTTTGACAGATATATGGCCTCGATTGGAAAGGTGCTTCAAATCACAATATGCACTATGAAACGAATAAGTAAACAGAATTGAAAAGTGGAGTAAATAAATAACACCGTCGATTTATAGTGGTTCGGATATACGATCCTACGTCCACTCTCACGTTCCAAACATGAAGTTAATCCCTTTAATTTCCCGAAAATTACAAGGGCTTATCCTTTATAGTCCCAAGAGAAGGACTTTGAGATCTGAACAGTTCCAAACTGCTACGGTCTCCACAAGTGATTGTGAGCACTTGCACTCTTACAGGGGTTCAAAAACTTATCCTTATGGTGGGGGTTTTAGGGTTTTTGAATGGATCCAACTAATGGTTCAAGCTTATAGATTGCTTAACCACTTTGCCTAAATCAAAGAATATACAGTATGTATGGGATTCAGGTTCTTTGGTTGGATGAGGAAATAACTTAAGAGCTAAAAGGTGTTCTAATACTTTTCTGGGCTCTTGAGAATTCTTGATTGAGTATTGCTTTGACTTGCTTGCTTGATTTAAGCTTTTGAATTCTTGCGTGGTATTTATGTGTCTTGTTCTTCTTCATCCTCTTGTATTTATAGGGAAGATTGATGCAACTAGCCGTTGGAAGTTGACTAGCCGTTGGCAATCTTTCCTTGTTTGATTCCTTGATTCCAGCCGCTTTGATCTTGATTGCTTCAAGTCTGGGATCGTGTCAATCTTGTAAATAAGGTGAGTTTGCATTTGAATTACACAAGATGACTTTGGAATCAACCGAGTCTTTGATGAGCTACTAGTCTACTGATCTTCTAGTGGTCTGGTTAACTCATCTGGCCTAGTGATGTCTGTCTTCTGCTATCAGATGAGTATTAGCTCTTCTGATCTGGAACAATACTTGTATTGACTCTGGCCATCATTGACTTGGACTTTATTAGTTAAGAAGGTATACAAGCACCTTACTTATCTGATCATTAAAGAATCTTCTAGTCTTCATGTCTTCTACTCTTTATTTCTTGAGATTGCGCATGTAAGCTCGGACTGTGCTAACCAGCTGAGATACATACAGTTGATTACACAAGACTAGACTTAACTGATCTATACAGATATCAGTTGATCATATTACATATATTTATAAACTCTAAGTGTTTTGGCCATCAAAACTATATTATCATATGTAGGGGCTTAGGGTGAATTTATATCCCAACAATTTTCCCCTTTCTGATGAAGCCAAAACTAAACTTGATAAATGCTCCTATAACAAAGTGAGAGTTTATAAATCATTACAAGAAACTATAACTTGTATAGAATATATGACATTACACAAAGTAAAAGTTTTAGTGTCTTTCATCTTCTTGAGAGTCTTCATCAGGTCTTCAATTCTTCAGATGCGGTAGGCAAGGTACAGACGGGTGTGAATGTCTTCCATGTGCTGTAGGTCTGTAACATTTTCCTTAGTGTAGATCTCTTCCAGAATTCTTTTGACTTCTATCATATCTGTTCTTCCAGAATCCAGAGTAGGTGGCTTCTAGACAGGGTCTTCAGGAATTAGAATTTTGTAGCCTATTTCTTTGGCTGTCTTGACTGTTTCTGTCCAGAGCACTTGATCTTCAAATTCCATGAACCGAGAGAATTGATAAAACTCTTCTTCATAGGTGGGAAGAGGGCCAAAGCTTTTGATTATGTGGTGAGCTAGTTGCCATTTCTTCTTCAGAGCATACCATATTGGTAACTCATCCTGTAATGCTAGCAGGTCTACATATGTGCTGTCAGTAACTTGAGCACTCTCTTCTCTTTCCTTTTCTTTTATTGCTTTTATGATTTTGGCCAGTTTTCTCTCAAATTTTGCCTTAACTGCCTTCGCATCATTAAGCTTTTTCTGTTTGAGCTCTTGAGCTTCTTGCATTTTTCTTTTCTTCAACTCTTGAGCTTCTTTCTCTTCTGCTATAGGTTCTGCTTCTGTGGCAGTAGGCTGCAGCTTAGTAGAAGTACCTTGGGTTTTATCTTGAACAGGGGCTTTATCTTGAGCAGCTTCTTTCCCTTGTCTGTTCTTGATTTTACTTTTCAGGCCTCCCAAGGTTTCATTCAGATCATCTTGAGCTACTACTAGCTCAGCTTGCTGGGCAGTGGACTTCTCCAGAGCGTTTATCAACACATCTTCCCCCTTTTTGGCTTCAGCAAGAGCAGCCGCAAAAGGCTTCATGGCATTCATGATTTCAACATGAAGAGTCTGTTTGAGAGCCATGGCATTTACTCTACTGACATGAGTGAGGTGGAAGATGCTATGCTCCAGAACTTGAGCATGAGAAGTAGAGGCAGAGGCTATTTCCAACCGAGTTGTTAGAGTTTCCATCTTGTTTGTTGTTGCTCTTAATTGAGCTCTTAGCTTCTCATTTTCCTCGGCTTCCATTTTGAGGAGAGCTTGTCCTTGTGTAGCTCTAGCTTCAGCATCTTCGAGCCTGGTTTTGTAGATAGTCTCCATGCGGGTTGTCTCATTGGAGTAGAGATCAGTAAACATTTTGGTCCTGTCTGCTGTCCATTTCATTTCACTGGCGATATAATCTTCAATCTGGTTGTGGAGTGTCTCACCAAATTTGTCCTCAATATCAAGGATTTGATTGGTAAGGCGAGTTCTCTGCTCCTGTGCTGCTTTTTCAACATATCTAGCCAGCTGCATGCCTAGCCCCTTTTCAAAGTGCGAGTCTATTGCTTCCTTGACTTGAGCACACAAATCTGCTCTAATATCAATAGACGGAGTAGAGGGGGAGACAGTACCTTGAGGTTGGTGTTGTGGAATCTGAATGATGTTTGGATTGTACACAACCAGTGCTAGACCTCTTTCTTCTGTAGTGAGATACCCTTCATTCAGGAAGTTTGCAGTGGCATCAACCAGATGATCAAAGATTCTTCCTTCTTTTTGATTTGGTTGACAAATGAAGTGATCAAGCTCATTCTTAGGCATGAAGTGAGCTGGAATTGTCAAGATATCTCTTTTCCTTTCTTCTGTTTCAGCTGCCTCAACTGTGTCATCTGCCACGACTGTGTCAGCTGTCATCACCTGATCTTAAATCTGATAAGGAGCTGGAGCGGTCTCTGATGCATGGACTGCTTGTTTCTCAGCAGTGGATTTCAAGGAGATTCCTAGAATCCTCTCACATGTTCTAGCCAAGGCTTCTGTAGGTAGCAGCTCAGTGAATGATTTGACTTGGGCAACTTCATTCTGCTCCATTTCCCAGTAAAGGAAGTGAGCCACACCACCCATTCCCTCCATGACTTCCGCAAGGTCATCCACCTCATCCCTTCTGAGTTCAATCCAAGTACATACCCTGAGTACTTGCTCAAACTGGATTGAGTCTTCATCGACTCCGGGCACTGTAGATTTTAGTAGATTGGCTATCCTTATTCTCATTATCTTTTCTCTTGTGCACATCGGATAATGAACTGTTGGGATATGAATCCTAGACAAGTTCTAAATGATGGAAAGATGAGATGAAGTTTTGATAAGCCAAAAATAGTTTGAATATTTTCTAAGTGTTGACTAATCTAGTCTAGTTGAGTTGAAGTCATCTTGAACAGATCAGTAGAGTTCACATGAAAAGAAAAGTATTGTTTATATTTAAAAGATAAGTACGATGTATAAGAACTTCATATCTGTTCGTATATGTTTACATTGATTAGTTTGTTTTTGAGCTATAAGTGTTGTATAGAGCTCATGATATTTCTATGTAATAGATAGATTTGTTGAATAGATTTATAAGTTGACTAAGCTTGTGTTATAAAAGCTTAATGTAATGTAATAGTCTTGTTAGGTTAGATGATAGGACTAGATTAGTTCTATTAGAAGTCTACTACACAAAAAGAGAAGACCAGTCTACTACTCAAGACAGGTGGACTACAAGACAAGTGCATCTACTAGACTACACAAGACAAGTTAACATGAAGTTGGTTACAAATACGCGTGAAAGATAAGGATGGAGAAGTTAGTTATGGAATAACTAATTCGTAACAAGAAACGCGTGTATGGATAAGAAGATTCAGTTGAAATCAGTTATCAAGAAAGGTTGGTTACAACTACCTGAGTTCTTGAAGTTCGAAGTCTATAAATACTTGAAGGAGTTTATCATTTGAAGACTACTGATTACTGAGATACTGATACGACTACTGAAATATTGATACTGCAAGCATTATTGAAGATTCAAGTGAAGAAATTTCTCTCAGAGATTGAAGTTCAGAAAGTGAAGCTACACAAGTCAAGTGAAGTTCAACGAAGGCTACTACTGAACGAAGAGAAGTTTTATTTTCTTTTATTGTTTCAAGTTGCTAGATACTTGTAAATCGCTAGTAAGATCGAAGAGGCACTTGGTAGTGTTATCGAGAAGATCTAAGTCTTATTTCTTGGGACTTAAAGCCACAAGAACATATTACTTCATTGGACGAGTTAATAAGAATTTCACAACTGGGTTTGTGAGAGTGGATGTAGACAAGTTGTCGAACCACTATAAATCTCGTGTTTGATTTACTTTACTGTTTTGATTGTTTAAATTGCTTAATTGTTTTAACTACTTAACTGAACTTGACTAGTTGAGTATAGAACAGAGTTCTCGAATATAAGTTGAGTATAATCTTGAATTGGGCTCATTGTTAATTTCGTATTCCGCATATTGTACTTTGATATTTCGAAAGATTTTTGAAAAGTCTATTCACCCCCCTCTAGACATTTTCACTAGCTTACTCGTTATTAACTCAACTTGGGACCAACAAGTGGTATCAGAGCAGTAGTTTACGAACTGCTGTTTCTTGATAACCAACACAAGACTTGGGTGAAAGTCTTGGTCCAAGATCATATTTGCTTTCGTATTCTTGATCAATATTCTTGATATATTTATTTCTTGTTCCCTGTTCTTGACTTATCTGTTATTCTTGATCATAACTCTACTTAGCACTTATTTCTTGAAATCATGTCTCTTGAGATCAGCGCTAACAAGTTACCTAAGTTCCAGGTTCAAGACTATGACTATTGGAAGCTAAGGATGGAAGCCATCTTCAGTTCCACTCACGACTTAATGATCTCCGTCATCACTGAAGGTCCAATTGTGACCATGATCCCCAATACTGCTGCCCTGGACACAAATCAACCCGTGGGTACACTCGTCAAGAAACCAAGGTCAGAACTAACCTCAGAAGAATTACATCTTACACACTCTTCCTAATGAGTATCTGGGAAAAGTGTTAAAATGTAAAACTGCCAAAGAAATGTGGGATCGCTTAGCTATCATTTGTGAAGGGACATCCCTAATCAAAGAAAGCAAGCTTTCCACTGCAGTCCAAAGATTCGAATCATTTCATATGAAAGCTGGTGAAACAATAGACCAGTTGGATACTCGTTTTACTAAAATCATGAATGACTTGGAAGTCCTTGGTAAATCTTATACTCCACGTGAAATCAATCTTAGGATTCTCAAAAGCCTTGATAGTCGATGGAAAATGGTAAAAATGCTTGTTAAGAATACCCAAGATATAGACGTATGGACAGCAGAAACCATGTTTCAAACTCTAAAGGCCCATGAGTTTGATCTAGATGAAGATGAACCCATAGTAAGTAGTGACAGAGAACATGCTGTATCTAAGAACGTTGCTTTTAAGGCTAGTTCGTCTAAGATAGACAGGTCTAAGACTAAGACTAGGTCTGCTTCTGTGAAAGACGAGTTAGATACTGATCTTAGTCTGAAGGATCAGGTAAGCCTCATGGTTAGAAAGTTTGATAGGCTGAATAAACGTTTCGGAAGATATAAGAAGTTCTATAGAGAGCATAGAGGGTCTGCTTCTAAGAACTCATCTGAGACCATACGAGACCGAAACTCGTCCGAAAGGAGAGACGAAGTCTCGAAAGGTAACAGACAAGATAGAGAGTCTGATGGTAGGAAGATTACTCGTTCTGATAGACGTGATAAACGAAGGAACAACTCTCCTATTAAAAAGGCTACTAATGAGCTCTTGTGCTATAACTGTGAAAAGCCAGGTCACTACATATATGAATGTCCAGACCTGAGTACTGATGATCGAGAAGAACGCAAAGCACGAAGGGAAAGAAGATACAACCGTGGTAAGAAGGCAATGATGGCCAATGATGACTCTGACTCTGACTCAGACGAGTTGCCATCATCTTCTTCTAGCTACCCGTCTGAACCAGATCACGATGAAGCTTTCATAGTAGATGATGGTCTATGCTTCATGGCTAAAATCGACCAAGAGGTATCATCTGCTACATCCTTTCAATCTTGTGATGAATCAGAAACTGATGAAAGTGATACTGCCAGTAGCCAAGTAGGGAGCAGCCTTCAGCACTCTACTAGTGCAGTTGAAGACGACCTCCTACTTGCCAACAAGGCATTCATTGAAGTCAGTGACGAAAACATCATCTTAAGACAAGAAATCATTGATCTTAAGGAAGCCCAGTCTAAAGTAGATCCTAATATAACAGTCCTAAATGAACGCTTGCAAGAAGAGTTGAGTCAACTCAAAGACAAGTGTGCATTAACAGACAAGTTGTATCAAGACCTACTTAAGACACATGCTACTGAGAAACATGAATTCAATGTTTTACAAAATAAGTTCAAAAAGCTTGAAGAACGTAATAAGTTCTTAGAAACCGAGGTTGTCACTTTAGACCTTAAACTTACTGACCTGGTTAACTCTTCAAAGGTTAATCTTGAATTGTCAGATAGGTATAGGGCTCCTGCTGACAAGACAGGCCTAGGTGCTGAGACATCAAGCTCGTCTACTCTAGTTGCTAAGAACCCTACTATTTTCATCTCAAGCTCTTTGACTAATGATAAAGGAAAAGAACCAATGATATATGATATTGATACTCCATCTAAAGGTACTGTACCAAAACAAGCTCGAGTTAACATTCCAATTACCAAAGAAGGTAAAAAGAAAGTTAACAACAAGCCTGTTCCGTTTAAGACAAGTCAACAAAGGACTAGGAATCGTGGACGACCAAATCAGGTCAGATACGAGGATTGGTATCCTGAGGAGACTAGTACTAGACAAGTACAGACTAGACGACAAGAGTCTAGACCTCCTTTCATAAGGCAGTCTCAATTCTACTCGTCTAGACCTAGACAGGAAGATCCAAAATATCGTACACAAGCTGTTCTATATCCTCCACCTTTGTCATATGATATCAAAGGAGAAGAAAGACCTAAACATGTCTATAAACCGTATGGACCTAATGCATACAAACCTTACTCTGACTATCATAGACAAGTGCCTGCTCAAGTAGAGATTAAGTCAAAAGGCTATCTCCAAAGAGTATACCCGAACTCAACTAATAGGCAAGATAAGGACAACAAGGTCTTATTTTGCAACAAATATGGTCGAAAGCTTAAAAGATCAAACCTGTTCAGGACTCCAATGTACATTTGGATTCCATTGAACTCGACTAACCCCCAAGGACCCCAATAAACAAGGAGGGTACCTAAATTATGAAATATCATCTATTGCAGGGTCGACTCGATCTATACAAGAAGGGTGGCTCAACAGGAGAAACTTGGTACATAGACAGTGGTTGTTCGCACCACATGACTGGTACCAAGACTCTCTTATCAAGCTACCATGAGCAAGAAGGACCAAAAGTGATATTTGGTGATAGCTCCACTGCTGTTACCAAAGGATTTGGTTACATTCAGAATGGAGACATAGAGATTCAAGATGTTTCTTATGTTGAAGGCTTGAAATACAATTTACTCTCTGTTTCACAATTTTGTGATCGTGGATACAAGGTGCAGTTCAAGAGTCAGAAATGTGAAATCATTGACAAGAAAACACACACAGTCTTACTGGTCGGCATTAGACAAGGAAGTGTGTACATAGTAAACTGGAACAGTTGTCCGAGGGACACCTGTCTACTTACTAAGAATCCTAAAGAACTTGGCTGGCTCTGGCATAGACGCCTCTGTCATCTAAACTTTAAGGTTCTTAATAAGATAGCCAGAGACTACCTTGTGGAAGGTATTCCCAATGAAGTCTACTACAAGTCACATGTATGCACATCCTGTCAAAAAGGTAAACAGGTAAAGGGTTCTTTTAAATCTATTCCATCCCTCTCAACCAGTAGAGTTCTTGAACTTCTACATATGGACTTACATGGCCCAATAACTCCTCCAACTTTGAACGGTAGAAGGTACACACTTGTTGTGGTAGATGACTATTCTAAGTTCACTTGGGTAATCTTCTTACACAAGAAGAGTGATACACAAACACTTTTGCCTGATCTGTTGAAGAAGTTACAGGTTGAGAAGAATCAGTCAATTGTCAAGATCCGTAGTGACAAGGGTACTGAATTCATTAACTGCTATATTAAAGAATTTTGTTCTAAGCGTGGCATCCAGCACCTTACTAGTGCAGCTAGGACACCACAACAAAATGGAGTAGCAGAGCGAAGGAACAGAACTCTTAAGGAGGCCTGCAGGACCATGCTGACAGAGTATAATACGCCTCAGAAGTTTTGGGCAGAAGCCATCAATACTGCATGCCACTCACAAAATAGAAGTGCTATCAATAAAGCACTAGGTAAGACACCCTATGAGGTATGGAAAGGTAGAAAACCCAGAGTTTCATATTTTCATATATTTGGATGTAAGTGTTTCATCCATAACAATGGGAAAAGCAAGTTGAATGCATTTGATGCTAAAGCAGACGAGGGGATATTCTTAGGATACTCCTCAACTAGCAAAGCATTCAGAGTATTCAACTACTCTACCCTATGTGTGGAAGAAACACCACATGTGGTTTTCGAAGAATCTCAACAGGACTCGTCTGCCAACAAGATCAGTGAGAAAGTTACTGAGCTAACTATCGAATCTGACAAAGATTCAGAGATATATGAATCCGTTCAAGCTTACAATCCATTTATGAAAGCTCTCGAGTCAGATGACCAGAAGAAGGTAAGTGCTCAAGGTAACTCAACTAGATCAGTTGACATGACTAAACTAGTCGACTCGTCTACTCCCATTAAATCTTCTGATGATAATGATGTTGACATGCATGATGCTGTACATGATATAGATGATAGTACTATTGTTAAGAATAGAAATACATGGAAATCAGCACATAATACTGAAAATATTATTGGTGACTCTACTGTTGGTGTGAAGACTAGTCGACAACTCTTTGAGTCACAAGAACAATCTAGTCCATCTCTGTTTTGCTGGTGTTGTTTCCTCTCATCTATCGAGCCTAAAACCATCAAAGAGGCTTTAGCTGATAGTAATTGGATCATCGCTATGCAAGACGAGTTGAATCAGTTTGTTCGAAACGACGTCTGGGAACTTGTCGATAGACCGAAACATCATAATGTAGTTGGCACTCGATGGATTTTCAAGAATAAGAAAGATGAGAATGATGTAGTTGTTCGTAATAAGGCTAGACTAGTCGCCCAAGGCTATTCACAAGCTGAAGGCATAGATTATGATGAAACATATTCTCTTGTTGCTAGACTAGAAGCCATTCGACTGTTCCTAGCATATGCCGCTTACATGAAATTTACTGTATATCAAATGGATGTTAAAAGTGCATTTCTTAACGGTATTCTTGCGGAAGAAGTGTATGTTGAACAACCCCCAGGTTTCGAAGTCAAAGGTAATCAGGTATACAAATTAAAGAAGGCCTTATATGGATTAAAGCAAGCTCCAAGAGCCTGGTATGATACTCTTTCTCAATTTCTATTAGAAAATGGTTTTACTAAGGGCAAGGTAGACAGAACCTTGTTTAGAAGACAAGAAGGGAAAGACATTTTACTCGTCCAAATTTACGTAGATGACATCATTTTTGGTTCACCTAACAAAGAGCTGAGTGAAAGTTTCTCAACACTCATGCAAAGTAAATTTGAGATGTCTATGATGGGTGAAATGAATTACTTTCTTGGTCTTCAAGTAAAACAGACCCCTGAAGGAATTTTCATAAATCAAGCAAAGTATACTAGAAATCTTCTAGACAAGTATGGTATTAAGACATGCAAGTCTGCTGGCGTACCTATGCTACCTACATACAGAATGGACCCAGACGAACAAGGTAAGTGTGCTGATCAAACATATTATCGTGGTCTAATTGGTTCATTACTGTACTTGACTGCTAGTAGACCTGATATTGCATTCTCTGTTGGTGTATGTGCTCGTTTTCAAGCTAATCCAAAAGAGAGTCACATGGAAACCACTAAAAGGATATTGAAATATTTGAAAGGAACCATCAATCGTGGTATATGGTATCCTTCAAATGATGATTTATCTCTAAGTGGCTACTCAGATTCTGATTTTGGTGGCTGTAGAATAGATAGGAAATCTACATCTAGTTCTTGTCAATTCTTAGGCACAAAACTCATTTCATGGTTTTCGAAAAAGCAGACAAGTGTTGCTACCTCTACTACTGAAGCCGAGTACATGGCTGCTGGTAGTTGTTGTAGTCAATTATTATGGCTTATTCAACAGCTTAGAGATTACAATATTTGTGAATCAAATGTTCCTATTTTCTGTGATAGTAATAGTGCAATTGCCATTACACAAAATCCTGTATTACACACACGTTGTAAGCATGTTGATGTGAAACATCATTTTATACGAGATCATGTAGAAAAGAAGGATATTCGCATGGAAAAGATTCATACTGATTTTCAAAGAGCTGATATTTTCACAAAACCATTAGCTGAGGCACGGTTTCGTGAGTTATGCATTAGTTTAGGGCTAATTGATTTAGACCCTACTTGCCTATAGCTGTGTACTAACCAGACAGGTACATCAAACGAAATATGGAGACAAGATCACTAGATTAGAGCACTCGACTACTCACGCAACAGACAGGTATACAAGGCTAGAATAGATGACCAGACAACCCGATGAGGAAGCTGGTAAAGCTGAGGGTAATACTAAGGGAATAAACAATTAAGGGGGAATCTATGATTTCTTAAATATCCTTATGTTGACTCTTATGTTAGTCAATAGTCATCTTGTTCGAAACCTTGATCATTGCTTTAGATTGATATTCATCTTATTTATTGTTACTCTACTTGTACCATCGATTACACGTTGTATATGATAAGATAGGTACATGAAGTCGTTCGATGTTCAGAATAGACATGCACAGGCGAAGGGGGAACTCGTCTTGTGTACTTAAGCCAACTCGTCTGGTGAAGCTTGAGTCTACTCGTCTGTTCTGGATGGACTCGAACAGACAAGCTAAGTGTTCTTTTGATTCTACAATGCTAAGTGTTTATTCAAAACGGATTAAGGATATTATAGTAATTAGGTATTGATAAAATTTGAAAACCCTTGAATTAGATTTATACACTCTCATTTGATGTGGTGTATATATCCAGTTCTCACTCATCTACACTAGGACAGATGAGTTCACTCCTCTATTCTAACTAAGAAGGGGCGAATTTCAAAGTTTACAATATCAAAATACATAATACTCTCGGTTCTGTAACCGAATACCAAAGGTCTTAACCGTTTTGATCAAAACCCAAATTCTCACACGACTTAGTCACAATTTTTCTAACTCCCTTTCTCGCAAGAAGATTCTCTCCCTATTCTCAAGCAATCTATTTACTGATCTTTTTGAGATGTCTATTCGATCTATCTTCGATCTAAGAACCAACATGCAGGTCACATTCGACCTAGGCCGGTACATCTCCGATAACAAAGTGAATGTTGAACCATCCGTGTTCTTCAAAGGCAATCACTCAGATGACAATGCCGAGATTCTGACTAAATGCACTCGATGTGGGCTCAAACCTTATCTAGAAGCATTTCCTCAAGTGGTCTTGGAGGAGGAGGTGCTAGAGTTTTATGCCAACGCCATCAGACAAGGCGACATACTTGAGTCTTTCATTGGTGAAGATCGTGTGCAAATCACTCGAGAAGCGATGTTCAAACATCTGAAGTTGCCCATCGGAACAATTGACGTTGAGAATTATGCTCTTGGGCAAGAAATTCGATACTTGAGCATTTTCTGTGGCAAGAAGCTGAAGCAGAAACCAGATGGCAAGTATGCTCCAGTCAAGAAGGCGGACCTTCTTAAAAAATATCGCACATTATTGGATATTGCCAGCAAAATTCTGTTAAGTTCGACGGGTTCTCATGACTCTGTGACCTTTATGAAGGCAAGGGTTATGGCTATAATTTTTGATGGTATTACTGAATGTAATTGGTTCAAGCTAATTGCAGATCGAATCATGTATTTTGAGCGAAGTGTTCGAGTAGATGACAATACTCGGAATTGGGTGGTGTCTACTGCCGTTGGATATGGTAATAAGTTAAGTATCCTACTCCCTCTCCTAATGCCAAACAAGACGGAATGGAGTAAAGGAAAGCCATTCCATCCTTTGAAATTTTACTTGAAAAAGGGGGCAGTGAGGAAACAAGTTGCTGCTAGGCCAGCTGCACCTAGGCAAGCCAGAATTGACCCCATGGAAGCTTTGCCTTATGCTGGTGCGTCTGGTTCTTCAGAAGATGAGTCTGCTGAAGACAAGTCAATGGAAGCTGCACAAGACTCATCTAGTGCAGAAGACTCTGAGAAGACTCAGTCGGAAGAGGAGAAAGAGCCAAGTTCTCAAATTCCCGAGTTATATACGCTAGTGAGAGTTGGAACTCATCCTCCTCCAGAAGAGTCAAGTTCGAAGGTTAGTACTTCCTCTCAAGATGTTTCTATTCCCGTTATTCCCTCTTCTGTTCGAACCAAGGCAAGATCACATCGATCTAGGCCTAGACCTATTCCCTCAACCTCACAAGTGCTGCCAGTATATCCGCTGAGGGTCAGCCTACCCGAAAACACTCCCAAATTAGATACAACTGATACTCCGACAGTTGTCACACCAAACCAAGACACGTCAAAGCCCCAAGAAACCACAGACCAAAGTTTATCATTACCCTCAACAGAATATGTTGAACCCTTTATCTCATCTACTTCAGATCAGACGATAGTTGCCACTGCAACAACTGAGTTAGAGACCCCATCTACTCAGACCCCGACTGAAGCTAGATTCGAATCCTTGGTCTACTATCCCATGTGTGTGAGAGAGAAGCGAATCCGTTCGAAGATGAGCAAAAATTTGAAGAAGCAGCTCTCATCTGTCAAAGTCGACTACTCTTCAGAACAGTTTGAGAAACTGGTTAGAATATGCACTTGGGTGGCCTTGAAGAAGTCTGGTACAGACGATCTCTTCGAAGTCATCTTAGGGAAAGGTGGCATTTCTAATTTCATGGATTGGGAAATGGAGCAGAAGGAGAATAGTGGTGTTTGTGACCACTCAGAGCTTTTCCCAAATCATGCTATCACTGCTCTTGCCAAAAGATTACTTGGTATTTCTGACGACTTGATGAGTTCAGAATTCCAGTTTGATGTGGGTGTTCAGGTTCCAGATTTTGATACTGTGCAAGATATTGTGATGATTGAAGCTGATCAAGCTGAGTTGATCCAGTCTACTGATCCAGTCATAGATTTAGACAATGTCTCAGATCAGTTGAGAGGCATTGTGTTCAAATTCCAGTTGGACCATGCTGATAGTCCACGGTCAGATTTCAAGTTTATTAATCGATATTCTGATTTTTTACTTCCCATTGAGTTATGTGGATACATGGAGAGGTTGCATGCCTTATTGAAGAAGGACGTGGCTACTGCTGAAAGGAAGGCTCATGAAGCAAGGTTAGCTATTATTCCTTACTCTCCCCAACTTAATTTAAGAGCTATTGTTGGAAGTGTGCTTCAAGAGGTTGACCTAGTCGAAGACGAGGTCTTGACTACTGCTTCAGAAGATCAGTTGGTGAAAGTTTTGACAACTCCAGTAGATGAAGTCATGATTGATGTTACTCATGTTGAGGTTGGACAGTCGTCTCAAGCTATCCCAGCCGCCTCAATAGATGAGTTGAAGGAAGAATTGAAGGCTGTCATCAAATCGTCAATTGATGATTTTCTCAAATCTGATGTACAGAAAACTCTTATTGAACAAAACAGTGTCCTTGTGACAAGTTCAAAAGATATGATCGTGAATGCAGTCAATCAGATTGATGATGAATACAGACAACATATGTTTGAACAGCTTGAAGGATTTCTCCAAGATCAGGTTGAATACTCAGAAAAGAGTTCAGTCGATTTTGCTCGCGTTCTAGCTACTGAATCCAGGAAGTTGGAAAGAGTCTATAGAGCGAGAATCGAAGTTGCTGATGTTCAGAGGAAGGAAGCTTATGATCAGTTAGCTCAGGCTCAACAACTTATCTCTGCTATGACTGATGAAAATAAGAAGTTACGTCTGACTGCAACCCATTTTAAGAATGAGTTGAATTTATCTACTCAGAAGCTGGAGTTGGTGGCGACCAGACTTGATAAGATGAGTCAGGAAGGTTCTCATCAAAGGCAGATTGAAAAAGCAACAAACCTTATGAAGCAAGCTATGATGGAAGAAATGACTCGTTTCACTTCTCTTTTCTCTCTCAAGGCATCTGATGAAGCCAAAAAGGGGGAAGAGGCAAGTCGAGTTGAATTTATTGCTGAAGGTGAGAAAGATACATCTAGTGCTGAACCAGAGGCTAAAGATGCTGCTGAAGCCATGCAAGATCTTAAGAGGCCTAAGAGAGGCAAAGGCAGGTTGGTTAAGACTGCTGAACTTGACCAAGCCAGGGCTGAAGCAGATGAGTTGAAAAAGAAGGAGAAGGGCAAGGCTATTGTATCTCCAGAAGCTGAAGTTCAGACAAGAATAGTATCGAAAAGGAAGTCTATTCATATTGAAGAACCTACTCCTGAGTCAACTGTTATGAAGAAGCAAAAGATTGATGAGCCAAGTGATGAAGCTCATTATGCTAAGAAGAAGAAAATTGAGAAGCACATTGAAAGTTTGTTGAAGCAGAAGTCTGATGAAGATCAAATAGAAGACAAGCTCATTGACCACTTCATTGACAAAGAACATCGTCAAGAATGGATGAAAGTGAAAAGGCAGTGGGAACTAGATCACTGGATTATCAGGAAGTTTGGAGATTCTGATAACTCTGACGATCTCTATGCTATATTTGATAAATTCATGGAAGGACAGCATAGGATGCTCTGGAATTTGATCATAAGGATCTCTGCTAGTGCGAATTTTAATATTCTTGTTCCTGGTTTTCCGAAATGGAAGTGTCCCATGACTAGTTCTGGTAAAAGGGCTGATGTTAACCAGATCAAGAAGTATGAAGATGAGCTACTGGACAACGAGAAGATTGAAGATGAAGAACATATCAAGGATATTCATACTAGACTACTAAATGCTTTCTGTGTTCCAGATTCAGAAAGAGGTAACTTTTCAGTATAGTTTAGTTTTGTTCTGATTTTGTTATTTTTTTGAAAGATGTGTAATATCTACTGATTCATATTTGAATGAATGAAAAAAATTAAGTACTATTTGGTGTTAAAGACAAGATAACTACTTAACTAGTCTACTAATGAGAAAAGATTCAAGTAGTTTTGGCTTCATCAAAAAGGGGGAAATTGTTGGGATATGAATCCTAGACAAGTTCTAAATGATGGAAAGATGAGATGAAGTTTTGATAAGCCAAAAATAGTTTGAATATTTTCTAAGTGTTGACTAATCTAGTCTAGTTGAGTTGAAGTCATCTTGAACAGATCAGTAGAGTTCACATGAAAAGAAAAGTATTGTTTATATTTAAAAGATAAGTACGATGTATAAGAACTTCATATCTGTTCGTATATGTTTACATTGATTAGTTTGTTTTTGAGCTATAAGTGTTGTATAGAGCTCATGATATTTCTATGTAATAGATAGATTTGTTGAATAGATTTATAAGTTGACTAAGCTTGTGTTATAAAAGCTTAATGTAATGTAATAGTCTTGTTAGGTTAGATGATAGGACTAGATTAGTTCTATTAGAAGTCTACTACACAAAAAGAGAAGACCAGTCTACTACTCAAGACAGGTGGACTACAAGACAAGTGCATCTACTAGACTACACAAGACAAGTTAACATGAAGTTGGTTACAAATACGCGTGAAAGATAAGGATGGAGAAGTTAGTTATGGAATAACTAATTCGTAACAAGAAACGCGTGTATGGATAAGAAGATTCAGTTGAAATCAGTTATCAAGAAAGGTTGGTTACAACTACCTGAGTTCTTGAAGTTCGAAGTCTATAAATACTTGAAGGAGTTTATCATTTGAAGACTACTGATTACTGAGATACTGATACGACTACTGAAATATTGATACTACAAGCATTATTGAAGATTCAAGTGAAGAAATTTCTCTCAGAGATTGAAGTTCAGAAAGTGAAGCTACACAAGTCAAGTGAAGATCAACGAAGGCTACTACTGAACGAAGAGAAGTTTTATTTTCTTTTATTGTTTCAAGTTGCTAGATACTTGTAAATCGCTAGTAAGATCGAAGAGGCACTTGGTAGTGTTATCGAGAAGATCTAAGTCTTATTTCTTGGGACTTAAAGCCACAAGAACATATTACTCCATTGGACGAGTTAATAAGAATTTCACAACTGGGTTTGTGAGAGTGGATGTAGACAAGTTGTCGAACCACTATAAATCTCGTGTTTGATTTACTTTACTGTTTTGATTGTTTAAATTGCTTAATTGTTTTAACTACTTAACTGAACTTGACTAGTTGAGTATAGAACAGAGTTCTCGAATATAAGTTGAGTATAATCTTGAATTGGGCTCATTGTTAATTTCGTATTCCGCATATTGTACTTTGATATTTCGAAAGATTTTTGAAAAGTCTATTCACCCCCCTCTAGACATTTTCACTGGCTTACTCGTTATTAACTCAACTTGGGACCAACATGAACCATTTGGAATTTTGGTTGAGGATTTAGGTTGTCTTCTGGTGCCAGTTTTTCGGGTTCAGAAGAGGTTTTTGGGTTGGGGGATTGAGTTGTATTGACGATTTCCTCTGTCGTGTGAGTATCAGCAGGGATTTGGGGAGTGATATTGATGGGCTCAGATGGTGTCACTAGGTTAGGGGACTTTGGTCGTTGGATTTGTTCCTCTGCTGTGTGAGTATCAGCAGGGATTTGGGAAGTGGTGTCTACGTGAGGGTTAACAGGTTCAGCAGGGTCAAAAGAAGTTATTGGCGCTATATTCATAGGGGTTGGGAGCCTGGATTTCTTTGATTTCTTAGTGAAAGAAGAGTTATTCTTCTTTCTTTTCTGGCTCTTAGACAGTTTGGAAGGAGTAATTGTAATAGACGGATTAGATGTACCTGTCTTTTTTAGAGGAGAGGCAGGGGGTAGCATCCGAATCAAAAGGGGAGATGAGCCCAGATCTGATCAGCAGCCTTCTTTGGGCTAGAGTCTGATTGTCATCATCATCATCATCAGTAGTCTTCTGATGATCATCCTTCTTTGTGGGTTCATCTTCGTCTTCAGCAAACTCAGTAGAGTCTTGTTCAATTTCCTCCTCCTTTTCTTCAATGTCAGCTGCATCTCCTTAAGATGCCTCAGCTAACTTCTTTTTCTCTTCCTTCAGCCTTGTTGCCTCAGCGAGGGCTTCCTTCTTTAAGTACCATTTGGATGAATGGAACTTCTTTGTTGGTCCCATCTTGTACTTCTTGGGGAGGATGTCTGGAAGTATTATACTCAGCTTGTTGACAAAGCTGACAGTGGATGTAACTCTCCATTCCTTCGATTGTAAGTCCAGAGAGACCTTTTTTGCTTCAAGTGCGATTTTGTCCAAGAAGAGTCCTTGCCAGTCACCATCTACCTTATCCCAAATTGCAGCCATGACTCTAACTTTCAGAGTGGTAACTGCATCGTGACTGAAAGTATTTCCGAGCAAAATCTTTCCTGCGATATCCATCAGAGTCTGGAACTTTGAGTCCAGTTGAGTTTTCTTAATTCCAATGGTTTTTGCAGCCTTGATTCTTCCACCGGTAAACATCTCGATGTATTCCTTTTCTTTCCCCATAATATAGGTCGAGATGTTGACCTTTCCATTTGGCAGATCAAAAGGATCTTTAAGCACATCTCGAGTAATACACACTTTGTGTCCGCCCATATAACTTTCAACATATGAGCCCTTTGACACGGCTTTCGAATAGAAGACTAATACATCTTGTTCATAGACGTTTGTTGGTGCCGCCTGCAGAAATTCTCGAAGATTCAAGTTGAGGCAGCGAAGGAGTATTTCCTTATTCTCTTTTGTGTGCTTCCCCCTAAAATAAAAAGCATTCTCAGTGAAAATCTTCCCTTCTTTCGACCACTTTGCAGCATCAAGGGTGCCGGTGATCTTGGTCTTCTCATCATAAATCTCAATAGCACCCATTCTGATTAGAAAAAAAATAGGTATAGTATGTATAGAATGTTTTGAGTAATTTTTCAGAGCGACAGTGTTTGAGAACGATCAAGGATTTTGAGAGCGAAGGGTTTTGAGGAATGGCCTAAGGGTTGTTTAAATACTCCAGAATTTTCAAAGAGTGTTTTGATCCAACGGTCAAAAACTAGGGTATGAGGGGTAATAATCGAGATGAGCCCTTTCATCTTCAGCCCATTGCTGGTTTGAAATAGTCATTTGTCACTTTCTGATAGGTTGACAGAATAGTAATTGATTGTTAATGACATCGTTACCAGAAATAGCCGTTGTGACTAAATTGCAGTAATTTCACTCAATTAAGGTTGTTTTATATAAATGGCATACATTCCTTATATGACCTTTTCCCATAATTACATTCAGAATTTTATATCTAGAATGAAATTTTCAATCAATATCGGCTTCAAACTTGTTGGATAGGCTTGTTCTTATCAGCATAGTAAGCCTTCTTATTTTTATTTTTTATTTTTTTTTAGAGGTCTGCTGATTTCTCTTGGAAAGTCTGCTGGTCAGCTGAGTTGTTCTTCTGATCAGCTGAGTAAGAAATTTTTGAGAGCTGAGTAAACTTATCCACCTGGTTTGATGGATCTTTCTTTAGTTCCCCCTTAACCGTGTAGAACCTTCTTCGCCATATGAGGCTGGTCAGCTCAGATGACATTCCACTGGCTTTATCTTTCCTTTGCATTAGATGGAATGTAGCATCTAATGTGCTCTTGTTGAATTTCTTCGCCTCAACTTCCTCTCTTGTAGGAGGGAGAAGTTTGGACGGTGCTTCAATGGAGCATATGAGAAGAGAGAAGAGACGTGTCTTCCTGATTTGTTTTGACAAGGTTCCATCTGGGACAGAGCTTAGCATGTTTAATAACTTTCTGGAGAAGAAGCTATGCATGCTTAGCACCTTGTCTTGTGCATCTCTTCTTTCTTTTCTCTTTAACGTAACCTTCTCTTCTTTCTTTTCTCTTTAGTACATGCTTATGTTGGTTAAGCCAAGCATGTTTTAGTCTGCTGCTTCCTTCTTCGGAACAGATCATCATTGCCTTCACCCACGATCTTGGTTGAGCAACGAGGTCCATGCCATCTCTTCTTGTAATTTTCTCCATACCTGTAAGAAAGAATAAGTGTTAGCTTTTTGTGTGTGTTCAAATAATCTCATGGATACCTCCTTTTATAGTGGTAGAGATGAGATTGTGGGGAGAAAGATGACAAGAATAATGAGTTGATAGGACTGAGTTTCTGAAAAGGTTACTTCTTAAGATCAACAATGAGATTATTGATCTAAGGGTTCACATTTAAAGATGATCAGACTTTATCTATGGACTGCAGAAATTATAAATTTGAGCATGAGTTATTTGAAGTCCGTACTCAATCTGTATACTGTTGAGTCGGTCAGGTAGGTGTATTAATCCAACCTAGTGTGACTCAAAAATATACTGTATACATGTATAGTAATAGAGTATTTTATGAAGAATATTTCATTATTATACATATGTATACATTGTTTAAGTACATTCCTCAGCTAACTTTGTTCAAATTTCTTGGAGATTAGGCTTCTATGAATAGCAGATAAATAGAGTATCATGGATTCCCCATTGATTGAATAACTCTAGGTTTTCCCTCAGCTTTATTTGTCTTCATTGGGAATTACTTACCTGATGATGAGGGTGTCTATTCACCTCATCTGATATCTTCCTAGTCTGCTGCAGCTGCATCAGCTGAGTTCTTCTCAGCTGACTTTTGTTCTTCATGTGGATGTATCAAGTAGTCCTAGGCTGTAGCATAGGGTCTTGAATCTCTCTTCAGCTAGGGGCTTAGTCAGGATATCTGCTCTTTCGATATCTGTGTGAATTTTCTCCATCTTGATGTCCTTCTTTTCAAGATGATCTCTGATGAAGTGATGTCTAATATCGACATGCTTGCATCTTGTGTGGAGGACTGGATTTTGAGTGATGGCTATGGCGCTGCTGCTATCACAGTAGATAGGAACTTCTCTTGCTTCTACATTTTAATCTTTTAGTTGTTGAACCAACCAGAGCAGTTGACTACAACAACTTCCAGCTGCCATATATTCTGCTTCAGTGGTAGAGGTTGCATCTGATGTTTGTTTCTTTGAGAACCATGATATCAGCTTGTTGCCTAGAAATTGACAAGTTCCTGATGTGGACTTCCTATCTATTCTGCATCCACCATAGTCAGAGTCAGAGTATCCACTCAATTTTAGATTGTCATCAGCAGGGTACCATAGTCCTAAGTTGACTGTTCCTTTTAGATATTTGATAATTTTCCTTGCTGCTTCTAGATGGCTTTGCTTTGGGTTGGCTTGAAATCTGGCGCATACTCCTACAGCAAAGGTTATGTCTGGTCTGTTGGCTGTAAGGTATAGAAGTGATCCAATAAGTGCTCTATATTCAGCTTGGTCGACTGCTTTCCCAGACTCATCTGGTTCCATCTTGAATGAAGTCATCATTGGAATTCTTGCAGTCTTGCTTTGTTGAGCCTTGAATCTTTCAAGCAAGCTTTTGGTATATTTGGATTGATTTATGAAAATTCCTTCTGGACTCTGCTTTACTTGAAGTCCTAGAAAGTAGTTCATTTCACCCATCATGCTCATTTCAAACTTTCCTTGCATTAGTTCAGAGAACTTTTTGCACATCTCTTGATTGGGTGATCCAAATATAATATCATCTACAAATATTTGCACCATTAGAATGTCATCTCCTTCTTGTATTCTGAAAAGAGTTCTATCAACCTTGCCTTTGGTATATCCATTGTCAAGAAGAAACTGTGACATCCATTTGGGGCTTGTTTCAGACCATAGAGAGCCTTCTTCAGCCGATATACTTGATTTCCTCTTTCAAATCCAGGAGGCTGCTCTACATAGACTTCTTCTACCAGAATTCCATTTAGGAAGGCACTTTTGACATCCATTTGATATACTTTGAAACCCATGTGTAATGCATAGGCAGAAATAGTCTGATGGCTTCCAATCTGGCTACTGGAATAAAAGTTTCATCGTAGTCAATCCCTTCAGATTGTGAGTAGCCTTTTGCAACCAGACTTGCCTTATTTCTAGTTATTACATCGTTTTCGTCCTTTTTGTTCTTGAACACCCACTTAGTTCCTATTACATTGTGGCGTTCAGGACGATCTACCAGTTCCCACACTTCATTGCGTTGGAACTGATTTAACTCTTCTTGAATAGCAATGATCCAATTGCTATCTTTCATTGCTTCTTCTATGTCAACTGGCTCTGTGTTTGATAGGAAGGCACACTAGCAGAACATAGAAGTTTGGGGATTCTGATTCAATTGTCTTCTGGTCTTGACGCCTGAGTCTACTCCTCCTAAGATGAGGTTTGATGGATGGTTGGTTCTCCATGTATTCTTTACTGGTGTGTCTGCACTAGATGAGTTAGGGTTCTCATCTGCTCTAGTGTTGTTAGGAGAGTTGACTTGGGTTGGTCGATCATCATCTGTGTCTTGGGTGTCAAAGAGATCATTCCCCCTTCATTGGGAATTGATGCATCTTGATTTAGACTTGTTTGCTCAGCTTGAGTTTGTGATCTGGTGACAGGTCTATGGGTTTTATCTTCTTCTGGATCTTCAGTGAAAGGTTCATCAACTTCGATAAACTCTTCTTGTTTAGACTTGATCACTGGTCTTCTCATTCTTTCTGCAGCTGAGTCTGTGTTGACTGCATTCTCTTCACAAGATTCATCAAATACAACATGAGGTGTTTCTTCCACAAGAAGGGTTCGTTTGTTAAATGCTCTAAATGCTTTGCTAGTTGAGGAATATCCTAAGAATATCCCTTCATCTGCTTTAGCATCGAAAGCATTTAACTTATTCTTCCCATTGTTGTGAATGAAACACTTACAGCCAAATATATGAAAGTAAGATACCCTAGGTTTCCTCATGGATTTTATGAATACCTGGCCTATTTTGGGTATGGCATGCTGTATTGATGGCTTCTGCCCATAGCTTCTTGGGCGTGGAGAACTCAGCTAAGAGGGTTCTTGCAGCTTCTTTAAGTGTTCTGACTCTCCTTTCAGCTACACCATTTTGTTGTGGTGTCCTTGTTGCACTTGTCTCATGCTGAATACCATTAGAAGTACAATAGGAAATAATATGAGAGTTAATAAATTCAGTGCCTTTGTAACTTCTAATTTTGACAATAGGTTCTCCCTTTTCTATTTGGATTCTCTTTAGAAATTCAGGAAGCTTCTGTTGTATTTCACTCTTCTTGTATAGAAAGATAACCCAAGTGTATTTGGAATAATCATCTACTACAATTAGAGTGTATTTTCTTCCTGTCAGAGTTGTTGGAGTAATTAGTCCGAAGAGATCCATATGCAGTAGTTCTAGAACTCTACTAGTTGATGCAGTCTTCTTGGTCTTGAAGGAAATCTTTGTTTGCTTCCCTTGTTGACATGCATCACATACCTGGTCTTTACAGTAGAGTTCATTAGGCAGACCATCAACTAAGGATTCCCTTGCTAGCTTATTTAAAGTCTTAAAGTTCAGGTGGCTAAGACGTTTGTGCCATAGCCAGCTGATGTCTTTAGGGCTTTTCACAAGCAGACTGGTATCCTTAGGACAGTTGTTCCAATTTGCAGGATACATACTGCCTTTTCTAGATCATGTTAGAAGAGTTTGTTTTGTTCTTTTATCATTTACATGACACTCATCTTTAGAGAATTTTACTGAATATCCAGTGTCACAAAAATGAGAAACTGATAGTAAATTGAACTTCAAACCTTCTACATATGATACATCATGTACCTCAATGTCACCATTCTTTAGGGTGTCATATCCTTTTGTGTTACCGTGCGCGTTATCACCAAAGAAGACTTTTGGACCTTTCTTTTTTGTGTAGTTGGTCTGCAGGGTTTTGGTTCCAGTCATGTGAGATGAACATCTGTTGTCTATGTACCACGTCTCTCCTGCTTGACCACCCTTTCATTACATGTCTCTTCTTTCCACGGTTTCAGCTATGCCCATCATAGCTACATCATCTGAGTCATCATTTGAGAAGAGTCCAGAGTCAGGTGATGAGGGCAGATCATCACTTTGGTATTCAGATTCTTCAATCACCATAGCTTGTCTGTCTGAATTCCTCTTGTCTCTTCTTGACTTCCTTTCTTCTTTATCTCTTGAACTCAGGTTTGGACACTCATAGACAAAGTGTCCAGATTTATGACAATTGAAGCATGTACTTAATTTCTGACTTGGAGTGTTTCTTCTTGGAGGTGTAGTATCTCTTCTTCTCTGATTTCTAGTATCAGACGACTCCTTATCCTTCCTAGGATACCTTTCTGGAGTCCTTTCTCTTGATTCTCTCGAGGATGATCCGACTCTTTTATCTTTGTAATTTCTGTAGAATTTTCTATATTTACTGTTTAGAGTGTTCATCCTCTCGAATCTTTTGATCATAAGAGCAATCTGTTCTTTTAGACTCATATCTGACCCTCCTACTTCTTCTGTGTTTAAAGGAGTTTTGCCAGATGAGGTGTTTGTGGCTCTTGTACTTGTTGATGCTTTGAAGGCTACGGTCTTGGTAGCGGATGGGGTTGAAGTTTGCTCATCGTTCTCTGAATTTTCTTCTCTCTCCAGGTCATACTCATGGGCTCTTAGGTTCTGGAACAGAGTCTGAGCTATCCATTTCTTGATGTCTTGAGTATCTTTAATGATGGTCTTTTTCAGTCTCCACTTCTTGGTTAGAGAGACTAGGATTTTTAGATTTTTCTCTCTGTTGGTGTACTTCTTGCCAAGAGACTCAATCTCGTTTATAATCTTGGTGAATCTGTTATCCAGTTGATCAATAGTCTCTTCTGGTAGCATCTTGAAGTGTTCGAACTTCTTGACTGTTGTTGATAGTTTGCTTTCTTTGATCAGCTCCGTTCCTTCACAAAGAAGTGCTAGGGCATCCCACATCTCTTTAGCTGTTTCACGGTCGAGTACTTTTTCTATATACTCATTGGGGAGAGTTTGCATGATGTAATCTTGAGAAATGCTGTCAAGATTTGCCTGTTTCATCTCTTCTGGAGTGAGATCTTTCATAGGTTTAGGTGCAAGTTCTCCAACTGGGATCTCAGGATCACCATTTGCTGTGTTGGCCGTCATGATTGTGATCGGGCCTTCTGTGATCACGGACCACATCTTGTAGTGAACTGAGGTGAGATTCTTCCTTATCCTTATCTTCCAATAGTCATAGTCTTCTACTGAAAACTTAGGCAGTTTACGCATGTTAGCACTCATGTTGTATGAGTTTTCGAAAATAGGTTTTTCAAAAGATAGATTTGTTCAAGAGGACTACAGAAAGACTCCCTCAAGTCTTCTGATAATCTAGAGACAGTAGTCCGTTAGAACCACTGCTCTGATATCACTTGTTGGTCCATGAACGAGTAGTGAATGGGTTTAAAGTCTAGAGGGGAGGGGTGAATAGACTTTAAAAACTTTTTCCCTTTAAAAGAGTGAAAACCTCTTCTGATATCTATGTCAGCTGGACTATAAGTCTGCTGGTCCAGAAGATAATAGTTATCTGATAGAGTGAATGATGTGCGGAAGTGAGTAAGCCTTTTATTTAGACTCGTTCAATTTGTTCTTTTGAAATAACCAATTACTTGTCTTTATGAAATACTCAACTGATGTTGGGTTGAAAGATATATGGCCTAGATTGGAAAGGTGCTTCAAATCACAATATGCACTATGAAAAGAATAAGTAAACAGAATTGAAAAGTGAAGTAAATAAATAACACCGTCGATTTATAGTGGTTCGGATATACGATCCTACGTCCACTCTCACGCTCCAAACGTGAAGTTAATCCCTTTAATTTCCCGAAAATTACAAGGGCTTGTCCTTTATAGTCCCAAGAGAAGGAGTTTGAGATCTGAACAGTACCAAACTGCTACGGTCTCCACAAGTGATTGTGAGCACTTGCACTCTTACAGGGGTTCAAAAACTTAACCTTATGGTGGGGATTTTTGGGTTTTTTAATGGATCCAACTAATGGTTCAAGCTTATAGATTGCTTAACCACTGTGCCTAAATCAAAGAATATACAGTATGTATGGGATTCAGGTTCTTTGGTTGGATGAGGAAATAACTTAAGAGCTAAAAGGTGTGCTAATACTTTTCTGGGCTCTTGAGAATTCTTGATTGAGTATTGCTTTGACTTGCTTGCTTGATTTAAGCTTTTGAATTCTTGCGTAGTATTTCCGTGTCTTGTTATTCTTCATCCTTTTTTATTTATAGGGAAGATTGATGCAACTAGCCGTTGCAAGTTGACTAGTCGTTGGCAATCTTTCCTTATTTGATTCCTTGATTCCAGCCACTTTGATCTTGATTGCTTCAAGTCTGGGATCGTGTCAATCTTGTAAGTAAGGTAAGTCTGCATTTGAATTACACAAGATGACTTTGGAATCAGCCGAGTCTTTGACGAGCTACTAATTTGTTGATCTTCTAGTGGTCTGGTTAACTCGTCTGGCCTAGTGAAGTCTGTCTTCTGCTATCAGATGAGTATTAGCTCTTCTGATCTGGAACAATACTTGTACTGACTCTGGCAATCATTGACTTGGACTTTATCAGTTAATAAGGTATACAAGCACCTTACTTATCTGATCATTAAAGAATCTTCTAGTCTTCATGTCTTCTACTCTTTATTTCTTGAGATTGCGCATGTAAGCTCGGACTGTGCTAACCAGCTGAGATACATACAGCTGATTACACAAGACTGGACTTAACTGATCTATACAGATATTAGTTGATCCTATTACATATATTTATAAACTATAAGTGTTTTGGCCATCAAAACTATACCATCATATGTAGGGGCTTAGGGTGAATTTATATCCCAACTGTTGGTCCCTGAACGAGTAGTGAATGGGATTAAAGTCTAGAGGGGAGGGGTGAATATACTTTAAAACTTTTTCAAGAGAGTTGGTGAACCTCTTCTTATTGCTATGTCAACTGGACTGCAAGTCTGCTGGTCCAGATGACTATAGTGATCTGAATGAAGAGATTAGATGTGGAATTATGGTAGGCCTTGTTTAGACTCGTTCTTTTGTTTCTTGTGAAAGTGTTAACTTGTTTTTACTTAATGAAAGTACTCAGTTGATGCTGGTTTGAAAGTTGTGGCCTTAGTTGAAGGATGTTGAAAACACAGTATGCACTATATAGAATATATGTAGAGACAGAAATGTAAAGTGCAGAAATGTAAATAATACCAGATTTATAGTGGTTCGGATATACGATCCTACGTCCACTCTCACGTCCTAACGTGAAGTTTAATCCCTTTAATTTACCACAAATTACAAGGGTCTTGACCTTTATAGTCCCAAGGATAGGACTTTGAGATCTGAGCCATCCTAACAGCTACGGTCTCCACAAGTGATTGTAAGCACTTGCACTTTGAGGGGTTCAAAAACATTAACCTTTCGGTAAGGGTTTGGGGTTTTTGAAGTGTATCCAACTAGATCAAGCTTATAAATTGCTTACCCACTTTGCCTAAAACAATTGATATACAATATGAACAGGTTTCAGGTTCTTATAGGTTGGATAGAAATCACTTAAGAGCTAAAAGTATTCTAAGGCTTTCTGGGCTCTTGGAGAATTCTAAGAACAGTATGGCTTTAGCTTGATTGCTTGTTTTGCTTGTTGAATTCTTTGTGTGATCTCGTGCTTGTGATTTCTCATCCTCTTGTATTTATAATGGTGATTGCTTGCAACTAGCCGTTGGAGTTGACTAGCCGTTGGGACAATCTTTCCATATTGGCTTGATTCCTTGATTCCAGCTGCTTGATTGCTCCAATCCTGGGATCATGTCAATGTTCTAAATAAGGTAGGTCTTCATTTGAATTGCAAGATGACTTTGGGAATCAGCCGAGTCCTGGAAGAGTACATAGTCTTCTGATCTATACTGCTAGTCTTCTGACTACTCTTCTGTCCTTAGGTCTTCTGTCTTCTGTTATCAGTCGAGTAACACTCGTCTGATCTGTGGATTATTTGTGCTGCTTTAGGCCATCTTCAATCTTGGACTCCATCAGTTAAGTAGGTATACAAGCACCTAACTTAACTGGTCTTCAAGGATCTTCTAGTCTTCATGTCTTCTACTCTTCTCATCTTGAGGAAGCGCATGTAAGCCGGGACTGTGCTAATCAGCTGATATACATACAGTTGATTGCACAAGACTAGTCTAAGTTGTTCTATACAAGTCAGCTGATCCTATTACATTTATAAACTATAAGTGTTTTGGCCATCAAAACTATTCTAACATCAAGTGGGGCTTAGGGTGAATTTACATCCCAACAATTTCCTCCTTTTTGATGAAGCCAAAACTATAATTGATAAATGCTCTTAGTAGATAAGATAAGAGTTTATAGAATTCATAAAAACTGAAGTATCTGATGAAGACAATGAGAGTTTGTCTTGAAAGCAAAGAGAACTAAACTTGATTATATATAGAGCTTTTACAGATTACAAGTGATAGTTTCTTTAAAGCTTTGAAAGTGGTCTTCATTAGATCTTCTGTTCTTCAAATGCGGAAAGCAAGGTACAGACGAGTTCGAACTTTTTCCATGTGCTGCAGGTCTGTAACATTCTCCTCTTCATAGATCTTCTCTAGAATCCTTTTGACTTCAATCCAGTCTGTCCTTCCGGAGCTCAGAGTGGGAGGATCCCATTTAGGTTCTTCTGGAGTTAGGATTCTGCAGTTGTCAAGTTCTTTGGCTGTCTTGACTACTTCTTTCCAGAACTCTTGATCTTCAATGTTCATGAACTGATTGAACTAGAAGAATTCATCTTCATAGGTTGGGAGAGGGCCAAATTTTCTTACAATGTGGTGTTGAATTTGCCACTTCTTCTTCAGAGGGTACCACCTTGGTAGCTCATCTTGAAGGGCTAAATAATCCACATAGTTGCTATCAAACACCAGGACCTTATCTTTCTGTGCCAGAGCATTTTCTTTCAATGCTTTGTCCTTGAGAACTTTCCTGAGTTTGGCTATCTTCCTGTCAAATTTAGCTTTGACAGCTTTCGCATCTTTTAGCTTCTTCTGCTTAAGCTCTTGAGGTTCAAGCTCTTTTCTTTTCTTCAGCTCTAAAGCCTCTTTCTCTTCAGCAGTAGGCTCTGCTGGAGCTGACTTCTTGCTTGACTTCTGAGCTTGCTCATCTGCTTGTTCATCTGCCTTTCTTTTCCTTGTCATCCTCTTTTCAGGGACTTGTTCTGTAGAGGCAGTGATCTGTAGACTCTTGGCAGGAGCTTGAGTGGGAGCTTGGGTGTCTTCTTGAGCAATTTATTTGCCTTTGCCTTGCCTGCTCTTGATTTTGCTTGATAAACCACCCAAGGTTTCATTCAGCTCATCTTGAGATACTACCATCATAGCTTGCTGTGCAGTAGCCTTCTCTAGAGCCTTTATCAATACATCTTCCCCCTTTTTGGCTTCAGCAAGTGCAGCCGCAAAAGGCTTCATGGCATTCAGAATCTCCACTTTCAGAGTCTGTTGAAGGGCCATGGCATTGACTTTGCCAACATGGGTCAGATGACTGATGTTGTGGTCTAGAATCTGAGCATGAGAGTTGGATGAGGAGGCAGCTTCAAGTTTAGCTGTAAGTGCTTCCAATTTGGTTGCTGTCTCCTTCAGCTGAGTCTGAAGTTTCTCATTCTCTGTTGTAGCTGATTGGAGAAGAGCTCGACCTTCAGTAGCTCTTGCTTCAGCATCTTCAATTCTTTTCTTGTAGGTGTTTTCCATGCGGTTGACCTCATTAGTGTAGAGTTCAGCAAACCTGGTGGAAGTGTCACCTGCCTTCTTCAGAATGCTGGTCAGATACTCACTTATCTGATCGTGAAGTGACTCTCCAAACTTGTCTTCAATGTCAATGATCTGGTCATGAAGACGAGTTCTCTGCTCCTTAACAGCCTTTTCAACATATCTTCCAAGCTGTAGGCCTAAACCTTTCTCAAAATGCAGGTCTATTGCAGCCTTGACCTGTGAGCATATGTTTGCTGTATAGTCAGTTGTTGAAGTAGAAGTTGAGGCAGTACCTTGAGGCTTTGGATGAACAATCAGGGCTTTGCCTCTCTCTTCAGCTGAAAGGTACTCTTCATTGAGGAATGAGGTAGTGGTCTTAACCAGGTGGGACATGATATTGTCTCCTTTATCAATGAAGTGAGTTAGAGTATCCTTAGGCATGAAGTGATCAGGAATAGTGATTACTTCTCTTTCAATCTCGGCTCTGTCAGCTGGTTCAGCTGAGTCTTCCGCAGGGACGGATGCAGCTGAGTCATTAACTTTTGATGTGTCAGCTATCTGCTGACCTGATGTGCCTTCTGGGATAGAGGTATCATCAGTGGGAATTCCTAGAATCCTGTGGCATACTGCTGCAAGGGCCTCTTCTGGCAGCAGCTAAGCAAAAGATTTAACTTGTGCAACTTCTTTTTGCTCCATTTCCCAGTCGAGGAAATTAGCTTTTCCTCCCATTCCCTCCATGACCTCAATAAGGTCATCCACATCATCTCTTGTTGGGATATGAATCCTTGAAACAATATTCTAATTGATGAAAGTATGTTTTGATGGCCAAAAGCAACTTAAAGTTAGTGATATATGTGGTTCTAAGTCATCTTAACTAAGTCATCTGAATATAAGCTTACTAATCTGATGAGAAACTTAAATTGAGATTACTGATCTTAATGCTAACTGAAGTAAGTTTACTGATCTTATGTAGTAATATTAAAGATAAAATTACTGATCTTAACTGAGTAATATTGGAATAAGATTACTGATCTGAGTATGGAAACTGAGAATAATTTTAGTGATCTTATATGAGATATTTGAAATCTGAGTTACTGATCTGATATACTTATTGATCTTATATACTTACTGATCTTATGTGCTTACTTATTTCTATATGTAAGTTACTGATCTTATGTATTTACTGTTCTTAAATACTTACTGATCTTATATGGAAGTGATTGATCTTACATGAGTTACTGATCTTATTAGTTACTGATCTGATATAAGAACTGTTAGGAACTAAGCTGATGTTTTGTATTGTATAGACAGCTTATAGTATAGGACTTAGATATACTCATCTGAATATAGTTCAGTTGATGTATAGATAGGTTTTATATATGTAAAGTTGTATTCTATTTGTATTCAGCAATGTAAAGTTCAGAACAGTAGATTAGAACTAGATTAGAAGAAGACTCAGAAGACTACTTCAGAATAAGAAGACTTCAAGAAGAGTTGAAGATAAGCTTAGAAGAAATCTGAAGAAGTTTTGAACAGTTTAAGTTACTGTGCTGACTGACTCAGCAGAGTAAAAATCCGAAGAGTAAAAAATCAGAACAGTAAGTTACTGTGCTGATTTATCAAAATTGAAGAATAAGTTTGGAAAGCTTATTTAAAGAGTAACTGAAGATTTATTGAAGATATGCTGACTTGGAAGTTGAAGGAAGTTACAAAGTCGGTTACAAGAAGAAGTTACAAAAACAGTTTAGAGTTAGTTGAGAGTTAGTTCACAAACTGCTAACTGTCATACTAAGTTCTATAAATACTGTGTGATCTCCTACTGCTGAAGACTACTGAACATTTTACTGATCTAAAAGCAAGCTAAAGTCTACAGAGCACAAGGAAAAACTCACAAAGTTGAAGGAGATTGAAGAAGAAGAAGCCACTAAATTGAAGAGAAGAATCAAAGGCTATTCAAAGAGAAGTTTTACTTTTCAAGTTTAAGTTTGTATTTTGTAAAACAAGTGTGCTAGTTACTTGTAGAATTACTAGTAGATCGAAGATATACCTGGTGGTATAATCGAAAAGATCAAAGTCTTAATCTTGGGACTCTAAGCCACAAGAAGCTCAAGAAGAGTAATAAAACTTCACAACTGGAGTTGTGAGAGTGGATGTAGACATTTGTCGAACCACTATAAAATTCTGTGTTCTTTACATTTACTGTTTGATATTTGTTGAATTGTTTAACTAAGGACATTAAGAATTAACAAAGATAAAGATCTAGATAAAAGTTGAGTATAAATTTGATTGGGCTCATTAGTAATCTGATTATTCCGCATTGCATATTCTGATATATTGAAAGATTTTTGAAAAGTCTATTCACCCCTCCCCTCTAGACATTTTCACTAGCTTACTCAATATTATTAACTCAACTTTGGGACCAACATCTCTCCTGAGTTCAATCCAGGTGCAGACTCTGAGAACTTGTTCAAACTGAACTGATTCCTCATAAATACCAGGAATAGTAGACTTGAGCAGGTTTGCTATCTTCATCCTCATTATCTTCTCCCTTGTGCACATATGATAGTGCACCATTTTATACTGAGGTTGAGAGGGGCCTGCTTCATCCAGGTCTGCTGGTGCCAAGTCTTCTGGTGCAGATGGGGTAGTGAGGATAGGGGATTGAGTGGTTGGAATGGTTTCCTCTGCTGTGTGAGTATCAGCAGGGATTTGGGAAGTGATATCTTCAGTGGACTGATCATCAGCAGGGTTTTGAGTCTGCTGATCTGGGACTATTTCTGCTTGAAGATCAGTAGATGGTTGGACATCTGCCATTTGAATATCAACAGGGGTAGGCAAATGTGGCTCTGGGGTTGTTTGATGTTGAGCTTGTTCCTCTGCTGTGTGAGTATCAGCAGGGATTTGGATATCAGTGTTTGAGGGTTCAGATAGGGTTGAATCATCAGAAGGGTGGAAGGAAGTAATAGGGGCTATGCTCATGGGAGTAGGGAGCCTGGATTTCTTGGTTTTCTTAGTGAAAGAAGAATTGTTCTTCTTTCTCTTTTGACCCTTCGACAATTTAGAAGGAGTAAAAGTGAGAAAGGGATTAGAGGTACCTGCCTTCTTCAAGGGAGAGGCAGTTGGAGTGGCATCTGAATCAGATGGGGAGATGAGTCCTGATCTGATTAGAAATCGTCTCTGTGCTAAGGTCTGATTGTCATCATCATCATCCTCAGCAACCTTCTCCTGAGCCTCTTCTTTGGATGGCTCCTCTTCTTCTTCAGCAGAGTCATGAACAGACTCTTCTGCCTCCTTAACAACATCTTTGGAAGATGCTTCAGCCAACAGCTTCCTCTTCTCTTCTTTCAACCTTGCTGCCTCTGCAAGAGCTTCCTTTCTTAAGTAATACTTGGAGGTGTGGAAGGTCTTATGAGGTCCCATCTTGTACTTCTTTGGGAGAATATCTGGAAGGATGATGCTCAGCTTGTTGACAAAGCTGACTGTAGATGTGACCTTCCATTCTCTTGATTGAAGGTCCAAGGTAACCTTCTTGGCTTCAAGAGCAATCCTATTCAAGAATAGCCCTTGCCAATATCCATCAATCTGATCCCAAATTGCAGCCATAACTCTAACTTTTAGAGTGGTAACATCATCATGGCTAAAAGTGTTACCAAGCAACATCTTGCCTGCAATATCCATCAAGGTTTGGAATTTAGGTTCAAGTTGGGATTTCTTGAGCCTAGAGGTATCCTCAGCCTTGACCCTTCCATCAGTAAACATCTCCATATACTCCTTTTCTCTTCCCATGATGTAGGTAGAGATGTCTATCTCTCCCCTTGATAAGCCGAACAGTTCTTGAAGGATCTCCCTTGAGATCTCGACTCTGTGTCCACCCATGACACTTTAAACATGAGAATCCATCATCACTGCGTTTGCATAGAAGGTCAGCACATCTTGTTCATAGACATTTGTTGGTGCTGCTTCCAGAAAATCACGAAGGTTGAGATTGATGCAGCGAAGAAGGATCTCCTTGTTCGCAGATGTATGTTTGCCCTTGAAAAACAGAGCATTCTCAGTGAAAACTTTTCCTTCCTTAGACCATTTTTTAGAGTCTAAGGTGCCAGTACTCTTGGTCTTCTCGTCGTAAATTTTGATGATTCTCATTCTGGATGTTGAGTATTGAGAGTAGGAATGCTTTGGAAAGAATATTTCAGGACGAGAGAGATTTGAGAGTAATTGAGTATTATGAGCGAAAGGAGTTTGGAAGAGGTTTAAGGGTTGTATATATACTCCAGCAGAAACTTGATCTAACGGTCAGATTAGATTTTAATGTGGAGTAGTGCCCAAGATTTTCCTTCTTTGAATCCGGGCCATTCCTTAAATTTGCCGGCTGAATTTGCCATTTGGCAACTGTTGATTTGCTGGCAATATGGTAATCAAGTATTAATGACATCATACCAAAAATAGCCGTTGTGACTAATTTTGTGGCAAGAATTGATCATCAAGGCCGTTTTCTATAAGTGAATTGCATTCCTTATATAGGCCAATTTCTTTAATTACATTCATGAATGAATCTAGAATGAATTACATGATCAAAGATAGTCATTATACTCTAAAATAAAGTCTTCTTATCAGCAGAGTGAAGTCTTCTGATTTCATCGAAATGTCTGCTGATTTTCCTTGAAAGTCTTCTGGTCAACTGAGTTGGTCTTCTGATCAGCTGAGTAGAGGATAGGTGTTTGCTGTAATGATCCAACCTGGATGGATCCTTCCAGCTTTATTGTGAGTGATGATCCAACCTGGTTTGATGGATCTTTCAGCTCCTTCTTTAAACCAAGTGGGACTAGCCTAGATGAAATCCCACTGGCTTAACTGCTCCTCACCATCGGATGTTCCTCATCATCAGATGGGATGTAGCATCTAATGTGTCCTTGTTGAATTTCTTCGCTTCTTTTGAAAGAGAAGAAAAGTTGGAAGAGGCTTCAATGGAGTGTGAAGAGAGGGCCATGGACTTGGTCTTCTTGACACCTTTTGACAAAGCGGTCTTTGATAGCAAGCTCTCCATATAGAACTTCCCCCTGGAGAAGAAGCTCTGCTTGCTGGCTACTTTGTCCTCTGCATCTCTTCTTCCTTTAGTTTTCAACAAGAACGTCTCTTCTTTCTTTAATTTTCATAGGCATACTTATGTTGGATAACCCAAGTATGCTGATCTGCATCGTCTTCTTCTTCTGGACAAATCTTCATCTCCTTCACCCAAGACCTTGGTTGAGGGATGATCTCCATTCCATCTCTTCTATCGATTATCTCCATACCTGAAACAAGAATAATAGTTAGTGATTTGTGTTCTTAGGTGTTCTCATAACTTCCTCCTTTTATAGAGGTAGAAATGAGGTAATGGAGCGTAAGATGACAAAAACTATAGAGTTAATAGGTCTGAATTTCTGAAAAGCTATTTCTTAAGATCAACAATGAGATTCTTGATCTAAGGTTTTACATTTAAAGAGGTTCAGACTCTATCTTATGGAATGCAGAATTTATAAATTTTTGAACAAGAGTTATTTGGAGTCCGTACAGTGCATGTATACTGTTGAGTCGGTGAGGATGGTGTATTAATCCAACCAAGTATGACTCACTAATATACTGTATACTTGTATAGTGATGAAGTATTTTATGAAGAATAGTTTATTACTATACATAGATATACATTGCTTAAGTATAGATTACCAATTAACTCTATTCAAGTCTTCTGAATGTAAGTATATAATGCAATGCAGATTATAGAGTACTTCATCAAGGTTTCTTAAGGTATCATTGATTCCCCCTTGATTAGATGACTCTATGTTTTCCCTCAGCTTTATTTGTCTTCATCGGGAAAAACTTACCTGAAGATGAGGGTGTCTATTCACCTCATCTGATCCTCCTAGTCTGCTGCAATTGAATCAGCTGAGGTCTTCAGCTGATCTTGAGTTCTTCATGTGCTTGGATCTAAGAGTCCTAAACTATAGCATAGGGTCTTGAATCTTTCTTCAGCTAGGGGCTTAGTCAAGATGTCTGCTCTTTGGATATCTGTGTGAATTTTCTCCATCTTGATGTCCTTCTTTTCAAGGTGGTCTCTTATAAAATGGTGTCAAATGTCGACATGCTTGCATCTTGTGTGAAGGACTGGATTTTGAGTGATTGCAATGGCGCTGCTGCTGTCACAGTAGATAGGAACTTCTCTTGCCTCTACATTGTAATCCTTGAGTTGTTGAACTAGCCAGAGCAGCTGACTACAACAACTTCCAGCTGCCATATATTCTGCTTCAGTGGTGGAGGTTGCAACTGAAGTTTGCTTCTTTGAGAACCATGATATCAACTTGTTGCCTAGGAATTGACAGGTTCCAGATGTGGATTTCCTATCAATTCTACATCCTCCATAGTCTGAGTCAGAATAACCACTCAACTCTAGATTGTCATCAGCAGGGTACCATAGTCCTAGATTGACTGTTCCTTTTAGGTACTTGAGAATTTTCCTTGCTGCTTCTAGATGACTCTGCTTTGGGTTTGCTTGAAACCTAGCACATACTCCTACAGCAAATGTTATGTCTGGTCTGCTAGCTGTAAGATATAGTAGAGATCCAATAAGTGCTCTATATTCAGCTTGATCAACTGCCTTTCCAGACTCATCTGGTTCCATTTTGAAAGATGTCATCATTGGAATTCTTGCAGTCTTGCTTTGTAGAGCTTTGAATCTTTCTAATAGGCTTTTGGTGTACTTGGACTGATTGATGAAGATCCCTTCTGGACTCTGTTTGACTTGGAGTCCTAATAAATAATTCATCTCACCTATCATACTCATTTCAAATTTTCCTTGCATAAGTTCAGAGAACTTCTTGCACATATCTTGATTGGGTGATCCAAATATAATGTCATCTACATATATTTGCACCATTAGAATGTCTTCTCCTTCTTGTATTCTGAAAAGTGTTCTGTCAACATTGCCTTTTGTGTAACCATTGTCAAGTAGGAATTGTGACAATGTGTCATACCAGGCTCTGGGAGCTTGCTTCAGACCATAGAGAGCCTTCTTCAGACGATATACTTGATCTCTTTTTTCAAATCCTGGAGGCTGCTCTACATACACTTCTTCTACCAGAATACCATTCAGAAAAGCACTCTTGACGTCCATTTGATATACCTTGAAGCCCATATATGATGCATAAGCTAGAAATAGTCGAATGGCTTCTAATCTGGCTACTGGAGCAAAGGTTTCATCATAGTTAATTCCTTCAGATTGTGAGTATCCTTTTGCAACTAGCCTTGCTTTATTTCTAGTTATCACATCATTTTCGTCCTTTTTATTCTTGAATACCCACTTTGTTCCTACTACATTGTGGTTTTCAGGACGATCTACCAATTCCCATACTTCATTTCTTTCGAATTGGTTTAATTCTTCTTGCATAGCAGTGATCCAATTGCTATCTGTCATTGCTTCTTCTATGTCAGCTGGTTCAATGTTGGACAAGAAAGCACACCAGCAGAACATAGATGATTGGGGGTTCTGATTCAGTTGTCTTCTGGTCTTGACACCTGAGTCTGCTCCTCCTAAGATGAGGTTTGATGGATGGTTGTTTCTCCACGTATGTCTCACAGGAGTATCTGCATTAGATGAGCTTGGATTCTCATCTGTTCTAGTGCCATCAGGAGGGTTGACTTGATTAGGTCGATCATCATCTGTATCTTGTGTGTCAAGGAGATCATTCCCCCTTGCATTTGGGATTGTTGCATCTTGATTATGGACAGCTTGCTCATCTTGAGTTTGAGATCTAGTGACTGGTCTGTGTGGTTTATCCTCCTCTGGTTCTTCAGAAAATGGTTCATTGACTTCAATAAACTCATCAGACCTAGTCTTGATCACTAGTTTCTTCATCTGATCTACAGCTGAGTCTGTTTCTACTGCACTCTTTTCACAAGATTCATCAAAAACAACATGAGGTGTTTCTTCCACAAGAAGGGTTCGTTTGTTGAATACTCTAAATGCTTTGCTAGTTGAGGAGTATCCCAAGAATATCCCCTCATCTGCTTTGGCATCAAAAGCATTCAACTTACTTTTCCCATTGTTGTGAATGAAACACTTACAACCAAATATATGAAAGTAAGATACTCTAGGTTTTCTTCCTTTCCACAGTTCATATGGGGTTTTCTCATGGATTTGTGAATACCTGACCTGTTTTGAGTGTGACAAGCTGTGTTGATAGCTTCTGCCCAAAGCTTCTTAGGAGTGGAGAATTCAGCAAGGAGTGTTCTTGCAGCTTCTTTGAGCGTTCTGACTCTTCTTTCAGCTACACCATTTTGTTGTGGTATTCTTGCTGCACTTGACTCATGCTGAATACCATTAGAAGTAAAATAGGCAATAATATAAGAGTTAATAAATTCAGTGCCTTTGTCACTTCTGATTTTCACAATTGGTTCTCCTTTCTCTACTTGGATCCTCTTTAATAGTTCAGGAAGCTTCTGCTGAGTTTCACTCTTCTTGTATAGGAAGACAACCCAAGTAAACTTGGAGTAGTCATCTACAACAATGAGAGTATACTTCATCCCTGTAAGTGTAGTTGGAGTGACTGGTCCAAATAGATCCATGTGAAGCAATTCAAGAGCTCTGCTGGTTGATGCTGTCTTCTTGGTCTTGAAAGAGACCTTTGTTTGCTTTCCTTGTTGACATGCATCACAGACCTGATCTTTACAGTAGAGTTCATTAGGCAGACCATCAACTAAGGATTCCCTTGCTAACTTGTTCATAGTCTTAAAGTTCAGATGATTAAGACGTTTGTGCCATAGCCAGCTGATATCTTTAGGGCTCTTCACAAGCAGACATGTATCCTTAGGACAGTTGTTCCAATTTGCAAGATACATACTTTCTTTTCTAGATCCTGTTAGAAGGTTTTGTTTTGTTCTTTTATCACTTATGAGACACTCATCTTTAGAGAATTTTACTGAATAACCGGTGTCACAAAAATGAGAAACAGATAATAAATTAAACTTTAAACCTTCTACATAAGATACATCATGTACCTCAATGTCACCATTTTGAAGGGTGCCATATCCTTTTGTGTTACCGTGCGCGTTATCACCAAAGAAGACTTTTGGACCTTTCTTTTCTGTGTAGTTGGTCAGCAGGTCTTTGGTTCCAGTCATATGGGTTGAGCATCCACTATCTATGTACCATATTTCTCCTGCTAGACCTCATTTTCTGTATAGGTCCCTCCTTTCCTGCAAGAAAGGTTAAGTCTTAGGTACCCATTTTGTCTTGGGTCCTTGGGTGTTAGTACTACCCTTGGGAACCCACATATACATTGGTCGTTTGAACAACCTTGAGCACTTGAGTTGTTTCCCTCGGGCATCACAGAACCAAATCTTATCAGTTAACACCTTGGACTGATCTGATTTGTTGTTTGTGTCAGCTAAGTAATAGTCAAATGGTTTCCCTTTATAGGAGTGTACATACATTATCTTTTGACTAGTTACATTCGGCCTGGGTGCATTAGCTGGTCGATGCACACGATTATATGGACCATACTCCCCTGTTCTCACAATATCATAAGAGATAGGGGGTGCAAAGAGAACAGATTTGTGTGAAGAAGATTTCTTCTTCTTGGCTGGAGCAGCATACAGCTGAGACTGTCTCAGACGAGATGGTCTAGGCTGTTTGCTGTTCCTCTGTACAAGTTTGGGGTTAACTTTTCTTTTACCATTTTTGGTGTTGGAATAGTTAGCCTTAGTTGGTACAGATGCCTTTTGGTTCATATTAGGTTCATTGTGTTTAGAACACTCACCCTGTTCATGTGTCTGAGTAGTGCACTTGTTAGGTGTACTACCCCCTGCTGGAGAGGATGTTGATGGATTAAGTTCATAGCCAAAACCCATCTTATTGCCATTTGATCTATAATATTCAGAGATACTTTCAATAGTAGTCGAAGCTTTATTGAACTCTGATATCTTTTGATTTAGGCATTCCTTCTCCTTTTCTAAGAGCTTGTGTGCTTGGAAGAGGTCATCGAACTTAGATTGTAGTATACGAAATTCCTTGGTTTCTAAGGCTTGAGTTTCTAACATCCCCTCATACAACTGAGTTGTTGTGGTATTTTCTTCCTTAAGAAGTTCCACTTCTTTGGTCAACCTTTCATTCATGGTGACTAACTCAGGGGTGTTATCAAACTTAACCTTTTTCAACCTAGCAATTTCTTTCCTTAAATCCTTATTCTCCTCTTCCGCTTCTATAAAAGCTCTAGTGGCAATATCCAGATCACCTTTTACCTTTCTTAACGATTGATAATAGGTGTCTTCTGATTCGCCTTCAGATGAGTTTATGTCATCTGTTTGTGAGAAAATAGGTGAATGGAAAGTAGTAGTGTAGGAATTTACCTCATTTTCTCCTATGGCCATCATAGCTAGATCATCTGAATCATCTGAGTAGATTTGACAGTCTGGTGATGTAGGAAGTTCATCACTTTGATATTCAGATTCTTCAGTCACCATTGCTTGCTTATCTGAATTTCTTCTGTCTCTCCTTGGCCTTCTTTCTTCTTTGTCATCCAGCTCAGGGCATTCATAGACATAATGTCCTGGTTTGCGACAATTGAAGCATGCTCCAGGTTTTTGATTTGAACTGCCTTTCCTTGGAGGAGTGGCATCTCTTCTTCTGGAGCCTCGGCTGTCAGATGACTCCATATCCTTTCTAGGATACCTTTCTGGTGTTCTTTCTCTGGAGCCTCTAGAGGGTGAACTGGCTCTTCTATCTTTGTAGTTTCTATAGAATTTTCTATATTTGCTGTTGAGAGTGTTCATCCTTTCGAATCTTTTGATCATAAGGGCCATTTGCTCTTTCAGACTCATGTCTGATCCTTCAAAGTCTTCTGTTTTCAGAGAGGTCTTGCCAGATGAGGTGCTTGCAGCTTTTGTATTTGCTGCCTTGAAAGCTACAATCTTGGAAGTAGATGGTGTTGCAGTAGGTTCATCACTTCCTGAGTTTTCTTCTCTTTCAAGATCATATTCATGAGCTTTTAGGTTCTGAAATAGAGTCTGTGCAGACCACTCCTTGATATCTTGAGTATCTTTGATGATGGTCTTCTTGAGTCTCCATTTCTTGGTTAGAGAGTCTAAAATCTTTAGATTTTTCTCTCTATTTGTATATTTCTTGCCCAGAGATTCTATCTCATTGATGATCTTGGTAAATCTATTGTCTAGTTGATCAATAGACTCTTCTGGTTGCATCTTGAAGTGTTCAAACTTCTTGACTGCTGTTGTCAGCTTGCTCTCCTTAATCAGCTCGGTTCCTTCACAGAGGAGTGCTAGAGCATCCCACATATCCTTAGCTGTTTCACAATTGATTACTTTTGCAATGTACTCATTTGGAAGAGTTTGCATGATGTAGTCTTGAGCAATGCTGTCAAGATTTGACTGCTTCATTTCTTCTGGAGTGAGGTCCTTCATCGGCTTGGGGGCAAGTTCTCCAACTGGAACTTCTGGATCACCATTTGCAGTGTTGACTGCCATGATGGTGATTGGGCCTTCGGTGATTACTGACCACATCTTGTAGTGGACTGATGTGAGATTCTTCCTCATCCTGATCTTCCAGTAATCATAATCCTCCACTGAAAACTTAGGCAACTTACGCATATTAGCACTCATGCTGTATGAGTTTTCGAAAACAAGTTTTTCAAAAGATCTGTTCAAGAGGACTACAGAAAGACTCCCTCAAGTCTTCTGATAATCTAGAGACAGTAGTCCGTTAGAACCACTGCTCTAATACCACTTGTTGGTCCCTGAACGAGTAGTGAATGGGATTAAAGTCTAGAGGGGAGGGGTGAATAGACTTTAAAACTTTTTCAAGAGAGTTGGTGAACCACTTCTGATTGCTATGTCAACTGGACTGCAAGTCTGCTGGTCCAGATGACTATAGTGATCTGAATGAAGAGATTAGATGCAGAATTATGGTAGGCCTTGTTTAGACTCGTTCTTTTGTTTCTTGTGAAAGTGTTAACTTGTTTTTACTTAATGAAAGTACTCAGCTGATTCTGGTTTGAAAGTTGTGGCCTTAGTTGAAGGATGTTGAAAACACAGTATGCACTATATAGAATATATGTAGAGACAGAAATGTAAAGTGCAGAAATGTAAATAACACCAGATTTATAGTGGTTCGGATATACGATCCTACATCCACTCTCACGTCCTAACGTGAAGTTTAATCCCTTTAATTTACCACAAATTACAAGGGTCTTGACCTTTATAGTCCCAAGGATAGGACTTTGAGATCTGAGCCGTCCTAACAGCTACGGTCTCCACAAGTGATTGTAAGCACTTGCACTTTGAGGGGTTCAAAAACTTTAACCTTTCGGTGAGGGTTTGGGGTTTTTGAAGTGTATCCAACTAATGGTTCAAGCTTATAAATTGCTTAACCACTTTGCCTAAAACAATTGATATACAATATGAACAGGTTTCAGGTTCTTATAGGTTGGATAGAAATCACTTAAGAGCTAAAAGTATTCTAAGGCTTTCTGGGCTCTTGGAGAATTCTTAGAACAGTATGGCTTTAGCTTGATTGCTTGTTTTGCTTGTTGAATTCTCTGTGTGATCTCGTGCTTGTGATTTCTCATCCTCTTGTATTTATAATGGTGATTGCTTGCAACTAGCCGTTGGAGTTGACTAGCCGTTGGGACAATCTTTCCATATTGGCTTGATTCCTTGATTCCAGCTGCTTGATTGCTCCAATCTTGGGATCATGTCAATCTTCTAAATAAGGTAGGTCTTCATTTGAATTGCAAGATGACTTTGGGAATCAGCCGAGTCCTGGAAGAGTACATAGTCTTCTGATCTATACTGCTAGTCTTCTGACTACTCTTCTGGCCTTAGGTCTTCTGTCTTCTGTTATCAGTCGAGTAGCACTCGTCTGATCTGTGGATTATTTGTGCTGCTTTAGGCCATCTTTAATCTTGGACTCCATCAGTTAAGTAGGTATACAAGCACCTAACTTAACTGGTCTTCAAGGATCTTCTAGTCTTCATGTCTTCTACTCTTCTCATCTTGAGGAAGCGCATGTAAGCCGGGACTGTGCTAATCAGCTGATATACATACAGTTGATTGCACAAGACTAGTCTAAGCTGTTCTATACAAGTCAGCTGATCCTATTACTTTTATAAACTCTAAGTGTTTTGGCCATCAAAACTATTCTAACATCAAGTGGAGCTTAGGGTGAATTTACATCCCAACACCAACACTTATTAAGAACGTACCTTAGGGGAAAGGTAGTCTTTTCCCCCTTTTCCTCAACCACCTTCCCCTAGACTCGGTCTAGGGCCCATCTTCCTCATTCCAGCCCATCTCCCAAGATACTCGGTCTAAGGCCCATCTTCCTCACTGCATCCCATCTCCCTAGATACTCGGTCTAGGGGCTATATTCCTCATTCCAGCCCATCTCCATATATACTCTGCCTCAGTTACTATTTTCCAGCTATAACTTCCCTCTAAAATCGGAGGCCTCTTCTTGACTAAGACTCAGTCCAAGTAGTCCTCTGCTTGGGCCAGGGATATGGGCCGAGTTTAGCCCTGTACTTGGGCCAGGGATATGGGCCTAGGGTTAGGCCTGTCTCTTCCATTCATTTCTCCAGGGCTCGGGCCCACTTCTCTTTACTATTATCAAGTTGGGCCACTTCATGGACCTGTTCTCATTACAATTGGGCTCCTAAGAGGCACATTGAACTATTTACAAAATATATAATCAAAGGTGTATTAATCATCTCATAAAATGAATATAAATATTCAGTGAGGATAACTCATCGTTTATCCACGTGTCGTCACCTCATAGGGCGACATATTTTGGCCGCATCACAAGTGTTTAAAACTTTTTTGTTGTTAGATCAGATGAGTTATATACTCTATCGTCTGAATGCAAACAATATGTTTTGATCTTAGAGTGTGAGTGTATATAGCAAATCAAGATAACAAACCTACTGATTGCTTAAATCAGCTGGTCAGTTGGAAAGCTATCTCAACAACTAAGGTGGGAAATGTGTAGGCCCTAAATGTTTAGACTTGTGGGTTGATATGGAAACCTCTTTTAAAGAATGATTTTAAAACAATGAATGTTTATCTAATATTTGTGATATTTGCTAATTATAAAACTTATACTTAGGTGGATTTTGACTCTTTTGAAAACAATGTTTTTATCAAATACGAACAGTATGAATAAGATACAGAATGATAAATAAAGCAATAAGAACACAAGTATTTATAGTGGTTCAGATCTCAATATCCTACGTCCACTCTCTCTAATCAGCTAGAGAAATTCACTATCTTGCAAAGGTTATAGTCCCAAGAGAAGACTTGAGATCGAGATCCTCAACTACTTTCTGAGGATGCAGATCTACTTGTTGGTGAGGTAACAAGTAACCTTTACAATGGTTCCTTAACAAAGTATGTAAAATGTTAATAACCAACTAAGTAAGCTAAAAAACACACTGTTAATCTAAGCACTAAAGATAGGATTCTTTAAACTGGTTTAGGATCGGAAACTTAGAGCTTTTAAGGATAGATAAAACTGTGCAGGCTCTTAAGAACTCGATTGGAATATTTCAGAAGGCTTTGTTCTTATGATCAGCTAAATATGGAGTTCTTGCTTGTATGGTTTTCGGTACCTTGTTCCAAAGAACAAGTGTTGTATTCATGGAGAGATTTGTGCTTCGAACTAGTCGTTGGTGAGAAACTAGCCGTTGCAAGCAAATCTTCTAAATGAGGTCGAGATCTTCATGGAATAGTTGTTTGCAGATATTCTGGTACGATATTACCTAATATGGTAATAATGCATTTAATGCTTGTACGACTCTACATAAAGGTCTCTATGTCCTTGTTCAAGTCAACTATGTAGCTTCGTTGTCGATGTATCATTGGTCCACATCAGCCGAGTTGTTGAACATTGTCTTGTCTTCTGTTTGAGTAAATCAGAACTAGTCCGACATTCTCTTTGTCTTCTGTTATTGTTGCCTCTTCTTCCAATGACTTAGCACCATAAATGAATTATCATTTATCGAGGTGTTTTCATCATAAAGACCGGTTGTCATTTGAATCTTCAGATGAACTTGATTTTAATGCTTCTTGAGGATTTTCTTCGACAAGATCAGGTGAGCTCATATCTGTTGAATGGTCTTCTGATCTTTAATGCAGATTATCATATAATTACTTTCAGTCTATAAGGTATACAACAACCTTTAGATTTGATTTCACTAATGAGCTCTAGTGTCTTCAAGTTTTTAAGTCTTCTTCTCTATAAGTCTTGAGCGAGCGCGTGTTAAAACAGATGAGTAATCAGTTGATATACATACAGCTGATTCCTCAGACTTAGAATTAGACAAATTCAATACTTCTAAGCTTTATAAAACAGCTTAGGTAACTTACTTCTAGATTACAAATTATTATTTTAACCTGTACTCTACTGATCTGGTTTTGGCCATCAAAACTAAACTTATAAATTGCAATCAGATTAGGGGTTGGATGAATATCCCAACATCTTCCTTATGTGATATCACTAATGAATTCATGAATTAACTACAAGATTAAACCAAATGTTTTGATGTTTGTTAAGAGCTATCACACACACACACATATATATATATATATATATATGTGTGTGTTTATACCAATCTCTTTTGAGGTTTAGGTGAACACGTGCACTAATAGCTTATCTAATTAATACCATAAGCTCCTAGGTGAACACGTGCACTAATGTCTACGATTCGCCCCCTCACTAATTTCATAGATGACTTCTACTTGATTAATGTATAATGGTGTCGATCAAGTAATTAACCCTTCTTCGATTAAGCTAATTAATCAAGTTTTTCACACACATCACAATCATGCAAATCCAACCATCGTCGTAATTTTATAAAACCGTAAATGCTAGTTAATAAAAATGACCAATTAATTCAATCACATAATTCACAACAATAAAAGCAATTAAAATCAAGATATATGATAATCAAACAATTAATCAATAATCTCACTAATTACCCACATAAACACTCAAACAATAAGAGTTTATCTCATATCTATCAATAAATAGAATAAAACTCATGAAAAATAAACAACAAAACGTTAAATTAAAGAAAGATACCATGGCTTGATTAATGGGAGATGGTGAAATGGTCTTACGAATTCCAGCTGCCTTCTTCCATCCGCATTGTCTCGGCTGGAATGAGCAACGTAAAGGGTCTTGGGCCATGAATCAACTATTAAATATGGGCTGCCAATAAATTCAACATGGACCATGAATATTAGTTTTAAAATTGGACCAATTGATTTTCTTCCGAGTTAGGCTATATACCCCTCCAGCGTAGTTAAATATACCCCCAATTTTCGTACCTCCTAAATATGGCACACATTAGATGTACCCCAACGAAATACTTAATCTACCCTTTTATCCATTAAATTCAAATTATAGACACACTCCCCCAAATATAAATTATAACCCTATTCTCCCCTCTCTCTTTCATTCTTTCTAAACCCTCCCTATCTGCTCTTCCCCTTTTCCAGGCCGCCGCCGCGGTGCTGCCCGCCCCCTAGTCGGCTACGGCCGCGGCGCCACCCGCCCACTAGTCGGACGGCCGAGGTCGGCCTCCCCCTCCCCCATTCACGTGTTGGCCCGCCGCCTAGAGCTGTCAAAATGGGTTGGGCCTGTTGGGCCAGCCCGCCCGCCACTAAAAAAAGTGGGTTCGCCAGCATTTTCCAAGCCCGCCAGGAGACGGGCCCAGGCGGGCCGGCTGATTTAGTAAACAGTTTTTGGCAGGGTAGGGCGGTTTTTGGCAGGCTAGCCCGTCTTTTTTTTTTAATATTTAAAGAAATATAAAATTAATTAAATATTTAAACCATTTAACCCTAGTAATAGAGCAGCGCCGCATTTTTCAATTTTTGAGTTTTTTCCTAATCTGGTTCTATACTTCTTCTCTTTCAATCTTCTTCGGTTCTTCCTTCCATCTGCGTCGCCCACCTGATCGCCACCTGCACGTCTGCGTATATATATGGAATGTAATTAAACCATCTCTCTCTCTCTCTCTCTCTCTCTCTCTCTCTCTCTCTCTCTCTCTCTCTCTCTCTGAACGCAAGCAGTAATTATTCAAGGGAAGATGAGTTGATTGCGGCTGAAGCTCTACTTAGTCTCAGGCGTCATATGCCTTTACTTGAATACTTGTGTGAAATAATTAATGTGTGAAAAAATGGGGGATTGGCCCGCCAAAACCCGCGGCCCACCCATTTTTTGGTTGGATTGAGGTTTTGGCAGCCCGCCTGGCAAACGAGCTGGCACGCCCCGCCCCGCTGGCCCGTCTTGACAGGTCTACCGTCGCCTCCCCTCCCCCTTTTTTCTGCCGCCCCTTTTCATTTCTGCAAAGCGCCGCCTCCCCTTTTTCTTTTCTTTTTTATTTATGCTCGATTTTGCCTCCCGTCGACCATAGAGGTCACGACCCCCCACCTGCATGCCGCCGCCTTCTCGTCGGCCATGGGGGTCGGCCACGGCCCCCCACCTACACGTCGCCGCCTCTTGTCGGCCACTGAGGTAGGATTTTTTCTTTTTATTTTTATTTTCGATCTGAAATTGTCGACAATAGACATTATGGTCGACAATTTCTTGTCGAAAAATCTAATTTTTTTTTCTTTCAATAAAATGTTGTCGACGATGGTGTTTTTCGTCGATAAACTAGTGTCGATCGACACATGCTTGTAAAAAATGTATTTTTTTAAGATTTCTAAGTATTTTCTTTTAATTTCTCAATTTATTTGGACCGCGACCGCCGAAGGAGATGGAGGGGTGGTTGGCGATGACTGCTTTTCCTAGGATTAGGGTTAGGGTTAGGGAGAGTGTATCTATTTTTGATATATTTTAATAAAAGGGTAAATTTGTAATTTACACGAATATTAAATTAATAAATGGGGAGGAAACCATACTTAACAAAGTTGGAGGGGTATATAGCCAGACCCTTTTCTTTCTACTCTATAAAATTTTCCTCTCACGGCTAAGCAAAAATTAATCAAATGGGCTGACCACTTGAGCTCAAACAATTTAATGAAATGAGCCTAAAAAATTAATTACCAAATCTAGATTAATTTAATTTCTTATCTTTTCTCGACTCAATTTATTCATTCGATTAATTCCACAATATTATTTGAAGCGCGTTTTGCTCTAAAAAACATCATTTTTCCTATAAAAATAGCAAAACACAAACTCTTCTCATTTCAAGTGTAATTAGTAAGTTTAGTATAAATAATGCATAAAATCCTATAAAATTATACAATTCAAATACAAGAATTTCAAGCAATTTTTAATAATCAACTGTTTACTATATTACCATTCTCTAGCCTACATGCATATGCATGCATTCACATCCATTTTCAGAAACTTCATTTTGAAATCAGAGTTTGTTGTGCACAGGTGACTCATGACAGTAGCTTATTGGCCTTCATGGAACATTTTAATAACAGTTTGATCTTATACTAGGTTGATTTTAGTACTGCAGTGTCATTCCTTCTTCTTGTCCATAAGTAAGCTAAGTCTAACTCTCTGATAGACTCTTCCGGCTCCTTGACTTCTTTTGCTAAGTCCAACTCAGTTGATAGACACTTTAGGCTCCTTGACTTCTTTTGCTAAGTCTTATGTAAGTCACTTCAGGATACTTGTCCATTTGACACTTAATCTTTTAATCTGAGCCGCAATTCATGTTGAAAGTGTGAGTGGTATCTAGTGTTTAAGTAAAGACAGAAAAGTTGCACAGAATGTTGTGACAAATAGTGCAACACTAACTCTAACTGAATATAAGAATATATATCACACAGTGGAAGACTAAAACACTAAAACAATAAGAACACAATTGAATAATTTTAACATAGATTTTATTAATAACAAAACCTATGATATGCCTTACGGCGAAAACCGACTTAGCTTATAAGTTACAAAAATGTCGTGTGATGAAATGTCTCAGCAATTACTTCAACATTCTACAAACGGAAACTACAATCGAGGCAGGTGCCTGAATCTGTAAATAGAACTAATTTGATCTATGATTCACTCTCACTCGATACAAGACTAGAACTAAATACACAGGAAGGTGTGGTATCCCTCGGTGTACATTAAACGATACAACTACTGACCATAACTCCTTACAGGGTTGAACTCTTAAGAAAGGTGTTACTCGAATAGTGCATGCTTGAGAATGAAAGTCTCCTTCGTTATTATAGAGAAACGGTCGAGTTCTAGAGCCTTCCATATGAGATCCTATTTTTTAGGATCTCCAATCCCATGATCTCTCCAGATCCTTCTTCCATCTTCTAGGTCGTTCTAAGATGCTACAGGCTCTTCTAGCACGTCCTCCAACATTCTAGAATCTGTTAGGTTCCAAACTCTTGTAGAAGCTTCTAGAATCGTCCCTGAATGTGAGAGCATTTAGTACAACATTTAATGTAACATTTCAGAAAAGAATTAGAATAAATCACGGAAGGTCAAATTAAGATGTTGTTGATAATGTTAAAGCATTTAAGAGTTAACAACATATACATATGTGACTTGGACTTCTTCTTACTTGTCAACTGCACTTGATCAACATATTCAGGTCAAGTATCATAGATTTTTTTTTTTATCCTAAGTAAAATAAAGCTCTCTAATAAATGAACTATTCTATCCTGAAAATTCAACTTGACAATTCATCCTACTTGGGGTTTTTCTAGGGTTTTGGTATCTAAATAAAATCAATTTTTCTTTTATTAATATAAATCATATTCCAACAATTATTAATAAATATTATTTCTTCAATTTGAGACTAAATATTATTGATAAAAAATTTGTTAAACATATACTCCCTCTGTCCACCAAAAGTCTGCTCACTTTTTTTTATATATATATTTTTTTTAAATCATATTATATTTATAAAGAATATATTTGGGATAACGAGTAAAGAATATATTTGTTAGATACTCAATCTTGTTATTAAAGTAAAAAAAATATTCAAAAGTGAACTATTTAAATAGAATAAACGTATTTTTTATGGATCTAAAAAAACAAGTGAGCATACTTTTGGTGGACCGAGGGAGTATGATATATATCTTCTTTTTTTTTTTGATATCGAAGAATTGCAAGTATTTTAAAAAAATAATTAGTTGAAGAATGCAACGTAATTAAAATAAATTAAAATAAAATTAAGAAAGACGCGGACAACTTGAAAATAAAATATAAACCTCATGAGAGGAGAAAGAGAATTTTGTGTAGATTATAATAGTAACAAAATGTATTAACCACGCCCAATTACCACATACTCTTCAATACATAGTCGAAACAAATTTGTAGTGAAATATTTTGAAATTGGGATTACACTTGTACCCCATGTCACACGGCTAGATCACTAGGTCTCCAGAAGAAATTGGGATTACATTTGCATAATTTTATATGATTTTGTATTATTTACACTAAATTGATTAATTAAACTTGAAATGAGAAAGATATGTGTTTTACTATTTTTATAGGAAAATGAACATTTTTTAAAGTAAACACGCATGAAATATATTTTAAAGTCAATCGAAGAAAAGTTCGGAGACAAGAGGTGTCGAGATTGCAAAGAAAATGGAATTGGTGGTTTTTATATTTGGTCAAATTAAAATATTGTTGACAATGTTAAAGCATTTAAGAGTTAACAACATATACCCATGTGACTTGGACTTCTTCTTACTTGTCAACTGCACTTGATCAACATTTTCAGGTCAAGTATCAAAGTTTTTTTTTTTATCCTAAGTAAAATAAATCTCTCTAATAAATGAGCTATTCTATCCTGAAAATTCAACTTGACAATTCATTCTACTTGGGGTTTTTCTAGGGTTTTGGTATTTAAATAAAATAAAATTTTCTTTTATTAATATAAATCATATTTCAACCATTATTAATAAATATTATTTCTTCAATTTGAGACTAAATATTATTGATAAAAAATTTGTTAAACATATATGATATATATCTTTTTTTTTATATCGAAGAATTGCAAGTATTTTAAAAAATAATTAGTTGAAGAATGCAACGTAATTAAAATAAATTTAAATAAAATTAAGAAAGACCCGGACAACTTGAAAATAAATTAAAAACCTCATGAGAGGAGAAAGAGAATTTTGTGTAGATTATAATAGTAACAAAATGTATTAACCACGCCCAATTACCACATACTCTTCAATACATAGTCGAAACAAATTTGTAGTGAAATATTTTGAAATTGGGATTACACTTGTACCCTATGTCACACGGCTAGGTCACTAGGTCTCCAGACAAAATTGGGATTACATTTGCATAATTTTATATGATTTTGTATTATTTACACTAAATTGATTAATTGCACTTGAAATGAGAAAGATATGAGTTTTACTATTTTTATAGGAAAATGAACATTTTTTAAAGCAAACACGCATCAAATATATTTTAAAGTCAATCGAAGAAAAGTTCGGAGACAAGAGGTGTCGAGATTGCAAAGAAAATGGAATGGGTGGTTTGTATATTTTGGTCTCCATAACGGCCATCCTCATTTTATTTGCAATTAAATTGCAACAAAATGGCCCATAGTTGGAGGCCCATTAGAAATTAAAACAAGTAAATTGATTTTTCAAAGCAAGTGTTGGGAATCTACATGAAATTAAAGAATTGATTACCCATTCCTTGCCGTGAGAAATGATTTTGGACGGCTAATGTAATGGGCCTAGGCCCATTTTACTTCATTCCTTGCACTAATAACACTACAAGAAAACTGACTTTTAGTGATAACATTCCCTCATTATTTCTTCTCTAGCTAAAAGTCTTTAGTTACATTATATAGTTACACTTGTACCCCATGTCACACGGCTAGATCACTAGGTCTCCAGAAGAAATTGGGATTACATTTGCATAATTTTATATGATTTTGTATTATTTACACTAAATTGATTAATTAAACTTGAAATGAGAAAGATATGTGTTTTACTATTTTTATAGGAAAATGAACATTTTTTAAAGTAAACACGCATGAAATATATTTTAAAGTCAATCGAAGAAAAGTTCGGAGACAAGAGGTGTCGAGATTGCAAAGAAAATGGAATTGGTGGTTTTTATATTTGGTCAAATTAAGATATTGTTGACAATGTTAAAGCATTTAAGAGTTAACGACATATACACATGTGACTTGGACTTCTTCTTACTTGTCAACTGCACTTGATCAACATTTTCAGGTCAAGTATCAAAGTTTTTTTTTTATCCTAAGTAAAATAAATCTCTCTAATAAATGAGCTATTCTATCCTGAAAATTCAACTTGACAATTCATTCTACTTGGGGGTTTTCTAGGGTTTTGGTATTTAAATAAAATAAAATTTTCTTTTATTAATATAAATCATATTCCAACCATTATTAATAAATATTATTTCTTCAATTTGAGACTAAATATTATTGATAAAAAATTTGTTAAACATATATGATATATATCTTTTTTTTGATATCGAAGAATTGCAAGTATTTTAAAAAATAATTAGTTGAAGAATGCAACGTAATTAAAATAAATTTAAATAAAATTAAGAAAGACCCGGACAACTTGAAAATAAATTAAAAACCTCATGAGAGGAGAAAGAGAATTTTGTGTAGATTATAATAGTAACAAAATGTATTAACCACGCCCAATTACCACATACTCTTCAATACATAGTCGAAACAAATTTGTAGTGAAATATTTTGAAATTGGGATTACACTTGTACCCCATGTCACACGGCTAGGTCACTAGGTCTTCAGACGAAATTGGGATTACATTTGCATAATTTTATATGATTTTGTATTATTTACACTAAATTGATTAATTGCACTTGAAATGAGAAAGATATGAGTTTTACTATTTTTATAGGAAAATGAACATTTTTTAAAGCAAACACGCATCAAATATATTTTAAAGTCAATCGAAGAAAAGTTCGGAGACAAGAGGTATCGAGATTGCAAAGAAAATGGAATGGGTGGTTTTTATATTTTGGTCTCCATAACGGCCATCCTCATTTTATTTGCAATTAAATTGCAACAAAATGGCCCATAGTTGGAGGCCCATTAGAAATTAAAACAAGTAAATTGATTTTTCAAAGCAAGTGTTGGGAACCTACATGAAATTAAAGAATTGATTACCCATTCCTTGCCGTGAGAAATGATTTTGGACGGCTAATGTAATGGGCCTAGGCCCATTTTACTTCATTCCTTGCACTAATAACACTACAAGAAAACTGAATTTTAGTGATAACATCCCCTCATTATTTCTTCTCTAGCTAAAAGTCTTTAGTTACATTAGTTACAGGAATTTGAGAATTAATGACAGGACCTGTCACTAAAAATCAATTACCGTAACTAAAGACTTTTAACTAGAGAAGCTATAATGACAAGATTTATGTCACTTAAAATCAATTTTCTTGTAGTGTAAACAGCAGCTGTGAGCTGAAGGAGGAGGGGGGAGGGGAGCGCAGAAAAAGAGAGAACTCGTTGGGGAAGCCCTCTTCCATCACACTCCACTCAATAGATTAGTTTAGCTTGATAGAAAGAAAAAATAAGACATTTCTTAATTGGATTTGACTATTTACACCTCCATTTCGGAGAGATGCACTCCCCCAAATTTGGTCACACCTCCCTTTAATTGTAATAAATACCTTTAATTGTAATAAATACCCTTCTCTCCATAAAACACTTATTACTACCCACACCCACCAACATCAAACCCTAATTTCTTCTTCATCCTCATCCCTCCCCCAAACACCTCAACCACCTGTCGTCGTCCACGCGGGCACCCACCCTCGCCGCCCACTCTTCCGGCCGCTGCGCCCCTCTCCTCCTTTTCACCCTCGCCATTTCTGAAAAAAATAAATTGCAACGACTGCGCGGCCGCCCCTTTCCATTGGTCGCCCCCTCTCTCTTTTCTCCCTCACTTCACCAGCGGGGACCCCTCCCTCGACCGCCGCCGCCGCGCTCCCATTTCTGTAAAAAAAAATCTTATCAGCTTTCGCGCGGCCGCCCCCTCTCTCTTCTCTCCCTCTCTTAACCGGCGCTGCCCCCACCCCGTTTCGCCGTCGGTCCACCCCACCCCAGGTTTGTCCGCCCAAATGTTAGAGTTTTCTGCTTTTTTAGAAAAAAACCCTCTCTTTTTTTCGACCATATAATGTCGACCAAATACACTCTTGTCGACAATTATTGTCGACGAGAGTGTATTTGGTCGACATTATATGGTCGAATTTAAAAAAAAATTATTTTTTTTCGACCAATCGTTTTCGACCATATACACTCCCGTCGACAACGATTTGTCGACGGAAATGTATATGGTCTACACTGGTTGGTCGAAATTTATAAAAAAAATTGTGATTTTTTTAAGTATATTTTGAAATTTCTGTAGTTTTTTGGTTAGATGATCGTCGGAAATAATGTCGGCGGCGGTCGGAAGTAGTGATTTAGGAAAAGGTGAAAGAAATGACAGTAAGGAGTGCGTTCGGTAGGAGGTGCATCTAGTATGCTGTATTTTAATGAAGGGTATTTTTTATATTTTTTCTATTATTTTATTAATATACTGAAAAAGGGGAGTGCATCTCTTGAAGTGGAGGTGTAAATAGTCAAACCCTTCTTAATTACTAATTTAAAAAAATGTAAGAATACAAGTGATGTTATTGATAGAGAGAAAATGTAAGACATCCTTAATTACTAATTTTAAAAAAAATGTAAAGGTACAAGTAATGTCATTGACAAAAAACAAGATATCCTTAATTACTAGTTTAAAAAAAAAAGTAAAGGTAGAATTTTGAACCATATATCTCAACCTTGTAAAAATAAATAATAACCACCTAAGCTACTATCATGCTTAATAAAATATTGATTTTCATTTGTACATATTACAATAAAATAGAAAAAAAAATGCAAGGAAAATGTGGTTTGAATAATTTAATTCGTATTTACAAACACACATTCCCCATTTAGGCTACTATCATACTCGTTAAATAAATTTTTTTCTATTTTATTAAGTTCGACTATTCAATTTTTTTTTAAGAGAAAATGTTTTACACTTTTTAGTTATATTAATGTTACACTTTTCAATTATAGTGACTAAAACATTTGTCGTAAAAACAAAATATTTCTGAAAAGTTTAACTGAAAAGTGTAAGTAACTATAACTGAAAAATGCAAAATAAAATATTTCTGAAAAGTGTAAGTAATTATAACTGAAAAATGTAACATAATATTACTAAAAAGTGTAAGTTATTATAACTGAAAAGTGAAACACAATATGACTAACGAGATTTGAACATTTGACCCAAAGTAAAGTAGCTAATGCAATACCATTTTAGTTACAACCTTAATTATGTGTAAATTTTGCATTTTATTCTTATATTTTTACTCCTGGCCCGGTTGCTAAATGGACTTAATGCATATATGTACTTGAGTCCACACAGATCGGGTTTGGCCCATTCCTCGAAAGAAGTTTTTATGGGATCCTTATCCACCAAAACTATTACTTCTGGTTCCGATAAATGAATAAGATAAAGGGCGCGGCTAAAGGCACCCGAGGATCCTATGAGGACACCCACGCGATGAGGACACCCAAAAACGGATGAGGACACCCACGTGGAAATTCCCATTATACCCTTAATCTACATAAAACCCTAATTCTTATCTTCATTCCAAAAAAATCAGTACACCCACTTCCTCCCTTTTTCCTCTGCCTCTCTCCCTCTCCTTCTTCCCCATCCACCACATCGGCAACCCCTCGCCGCCGTTCGCCATAGACACCCTCGCATCCCTCCTCCGTCTCGCAAACCGTGTCTGCCGCGGCCGCCGTCGCCTCCTCTCAGAGACGCGGCCGCCGTCGCTCTCAGCGCCGCCGTTCCCCATTCACCGCAGCGCCGCCGTTCGCCACCCTCGCATCCCTCCTCCGTCTCGCAAACCGCGTCTGCCGCGGCCGCCGTCGCTCTCCTCTTTGAGACGCGACCTCCGTCGGCCTCCTCTCTGAGACGCGGCCTCCGTCGGCCTCCTCTCTGAGACGCGGCAGCCGTCGGCCTCCCCTCTCCTCCCCCAGAAACGCCGTCGCCGCCGCTCGTTTCAGGTAAGATTGGGGGTTTTGAAAAAATTAAGAAAATTAGGGTTTGTTTTGGAATTTATTGAATTATTTTCGAACATATAATGTTTTTTTTGAAAAAAAATTCGAACAACTAGGGCTTGTTTTGAAAAAAATTTCGAACATTTTTTGTTTGTTTTGGAAAAAATTTCGAACAAGATGTTCGATTTTTTTTTCGAACAAATTTAAATTGTTTAGGATTTTTTTTCGAACATATTGGGTTTGTTTTGTAAAAAATTTCGAACATCTTACCTCTGTTCCCTTAAAATTTTCGAACACATTCATTTTTTTTTTCAGAACATTTTACCTCTGTTTCTCTGTTGTTTTCTTTTGTAATTTGGATGCTCTGTTTCTGTTGTTTTCTTTTGTAATTTGGATGTTTTGGTGGTGGTGGGGGAAGATTTTTGGGGGCGGTGGAAGATTTTTGGGGCGGTGGTGGTGGTGGGGAAGAGTTTGTCGTTCAATACAACGGTGGGTGTACTCATCTTTTTTTTTTTTTAATTTACACGAGGGATATATGAGACATTTTGCAAGCTCTTTTGGATGAAAAAAAAGTTTGGTGGGTGTCCTCATAGGATTCTTGGGTGCCTTTAGCCGCGCCCTAAGATAAATGAATAATCATTGAGTCCTGGACAACACATACATAGAGACCTCCCTCCCAAAGAATTAGTTAATGCTTTTTGCATGTTGATTTCATTATCATAAAGCCATTTAGGGGTACTAGGAATTGGATCCTCACCTTATATGAATATACAAAAATAAAATTGTTTGGAATATGGTCTTCTAATGCAAATCCTATTTTTAATTTATTTTAGTCGTAGTTTAAATTCTAATTCCTTTATTCATTATTATTATTGTTAAATTATATATTACCTTATTTAATTATTTTAAGCAATAAGATATAATGAGAAATATATATTAAAAATTTCAATCCATAAGAGATAATTTAAATAAATTAAATATTACTTTTAATGGTAGATTCAAAATTCGGGTCTTTTAATAAAATATTAATATTTATAAAATAATTCAATACAATATATGAGTTTGATTTTGACTTAATAAAATAAATAGGAACGTCGTTGTCAACGGCGCCCTTTTCTCAAATATTTACTCTATCTCTCTGTCAAATATTAGATCATATCTCCAGGTAAATATCTCTCTGTCAAATATTAGATCATATCTCCAGGTAAATAGGAATATAATATATCAATTAATATTTTGTTCGTTAATTGATTTGATATAAAATAAAATTTCACTCTATCAAAATTTTAAAATAAACAGGCATTTTTACTTATCATCAATAATTTTAAAATCATGAATTTCACTTATATCCCAAAATTTTAATAAATAATGGTAGAAAAGTCGATTAACGGGATTGAATATCACAAACTAATTTCCATTTTTTATAACAACAGTAAATATGAAAGTAATCTACGCAATTCTCATAAAAAGGAAATTAGTTGTTATATTCAATCACGCTAATCGGCTTCTCCACCATTATTTATTTTAATCATTTTAGGATTAAAGTGGAAATCATGATTTTAAAATTTGAAATTGTTATGTTGGTCAAAAAAAAATTTGAAATTGTTGGTCCAAAAGAGTAAGTTAAGATTAGACGAAGGTAAGAGTGTAAAAGGGAGGGGTGAATAAACTTTTAAAACTTTTCTAAAATCTATTGGAGTATGTTCGTATGAGTTTACTTAACTGATTAAATTTTCTCCGTCCTTATGTCCTTCTTCTCCAAGTGATAACAAAATAATGAACTTGCAACAACTTTTAACAAACCAGATATCATTGCAGAAATAATGAACGCATAACAAAATAATCTTAGTTATTATGAATCAGATTAAGGGCTAGAAAGTGAGCATTCAATATTCATACATTTATACCCAAATTAGAAAAAAATTGAATTTTTCTAGTTTAGTTGTTTTTTTCCCTAAATTTTGGCCATTAAAATTCAGATATTTTATTTCATAATTTTATTTATGAGCTTCATATTTTTTTCAATATTCGTAGTTTTTTACCGATATTTTTTTTTGAAAATAAGAAAAATAGAATATGTGACTATATGGTGATTCATTGATTACTCGGTAGTGTATGATTATAATTTTAATGAGTTGTATTTTAATTTAATTGATAAAATGGTAATATAATTTTTTGCCAAATACTTCTATGCATGCAAGTGCATGTGCATACCTCCTCAATTTCATTTTTTTTTAATTCAAATTATATACACTCATTCATATAATTAGTTCACCTCCCAAATTATTTTTTACTATAATTATGTGCACTTACACATTTAATGAGTTCACCCCCAAATCATTTTTTACCACAGTTATATGTACTCGCTCATTTTATGAGTTCACCCCCAAATCATTTTTTACCACGGTTATTTGCACCCGCTCATTTTATGAGTTCACCCCCAAATCTTTTTTTAGCACGGTTATATGTACTCGCTCATTTTATGAGTTCACCCCCAAATCATTTTTTTACCACGGTTATCTGCACCCACTCATTTTATGAGTTCACTCCCAAATTATTATTTTATCACGATTATCTGTACCCACTCATTTTATGAGTTCACCCCAAAATAATTTTTAAAAAATAATCACATTTAAAAATATTATATTATCTTTTTATTAATTTTCACAAAATATAATAAAATAAACTCTAATTTATATATTTACAATATACAAACGAGTTATTATCGAGTTATCGTCGATTCACCACCAAGTAACCCATACTTTTTTAAAAAAATTGTAAAAATATAATTAATAAAAAACTATCGAAATTAGCCACAAATCTCGATTTTTTTCTTTTTAATTTTTTTCCCCTCCTCTTTTCCTTTTTTCTTCCCATTTTCAATTTTTTATTTCTTCGTTTTTTTTTCTTTTACTTTTTTTTTCGGCCTTTCTTTTTCATTTTTTTCATGTGTATTTTTTTAATCTTAATACAAAATAATATTATAGGTATGATTTTATTATATTCTATCGGCGGTGCACCTGAATTTCAATTTTAATTTGATGAGTAAAGGACTTGTCGAAAATCCATGTCGGTCGGTGGGTGACCCAGCCACCACCATATCCGACCACCCCTTCGACGGCGACGACGACGCTTCCGTCCCGGCCGCTTAAGCCCCCTCCTCAAATCGCAATCATGATTCTTCAATTCCATGACAATCGACATCATCTTCCATCTCGGCCACGATCCATGGCGGTCAAAAACCTCTGCTCATTTCGACCACCGACGCGACTGCTTCGATCAATCTCCTTTGTGTTCGCGATTCAGGAGCTTCTCCGGCATCAATGGCACTCGCCTGCAACACTCACTTCGCTCTCGTTTTTCGTATTTGTCCAAATCGAAGCTACATTGCTTCTTCCTCCGGTTGACAACGGTCCGACGGAGGACTGTGAGTATGTTGTCGATGGATCTCTGATCAGTCGGCACTCGGAGTCGGTGAGCTTGTCGATGAAATCTCAGGCGGCGACTGTTGACCTAGGGTGCCCTTCTATTTGGCTAGGGTTCTCTTCAATTGGGCTTGGTAATATGCACCCCCTATTTTCTTCAGTGCACCCTGGTCTGCACTCCCTCCACTTTTTTTATGGTATTATTGTTAGTGGTATTGGTATTACTAGTTATTGATTGTGGTATTACTATTAATACACTATTGAATTAATATTAATGATTATTGATTACAGTATTATTGATTATTAATTGTGGTATTACTGGTTATTGTTTATGGTATTACTGATTGTGTGGAATTATTTATTATTAATTAAGGCATTACTGTTTATTATTATTGTTTATGTTATTATATATTATTGTTTATGGTATCACTGATAATTGTTTTTGGTATTACTAAATATAATTTGATTTGTGAAATTATTTGTTATTGTATAAGATATTAATGATCAATGTTTATGGTATTACTAATTACTGTTCATTCCTTCATGGTATTACTGATAATTATTTTTTGGTATTACTTTATATAATTAGATGTGTGAAATTATTTGTTATTGTATAAAATTTTACTAATTAATATTAATGGTATTACAGATTACTGTCCGTGGTATTACTAATAATTGTTCTTGGTATTATTGAATATAATTAGATGTGTGCAATTATTTATTTTTGTATAAGATATTACTGATTATTATTAATGGTATTACTGATTATGATTTATGGTATTACTAGTTATTACTTATTGTACTAGCGACTATAATAAAATTATATATATAATATTATTTTATATTAAAAAATTTAAAAATACTAAACAAAAAAAAAAGAAAAAAAAAGCAGGAAAAAAATGAAGAAATAAAAAGTTTGAAATAAAAACTGAAAATTGAAAAAAAAAATTAAAAGAAAAAAAATTGAGATTTGTGAATAATTTCAATTGTTTTTTTTAATTATGTTTTTACGATTTTATTTTTAAAAATATGGGTGATTTAGTGGTGAATCGACGATAACTCAACTGCAAATTGTAAATGTATAAATTAAGGTTGATTTTATTATATTTTGTGTAAATAAATAAAAAGATAATATAGTTTTTTAAATATAATTATTTAAAAAAAATATTTGGGGGTAAACTCATAAAATGAGCGGGTGCAGATATTTTGGGGGTGAACTCATAAAGTGAGTGGGTGCAGATAATTGTAGTATAAATATAATTTGGGGGTGAACTCATAAAATGGACGGGTGTAGATAATTGTGGTAAAAAAATAATTTGGGGGTGAACTCATAAAATGAGCGGGTGTAGTTGTAAAACAATGATTTAGAGGTGAATTCATAAAATGAGTGGGTGTAGATAACTGTGGTAAAAAGAATTGGGTAAAAAAAATTGGGGTGAACTTAAAAAAATAACGGTATTCTATTTTGGTGATGTATGCATGGTACATGCAAGGGCACGCAAGTGTGACCCTAATTTTTTACATATAATTTTCTTTTTAAAAAATTGGGGGTGAACTTATTAAAAAAAAGGGGGTAAATAACTAATAACTAATTTAAAAAATTGGAACCAGTTACAAATATCTATTTTACAAATATCTTTTAATTTTTTTATTATTACACTTCACTTTATATTATTTTTTTTCTATTAATATATTTATTATTTAATCACTTTTATTAATTTTTGAGTAAAAAAGTAACAAAAAAATCTATAAATTGATAGAGGAAGTATATGATTTGATTTGGTCGCATGAGCATCTACGTCCCTATTTAATGATCCTCAATTATTTTCCCTCAGAGTCATGGGCTACTTCTGGAATGCAGTTACTGGATCGAAATAAATGATACTCCATGAATGAAGAAGATACATTGAAAAGGTCACCCCTCAAACCTCAACAACCAACTAATTTTGGACCTAACTAAATTTATTAATGCCGTGAGTTTTAGGAATAAGAGTAGCATCATCTCTCCTTTTCAACTTTATTACGTACAAATTTTACAAATTTTAATGGATATTGATTAATTTATGTATAAAGTAAATAAATTAAGAAATATAATGTGATATTGTAAAGTTCATTTATAAGTAAAGTAATAGTTTATAAATAAAATTAATGACGATAAAAATAAATAATTGACACTTAAAAGTGAAGATAAAATAGTGTAATTAATAGTATTATTTTAAAATAATATAAATATAATAAAATTAAACAATAAAAACAACTTAAGCAAAATTATATATTCTCAAAAATTATACGATATGATATGACATATCCGATTTTGGTCGTATCTACATCCCTATTTAATGATCCTCAATTATTTTCAATCGAATTTATGGGATACTTCGGGTTCGGGATGCGGTTACTGGATTGGAATAAATGTTATTTCTTCCCTCCAAATTTAGATTTCGTTCCGTCCCACTTTCGTTATTAAATAAAATATGTAATATTTTTAAAAAACGTATAACAATATTAAAATATCTTTATATTATTTACAAAAAAATATTAAAAATATCTTAAGGGTTATTTTCCTAAGTTAATTGGATCATAGATATCGAGATCCATGAGAAAGTCCGATCAAATTTGAGCCCAATCTAGACCTGGTGCAACCCAATCCAACCCAATTTGAAGAAAATACACTCCCTCAACGGGTTATGGGCCGGGTCAGTGGACCCAACTCAGCCCAATCGGACTTATATATTTGACATTTTTAGATATATATGTTTTTTTATAATTAAATATTTTTATTTATTTTAAATTAAAAGAATATATTCATAATTATTTATTTATTAATTTAATTTATTAGTAGGGCAATGCAACGAGACTCATTTTGCATAGGGCAAACGCACTGATGCGAAGTCCAGTCATATAAATAAAATGTATACGTACATTGGATCAACGATCTAATAATATTTCAAGCATTGTTTATTGTAAGGTATGACGAAACTTGTTTTACCTTAAAAAAGTTATACTCGCAATATTTTATTATTTACTTTATTACTCAAAAGACCTTCTTCCTCCTACTTTATCTCCTTTACCCTCTACTTTATCTCCTTACAGTAAATGATGAAATAAAATTGGAACGGAGGGAGCATTAACGAAGATCAGGAGTATGTGTATGCAGAGGCGGATCAATGTAGAGATTTGGGTGTACCCCCAAATTAAAAAATTGTACTCCCTCTCGTTCCACAATAACTTTCACACTTTCATTTTTGAAACGTTCCACAATAACTTACACACCCCTAAAATAAAAAATCATTTATAAACTCTATCCTCACAATATCCTCAATTTTACACAAAATGTCATTTTTTTACTCACACATACACACAAGTCAACTATTTTCTTTACATTATACATCAAGGTTTACATAATTACCCCTCAAAACTTTACTCATTATTACACTTTCTTAATTTGCTTGTCCATTGTGTGTTATGGTTTATCTCAATATAAACCAAATCCAAATGATAATCTCAAGCAATCACAAGAAAGCAAATGAATCAAAGTAAAATAACTAGACACAGATATACGTGGTTCGATCAATGTGATCTACGTCCACGGAGGATAGATGCTTCTCTTTACTAACTTTGAATGAATGTTACAAATTACAAGTATAGAACTCTCAATAATGTGCTAACTCACTCAAGTATTCACCAACATATAACTATGCACTAATGAGGTTTTTATAAATGTACAATACACAAATGAACTGCCACTAACTAATTCACCAACTGCCATAAACAGAATAACTGCTTAAAACTAATTCTGAAAACAGAAACGGAATCAGAAGACTTGACTCAGCTGATATGCCTATCAGCTAACTTGGCTCAGATGACTTGGACCCAACTCTACTGATACAGATCAGAAGACATAGACTCAATAGAGTTGTCCTTAATTACTATATCAGATGAGATGATCCTAGATAAGATGACTAAAACTTTATCATCTGAGATGACCAACTTCCTCAGCTAATCAGGCCCGATACAAATGACTTTCAAACTAGCACATCTTCCTCTTCTATAAAGCATAAGAACCAGCTGATAACTTTAATATTACATTATACTTTAACATTGTGAAAGTTATTTCGAAACGGTGGGAGTATTTTTTTTCTTAGGTAAAAATAATAATGTCTCAAAAAAATTCAACAACTAAACATATATCTCAATTCTCAAACTTAGGGGGGTGTATTGGTTGTGGATTCTGTAGGATTTTTTTAGACTTTCAAAGTCTGGTGGTATTCAATTCGGATTTTAAAAAGTCTTTTAAAATTTTGAGGTATTCAATACGGATTTTAAAATGTCTTTAAAAATCTTTAGGTATTCAACATTCTATGGATTTTAATACTTAGGTTGTGTTTGGATGGAGGGATTTAGGTATGGATTTTAAATCTATGATCTAAATCCACTCCCCATGTTTGGATTAAATGAATGAATTTAGAATATTTAGCATCATTTTTAGTTAAAATTGAGAGGATTTTAAATTCTCACTAAAACCATGTCATTTGAAATCCATCTAATTTTAAATCACTTCATTTGAAATCCCCTCATCCAAACACAACCTTAGGGATTTTGTTGGATTCTTCCCCAAAAATATAAATAAATTGCACTATCCAAAATCTCTTCTAAAAACAAGAGATTTCAACGAATTCTCTCAGAGAACTCTGAAGACGAAAGATCAGAAGTAGGAATGGCAATATTGACCCGACCTGTGGATACCCACCCCACCCGTGAGCTTTGGGTCAGATCATATTCGCCCCGTATTATGTATGTGTCGGGTTTGGGTCTTATGCCCGACCTGCGGGTATCCAACCCGCCCGAATTAATATAAACTTTATATATATATATTTTATTGGTAAAATACTTTATTTATATATATATATATTATTGGTAAAATATTTTATATAATATATATATATATATATATAATATTAATTTTTTTTAAAAAACACTTTCACATTAAAAAAAACTCTTTGCATCAATATTGGAGTTTATGTAAATCAATAAAAAAATATATTCCACAATCCTGTCAAGTTTATGAAAATTCATATAAATCAATAAAAAAAGTCAGTCAAACTCTGCATGGACTCTATGAATTTTATAAATTCACGTACTTTTTAAAGTCCAAAAAAATCCAATAGAATCTCAATTGAATAAACTCTCCTTAATATTTTTCATACCCACAAATTTTAAATTCTGAATCTGTCAACGTGATAGGTAATACAGTGCTCAAACCTCAAACAACCAACTAATTTTGGGCATATAACTAAATTAATTAATACTTAATGTTTCACTAAAAAATAAAATCAAACTCGTGAATTTTAGGGATAAGAATTTTGTTTAGTTTCGCAACTTTTCACCTTTTTTGTTTCAAAAAGATAAATGTATAAATTAAGTTTTAATTATTTTTATATGTAACAACTTTTATTTTAAAATTGTCGAAAACTTTTAAATAAAGTCATTTTTAATTAGCAATTTCGTCTAAATTAATCGTCCATGTCCCGAGCACATGACTAAAATGACATTCCTCCTATTAGAGAATTAATATAAGATAATATTTACTTTGAGGTTTAAATATCAAGTATTGAATTTTAAGATCTTACCCTTGTTTTACTTTTTAATATAAAGTTTAGTTTTCAAAATTCACTCAAAATCAGTTGATTCTTATGCACGAGATTTAGAATTGAGTGTTGATCCTTGAGCTGAGATAACTCTTCGGTTAGCCTTTCATTCATAGTCACAAGCTTAGGATCTGCTTCTGACTTTTGTTGTTTCACCTGAGCAATTTCAGCTCTCAATCGCATCGTTTCATTCTCAGGTTCTAAATAAGCTGATGTTGTCAATCACAAATCAATCTTTAATTGTTCACAAGTGAACTAAAGGTGATTAGTCGAATCGGCGATTAGGGTTTACTATTGTATATCTTGACCCACAAGTTAACCTAAAGCCCATCCCTACTTCCTTGTATATCTTGGCCCACAAGTTAACCTAAAACCCGTGTTTATAGTTTAACATAAAAGCCCATTATGTAATCTATATATACTCATTCTCATTGTTAATAAAATCATCATTCCATTCATCTCAACATGTTATCAGAGCCTCCAGGCAAACGCCTCTTTTTCGATCCTCACGATCACACCTCCATCTCCGAGATTCAGGAATATTTTCCCATCTCCCAGATCCTATTTTTTTTTTCTTCTTCAGGCTAACGCCTCTTTTTCGATCCTCACGATCACACCTCCATCTCCAAGATTCAGGAATATTTTCCCATTTCCTTCATCCTATTTTTTTCTTCTACAGGCTAACGCCTCTTTTTCGATCCTCACGATTAAACCTCCATCTCCGAGATTCAGGAATATTTTCCCATCTCCTAGATCCTATATTTTTTTTCTTCTTCAGGCTAACGCCTCTTTTTCGATCCTCACGATCACACCTCCATCTCTGAAATTCAGGAATATTTTCCCATCTCTCAGACCCTATTTTTTTTTCTTCTTCAGGCTAACGCCTTTTTTTCGATCCTCACGATCACACCTCCATCTCCGAGATTCAGGAATATTTTCCCATCTCCCAAATCCTTTTTTTTTTCTTCTTCAGGCTAACGCCTCTTTTTCGATCCTCACGATCACACCTCCATCTCCAAGATTCAGGAATATTTTCCCATCTCATAGATCCTATTTTTTTTTCTTCTACATTTTCAAGATTAGATCTATTCTTCATTAAACCAAAAAAAAAAAATTCACACACATCCCTCCATACATCAACTCCTTCTGTTGTTTTCCTTCGATACTAAGGCTTATGCCTCGTTTATTTTTCTTTTCTGATCTCGGGATCACCAAAATACACCAAGATTTGGTTAACAATACTGCTACCAATTCTTCTCCTCAAGTTGTTGCATACGCTCAAGAGGTTCGCTCTCTTCTACAACAACTCATCAAGAACGAGACCACGTTCTTCCAAACCCAAGAAGATGAATATTTCTCTTCTCCTCAAGTTGTTGCATACGCCCAAGAGGTTCGCTCTCTTCTACAACAACTCATCAAGAGCGAGATCACGTTCTTCCATGCTCAAGAAGATGAATCTTCCTCTTCTCCTCAAGTTGCTGCATACGCCAAAGTGCTTTGCCCTCTTCTGCAACAACTCATCCAGAACGAGACCACGTTCTTCTAAACCCAAGAAGATAAATCTTCTTCTTATCCTCGAGTTGTTGCATACACCCAAGAGGGTTCGATCTCTTCTGCAACTACTTACCCCAACAACGCCTATAATTAAGGTGCAAATCCCACATAACCGCTTTGTTCATTGGACGTCCTTTTGTCTCGGTTCTCACAGTAGATCATGTGTCGTCTCCCGATCCCGTCCTCGTCTTCAACCACTTGTGAACAAGATTGAAATCACCAATGGTGCTTCATCTTGAGGGGGCGTATTAGAGATACTATGTATTAAAGATTAGGGTTCACTATTGCATATCTTGACCCACAAGTTAACCTAAAGCCCATCCCTACTTCCTAGTACATCTTGGCCCGCAAGTTAACCTAAAACCCGTGTTTATAGTTTAACCTAAAAGCCCATTATGTTATCTATATATACTCATTCTCATTGTTAATAAATTTATTTCTACAAATAGATTGTTGAAATAAATTTGAAGACTTGCTATATACTCTCCAAATTGTTAAATGAATTGCTGAAATAAATGAAGAAAGTGTGAATGTGCGATTCTTGATTTCTTGTTTTATTATGCTCTTGTAGAACCAGATTAAATATGATATAAATTTAAAATTTTGTAGGTTCTTCTAAATCGATTTGTCCTATTGTGATTGACGATGAAGAAGGCGTACGTGAAGAATTAATGAATGAGTGTTAATTTTTGTTATATTATTTTTTCATTGAACAATATGTATTTTTTTGAAGATCTTATGTTCTATCTGATGTTGAAATTAATGTTTTATTGTAGTTTAAGAGCAGTTTTCATGTTTTATTTTATTTACATAGCAGATTAAAAAAAAAAAACAGGTGGGTAATGGCGGGGCGGGTTCGCGGGGCGAGACAGGATGGGTTTAGGCGGGGTGTCAGGGTGTGTAACGGGTCTAAAAAAATTGGCGGGCGGGTCCTGGACAGGCACGCACACCCCTCGTTACCAACCATATGTCAACCATTGGAATTATTATAAAAAATCACAACCTTTCATGTTGTTGCAATTCAGATACATATTTTTTTTCTCCAGTCGACAACCGATGATGTGGCTTGTTAGAGATCATATGTATTTGCCACGATAGATTACACATATTCTAAACAAATTCACCACATTTTTTCCCAGTATCAATTTACTCACGACCTTTGAAATTATTATAAAAAATTCCAAATTTTCATGTTATTGCAATTTGATACACATTTTTTTTCTCCAGCCAGCAACTGATGGCGTGGCTTGTCGTGCCCACTAAATATGTTTGTTATGATTTGTCTCAACACAAACCAATACAAATGATAAATTCAAGCAACTCACAACTCACAAGAAATAAAATGAATCAAAAAAAAGAACAAAACACAGATTTACGTGGTTCGATCAAGAGGATCTACGTCCACTGAGGACAGAGGTTCTCTTTCACTAATTTGAGTAAATGTTACATATTACAAGTATTGATCACTCAAACAACTTGCTTACTCACTTAACTAATCAACCAACCTAACTAGTACAAGATATGGTGTATTTATAGATGAACAATGTCCTATTAAACTACTAATTAATAACTAATTCTCTCAACTGTCATGAAACATAATAACTGCTTAGAAACTAACTCTGAAAACTAACATAACCAGATGACTTATCTCAACTGATTTGGGTATTAGTTGATATGGATCAGTTGGACTTGAACCTAAACTTTGTTGATAAGGCCAAAATACATAAACTCAGAAGCGTTGTCCTAGAACTATAAGATGAGATTACTCCAGATCAGATGACATAACCTATCAGTTGAGATGATCAAACTCTCTCAGCTGATCTGATCCAATACAGACGACTTTCAACTAACCCGACTCTTCCTCTATCATGCAATCAGCTAAGACAACATCCAATTTGCATTACTTCATAAAAATGTTCCAATACATTTTCTCGCTTATTCTACTTCTCATATCACTTGTTACACTTTATACACCTCTCACATATACATCATTTGCCTTAACACTAGCACTACAAAAACTGCATCGATTAGAGACCGATTTTGAGACTGTAAAGGCGGTCTCAACACACGTTAGAGACTGATTTGGGACCGATTTATGGTGGTCCTTATTCGCTTGGTACCTGATATTCAGATACCGAATTTATGACACGGTCTCTGAATTAGAGACCGATTTTTGGTCAGTCTCTAAATAACAGACCGACAATTTGGTCTTAAAATGGTCCCCAAACGTGAGTCGGCCCGAAATTTTCGGACCCTAAAACTTGCTCAAATCGGTCTTAAATTTAGGGGCCATTTTTTCGGTCACTAAACGGTCTTAATTTAAATTTTGACCCGTTTATTAATTGGGTCAAAAATGGTCTACAAACTCACAAACCACACATAACGGTCATAAAACAATCTCTAATTTGAACACGACCCGTTTAATATTCGGGTCAAATACGGTCTCTAATCGGGGTCTATAATTAGGGACTGAATATTCGGTCCCTAAATCCGGCCAGATATTATATAAAATACAAAAACTAACCCAGCACTCGCCCCATAGACCCAACCCACACCCACACCCTTTATTTAATTTGGCCATTTTATTTTGGCCTTTGTGTAAATTGATCCCTGGTGGATGGGTGTCCATTTCTAGGCACCCACCACTTTGACAAGTAATTGTCTTGTGTAAATTTTAAAAATAATAATATACATATATAATTAATATTTTTATTGTATATGTTATAAATAATAAATTTTCAAAATCAACGTTAATTTAAGAAGTCCAAAATAATTTTCTCAAACAAAATAATCATTTCCACATATATTAATTGATAAAAATCATTGAATTATTGTAAAAAATTTAAGGAATTACATAACTTTGACATATATTAATTTAGGCCTAATACTCTAACTGAGGAGTATTTTCTGCGTATTAAATGTACATTACAATATTTAGGAATCAATCATTATTATATCAACCAAGCAAAGAGCGGCAGTATATTGAAACTGTAGAAGACTAAAATCGAGAATAGGGTTGTAGAATGTACAAGTGAATTGAGTTATATTAATTTATTTACTCTTATATTTAATTAATAAATAGTAAAAATCAAATATATCTTCTAATATGTCACGATAATAATATTATGTTATATCTTTCATATCTTTTTATATGAGAATATATATTGTTGGTCCCAAGTTGAGTTAAGATTGAGTAAGCTAAGAAAGTCTAGAGGGGAGGGGTGAATAGACTTTCAAAAATCTTTCAAAATATCAGAGTTTATAATGCAGAATAGTGTTCTGAATAGTACTGTTCTTACTGAGTCAGATCAGTACTTCCAGTTTCAGTTTTATACTCAACTTTTAATCAGATCTTTACTTAGTAAATTCTACTGTTCTTGTTTAAACAAATATGAAACAATTATCAAACAGAAAATAAAGAACACAGAATTTTATAGTGGTTCGACCAATAAGTCTACATCCACTCTCACAATCCCAGTTGTGATGTTTTATTACGCTTCCTTGAGTTTCTTGTGGCTTAAAGTCCCAAGATTAAGACTGTGATCTTTTCGATTACACTTCCAAGTGTATCTTCGATCTACTAGTAATTTCACAAGTAACTAGCACACTTGTTTACAAAACACAAACTTAAAACTGAAAAGTAAAACTTCTCTTTGAGTAGCCTTTGATTTCTTCTCTTCAATTCAGTGGCTTCTCCTTAGTTCGATTTCCTTAACTCTGTGAGTTCTTGCTTGTAGACTTGCTCTTGAATTCTTCTAAGATCAGTAATTGTTCAGTAGTAGCAGTAGTCTCTTCAAGTAGGAGATCATACAGTATTTATAGAACTTAGTATGACAGTTAGCAATTTGTGAACTAACTCTCCACTAACTCTAAAACTGTTTTTGTAACTTCTTTCTTCTTGTAACCGACTTTGTAACTTCCTTCTTATTCCAAGTCAGCATCTCTTCAATATATCTTCAGTTACACTTTAAATAAGTTATCCAAACTTATTCTTCAAATTCACCAAATCAGCACAGTAACTTACTGTTCTGATTTTTACTGTTCTGAGCCAGTCAGCACAGTTCTCAAAACTGTTATGTACTTCTCCAGAATTCTTCTAAGCTTCTCTTCAACTCTTCTTTGAAGTCTTCTTATTCTGAAGTAGTCTTCTGAGTCTTCATTAATCTTCTGATCTTCTTCTAATCTAGTGTTCTAAACTACTGTTCTGAACTTTTACAATGCTGATTACAATAGAATACAACTTTACAAATATAAAACCTATCTATACATCAACTGAACTATATACAGATGAGTATATTTAAGTCCTATACTATAAGCTGTCTATACAATACAAAACATCAGCTTAGTTCCTAACAGTTCATATATCAGATCAGTAAACACAATAAGATCAGTAACTCGGTTATTCAATATCTCATTAAGATCAGTAAACTTATTTCATATGACTCAGTTAAGATGACTTAAAACCACATATATTACTAACTTTAAGTTGCTTTTGGCCATCAAAGCATACTTTCATCAATTAGAACATTGTTTCAAGGATTCATATCCCAACAATTTCCCCCTTTTTGATGAAGCCAAAACTACTTAAATGTTAATAAATCAGTAGTTAAGTATGTAGTCAATCATAACAGTTCATCATTTCAAAATTTCAGATTCATATTTATAATCAGATCAGATAATGCACATATTACACATGCTAACAAAATATGAAATGAACAGAAAATATAGAAATAAAGATTAAGGTTAGAAATGTTATCTTGTGAGTTTATCCTTCATCTTCTTCCTTTATCTTCAGATTCTGAATGCAACATAAAGCCTTGCTTTGATATCCATCATATGTTGATGATCAGTGATACCTTCTTCTCTGATGATCTTAGCAATTATGTTACTAATCTCTTTGTAATCAGGTTCTCCATTCTCAAGTCTTGGAGGTTCCCAACTTGGTTCTTCAGGACATAATATCCTTGTTTCAGCACGAGCAGCAACTTGTGCTATATCTTCCCAAAAATCTCTATCTATGTTCAACATGAACTCTTCAAAATCAGCAAATTCAGCTTCTTTGTTCATATGATCACCAAACTTCTTCACAATGAAGTTTGCAATTTGCCACTTCTTCTTCAGATTTTTCCAGTAATCCATATTTTCAGTCAGAACAATAAAATCAACAAAATTCTCATCTTGAAATTTTTTATCAAACTCTTTTCCTTCAGCTTTTCTCTGAGCTTTCATTTTCCTTTTCAAAGCTGCAACTCTATTATCAAATCTTGTTTTCAAAAACTTAACATCCTTATCCTTCTTCTTTTTCAACTCTGTTTCTTCAGCTTTCTTTTCTTTCAACAATTCAAGCTTTTCTTGTTCTTCACTTGAAACACCAGTTTTCAATTTGCTTCTGGATCTGGTAATTCTACCAGTCTCTTCTTCTTGTTCTTCTTCATCAGACAAGATTAATTTCCTCTTCTTCTGAATAGAACTTTCAGCAACATCAGATTTCTTCTTCTCAACAATTTCTTGACCTTGTTGTTTCTGTTGTTTCCTAAGCTTGATTTTCTCATTCAAACTGGCAATTTCTTCTTTCAACTCATCTTGACTCACAACTAGTTGAGCTTGTTGTGATTGAGTTTGTTCCATTACTCTTCTTATCCTGTCTTCCCCCTTTTTGGCTTCATCATGCCACTCTTTCAAGGGAGTCAAGTGTTGTTCCATCTTTGCATGCAACACCTGAGATAGGTTCTTTTCTTGTAGTCTATGGAGATCATAGATTTTAGTCATTGTATGCTCCATAACTCTTTCAACTGAGTTTTCTGAATGCATCTTATTCATTCTTTCAGTAGCTTCTTGGAACATTCTCACAGCAGCTTCTAACTTGGCTTGAAGCTCTTCATTCTGCTTTTTCAATAATTCAAAGCTAGAATTATCAGATTCCTTCTCAACAGGAACTGTTCTGATTTGTTCCTGCACATCTTCAGGAATGATAGGTTCAGCAGACTGAAATGGGATGCTTTCCAGTTCATCAGCATTCAAATCTTGATTTTCAACAACTTCTGTCTCTTCAAGTACAACAGTGTTCTCAAACACCTCTGTTGTATTATCACCAGCTTCATCAACTTCCATAACTTCCTCTTCAACAACTTTCTCAACTTCATCAAAAATCCTTTCTTCACTTTCCATAACAACATCAGCATTTTCATCTGCAGCAGTAGTGGGAACATTTTCCACAGAATATTTAAATCCTGTCAACCTTTCAACAAGTTGCACCACTGACTCTGGAGTTACTAGCTCAAGAAATGAGTTAACACCAGCTGCAAGCATCTGCTCTGCTTCCCAATCATCAAAGATTGAAGCACCACCCATACCTTCCATAACAGCTAGATTTTCTTTAAGAGTACTCCTCTTAAGATACACCCATGTGCCAATCCTAAGAATTTTCTCAAACTCAACTGAGCTTTCATCTAAACCAGGAAACTGCTTCAACAGAGCCAATCTCAAATTTATCCTAATTCTATCTTCTTTATCACATATAGGATAATCCATTAAACCAGCAGGTTTAGGGGCTATATATTCAGGTTCAGGGGATGATGAAATGTCAATTGGTACAGTAGAAGGCTCAAATTCATGTTCAGTAGAGTGATCATGAACTTGTGTGGGTGAATGATGTGGAGTGGGTTGGTTTTGATGACTTGAAACAGGAGTGTTCTGAGGAGATGAATGGGGAGTGTTCTGAGAAATTGGAAAATGGTGAACTGATTCTCCAGAACATGAAGGTTGGTGGTCAATGGGATCAATTGGGCTTGGATCAGAATTTGAAGGGGTAGGAGAAGAATCAACAAGCTTCCTCCTAGGTCTAGAAGCACTTCTCTCCTTGGTTCTTTTATGTAAAACAACAACACTTGAATTACTAACCTCTTGCTCTTCAGAGCTTTCTTGCACCACAGTCTCAATAAACCGGACTGTTTGCTCTGAGGCAGCTGTAGCAGACCTTCCTCTTCTTGGTCTAGTACTGCTCGGATCATGCCTCGCTTTTGATCTTATCTCTGATTGATTATCATCAGATCGATACATTGAAGCACCAGACTCTTGAGCTTCAGGTTCTTGAGGTTGCACCAAAGGATGTTCTTGTTCAAATCGAACAGACTCCTTTTTCATCAAGAATTTTCCATGATGGAATTTCTTGGGATTACTCCAGTACGCCTTCTTGACAACTAACTGAGGTAACAAAATACTCAGCTTGTTTCCGAACCCTAACTTCGATTTAATCGAAAATTCCATTGTATCCTCATCGAACAAGACCTTTTCTTTCTCACTTATCAATCTTTCTAAGAAAAAACCTTGCCAATCTCCTTGCACTCTGTCAATGATTGCTACCATGATTCGGATTTTCAGATTTGTTAGAGCATCCTGACTGTGATGTTGACCTAACAAACATTTTCCAGCTATGTCCATTAGAAATTGAAGACCAGTAGGAAGAACATCCTTCTTAAGATGGCTTAGAGACTCTGGTTCTTCACCCGACCATCTGCCTACACACTCTTTCTCTTCCCCTGCTTTGTAGGTCAGAATATCTACAGGGCTTTGAGGTAAATCCAGCATGACTTCAAGGATTTCTCTTGTAATTGCTACCTTGTGCCCTGAGAGCATTGAATGGACACCATTGTTATCACCTTCAAGCTGCAAATAAAATTCCATCGCTTCTGGTTCAAACACATTCATCGGAGATGATTCAAGGAATTTCCTCAGCCCGCATTCTTCACACATTGTCAGAATCGCTTGGTTTTCTGCACTATGTCTGCCATTGAAGTATACTGCATTTTCCACAAAAATGCCCTTTTCTCGAACCCAGAAATCAGAATCAAAAGTTCCTACAACTTCGTTAGATTCACTGATAATATTGATAATCGCCATTGTAGGGTTTTGTAGAAGATAGATTATTGAGATTTTGCAGTAGATTTTGAGTTATGAGCTTTCTAGAAATGAACTCGTAAGGAAGATGAAGATGAAAAGTGATCGTATTTGATCAATTCAAAACCAATCTAGGGCTAGGATTGAATTTGTTTATCACAAAGAATGGTTGAGATTAAGTCTTGAAATTCGTGTTTAAAAGAAACTGTTCATATTCTAGTACCATTCTTAATTTTGGAGCCAATTTGTGTTTGATAAATACACCACAGTAATTAGGTTAGAAATAGAGGAGTGTACTAATCTTCTCTATTAGTAATCTAAATTTGAGCAGTTTTTGACTTAGAGTATTCTAAGACAAAATACTGTTCTGATGCATATCAGCACAGTAGTATCCAAAAATATTTCACTTCATTCTCTTACTTATATATAAAGAAAATGTACTTATCTGGATCAGCTGAGTACTGTGATCAGCTGAGTAAACCTTTTTCAGACATCAGATCAGTAGATGAATCAGCACAGTAGTTTTTAGATCAGTAGATGGGTCAGCACAGTGGTTTTCAGATCAGTACCCAATTTTCCTGATTTCACCTTTTTGATATCAGCACAGTAATCCTCAGATCAGTATTGTGACAGATCAGTGCTATTCTGTAGACAGATTAGTAGTAATCAAATCTTTCTGTAGACAGTTTAATCAGTAGTCAGATTAGTTCTGTAGAATAATTGAATTGTAATCAGATCAGTACTGTAGACAAAGAAACTTTGTAATCAGAACAGTTCTGTAGACAAGTCAATTTATTAATCAGAATATATCTGTAGACTGATATAGCCTGTAATCAGATCAGATTAGTAGAATTTTCAAATCTGTAATCAGATCAGTTCCCCCTTTAGTGGACAATTCCTCTTCTGTGCCTGTTTCACCTTGGTAGAAGTGTTAGTTCATGAGATATAAGTGTAAAACAGTACAAAGTAGTAAAAATATGTTTAATTTAATGATCACATCAAGGTTTATGCTAAAGTGACTTAGTGTTCTGAGTCAACAAAAGGATCTTTAAGAAATCACAGATTCCCCCTTAATGTGTGTTCTCAGTGTCCCTCAGCTTTACCAGCTTCCTCATTGGGATTAAGGTCACTTTAGTAACCTTGTTACATGTTTTGAAAGTAGTGGTCTAACATGGGGTTGTCTCTTCTGAATTTTATGCATTTGATGTACTGTTCTTAATTTCTGCTTTGTCTTCCTCTTGGTATAGGATCAGTACCTGAAATGTTAGTACAGTTCTATATACATATAGAATCCATATCTATCAACCCTAAGCTAATGCATAACTCTCTAAATCTTACTTCAGCCAATGGTTTTGTAAAAATGTCAGCTCTTTGAATATCAGTATGAATCTTTTCCATCCTAATATTTTTCTTTTCCACATGATCCCTAATAAAGTGATGCCTAATGTCAACATGCTTGCATCTAGTATGTAGAACGGGATTTTGTGTGATGGCAATGGCACTATTACTGTCACAATATATAGGTACATTAGATTCTACAATATTGAAGTCTCTGAGTTGTTGTATTAGCCAAAGAAGCTGGCTGCAACAACTACCTGCAGCCATATATTCTGCTTCAGTAGTAGAAGTTGCCACACTTGTTTGTTTCTTTGAAAACCATGAAATGAGCTTAGTTCCTAAGAATTGACATGAACCTGAAGTAGATTTTCTATCTATTTTGCAACCTCCAAAGTCCGAGTCTGAATAACCACTTAAAGATATATCATCATCTGCAGGATACCATAATCCTCGATTAATGGTCCCCTCTAGATATTTCAATATCCTTTTGGCAGATTCCAGATGACTTTCTTTGGGGTTTGCTTGAAATCTTGCACATACACCAACAGAAAAAGCAATATCAGGTCTGCTGGCAGTTAGATAGAGTAGAGAGCCAATTAAAGCACGATAATGAGGTTGGTCAGAAGACTTGCCTCCTTCATCAGGATCCATTCTGTATGTAGGTTGCATGGGCACACCAACTGTCTTACAGGTTTTAATACCAAATTTATCTAGCAAATTCTTAGTATATTTTGTTTGATTTATAAAGATTCCTTCTGGAGTTTATTTTACTTGAAGACCAAGAAAATATGTCATTTCTCCCATCATAGACATTTCAAATTTACTTTGCATGAGTGTGGAAAAGCTTTCACTCAAGGTTTTGTTGGGTGATCCAAAAATAATATCATCCACATAAATTTGAACAAGTAATATATCATTACCTTCTTGTCTTCGAAACAAAGTTCTATCAACCTTGCCTTTTGTAAAACCATTTTCAAGTAAGAATAGAGAAAGTGTATCATACCAGGCTCTTGGGGCTTGTTTCAGTCCATAGAGTGCTTTCTTTAACCTGTATACTTGGTGACTATTCACTTCAAAACCAGGTGGTTGTTCCACATAAACTTCTTCAGCAAGTATACCATTCAAAAATGCACTTTTCACATCCATTTGATACACAGTGAATTTCATATGTGCAGCATAAGCAAGGAACAATCTTATAGCTTCTAGTCTAGCTACAGGTGCAAAAGTTTCATCATAATCAATACCCTCAGGTTTAGAGTAGCCCTGAGCAACTAATCTAGCTTTATTTCTAACTACAAGATCATTTTCATCCTTTTTGTTCTTGAAAATCCACGTAGTGCCTACAACATTATGATCACTAGGTCTATCAACAAGTTCCCAAACTTCATTTCTAGTGAACTGATTAAGTTCTTCCTGCATGGCTATAATCCAATTATTATCACTTAAAGCTTCATTCACAGTTTTAGGCTCAATAGAGGATAGAAAACAACACCAACAAAATAGAGACTTACTAGGTTCTTCCTGGGAATCAAACAATTGTTTTCTAGTTTTAACCCCTTTACTGGAATCACCTAGAATCAGATCAGTAGAATGAGCAGACTTCCATGTCCTTCTATTCTTAACAGAAATACTATCACCATTTATATCATGCAGATCAGTATCATTATTATGCATTAAATCAGCAGATTTGTTCATAGGAGAGCAGTCATTCAATTCTGGCATATCAGAAGTTTTAGATGACTTACCTTTGTCATTTACCTTTTCTTTTTCAGAATCTTGATCTAGGACATTCAGGAAAGGATTATATGCTTGTACAGGTTCATATATTTCTGCATCATCATCCTCATTGTTGGTTTGAAGCTTTAGATTGTCAATTTTCTTACTGAGCTGATGATCAGCAGAGTCCTGCACATTCTCATCAAAGACTACATGGGGTGTTTCTTCCACACATAGGGTAGAGTAGTTAAACACTCTAAATGCTTTGCTTACTGAAGAGTATCCTAAGAATATACCTTCATCAGCTTTTGCATCAAAAGCATTTAGCTTACTTTTGCCATTGTTATGGATGAAACACTTACATCCAAAGATATGAAAATAAGATACTCTAGGTTTTCTGCCTTTCCATACCTCATAAGGTGTTTTACCATGCACCTTATTAAGAGCACTTCGGTTTTGGGAGTGGCAAGCTGTGTTAATGGCTTCAGCCCAAAACTTCTGTGGTGTGTTGAATTCTGCAATCATTGCTCTGCATGCTTCTTTTAGTGTTCTGTTTCTCCTTTCTGCAACACCATTTTGTTGAGGTGTTCTGGCTGCACTTGTCAAATGCTGTATGCCAGACTTAGAACAGTAGTCAGAGATGTAACAGTTAATAAACTCAGTCCCCTTGTCACTTCTTATCTTGACAATGGGTTGACCCTTTTCAACCTGCAACCTCTTTAATAGATTTGGAAGTAGTATTTGTGTATCACTCTTTTTGTGTAGAAAGACTACCCAAGTAAACTTAGAATAATCATCTACTACAACCAGAGTATACCTTCTTCCATTCACCGTAGGAGGTTTGATAGGACCATGAAGATCTATATGCAAGAGTTCTAAGACTCTGCTTGTTGAAAGAGTTGGAATGGACTTAAATGAAACATTTACCTGTTTACCTTTTTGACAGGAGTCACACATTTGTGATTTGGAATAGATTTCATTAGGAATGCCCTCAACAAGATATTCTCTAGCAATCTTGTTGATTATCTTAAAGTTCAGGTGGCAGAGGCGTTTATGCCAGAGCCAACTGTTTTCTTTAGGACTCTTAGTAATAAAACAAGCATTCTTAGGACAACTATTCCAATTCACAATGTATACACTTCCTTGTCTTGTGCCAACAAGTAGAACATTGTGAGTCCTTTTGTCTATTATTTCACATCTTCTGGTTTTGAACTGAACTTTGTATCCCCTGTCACAGAATTGAGATACAGATAACAAGTTATATTTCAAACCTTCAACATAGGAGACATCTTGGATTTCAACATCTCTATTTTTGATGAATCCAAATCCTTTTGTGATTGCCATGGAGCTGTCTCCAAAGATAACTTTTGGTCCTTCCTTCTCATGATAGTCAGTAAGTAAGGCCTTGGTACCAGTCATGTGGTGTGAACACCCACTGTCTATGTACCAGGTCTCACCAACTGAACCACCTTTCTTGTATAAGTCCAGTCGATCCTGCAAGGTAGTGATCTTAATAATTTAGGTACCCTAGTTTATTGGGGTCCTTGGGGGTTAGTAGTGAGAGGTACCCAAATGAACATTGAAGATTTGAATAAATGGGACCTCTTCAGTTTCCTTCCATATTTATCACAAAACAGTACTTTATTAACCAATTCAGAATTATCAGCAGACTTGGGATCTATTTTTCTGAGATAGCCTTTCCTTGGTTCTATCCCTTTTTCAGTAAGATCAGTATGCCTGTAATAGTTTGAATATGGTCTGAAAGCATGTGGACCATACGGCTTATAGATGCGTTTTGGTCTTTCCTCTTCAATGATATCATAAGATAAAGGTGGAGGATAAAGAACAGGTTTGTTATGATAATGAGACACAAATCTCCTAGGTTTAGTTGAATACAGCTGAGACTGCCTTATAAAAGGAGGTCTAGGCTGTTCCCAACTTGCCTGTGCTTGTCTTGACCTACTGTTCTGAGTTTGTCTCTTCTGATACCAGGACTGATCTGATCTGGTCAGAGGAGTATAGCTCTTCTGGTATGGTCTTGACTGTACTAGTCTTAATACATTCTTCATTTTACCATTCTTGGTAGTAGGAGGGATGTATTTAGACTGTACTTTGGGTTTGGGATCATTATCATAAGTCATAGGTTCTTTTCCTTTATCTAGTTGCAAAGAACTTGAACTAGCTCCATTAGTGTTCTTAAAGCCTGAAGTAGAGGAACTAGGCAGATCAGTACCTATTCCACTTTTATCATTTGGAGCTCTATATCTGTCTGAGATTGTTTGATTAATCTTGGTAGAGTTAATCATCCCAGATAGCTTTCGATCTAGGCTCACTACTTCAGATTCTAAGAATCTATTGCGCTCTTCAAGTTTTTCACATTTAATCTTTAAATCATTGAATTCATTAGTCTCTTTGGCTTGAGTTTTAAGCATACCCTGATATAGTTTGTCAATGGATGCATACTTTTCTTGGAGTTGGGATAACTCTTCTGATAGTCGTGCATTTATGACAACTATATTAGGATCCACTTTCAACTGAGCTTCTTTCAGATTAATGATTTCTTGCTTTAAAGATATATTCTCATCACTAATTTCAATGAATGCTTTGTTAGCTTGTAGAAGGTCTTCTTCAGTCACTCCTTGGGAATGATGAAGGCTACTTCCTACACTGCTATCAGCAGCATCACTTTCATCAGTGTCAGAATTTTTGCAAGATTGAAAAGAGTTAGCAGATGATACCTCATCATTTATTTTGGCCGTCATTACCAGTCCATCATCTGCTATGAAGGCTTCATTTTCATTGCTAGAGGGGTATTCAGATGAAGACGATGGCAACTCTTCTGATTCCGACTCAGAATCATTGTATGCCATCATTGCCTTCTTACCCTTGGCATATTTTCGATCTCTTCTGGCTTTCCTTTCTTCTCGATCTTCAGAACTCAGATCAGGACATTCATAAGCATAATGACCTGGCTTATCACAATTATAGCAAACAGGATTGTTAGAAGATCTCTTAGGAGGTGAATGATTTCGGTTCCTGTCATGCTTGTCAATTGAGTTCCTATCTTTCTTATCAGAATACTTTGTATCCCTCTTATCAGATGAGTTCCTATCTCTTCTGTTCTCATTAGAGATCTCATACCTTCTTTCAGAAGAGTTTTGATCCCTTCTGTTCACAGAAGAGTCCCTGTTACTAGAACCCTTGGTTTCCTTATAGAATCTCTTGTATCTACCATACCTCTTATTTAGTTTATCAAATCTTTTGATCATAAGGCTCATCTGATCTTTCAGACTAAGATCAGAACTATCTAGTTCATCTTTTATGCTTGAGGCCTTAGACTTAGATGATCTAGACCCCTTAGAGGTAGAGGCTTTAAAAGCTATGTCCTTAGAGACATCCTTATCCTTATGAATCACAGTAATAGGATCTTCTTCATCTAACTCAAACTCATGTGCCTTAAGGGTTTGGAACATAGTTTCTGCTGGCCAAGAATCAATGTCTTGTGTGGTTTTAATGATCATCTTGACCATTTTCCACCTTTCATCCAAAGCTTTCAAGATTCTCAGGTTAACTTCTCTTTCAGTATAAGTCTTTCCTAACACATCAAGATCATTCATAATTTTTGTAAATCGAGTATCCAATTCATCAATTGTTTCTCCTGGCTTCATTTTAAATGTTTCAAACCTTTGGAAAGCTGTGGATAATTTGCTTTCTTTGATCAGTGTAGTACCTTCACAAAGAATAGCCAATTTGTCCCACATTTGCTTTGCAGTCTTACATTTTAACACTTTTCCAAGATACTCATTTGGCAAGGTGTGTAAAATATAATTCTTAGCAAGACTATCCAAATTGTTTTGTCGCATTTCTTCAGAAGTCAGTTTTGACCTTGGTTTAGGGACCAGTGCTCCAACTGGTTTAGAAGGATCCAGAACAGCAGTGTTTTCCACCATGGTGACAATTGGTCCTTCAGTCACCACAGACACCATCAGATCATGTGTTGAGCTAAAGATGGCCTCCATCCTAAGCTTCCAGTAGTCATAATCTGCAATCTTGAACTTAGGAAGTTTGTTCACATTAGTGTCATCCATGTTTGATTAGACAAATAGGATCAGTAGTATAGCAGATAATTTTCAAGTATTCAGATAGTGACAGATATCAAGAAATAGTAGCAAGATCAGTGAGATTTCCCTCAAGATCTACAAGGTTATCAAGAAACAGCAGTCCAAAGAACTACAGCTCTGATACCACTTGTTGGTCCCAAGTTGAGTTAAGATTGAGTAAGCTAAGAAAGTCTAGAGGGAAGGGGTGAATAGACTTTCAAAAATCTTTCAAAATATCAGAGTTTATAATGCGGAATAGTGTTCTGAATAGTACTGTTCTTACTGAGTCAGATCAGTACTTCCAGTTTCAGTTTTATACTTAACTTTTAATCAGATCTTTACTTAGTAAATTCTACTGTTCTTGTTTAAACAAATATGAAACAATTATCAAACAGAAAATAAAAAACACAGAATTTTATAGTGGTTCGACCAATAAGTCTACATCCACTCTCACAATCCCAGTTGTGATGTTTTATTACGCTTCCTTGAGTTTCTTGTGGCTTAAAGTCCCAAGATTAAGACTGTGATCTTTTCGATTACACTTCCAAGTGTATCTTCGATCTACTAGTAATTTCACAAGTAACTAGCACACTTGTTTACAAAACACAAACTTAAAACTGAAAAGTAAAACTTCTCTTTGAGTAGCCTTTGATTTCTTCTCTTCAATTCAGTGGCTTCTCCTTAGTTCGATTTCCTTAACTCTGTGAGTTCTTGCTTGTAGACTTGCTCTTGAATTCTTCTAAGATCAGTAATTGTTCAGTAGTAGCAGTAGTCTCTTCAAGTAGGAGATCATACAGTATTTATAGAACTTAGTATGACAGTTAGCAGTTTGTGAACTAACTCTCAACTAACTCTAAAACTGTTTTTGTAACTTCTTTCTTCTTGTAACCGACTTTGTAACTTCCTTCTTATTCCAAGTCAGCATCTCTTCAATATATCTTCAGTTACACTTTAAATAAGTTATCCAAACTTATTCTTCAAATTCACCAAATCAGCACAGTAACTTACTGTTCTGATTTTTACTGTTCTGAGCCAGTCAGCACAGTTCTCAAAACTGTTATGTACTTCTCCAGAATTCTTCTAAGCTTCTCTTCAACTCTTCTTTGAAGTCTTCTTATTCTGAAGTAGTCTTCTGAGTCTTCATTAATCTTCTGATCTTCTTCTAATCTAGTGTTCTAAACTACTGTTCTGAACTTTTACAATGCTGATTACAATAGAATACAACTTTACAAATATAAAACCTATCTATACATCAACTGAACTATATACAGATGAGTATATTTAAGTCCTATACTATAAGCTGTCTATACAATACAAAACATCAGCTTAGTTCCTAACAGTTCATATATCAGATCAGTAAACACAATAAGATCAGTAACTCGGTTATTCAATATCTCATTAAGATCAGTAAACTTATTTCATATGACTCAGTTAAGATGACTTAGAACCACATATATTACTAACTTTAAGTTGCTTTTGGCCATCAAAACATACTTTCATCAATTAGAACATTGTTTCAAGGATTCATATCCCAACATATATATATATATATATTTACTGACATTTTAATACGTATGAAATGTCCTCCTTATTCCCAATGCTATGGTGCCATTTAATAATTTTTTATAGTTTCTATATATATTTAAACAATACTTGTAAATAATTTTGCATAAGGTTTTTAAAAAGTTCCCTAAAGTTTTTTAGATAAAACAAAATTGGGCAATTCTTATGGTAGTCAAATTTTACAAAGTGACTACATAGTCACTTTGTCGAATCGCGCCACGTGGCGTCGTAAACGTCGTAACGACCTGCTACCTGTTATACTGGTTTAAGTTATTTATATCATTTTTTAAATTGTATTTTGTTATTTACTATATTACCCTTCTTTTATTTAAATTATTTTTAAAATATATACATATATATTAGATGAAATTACTGTTCTACCCTTTTTTATACTAATATTATTATTTTAAAAATAAACTAAATCAATCCAAATAATAATTAAATAATAGATTAGTTAAATTAGAAATTAGATTTTTTTGTCGTCCCCAATTCCCTTCCATCTAGTCTGGCACATTCTTAATGAAGTTTGTAGTATGAGTTCTCCCACAGAAAATGAAATTCAAGAGAATTTGAGATGTCATTCTATTCTTCATTAACTTGAACGAGACATTAAAATAGACAATTGCTTCAGTAGCATTCTTTTTTAAACTTATGATAAATACAAAAACTCAAACATCACGCATCCACAGTATATTCCCTACATAGTGTGATAGACTAATCTGAAATTAGAAATTAGGTTTTTTGTCGTCCCCACTTCCTTTGCTAAATTGCTAAATTCAGTTGCAAATTTTCTTTAAGGCATTTTGTCGAACACTTGTTGATCAATCAAGTTTCTATTTGATTTGAGTTAATTTAAAAAACAATTACTACTAAACAACTCAACCCCAATTTTAACAACCCCAAGTTTGAGTGTAGAATTCAAGAAATCGAGCATAGAACTCGTAAACAAAATCAATCAGAGAAAATAAAAAATTCTAACAAGAATTTCAAAATCAGTCGGCGGCGGCTGGCAGGCAGCGCGGAAGCGAAGCAGCGGAGGCTGGCAGGCAGCGGATGATGGGTCGTAGGGAGGAAAAAAACGGATGAAATTGAAAACACATGTATTAACTAGGTTTTAATGAATTTGATTTCTTTAAGGTTTAATTTGATTTTTTTTTTTGTTAATAAATTGATTTGACTTTTTTTTTTATTAATTTTATTAATATAATAAGGGTAAATATGTAATTTTAACATTACATATTTTAATTACATTAATAAATATAATAAATTATTTTATTGTATAAGGATAAAAATGTAATTTTACAATAATACATTTTAATTAATTTAATTTAATAGAAAATACAAATTTATGATACATTACGACACATACGATGAATACATACCGTAAATTGTACAAAAGGTAACAGGTCATCAAGTTTAAGCCTTTAGATTAGATTTTTAATGGCTTATATTAACTGACTACGGTAGTCATTATGACACCTTACGACACCCTAACTACATGTAGTAGGTCCCAACAAAATTATATCATTCATTTAGAAAATGAGTTAGTATAAATATAATTTCTATCATCTATTTGAAAATGAGTTATTACAAATAGAAGAAGCATTGCTAATTGTAAAAGGATCTAAAAGAATTTGGGAGATGAAAATAAAATTATCAACAAACATTTCATAAATTAATTAATATGAGAAAAGTTATGTTGAATTTGGTCATATTTAGTTTAAATGATAAGTTTGATTAATGTGAATTTTAATATATAATCATTTGGGGTTGTGGAAAGGGCCCAACGGACCCTAAACTACGTCAATACATAGTTTAAATGATAAGTTTGATTAATGTGAATTTTAATATATAATCAGTTAAAGTGAAAAAAATTGTAGTTTAAATGACAAGTTTGATTAATGTGAATTTTAATATATAATCAGTTAAAGTGGAAAAAAATTGAGAAGGGACGTGGATTGGGGTTGTGGAAAGGGCCCAACGGACCTTAAACTACGCCAATACACACTGTTGTAGTTTAAATGACAAGTTTATTAATGTGAATTTTAATATATAATCAGTTAAAGTGGAAAAAATTGTAGTTTAAATGACAAGTTTGATTAATGTGAATTTTAATATATAATCAGTTAAGTGGAAAAAATTGAAAAGGGTTAATATATAATCAGTTAAAGTGGAAAAAATTGAAAAGGGGTGTTATGTGGGTGAGCATGACCGATTACGCAACCATTTGGGGTTGTGGAAAGGGCCCAACGGACCCTGAACTACGTCAATACACTACTGTTGAGTGCTACTCGAATTGGATTCCAGGAGTTTTAGCCCTAATCGAATTATTCTAGCTCTAACATATCATTATTGAGTTGGTCTTCTGTGCATAGTTGGTCCTGAACTACGTCAATACACTACTGTTGAGTGCTACTCGAATTGGATTCCAGGAGTTTTAGCCCTAATCGAAGTATTCTAGCTCTAAATATGTATTCTAGTTCTAACATATCATTATTGAGTTGGTCTTCTGTGCATAGTGTGCACAGTGCACGAACAGGTCAATCGATATGTATAATTTAGCTCGAAATTTTTTGTCAAATTAACTTTTCTTCAAGCGGTTTCAACAATGGCATGAGATCACAGTTTCGAATCCTTGTGACCGTATTAGTAATAATAATTTTTAAATACATTTTTTTAGTAAAAAAAAAATTACTTTTCAATAACAAAATTATCACTTTTCAATAATAATAGTAGTCACTTTTCAATAACAAAATTAACACTTTTCAATAATAATAGTCATCACTTTTCAGTAATAAATTACCACTTTTTAATATTAATAGTCACCCCTTTTCAATTAAAAGAACTACACTTTTTCAGTAACAACAATTATCACTTTTTTCATTGAAGAAATAATAAGCAACGAATATTTCATATCTTTTAATTGAAAATTAAAGCTTAAACCTATATATATATATATATATATATATTTGTTTATGTAATTATTAATTATATATTAAAATGCATGATGATGGTGGTTAATGCCTTTCTGATCGCGATTTCTTGTTGAAGAAAGATAAGAGAAAAATTTGTAAAAAAATAAGAGAGTACATAGGAGAAAGTGGTTAAAAGAAAAAAGCATGTGCACCAAACTTATTTGGTGTGTATAGTGTATATGAGACTTTCTCATCATTATTTCATCACATCAAAATAATGTCACAACTAAAAAATATATATATATATATATATATATATAATATATTAGTAATTTTTTTTTGGTACTGCTGCTGCTGAAGGAGAATGTTCTTGTGGAAAAATATAAGATGAAAAACATAAGTTTGCAACGAGTTCCTTAATTTTTGCAATAAAGGGTTTTCCAATTCTAGCCTTTTTTTTTTTTTTTAGTTTGAGTATACATTTAAATACTAGCTTCTATGTTTTGTCTTGCATGCCTGCTCTTCTACGGTAAAGATCTTTCTTTTGGAGATTTATTTATTTTAACATTAATTGATATATTTTTTATTGGAATATATGCATTATACGGCCAAAATGTTCTTACACAATTGATGAGCAACACAAAGGAGCAATTAGTACCGTTCGTTTATTAAGATGGGAGGCGCCAATTGAAAAGCTTTGTTTTGAGAGAGAGGGAGTTGGGCGGTCTAAGACTGAAATGAAAGTGGGCACATTTTATATTATAGGGTTTAGACATAGAATTCTCAAAACAGTCTTAAAATGGGCGGTCAAAATTGGCGGCTAATTAAAATTTTAGGATTCAAATTTTTTTATACCAATTAAAAACTAAATTTTCGGTCTCCAATTAAAATTCAAAATCAGAATTTTAATTTCGGTTTAGAGACTGAAATTCGGTGGCTAAGCAGTCTGAAAAACATAATATTAAAGACCGAACTGAAAATAGTCTCTAAACGAGCTGTCAAAATTGGTAGTCAATTAAAATTTTTAGGATTCAAAATTTTTGATACCAATTAAAGACTGAATTGTCGATCTCTAAACAAAATTCAAAATCAGAATTTTAATTTCGGGTTAAAGACTGAAATTCGGTGGCTAAGCGGACTGAAAACATAATATTAAATACCGAATTGAAAACAGTCTCAAAACTCGATTTTTTTTTGGGATTGGTCTCAAATCAGTCTCTATTTGAGACTGATTTATGTCGGTCTCAAAATTTTGATCTCTAATCAAAGTATTTTTTGTAGTGTAGGTGTCTGCAAAAATGAATACAATCATAGTTGTAACTTGTAAGTAAAAAAAAAATGCATAGTTTTGACGTATTTAATAAAATTAAGAAATTTACTCCCGTATAAATAGTGTCAAAATCAATAGGTACATGTCTTAGTTTGTCATTCTTCTTGCCTTTTGCAATCTCTCTCTTTTGAGTAGAGGTTTTTTTTTTTTAAATTCACTAACTCGTGTTTCATGTTGGAAAGGTAAATGGTAAGATATAAAACATGTATCCAATTGTAACTACACACTACTCAAGGTGGTGAATTTATTTAAAATTCGTATAATTTGACGTGGCAAGTATGTACATACGAGTTTCGAAAAGCCACGTTATCGATTGTCGATCGAAAAAAAATACGTGTATCGAATTGCAACAGCATAAAAGGTTATAGATTTTTTTTTATAATAACTACAAAGGTCGTGATAAATTTAACACTGAGTCTAAAAGTTATGAATTTATATAGAATTAATTAACCTTAAAAAAAATTAGACTAAATTCACGCATTTATATTTTTTAGGACCATTTTAAAAGTGAAAGACTATGAGAGTGAATTAAGTATATTGTATCCCTGAGTTTTATTTTCATAGACATTAATTACCCTTTTAAAATCTTGAACGCCATGTCAAACACTTTGCCAAATTAAGATCATCAGTAATTAAATAAATAAAAATTACGTACAAATCTCAGTTGCATTTTTTTTTTCGAGTGAGAGATAAATTTTGATAGATATTTTCTCAAGATCTAACTAGTATTAAATGCGAACACCTATCAAACTAATTTCTGACAAAAATATCTATAAAAGCCGAATTGCATGGTGCTTGATCGTACTATAGAAATTTTAATTGCAAAATGTGGAAACTGAAGATTGCTGAAGGCAAGGGTCCGTATTTATACAGTACCAACAACTTTGTCGGAAGGCAGATCTGGGAGTACGACCCGAATGGTGGAACACTAGAGGAACACGAAGCGTTTAACATGGCTCGTCAAGAATGGAAACGAAATCACAAAAAGGGATATCGTTGCTCCGCTGACTTGTTCACGAGAATTCAGGTGATAGAAAGTTGTAAGTTTTATGATTTTAAGTGTTCTAATGAAAGTTATTCATTTTTTTTTTTTTTATAATACTTACTATATTCCTTTACTTTATTTTTTTCTTTTTCATCTCTCCCTACCTAATCTCTTTCCTATCTCTTTCTCTCAACATTTTTTTATATCTCTTTACATCAGCAGTTTACTATACATATAATATTATGTTCCTTGTGCAAAAAGAAAATGAATAACTTTTAGGGAGACATATGGTGTATAAATTAAAAATGGGCACGATTTAAGTAAAAAAAAATGTTGTTCAATATATTTTGTCTTGATTTATTATGGACAGCTTAAAAAGGAAAGTGGAGTTAATGTGATGAGCATACCACCGGTTAGAGTTGGAGAGAAAGAAGAAATCAGCTATGAAGCAGCAACAATCGCTGTGAAGAAAGCAGTACGGTTGAATCGTGCAATTCAAGCAAAAGACGGACACTGGCCGGCTGAAAATTCTGGTCCTATGTTTTTCCTTCCCCCTCTGGTAAATATTAATACTTCATTCGTCTATTCGAAAATTGTCTTTTTATATTATAAATACTAATTAAAGAATATAGTATTATATGGAAATAAAATAAAGAGAAAGAGAAATAGAAAAAACAAAATCTAGAAGGAAAAAAAAAATAGATAAAGATAAAAGTGATCGATAGTGTATTTTATAAAAATGGAAGTTAATAACTTTTGGGGTGAGAAACTCACAAATATATACTACCGCACAACCTTGATTTTGGTTTTCCACTTTTACTCTATTTGGCACAAAAATATGTCACATCGATCTCATCTATCACATATGTATATACTCACCCTAGTCTGTTAAAATAAAAAGTTCTATTCTTCGAAATGAATCGAATTTCCAAAAATAGAGATATTTACATTATTCTGTCCAAAGTTTCTAATCCTAGTACTTTTTCTCTCACTCCCCCTACAAGGATGTGGATGTCCATTTTTTTTTATGTTTTTTTATTCTATTTAAGAACTGATTAATTCGTGAGACAAATTCTACTATTCACTTACGACTTACGAGGTCTTATTTATGAACAGACTCCTTAAAATTTATTTATACTTCAAAAGACTCCTTAAAATTTATTTATACTTCAGAAAATTTGAATCGAGATCAAGAGAGTTGCACACTCCTAAATCAACCTAGGATTAGATCAACTTGGGGTTAAATGTCCACCCATTTTGCTATCATATGTATTTGCGGATACTTTGTCCACATGGTTGGTATCAATGTTACTTTTATATTAGTAAATTATTTATTGCTAGCAATTTGTTCGATATTATTGCTATTTTAGTTATTAGTGATTTATTTATTTAACATCAATTTTTTAATACTAATTGTCATTGATTCGTTAATTTTATACATCCAAAAAAAAATTTATACTATTATTATTTTGATAATTGTAATTTATTTATTGATACCACTCATTTTTTCTATCAAATTATTACACTAATTATGATTGATATCAAAAATTAAATTTGCTAATACCGTTAATTTTATAGTATCCATCTTTTGTTTTTCTTATCATTTAATTGACCTTTAATTTTGCAAGTATAATAATAAAATTTTAGGTCAATGAACTTATCGTGATTTGAGGTATTTTTTATGTGAAATTGAGAAAAATAATCACTACTTTTGAAGCTTGTATCATATTTTCTTTTTATCAAAATAATTACTTATTAGTCCACCAGTTGCGTGTCGTGTAATCGGTACAATTAATTATGTGTATTTTTTAAATAATATTAATTGATTTTAATGTTTCACACGAGTACCCATAAGGGTATTTTTTAATTAAATGACAAAAAAAAAAAAAATACTCCACTATATTGTTATAACAAAACTGATGATACAATTCGGGCCATTTTATTTATGAATTTGAATATATATTTTTTTAAATGTTCAAGTCACAATCCAACAAAAAAATTTATAGCATGAAATATTTTATGTATAAATATAGCTAATTT